>CM063724.1:7660937-9121024 GCA_032441825.1 Chaetogeoica ovagalla | reverse complement strand
TTATTATCTTTTTTCCCCGTAGCCCTTTATATGTATATTGTTATCGCGGTTTGTCATTTGATATAACCATATCCCCTGCGCACCACTTTTGACATATTCATACTATCTAATTAATTTTTGCAGATCAAAAAGAATGATGACTTACCGAAAATTATATGCGAATTTTGTCATAAATCATTGATAAGCTGGCACGAAATGAAGAAAAAATCTGCAACGTGTCAAGTCGTCCTCACTTACATCACAAAAAAAAATGTAAGTATTAAATATGATTTCTACCATGTACATACAACAGCTACAATTATTTACCGATCTAAATCTTATTGTATTAATTCCTAATTATCAATTACATTTTTAAGAGATGGAGATTAAAATTAAAAATGGACATTTTCTTAAAAAAAAAAAATATTGCTAAATTTTACCAAATTTAATTTTTTGTTTATTGATTTGTCATCGAGCACCATTAAATTTATATTATTGTAATGTACTTTGTATCTATCAACGGAAGAGGTAATATTTTCTTCATAATTTGTATTCTGAGAAGTGGCTACTCGTGAGTTTATCCATTTCTCAAAAAAATATGAATGCGCAGAAAGAGTTTTATTTATACCGTAATGCAACAGTTCCTATAAATGCTCCGACAGCTACTTATATTGTAATAGTAGCTTCACACTGTATAACCATTGATGGTATGGGCGAGGGTCTAGCGATGAAAATGCGTCCGTCAAAATTATCAGTTTGATGCACAATACATTATCCGCATTCTTTCCGAAAATTGACTATACAAAAGTAGTACAATCTTAAAAAATATATTACAGTAAACAAACTTAATATTTTTTTATTGGCAAGAAGTTGATTTCAATACAGACAGTTGCAATTATGGAATGTTAATACAATACTGTGCGTTTTATTTGAAAAATAATTTAGACATTTATTTCACTAATGTGTATAAAAAATTATAGGATAAAAAAATTCAACATTAATATTAAAAGTATTATTTATGTATATTCCCATTATCAAATACCATAAAAATCTATAAGTCATTACAATGACACACCTCATAAATAGAATAGAATAATTATGCGTAAAAATCATGGAAATTTATACATGTGCTAATTAAAGTGTTGTAAGTTACTATTATATCAAAAAAAAATTTATCCGCTCAAAATAATTATAATTCTGAAACGGTTAAGTGAAATAGTTGATAAATACAGTCCTAGATAACAAAAATGTTGAATTGAATAAATATGGAAATAAATTAAAAATAACTGTGGCATCATACTAGTAGCAGCCTTGAAATTATATTTTCGATTTGTTTTTTTTTTTTAAATGTATTTATGTTTATACTCAAGACAACAGTGAAATAAAAATACATATGTATTTATTAAATATATATTATTTAAAGCCAAGTACATAATAACATTTAATTTTTATGTATATATAGAGTAGCCCACATTACAGTACTTAGCACTATGAATGTACACATAACATTATTTTCAATTATTCATGTTTCTTTGGATAATGAAAATGAAACCATGTTACTTAATATATATTCTAAATATAAATAAATTGATAATAATAATTTAACAAGCTGCTGGTAATGTTTCATTTTTTTAATTGTTAAATCAATTGTTTTTGGTTTAATAAATATATGGAATTTAAAATATTATGTTATTGTCTTTAATTTAATTATTACAAGAATTATTTTAAATACATATATATATATATATTACAATAAGATCAAATTAAAACATATTTTTAAAATCGTTCTTTAATTATGATCTTTTTAGATTGGACATGCATCTGATGTCCCTGGAACCAGTCAATTAACAACTAATAACGAGTCTGATTCATCAGAGGATTCGAGAAGTAACGTACCGTCAACAACATCTTGTTCACACACACAGGATAAAAATAAATCAAATATATCAAGTACACATATTAATGTTTGTAGTAGCAGCAGCAGTGGAAGTAGTAACCAAAGTAAATTGAATCATTTGTTAACTACACAGCAAACAAAACCAGCAAGTGATTCTGATGATAACTCATCATGTGAAGTAGTAAATTATACTGAAGAAGTAATTTCTGTATCATCTGACTCTGAGAAACTTGATGAAAATGCCGAAAAATGTTTGATTTCGTATTGTTCTATATGTAAAATGAAGAACAGTTATACTCATGATTGTTTTAAATACAACAATGAATTTTGTACTTGTTTGGTACCCAACTGTAACATACTGGCTAAATCGTTCAATGACATTACACCGCATTTACGACAACACATGGGTATGCCTTCAGGAGCAGTATTATGTCATCGTTGCTTCCAAGAAAATAAGATATCTGAACGTGATGTCGATGGTTATCACTCTGTCTGTCGTCATATGAAGAATTTGTTTAAATGCTATACGTGTAATAAGATATTTGAAAGTATGGCAGAATTTGCTACTCATAAACTAAAGCAGCATAAAGGTCAACTCAGAGACAATAACGGAAATTATTTGTGTTTATACTGTGAAATCTCGTCTTCTGATATGATGATGATTGTTGAACATCAAAAGTATTGTCGTGAATTTCAAAATAAAAAAGAAGAATCCTTAAAAAAAAAACTATTAAGTGATGACGAAAAAACTAAGCGAGTAATTAGAAAAGTACAGAATGCAAAACTTCCACATTCATCAAAACATTTTCTCTTTACTTGTTTAAAACCTTCGTGTAAATTCATCTTCCAAAATTTTTCTACTTTTAAATCACATCATCGTGAACATTTTGGATATGGAAATGATCTAATGTGTTGGCAATGTTGTACACCGTTTTTGAATTTAAATTGTCTCCGATTGCATCAAGTAAAAGGAAACTGTCGTACTCCTGAAATGTTTAAATGTCATGAATGCCCTCTAAATTATGATGACCTCCAGAGTTTAAGTATTCACAAATACACTATGCATGATGGTAAACTATTGATAGCTAAAAAAGGTAAAAAGACTATTTTGTGTGCATTTTGTAAAACCGAAATCAAAATAATTAATTTAAGAAATCATTTGATCAATTGTAAATTAAACAAAAATAAAACAATTACTTACAAACCTCAGCTTCCCCTAATGCGCGGGAATTATTTTCATAAATGTTCATTTTGTGGTAAAAAATGTCTTACGGCAGCAGCCTTAACAAGTCATAAAAGGATCCACAATGTTTATTCTAAAAATGAACAGCAATTGGGGAGGATCGGATTTAATACAGAAACAAATGATGAGATGAATCGGACATCATCTAGTATTTCACAGATGAATACAAGAGCATTTAGAGGTACAGATGAAGAAATGGTTCCAACATCGTCTAATTCTTTTCAAAATGACCCTGAATCAAAACCTGACTTTGACACATTTCCCTACATAGATGGTTTATATTCCTGTATTCAATGTCCTAAAAAGTACCGTTCCATAAAAGGATTGTCAATGCATTGGCCATTTTGTTCCAATAGAGTAAGTCAAAATTCTCAACAAAATTCTAGGACCAATTTAGCCCAAAATTATTATTGTACTAAATGTGAAGAATACTATACGCGCGTAAGTTTTGGCCATCATTGGAAAATAAATCATGGAAGCAGACTTCCTTTTAAAAGAAATAAAAGGTTCTGTTGTACTAAATGTCCTTATAAATTTTTGTATAAAATAGCATTAGTGATGCATGTTGAACATGCGCACAGTGAACTGAAAACTCTTGATAATAATGTAGTGACATTTCCTATTGTGTCTGAAACAACATCTTTAGCCAAAGCTAATGAAGATAACTGCGGTGAACAAGTCTTATGTGAAGAAAATGCAGGTACATCAGGGATTCAAGGAAATAATGATGAAGAACTAGAAATTAAAATCGATTGTAATACTAATGAAAACAGTAACAAAGAACCGGATAAAAGTTATGATAATATGGATTATGGTGTTATCCATAATGCTCAAATTGTAAATCACGTTAATGATAATGAAATGGAAATGTTGGAAAATATTACTAATGAAGATGCAATGGAAGTAATAGATAGCACATATGAAATGGAAAATAATGATGAAGTTGCAGATAATGAAAAATATATTAAAAAAGAATTTACTGCTGTTGATGATGATGATAATGATAATAATGAAGAAATAATTACTTCTGTTGAAGTTGATAGTTTTGATTGTATGGATAACAAGGTAGAAACAACTGAAACATTAATGAACTATAAATGAACGTGAAAAGATCAATTCATATTATGCCTGAAGAAAAATCGTAGAACGAATTACTGTTTTTAGTAATCAGCATAAATTGAATTCATTCCATTTCCTAATCGATATTAACACTGATAATATAAGTAATAGATAAAAAAAAGTTACTAGTAATTAACCAAGTTGTTACTACAGGATGGAAAATACTAGATATCTATTTAAAATATATTAATATAAATTTATAAATAAGTTTCATATTTACATAATTATATAGCTTTTATATTTTTATTTTCTTTTTACAATTCATAAAGAGCCTTTGAAATTGTTTAAAAAAAACAGGACCTCATATTTAGATTGTATTCACTATTAATATGAACTTCATTAATTTGTTTCATAAAATTTTTTTATTTTTAAATTTTTTTTATGTATTTAATATTTTGGTACAACCTACAATAATAAAGACTAAATAATGAAATAAAATAAGTTTTTTTTTTTAATTAGATAATAAGTTTAAGGTTTAATTAGATTTATATAAATGTGTAAGTTAATTATGCTGTAGTCAGTTTATATGAAATATTAGAATTGTGATTTGTAGCACACATCTGATAAAATAATTAAATGTAATAACTTAAAATTTCGGTTTATTATGATTAAGAGGTCTCGGTTGTTGTATAGTTGCAATTTGTTTGTTTTCTACTGAACTTCAACTAAATTCGTTGCATAGTAAATTTTAATTTTGTCTTCTATAATTTAAAAACTAAATATTTTTAGCACTTTATTTTTTATTAATAGCGAAAATTAAAAATATTTATAATGATAAATGATAATTTATAATATAATGTAACCAATGTATTACCTAATTTTTAACTTGTTGCATAATCCAACAGATGTCCAGTATTTTTTTTTTTTTTTTTTTTTTTAGTGAAATTTTCAGATTCGATTTTTCAGTAGAATATTGCAATCGGTTATAATTCTTCTTTTACTGCAACAACAAACGAGTCTTGGTTATTATGCTTAAACTAAATTTTTATAAACTGGAGTTTAAGTTAAAACAATCAAATCATAGTTTTATTACGATAATTAATAATATTGTCAATGCATGTGTGTAATGAAATTAATTATAATCAATTACTAATAAATATTGTGTTAAAACATTTAATGGGAACGAGATAACTCTGATGGTTACATGATTTATTAGTAAACTGTTTTCAATTATGACATTATGTATTAATATTATTAACCTAAAATTGTGAAATTATTAAGTTATGTGTGTGAAGTTTTTGATTGTGCAATAAAAAATGACGATTATTGATCAATCTGAAATGAATTGATATATTATGTACATTTTATTTCAATATATTTATATATATAAACTAGCGTACACCATTTAATTTTTTTGGAGAAAAAAAACAAACTGTAAAATAGTGTTTTTGATTAATGCGACAATCATGATTTGAATATTTGAGCCGTACTAAAGTACCAGGGCCAGGGCCATTTTTTTTATTATTATTATAAGCCCACATATTATTTTCATACGTTTCGTAAATTGAAAATTAGTTTTTCTCGAATGGAAAAAAAAATAACATTATTATTACTTTTAAACGGATTTTGTACCTCAACAAGAACCTTCGAGTTTAATAGATAGAGATTATTCCGTTGTGCATTGAGAAAACTGAGTAGGTGTCTATAATTGTCTTTGCAAATGCGCGGAAAAAGCGAATGCATTTTTAAATTACCGCCGTTTCGGTGTAACGGTAGGCGAGAACAGTAATTATAACTTCTTTGAACCGTTTCATTCATGGAGTGGAGCCGTGCGCGTCGGCCACACGTTATTTCAGTGTGACCAACGGTGAACCGTTCGCACGCCTGCACGCTCCGTCCATACATCATGTCTATAGCTGCGACGACGCTACATTTTTATTGTTCATTTGCACGTAGCCGGCGGCCATTATTTTGTTGGTTTGTCGTTTACCCCCTGTTCGTGATTTTTGTTTTGTTTTTTTTCTTGACCCTCGTTTCAATCGGAAATCTCTTTTGACCAACTTTTTTTAGCGTTCCTTTTTTTTTTTTTTTTGTTCATTTGTTGTCCGTAATCGTTTCGGCGTTTACCATAAGTCAAAACAATGTTGGTGAATGAACGTCATTAGAAAACGCGTTTAGGCGCCCAAATCGTCGCGACTTTCAGCTAACATGTCGTCATCGTCTTCACACGGAGATAACACGGCAGCGTCGTCGTCATCGACTTCGACTCCGGGCGAAGACAACGCAGTGGTGTCGTCCGTGTCTTGGGAGTGCTTGCCGTCCACTTCTTGGGACTGCATGCCGTCCACGTCTTGGGACTGCATGCCGTCAACGTCGCGCGACTGCTTGCCGTCCACGTCACGGCAAGAGCATTTGCCGTCTACGTCGCGGCAACAACATTTGCCGTCTACGTCACGGCAAGAGCATTTGCCGTCCACGTCGCGGCAAGAGCATTTGCCGTCCACGTCGCGGCAACAGCATTTGCCGTCCACGTCCCGGCAACAGCATTTGCCGTCCACGTCGCGGCAACAGCATTTGCCATCCACATCGCGGTCTAACGTTATGTTGGTTCCTTGGGACAATCACGCGGCGCTGCCGACTCCGCCGAAATCGATTTCATTGTCGTCACCGTCATCGCTGGTACAAAACGACATGATGTTTATGCTGCACCAAGCTTTGAATGGTAACACGTCCATGGACGTTGACTTCAGAGTGGTGACGTTGAAACTGGACAATGTATGCCGCATTTGCATGTCAGAAGACGAGAACGAAATGTTCATCAACGCCTTGGAAGATGAAACATTGTTGAAGAACATCGAAATCTACTATAAAATAAAAGTTAGTATTTTCCTGTTACCAATTATCCTTCTACATATGATTTTATATGTACGTCACTGACCAGCGACGGTTTTTTCAAAATATCTTTTATGTACTGTTTGTACGATGTGTTCACACGTATGGGTAACGTTACTATTCGTTGATGTTTCTCGATTATTACGACTGACTGTTGCCTGTCTGTTTCCTCGTCATTTTCGGTAGTGTGAATTTCTAAACAGAACGATTCACTATAAATGTCTACGGTATACTTGACAATTGTAAAAGGTTCTTAATTATATTGATTTTCTTAAAATATATTTAACGCAATCTGTTATTATTATTATTATTATTCATTGAACTTACTCAGCGTGCTTTTGAAAAATACAACCAAACGAAAACCAGCAGTAGAAGCGGGACAGACAAACCAACCATGCATGTATATTGTTGTGTCATTGCTAATAAAGTATGTGAATGGTATACAATGTATAACATTGCTGGTCTGTGACATGACGTTATGTATATTGCAAATCGACCTTAAGTTATAAAAATATTGGCACTTGTAGTAAATACCAAAAAAAATTTTACTATAATTGGTATAAATTAAAATTTTAAACAAGTATAGTTGGCGTGTTTGAGTTAAATTTAATTTTTTTTTTTCTAATTTATTGAAAGATTTTTAAACTGTATTATCTGATGCTGATATTAGGCAATATTTTATGTATACGTAGGGATGGGAGTCTCGACAACTGGATATTTGTTTTGGCATTTCATTTTTATTTTTTCAGCAACATTTGTCTAATTTGTAAATTCTTTATTTCACTACATTTAGATGAAAAATGTTGAAAGTCCATTAAATTATAATCTAAATTAATTTTCAAATTCTCTACTTGGATAAATAAATATTGTTTGACTGTCCTGCGTTATTGTTTAAAATTTTATTTTGTATAAAAAAATTGTGATATAATTTAAAGTTTAAAAATATATATTTTCAAATATTATATTGAATAACATCCGCTTAAAATATTTACCCATTCATTATATCTATATGTACAATTTTGAAATTTTTTTAAAACCAAATACTGTGATGCAAAATCTAGCATTATACTTCTTTTGTGAAGGGCTGGACATTTAATAATAAAAGATTTCAAGTAATATTTTTGTTAGTGTCCTGTGTGAATTCAAAAAATTTGTTATAGACAAATATGTATTGAGCATTTAAAATACTTCCAGTGAAATTCATTAATTTCACGTTACGTAAATGTTAAAGTACAATTACTTTGTGCTATTTAAAAATAATTTGATAACTGGTTTATAATAATACAATATTAATATTGACATTCAGATAATGTTTAAAAATAATATATATACTCGACGCATGGTAAAATGACCAATCGTGCCGGTAAACCACTTTCTCTACCGTATATTGGTTTATAATAAAAATTGGTTTATAAACGTTTAACACAGCGTGTCAACAATCAATCAGGAGCCAGGCGACGTGAAATAAATGTTAAATTGTCCGTCGTTAGGTCATTATCTTAATGTGCACCAAGTATAAATGTATAATAACAGTGCGCTCGAGAATTGTTTTTCAAATGTAATGATTTATCATTACTTTTATTTGAATTAATAAAATGCCAAAAAAGTTAATTTATAATTATAAATTATAATATGTAGTAAAAATGATTAAAATTTAATCTAAGAAAAGTAATGTTTGCGAAATGTGTTTATATTTCACAATATATAAATGAAATAAAATATAAAAAAATACAACATAAAACATAAATTTATATTATATTGCATTATTGTGATTACTTTGTTTTAATGAACTAATTTTTATTGATGATAAACTTTTAGATCCAAAGCTATGATACTTGTTCAAAAATGATATGTCAGAGATGCGTAGACTACATTAACGAATGGCAGAATCGAATTAAAGCAGCATATGAAGCTCAATTAATCCAAAATTATTTGGGTCGAAAAGTAGGTTAAAAATGCTTTTTTTTTTTTAAAATATTGTATTTGTATTTATAATTGATGATATTATTTTCAATATGTTGAATCTAAAACAAAATTCTTTTAAATTTCATTAAAAGATAATTAAACAACAAATAATAAGTAATATGGTTGATGATTTATTTGTCTTATAATAATCAGAACCGGGTGTTTCATTTATTAGGGAATTTCTGCGACTCATAATTTTGTTTCTTGTATGTGAGAAAATCATGTGACCGTTGGAATGTGTGTGCGCAATATTTTCTGGTTACAATAACGACAAATTTGTTAATAAATAGATAAATTATTCTAAGGAAATTGTTACTTATAAGAACTTCAGCAATATTATAGTTCAATACACCTATTTGTTTTTATTATTAGTTAATTTTTCGCTTAAGAGAAACAATTTATAACAAATTTATCGTTCGCATAATTTTTACAAGTCACAGAAAAACCACCCTATTTATAATTTAACAACATTTTCAGATTTTAATCTGATGGGATTTTTTTTAAATAAGAATTATATTTCATGTAAAATCACTAGAATTCTACTCTTTTTTTTTTTTTTAGCATAATTATTATAGAACTGCATTTAACTTGAAACTTGTATTATATTATACAGCAAAAAAGAAGATAAAGTTAAAGTAAAAAATTATTACAAATTAATGGATGTGTTGTACTATAGTCTGGCTAGTGGTTAGTGAGATATAATAGTAGAGATCATTTGGGTGCATTGAGAACCCTATTTTTATTTTAAACTAAAATAGTACACAGTTGTTAGTTTCACTAAAATATAAAAACCCTTAAAATTATTTCACTTCTTATTATTAAAGTTGTTTTTTTTTCCTCAATTCAGGCAATTGAAAAAGCAGCTAAATCAAAAAAGAATAACTCAATTCGTGTTACTCCTGATAACGAACAAGTGGTTCAGTCTTTGTCCAACACTGGAGACGAAATGTATTTACAATCGAATACAGAAATGGTGGTAGGTCATAATCCAGAGGAACTTCAAGCTAGCAGTTCTGTAGTGCCTACTAATTTGCAATTATCTTATACAACGAGGTTATCTAAGGTCCAAAGTAAAAAGGATACCTGCATTTTTTGTACTGGTAATAACAAACATTTAAAAGCTGATTTTAGAAAGAAATTATGCGACAAACATTCAAAACCATACACTTGTCCTGTTGAAAACTGTGTTTATGTATTTCCCAACTTGGATCTATTCTTGATGCATTACCGTTATCATAAGAATATTAAAAAAACTCAAACTTTGTGCCGCATATGCTTCAAAGTTTTAAATTCAACTTTAAAAGGAAAAACAGAGCACAGACATAAAAGTTATAAAAATATGTTAATATGTTGTTCCATGTCATTTCTGTCGATGCTTGACCTTGTATTACACAAATTAAAAAAGCACAAGGCAAAAATAATTATGACTTTAAGAGATATAAGGAAATCCATCCAGATGCCCGGGAACTTATTGCCTGAACCTGTGTCTAAAACTGAGGAATTACTTTATGAAAATACCGATCAGTTATTTACATGTATTGAGCCTAACTGTGACAAAGTATTTAATAGTTTGTCAAACAACTGTGACCATTACAGAGAACATAATGATGTGTCTGAAGAATATTATTTGTGTGGTATTTGTTTGAATATATTTAATTCGAAAAACGATTTGGAATCGTTGTGTTCACACGTAAACCCCATGATATTTTGTTATTCATGCAACATTGGATTTTCTTCATTGCATGATCTAGCAAAACATAAGCTCTGTATCCATAACTCGGTGGTCTTATGTGGTGAGGAAAATATTCCTGGATGTCCAGTTTGTTCGACTGTTTTCGAATCGAATGCCGGATTTGCAAATCATTATATTGCATGTTATAGTATGGAAAGTAAAATTGGAATTTTGGATATTAATGCATTTAATAGTGCATCAGAAACTGTTGGTATGACCGAATATACAGAATGTGACACAAATGGAAGTTACATATGTAAATATTGTACTGTCCCTTGTCATTCGTGCCTAGAATATATAGAACATTCATTAAAAAAACACGGGCATGCAATTACAATAAAAGATGGAGAAATAAAACTATGCCCTGTGTGTGACAGAAATTACAATAACCTGGATTTTGTAAGTCATGTTGAGGTGTGTACTTTGAGCATGAAAATTAAAAGTAACAACCCATCAATAGAATTGTTTGGATGCCCGTATTGCAGAACAGTTTTCACGGTATTTTCTTCCAGCCAATTCCGTGCACACGTTTTGTTCTGTAAATCATTTCAAGAGCATATTTATAACGGCAAAAAATATTTTCAGTGTGTCAACTGTACTTTTAAAAGTAGCTACCATCCTAAGTGTGTAGCACATGCAAACTTATATTGCATATATTTCAAATTAAAAATAAATTACGCAATGGGTGCTGATGAAAAACTGAAAGTCGAATATCGGAATAAATTATTAAAGGAAGACTGTGATGATAATTTGCTGTCAATTAACACCCCACCAGTAGTTATAACTATAGATCATCCTGCGAATGTTTTATCAGACAACAATGAAATACACTGGAACAAAAATGCGAGTTATTATTGCAATTCAACTAAATTTAAAATTCTCAATTTATATAATTTTTCATGTAAGTACTGTGGCAATACATTTTTTGATGAGTATGTGTTTATACATCATTTGGACAAAGACGGTAAGCCATGTAGAATGAAATTGTCCTGGTACTGTACACGTTGTTTATTAGACTTTGAAAACGAAAACAATTACAAAGCACATTTGTCTGTTAATTATCATTTAGAACCAGAGCTAATCATACCCTATACTGTAAAAAAGGAATTGCTAGCTGAAGAGTCGACAAGTGAATTGAGTGACGGTTATGTGATGAATGAAAGTAATACACCATAATTAGTGATGGTACACAATGTACAATTGAAAAGGAACTGAATACAGGCCCATTATTTAACAAATTTCATTCTTTTATTTTAATTTAATTTTCTTTAGTATTTATGTATTATTTTTTTCTCTTCAATATCGTCTGTAATGGTAAATTAAATTGGAATATTATCACTTTATGAACAAATATTCTGTTAAATTAAAATTTAATTTTGAAGATTGAAGTCAATATGTATCTTATGGAATTTAATTATGTATACAGTGGTAAAATACATAAGTATGTATTAGATAATGTAAAATTATCTATGTAATAGATAATGTATGTATTTTTAAATTTTTTCAAATGTTTGACAAACAGTACTGAGGAAATAATGTTGACTTTCATTCTGTTTTTTTATTACTTGATAATTTTATGTTTAAGAATATATATATATTTTTTTTTACTATCACTATTACTAAATTATTTAGATGAATATTAAGACTAAGTATTTTTATTAATAAATTTAAGACCAAATGAATCTTGTTACTACTAGACATTATTAATGTAGCATTTGTAATAATAATAATATACTTTATTACTTTTATTTTCAAATTAACTCCGTAAATGTATGCATTTTTTTTTATTATTAAATAACTTATTAATTATGATAAATTAAATGTGAAGTTATTATAATTTGTAATAATAAACATATATGTAATTTCAATAGATCTTTTTTAATTTGAAACATCCTTTGCCGCGGGTAGTAAAACTGTTTTTAGTGGCAAGACACTGTGTTTTACTTGAACTCAAGATCAATCAACATTGCTGGATTATCAGTGGCGGCAGTTCTCCTTTTTTTTTCCCCCTGATTACTCTTCACTTTATACATGTTGTTTCAGAAGTCATAGACTTCTTACCTGCCTTGATATACACCGGCATGGAAAAATTATTAATCTTATTGTGCTTGTTTAAGGAAATTGTTTAATACGAATCGCGACAATGTATAATATTAAATGATCATTGGGTCTTGAACATTTACATTTTCACAGTTTTTACACATATATGTAAATCCGTTTCGAATGAAGACAAATTCATAACAAAAATGTTTTTGTGCACGTGTTTCAGGGTTTATGGATGTTTGGTGCTGTTTTTATAATTATTATTTCGTTATATAAATAAATTTATATAATCGTTATAAAAATGATCTATTGTGTTTTTGGTAAATTATTTTGAAAACGCTTGTAAACATACATGCTTGTATTAAATTAAATAATATAGGGCAATTTTTGAAAAAACGAATTTTATTAATTAAATTATATTGTAGTTCATTAAATATACGTGTTTTAGAAATATAAATAGGCAAACAATCAAATAATATATAATTATTTTATGTTATAAGGTATTCGGTCGATTACGATTTTATATAATTAATATTTTAAATTTGTCATATTTTTTTTTTTTTTGCATATTTTATTTTATGTGTCTTAAGTCTCTGGCCTAGATTATGAATTACTTTTTTTTTAGTTATATTAATCCTCTGATTAGTTTCTTGCATTATTTCTCAACTGCTCCTCTATTGTAACTCAATTCCTGCAAGTCAACCTCGTGTTTTCCTCTATTATTCGTATTGTGTATTTTCTGTCCTTGGTCTTCCTCCAACGTGTCCTATCAAGATGTCTCTCCTCGATTGAATACATTTCCATTACTGTCGTTTTTATTTTATCACGTCTCGTCACTTACTGGTTGTAACCATCTCCAGAATATCGAGAATTTTACTGAAACACCACATTTCAAAGATTTCCAGCTAATTATTAATTTTCTCCCCCATCCAATCAATAATTGTCCAGGTTTCAGTATCCAGTATTTAATATGCAGTCATAAATAACATTCAATGCCTACAGAGATATTAATATTATGTGACTGCGATAAAGTTATGTTTTATTTATCGACTGTTTGATGTGAATATATATATATGCTCCAATATACAATTGAGGCTGATTTACAAAATAAGAGAATTTTTTTCCAGATTCTTTGGAAAGTGTATACAGATAAATGAAAAATTAAGGAAATATATATTTTAAACGTTGCGTTATAATATAGTTATACAAAATAATAAAACGGTTCACTTTTTATTTTTTCGTAATATAATTTATTTGAAAATTTCATTTTTTTTTTTTTAACAAAAATCATTAAAGTAACATTATTTCTATCGAACACTTCGTAATATTATTTAAAAAAAAATTTTTTTTTAAAGGATTAATATAATTTGTATTGTATTTTTTAAATAATAATATTAGATAACGTCATATACTTTAAAACTTTAACGATTTGAAATAAAAATTAAAAAATACACGCTTATTAAAGATTATATATAATATATTTATATATATAAAAAAAAGCTAAAAAAAAAAACAAAAAGTAGTTCTAAGTCATATAATAATAAACACTGGCGAAACACAAAATACATTATCAATTACAGTTATTTCTTTATTATTTATATATATATATATATATATATATGTGTATATATATACTTATATACGCTATTTAGGTAACTTGTAACACCGAGAAAATTGGTCGACGCCAATATATTATTATTATGTACGTTTTATAAATAATTTCAAATATTTTAATGTAACTATATAAATAATTATGTACAACATTAATAGTATTTTTGTATAATAATTATTATTATTAACATATAATAAATAATTAATAAGTCTATATATAGTTTTATATATATATATACTATTTTAAAGATTCAAGAACAAATTTTTCATTTTGATATGATTAGAAATAGAAAAAATAGAATAAAAATTCCTACAAATATAATAATAACAATAATAATAATAATATATATACTTTTTGTAATACACATTTTTTTTTATATAAATTATTTTTTTATTTTCGTATATTTAAAACAATTGTAAGCACGTCTCTGGAATATATAAATATAACTCCTTGGCGTATATGCCCGCACTTATAATTGATAAAAAAAAAACCCGTTTTTTTTTAAATATATATTTTTTTTCTCTGTGAATATGTCAAAAAAATATAAGCAATTTTTAATTCTCGCGTATATCGCGTTAAATTTGAACTTTGGCGGGCCAAGAGGGAGTTGGGGAAATGTCGTTTAACGCGCTGATTATATAATACGATATAATGTGTATATTTATATTTTTATACGCCAAATTCGGCGAATAAAAATAATTGTAAACAGAGAAATAATCCGATCACTCAACATCATTGGCGAGCAGGTTTGATTTATTTATCAAAAATATTTTAATTTGTATAATAAAAAAAAACGATTCGAATTTCGATTGTTATACGCGTGCGCGCGCTTTGAAACCATAATATACACGTAACTAATATAATATTATTTCTCTATTTTCATTCACGAGGGGTTTTTTCTTTTTATTGCAGACGGATTTTTTTTTAATGTAAACAAGAGTGTAATATTATAATATTTATATTTATAAATCGCACGAAACGGCGTTTTTTTCGAATTTAACACGATGGTCCGGTTCGTCGTCGTATTCGGAAAGAGGTGTTTTTTTTTTTTTTTGTGAAATGCCTAAAGACGCGTAGGTGTAAGGTGTCTAAAATAGAATGGCAGATGAGATCGTCTTAATAAATAAATCTCAGCACCGCATAAAACGTGCAGAGTTTACACCGTCGACGTATTATTAATGTGAAACGAGAATTTTGCAGCTATAACAGTAAAAAAAAAAAAAGAAGAAGAAATAAAAATACAAAATCCTTATATAATATTTTCGATATAATAAAATAATACGGTTTTATAGTTGAATTGATTGTGTATAATATAACGGAAGAATATATAACAGGAGGACCACCGCGGTATAGTAACCGCGAATATTGCGCCCGTTTGGTTTCAACACTAAACTAATGAAATATTAATTTTATAAAGTTTTTTTTTTTTGAATTCGAATAAATTATCCGTTAAAAATAATATTACATTAATTATTTTTTAATGTCTTAAATTCTACGCCTTTCGCCGTCCCCCTAGTTATGGCTCTAGTATGGTAAGGTGGGGAATTAAATCTTTAAAGAATTTTTTTTTTTTTGTGCGTACATCGTTTAGTGTTTGCGATAGAAAATAATAAAATATATTTTTGATCTGGGGGAAAAAAAATAGGAAATTCTATTGTACAACGCTCGAATTGGGAATTTGTTTTTTGTAGTAGTAGTAGTAGTAGTAAAATATATTGAAAATTTGCGTTAAAACAACTTCCCGTATATCAGCTTGTGGAAGTGATACGAAAAACAAGTAATTATTCATTTATTTTTTTCTACATATTATATAAAATATCGTCGGATTTGCAATCGCTGCGTGGTGTGGGCGGGCCCGCGGCGAGTGACACTTTTCCCCGGGATTCGGGAAAAATCTTTTGGAAATAACTTTTCATTGGCATTGCGATTTCAGTACAAAAAATTTGAAATTTACAACAATAAAAAACCGTCTGTACGTACGTCGTGATGCCAATAATAACTCCATTATAATACGATATTACGTGAATATAATACGATCGATAGGAAAATTCCACGACTTATTGTTTATAAAATGACGACGGATTTTTTGCGAGGAATAAATTGAAAATTTTCTATTTCCTTTATGTTATTGTTCGGTTAGATTAACAAAAATTATTATCGAACAACGTAGAAACGCGCGAATCCTTTCCACCGATCAGCGCCAGTCCGAGAAGCTGCAGGTGTTCCGTTCGGGAAAATAATAATAATAGTAGCCGGGGACTACTATATAACGGCAGGGATGGCTTCTATATTATACGTATAATACAAAGGGCCGAGGTAAAAAGAAAAGAAAGAAATTCGCTTATACATATTTATTAGGCACTCGTCAGTTCCGAAAAGAAAAATGATGGAAAAACGCGTCTCACCTATTATAAACAAACGGGAAAAACGATACGATTTTATTGTATTCGTTAAATATATCATTATTATTATTATTATGAGTGTTAACGACGATCTTTCCTCCCCTTTTCTTTAAGAATAAATTTAAATTATTGTTTACCTACCCTATCCCTTTTTAGAAATTCCGATTTCTTTGATATTTATCTATAGATACCCCTTCCCCCCTCAAGACACTCATTAATTCAAGCACTCCAAATTATCACACGAATCACTGGGAACTGCGTCAGTCACTATAATATAGAGAGAGGCAAATATGACAAATTTACTAATAATCGAAATACTTATATATGATTTTAATATGTTATATATATAATAAAACATTTATTTTATCGGCGCAGTGTGAGTGTTATTTATAATAAGTAAGGAGGGGGGGGAAGGATAATACAATCAGTGCCGTGGCCAGAAATAAAATCGAGGGTTGATGAGGCTAATGTGAATGTGATGTAATTTACTAGTATTGTATATCTCGCGACACTATATTTAAAATTAAAAACTATTAACAACAAAATGAATACGATTCGTAACGGAACAAACTAGCAAAAAAAAACGTACGTTCTGTACAAAGACGAGTTCATATAAACTAAAATTTAAAATGCATGTTTTACCGGGGGTTTTTTTATGAAAAAAATTTGCGTATTTTTCGATTTCTACGCATATTTAATGTATGTATTTTTTCAATGTATAATATGTATTTTATTAATGTTTTTATTTATTTTTTTTTTATTATTACTATATAAAAAAAAGTCAAAGGGTGTGGAAGGGTCTGAAACTTCAAACCCCTCACGCCTGGCTACGCCGTTTAATACAATATGCAATAACCGATTGAGTGTATCACAAAAAAAAAAAATAATAAAAACCGTATACGGATTGTCTATATAGAGTAAGTATACTAATATATTTTTTAAACGTTTTTTTTTTTTAAATATTATGTAATATATAGTCGAAATTAAATCTTTATATATATATATATATATATGTATGTATACGCGTATTATTATTATTATAAAAGTTTAAAAACGGGAAAATCGTCAGTCGTTTATATAAAGAGGCAGGCTTTTGTTTTTTAATATATATGCACTACTAAAGTGTTTTAACGACTAAAATATTATAATTACTGTTTATTTATAATACGTCACGTACGAGTAAACAGTCTTTGGTTATAATATTATTTTTTGCAATAACTATACTTAAATTTTTTTTTTTGGTGAGGGAGGATATATACGTGTACGAGTATATACCACCTAGTCGAAGACGAATTCGTTATGTCTGCATATTAACGAATACGAATATCGGACGAATCGTGTGGAAGACAGTGATAGGAGGGAAGGGGGACGGTGAATGGTAAAAAAAAAAGAGGGAAAATAAAGCGCTCTCTTATAAATTATAAACATTTTTCTTTCTCTCCTCGAAATACGACCGTATATTGCAAAAGTATTCCCTATACGAAAACAACGTCGTATATGTGGTAAATTTTTTACGAGTCTGGGCACAGACGAAAAAAAACAATACTATACGATTTATTTAAAATAGTCTTAAAGGTTAAAACGAATTTTATATATTCTAATAAAAACGTGTTTCGTGTGTAGCAAAAACGTCGTATATATATATTATTGGCCGAGAAACGACCAATCTCACTTTTTACAATTTTCGACAATAGCATTAGGAGGTAACCGCAATGATAAATTTTATGATTTCTTTATAGAAAAAAAAAGTGAACATTTATATCAGTATATCAGAGTTTTCATTTTTACAAATAGTTTTATTTTGTTTCACTAAATTCTGCAAACAGCGCTGCAAAAACGTAGGCAGAGCTATTAAGATTAGAAAGTGTTCAACTCGCATTCCAATAATTGCCTATACTGAATGAGAATTTTGAAAATATTGAAAAGTGGATTATAAAAATTATGTTTTAAAAAAAAAAATGTTTACAAAACTATTCCGTTTCTACTTAAAAAAAAAACGATATAACTTTAATATTTTTACAGTGTCCTTAATAATTTTAATCCTTCAGTTATCCTTAAAGTAAACCAATTCTTTTTATCGTCCCCGGGATTTTCTTTTACAATTTTATAAATTTATTTGGTATTCATTACAGATAAAAGACTAAATAACATAAATTATATTATTACATTAATATTAAGCTAAAATGTTTGAAACTAAGCTTATTAAAATAATAAAACTATAATACAAAATCCATTTTTTTATTGGTTCGACGTCTCGGTAAATATTCAAATGGATTAATACCCCCTCTCCATAAGAAACGCTCTTGGACCCGTCCTTAAAACCGTATCGGTATACAAAACGTCCAAGAGTATACTTGATAAATTATAATAATATTATATAGTGTGTGATACAAATCCAACGATATCATTCATTTGATAGAAATTTTGAGACACGAGTGAGGAAAACAAATAAAATATATTTAATACGCTAATAATGAGTAGAAGAAAAATTTAGGTTTTTTTTTATAACTGTCTGTTATTTATATGTTTTAAAAAATTAGTAAATCGGGTGGTTATCAGTGGAGAGGAAGTCAAACATTTCAATCCTTCTCTTTAACACTACCTACGCCTATGAAATAATGCATGTATGAATTTTAATATATTTCCGTTGACTGTTGCAGATCGGCCGTAATATAAACGTATAAATGATTAATTTTGTTTTCAACGCATTAGCCCTTGTAAGTTATTGCTTTAATTTAGTTCCTATGTTAAATTATTTATATGTTTGTAAGTTTTAGCACAAAAAACCAGTGAGATTGACTTATTACAATTCAATATATCTAATGCTTTAATTGGGGAGGGGAGTACTTTTTTTTTTTTAATATTTTAGCGTACCCCTTCTAATTATTCGCAACGGAACGCTAAGAACGAAATGGTTCCATTTCCAACGGTCAGGACTCTTTTTACAGTTTATTATTGAATTAATGAAAATCATAAAATTGTTTTTAAATGTGGTTATCAATAAAGATTTGATGTTTATATTATCGAACACGATGGATTTATTTAAATAAAAATATAGTGAAAGCTGGGAGGAGGGAATGAAGTCCTCACTAATTTTCATGGCATTAAAATTTTCAGGGACGCGCATTTGTTTTTTTTCTACACTTCTGCGTTCTCCTTCTAATTGTTTTTCCAATTCAAGTACTGAATATAGCATATAATAATTATAAACTGTCGTACATATTCGTTAGAAAATAAAATAAGTGCAAAATAAAAAGTATAATATTATTCCTTTCAAATATATAAATTTGCATACGTAAGTATTATTATTTTATAATATGTATATGTGGTTTGTGATACTTTTTTTTTTAATACACTTATTATAGGTACACAAAGCAAAAGAAAAAAAGAAGCCATACGGCTTAAATTGCAATCACAAAAAAATATATATTAAATATGTTTATTATATATCTATGTATTATATAAATATAATTAAATAATATAATATCATAATAAAAAAAAAGAAAAACTTACTACGACGATAATTTCGCTACTTAAAAAATAATAGTTTCTAATTCTAAAAAAAACCCAAATATATCTTATATAACTTTCATATTTAAATATAAAGAGTAAAAAAATACCAAATAAGTTAAAAAATTATAATAAAACATTTACTAAATAAAAACTTTTAATTTAAAGCTTTGAAATAAAAAAAAACTCATGCAATTTAAAACTGGATAATATATATATATATAATATAATGACGAAAACAATAATAATGTTTTTTTTTTCTTTTAAGTAAACCTCGATTTATGTTGCAAAATGCAAATACAAGTTTATAAAACTGGCGAGATCCATCGATAAAATTTCCAGTATAACAATTTTTTTTTATTTTCAATATTATATCATTAATATTGTCATAATAATTAATTTTCTACGTTTCTACAAAAAAAAAAAAAAAAATACATTTAAACAATATCTATTTTAATGTTTATTACGTATATTCTAGGCCGATTTACAATATTATATATATATATATTTAGAAAAAGAAAAAAATTTTCTTAGATATTTCATACGATTATTGCGATTAGATTGTTCCAGTTTTATAAATAAATATATATTTAGGTACTATTATGATTTATTATTATTATATATAAGAAAAGGGCATGCAAAATCGAAAAAAGTGATTATCCCTAAAGAAAAAACAGGATGGATATATATATATAGGTACCTAGTTAAGGAGATTCTATATATTTATAAAATATTCGACTTAATATTAATTTTACGAAAAAGAAAAAAGAAATTTTTTTTTTCTTAGTTTTCTAATATTGTTTTTCTCCATAGTCGTTTTGCTTTTTTTTTTTTTTTTTTAAAAAAACGGTTTATATTTTTGCTGTTCACAGAACGCCTATTTATTTGTATACATTAACGTAATGAATAAATTAATTATATATATTTTTAAAATTGTTTAAAAATTTTTTTTTATCAAATGTAAATTTCTGTATATATATATATGTACACACACACATAGTATACGACAAATGTGTTTAGGTAAGTAATGTATAATGTTTCAACATTATTTAAATTATTATTATTATATAACGATTAACCTAACCGTAAAGTATCTTTAATTAGTGTGTGTGTATGTGTATATATATATATAGTATTAATATATAATAACGGACACTATATTAATTGTTATTGTATATTATATACGACTGTTATTATTATAAATTAGGGTCTAATCCTCTCATTGGTAAAAATATTTTATATATATATATATATTTTTATTATTATTTTTTTTTTTAAAAAAACGTCTCATTATATATAAGTCTGTACGATAAGTCATAAATTGCTTAAAAAAAATAAATTTATATATGCGATAATTTAAAAATATTAAAAAGTTTTAGTCAAAAATAAGAAAAGAAAAAAAAATATATATTGTATATATTTATATATATAAAAAAAAACTAATAATAATACTTTCGGTGATGAATCACATTTATATGAAATATATAATATATTATGTTTATTATTATTATTAATTAACGGTTTTTGTTTTTTTTTTATTTTTTTCTATTTTCGAAGAGGTATATTATAATATATTTTTATTTTAAAATTTGTTTCGGTCTATATATTATGTGTATGTTACTACGAAACGTTTGCGTCCGGATAATATTGATCGAATACAAATTCGATATTCGAAAGAAAATAGGGAAGAGAACATAATATATTTTGTGTCGTATTATATGGAAATCAAAAGCCGTACAGTGTGAGTATTTATAAGACATGTGTATGGGGGAGGGGAGTTATGTATGTAATAACAAGGGGGGAGGGGGAGTTGAAATCGAAAAAAAGAAAAGGGAAGAATAAAAAAAAAAAAAGGGATATTAGTCGTAAGTGTATAAAAACGATTTCGTTATAGATTATCAAAAAAACAGGGACGTTATAATATGAAAAATAGAGGATGCGGGATATAAGTCTGTTATGTTTTGTAGAAAAAAAAAAAAGTAACAATAATAACAAGGTGGATACGGGGGTGGGGTATGGGACGGCCGTAAACCACGAGTTTAATGGGTGGGAGGGGGAAGTGTGATATTATTGCTGAGGGAGCATTTATATAACACGCGTATATTATATTATGCGGTAGCCGCCGTTGACCATGCGCGCGCGCGCGCGCGACATAGATCATCCCTGCAGCACTGCACGCAGAGGACGATACGATTTTTAGTTGGCCACCAACAAGTGTTGGTAAGGGCTGGACCTGTACGACGACGACGAACCCAATCCCCCCATGTTGTTGTAGTTGCTATCCATCTTTTGCTGCTGTTGTTGCTGCTGCTGCTGCTGCTGCTGTTGATGTTGATGTTGTACCGGGCCCGTAGCTGTCGATTGTTGCAGTTGTTGCCCATAATTGGCCGGCGACAACGGTCCCATGGGCGAGCCGCCAAAATGTTGCGGCCCGAAATCGCCGGCGCCGTAGTTCTGCCAACCGCCGCCGCCGCTGCCACCGAATTGCAATTGCGGCGGCGCGTATTCCGCGGCCATGCTGCCGTTCCGGTGTAAGTAACCTCCCTGGTTGGATTGCCGTTGCCTCTGGTAACCGCCGCTTTGGTTGTACTGCTGATGTTGGTGGTGCTGCTGCTGCTGGAAGAAGTAATTGGACGCCGCGTCGCCGTTCTGGACGCCACCGCGGTGGTGTTGCACGGGCGGCGACACCGGACGTTGCTGCTGCTGTTGGCCTGCACCGCCGACGACCATCTGTTGCTGTTGTATGGCCGCCCGTTGTTTGATGTAATTGGCGAACTCGGTTGGCGACATCCTACGCAAAAAGAACGGAAAGGAAAGTCAGTCAGTATATCACAGCACAACGACGTTGCAGGGTTTTCAGGCGGAACAATAGTTATGCGATTGTAAATTGTTTTAACTTTATGTGTACCACGTAAATAATTGTACGGGATTTCAGAGGAAGAAATGTCCAGTGGAACATTACGACGAGACGTATAAAAGGGATTTAAGGACAAAATCGTTTTTCTCCTCTTTCGTTACAACAACAACAACAACCATGATTCGAATTTTTTTTAAAAAAAAAAACAACTTTTTTTAATTAATTTCATGTATAAAAATCACTGCGTCTGCGCGAACAATTTTGTTCTTACCTGAAACGTATCGTGTTCAATATGGCTTATAACGATAATAATATAATCAATAATAATTGTTTGTCAATAGTTTATTTTATCGAATAGGAAATAAATGATTTTGAAAAATTTTCGATAAAGTCTTTGGAGACGTTACGATTGATATAATTGGCGTAAACTGCAATCGGAGGCGGAAAGAGATTTTTCTATTTGGTTGCAGGTTAAAAACAACGGCACGCGCGTTTCTCCTATAAAAGTCATTTATCGCTTCATCCCGACGGATAAACATTAAAATATTTGTACGGAAAATTCGATTACCACGACCGGGACCTGTAGGTACCTGGCAAACGTCCTCGTCTTTCCATAGCCACACACATCTCGTGAATCATTCATCCGGATCCGTCGCACACGAACTCCTCAGTCTATACTTTTCCTAGAGAGCTGGTTATTATTATTTGTGATGAATAATAAAATAATATCTTCTTCGCCTTACACCGCTGCCGACTAAACGCGCCACTCTACGTCATCTACGTCTCATTTACGTGGTGACAAAGTGTTTTTTTTTTTTTTTTACACAACAATACTCTTCTCCTAGAATAAAGGGATTTTTAATGTCTCCGATTATAAATAAAAGTCACGGGCCCGTAGCGTAACGACGGACTTTCGAAATTATATCGTTATACTGTTTGACAGAAAATCAAAAGTAAGTAAGTGTTCGAATAAATAAAGCCCAAAAAGCGTTTTACGGCGCCGTCGCAATTCTTGAGGTCTAAAACGTTTTCTAGGAAAACGAGAGCAAAATTTTATGCGGCTACAAGACCGATTCTCACGCGTGACGGTCCAAGGGACGACCACGAACGATCTGCGGAGAAATACTCGAGAACTTTTGAGAACAAAGTGTGGAGAAAAAATATGTCGACGAAACGTCGGAATATCGGCGAATGAGATATGGCAAAGAAGAGTTGTACGATACGCCGGAACTAGCGCCAGTAACGAGCTTCGTTAAGAGCCAGAGGACACTACGGTTAGGCCACACAACAATGTGAAGAAGAGAGAACGAAACAGTCGGAGTAGCACCGAAGTGGAAACCACGAGAAAATATACCCTGCAGAGGAAAACTCAGGAAACGATGACGACGGGGATTGACTTGGTAGAGGATGATCAAAGAAACCTAAAATTCGAGGACTGGAGACGTGTAGCGTGAAATAGAGACGGATGGTAGTAATGGCGGTAAAAACTCGTTTAAGAGAGTAGATATACCAAAAGAAGAAGAAGAAGAAGACTGAAAAAAAAAACGTATCTATTTATAATTGGAAAATCGAATAAGAATAAGTAATTAATTATATAATTAACGTGTGCACCGTGTTTTATTCGTATTTGATTCCAATTCGTGCATTTTTATTATGCATTTATTCACGGTACCAACCGAATTTCACTGGATGCGGTTGCCTTTAAAAAAAAATAAAATCCTTTTATTCATTTTACACGTCCATAAGAGTTCGCAGAGTCTTGTACGACCGCCGCGGCCAACTTATCCTCTTTCGATCCACACGTTTCGTACTGCGTATATATTTTTCATTTTTTCGCGTTAAACGTTTCGGGCCGGTTTTTTTTTTTTTTTTTTTAATAACGTTTTAACGAAACGATTTTCGCGTGTGTTTTCGACTGTGAAAACACGGAATTTACAATACAAAAAAAAAAAAAAGACACACGCGACCCAGTTCTGAATTTATAGCGCCCAATCGCCGCGCGCCCTTGGCACATAGCGCGGCCGGTGACATACCGTTTTTGTACGACGACGGTCCAACGGCCGTGAAAACATAAAAAAAAAAAAAAAAAAAAAAGGAAAAAACGAAACGCGCAAAAATTATAATTATCCGACAGCATTTTTTCCTCCTCCGTCCGTTACGCGCTTTCTGCTGTGTTGTTAACCCGTCACCGGTTCAGTTTGTTTTCATCATTTTTAAATTACGCGTGTAAACCTCTCGCAATAGCATACCACCGAGACGTATCGTTTCGCAACGGACGAATGACCTCTGAGACGGTGTACTCCGGGGTCGGGCGCGGAGGAGGAAAGAATATTGAAATCTCTTTCGAAATCGTGCGCCGCAGGTCGCGCGAAAAGCCGTACGCGACGAATCCGCGTTCGATCACGCAAAGACGTTTGTCGAAAAAAAAAACACCGTTTTGAAATTTCGAAGAGTTTTTAACGGGTTAAACGTTGACTTTTTTTTATTTATGGGCGACGAAGAAAACGACACGACATATCGAGGAAAACGATACGCACGAAATTCTAAACGCGCGTGGACCGCGCGCCGGGAAATATTCTTAAAACGGTCCATTCTCAATGCGGTCGGGTCGTAATAAATAACTTATTATTATTATTCGTATAATAATAAACGCAATGACGACTTTGTTGGCACGGGCGTCCAACTATTTTACCTCCTCCCGCTGTCTCTCATCAAACATACTCTAACGCTTTTCTGGCACAAGAACATAGTCCTCGTGTTAAGTCCCCGTCGCTTATTCAAACAACCATGCGCGCTTCTCCTCGGTCTTATGCACCACTGGGGAAGGGGCCATCGACTGTCCTCTAATCAGTCTGCCTGATCATCGCAGTGACGATTTTTTTTTTTTTTTTAATAGGGCCGAATACGTTTTTTTTTTTTAATATCTCATTATTATTTAAGTACAAAAACCGATTCTGAAATATAGAGTTCTATACACTATATAGTGTATTTTCGGTGCTCTTCCTGTTAATATAATATTTATTACACGTATAGTCCTATACGGGTGCGAGACCTGGACAATATCAGTGAAAGGACAAAAAAGACTGAAAGCATTTGAAATGTGGGCTTATAGGAGGATGTTGAAAATATGGCTGGATGGACTGAATAACTAATAAGGAGGGTTTCCGAAAGAATTCGAGAAGAAAAGCTACTATGGAAAATTATGGTAAAAAGACGAAATGAATGGATTGGACACATATATTATCCGACATGAAGGATTACAATAAAACTGATTATTATAGGAAGGGTGAAAGGAACGGATCATAGAAGAAGACCATGGTCCAGAGTACATCCGAGAGTTAATAATACGGGACCGAGGATTCATATGTGCAAATTTAAAGGAGAGCAGCGGATAGTGAAGGATCAATCTGCGAATCAGTCTTTTGGATTGAAACCATAGGGAGACATCTCTCGGGTAGTGTGCGCGCGCCGTCGCATGTAATCAAAACGTTTCCGCCTACTTGTCTAGAAATTCAGTTAACAGAAACCTGTTGGCCCGCTTGTTGTTGGACTTGAGTTTGGTGCTGCCGAACTTGGTCTGCGCGAACGACGCGGTGGTGAACGTGAGCGGCGCGGACGGTTGCCGGCACGACACGTAAGAAGCGCCGGGAGCGACCGCGGCGACCGTCTGACCGCCGCCGTTCGGACTCCGCGATTGCAATTGTTGCTGGCCGCTACCGTTGCTCGCGCTGCTGCTTATGCTGCTGTTGCTGCTGCTGCTGCTACTGCCGCCACCGCCGCCGCCGCTACACGACTTGCTGCTGAACAACAACGAGTTGTTGTGCTGTTGTTGCTGTTGTTGTTGTTGTTGCTGGTGATGGTGATGTTGTTGTTGGTGATGATGATGGTGGTGGTGCTGCTGCTGCTGCTGCTGCTGTTGATGAAGTTGCCCGTGATGGTGCGTGGGTGACGAGTGATTGGAACCGCTACCGAGCGGAGGCGATCCCGCCGAGAACTTGTCCGGCGGCGAAATGCTCAGAGAACTCAGACTGGACGCTACCGAGTCGATGGGCCGGAAACACTGCGCTTCGGGATTGAACGTTTTCACGACCTGCACGCACAACAATCGGAAATTTTATTCATTTATTACACATTTCTTTTTTTGCGAGCAAACTTTATTTTTAATTTTCAAACTACGCCCGTAAGAGGAAATCCAATAACATTTCGAGGAAGCCTGAACATTTCAACTGCAGACACCGGATTTCAATTTTAAATTCGAAACGAAGCGAATAGAATATATTACGCGTTTTTACAATAATGCGGTGTGGTTTTCTTTTTATTATTATTTACACCAAGAGAAGAAACTCGGTAAAATTTGCGACGTACTATCGTTTAGGACATGGATATCATTCGTATTTTTTAAGAACTCGATACGTAATTTATTATTATTATTTTTTTTTTTTTGAAATATCATTCGGTGTACATCGAATACAATGATATTTTTTCAAATTAAAAATAATTTCTAAAATCTATTTCAAAATGTCGGGCGACGGATTCGGCACTTACACCACCAATTCTTGCAAAATTATTATAGAAACACGTTTAGTAGTTGTATATTATTCATTTTGGACAAGGAAAAATACAATGATAATTATTAATAACGCGACATGTAGATAATACATATGTGTATGTGTATTTGGTACGCACGAAGGGATTAAATGATATTTTAACGAAACTGTTGTATAATATATATATATATATATACGCGCTCTCGAAACGGTATTCGACTTTCGCTGAAATATGGTAATATATTATTATATATTATGTTCAAAAGTCTGAAACGATTGTTGAAACGGCGCGACGGTTATTATATTACTGTACAACCGCTCGATGACATTAACTTTTCATAATAAAAATGATTTCTTTTTTTTTTTTTTGACCTACTTTTACGATTATTTATGATATATTGTTAGTGCAGCTCGCGACGAAAAACCGTATAATCGTATACTCAATGCTTTTCCCCGCCTCTATCAGGACCGAATTTGGTCAAAAAAAAAAAAAAAAAAGGAAAAATTCGTACGCTCATTATTATTATTATTATTATTATTATCATCATCATCAAAGACACGCGGAATAACGGAGAGAATCAGGAGAAATTGGGAATCGTATCAGAGTCCGAATATTTTCGAACTGTGCAACGGGAACACATAGCCAGGGGAAGCGTCTGGACTTATAGGACAAGACACGAATAGCGTATATATATATATATATATAGTGGCTGAAGAAGGATCGTAGTTGATAGCGCATCACCGCAAGAAAAAAATATCACTGGAACGACTGACGGGTGTTAAGACGAGAAGACGTGAGAACGGTATAAAAGGAAAACTGCGGGAGACGCGTAGGACGATTGTATGACTTTTGAAGGCCAGAAATTATAGACGAAAAGAAGAAAAATGAGTACTTAGATTATTATTATTATTATTATTATATGAAATTGTTCGCGATTTCAATTAAATTTTTATAATTGAAATTATTTCAATTATAGTCAAACGAAAAACGTTTTCGGAGAAGGAACGGAAATAATTTATAGTTCGATAGTGTTTTTTTTTTTTTAATGTTATTAATTTATCGTTAAAACGTGTGTGTGTGTGTTCGCCTAATAATAATAATAGTTTTGAGACATTTCCGAAGTCCTCTTGCGCATAATATAAATAATATTATTCACGGTAATAGGAACGGGGTATAACAACAACAATAACAACACACCTCTCTGTCGGCGGTCCGGTCGTCGTGAGCGTCGAACTGTAGGCCGCCGCTGTTCTCGTTGTACAAGATTTTCACGGCACCCTTCTCGCCGATGCGGTAGCTGACCTCGCCCGGGTCCACCCACACGGCCAAGTCCTGCGGCAAGTTCTCCAACACGTCTTGGATGGCCACGCCGCTCTCCCGGGACGCCTTCTCGAACACCGGGTCGATCGGCGACCCCGTCTTGATGCACCGGTACGCCGAGCCGCGGTACGGTTTCTCCGGGTACCAGTGTCCGGCGAACTTCTCCGTCAGACACTTTTCCAGCTCCTCGCCGAATATGTTCACCCGCCGTCTGGGCAGCTTGTTGTACAGGTACGAGATGACAAAATTCAACGCGACGCTAACCTCGATGTGCATCCTGACGATACGCCTGTAAAACACACGATTAGTATTATTATACTTTATCCCGTAGATATGAGCTCAGTGTAAATCTCTGAAGATTTATTATTATTATACAAAATCGGCGCAGAAACGGTTTTTAAAAGAGTTTTCTTAAAAAAAAAAAAAAACAATATTTTATTACGCGTGCCGGAGAGGACGAATTTTTTTCAATACCGATTCTCGATCGAAACCCCGGGGAATGAACAACAACGACCTTTCTCCGTCGTTTTATTGTTCGTTATTTTCGAAATAAACGTTTAGTGTTTACGCGGTACAACGCGCGAAATCGTCGACATTAAAATATATAAATACGCGGCAGTACCACGCTTTGAATACAAAATCGCCGTTAAACTCTTGCCGCGTCGCGTACGGGGGGTTTTTTTTTCTCGACATTTTTGTACCCGCGTTCGTTTTACCACAAAAAGAATTAATATTAATTTTTTTTTTGTTTTGCAGTAAAACAGCGTCGACACTCGGTCGGGTGTTCAAAAACACCGTTACACACGTATTATACGATTCGTTTATATAAAGGGCCTTTTCTTCACCCGTTCGAAAAACACTCTATTATACTGCTGTTAGGTACTTTAAAACATTAAACGCGTATTTGTTAAATTTTTTTTTTTTTTCCCCCCCGAAGCGCATAAAAGTCTACCGAGCGTTTTATGGTCGGGACGATCGAATCGATAGAACAGTCATCGAGAGAAAGAGAGGGTATCGAAAAAAAACACACACACACACACCTCCTGTACCGATCGTACCTACACGGTATTACTTTATTGTACACCGATACATAACCGTGTGTTTGTGTGCGTATACACGCGGTCGATGTGTGGACACAACGGCGGCGGCGGCGGCTTTTACGAGTCCCCGCCACCGTACTCGTTCGACCTAGAAACGCCGTGCCATGTGTGTGTGTGTGTGTGTGTGTGTGTGACGTGTGTTTGTGTGTGCAAAAGTCGTCATCATGGAACACGAACGAACGAATTACGAATTTACTATTCCAAGAACTCGCCGCGCCGTTTGCGCGCCTGCAATCGCGCGTTTTCAATATTATTACGAATTTAATCATATTACTTCAACGTATTAACGTAAACCCATGAACAAGACGCGTCTTACGGGATAAAACATTTTTTTGAAAATATTGTACTCATATTAAAAAAAAAAACGATTTAACGACGTCGTCTCAATATTATATGTTTAGAAAGGGACACAACCGGTGCTGGTCAATCAGAAAGAAATCTATACGTATACCGTGTAGGTGGTTATTGTATGGTCACAAGACAATTATTTCATACGCGGTATTTTTTTGAGAAAATAAATTTGTTTTTTTTTTTTTTAACGCATTCTAATTAAATATAATAAAATTAAATATATAATATAAATATAAAATTTTCGGGATTCCCGAATACCCCGAAATCATATACCGAACAAATAATGTTTGAAAGTTTTTAAAATAGACACGCTTTCGTCCGCAAGACGGAATTTTCGGTTTGGCTAGACGGATTTTTCTAAAACGTACACTAATAATAATAAAAGTGCGAAAAATCATTTTTCCTCTACACTTCGTTGAAAATGGTTTGGCGCGTCATTGTTGCCCAACACGGGGCACAACACTTTTCCTCCGTCGCCCATTTCGGCGAATAGTTCCGTGTCGACAATTGAAAATTATACGCGTCAACTTTCTCCCTCCCCCTCACCGGGACCGTGACGCGTTCGCGGGACAAACAATTCGATTGCTCTAGGTCGAGGCGAACGTGAATTTTTTTTTATTTTTTTTTTTTTTGGGGAGGGGGGGATTATTAAAACATTGCACACGCATAACCGAATTCCTTCTCCATTTCGGATTACTACAAAATAAAACGTATGAAGACAAAAAAAAAAAAAAAAAAAAAACAAATATTATAATATTAAAATTCGATTATTATAAAAATATTATAGAGGAAACGGCGCTATATAATAATACGATATAAGGTCGCGCACGCGGCGCGTCGGTTGTTGCTGCTGCTGCTGCTGCTACCGCAGCGGTTAAAACACGGCCTAACCTACATATCATCGGTCGGGACGACGACGACAGCAGCAACAGTAGTAGTACACGCAACACACACACATAATAATAATAATAATAATAATATATAAGCGCGCGTTTTAGAATAGAACCGTTCAGCCCTAACCAGGATGTTTGGCATCGTTATTTAGAGGTACGGCGGCGGCGGCGTTCGCACAGCAGCCATTGTTCGTTGTGCCGCCGCGGCCCCGAAGGTTGAACTAATGTATAATGACATAAATCTCGCAATAATAATAATAATAATAATAATAATAATAATATATAGTTGTGATACGCGGGTATATTATAACGAAAATAACCGTTTCGTCGCGTGCGGCGTTTCGTATAAATTTCGCATGCACCTCTCGCGCACGAAACAGGGATAATCGAATAGTGAATCGGGAGGAAAAATACGAAATCGATATTATTATTATTATTTTATTATGTAACGGTAAACAGATAAACGCTTCCTCCTCGTTCGTGATCGCCCGCGAAAATTCGATTATTATTAACTAGGGGTCCCCGAAGGGGCCCGGAAACCCTAATAAGAATGCATTTATGATCTACAAAAAAAAAAAACACCAGAAAACGTTCTAAAAACTTATATTTAATTTATAATCTAAAAAACGTAACCTTTAAAATCGTTTGAATTACTTGAATTATTTAATTAATTTATTATTATTATTATTAATTACGATATTAATATAATACACGTGTACGGTATTTCGAAGAGCAGTAAAAGAGTCGAACACGAAATAATCGTGTATATTACGTTAATAATATGTATTGTATTTTATATGTAATATATCTTATACTACGCGGGTTTTCTCAACATTTCTACGGTGTTACGTATTTTTAAAACTAAAATTTATCCACAAATGTATTTAATTACGAGTGTAAAAAATATATATTACGCAAAATAACGATAATAATATGAGAGTAGTAAAATAAGCGAAAAACGGTTTAAAAATTACCTAAAATTATATATATATATATATATAAAAAAAATTGGAAATAAAAATTAGTTACATATTTATATTAGTTGGTTATAATTGATTCGCGTTTTTAGTTTAAGGAAGCATCGCCTAAGACGCTTAAAAAAAAAAAATTACAAAAGTCATCGGGCCAAAACAAAAAATCATTACGCCGTTTCCTCGTCTCCCTTATACTTTGTACGCGCAACAAATCCCCCCCCCACCCCGATGAAACGTTGTTGTTTTTGTTGTAAGTCCAAGCGATTCTGCAGTTATGATCTTTGAACAAAAATTATCGGTGTCAAAAATGTTTAGAACGGACAAAAAGAATTTTTGCATAACGATACGTGTTGTGTATCGGTGGTGATTGGCAGCGCGTGTATGTATTGATCCGTTGCCAATCGTCGCGGAAAAAAAATAAATAATAATAATAAATAGCGTTCTTAAAATAATATTCCACGGCGATTCGACCAAGGCCGGCGGGACGGACAAGACAATACGGAGGCTTTGTTTTTTTTTCTCTAAGTTTCGAATTTTTTTTTTTTCGAGGCGCGGTAAAGTCGTAACAAACAAAAAAATTGTTTTAAGAGACAAAAAAAAAAAAGAAAAAAACGTAATTATTCGCCCGCGCGCGTGCAATAATAATACGATGATAAACAGCTCGGACGAGTCCCGCCGAACGTCCAGATTTACTCTGGAGAAAATTTTTTTTTTTAAAAATCTATGATTCCTTAAGCGCAAAAGTGTGGATGAATCCCCCGGCGTGCTAAAAAATTTACAATCGTATCGTAACGCGATGTTGCCCGTGTCATTTTCGTTCGCTTGATTTACTTGAGATTTTCATAAAAAAAAAAAAAAATGATTTCGAGTATTGATTTGACGACGACGTTTCTCGTGTACCGCGAAAATACAATCCGCCGCCCGATTCTCTCGATTATATTATATTACCGTTCACGTTTAGAAAATCGTTGAAGTCATCTAGTTTCAGCTCTTATTGCTCAATACTTGAAAACCTTCCGAGGAGACTAGAGACAAAGATGGTGGCCCAGATTCGAACTCTTAATTTATATATATATATAAAACAAATATAAATAGCGGCGTAAACGTTTTTTTTTCTTTCAATTAACAACGAAAATGAAATGCGAATCATATTCCTTGTGCGAGAATACCGCGTGTTTTTTTTTTATATATATACTACACTACTCCCCGCGGTATAAACGAATTGTATATAAAACAATTTATTTATGTATTTTTTTTTCTTTATTACACGCGACGGAAACGCGGACGATGTCGAATAATATTTCTCTGTCCGCAAAACGATCCAAACGATATTATAATAATATTAACGCGGTTAATTTTTCATATTAATATATTGATTTCGGTTATTAATTTTTATTATTATTATTTATTTTAATAAATTTTTATTTGTCGGTAATGGCGGGCTCAGGAGTTATACGAAACGCGATATTTCGTACGAAATTCGCGCACTTGTAGAAATCGTACGGTAATTTCGCGGTCGCGGGCCGAACGATAATGGAACGTAATTATAGAGACGCGTGATTGTGACACGTGTGTGACAGGCTTTCTGGCAACCGATTTGAATAAAAAAAAAATATATATATATAAGAATAGTGAGAATTTTCGTTTAAAATAGTGAATTACGTTTTTTTTTTCTACGAGTACGATTCGCGTGCATTCGATATAGAGAGACTATACACGAAATGACATTATCGTGAAAGGAACCTACGCCGAAGAGTTGATATGTTCGCCTGATGTAAAAACGCATATTACACGTATATAGTAAAAAAAAAAATACACTTTTTGAGCTTCGCGGCACAAAAACGAAATGTAAAAACTATACAATATTACCTACTTTAATACGCGTAAAAGACACTTTATTTCGAACAAATAATGACAATAAATTAAAAACGATAACGTCTTTTAAATTTCGAGAAAAAAAAACTACGTATAAACTGATAAAAATGAAAATTGCTAGAAATAACGAAGTGTAAATTTTGAAATTACCGATGAATCGTGTACGATTCAATGCGTTACTAGGAAGGTACACACTGGTGTGCTTCTTGAGCTCTGTTTCACACAATTATTCATACGCGTGAGCACCGAAACAGTTTTAGAAATTATTATTATTATCATTAAAAAAAAAAAAATAGAATCAGAGTGAATATTGATAAATTTTCGATCGAGTAACTTGGTACGTACGTATTATTCATACGCGTGAAACGCGCATTTAAAACTCCTCTCGTACACATACGGAGTCTGTGACGTAAAAAAACAGCTACAAAAACCGTATAGAAAATATATTTCTTTTGACCGATTGCACCACATTCGATTCGCATAAAATATCGAGAGAAATTTCTAGAATCCTCTCAGTCGTGCATATATATATATAACATAATTGTATTACATTATAATAATAATTCTGTACTTTATACACTTGGCGAGATACGATAAAGATTTTTGATTCACGTTGTTAACACTGTTGTGTCGAGAGTGTTGGGGGCGACGAGCACCATATGTATTTATTTATTTTGAATTTGTTTTCCTATTTAATTTTTTACATCCGTCGTTTCCGTAACGATCGAAAACGATTTCTCTTTCTATTTCTTTTTTTGTACGTTCGATATTTGTATTATTTTTTTTCTACGACTTTCGAACGAATAACGCGTGCGGCTGCAGGTTACTCGATCGACGCGTAGGTGACCTCTGAAAGAGAAAAATTCGCTAATACACGCGTATTATTGTAAAGAAACGTTTTTTTTTTTTTTTTTTTAATTTTTATAACGCATACGCCGTCTTTTACAATATTATTATAACCATTTTACGGGATTCCAGTTAACATATACGAGAACTATATAATAATTGTACACTTAATAGTGTTATTAAAACGTATGTACGTAAAAATATAAAAAAACGCTTTGATAACAGTTGCTGCTCTCTCTCTCTCTCTCTCTCTCTCCTTATAGTATACTCCACCTACTTGTAAGACGGTAACGAAATATATCATTTAAAAAAAAAACCCCCCGTACACTTCGAATCGATCACTAAGATCGATTAACAATCGTTAGAACACCATCGGTGCACGAACTCCCAGTTTGGATTTTAAGAAAATTCCGATTTTCCACGTGTAACGGATTATTTATTTATTTTTTTTTTTTTGATTTTTTTACAAGACAAAAAGAGTTCCAGGTTTATGTTGTTTTAAATTTCGTTTTGCTTAAATTTGCCAATCAAATTAAACCAGTTTAACTAAGACTAGAACAGACGATTTTTGAGTAAAAAAATAAATAAAATATACGCTTCGTTATTATTTATACGGCACAAGCTTTCCGCCCACAGCCCTCACACACAATACATACATAAATCCGGTATAAAATATTGTGTTATTCAGCCGAAACGGATTTACATATATATTATTATATATTTACACAATCGAACATGATCAATCGAATGATGACCGGTATAGTGTGCGAATAAGAGAAAAATCAATTGACTATGAAAGTTCGTGCCGAACGACAATTCTATCAACTCGTAATTTCCGAGTGTAAAATAAAAAAAACAAAAAAAATTCTATTTTTTTTTTTTTTTACTAAAATAATAAATTTAATTTTTCTTTTTTTCCCCGGAGTAGTGACGGGGGGGGAGGGAGGATATAAATATTTTACAATAATTCCACCCTCTCTCCCCGCGATATTTTTGACAATGTGGTCGCAGGGACGACGCAGCGTAAAGCGCGTTTTCTACGTACGAGAACCGTCGTCGGTCGCATAGTGTTATATCGTTTTTATGGTGAAAACAAAAACTTACGCGTTATCTGTTGATGAAGCGCGCGCGCACACACACAGATGAGGAGCACCGCCACGTTGCAACACAGGCGCGATGTTAAAACTCGCGTTGTGACGTATGCGCGCGACGCGAAAACTATTGGGTTTGCCGTTTCGGCCGGACGCGGTGGTGTGGTGGGTGGAGGTAAAAAGTTATTTGACGAGCTATGAGGATTCATAACGCACATGTTGGAGGGGGGGCGCCGGAGAGAGTAACGCGCGCGTCGGACATTTTTTTTTTTTTTTAAATAAAATTCGATTCGTACAGTTTCCTCTCCCCCCCCCCCCCGTTTGCGAGCCCTGCGCACCGAGCACTGTGCCACTGTACGTTGTGCAGCTGTGTGATTTATTATTGCGGAAAAACGAATTCCTTTAACGCGACGGTATACGTACGCCGTATATATTGTATGAAATATAAAAGAAATTCTTCTTTTTTTTTAATGACGAAAAACGGCCGGTTAAAATATATGTAATAACCCAGTGAAAAAAAAAAAATTGACCGCCTTAATATTATTATTATTATTATTATTATTACATACGAGTTTATTATAATATTATCGTAGTTATATGTATTGATATATAGATATATATATAGAGAGAGAGAGAATAATTTATGTGGATACACCATTCGAACGAAAAAATAAAAATATTATTTAAAAAAAAAAAAAAAAACGAGAATTAAACTCGAAACGCATATAAGAAAGCAACACGAACGAAATGAAATAAATTAAATTAAATTCTTTTCATTCGCGAGTAACGTCGTAGTCGATATTGGGGATAATATCGTTTTTCCGATTGTCTGAAACGGCGTGAACACGATCCTCGCCGTTATACACATAATATTTGTAAAAAAAAAAAAAAAAGTATAACATAATACTCGTATTATATTGCGACATACCGATCGTTTTCAGCGCTCGCGAATGGATTAAAATAAAAAAAAAAAATTTGAGATTGTGCTTAACCATGTGCGATATCGGAACAACCTTATATGCGCGTCGAAAGTGAATAATAATATTATTATTAATAATAATAATAATCTCGTCGCGTTATCATTGTTGCACGTGCGATGATGATTCTGATGAAATCGCAGAAAGACAATATCGGATCAATATAAAAACGCATTTGAATTTCTATATATTATTTTTTAAAACGTTTTTATACTCGGTCCGTGTGCTTATTAATAGCTTTTTAATAGATGGCTCTTTAATTCAATTTTTTTTTTCCACTACTTGGCCTAGAAAATTGTAAATCCGGCGGCTCCGTATACGAATACGCATTAACGTATTTATTTATATATTTTATTCGACGTGACGAGTCTCGTCGAGTCCTACGGGATATAAAAATTCCTGTTCATAGCGTTTCGCGATAATCTTTTTACCGTTCTCGGCGAGTATGGTACCAGGTACGCGTCGCGACAATGTGTTTTAGTGTTTAAATATTTTAATATTATACAAACGCTTGCGGTTTAGACGCGAAAAACGGATTAAAATGAGATAATTTCACGGGTTTCACGAGCCCGAGCGACGGCCGCGATACGATCGAATACACCGTGTCGTCCCGTCGTCGTTCACAACGATATAATATAAAATATCGACCGCGAGACCAACAGGGGAGCTTGGAGGAGAGCTTAGCGTCACTCTTGTAAGTCGACATACTCCGCAACACTGCCGCCAGGATAATGTAATTTTACCTCCCACAGTTTTACGGTTCTATGTGTCGTAATAAAATAATAATAATAATAATATATTTCATACACGATCGAAATAAGAAGAGTGGATATTCGTCGTAGTTTTGAGTAATGCTTATGATATTTGAAAGGGAGGGGGGCGGAGGGAAAGAAAAAATACATATAAAACCTATTACCTCCCCTATACGAGTACATATACGTATAGTAACGACTATATGTCTATTTGAGGCATATCTTCCCCACGTAACTTACTATAAGTACTTTTTTATATATATATATATATTTATAAATATAATAACAGCTGCTGTTAACGGCACACGACGTCAAACTATTCGGTGTAAATATATGAGAGTATACGGTCGAATTATCGAAAATCGTTACACTCTCCTGTTCCCCGGGCGCATCACGAGAGCAACAATTGACACGCTTTTGCGATTGATATTCTCGTGGAATTATTACGAAAACGGGATGACACGACGCGTCGGAAGAAGTCTTTTACACACATTCCGTAGTTTAAAAATACAATTTAATCGGGATTCGTTGTGAAAATAGTTCTACTACTGGTCGCACGTGCGAAACAGCTTATCCAGTAATGTCCCGAGCGAAGCCCGGAAAGTTTTAATTCAAATGCCCGCAATACTCATTTACGCGAAAAAGCCTTTACGCCAGCACTCTCTTGTTTACGCGTTACAATAAACTGATGTGGTCTACTACTGCAAAAGAGTATAAGACAACCGCAGTTAAATTCCAACGTAACGAATTTTAAATGGGCAGTGTGTACAAACACACGTAATGGCCGCGCATGTATAATGTAAAAAATTCGTTTTAAAATGACTTTGAAATTGCTTCTATACGCATGATACGGCAAACGGTAGAATTAAAACGTTACACGACCCAGCTGAAAGCAACTGTTTCTTAAAATCACTTGTCGATGAGTAAGATTTATTGTTTTTCAATTTTCGTAAAATTACGACGTCTACTTCTTAATTTTGGGCACGGAGTTATGACACAATTGTTGTTTCTCTCCCACACCCCACCTCTTCCCAGAAGTAGTGTCTGTGAAACGTTTGCTATCGGAAAATGAGTACACACTTAAAATCGGTGCACTATTTCTACGCTCTGAAAAAAAAAAAGAAAAAATTGTCTACAGGAAAAGAGAACATCGTTGTAAAACTACTAAAAATTGTCGTTTGTTTCTTAATTTTTTTTTTTTTAGTTCGCTACTTCGTTGACATTTGTTTGAAAACGGATTCCCGTTCGTATAATTAGACGTGTCATATAATATAATAAATGTTATATTACATACGCACAGGAAATATTATAATATTACGGCGGCGATAAAACGTATGTTGTTGTATATTCGATGATATTTTGCGCAACGATTATAACGTTCACGTGTTATTATATAAGACGTGCGGGACGGTATGGTAGATCAATTTTTTTTTATTTATCCAACGATTAATATTACGATCGTCCAATGTATATTATTTTTTTTTAATAAAGTCGTTTTTATTATAATTTTTTTTTCACCGTACGATGTCAACCGACGCCACATAAATAATATATCTATTCAATAGTTTTTTTTTATATATATATATATATATAGGTATATAATATATTACGCCTCTCTGGCTCTCTAGTGCGTGCGCAAAAAAAAAGTCGTTGTATACGCGAAAACACGGATTAAATTAATATTGTTTTTTTTTTTGTCATATTTGATCCACTAAAGACACTTGTCTCGCACGTATATCCCAGTTATATAATAATAATAATAATAATAATAATAATAATAATAATATAATATGTGACACGACCGGCAATATTTTATTATAATATTTTACGGTATTTCGAATTTCATTATAGAAAACACAACTCGTTTATTAAAATCTAGCAAAGAAATATAATAATAATAATAATAATAATAATAATAATAATAATAATAATAATAATAATAAAATGTCGCGATTACATGGAAAACACGCGTCTCGCACGCTCGATCAATTCAAATCGATTTCTTATACGTTTCACCACCGCCGCCGCGCCCGTCCGTATAATATAATAAAAGACATTTCATATTTTTCATTACATACACCAACCATTTTTCCGCCGGCGGACCACCTCCTCTCTAGAAATTTTTATTCAATATTATAAAAGAGACGTTTAATCATTTATATATATATATATATATATATATTTTTTATATATATATATTTTTTATATATATATATATATATATATATATATAATCGTCACTTTTGGCATCGTAAATATTAACGATCAGCCGTATGAATGGAACCACAGCATTATTTTAAAACACACGCGTAGTTGTATAAATATTATTGTAAACGCGTAATATATAATAGATTTCGTCAAAAGAGGAAAAAAAACAGCCATTCAGAACGGACATCACCGGTGAAACTCATATTTTTTATTACACCGGTTCGTGTTTATGAGTATGAGAATGATACATCTATAAAGCTATAATAATAAAAACACACTTCGGCCTTAAAAAAAAAAAAAATGGATTTTTTTTTTTGTTTTTCGTGAATAAATGATAACAAGTGATTTTGTATACGTATTTAATATAAACGAATGTTGATTCGGTATAATATAACGATTGAAAAGTCTTATAAAATAAATTACGGAACCGTTGAAAAAAGCAAATCTAAGCACGGCCTTTTTCTATGCACCAAGTTTCCGACCAAACTATTGAACTGTTTTTTACGTCTTTTTTTTCTCACACGTTTGTTACAAATACTTCTTCCGCGAGTGCGTCCTCACTTCGCCCGTTTCGTCATTTTTTTTTTGCCTGAGCAACGGACGTATTGTACTTAAAATGTTACGATTTAACTATATATATAAATACACGAATCTTGTATATTAACGGGAAATATACGCTCAAGAGAATTTTCTCAATAATTATTATTATTATTATTCCTACGAATCGGTAGTGAAATTTTAAATGATAAGAATGGGGGGGGAGGTTACGATTGTAAAAAGAATTTACCAATATCGACGAATTCATTCAAAAAAATCATGCGCGAATTTGTCGAATATTCAGATTACGTTATATTTTTAATAATTTATTAATAAAATATTAATTATCGTAGTGATATCGGGAAAAAATACAATATAAATTTAGTAAACGTACGAATATTGTTCGTGTAATCGTATCACGCGCAATTATATAATCATAATAATAATAATAATAATATACGACGCACATTATTATTATAATTATTCGACGAATATCGGAATGGGAGACGTCGCGCCGTGTTAAACACGCGAAGACGTTTTCCGTATAAATCTCACGGCGCCCTTCTCACAATGGAATATTCGTTAAATTGACTCTTAAGACGATGACTCCGTAGGATTTTCATCAATAATAAAATTATTGCTTCGCGCGGGGAGAAAAACTATAGTATTCTGTTCGCTGCGGTACAACACGGTTATGGATTACACACTCTTTAAACGCCAAATAATGTTTACGCGAAATACAATATTACAATATGCCGCGCAATAACGCAATAGCGGCCATTACGTTGCGATAAAAAAAAAAATAAATATCTCGTCATAAGAATTAAATAGACGTTGTAAAAACAGCACTGTTACATCGTTGTAGAATATAATTTTGTGTAAAATAAAAAAAAATAAAAAAATATGATACGTACTCGTATACACATAAATGTATAAAAAAGCGATTGTCTTGCCGTGGCCTTACTCCTTCCGCGGGATATTCATTTCCCCCCCAGTGAAACGCGCGTTTTGTAGTATTTTTCTATACGATTTTTTTTTTTTTTTTTTTGCTCCTCTTTTTCTCCGTATTTATTCGCGGTTAAAGAGCAAATCGTTCTCTCGGACTCCCGACACGGTTTTTCGATTTGCCGTCGCAGTCCTTTTGAAATATTCAAAAACCCGTGTCGTCGTTTAAAAATGAAAATATACGCGTTTTATTAACTCGACGGGATGCGGTGAAAATCGATATTGTAATCGGAATACGCATAGTCGTTACACGCGTTCTCGCGCGGACCTCTTGACTGTACGCGAATTGTTAAACAAACCCCGCGGAGGAGGGAAGAGTACATAATATAATATAGTAGTACAAAAAAAGAGAGAGAGAGAGAGATAAACCGTAAAAAAAAAAAAAAATTTACAAAAAGAGCGTTTTATTGTTTGTCTTTATACAACGACGACGGTGCCGATAACGATTTCAAATAGGATCTTCCGTCGTGATGACGGCAAACAGAACAGAAAAAAAAATAATAATAATAAAAATTTTCGTATTTACGTCATAACATCGCGCGCGCGGATATATATCAAAATATTCAACAGCAATTGCCCCTGCTGTTTAAATATTAACATTTCGAAACGCGTATTTTCGAATAATAATTTCGCGAATTATTTTCTTACAATTAAAATAACGCTTGGGAAAAAGAAGAAGAAAAAAACTATTCCCCGTTTACGCTCGAAACGCGTTATTAGTTGGAGACGAAATAGAGACACACTATAAATGTCCGGCTACACGCTCGGGCGCAGCATCGAGTTTTGTTTTTGTTTTTGTTTTTTTTTTGTCGCTCTAAACCACTCCGAAATCCGTACGATAACAGAATTCAACTTCTATCGTATTACACGAGTATGTTCGCCATAAGAAATTTAATAAAATGCTAATTTAATAAATTTATTTTCTAATATATTATATTATATTGGAATCGAATCTGAAAAGCACTCTAATTTAAGGCACTTTTTCTCGTAAGAAAATTCCGAAAATTTGCACGGACCAAATGTCGTTCGAAAAAAATATAATTAAAAAATTCATTTATGACTAAAAAGTAGGGAAAAGATTTTGGTATTTTTTTTTTGTTTTGTTTTACAAAACACGCGTTTCTAAAACAAATATACGGAAAATGTGCGTTGGAAACGAATAAAATAAATTGCTTCGCCGCATACATTCGACTCGAAACGATTTTCAAAACACGTATAAATTCGGCGAAGAAAAATCATTGTAATGAAAAAATAAAAAGTACGTTTTTAAAATGTTTTTTTCTTAATATTTATTATTATTATTATTATTTACACTTTAGTCTCTATACAACGCAATACAGCAGCAGCCCGCGTACGACATGTGAATTTCAAAATTCGATATTTTTCTACGTACTCGCAGCCACCCACGTAATTTAGGTACGCGCGCCACCGCGTAAAAATAACATTTCCAAACATTCCCAAATAATTTGTTTTTTTTTCATATATCGTTAATTTATATATATTTATTGGAGTGCATACATATATACTCTTACACGCGTTGCTTTGACAACGACGTATTTTTTTTTTTTTTTTTTTTGCTTTTTGCGCGTATTGCCAACGAAATTGTCAATTTCTCGCATCGTCCCGTACATCATATAATAATAATAATAATAATACGCGCATATATTATCATATTAAGTCGATCTTTAATTACACACGTAGCTCGCAAATGTATAAAAATAAGCAAACGAGCGCGTCGTACCTATTTAATAATAATAATAATAATAATAATAATAATAATAATAATAATAATAATAATATGTACGTACAATGCCGCGCGTAATGAGCGAAGCAGTACATCGGCGGCGTCGTCTGTTTTTCTCTCGCGCCAACGTTTGACGGATTACACCACGCGCGCGCGTACGTAATGTGTGTGTGTAGTCGTGTCGTTGAATATATTTTTTTATTTATTTTTTTATGCACGCGAAACGCGCGACGACGTAAAAACTGGAAACAATATAATAATGAAAATAAAAAAAAAAAAAAATGTAAAAGAAAAAAAGGCGAAATAATAACAATTTTTTTTTTTTTTTTAATTTTTCCACGGGATAAACTACACACACACACACGGCTATGTCGCCGCACGTTATTCGGATACGAAACTAAAATAATTATACTATTGTCGGTTATATTATTGTGCGTGTGTGGAAATTCGTATAAAGCTAACCTTACACAAGGTCGAATTCATTAAAGCACACATTGTACACACACACACACACACACACACACATACACGAACGACACGCAAAACCGGGCGCGCGCGTTACACATATAAAATATTATATTCGTATGACCGCGCGTGCCGTGTACGTTATAGTAATAATAATTTTCTTTTTTTTTTTTACTACTACTACTACTACTACTAAACCATGGAAGAAGCGCGTAAATATACGACGAAAGTCAAGGTCAACGATAAAAAAAAAGTAACCCTTCTTCTTGTAGACGAAGACGTATCCATCCCTCGGCCGCCGCCACACGACACTGTGCTGCAACAGTGAACGCGGCTATAATTATAATTATTATTATTATTATTATTATTATTATTATTATGGACGATTTGCTATACACATGCGCGATACAATACGATATTAAAATACGCGGAAATAGTTTTTCGTCATTACTATTGACTGAAAATGTACACGACTCGTAAGAAATTAATTCTTCTTAAAAAAAAAAACGTTCGTTATTACGCCACTGCGGAGACACGGGATTTTTATATAAAAAAAAAAAAAGAAAAATTAGGCACCCGAAACGCGCGACCGGGAAGGAGGGAAAGAATATCGTATAAAACACGCGGAAACAGTGGAGAAATAACGGTTGTGAAATGTAAGTGCGCCGCGAGCCGCGTCACGAAAACACCCGAGAAACCGGGCGAAACGTGCGCGCGTTAATGAAGGAAAAAAAAAAATAATAAAACGCGCTTTTGTATGTTAGCACAAAAAAGACGAGCAAACTAACACTGGAAACCGTGTGTGAATAACGGTGAAAAATTATCACAAAAAGCTATCGGGGAAAAAAAACCCCCAATTCGTTATAATATATTGTACGAGGGGAGTTTACATAAATAATTTTTACAACGAAAAAACGAATTTCGTGTATAATTCTCAATTTCACCCGTTGCCTGTATAGTATTATTATTATTTTGTATAGGCAATTTGTTCCATTACATATATAACGCGGTACAATTATATCGCGATTTTCTTTCATTTTTTTTTTTTTTTAAATAAAACCGGTATAAGTACACGGTGCGGACTGCTACTGCTGCAGCTGCGGCGATAACCAAATTATTGTGTTGTACAAAACATAATATATCGATCGGATTTTTATTCTTTTTACGATTTCAATTATTTTACTATAATAAAATCGATATTACGCGTATAAATTATTCTCCGTTTTCTCGAGAGCGCAGCTGCGAATTTTTCTTTTATAGTGAAAAATCGATCGAATGATTCTACAGTGGTGGTTATATTATTATTATTATTATTATTAAACACGTTTTTGACACGTAAATTATTCGCCGAGCGAGGATGTTTTTTTTTGACTAAAAGCACAAAAAAAACGATTTACATTATTATATATATATAATATTTTCGACAGATTTATATGAATATTATTATTATTATTATTATTATTATATAAAGCGGGTTTATAATATGTTTATTAGGAAAACGATGATTTTCGTCTACGCGTGTTTTTATTATATTTGGAAACGAAAAGCGATAAAACGAATAATTATAATAGATATATCGCGTGTATACATCGTGTTTGAATAACACAATATTATTATCGACTATAATATGATGTAATATAATATTATAATGTGCTGTGCAATGGTCGGCAATTTTTTCCGACTCTACACCGCGGATAAAAACAAAAAATATCCACGTATTATTATTTATGACGAGAGCGAGGGAGAAAATCACCGCTATATTTTTTATTCGATTACGAATTTTTTATAAGAATATATTGAAAATAAAACGACGTCGTATAAAAACGACAATATTATGGTAATGATATATACGTGTGTGTGTGTGATTTCTGTCGTAATTTTTTTCAATTTTCCTGTTTATGGAAATTTTACTCGTGCACTGTATAAGAGTGCTACGCGCGACCGGGAGGTTTTTTTTTTTTTTTAATTAATCGTTCCGTACGAGTAAATCGAATAGCTGACCTGTTTTCTTCGCAAACGCACGCGTTCAAGAATTTCGTTCAGTTATATTTTTAATTTTTATAAAATAAAAGCCATACAATTTTTATGCTGTACACACTACGTACCAATGTATTTATTATAAGTTATGATTAATTTATTAGCTGAATAGTCTGTTTGAAATCTCTGTGGAACATAACGGACCAGTCGAATTTTGAAAAATCCTTTTTGCATTCGGTAATTCTCGAGAAAGGTTGACGCTACGGCCCTCGGGAGCCGAGGAAAAAAGATAGAAGAAAAAAATAGAAAAAAAAAGTTAAGAAAATTTCAATCGCATAAGAATTTTTTTTTTTTTGTATTTGTCGTTTTTCTACGGGCAACACGACGACTGTGCACACGCAGCACGTGGGGACAGCTGCTGTATTTTTTTTTTTTTTTTAGTAAAAACTGTTGTAAAATATTCTATCGGCGAGCCTCGCGCCGCCACCACTAAACGTATAAAACACGCATATTGAATAATATTTCCATAATAAATAATAATAATAATAACAACAACAACCGAATATCCTAACCAAATAGCCGGCGGCGGTGTGTTTACGATGAAATTAGAAGGAAAACAAAAAAAAAATATAAAATGAATTTGAAGGAATAAAAATAAATCATACACAACGCTGTCGTACAACAATTTATAATAGTATTATAATAAAATCGTTTTGATATAATTTCGAATCTTCTTCGTTATTATTATAATAATAATAATAATCGATAAAATACAGTTACTGGCGTAAACGCGTATGTGCGGCGGCGGCCAGACGACACGCGCGCGCACACACAAGCTATACACACCGCGTGCGTGTGTACGCAAATCATAAACGAACACGTATTTAAAATATTATTATAAACACGCCCGTCCGACATAATAATTCAAGGTCGACACGATACAGTAGTGTTATTATTTATTTATTTATTTATTATTTTTTTTTTACCGAACGCTTGCTGTATACATTACGGATTTTTTTCTCTTCTCTTTTTTTTTTCGCCGGCAAATTTTTGTATTTATTTTTTTCCCTCCCGATCATTTTAAAACCGTGGAACGCGCACGCGATACGAACCATATTACTATATTTATACGCGCGCTCGTTTGCGCGCGTCGCTATTTCACTTACGATGGTACGAGCCGCGTGTGTATTGTAATTCGGACGAGAGCGTTTATAAAAAACAATTTAATAATTTTTTTTTTTTTTTTTTTAATATTCTGTTTGCTACGTATCGGTTGTAATACTCACTCGTCTCGGTGACTTAGCAGCACTATTTGCACAGTTGACGACGCCCGAACGAACTCGCGGCATATATAGCCGTGCGCGCGCGCGCGTGTATCGGTACAAAATACGCGTTCGCTGCTACTATACAACGCACATTATAAATATATACGCCGGTACACTGTGTCCTATATAAAACGTCCTGTCCGTATACGAAATATTATAGTTTTTTTATATATACGTATATATAAATATTACGAGAAAATTCCGAAAATTTTATTTGGAAATTCGTTATTCGGAAAAGAAAATAATTCACCGCGGATCTTATAATTACTTTTTTTTTTTTTGATCTTTGACGCCGCGCGCGTATATTTTACGCACACGTGTAAAGACGTGGTGCAAAGATTTTGAAACGAGACGATGATAATCGAAATGCTTTTTGCGATATTTTGAAATTTTACCCCCTAAGAGGAGACGACAATCTAATTCGATCGATTCCCCCCGCCTCTCGGCTAAAGAATAATCTAATAGGATTACCATTGAGATGGCAGAAAATAAAAATTTCTCTCTTTCTTTTTTTAACGTTTTCAGATTCAATAAATTTGCGAGGATTTCACATCGGTAAGGGAGAGGGGGAAAAGGCGAACTGGTGAAAATATACCGACTATTTTACGTCTTCGAATATACGTTTTGAGCTACAATAGTTTCCGCTAAAAGTTAATAAAAAAAAAAAAAAAAAAATATACGTCACTTTCGATACGATACAACGTTTTAAATCATAATAATAACGAGAAAACCTCCTCCGTCGTATAATTCCAAGAGAAAAGAAGTATTTCAGTCCCCCATCCATAAATCGCAAATTTGGAGGCGACGGAATTTTTCGAAATCGTTTTTTTTTTTACCTTTATAATCCAAACTTATGGCTCCACGCTGATATATTTCTGCACGTGTCTGTCGTATATAGAAGGGCGTGTACATATTGTTATTATTATTATTATTATTATTATTATTATTATTATTATTATTATTTATAAGTAATTTATCGAAAAATAATCCGCGCGCGGGTGGTTTATCGTATCCACCCCATCATAAACGTCTGCAACAGCTGGCATCAATCAGTGGCCGTAACACATTAATCAGTGTGGAAAATGTAATAAAAGTGTAGTAGTGTTTGTCGTTCTCCGACGAAAAAAAGAACAAATAGTGACGGTCGCAAAATAATAAAAAGTCGTCGCTCTAACGATTCGGTATCCCGCGAGCTACTATACGCTTTCAACCGTATTCGAACGATACTATCGCATTGCTGCAATATCAATCGAGAATGGGAGAGAGAGAGAGAAAAGTAATGAGTGTACCCTTAACCGGAAGAATGTCTGACGACCCGGTTTACTCAATGCAGGCAGAATAATAATCCGATATGAGGGCCCGTTTTAAAAAGAGAAAGTATAAATTCGTTTGCTACCTGCAGATATTTTGCGAGCATCACCGATTCCCCAACAAGTGGTTGGAAAAATTTCAAAAACGCCCACGACACTCCGCGGCCTTTGAAAAGAGTTTGTAGAGAGAGAGAGAGAGAGAGTACAAGTGTAGACTCGAGCATCTCTCTAAACTGGAAGAATTATATAGTCAACCGTCTATTGTTGGTTGATCATGAGGAGGCTAAAGATATTTTTATTAAATATGCCGTATAATCGGAAAACACGTTAAACCACTTATATATAAATAATACAATTTCCTACTCAACTGCTGTACCGAAGCAAATGAGTACAGACGATTAGAAAAGCGCGGATGACAGGATGTATTGTTTACAGAGTACTTATTGACGCAGAAATTAAGAAAGAAAATCGTAATATTTTGATGTTCGTCGATCATTTATATGATTGTTCATCTCGCGTTTTTTTCTATGACCCAATCTCTTGACCACAGAGAATAGTATAGACGATTTTAAAACGCTGTATCGTGATCAAGTCGTTCCGGTGCTTGTGGTTTTAGTGAATGAGGACAGGGCGTCGACGGAGGTGAATTTTTGTTGCGCAGCCTTATTGACGAGGGTTTCCATACCATTTGATGAGTCTGCGGATCACTTCGACTGCCGGTACTTTTTCTGACGACAAAGTCCTGTGACAATCATGCGCTACACGTGTTTGCTATCTTTATTATCACGGCCGTGACGTGACGATAATAAAGAACGGTTCGCGCGCCGTGCCGCCAGATTGTTGAAAGTACGAAAAACGATTCGAAACGACGTTGAATATTACAAAACGAAAAAAAAAAACGCCATTTTCGTTTGGAGATTCTTCTAATCCTCCGGTAAATCCGCGCCTGACAATAATAATAACCATCAATAATTATGTATACGTTTGTAAGTACGCCCGACGGCGGTTGTTGCAGCAGCGGAATGATGTACGCGCGCATTCGTTGTTATGCTGAATGGATGGATGAAGAGAGAGAGAGAAAACGGGAGGTTTTTTTTTTTTTTTTTTATGATTATTGTACGGTGCGCGACAAAGGGTGGTGGCGGAGGTCGCGCGTGAGGGACGAACAGCAGCAGCAGCAGCAGCACTGTCGTGTCCGGTGGTGAACGGCGTAACCGTTGGCAACGGGCGACATGTACGCGTGACGTCACGCGTATATCGTTACGTCACGTGCCACGACAACGGCGGCGGCTGCGGCAGCGACGACAATGGGTTACTGCCGAATGTGGAGTAGGGCAAGAGTGTACGCGCAGGGGCTCTATCGACTCGCGCGGTCCTCTTACACCGCCGCCTCCGCCGCCGCCGCCCCCGTTCTTATTTTTTTGCACGCGGACGAAACAACGGCCCACTTCCTCGTCCGGTCGACCGTTTTACGCGTCATCGTACACACGGCGTGGTGTACGGGTGACGGAGACGACGCGTGAGAAACCGTTGCAGCAGACGCCTCGTCGTCGTACCGCACGCGCGCCGCCGGCAGAGAATTGCCCAACCGTAAAATCGGTAGGCACTACTCTTCTTCACTACAAAACGTTCTTATAACGTTTTTCGCCGTTTTCCGCGGTTAAATTCCGCGGAGATTTCGTTTTTTCAGAGCTCCTTACCGGGCGGCGAGGGGGCGACGTGTGTTTTTACGGCGTGGCGGTGTACTGTTTGTCCGTCATCGAAACGGCCGAGAACACGTTACCCGCAAACGGGTTTTAATTTATTATTAAAAAATATGTATACATAATATAATTTATTTACGTCGTTTTCTATGAGTTCCCGTTCGTTTCGGATGTTGATGAGATATCATACCAATGTCGTCTCTCGTCTCCGTCAAACGATGCCCGAAAACGAATCGTTCGGTGTTCTCAAATACCTGTAGACGGTAGGCCGCGGAGATCCTTCAACCGAAATCGATTCTTCTTCTTCTTCTTCTTCTTCTTCCCCGTAGTCGCGCAACGACTTTTTAAAAATTCCGCGACGAGCGAACAACGACGACCACGGCGTCGGTTTTAAACGATGCGTTTTATTTATTTCGAATTTCAGACGGCCGTATATATAATTATTCGATCGTTATTGTAGTATTGACAATCGTTCCGGACAATATTACAATACGATATTACACAAACGCGACTCGCGTAGGCGAGTAAGAAATTACACGCATTCGATTTGGTCGACGTTCAAACGACACGAGTTTGAATAAATAAGTCGAGTGTTGGAAGGATTCAGAAGGATTTGAAAAAAAAAAGAAGAAGACTGTCTGCGATTTTCGTCCAAGAGTCCATTGTACGATACGGTAAGAAATACGCTCCGTGTTTCGACGTTATGATTAAGAGTGGAGAAGAAGAGAGCGTGAAGGGATACACGGAATCCCTCCTCAGCTATAGAGGATCTTTAACAACAGCAAGTATCTCACCGGTGCGGCGAGTCTGAAATCGATTTTCGTTTATTGAACGGTGTACACGCGTTGCGTACGTTCAAATCGTATTGCGTCACCTAATTCGTTCGTTTGTGTTTTACGAAACACTATTTCTCGTTTCGGTTTAGTGAAAAAATAACCACTATAACACTCGTTTTACGGAGTATATAAACGAGATACGACGAAATTAAAAAAAAATAAATATATTCACTCGTTAATTAATTTACATTTCACCATCGTCCGCGGATATTCTTGAACGTATTCTCGTTACAGAAATCATTCAGTAGCACATTCCGTCACATTATGGTGCACCTAATTCTGCGCTTATCCCGTTTTACTAGTTTTTCGAACGAAAAGAATTTAGAAACAAAAATTTGTTCGCAAAATCGGAATTTAACTGGCGCGTCAGACTCCATCGATATTGCACCGATTTAATATAATTTCATTTTTCAGCGCAATATTTCACAAAGTTAATAAACGATTTCATTATTATTATTATTATTATTATTATTATTATTATTATTATTATTATTATTATTATTATTATTATTATTATTATTATTATTATTATATTATTATTATTATTATTATTATTATTATTATTATTATTATTATTATTATTATTATTATTATTATTATTATTATTATTATTATTATTATTATTATTATATTATTATTATTATTATTATTATTATTATTATTATTATTATTATTATTATTATTATTATTATTATTATTATTATTATTATTATTATTATTATTATTATTATTATTATTATTATTATTATTATTATTATTATTATTATTATTATTATTATTATTATTATTATTATTATTATTATTATTATTATTATTATTATTATTATTATTATTATTATTATTATTATTATTATTATTATTATTATTATTATTATTATTATTATTATTATTATTATTATTATTATTATTATTATTATTATTATTATTATTATTATTATTATTATTATTATTATTATTATTATTATTATTATTATTATTATTATTATTATTATTATTATTATTATTATTATTATTATTATTATTATTATTATTATTATTATTATTATTATTATTATTATTATTATTATTATTATTATTATTATTATTATTATTATTATGTTTGAATACGCGACTTACAGATTGCAATATTGGACACGGTAATTTTTTTTTCGCCTCCGCGGTGTATTATTGTCGCACGTTTAAGCGACATTTTGAATTACTGCGCGGTGGGAAAAGTGTTTCATTTTTTACTGCGTAGTGTAAATCGTGCGTAATTGTCACGTTACCGCAATTAGCCACATAAACGTTAGTTACGACGCATTACGGGTAGGAAGAATACACTTTTTTTTTTCGACATTTCTTATTGTTGGCGAAAAATTATATATATAAAAAAAAAAACCGTTTGTCTGCGCGTCGAGTCGAAGTGTACGTACTCGAAATAATATTACACGAAATAGAACGGATAAAACTCACAGGGAACCGCAAAAATAATCTACGGGAATGTAAAAATGATTACCAAAATGCGGTTTTACATCATTTCCCGCGGAACTCGACGACGGACAACATTTTATTTTATTATTATTATTATTATTATTATTATTATTATTATTATTGTTGTTGTTTTACGCATACACGATGACGTTAAGCGCGCGAAGTTTTATATTATTATTATTATTAATTCTTTTTAACGACAAACAATACGAAGATAAAAAATACCGACGCGGTTAGATATTGGCGGAAAAAAATTATCAAAAAACTAAGTTTTGATAAAAAAAAATACTACGGTGTCGCATTTCGATTTTTGTCGACGAACACTGGGAATCCTCGCGTGTACAGCAACCGTTCGGCGGTGCCCGTGTACGTACGTATATTATTCCGTATGACGGCAGACGGAAAATAACCGCATATAAGCGATAAGTTCAATATTTGTCGAAAGTAACAAAAAATCGGATAAATTATTTCTTTTGTTGTTTTTTTTTCTTTTTTTTTTTTTTACACGAGAATTAAACGAAACGAAATCGTCTGATACGGGGCGTCGTCGACGATAACGTCGTGAACTCAACCTAACTTACCGCGAGAATTAAAAAAATATATATATATATAAATATAATATTTTATGTACAAAAATAATATATTATAACGTCTTAGTTTTAGATCGAGTCGCCGAGGTGAGAAAAAAAAACACTTTCTCTTGTGAGTAAGCAATGTGGACTCGCAGCAGTCTGTATGCGTGTAACTGCCGAGTAGATGTTTTTTTTTACCGCGGTTCATCACATTGTCCGGGACAAATGATGAAATTTTTTTTTTTTTTTTTACAATATAACGTTCGAAATAACCAATTGCGCGGTTCTAGATACGTTTTGGCGTACAAACGGTTTCAATCGCGATTTAAACGATTTTTATTCCTTCTTGAATTCGTTAAAATTCGATTAGTTTTCTCGCTAATCCATGTACAATAATAATAATAATAATAATAATAATAATAATAATAATAATACGCGGTTCGCAGCGATTATAACGAAAACGATTTAATCGAAAAAAAAAAAAAAAAAAAAAAAATTCAACGGAACGAAATCTATCCGAATTGTACGCCGTAGTGTATACGTAGTTTTTGGACGCAAAAAACTCTGGTTGGTTTGTTTATTGCAAAAAAAAAAAAAAAAAAAAAAAAGGGAGAAAACAGATGTTTGCAACGCAATGTTTTTTTCGTCGCAATATTATATTTACCTTTAAACTGAACAGTGTACATAGGCGAGGTACTCGAATGCATAAAAGCTGTGCTCGCAACTATATCGCGACGCTTTTAGTATTTTTTTTTTATATAGCTCTGGGCCGTGACAAGAAAAATAAGCAGCGTTGCTGACGGTCTACAAATTAAAAAATGTATTCGTATTGCGAATGTGTCGTCGTCAAACTATACGTATATCGGCAACTACATAGGTTACATGTCGGCCGTTTGTAAAAAACTTTTATACAAAATGAGTTTATAATTTTTTCACTAGTTTACGGTAATAGAAAATAAAACAAAAAAAAATTAACGGTTCTACGGAATCGGTATTTGGAGGAGAGACCAGGGGCGTATACAAGGGGGGGGGAGGTGATGGGGCGATCGCCCCCCCCTAGATACTTGTGTATATACCTATATCTGCTGACAACTAAAATTAATCGAACTAAAACTAAAATGTCATAAAACATTTTTTTTTACTTAAAACTTATTATTTTTATATAATTTTTCGATAATTCTAAGTTGGCAACAGATTCGACGGGCCGTTTTTCTATTCGCCTCCTCCCCCCTAAGGGATGAAGTAAATACGCCCCTGGGAGAGACGAGTCCTCGTGCTCACCGCGCCCTTAAATATCCCCTCCCCCCTCCCGCCCGTGTGTCCGACGCGATTGTGTTTGATTTCCATACTCGTCGACGATGCCGCACGCGCTTTATATAACGTATTATTTGATAACGCGTGGTTCGACTCATTCGGCTTGCGGCCCCGGCGCGTTATTTCGCTGGTCGCTGCGAATTGCACGTGTAACGCGCGAAGGACGAACGTAACCAATAAATAGTAGAAAAGTACCTCGGAGGAGGAATTTCGCGGACGGTTAGGTTTTTATTTTGGACGCGACAAAAATAAGAAGTAAAGTCAAACGAACCGAGAGCAAAGAGCGCGGAGGTCGTTACGATAATATTATGTACTTATTATAGTTTATATATATATATACCGCGGCATGCCCGGCCGGATTGCCAATTATGTCGTTTTTCGGCCGTTATTTTTTTTTATTTTTTTTTTTGCTTTTGGCAACACGTTCCCTCTGTTGCGAAGAGGTGTTATTTTTCGCGCGCGTTTCGTCGTCGCGAAAAACAAACATATTATTATGTATTCGTACACGTTATAAATATAAACGTTTATTTTATTTTTATTTCTCATTATAAATATTACTCGGTGACAACGCGCGCGCGCACACACCTCTGCAGGACGACTAAGCCGTTTTTTTGACACCCGCGGAGTTCGTGTGTGTGTGTATATATAAACGCGCCGCGACCACACTTGACGGACGAGACGAAAAATAGACGTGCACGCGAGACGGATACGTTGCACGGGGACGTTTTCGGTATGGGCGAGGGATGGACCGGCGGCGGGGGGAGGCGTAGTAGTAGTCGTCCGTCATTAAAAATAGACCGGACTATTTGCGGAATGGCGTAGTCATCTCTTCTTCTTCTTCTTCTTCTACTTCTTTTTCTCCAGCTGACGGGGAAAACGGCAAACGTTAGAAAAAAAAAAAAACAAAACCGGCTCTTTAAAACACACGGCCGAGTGTCGTTCAAAGGTATTATTATTATTTTTAATTAATAATGCCTTTAAAACGACACTTAATATATTATTGTGTACATGATTACAGGGCCGAGTGTCGTCGTGGACGGCGGGGCGGTAGGTCGCGCGGCCGGGGGGGGGGAGAAACTTTTGAATAAAACACGAATTCGCATGGGGGAGGGGGGGGGACACGACTGCGCACGCGGCGCGTTAGGTCAACAAAACTGCTCTGAAATGATAATAAACGGCGACGCGGTTTATTCGTAACAACACGCAGCAGCGTGTGCGCCGCAACAGCGACGTTGCCTGATCGTGTCGTGTACGATATTATCAAGACGACGTTTGAAAATATTAAAATACAAAATTAAGGAAGGCGGAGGGGGGAAGATTGATTTTGTATAATTCCAATACCGTACGCACTGAAAACGCGGAGAACAAAACGATTTCTAAAGACGGAAAGACATTTTATTTACAAACGTTTTTGTTTTCCCCACAAATATTTTTATAATAAAAGAGCGCGTAACAATTACCTGAGCAAAAATACAGTGCAAAAAAAAAAAAAAAAAAAAACAGAAAAAAAAAAGACGGGGCTTCTACGCGGTGTCCAATAATATCCTTCGCACGCGCGTAGTGCACTGCGCGGCAAAACTTTTCATGATTTCTGATCGTTTCGGTACGAATTCGATTGCGTGGAAATTTTCCCCAAAACTCGTGGACGACTTTTGTTTTTTTTCTTTCGGAATTAGATTAACCACTGTTTTTGTTTTTTTGTTGTATACGTTTAAAATACCTCGCGTGTTACTTTTGGTGTTTTACAGGCGCATGCTCGTTTTTCTGACCCGTTCCCGGCGTGGTGTCCGTTTCTCCGTTTGGCATTCCGACTACGTTTCGACTCGGCCTCGAACGGTCGAACGAACGCCGCAGACTGTTGGTACGACACAGCCTCCGGGGATAATTTTACCGTTTAATATTCCGGAACGGTTTAAACGCTGTTGAACACGCGCGCACACACACACACAGAATCCCAAAATTTCTCTCATATCCCTTCTTTCTGCGATCACTCTCCCCGGGAAAAATTTCACACGGGCTACCACCAAGTTAGGAATTTTCGCGTCTTCCCGATGGTTTCGCGTTTTTGTTTAAAATTTAAAATCGAAAACATCGATCAGTCCTTCCCTGAGACGCGACGGCGTAGTTGATTTTACAGATGTGTAGGTGCGTTTCGCTTCGTAGTGGCTAACGCGCGAGGAGAGGACTCTAATTTTGGCTTTCGTTTGATTCTTAAGTTCGACGGTCCTTTATTATTTCTCTTCCCATTTCGTCACCACCGCGTCTCCGTAAATACTCTTTCGCCGGTTCCCCTCGCGGCCGGCATCAGCGACGGTGTACCGCTGTCGCCGAGAGACAACACACACGTTCCTCATCAACGGTCCATTCGTTTTGGATCTTATATTGTACATATATATATAAATGTAAAAACAAAACACACACACATAAACATATCGACTGACACGATTCGCCGCGATCCAAGTACGAATATTTCATTGCATATAATAATATGTAGGTCATGGGGTCTGGCGCAGCGATGAATCGATAGGACCACACAAACGGAGAGTCAAACGGAGACGACCAAGACGTGTGAGCCTTGGACGAGTTCCAAATCGACGGACTGGCGGCGCGCGCACGCGACAACGCCGGCGGCTCGGAGACGAAATCGAATCGAACGAACACCGTTCTCGTAATAATACTACAAATTGCCGCCGACAAACCCGTTTCTGTTTTTCGCTTCGAGTATACATTTTATACATGGTGTACATTCGCGGGAGGAATCAATAAAATCGATTAAAAAATATACGTATATATCGAAACTTTTCTATTTCTGTTTGACGTTCGCGCGACCGAATTTTTTTTTTTTTTTACGTATATAAGTTTAACTCTTCCACACACACACACACACATCTTTTATAACACGCGATAATAACGATTTTAAACGAATCAACATACGCGTGTAGAAAAATCTATATAAATATAACGCGCGAGCGATTCAACCGCCGCACAAGAATATGATGAAAAATTCGATACCGCCGCCGCTCCCTTCGGCGGCGCACGTAGTTTATTGCTATTTTTGAGCATTGATCGCGTGCGCGCTCGCTCGCTCGTATTATTTTATAAACGCAGTTACGCTCGACACGACGACAATGCGACGACGACGACGACATGTGCACCGCACACACACGGGGGGAACGAAAATAGATTATATACGAACCGCGCGCGCCATATAATATTTGGTCTTCCCACGCGATAATATTATTTATATTTTTACGTTGCGGTGCAAAAAAAAAAATAGTTCCCGATTCTTTCAACGCGCCTTGAATTCGTCTTGTCCTGCGCGTGAACGATTAATGATGGACCGCCGAACGGACGCGGAGAAGCCGAAATAAAAATAAGTTCAAAACCGGTCTTCTCGTCTCTCTCTCTCTCTACTTTTGGTATCATTTTGTTGTTATAATTTCCGAGCGTCGCACCGAAATTCCGTACGCGTTGAATTTCGCCGAGGAAATAAGTGTTTTAAACGTCTGTACTACCGAGAATTGTAAGACCGTACGTGATCGCGAAGCGATCCGAGTGAATGTTCTCTGTATTTTAATATAAGTTTTAAAACGCCGTCAAAACGTGTGCGCGGCGATTTTTTAAACAAACCATACAATACTATACTCGATTTTAGGTTCTCGAACCGAACGAGAAATGTATATTAATCGGTTTTACACATTTTTTTTTTTTTTTGACTATTTTATGTCTGTACCGGAAAATTCTACTAAAAAGGTAAAAGTAATACTCCGTTTGTTTCCACTAGCGAATCGCACGTATCTCTTTTTTTTTTTACAGAGAGTCGATTTTCTCAAAATAAAAATCGACAACTATCGAGAAATTACATTGGAAAAAAAAAAACGGGATTTCGACGAAATTATCGTTGTTTTTCATCGTACGTTCGAAACTAACGGTTATGGAAACAACTCGAAATGTTCATCAAACACGTAACTTGACGTTGAGGAGAAAAAAAAACTCTCTTTTAATATTTCGCTATTTTATACAAAAGTTTTGAGACATTTTTTTAATTCATCATAAAACGGGTTAGTTTTTGTTATACAACAGGCCAAAATATTACACACCGAAACACAAAGATCGCCGTAAAATCTTTATATTAATAACCTCGAGTCGATTCGCCCAAGCCAATACTATTTTAATTTTTTTTTTCCTTTTGTCGTTAAAAAGAATCAATTCGATTCTTGTATTATCGAAAGTTTTTATAGAAATTATTATACAATACGTAAGAGCAAATTTTCGCTACATATGTCCTCGTCCCAAAGCAGTGTGTTCTTTAAATCCGGCCCCGACGACGAGTCCATAATCATAATACCATTTGTAAACATGTAGGTTGTCGCGACGACAGTCCTCCGGCGTTTATACACTAAACTAACAAACGTTCTATTATAACGTTATTAATAGTGTCCCGAATATTTATAAATAATTATATATATATATATATATATAAATATGTAAATAATACGGAATTATTATTGTTTCAAACCCCGAGTGAAAAAAAATAATATATATATATATAAATAAAATAAATAATATTAATATACGCGTTCGTATTGAACTACTCGTATTACTCGTATTACTTGTATTACTCCGTAACGACGACGTGTATCGTGAGAGGGGGGGAAATATATATATATAACAACGTTTATTGCCTTATTTACCCACGTGTTGATTGTGTTTAAAAAAAAAAAAAAAAAAAGCGAGAGAAAAAAAAAATTACACCGCAAACATGTATTCGACTGGTTTTTATTGGAACGCGGTGTTTAAAAACAATACATATAAAATATTAATTTGTATCGTTTCGCCGTATATTGCAATAATAATAATAATAATAATAATAATATTAATAAGCGCGATTTTTGTCGTTTCCTCCCCACTCCCCTCACCGTTTGTGTTGTACGCGCTCGTCGATCGAACGAAATGAAAACCGATTTCGGAACATTATTATTGTTGGAAGAAAAACAAAAAAAAAGACCAAACTACTATTTTAACGTGTACAATCGTTATTATAACAGCAGCTTTTTATACGTGAGATCGATTTAAATGATAATAAATCCGGATCGTTTTCCGGATCCATTAAAACCGATCGCAGGTATTTGATTGCGAGGGAGGGGGGAATGGGGGAAATCAATAACGTTTCACTTTTAACTCGCGTATTTATTATTTTATTTCGCAATTATATTTAAAAAAAAAAAAAGAATAAAAAACCGAACGTTTTATGTCTCGTTGATAAGATAATAATAATAATAATAATAATAATAATAATAATAATAATAATAATAAATAATAATAATAACTCGGGCGCGCACTTGAAAGAACGCGGACAGAAGTGCGCACGCGTTCAACTACAGCGACGGCGACGGCGGTTCGATAATACGAGTTGTGTGTGTGTATGTGCGTATGTACCGGCGCCATGTTTCGAAATCCCCCGTACGTTGTTTACGGTAATTTTTGCAATGTATAAAAATCAAACGCGCGTTAAACGAAAAAGAAAACGGAATTTTTTTTTTTTGTTTTTGTTTTTCTAGAGTAAATTCCGAGGTACGCGCGAAAAGCGTTTGTTCTCCGTCCGCGGTTCCGTTTGATTTGTTCTCCCGCGGTAACGTGCAAAAGAAAACGACAGTTTTTCCCAACGCTGCGCGCAAGGATTTCGTCGTCGCGTGCGAATGGAAAATAATCGTCGGAAACGGATTTTCGTTTTGAGCAATAATAATCGCTGGGGGGTTTCGAAATTGTACACCACCACCGCGGCGCAAAAATAATATATTATTATTATTATTATTATTATTATTATTATTATTATTATTATTATTATTATTATTATTATTATTATTATTATTAACATTTGGTGAACCACGGACACCAAGCGCGTGTCACTCCTCGTTTTGTTCTGCAATCGCACGCGTATTTATAATTATTTTCTCGCGCCAAACAAAAAAAAAAAATATTAATATAACCACGATGACGTATATTGCGTTTAAAAAAGAAATTTTTTGTCTTCTATTTTTCTTTTTGTACACACGCAACACCCGTGTTTCAATATAGTAAACGTAGTACCTATAGCGCGCGGGATTTTTCGAACTCGCCGTCGTTTACTACATAACAATAATATGTGATTTCTCGTTTTTTTTTTTGTTTTTTTTTTTTTTGTTCACCGTGATTAATTAAGACAAACGTCGTCGAATACGTTTCGGAAAAGAAACTCGTTTGAATTTATAATTTTTTTTTTTTTTTGCTTATAAATAATTAATACGCCGCGCGTTTTATTATTATTATTATTATTATTATTATTATTATTATTATTATTGTTGTTGTTGTTGGAAAAAAAACCCGCGTTCGATTTGTTTCGTCGAAAATTATTGTTCGACGTTTTGACCTTTTACGCGCGTTATTATTGTTACGCACGCTAAACGAACGTCGTTTTTTAAATATAATACACACTAATATTAATACGGCCACGCGGCGTCGTACATTTTATCGTGTTCGCAACGGCGGATTTTCGTAAATTTTTTTTGTTTTCAAATTATACAATTATTAGTTAAAAAAAAAAAAAAAACGCGTTTAATTCAATTGCCGATTGAGAACAAATAACGTATATTTACCGCGAATACACAACCTCACTCACTGTCGAGAAATCCGTTTGTAAAAATTGTAAATAATTTTTTTAATTTTTTTTTTCTCCCACGATATTACAATTAGCATCAAACGCAGTATTACGCGATTACAATATAATCGATTTACGAGGTTATGACGATGCGTGCACTACAATAATAATAATATTACGAGCGGTTTTCGGAGTTTTTTTTTTTATATATAATATATACTCGTAACTATATAATATTATTATTACGCATATCTTCGAGAATATGTTAAAACAATTATTTTATCGCTCCGAACGGCACGAATACATCACGTCATGTGTGTATATAGAAAATAAGTAGGTACACACACACACACACTGAATAAATATATTTTACGCGCGCAGTTGAGTTTTTTTTTTCCACCGTCTTCGTAATCTTATAAAATGTGCGAGAGCCCGTACATATATTATATATATATATATATATATAGGGTTCATTGACAACATTTATTACGAAATAAATTATATGCAGTGGCGTGTACGGGATACGAATTCCTCATACCTTCGCGAGTTCAGAGATAAAACAAAAACGACAAAAAAAAAAAAAAAAACCATTTGAATATATTATGTAACGTACGTGGTAGTAAGTACTGTACGTAGTCACCGAGTCGTATTGAATGTCGTACGAAATTATAAATTTCGAATTCGTTCGATATATTTTTTTTTTACTATACGTTAAATATATATATATATTATTACTCTTTAATAATATTCGCGTATATGTATGTATATATATTTTTTTTTCTCAAAAAACCAATATAAATGTATTTTATTTTTCAAACGTAATTTTCGACTATAACCAACGGGCGTCTTGTTACAGCATCTCGTACACGGGCGATGATAACGTGCCCGGTGTATACCGCATACGACCTTTAAATCCGTTTGGAAAGGTCAGCGCACGTGTCGAATAATACGGAACACGGTTCATCGCCGCGATTAAAGAGTAAATCGTCCGATGATGCGATTCGGTCTTACAGCGCGTTAAAAAAAAAATAAATAAATAAATAATAATAAACAAACGGCAATCGTTTCGCGGCCGTACCGTTATCGCGTTGATTGATAATAAAACCGCGTGGTTTCGTGTCAGCGCAATAATTATTGTCGTCGTCGTTTTGCTCAGTTTGATTAATAATAATAATAATAATAATAACAGTTATACGGATGTGCACAAGGGGCGATATGTGCTCGTGTAAAGTTCATGTAAAGTCGAACGTACGATTCGAGTTTACGTAACGGCGGCGTGCGCGTCGTTTTACGCCCGTACCGGATTTCTTTATACACTACGGCGGTAGGTTATCACAGAGAACCTTGTGAAAATTATCATACGGGAAACACGTTAAACGTTTCCGGAATATCGCTGGAAACGTCTTGGTTGTGAGCCTCGTTGAACCGTACGTACCGACCGACGCCGCGAATTCGCGTAGAAAATAATATTTGAATTCGTCAAAAGTCTAGGGCTCGCGTAAATGCCGGTGTATCGCGCGCGGAAACGATTCAATCGTTACGAACTCGTTTTACAAATATATATTATTATTATTATTATACATTTTCATTTCGTCTCAACAAATTACCGGCCGTAAAACGATATGTTGTCAGTAAAAATGAAAAGAGTCGAAATGTTTTTTTAGAACGTCTCTCTCCAGAAATCTGCGTATACCGCGACCGTCCCGTGACCGAGCGGAACGAATTTCGCGTCGTTTTCACCGCGAGTCGGCGTGTATTTTGGAGATACGACGACAACGATCCGAAACGCGCAAGGAGTATATTACACGGAGGACGTTCACGGTTAGGCGAGTAACCCGTTTGTGCGCATTACAGTAGTCACACTAGTATTACACACACATGCACACGATTGTTGAGGACCTCGGGGGCACTTTTATCGATTCGTGTCGAGGTCTTTCACCCGTTGAAACCGTGTGAAATTAATAATAATAATAATAATAATAAAAAACATAATGCGCGCATGCTATGAGGACCGTTTTATTTAGGTTTTGCGAATAACCCACGGAACTCTTTATATAGCCGGGACCGCGCGAACGACGACGAAAAGTTAGGTGGTGGTTAGACAAAGTCGAACGAGGTGATTTCACGTCTTGTCGACAGAGTCCTCGGTAGGGGGGGAGGGGGATTCCAAAAACGCGCGTCATTGAGAATTTCAAAAAAAAAAAAAAAAAGAAATTTTAAGGAAAACGTCCCCCGTAGCGGACACAATAAACGACGCGGACAAAGAAGACGCACTAACTCGACGCGATATATTCATAACGAAATCATTATATTCTCATTGTTTACAGTGAAATCACTCTTTTTTTTTTTCGTAAACAACAATGAGAACGTATTGATTTCAATCACTTCTCAATTGGTTATCGTCTCGAAACGTGCCGCGTGTGTGCTCGCGATCGTCGAGTAAGCGCGCGCGCGCACACACACACAATAATTGTTTTGACCCGATTTACACTTTCAAACAGAGTTTATGTGGGTAGGGAGGTTTGATTATTATTATTGAATATACGTGTCACACAATATCGGTTTTATACCGTATATTGCGTTTAAATATATGCACGCCGCGATTCGTATTACAATACTGAGTTAGTGTTAGATTTTTCTAGAAAAAAAATTACTCGCTAAACGACACGACAACCAACGGGTCGTTCTAAACGTCTGGCGGCTGGTTGATATCACGCATTGCCGCTGCCGCCGCCGTCGTCGAACGATAAAAACGTTTTGCGAGATCCCCGTTTAAATATACCACGGAAATACGTACTTGTAATTAGAATTAATCTCGTCCTGAGAACACGCTTTATCGCCCGCGCAGCAGTCACAGCTCGTGTCACAGTCGTCGTCGTTTTGTCGTAAAACGATTTTCAAAAAAAAAAAAAAATATATATATATATATGTACGCAGTACGTTAATAATGCGGTCTAATATCAGATCGTTTTAAATCCGAAATCTCGCGCGGTAGTATTTTTTTTTTTTTTAATAACTATAATATAATATTATGAAACGCGTCAAGAGGATCGGAAGCGAATATTTATCGGTAAAACAAACGCGTATTCCAACGTACAGATCATCAACGTAATGATGCAATAGAGATTTTTAAAACGGATTTGAATTCGTCGTGAATTATACTACAGCTTTCTCACATTAACCGATTTGACCATAATAAATTCTAACTCGATCGAATTTCAAACGAAACGAAATAATCGCAAATAATCGATTTTTGAAGATCTTAAAAAAAAAAATGAAAAAATCGGGAAAGTCATTTTTACAAGTAAAATTCACGACGAACTCATAACGCGTTTTCGAATCGCATCGCTAGATACGTCGATAGTGGGAAACGTCTATTTCGCTATGTTTCGTGTGTGCGAGACGAAGAGATTAACACTCTTCCCTTAACCGTGATCGTATAGTTCGTAGGTGATTTTTTTTTTCTCCCCGACACCGAAGAAAAAAGTCTATAATACACTGTGAATGAATATACGCGGCGGTTCGAATGTAATTTACGTACATTCAGTACATACAGTAACGCGAACTACGATACGATACGATACTGGTCAATTGATTTACTGACGGCCAAATGATTTCATAGGGAACTGAAATTATAGTAGTTTCATTAAACGTTTATTAATAGTTGAACGTTGTGGTATCTAAAATACGGGCCAGTATTAATAACAAACGCGATTATTGTTATTATTATTATTATAATTAAAAACGATAATAATGATAAAATGTCGAAACGAAATCGTTGTGGATGACAAAAGTGTTTGAAAGAAGCGTATGTGGACGAACGCGCGCCAACAGACTGGATGGACGTACGATATACGTGTGTAAAACTAGAATACGGAGAAAGCTAGCAAATAAGTCGGTGCGTGCGTTTATAATTTATGCATCGGTGACAAAAGACAATAATTATGCGAAATTGGCAGTGTGATGTACGTGCGGATTAACACGTGTAGTGTATAGGACAATGTGTACAACGTTCGTCGGCACTACGGGGAATATTATCGAGAGAGCGCGTTCGTATACGGTTTCCGTATAGACGTGTTTGGATTTGTGTTTTTTTTTCGATTCTAGAAACCCCGAACGACGAAAATTAACGTATATTTTTCTTTTTAAATATCACAATAACATTTTAAAGCGTTTGCGTGTAAAATTACGCGAACGCGGATTATGGAAACACTGTTAAACATATGGACAAAACGTAAAAAACAAAAAAAACAAAAAAAATCGTTTACTTACCGAGTGGTGTGTGTACGTGTGCCGATCGATATAATACCAAAGTTCGTTTAAGTATACGTGACGACTGCGGCGGGGCAGTGTTGATGTTGTCGCTTCGGTTCGCCGATCACGACGTAAACTTCAATTGCCTGAAAACACATTTCGATATTTAGATCAAACAATCCGTCCCGTCATCACATTTTATTTCGTATGTATAATAAAATATTTAACAATCGAGTTCTCGAAAGTTCGAGAAATTGAATGCTTATCGTACACCAACTACTGCAGTTGTAGAAACATAATATGTTACTACAACTGATGACGTGTAACTGTTACTTATACATAATATGGTCTATGGAAAAACGCTGCACTGCGCGCGTATACGAAACGTGTTTAGTGAAAAATAAAATTGAAAATTAATTAATTACTTATATACGTATGCGTTATTTAAGTTTTTTTTTTGGTTTTTTTTTGGTTTTTTGCTCGTTTTAAATAAATCCTAATCCTTCTGCCGATCGTTTCATCATTGTCACATCGCGAGTTTTGTCGGGTGACACTCCGGCGGAATAGCCCTGCAGAGTTACGTTGTCAAACCATTTGTCCTCCTGATCTGTCGGCTACCCTGCTTCTTCTTCTTCTTCCAGGCGCCCTCTTTCGCCGTCTATTTTTCCTCGTACGATGCGTTGCAAGACGAAGGCATTCTGTTCCGCACAATATGCCGTATAGCACGCATCGGACCAGTCTTTTACACAACGAAACTAATTTCTTTTCCATTCCACGCAATACCTCGATATTGGTAATTTCTTTTTGTCCGCGATATTCTCAAGATTCTTTTGTGGCAACAGTAGTTCAAACGCTCGTGGCTCGTATCGATACGGTTTTGCAGGTTAGAGTTCCGTAGAGGAGAATTGAAAACGTCTTACACCGCGAGTGGTAATTTTACGCGTACGTTCGTCGACAATATCGACGAACTCGTTGAATACACTTGCGGCTGCTTGGAGTGACGAAAAGGGGAGGCAGAGAGAGAGAGAGAGAGAGCTCTGCGATTGTTACTCTGCGGTGTTTCCCGTCGTCGCGTCGTGTTCATAATAAAAACGACAAACCGGCCAATACGACGCGACAACTAAATATAGTTTAGGGGCTCGACAAGAGCGTTTTTTTTTTTTTTTTCGTTATGCGCGTAGGTACACATCGCATTCATAATCGCGTGAGCGGATACTAATTTAAAAACGTACTCGCAACACATTACTATACTATTCTCTGCACCCACACGCGTATGTGACATACGCGTTTCTAAATAGATTCTCTCGCGCGTATAGTTCTACAATATAACAGTCAATGCACGCGATATCGGAAGTACAATAATTATAATAGTGTATAGAGCGAAATTCCATTTTTTTTTTTTTTTTTTTTTGGCGACAATCCGTTTCGGTTACAATTTAATATTTACAAAAAAAAAAAAAATCGCAATAATTTCCAGGTCAGATTTCTCCGTTCTTTTGCAAGCCCGATACGTTTCACCGCCGGTGACTTTTCCACCGGTTTGTCGTCGCGCGCGTTTATCGAAAATATTTCGTATTACAATATTACGTTCGTATACGCGTATTATATATTATAATATCACGTCGAGGTCGAGGGCGTTCGGTTTCTTAAATATATATAGAATAATTAGTGATTTTTTTTCTACACTCAGAAAAAAACGAAACTTAAAAAAGGAAATAATAGACGTTCGAATAATACATCAGCTGTGCGAGTATTTTTCGACGGACTAATTAGATGTTTTTTTTTTTTTTTTGAAAAAATCGTTACGTACTATAAAAATAATGAAAAAAAATTATAAATATATATATATATATATAAGAACGAAAAGAGCGCCGCGTGAAAGAAATAAAAACTGAAAATTAGTAATAAATTTTTGCGTCGCCTATACGTGAATACATAAAAAAACAAGCCACACAGAGTATTATGAAAAATAATGTACGAGTTGTGGTTGCAATAAATTCGTTAGTGCGCTATAATCACGACGTTATATGCGAAAAAGAAAAACACAACAATTATTATTAACTGTTGTAAGGATTTTTTATTTATTTTTTTCATTTTCCTTTATAATACCCGGTAATATTATTATTATTATTATTATTATTATTATTATTATTATTATTATTATTATTATTTATCGGCTCTGATCTCATAACAGACCGTTCGTGACGATGATGACTTTTCGTCCGAACCGGTACGATGATGAAAGTAAACGAATTTAATAACGCGATTTTTTTCTTCCTTCTTCTCCTTTACATAATATACAAATTTATTATTCGTGAAAAACATTTATAATCCATATCGATTCGACATTCGTTACAATAACGTTATAATTATTACAAAATAACGTTACAATTATTTTCGTAAAATAAAATATAATTAATAACTATTTTATTACAAAAAAAAAAAAAAAAATGCTTTTCATTCAAATTTTCAAATTATTTCATACGTACGTTTGAAAACGTAAAAAAAATAACCAATCCTTCCGCGTCAATTCATTATAAATATAATGCGTTGTAATTAAACACGGTTTTCGAAAAATCAGTCGAACAATATATTAAATCAATGCGCGGTGTGTTCAAAAAAAAAAAAATTTGTCTCCTACACAGTATTCAATATACATATTATACAAATCTCTGATGAAAATTTGTCGGGCATATTTTTTCGCGTTATATATTTAATATATACATACACTCGAGAAGGACTTCGAAGAAGGAATACTAATTACATTCGCCTTTGTATATTTATATAAAAATTTATAGTTTTAACAGTTAAAATAATAACAATACAATATGTGTGTGTTAAAGTGTAAAAAATTACTTTGCGAAAAAAAGCCATTTTTAACGTCGGAAAAAAAATAATAAAACAAGATTTTTTCCGATTATATTTTTAAACGCGATTATATGTAATATACAGAAAAAAAAACCATATTTTTCGTGTGAAATATTTTTCATGTGCTGACGGACGATCGTCGTACAATATTATAATATTCTCGTGCACGCGGAGATAACGAACAAGAGCAGTGCACATCACGACAAATTATTATTGATTTCGTTATTATAATAATAATAATTATTATTATTATTATTGTCACTCATTAAGTACATACGACATGCGCGATTATTTATTTATTAATCTTCTTTCAGTAAAAATTATCGCGGTCGTCGTACACATAATGCACAAGACTATATTATTTAAATTATGGTAAAAAAAATGCGTATATATATAATCACTAATAATAAACTCCTAAGCCATATTATTTTACAGCAGAAAATTATAATTTTTTTTTCTTGTTAATTACCAGATGAAATAGCTAATAAAAATGTTAAGTATCCCGTATATATTATAATTGAAACAAATGTATTATACGTACACGCATATAATAATAATAATAATAATAGTAATAATAAATATTATTCGTTTCGTAGAAATACGTATATATGTATAGATAGTGAATAATTAACACGTCTCGCGGATTTTATAACGCTAAAAAGTATTGTTGAAACATGCGCGAATAATATTAACAAAGGAAAAAAAAAATTTTTTACTTCTAAATGTGCTCTAAAAAGCGGTAAAAAAAAAAGAAGCGATTTATGAATTATGTAGAAAATATGCGACTGCCGACACAATCGCGATCATTTAATGCCCGAAAGTGAACATTATATATAATACGATTATGATCTAACGAAATAGCGATTTGCAGGGTATTTTTCTTATATAGTTCTTATAAGTGATCTTATGAAAATCCCGAGATAAAATTTAATGTACTTCAAAACTAGAAAAATAGCGTTAAAAAAAATATATTCTAAAACGCTTAAAATATGCAATAAAAAAAATTTTGATCGATGCGTGTAAATGTTGTAGCTTACTCGGCTTAATTTTTTATCCGTATTCGATAATAACAATTAGCAATTTCTATATATATATAGATATTTAGAAATTAATATATAAAATACAAAATAATAATAACTGTAAAGACCGCATTGATTTATAATAATATTTCGTGTACGCCGACATGGCATATAAATATCACGAGTAAAATATCACGCGGAGAGATTTCGTTGGTTTTTTTTTCTTTGGTTTTTGGCCTCAAGAGAGGAAACAACGAATTTTAAAATAAAAATGATTAAACGTCTGTACGACGACGGTATATATGGTAATAATATCAACTGTTTCAGCTGCTGTATACCACCTATATAATATGAGAGGTACAATAAAATATTGTTTGTACTTTATTGTAACTTATATAACGTTATCGTATATTCCGAGATAAAATACTTCACACACACACACACACCAAACTCGTGGTTACACGTACTTGTTGTTATATTTTATAAATATTTAAATATACGAAAAAAAAAAGAGCACATTGCGCGTATACCGACAATATTATATTGTGTGTACTCTGCACAGCGATAGGTAACGTCTGACGTGTATAATATCATGTCGGACTAGAAAAAATAGAAATACTGCAAGAGCCGCAGAGTGTGAGAACTCTTCTGTATAACGCTGTATCGACACGGCTGCGATTCATTGCGTTAAGTGTATTTATATAGGTTACATTATTCGTATATACTATATCGGAATTACGTCGGTATATACGAGGCAGTAAATATAGTAGACAAAAAATAAATAAATAAAGAAGGAAAACGTAATGAACAACGGTTTTTCTTTCTTTTCTCGCGCGAATTCGGAAAAATATTCCGAGAGAAAACGGATTCTTCTGAAAACGAAGACCTGCGGACAAGAGATAAAAGAGTCCCCGATGACGAGAGTCCGCAACGGTAAGTGTGAAAATCGTCAGACTCGGCTTTCTATAGATTCGTGGAACAATTTGAACTGCGGAGAATTTGTTTTTTTTTTTATACATAAACTCACCGACCGTTTTTATTTCCTATTCTGACGATAGTAATCTGAGAAATACGTTTCGAGATTTGTGGATTTACTCGTGGAAAAACTATTGAAGACAGAATATAAAATGAAAAACAAATAACGTATTACGTCATTGACGACACCGCGAAATTTATTATTTTCCCGAGTCGTCCACGGAAATGAGTAGTAGTAGTAAATTTATTAGAGAGAGAAATTTATTTTGTCGCGTTATTTGATTTTGTAAAACTTCGCCTAAATAATTCACGCACAAAGGACATTGTCATAAATAATAATATTTCCCCGTACAAATGTCCAAATTGTCGAGGTTCGATATCGTACGCGAGTTAAAAACAAAAAACTATTGCAATAGTAAAAATCGTACATTATTATTATTATAATTACTCGATATTATAAAATATCGATTCCAATCGCCGTACGTTTAACAATAATCTCTAAAACGTACATCACCCGCGACAGAGTCCTCTCGTCGTTAATTTTATCTTATCTATAATACAGTCAGTATGGAAGAATAACGAAATATGTATTTATAAAGTTCAGTTGGGGGCACACGTGTTTTGTCGAATTTTCGTCAGGTTCGTTTGACGTACACGCACGCACGTGTGCTACAGACGAAACGTCGTCGTCGTCGTTATCTTTGCGACGTTTCTCGTACGGCTGCTGCTGATATTTCCGAATTCATTTCCATGCTCTTCTATTATTGCCACACACATATACGCACCGACGAAAATCCCAATATTTTGGATTAGGTCGATAAAATCTGATTTAATCAATTGACGACCACCACGCGCACTAGACTGGAATGATCGCGCCTGGGTAGTCGTCACGCACAAAAAACATCTCCTCCACGACTAATAACGTTCCCGAACCGAAGACAACTGCGTAAGATTAGATGTTATTTAGACGTAGGTTTGACTTTGAGGTCTGGGCGAGGGGGCGGATGAGCGTGCATCGAGGAAAAAGTGAACGTCAACGAACAGTGCACCACGTAAATTGCAAAATAAACTCGTGATAAAAGACAATCGTCGTGTAACGATGGTAACAAGCAGGTGTCTCGCTGCTCTTCTGGGATCTGGGGGAGACGTGCCAACCGCCCCTCCCCCGTCCAAACGTAACGTCCGGGGCCAATCGCGCCAGTAATCCCCCAATCGATTGCGGCGAGGACACTGCCGTCCTGGCTACTTCTCCTCGTCGGCGGTGCACACGTATAATCTCAAAACCTTGACTCACATAATAAAGAGTTTAAAACAACTAACCCAAATAAATAATAATAATAATAATCGAATAAATCGGCCGTTTTCATCGGAAACTAAACCGTTCACTTTATCCCGTCTACCTTCGTACTCCCCCAATGAAATAAAAAAGAAACCTCCATCGTTCGCATACTGTAAACCGTAATTCCCGTTACGACACCGACGACAGTCTGTTTTCAAATATATAAATTTATATTTAAGTTCCATTTATTAATCGCACCGCGCCGATTTAAAAGCGTTTAATCGCGCGTATTTTGCTAACGACGAGTCCCTTTGTCATCGGACCGTCGACATGTATTGCGCGTGACCACCAACCACAACTAGAGTGACATTTTTCTTCGAGGGGGGGGGTTTTTTTTCTTTTTATTAACACCGCCACCGGCCCCGGGAATAAGGGTTTATAAGGGATGCAGCAGCAGCAGCGGGGGTTAGTCGCACGCTCGGCGGACAATCGATTGTATTTTAGGGCACAAGTAGATACACACACACAACAACAACAAATCGTAAACGCGTATTACAACACTGCACACACACACGCGCGCGCGCGCTACGCCGCACCGCCGATCCCTTCCGTCCTGCAGGAGTTTCAGGGTATGCCTATATACAATATACGCGTAGGCGCGCACACACACACACACACACATGCGCGCCATATCTGGGTCAAATCCTACTGATTCCCCGTTGTCGCGCGCGCGCGCGCGCACACACTGCACGGCCTCCCGTATATCGGACGGGCGCGCGCGCGCGACAAGGACGATACGCCGCGCGGAGGGCCGAAAAAGCGCGTCACGCACACGCCGCCGCCGTTCCAGACGCTTTGGTCGTTTATCACTGTTGTCGGCTCGACAGCGATACCTCCTACCACCCCTCCCATTTCCTCACGGACGCTTTATACACCCTGCTTTGGAGTCGCGGTCACCAATCCGACCGTGCGACCGATATTCTCGGTGTCCTAGGTCTTTTTATCGTCGCGGCGCCCGAAAAAACGTGTGTCGATTCGAGCGACTACTATACCTACGTTCGCAGTCCATTCAAATCAATTCGAGTGTTCACAACGATCCCCGATCGACAATTGCAGTCTGCGTGAACGGAGATGAAATACGCGTGTGAAACACTTTATTGATACTCGGGGCGGTCGGTGGTGTAACCGGGAAAACTTTTTGTCGAATACAGGTCCCGAGAGAGAGAGAGAGAGAGGGGTCTAGGACCATGTACACCTACCGCGTAATACGTATACCGCGTCCAAGGGGGGACCGTGTCCGCGCCCACGGTTTCGCCACTCGTTCGGGGACAATGTGCAGCAGCAAGTGGCCCGGGACGGTGAGAGCCGTTCAAAACCCAATAGACGATTTGACTTGATGCGTTCGAATTTCGTTTCAAAACGAATGTGTGTAGTGTTTAGAAGAAATTTAACTGCGCGGTACGCGGCCCGTTAAACGCGATTGTGCGATATGAACAGAAATTATATATATATATATATATATAATTTATATATATATATTATATATACATATATATATATAGAAAAAAGAAACAAACATTGCCAAATACGATAAAGGAGAATATAAAAATCCTCGAGAATTCGGTTCAAGCGCGGGTCCAGGAAATGTTAACACGGATTTAGTATTTATTAAACAGTATTAGTTAGATTCAAGGTATTTATTTAAACATTAACGTAAAAATAACATTGATTTCTTACATATTATGTCGTATATTATTTTATGGCTTTGACTACGACGGGAGGGTGCCCGTAGCCCTTCTCCCTGTGAATCCGCGCCTGATTCAAGGCGTTCAAGACCTAACCGCGCTATTGATCGCGGCGCGGTGCAGTACGAAATTATTCTAAGAAAACAAAGAAAAAAAAATAAACGCGTTATATTCTAATCGGATTTCTACAATTTTTCCGCAGCGTTTCGGATTTCTCGTCGAAAACATTCGCGTGTGGTGCGCGCATTTCCGCGTGATTTTTCGTTTTTTTTTTTTTTACAATCCGGAAGAGAAACACGATCGCAGCTTGAGTGCGAGAAATCTTAATAAAATCTAAAGTGCGAAATGTCCATTTTATATCGGGGGGGGGGAGGGGAACAAAACATTTGTTCGCGGTTATTACCAATTGTACAAACAAATTATATACGATTATCATATTAGGAGAAAAACCGATCGTTTTTTTTTTTTTACGGTGTAGGGACATTAAAAACAAAAAAAAAATTATAATAAACGTTCGTCTGTTTTGTACTACTACTACTACTTGGCGGATTAACAATATAGCCTTGTGTTCGACAACGATATATAATAATAATAATAGTAGTAGTAATAATTAGCCGCGCAGCCGTCGGAATCGTTTAATTGGGTCAGAAATAAATTACATTTTCACCGCGGCCGCGCAGCAGCACGTAATAATAATAATCAGTCGCCGCGTACGATTCTCTCCTCCGATCGAGAAATCCCGAACGCTGTTCCTGCAAGCCCTCCCTCGGCTATTGCGGCGGTGGTGAAGAAGCACTTTTTTTTCTTTTTTTTTTAAATTTATTTACTGCTGGCCGCTTTCCACCCGAGAACACACTATAAAATTACTATTTATGAGTACGGCGTGTCGTTTCGTTTAAATAAACGGAATGTTAAAAAAAAAAAAAATAAATATATTCGCGCGGCCCGTAGTTTGGTTACCCCTGGTACCACCACACGCGAGCGCGAGAACGTTCCAGCAGCGCTGGCACAACAAATGAGCATTGGATATCCGGCAACGGTCCGTTATCTATTTGCGGCGGCGGCGGCGGCGGCGGCGGTGCTGCTGATAAGAAACGGGCGGGCGAGAATTAAAAAAAAATATAATAACGAACGGCCGCGTTGTTGACGAGGCGATTACGTAACCGATACGAAGCGTGAAATTCCCACCGGGAGGGGGAGGACCCACCTCTGCTACGCGCGTTTTGTAACGAGAGGACGAGTAACGACGAATTATTATTATTATTTTTTAATGAAATAACGGAAAAAAAAAGAGTCCCTCCCCTCCCCGTTTACGAGACGCATACGTTTCCCTCCCCAGCGGCGTGTTTACAGGGTTATCAAATTTTCATTTGAACTTTTTTAACGCGTGTAAAAATCAATTTAATAAAATACTGTCGGATGTGATTTGGTTAATGCCCGCATAGATCACGTATAATAATTTTGGGGCCTACTCGAATATTTTGAACCGCCGGGGAACCGACCTACCCATCCGATTCCACGATCGACGCGACGATTTCGGGTATAAAAACCGTCCCTGCAAAAGCGAGTTTTTCTCTTTCTTTTTTCCTCTCTGTCCCCGATAATCCGCTCCGATTCGTCTCAATTTCCCTCGCACGTTCCCGTCCGGGGGCTTTGAAAACACGCGCGTATACGATGCGCAAGAGTAACGGAGTCGTAGTTACGGGAGAGAGGCGAAAGGTGCCTGTTTTTCCCGTGCCCCGGGCTCAATAACATTAAAAACGGCGCGAAATTTCCAACGAATTAAAATAAATATAATATAAAAATATTATTTTTGATTATTTTCAACGATAATTTCAAATACGAAAAAAAAAAATGTATACTCCGTTAGTCGTGTGTTCGAAACGAAGAGGACGCCAATATTCGGTTGTTATATACTGAAAAATAATAACCGCGCACCGTTCACCACCAAAGGTCGATATAACGCGCGTAAGCGTTTAGAAGAAAACGAAAAAAAAAAAAACAACCGGTTAATTATTATTATTATTATTGATGAACATTAAAAAAAAAAAAAAAATGTTTTTTAACACTATATTACACACACGACGAAGTTACGTGTATAGTTATGTGTAGATCGGGGAGGGGGGAAGTGAGCGTTTCTTGCAAGTTCCCGATAATAATAAATTATTGTGTTCTAAGGATTACTACGTCATAACTCTAGCCGCGAAACCATACAAACCCTGTTGTAAAAGACCCCCCCATATGCCCTCAACAATCCATCTCTACACGATTAAAGAGCAAAAACGGTGCACGGATTCTCTTTTTTCTCGTACCCGTTATGTTGAAATGTAATTAATAAGAGAGCGTCGTCAGCGGGCGGCTCTTTTCGCGTCTAATTTTCTTTCTCGACCAACACCTGTTTCTATAGGGATGTACAATAAAATATATAGATATTCCACCGCTGTACATTCGGCCGCGTATTTTCGTTATCAGCCCTTCCGAAATAAAAAAAAAACCAAACGATTCCGTATATTGTAAAACATTCTGTATACGGTGTGCGTTTAAAACAATAATAATATACGATATTGGCGTACGACGCGATTGCATCGATCGAACGTAATAATAATAAATCGGTCGAAAATACGGCCGTTAATGACGCATATTTAATATAATATATTTTATTCGCTGCGGTACACGAGTAACACTACGTAATACGCAATATTGGAAACGAAAATAATAATAATTGTTATTACATATAATATCATTCCCGTAATATAAACGCTCCGGTATTGTGGTCCACTGTAGCGAACAAGGTACACGTTGTAAGAAACGTTCATTTTTTACTATATAATTGTGTAGGACGAAAAGTGAAAACACTCGCTTTCTATCCCTTTAAAGGGGGAATGTTGTCTTTTTCTTTGTTTTTAATAAAACTCATTCGACATATTATCATCGAAATGGACTCGAGAGCGGGGATATATCCATACGCGTATTAAATTCCCGATATTAAAATATTGTAATACGGACTCGGCGACAATAAATATAGAAGGAATAATTAACGCGTTTTTATTCTAATTTATATATATTCGCGTAAAATACCTAATTTACAGGTACACTTATACGTATAAAGTTAATATTATTATGCGTATTTTCTTGTCGTAATATACTTATTCCCGTGAAATAATAATAATATCGAAAATTCGCTTAAACGCGCAAATCGTGTTAAATGAATTGAAATATTTTCCCATTTCGTCTTACGCTCGTGAAACGTAACAAAATAGACGTCGTCTCCTACTTCCGGCGTATCGGTCGACCTAGTGCTGCGATAAGAAATTTGAAAACATTTGAATTCCTCGTGGAGTCTACTCGAGATCGTCTTTCGCAGATTTTCAAAGTTTTTCTCGTAAATCCTTAAAAATTAATTGAACGATTTCATAATAAAAAAAAAATTGCCAAATAATCAACTTTTAAAGGTTTCAAGATAAAAAAAAAAATTGAAAAAAAATGAAAAGTCGTTCTATAGTAAAATTCACGACGAATTCAAATGTGTTTTCAAATCACTAGATATCGATCGGTACGTTGGAAGTAGGAAACGTCTATTCGGTTACGTTTCGTGTGTGCAAGACGAAAATGTCCGCTTTCAATCCCCTCGATTTGCAACAGGCATATATTATGAAAAACGACAATCGTCGTCGTTATTATTATTATTATTATTTCTCTCGATTAGCGATTAATAAACGAGCGAAATAAATAATAATAAAAAAAAAATCAATATTATAAATATTGTGTAATGTATAACAAAACGTGTATAATAAAAATTGTAAAAAACAAAACGACGTTTATAAGTCGGGCGCACGACAAAAATCACCCAACACGTTTGTTTTGCGAAATCGGTCATTGCGGGTGTTATGGCGTACGTGTTTTCAAACTGGAAATACTCGCATAATTCGTTTATATTAAACGTTTTTTTTTTTTTTCAAAGAACGATATTTCAAGTATTTATTATTATAATAAATACCAATAGTTTGAATTTATTTCGTCTATAGATATTATATGTAGTACGATAACAATATATTTACAATGGAAAAAAAAAAAAAAAATTTAAAAGAAAAATAATTTACGTATAACGAAGAAAAAAAAATGTATGCATATATCGCTCGATTTTTTTTATTATTATGATTTTTTCTCATTCTTACCAACGTGACCTTGAACGGTTGCTGCTGTTCGTAATCGCACGATAATATTTATTTATGACGTTTAAAACAACAGCCGGGCGTACAATATTGAAAAATATTATTTTCACACGGTTTTCGCACTCAATCCTGATACTCTAGGTGTTAAATAATATTGAAAAATACACGGCCGTTAATTACTGTGCGCGATAACCCAACTTCCGACATTTCCTCGCGACAATCTATTTAATTTTTTCTCTTTCTCGTCGAACACCACCACCAATTCACCGAGTGAACGCGCGCGTGAAACAAGATCGAACGAAGTATCAATTTTTCGTCATACACTCGTGATAGAGAGAGATGGGGGCGGGGGGAATAAAAGTATTTTCCCGTTTGTATACGCCGCCGGAATTATATTGCGGTTCTTTTTTTTTTTTTTTTCATTTCGATTTGGCGTCGCAGCAGAGCCGGAGAATTTCGAGAAAACCGCGGAACGCGATAAATAACGTTGTATTTTTGTTGGGAAAAAATACCGATAAACCCCGCGTCGTCGAATAGATAAAATTGAAACGTTTTATTATTCCACATAAAATATGATATTTCACACGACTGCACGACGACGTTATTATTATTATTATTATTATTATTACATTCGACTTTCGTCGTATGGCCATAGATGATAACAAATCGCCAGCCAGTGTGTGTGTGCGTGTCTGTTGTAATTGACTTTTTCTTTCCTCTGTATATAAATAAAAGATTGACGGAAAATCACAGTTCGTTCGTTTTTTTTTCGCCACGAGCGCGTTGTTTTCGTTTAAACGACGCGTCGATTTCGAGAGAAAAAAAAACCGCATATAGGTGACCTATATAATAATATAACGGGCGCGTCGTGTACCGTCTTTTTTCCCTCCCCATATTAATTAACCGTTTCGACGGTGGGGAAAGGAGAAGGAATTCAAAAAAAAAAAAAAAACAAATGCGCCACGACGACAGTCAGTTCACCACTGGAGGGGAAGTAAATGGGAGAGGGAGGGAAGAGGACACGCGCGTCCTTTAACGGTCCGTGCTTCGGCCAAGGTGAAATTTGTGTGTGTGTGTGTGTGAGCGAGCGCGCGCGCGCGGCGTTCGTCCCTCCGTTCGTCCGACCGGCCGGCCTCCCATCCGAAGAAAGAAAGCCCAAGGCCCAAACCTGACCGCGCAATAGAAATAGATTTGGAAAAAATTTTAAACTCCTGCGGCCGCCGCCCGGGATGGGGTTTTTGTGACAATGAGAGAGAAAATCATCGTCGCAACTCGCGTTTTCCAAAACTATTCGTAGAAATTATTACCTTTTTTTTTTTTTACCGAAAAAACCGTAAAAAAAAATCCGAAACACGCTTGACGATTACAGCGCGATTTTCATTCCAACCGTTACCACACACACACACACTACTCATTTTCCGAACTCTATCGATCCAACCGGTTATATCGCGCGCACGTGTCGTCCTTCCCCGTCTCCCACGGCACACGACGAAAAATTTATTTTTTATTATTAAGAGTGCACACACTTACCAAAGTCCGGGTGAGATCCCGTCGGCGGACTGCCAGTGTTGAATTAAAAACGCCAAAAAAAAATAATAAAAAATACCGACGGTACGTACCACAAAAAAGAAAGGAGAAATAAAAAACGTCTATATATATATATATATATATAAAAAAAAAACTACGTTTTCGTAACTCGTGTGTTTGTGTTTTTTTTTTTTTTTTTTTTCAACGGTGTACAAACTCTGATCCCGCTAATGAAAATCGTTTCGATATTATACGGAGGAGAAAAAAAAATAAGCAACGACGACGACGACGACGACGACGACGGGGAACAAAAAAAAGTGTGTTTTTATTAAACGACTAAAGGAACAGAACAGCGGCAGAGCGTACGGAACGCGCGTGACAGACCGAATGCAAGGCGGCCCGGCCGTCCGACACGACGAGCGCGTCGCCTCGGGGGCTCCGGCCAATATGATGATTGACGTCACCACGGCGAGAGTGTATACGTCACTAGCGGCAGCACCGTTGCTAGGGGGTTCTGACGTCACGGCGCGGTTCTCGCGTAGGCGTACACACGCCGCCGACGCGCCGCCGCCGCCGCCGCGAGACGCGTCCCCGGGACAATATTGTGTTGTGTTGCGTGGAGGGGGGAGGGGGCAGCGTATCCCCACCTACAGACACGCGACGTGCGTATTTTGCTTTCTTCTTGCCCCACCTCCCCACCCCCCACCGCCACCACCCACGAGTGCCGCGAGAACGATTCGCGGCGGAAAAATCTCCGGGTTACGTGTAACGGTTGCAGCCTGTGCGATATACCGTTTTATTATTATAATTCGGCGGCGGCGGCGGCGGGTGGTACGAATAGGGCGAAATGTCGGAACGCACAACAAAACGCGCCCCGGTTCGCAGCGGCGGCACAAAGTCTGCGAAATATAAACTCTGCGGCGGCTGATGAGTGAGTGGTGGTGGTGGGGAGCGGTAATATGACGTCAAACGCACGGCAGGTGTGTATACAAAAAGCGCGTTATACGACATTTGCAGTGTCGTCGTCTCCCCCTCCCCCCCCGAAGAAAACGATTGCGGGATTCGGTTTCATTTTATATTATAAACGCTGGTATACCGCGCGAGAAAAGCGTGGGGGCGCTCCTTATGATTGTTATTATTATTGTTATTTTGTTTTTATTGTTATTATTATTATTATTATTGTTGTAATTATAGATTTTCACTAAGAGTACGCGGCTCCGAACGGATGAGTGGAGCAGTACTCGACGACTCATTTTCCTGTGATGATGTATACGAAAACTATTTTTTTTTTTTTTATGCGCACACTTCCAAAGATCAGAGAACGTTTTGCGCAAATTTTTTTTTTTTGGGAGGGGAATGCATTCCTGGAGGTTTTTTAACATTTGAACGTTTGACGAGAATGAGTAAAATTTTCTTAAATACGTTTTTGTATCTTTTTACAAACTCCCTTATATTATAGCAATTAACATTTTCCAATGAAAATATTATTGTTTACACTTATTTATAAATTGATAAAATGAAATGACGACAATCATATAATCACGTGTGTATATATATATATATAAATTAAAAAGAAAACCAAAGCGGGAGATATATCACGTAAATACGCCACTTCTGATGACAACAACAGTTGCTGGATTATTTGAAAATAGACAATTGTAGTGTGCGGGTAGCACACCGCGAACAAACACGTAATAAATATTTTTAGGCTCTGATTATAACGTTATTTTATACAACAATATTATAACTACGATGTAAGTTAATATATTCTATTTGTTGATTATTATTAAGGCTCGGATTTAAATGTCCTAAAAAAAATCAAAATATGCCCTATCAAAAAATGCATTTATGAGCTAAAAACACTAAAAAATACCCTTTCAAAAAATTAATTTAAACATAAATTTTTACATTAGTTCATTTTATTTTTGTATTAATGAAATAAAAATATATTAAAATTCAGAAAAAAAAAATGTTTTTTTAACATGTGAAATTATAAAAATGTATATAAAATTATAAGTGAAATATAAAAAAAAATGTGTAAAGAATTTAATTTGACAAATTTCATTTGTATTACACTGTACAATAAAAGCTTCTTTGATATTTTAAAATATAAATAATGATCGACGGTTGTCTGCCAACGAGTTTTTATACACTGAGAATAACCTTTCTACGTGTTATATAGTTCAAAATGAAAATGATTTATATTACGCAATACTATGTTTATATTTCAATGAAGTCTATTTTTTTTAGTCATAATACGTGATATACGTCAAAAATGCCCCAAAAAGTATAAAATCCGCGAAAAATGCAAAAAATGCCACAAGAAAAACTTGTGATTACAACATGAAGTACTTGAAGCACATTTGTGGCTTGGAAAGCATCGTGTAAGACATTCCAAAAAAAAGATACAAATGCATTGAAATCCGAGCCCTAATTATTATAAACAGTGCCGATCGATGTTTTTTTTTTGTGTTCACATATATGTATAGTAAATCATTCATTGTCTATATGGATGTGACTGGGATGTCACTGGCCGTTTATAATATATTTCTTACTGCGAGCGAGGAATAGTGAGACTAATAATCGATAATAATTTGAAAATTTAAAGTAAATTTTTTAAAGGAAAAAAAGTTTTCTTTCAATGCACAAATCGAATAGCTATCGCGTTATAGTACGCGTGCGTGTATTAACGGACAGTGTTAATATGTCTTAATGAATTTTTTCTTTTTTTAATTATTTAAAAATTGAATTGTTCAAGCGCAGTGTACCGACGGTTTTTCAACAAAATCTCGAGTGTATATAATATATACCCTATGGGAACAACACATGACGCTGATTGTAAGTAGATATAAAAAGCGCGTATATATATATATATATATATATATATAAATGGTTAAAATTTCAAATTCTAAAAAAGAAAAATGTATAATTCATGTATGTACACTATGAAATACGTCGTATTATTTCATAAAAAAATATCTATTATTTATTATTTTTTTTAGAATCCCAATGTCATTTCAATTATAAACCATAATAATTTCATATACAATATATATACATATATAATATGTATTTGTTCCAGTCTTATATACTCATGTAAAAATCGCATTCATATTATATGTAATATTAATAATAATAATAATAATGTAAACGAAATTTATGGACTCTTTTTCCGTCCCATCATAATAATATACTCACACGCATTAATAACGAAAATTTCATATCCTGCTATTATTATTTTATTATTTATTATGGAAAAAAAAAACAAAAATTATCGCTATATTTATTTAATAACGAAATATAAAAAAATATAATTTTACATATAAAACTGCGTACAAAGCATACGCACATGTAATAAATAATTTTTAATAAACGAGTTTTGTTTTTGGATATTATTCACAATTTTTTTTCAATTTCACATCGAAATTACACTTGTACTCGGTTCTAATGTACAAGACGTAGCTATAGTATATACGCACGGTGAAGATGCAAAGCATCAGCTGTTAATCTCGTACGTATTTTAAATTTTTTTCATACTTATATGAGCTTATTGCCACACGTGATCGAAACACTTTCGAGTATTTTACAGTTATATTTTTTATTTCTTTTTAACCTGAGCAAACCGCTCTAAACGCTATAAGTTCAGTATATACGTATAATTATAAAATATTCAATTTTGTCAGTGACCGGTGTGCAGGAATTTAAAATAAATATTAATACATAATACGCGATACAACTGCAATCAAATCGTTTTTTTTTTTTTTTTTACGTAACATAAACGTTATACATAACCTATTAAAATGTTTATATTTGTATACATTTATTATATAAAAAATTTCAAAAAAAAAAAATAAAATATATACTCTTATATAATTATATGAATAGTAATTTTCGTTTGATTTTTTTATTTATTGTTCATGCGTTCTTTTTTTACGTTACAGTGTACAATGAAGCTGCACACTAGCGCACTCCTGCAGGGTCAAGTCGAAATGTTTACACGCCTTTATTCGTATTACGGGATGAAGGGTTTGCGAGTTATATATTGTGTATATCAATACCATTATATCGGATTCTGCAACTTTTTTTTCTTTTTTACGTCCGTATAACGATAAGAATATAAGATGTATGAATCTATATATGTGTATTACTACGCACGACGTAAAGTGAATTATTTTGAAATCGCGTATACGCGATAAACAGTTTTAAAAAGGCTACTCAAAACGGATTTTCGTACAGAAAAAAGCACAAAAAGATCATTAAGGCGCTGAAGTATTAACCGCATACCGTTTTAGTTCCGAAATACATAAGTTTAAGGGATAATGTATTCGTTGTATAAAATATAGCGTATACAGTTTTATAAGTCTTGATATTAATATTCATGTATATTTTTTTTCTTACAAAAAAAAAAAAAATATTTATGTATATATATATAAACTTTGTTAAAGAACAAAGTCGTCACGTTTGTGTACTTATATTTAACCGACGGTAAATTAAATATAATTTTATTATTATTTCGCTCATTTTTGTTTTTTTTTTTTTAAATTAATTTTTTCTGTTTAACATTAAACAATCAAAAATAAAATCGTGCATTATATGGATATACCAGCTATTATTTATGAACACTATATGTATATATATAAATAATAGAAAGTTAAGACAAATGAAGAGTTGAGACGATTATATGGAAAAGTCAATATTGTATAGGAATCAAGAAGAATAATACAGAATAAGATGTTACGTGTATTGTGTGAGGAGCATAACGAGATGGAGACCGAATATATAACGACCCGGACAACGTTGGGCCAATAGAATTAAGGAGGATAGCAGGATGATTTGGGCGGAGAACGCAAAGGAACAGGGACAGGGAGAAGTGGAGGGACGTGGTTGTTACGATGATGGACCTCAATGGTCTTTAATATGCCGTAGAAGAAGAAAATAATATGAAATAGTTTTATTAACAGTGGGGTGTTGTCAACAATTTTTGTTTTTAGGGTATATATATACAAAATCATCCAATGCCTCGCACGTTGGGTATTTCGTATTTGTCTTATACCGTTTATAGGGGAATTGTACAAAAATTATATTAAAATTACATTTATTTTTTAATTTATTTTTGAAAACGGTTTTTTTTTCAATACGCAATGTAAATCGAAACTCGCGGTTAGGAAACTTACGGTATATACGCATGCACGCGAAACGAGCAATGATGATGATAATAATAATAATAATTATACGATTTATACATGCAATAAAAATTACGAAATATACGCCATTTGTTTTTAAAAACATGCAAATTTATTTTTATTTTTTTTAATTCCATCGAAGATTACATAAAAACTAAAAATTAATTACGTATTGACGTATATACGAGTATTAGGTTTAAAATTAAAAAACAAAAAAGAATTTCCCCGTGTGGTGGTTATAGTATTGCTTTAAATTTTCAAGAACGACATGCGAACTTGTAGTACTATACTATAGTATAGAATGGATTTATGTTGACTAAATAAAACTGGAGCATATTTGAACGGTTTAAATGACTAATACGTCAGTTTTTCCATCGAGCCAATAAACAGCAAATATAAACGTTTTAAAACAATATTATTACGCACGTTTATTAAATAAATACAAATCTATGCATACGGGTTTTTTTCTGAAAAAAAAATCCTCAAAAACTCTTAATGTGCAATTTTATATATATTTTGCAAAAGAAAAATGTTTTATTCTATGGAGGAATGAGCCTATACAGGTTAACATAAATGACAAATAAATAATTTAGCGCAAAGGATAAAAAAAAAGGGCAAATTCATATAATCTTAGCCCTAATAATAATAATATATCGTAATTTTATTCGTTTAAAAAATTCGACTATTTGAGAGTGCCGCCGCAACGTACTCACGATTTTTCAACAAAATTTTAAAAGTATTCGTATTCCCTATGGATCATAATATAGCCACTGTAGCTGATTATTATTAAGTGTCCTAGCGTTGTTATTTCTCTTTAGAATTAATTGTATTTGATCTTTTTACCGAACGATAAAAAAATATATGTTTGTTGTTCAATAAATGAATTCGGATTGTTATGTATCAGCAAAAAAAGTTTACATTTAAATTGATTTATTAACTCCCAAGACCGTATATCGCGCTTTACTATATATATATATATATAATATATATATATATATATACGAATCGACTTACTTAGCTAATTGTAAATAGACTTTCAGTTTGCAATTGATTTCTTATATACCGGCTATTTCCACGCGTGTTAATACTTACGAGAAAAACACGCGAAATCAACACGAGCTAATTTTTTTTCTTTCCTTTAAACATTCAATAAGTAATGATTATTCGATGATTACTATATCCACGTATAATGAAGTTCTACGAATACGATTTTTAAAAAAAAAAAATAATTTATCAAAAGCTATAAAAAAAAAAAAAAACAATAATACACTACGACATTTTTTTTTTTTTTTATAAAGATTATTATAAATCGTAATAATTAAAATTATATCGATAACGCTAAAATGAAATAACGTCAGTCACTTTTCGAATAAAATATAAAATAATTTTACTTTTAATTTCAATTGATTAACCGGCAAGATGTCTCGTTGTGATACACGAGTAATGTATTAAAAATAAATTCGAAAAACGCGCACGAATTGAAATGTGTACACCGCAATATTGAATACACGATTATACAACATACAGTTTTTATTGTATACAATGCTATATAATATTTGATTATACCAAACAAATAAAACGTTTATTGTTTTTTTTTTTTTATTATTATTATTATTATTATTATCCCATTAGGTAATATAATGTTCACGCGATTCGTTCAATAGACGATTCATGGTGACATCAACTGACCATCAATAATAATCATAAGCAATTGTAATCAGTTAAAGACCCGTTGATGGTTTTGGTGACTGTTGAAGGCGAGAGCGGTGGGAGACATATCAGTTTTAAAAGATAATGATCATTATTCGTTTGATATAAAAAAAAATATATATATTTATATTTATATATAGGTACAGTGATGTGGTAAATTACTTTTGGGTCGAGGTCAAATTTAAAGATTAATATTTTTCAACGGCATCGCGCAGAATTACACAAAAATATTTAGTGATTATATATTCGTGAAAGTGGACGGCAAAAATAATTTTCTTTGCGTTTCTCGTACACACAAGTTTAAACACCATATTTCTATACGTGCATTATTATAAGCAATAAGATATAAAAAAAATATATATATATATCAAATAAAAAAAAAAACCGATCGTACTATGGTCAACGAAAAGTCGATTTCATACACGTTTCTCAACATTCAGATACCTTATTTATTTAACATTATATATTAGTTATGTAATGGTTTAATAATTATAATTATTTAAATTCTAATTGGTGGAGTACATTTTTATATTGTAGAAGAGCAATTTTGAAATATTTAGGTACAACGAATTTGCACATACCTCTTTTAAATTATAAAAGTCAATTTATTGTGTTAGTATAGGTTATCTAATACATATTAATATTATTTTAATAAAATATAATATAATACAATATTGCGGTTGATTTTTTTAGTAGAAAATCGATACGATTCAAACAAATTTTATATAATAAAAAAAAAAACTAATAATTATGCTCGAAAACGATTAAAATATATTATAACACGTTTGATTAAATATCGAATTGTCGACGAATACGCGCCGAGTACATCTCTAGTTTATACTTACAAAAAAAAAAAAACTCCTCGTTTACGCGTATCTTAAATATTTATTTATTATTCAAGAGTAATTTTATGATTTTTTTTATAATTAATGTTTTACAATATTTATATATCATTTTCCTATAGCCGTATATACAATTTAAAGAAAACCTTCTAATCCGTTTTATTTTACTTTCATAAAAATTAATCGATATATCGTTTGTTATTCGTTATACTGCAGTGAATTACAATGCTCACTTGCGTAATTATAATATACCTGTATAAATTATATGGTAAATACTTATATACGTATATACGGCCGAATGTACATGATGAAGTGGCGTATAAAACATTTAATTCGAATTTAGATTACCTATTATAATTAAATTTTTTTCGATACGATTATCAATTAAAATATATAGCTTTATATTATTTATTCTAGAATTACATATATAAAAAAAAAATATATATTTGTATATTCCGTGTTTCTATTTCCTTACTACACGCGTATAAATTGTCTGCTGCAAGACATATATATATATATATAAGTGAGCGAATTAATACTGTCAACATATTATATGTATATTGATTTATTTCGTTATTCCTAAATTAATTCACTCTATCGCTTAAAAGTGACAACCTTGTTAGTAGTGTATGATTACCGATTATCATCGACATTCCAAACGTCTGAAGAAGTCAGCCGGCCTAATCCTATTATTCTTATTCTTATTATTATTATTATTATTATTATTATTATTATTATTATTATTATTATATACGTGAGTTAAACCAATAACAAACAATTTCGATATTATAAATTTATTTCAAAAACATCCATGTTATCATTTAAAACGTTAAAAAAACAATAATCGTTTATAATGATATATATATACGCTAATTCTTTTTTTATTATTCATAAAATATTTTTTTCGACCGACCTTAAACCAAATATAATTATTACTACAACGATTCGTTGAAATATTTATATGATACATATACACACGAATTTGCGAGACTAGAAAAAAAATCAAATAAACAACATACAAATATGCAATACAAATTCAAAAGGGAATGCGTGCGAATATATTAAATCTTTTTCTAAAATTTTGAAATCTATAAATAACAAAGATATTGATAATGAACACGAATATCATAAATTACGATTTATGGCTTAAAATTAAAAGAAAAACAAAAAATTCGAGCGTATAATATTGGAGAAATCCCAATATATATGTCAATGTGCACGATAAATCGTTGTATCTACTCGTATTATAAACGAGATGGAAACTTCGTGAATTTCTGAGATTTACTACACTCGAAACAAATAATCTATTATTATTATTATTATTATTATTATTATTATTATTATTATAATTATTATTATTATTGTTCATTAGTACACTATATTGTGTATTTATCGAGTTATTGATGGGATGCTGCAGACGAGAATAATTTTATTTGCGTCTAAATACACTATATCAAGTATCAAATCCGGACTTTAATTTCACTCGTATACAAGAATAATAATAATACGGTGGCATCCAAAGAAAAAAAAACATGTGCTGAAATGCGGTTAAAGACGAACTAACAGTACCTATTTATCATTTTTGGCGTATTAAATTCCGTGACTTGACGCCTTTTCGAAGTGAAACACACTCGTCGTGCGTTATACCTCATTTGTTTATTTACACCTCAAGGACGAAATTACAATAGTGTACGCATATAGTGTGTACGTATTATATTATTATATAACTTATACACATATCTAGAATAGACGAGCAGCATAATAATGTTGTACACGAAATAACTATTAACACTAAGAAAAAAAATTAACCGGTAAAATGTTCAATTCCCAATCTATTATATACATAACAACACTGAATCTTCTCCGTGTAAAATTCGACATTGTTAAATCATCACTACATTCTTCTTTTTATAATCTAAAATTACAAATTATTCGTTAACACGCGAGTACTAAATAGTTTGTTGTTTTCCTTTTCCTTAATATTTCTCAATGAAACATTATTACTAATTGACAGTATATAACACAATGAGTATAGCGTGACTATATTTATATATTAAGTATACCTGAACACTAAATAACGCAATTAAAAAAAATATATATATTAAAATAATATTAAATTATTTTTATACGATTTATGAGAACCGTATTTGATAATTGTAATGATCAAAGTATATCAAAATGATCAATCAGTAATGATTAAAGAAATAAATATACGTAATAATATAAGAAAAAAAAACGACAATAAGTTCTATACGCTTTAAATACATTTTATTATAATATTTTCTTATGTATACGGTATCGAAGTATCCTACGCGTGTTATAATTGAAATATAAATTTAATACAATAAACAGCGAGTTAAATTGTTTTCAAATATATCGAAACAACAACTTTTCGATATATCAGATATTATAATGTTCGATAAAAATAAGATTTACGAAAAACGTTCAAGTATAGCGAAGATTAATTTTAGATATATTTAATTTAGAAGAATATAATGTGAGATTGATTTCATTAGTTTGTTGAATATTATTCTTTACGAAATGTTGATAGATTTTCAATTTAAAATTCAGATTTAAAATATATTCGGTGGAATGAATAATAATAATAATAATGAAAAAAAAATGTTAAAAAAGTAAATGTAATTTTGAAATTTAAACGAATCGCCTGTATATGACCGCAGAACCGGGATAAATTCGTTTTTACGAAGCCTTGCAAAACAAATTAATTCCCGGGAATTAAATACGTATTAGTAATTCCCAGTTGTCAATCAATTCTTTCGCGTTTATATATTTAAAATTTTTAATCGAAAAAAGGAAACTTTAAAATATATAATTTAATTTCTAAAATGTATGTACACACTTTTTTATTGATACCGGTGTACAAAAATTCTTCAACTGTCGTTTTATAACTGTCGAACAAATTACAAGATATCGTACTTGTAAAAAAAAAAAACACGTGTGTGTTAAAAATTAAAATTGTAATCTCAGTTTTCTTTAAAATATTAAGTTTTGACTTTGATCGAAATTATTTATTTATTTATTTTTTTTGTTAGTTTTTTAAATATTCTTATGTAAAAAAAAAAAAAAAAAATTAACACGCAAACGCGTATTAAAAATAATTGTACATTCTCTATATTAGCTCTACGTATAGAAAACAAAAAAAAAATTCTAAGAGAGAAAAATTTAAGTCTGAACGCGTTAAACAAAGAGTTTTGTCATTTGCTATAAGTATTTGATAAATCGCCCATCGGAATAATAAATATATGCGGTGTATAATAATTATTGATGTTTTATACGCGTCTATATAACTAGCCGGTCGTACAATTATTTATAATTTGTTTCAACGCGCCGAACGTTCTCAAATCACTTGAAATCGAATATAAACACATAATAGAATGTTACCAATAGAAGAAGAATATTAGATACAATAAATTCGTGTATATATATATATATACATATGAATTATACATTGAAAACACGTGAAGCGTTCGTGTTCTTTAACGCACAGTGAATGGACGTAAACAAATACTTTAACTATCGATTGTTATCAAACTAACAATTGTGTATGATACACGATTGTTACAAAAAAAAAAAAAGTAATAATAATAAAAGTATTAGGTATTTATCGATTGTTAATCGTGACTTAAATTTTAATACTAAATAATGTAATAAAAAAAAAAAAAAAACGATAAAAATAATAATAATATTAATTGTTATTTATTCGATATGTCAATCGAACGTTGTTCTGATGAAATAATTAATCAATAACTAAAACTATATATATATATATTAGGTATACAGTGGAATGGACAAATAAAAAAAAAAAATGTGTACGCAGTGATAATAACCGTATCGTTTTTATTATTGTAGAGAAATTCTGAATGGAACTCGCGGTTTACACAAAGACATTTACTATAAAATTTTTATTTTTCTGTTAAAAAAAAAAATACAAATAAAACGTGAAATTTTCGCTCGAGTTCGATAGAATTTTAAACGATAATACATATTTTAACGAATTTCCGCCGAAGATTTTTAAATAACACTAGATTTGGACGATCGAAATACAAATTACAATTATTCAAATTAACAAATGAAATTTAACGCATTTGTAATACGTGTAATTAATTCACGGTCTCCGTACGTAATATGAACACTATTTAAATTACAAATAAGTTTTATAACCAATATAATTAATGTCATATTACCCAATCAAATGCATTATGTTCGAATTGACATTAGGTAATTTTACGGCGAGCACATCAACAATTAGTGATAAATATCAGGTGGATGGATGCTCGTGTACAATCGTAGAAGGTTAAATCTATTATATATATAAAAATATTAAACATTATTGTTTATTATTATTATTATTATTGTCGTTGTAATAAACGATATCATGGTTATATTTACAGAAATCTAAAACCTGAAAAAACGATATTATTTAGCAAATGTTTAATATTGTATATATAAGTTTCTATTTAATGTATATCCAATGAATAAAGTAGGCGTCCATTCGGAATGAGTTTGCGCGAAACTTTTTAAACGTTACGATTTCCACCGTGAAAAAAGTAATGATAACGGACAAACAAAACGAAAATTCCAATCGATTATAATAATTATACATAATATTTAACAATAGCTGACAATGTTATCGATTGTATTTCAGACAATTTACCATACACCATTGAACGTAATAAACCGAACTCGATGTACCCACCCGGGTCTATACAAGTCAATAGTATAAAAAACGATATAATCACCTAACGCACAAAGTAAGTATACCTATAATTTAACTTAACAGTTGACGAACACAAATTAAGATGCATTATTATAAATATTTGTACATTAAATTTCTATCTGATAATAACGGATTGTTAGCGTTTTTAGTGTTTAAATAACCTTAAAAACATAAATGTTATGGCGTAACCTCTTAGAAATCTACTCGTATACCGATAATACCATCATCAGTGGCGTATACTCATGGCCTGAAGTGTTTTGTCTGTCAGAAGGGATGGGTTATGATACAGTTTTAACCTGTGGATTATCGTAATATGATTGCGCCACTGCTGAACAACACGTATTACTAGTATGTTATTTCACTTATAGTTGGATCACATTTTAATCACTACACAGTGTTCTGGCGAACTTGTATACGCCACCGAATAATACGTTAGTACAAAAAATCCTGCGTCGTATTCGTAACCGTAATATATCTATTTATATTACACTGTACACACTATCATATAAAATTGTTCCCCTGTGATTTGTACAGGATAAAAATATATTATGTAGTCGTAAAATTAAATGTTCTTCGATTGATTTCACTCCACAGTAATTTGCCGCATCAATTTTGTTGTTTTACAACAACATGCTTTGTCTGCGTTTTGAATCGCACAGGAATATTTTTTTCTAAAGCAGTTTATTACGTATTACGTGATATGATTTACGGTATGATTCATTAAACAATTGTTGTACGAATAAATATTATTAACGATCGTGTCTAGAATTATCAGAAATACAAATATCGTGCGTGATATGTACGAAAAACCACTCTACGAAACCTTTGGATACTATTAAAAACAACAATAACTACAATTATATAATCTTTTTTTATGATAACTGTGCTGAGTCCGATTTGGTTTATTATAATTATTTTTAAGGGACTCATCATTATAATTATTACGAGTACGTAACTAAATTATCTATAAATCGTATAAACTAAAGTGTAAAATAATAATTTCATTACAAATATTATATTCGTAATTATTCTAAGAACGTATAAATAGTTCGAGAACTCGGTAATTATATATTGTTTTTTTTCCTTCTTGTTTTTATGGTACCTACTGCAGGTATTTTCCTCGATATAATCATTCCATTTTACAGCTCGTATATGCGGATATAATAGCTGTGTAATGATTACTGGGATTTAGGTTGTATAGCGACCAATGGTCGTATTTATATTTAAATCGTAAAAGATGAACTTTGTTGAGTACAACATAAAAAAAGGAGCCATCTGTAAAGAAATTTTCGCTTTCGCCTCTTATCCACGCAGAAAAATCTATTTAAAATCGATTAAATGTTACATTCTCAATGCGTATACACGATTCGAATTGTGTTTATCGGCCCGGACTGAAACAACGGGTTACGAGTTAGCTCACTTTAGGAGATAAAATTCGAATTATTATTTTAGAACAAGTTATATCACGTTTTTTTACCAAATATTAGAGTCCTCAAATTCGCGTTCGAAACCAAAAAATTAAATGTGATAAATACTACAATCGCATCTTAATTCAATCGTAATCGAAGCTCTTGGGCGTTATTTGATATACGCATTAATAATTTAAAACGAACTAAATCCAATAACTTCACGAATTTTATTTATTCATTTATTCGAAAGGGATCTGTGCTTTCAACAACGCGTAAAACTATTTACCGAAACCGATTGAAAATTTGGAATTCGCAAGATCCGATTGAGGAGGATTGAGATATCGCAAGAATCCGAAATAAATGGAATTTAACGGAATAAAAATAAATAAATAAATCGTATTTTAAATATATTAACGTAATTTTATTTCTACACGTTTGTTTCGAAATCGTAAACCCTATACAAATATGTATAGAAGGTTCTTATGACACATAGATCGTAGACTATGAAAACAAAAACGAAATTACACAATTATATTTTCGCATCAATAATCGATTTGAAAATGCGTTCCTTAATTCGTCAGCTGCATTTGGCTTAACCTCCTATCGCGCCCGTTTCCATGGAGTTAAATTATTATCAACAACACGCATGTAATAAAAAAAAAAAAAAATCCTATACACTAATAATACAATACTGACGAATACGTACGTACGAGGCACAAAAATTTGTGCTCAGCGTTGCCGCCACATCACTGTATCCATAATACGTATGCGGTGAAAAATAAGACTCTACCCGTTTTACAATATTTAAAAAAAAATCGTGAATTTTTTTTAATATTATTAGAGCACAAAACGTTCGACATTCGGTCGTGTAAACGATAAATTTATATTATTATTATTATTTTTTTTTTTGTACGTACCATACAGTGTGCACTCTAAAACTTTAACGCGTAATTATAACACTGTCATATTCTCCGATTTTTTTTTTTTAAATGTGCCGAGGAAAATCGTCGGGCTTCGCGTATACAACATATACCGTAGATAGCGCGTATTAATAATCGAAAACGTCCATTTGTTGTTATAAAACTAATCTGTCATAGTATATAAATTAGTCAATCGACGGGATCGAAATTCTGTGCCGTTACGACGACGATACAGAAATGACCACGACAATACACAATTATTTTAATAAGTCCGATTACAATAGTTGTTATTGACCTATTATAATTATTCTTTCTTTTGTTTTTTTCAGCTATTAAAAAATAGAGCGCCGTACGTAGGTGTACATTATATTTACATGTGTTTATAATATTAACACGGCACATAAGGTTATAGACCTGTGTACTGCAGGTTGTACTCGTACAAGTCATTTTAAAATATATTTTTTGCTTTAATTGTACATAGATTTTTATTAACCTTTATTTTTTATATATATATATATACCTGTATAACTAATTCTCATACTAATAAAATCGATAATATATATATATGTACACTCGCCGAATTACGAGTAAACAATTTTTTTTTTGAACAATTATTAATTCGTCCATTTTAATGAAAACGTTTATTATTATTTTATTTTATTTTTTTTTTCCATAACCCGCGTTTGTCCTGCAGTTTACGAAATTATTTAATTCAATAATAAATTAATTGATATGCGTTAACAGCTCAGAAAATAATAGTCTCATCGAACGGATTCTCCGATATGCTGATAAATATTTATAATGCGTGCGACATAATACTTCTAAATCATTTCTGCGAATAATTAAAAGAGAAAAATGTATTAAGAGAAGTTCGATTGCGTTTTGTACACTCGTATATGCAGTATATGATGTTCGTACTATCGTTTTTTTGATATTTAATTTATGCGTTTACATGTAAATATTATATACGTATCTGATTGAAATATATAATTTCGGGGGAGGTTTTTTTTTTTTTAACATAAAGCTAGTACAACAATAAAACGCGTATTAAAAAAACGTTATCGCCAAAATGTATAAGTTGTTTCGGGTTTTTATCATACAAAATATGACTCCAGGACAACGGCGCGTTTTGAAACCGCAATAAAATTTCGAGTTAATAACGGCGTTCCTTTTTTTTTTTCTCTAATTCTTGCACTATTCTGTTATCTAAACAAGTGCGAATTATAAAACCACGATAATTCACAATCACCAGTTTACCTTTGGAGAGGTCGTATCAGTTATCACCTGGACTTTTAGAGCGTATCACGTGATTCACTTTTTTTTTTTTTTTTTTTTTGTCCATAAAGTGGTTATCAAAATCGCAATTTTTTACTCACACCACAATATTACGTTAGTTAATTCATTTTTTCATATAGCAATCAAATGAAATAATAAATAACTATACACTACTTATAATTATTATATAGGAGTACAGTAATTATAGATTAAATTATACGTATTATATATATATATATATGTGTGTGTGTGTGTGTGTGTGTGTAATAAAATAGCAACTGACACTTCAATTTTACTAGACAAATTTATTTAAATAATACGTTACACCGACATTATTTATTCTCAATTGATTATATTATAATAATCGTAATTAATAGTAATATAATTAAAAAAAAATTTTTTAATTTATAAATTTATGCGATCGTTTATCTTCTCCCTCCCCTGTTGTAAATATTTCTGTAGTTCTTACGGCATGTGTAAAATGCATAGTTTACTGTTAACGTTTTAGCGTACATTTTTTTAACGGCAAAGAAGTAATATGAATTATCAAAATATATATGATATCGAGATTTTTCAATTTAGTTGTAAAAATTATAAATCGTTAAACGTTTTTTTTTAAGTTTGAGACGCGCCTCATACGCCGAGTTATAAAGTAAAAACGAAATTTAAAATTAATTAACCGTATTATCTGTTATATATCACTTATTGATTGCGTATTCACGTACTTTTTAATATTATTATCGTAGAATATAAATAATTTTTTTTTCATATATATATATATATACAAATACTACATTTATTTTCTTTATTTAACTATAATGTATTGCAATAAATCTATTTATTTTACAACGATGCGATTTTCACATAGCTGTTTGGTTTCGATTTCACTTATGTTTTCCCTCGCATTAACGCGTCGACTTGACGTTTTTCCATTTAACCGGTCCGACTAGTTTAATTTCGAATTTCCGTTGTCAAAAGTTTAATATGTCGACATGTTTTATCTAAACACATTATCGCGACATAAGTAATGCTTAGAACGAGCAGATACTGCAAACAATTTTAGATTTCATACGAATTATTGAAAAAAAAAAAAAAAGCATTTTTATAAATTAATATACGACAGAACAAATACAAATAAATGAGAAAACAACAAATAAAAAAGGACGATTAAAAAAAAAAAAATTCAATTCGAGTTGAAAAGATTGTTTAGAAAATCTTAACTATTGATATAGTTGAATATTGAATTAACTAAAATTTTAAATTCGGTTAAAAAATAGAATTGAACTACTTGCACACATTCTTGTAAATAATTAACTGTCTGTTTGAATGTAGTTATATATTTTTTCTTTTTTTTTTTTCTATTAAAAATATTCTACTTTATAATAGGGTTTATCAAAAACAATTAAAATATATAAAGGCATTAATCATTGAGATAACAAAAAAAGAAAGAAAGAGATTTCATTTTTTTTTTCTTTGTGTGTTTGCGAATATATACTCTAAATACTGATTCGCACAACAATTTACTGATAAAAATATGGCCATTATCGCATTTATTTTTTATATACATTATCGATACGTATTCACATAGATCAAGTATAAGATACATTTTGTTATAATTATTAGTGTTGGCCAACGATATCGATATCGTGGGTATTTTCTTGATAATTTCAATATCGATATCTAAAAATAATTATCGAAAATATAGCGATATCGGGGTGATTAATTGGGGCTCGGAGAAGAGGGCTATAGAAGAGAAATGATGGGTTTAATATTAGCAAAAGCATCTGCATTAAATCCTAGATTTCGAGAGTTAAAATTTCTATCGGAAGAAGAAAAAGAAACTGTTTGGAAACAACTTGAAAATGAGTTGAAAGAATTAACTTCTGATCCACAAATAGAAAATGAAGAAGAATTAATCTCTGAATCAATATTAGATAATGAAGAAAATTTTGAAACACACTCTCCTCCTCGTAAGAAATTACGATCATTAATGATAGATAGCGATGATGACGGCGAAGACGATTATTCATTAACTCAAAGTCCTACGATAAAAAAACTTGAAGAGTATAAAAATTTGAAAATGTTATGTTACGTAACTTGTTGTTATGTTGTTATTTAAATCAATATAGATATCGGTATTTTTCCGATATCGTGATACGATATCGGAAAAAAATACGATATCGATAATTAAAAATATATCGTTGGCCAATACTAATAATTATTATTATTAATATATATATATGAATGCGAATTGAAATATATCGACTTTAAATTGAATTTTCAATTTATTATATATATATAAGTTTCATTACTATGTACCATTTAATTCGCCATGACGTTATGGAATACATCATTACGTTATATTATAGCTTTGATACACTTTTACACTTTGATAGGCGAGATAATATTATACAAAGAAAGTGTTTCCACTACGAACTGAAAACACACATGTCGATCGTTTTTTATTTGTTACAATTTAATGAAATGTGTATATATATATTTTTTTTTTTTTTATGTTTGGTACATCTGAATTCCGTCTGATGTTTATTAGACGTTATCTTATATTACCTTAACTAACTATGTAAGCCATATGCGTTCGCCATACGTGTACGTATAGAGTATAATGTATAGAACTGATAGACGATACCCGTGGTGAATCGATTTTAGGGTGATTGTATTATTATTCTATAGTTTCCGCGCAAACGAAATAAACTTAGTGTACCTATTAAGCGTTTTTTTTTTTCAAAAAATGTAAAACATGATTTCATTTTCAAAAATATATTACGATTTACAGAGTCGTATAAAAACAAAAATATTAGCGAAAAGATTGCGTCGATAATATATGCAGAACTGTAACCAAAAAAATTACTGCGTGGGATATAAATTTTATATATATATATATTTAAAAAAATTATTATTATTTGGAGTCGATAGAACGATCCTTTGCTGACTTGCCCACGCGTGTTAATTACCATTTAATTTACATTTTGCATAGGCGCAATTTTTCTTTAACCAAGGTATTGACCGTTCAAGCACACGTTTGCATCGCAGCCTCGTCTTTATACCGTCTCTAGACGATCAGGTTCATCTACTTGGATCCCTTGGGATGAACTCTTTTGACCGCAGTCTGACGTTTTCGTTCGTCATTCTCCTTCTGTCTAATTATCGAGTCAAAAAATACTAGTAGATCTTTGCGACATCAGCCAGAATCCGTCGCTTCTGATCGTAATCATTCGGGAGTCGGAGTCTCTTCCGCAATACATCTTCATTCGTTCATCAGTTGGACGTTGAAGATATACTATCGGTATACCTACGTATTATAAAAAATTCCTGATTTTCGTATTAAATTTTTTTTTCCTAAATAAATCCATGAACTTATCTAATTATGATAAAGTCATGCATGATAATATTGAAGTGAACTGTTGTCCACGCGAACAACTAATTGTTATACCACCACGCATTGTGCATTATACAATAGTCATTACAGTTACACGTATACGTATGTCAAAGTTGAATGTCCTGTATAGTTGTTTTTAAATCGTAATTATTTATCAATATAATATTGTAATTTTGTTTCCTATTTAAATTAATTCAGAAATAAAAAAAACACGTGGGCGTTACCGCTATGGAGAACGTAAAATAAATATTTAAGAAAAAAACCTCTTTTAAGCACTAATGAAAACAGTAAAAACAAATTTTGGTTAATTTTTTTTTAAGTTAATTTAACACGTGAAAAAATGTATATCCGTATTCATACAATACCTGTTCCAGTAAATTTAGATTAGAGGTATGCGTTTAAATATTATTAATTTAAGGCATTTTTTTTTAATTACTTCTGTAATACGAGTATATTTTTTTTCAACGTATATTACGTTTATATAGTTTTTTTTTAATTTTATCCAACTATATGCTGATAATAAATTTAGAAAATTATCAAGTTACGAAAATATCGGTGACTAAAAATAATAATAATTTTTTTTTAATAAACATCGAATTTTTTATAAGCACTCCAACGGTGTTTGCAATCATATTTATTTTATTTTTATCTATTCAGTACATTTATCATAGAATGATTAATACAAAAAAAAAAACGTCTTAAAATAATGTAACTCGAATGATGGTCTAAGTAATTGTTTACTTAAGTCTAAGACTTTTATACATATATATATTCATCAGTTTTATAATAACTTAAAGTAATTAAATTAATTAAGTTTATTTCGTGTTTTATAATTATATTTTATCATACATACAACAATGTTTTAATTTTTTATTTTTTAAACGTCTTAACTGCCTACTTTGAATTGAGCATAAAATGTAGCTCTCCCCTGTTGTCCCCTTACAAAAATCCAGACTACGCCACCGCGGGTGTACTTTCACAGTTTTATGCGATAACGATACAAACAGACTAATCATAACGGGATCAGGACGTTTTGCAACGAATTTCTCTAACAGTCGCGTCTACACGGAAATCCGAAAAGCTTCAAAAATTGTTTAGAAAAGAGTGTATAATATAAATATAATCGTAAGTATAAATAGCAATGGTATTATGCGCATTTTTCCTAGCTACAACGCGGCATATGTCTTTCCGTAATAAAAATTACTCGAAGGGTTTCGAGGATATCGATGTCAATCTCTTTGAAGACGGAGAAACGATTTGAGGAAGAAATCGTTTATAACGGCAATTCCCAAATGAAGGGGGAAGAAAATATAACGTATTTTCGATTCTATATAAAAACGAACGATTGTATTTAAAAATTAAATTTCGCGAGTTCTTTTACACGTTTATAACGTATTATTTATTACACGTTATAACGTACATTTTCGCTTATAACGCGATTGCATTTTACTCGAACTAAATAAATTTAACGTTGTTTACGTATTGTGTAAATACAATTTTATTAAACACAACCGCGAGATTTTAAAATAGGCATATTTATGTATACTATTGAATATTTCAAACGAATATAAATAACGATATAGGTAGAAGGACGTATATACCGAATTGCTGAGTGTACCAAATGTAATTCTCAATTAATTTGTATAGCCGTTTCTTTATTAATTATTTCCTATACGCATTATATCCAACAGTATATATATATATATATATATATATATATATATATATATATATATATATATATATATATAAATATATACTTTATTTTTCAGTTTAAAAAAAAATTGTATTTGTCTTTAACGATCAATTAAAAATGATTATTTACGACTTAACCGATACCGGCAGGCGCGTACTTCGCCTTAAACAAAAAATACGATATTTATCATTATTATTATTATTATTATTATTATTATTATGGCTAAATAACAAATAACACCGCCTATGTTAATTCCGTTTTCGTTATACGCAATTATAAACATTTAACGTCGCTACGTAATATTATAAATGTATATTTGTTTTGAATATTAAACGGTTGTTCCCTTCGCTATATAATATATATTCGACAATTTTAAACATTTGAAGACGCTTTAAAAATCAATAACGAATTATATCTGTATGACGGATACATGTGTATGTTATTATACTTTTATAATTGTATACTGAATACGGTTAATAAGCGTTTATATGTGAATGAAAATGAAATAAATATTAAGAAAAATAATTTGAATAACATATAATGTTGAAAATGAGAGGTATCCGTCGTTATAGATATAATAGTTTATTTTTATTTTTAAGTGTGTAACAGGCGAATGGAAAATGAATTATATCGAAATACGCGCGATAAGGCGTAAATTATTTATACTTCGCGTCTACATCAATTACTTATAGCGCGATCCATCGCGTTGAATTCACAATACATTTAATTTTTGTCACACTATAAATATATATATATATATATCATACGAACGTTTAAAGCAACGTTTCAAAAACGGTTTTTACTATATGTAAAACGTATTTAATAGTACTTTTACAATCGATTTTGTAGACATTTTAAAATATCGTGTATTGAAATAAATCATTTCCTAAATATTATTTTAATCAAGAGACAAAAGAAAAACACTTATTATAATACGAACTGAATAATTTATGCGTATTAATCGAGTAATATAAGATAAATATATTATGAAAATAAATTTAAAAAAAATATATATATGTTTTTTATACGATTATGTTGTGTCCCCGGTTACGTTATTTCTAAAGTTTCTCCCTATTCAATAATATATTATCGAAAACCTGAACCACGATCTGACAACGTTAAAGTGAGAACTATATTCTGCTATTGACTACTTATAACATTATGAGTATAGAAATAAAAACGAATATGTTTTTTTTTTTTTTTTTTTTTTTTGTAATAATTTCTGTTCAATATTTATAGTTGAATTGTATTTAAACACACTCGAAACCGTTTGGAATGATAATCGCGTATGGCATATTAAAAACGTATGTATAGGTATCATAACAATATCGGTTTACAGGACGCTTCGTACAAACTGAAAATTATATAGTAATTACAATATTTCATTACACTTTTGTTTTACCATGACATTTTATGATAATGCGTATCGTTTGGAAAATTCTAAAATACAACGTGTAATTACGTGTTTTCGAATTAGTTTGAAAAAAAAAATAAATATTATAAATAATTGCGATTCGCAGGTACGATTTAATAAATAATAATTGTGAACGATCGTGGACTGTTGTGAAACTATGTAATTAACCAGTAACTAAGACAAATAACTCAATGTGTGCGTACGCAATATCCCGATCGTAAACAAAAAAAAAGAAGATCTATATTATATTATGATTTATATGCATCGTTATCGGAATGTAAATATGTATATACGTATTTTAAATTCGTAACTACAGAATAAGTTTTTTTTTGAATATTTTCTTTCTAAAACAATTCGGCCGAATAATTTTTACGCAGAAACTAGAAATATACAAATGAAACGGTTCGCGGTTTTTCCAAATCCGACATTTCGATTGTGTAAACCCTTAAGATGTTTAACAGAAAAATTGTTTTTTAAACAAACGAATGATCTGCACCTCGCGTTTATTGAATCGTTAGTAATATTTTGTATTAAATACCGTGTCGGTTTAGTTCAATATTTATACAACACACGATTAAAGTTATTGATGAAAAGAGTACGGGGAACAGCGGAATAGTATGTTATTTTGCTTTCCGGAGGACTAACACACATTGGTAGAACGTTTGGAACCCCGTGGAAATTTCGTAATTTTTTTTTTTTTAATTAAAAATTATCAAACCATTTTAAAACATAATATGGTAAATATATTACAAAGGTATATACCACTTGCTTCGGAAGTGTTCAAAGGTTATAGAGGTTAATATGTATAAACATTCTCGTACGCGCATGTGTGCATATGTAGATAATAAAAAACTCTGGGGGTTTCTTTAAAGACAAGAGAGGAAAAAAAAAACGGTTACCATATAATCGCTGGAAAACATATATTATATACAAGGGGGGGGGGGTGTGATGGTGGGAGGAAACTCATTGTTTCACAAGGTGTATCGTTATTTTATTTGTTATTGGCGCGTTTAAATTTTCTTTTAATTACCAATTCAAATGAGACTTGGTATAATTTCGCGCTGGGGCGGGAGGGGCGGAACCACCGGACAGTATCGAATTCACCAGCTCGCACCGGCTACTCGTGAGACATATACAATAGCTGGGGCGATATTTTAATATATGTACGACGCGGGTCAAGTACCTATTCGAATTTAAATTTCTACGCGCATTTCATTATTACGGTGGATAATCAAAAAAAAAAACAAAATTTATCTAACAGACGACTATTATAGTGTAACGAAATAAAAAGTGCGATGTTATAATAGACACATATTTCACGTATCTTACGCATATCGCTGGAATATAATTTACTTGTTTTTTACTTACACAAACTAACCAAAAAATCGTATCAACTGCGGTATAACCGTTTCGTTTTGCGCGAAAGCAATGAGAAATTTTTTTTTTTTTTGCGTTTTCACTATACAGTTTCGCTCGTTGATATACGTTAATATTATAAAATATATATATATATATTGTACAGAATATTTAATTTCAACCAATACACGTGTATTATAAAAATTATATATTTATATTTGAAAACCGGGTTTAGATTTGGTTTTATGAAAATAATTCTGTTTGATGTGTGTACATCATGTTTGCAATTGGAAAAACAAATCAGGAAAACACACACACACACATATATATATATATATATATATTAGTTTTGTTTCAATACGCATATTAAAAACGTCTTTACTAATTTTTTTTTTTTTTAATATAAACATATATTATATTTGTACACATTACATTTTTTTTTAATAAGACATTAAAATTAATTCGTTACCAAAATACCACATAAAATATACTAATATATTTAATAAAGCGCAACGTTCAAAACGATAAACTCGATATAAAATAAAGTAAGTACGTGGTATACATTTTTTAAAAATTTCAGCAAAAATTACAAAATAAAACTTATAAATTATATATATATATATATAATAAATACGCTGCTTTAAACGGAGCACAAATCAATAATACACGGTTATGGTAAAGTATTTTTGACATTTGTTATGCATATGAGTTGTGCCAGTTGGTTTTTTGCTTTTTTCAAAATAACGCGTTACGAATATATTATGGTATAGGCACCGTTATAATTTTCGTGAAGAGCTTTTAGTTGTCTGTAGATTAGATAATTGATACGAATATTGAATTTTGAAAACACATATTGTTTGTTTTTTTTTTTTAAAATCGCGATACCTATTTTATTTATATCTATACTTTTAGTTTGCAAAAAAAAAAAAAAAAATTAAAAATATTCTATTCGTTTTATACGTAGAGGTAATATTATTACGGAATTTCGATTCGGTGATGAAATGAATGATTCAATTATCGTTTTATTTCAAAAACAATTTTGTTTTTTTCAAAAAAAAAGTATTTTTCCCGCGATTGTAAAATTATGAAATTTATGATGTATAAAAACATAATAATTTTACGTAATTTTTTTTTCTTTCTTTTTACGAGTATCTCGATTAAAATATATTTTATTCAATTCGTCGAGAGGATATTAAAACGAAATGCCAACGACCACGTCCGTGAAATATTTATTGTTTTTTTCTTTTTCTTTTTTGCGAATTAAATGTACACCTATTTATTTTTCTCGAAAAAACATGCAATTAGTCCAAACGCTGCAGACTGAACAGTGTACACGTTATTAATTCTATAAACATATTCGTACACACACTATTCGAATATCATTTTAAATCATTCATCGGCGAAATAAAACACGTTTGCAGTGTACGAATTTAATTTATTTTAAACTTTTCAACCTTTGTTTGAATAGATTAGGTAGGTACCTGGCATATTAATTAAAAATCGTATTTAACGTATTATACATGTATAACGAATAAATAACAATAATAATTTACTTCATTACTAGAATTTTACTGACGTAAGTATATATATATATATTAAAATCACCTTTTCGACCTCTGCCAAAGTATATAATGTCAGTTCAAAAAAAAAAAAAAAAAAATATATATATATAAATATTAATAAAATAATAGTAGTATTAATAAATAAAAATTAAAAAAGAAGATCACAGCGCTCTTTTCGCTTTATAATCTACGATATATTATAATAATATAAAAGTTCTAATATTATTATTATAGTTAAATGCCGTATAAAATCGATTAAATGGACATAGTTTATAATACTCGTACTAAAAAAAAAAAAAAAATATTAATAATAATAATAATAATTGAACAGAAATAAACGTTTATCAATTTTTTTCCCCTACTAGAAAAAAAAAAGGTAAGTATATCGTATACATAACATACATTTATATAATACAGTCAATGACACACAATTAAGTAACAGTGATCAATATATTATTATTAGAACTTGATGATATAATTATATTCAATAAATATTTTATAATTGCGTAACATTATTATTATAATTATTGTCGCGATTTATGATTGCGTTAATTAATTGATTAGATTAAGATTTTTGAATGCACGAAATAAGTAAAATGAATAATGTTTTATTAGGGGGAAAAAAAGAAAAGAAAAAACCGATTTGTATATTGTACAAGCGATAAGTAATTATGAGAATTTTTTTTTTCTACTTTTGTTACATATTCAAATGACGTTTGATTTGTACGCTTATGAATATTCAAAAACGTCAAACGCCATAGGTGCGCGCGCGGCGCGTTATTTTGTAAAAAAAAAAAAAGAAAAAAAGAAAAAGACAATATACTATACTGACACGAATCGCGCAAAACAGAGGCGCGCGTACAAATGAGAAATAATTAACCGATTCGAAATTCGCGCGTCACATTTAGATACGTTATTGCGATACATCTGCCTAAAGGATAACAAATATATTATAAATGATTATACTTTTCCGAGAAAGGGAAGTTCGAAATTTAAAAAAAAAAAAAAAAAAATACACCACTTATTGTCGCACATTTTACGTATATTAAAATATTCAAAATTGTTATTATCGTTGTCGCCTGTATTCGAACGCCGCGTAAATATAGAACGTTGTATTTGCGCGCGCAGACATTTATAATTTACGCGACGCGAGCGCGTTCGAAAAAACCTTCCCAATATCGCAATTATATTGTTTTATGTTATAATTTTTTTTTTTTTTTTTCACACCGTCCACCTAAATAATAATTGTAAATAACATTTTTTTTTTTCTCAACTCTTTTACACGCAGTTTCGAGTGTCGCACTTTAGCCCGGCGTCGGTCGAATACAAATATCTACAAATATTTCACTGCCGCCGATTCGGTTTCATTTTTTTTTTTTGTTTCGTAATCGAGACGAACAATATTTCTATCGGTACAATACGGGAAAACGGATAATATTTACAAACTACCGCGCAAAATCAATAACACTAAGATGTCTTCAGATTTCTGAAACGGGGGCTTCTTTTTTTCTTTTTCTTTTCCCCCGTGCTCCCTCTTCGTTGTTTATTACGCGTTCGCCTCGTGACCCAGTTTTCGCACAAAAACGTACACACAACTCGTGGACGACCCAGTCTTCACAGCAGCGTCGGATTCGGGTCACGAGCCCATACACATATCACACACACACACACACACATATACTTGAGGCCCACGTGAAACGTTCCCGGGGGTTGTGCGCCGTCGGTTAGTGGGTCACGGTCGACGGCGCGAAATAGGTCTACGGATGCGGCGGCGAGTGTCGCGCAGCCCTGCACGGCGGCGGCGGCGGCGTACACGCGCGCGGGGATGCGACACACGCGCGTGTTGGATGATGATGGCCTATAAAGTAATACGCCGTGCAAAACGCGATTCCCGCCGACCCCGGGGGGAATGTTTCGATCCGTCGTCCAGATATTTAATGATAAAAACGGGGAAATATTACGAAAAAAAAAAAAAAAAATTTTTTTTTTTTTTACCCAACGTTTTATATTGTACGGATTAATATATAAAATATGATATATATTATAATATGTGCCGCACTCGCGTTTTTAAGACGTTTATTTAATACTAATATTATTATTATTGTTATTAGACGTTTTAATTAATTTTCGTCACAAATAAATGAGCGCTTATATATGATTATGATTTATAGTCGCGTTATAAAGGAGAATAAAATTCGTAATAGAGCATTATATATTGACTGTATCTCGGACAGTGTAAACGATCTCAAAACGTAATATGTTCGAATATTCTTCGCGTAATTCTTCAAATAGATATTTCGAATAAAATTCGTTTATATATATATATACACACGCGTTTGTACTTATAATAATACATATCGTTTCGTATTGGAAATCGAAATATCGCATTGCGCTGAATTAAAAGCAAAAAAAAATCTAATTAATAATCACACAATCGGATTATCAAGAGTTTGAAATCGCATACGATTTGTATAATGTAAATATTTCGGATTTTACGATAATATAACGAAAAAAAATTAATTCTCCGTCATTTCTCGTTGAAACGAGCGCTTTTTATCGCGCACAACAACGCACAACAATAGCTGACAAAATGAATAATTTTTTTTTGATTTTCAAATGTGCAATAAAAGCCGTTTTATTCGAAAAATCATTTCGAACACCAATAATAATATACGTTATATATATGTATTCGAATGTTTACGTCGTATTTGAATACAAAACGTTGTTTCTCACTCGTTCGAACGTAAAAAAATATACTCTATTGAAAAAAGTATTATTATTTTTTATTTCGCTTATACAATTCCACATCCGTGTACGTGCGTTTACATAACGCATAACCGCTTTACGGAAACTGCTTGTTTAATTCACACCGTGTATATATATATATTTTTTTTTACTCAATAGTGACGATTAAATATTACATTACGAACAGTCTCTAGACAATAAATACAGTTTTTTTTTTTCTATAATAATTATAAAAAAAAAAAAAAAAATTCCTAAAGACGTCTTTAGGACGAGTTTATATATATATATACATCGCGTGTAATATAAAATAATCCGTACGGGCGATTAACGATATATATATACAATATTTATAAACCTTGACTTGTTTGGCTTTTTATTTCCGTAATCGGAGGGTAGTTTCGCGTCGCCTACAAGCGCGCGCGCATAATGTTATATACCACCGCGGGCCAAGGACGCAGGGGACGTGGTGCGCGTCCCCCGCGACTAATAATAAATAAGGCCGCGTGCGCATTATATAACCGTACGTTTTCGAACGTCGTTGAAAATATAAAAAAAAAAAAACAAACAAACAAACTCGTGATTTTACAATATTTTATAATCTGATCGAAAAAAAAAAAATAAATAAATATTTTTGTTGAATTCGTTAAATATTATATCGTTACGTATACACACACATTAATATACGAAAAATCCGAAATCGAAATTAAAAAAAAAAAAATGAATAATTCGCGCGGTACTAATATTTAACAATAACACGCGTTTACGCATCAATTGCCGTTTACGTTAAAAATAGAACACAATGCGATCAAACACTATATTATATACGCAATCACTTCAATAATAATCGCTCGTATACGTAAATGTTGAATTGAACGGGCGCGCGCGCGTTCGTTTTAAAATAACCGAACGCGTAAACTCGCCGAACAAATTCAACGGTACCGATTTCACGGTCAAATCTCCAAAGCGAATTAATCCGTTTTGTTACGAAAAAAATCCTCTCCCAGGTGTATACGTTATAAATTTTGTCGCGAATTTCTCTATTTTTTTCCTCCTACCCGCGACGCGTTTTAAAAATCACGCGTAAACGGATTTCAATCCGTTATAATTTAATTTTATACACAAGCAAATATACGTACGAGATAAAAAGCGAACGAAATAAAAAGAGAAGAGAAAAAATATTAAACGTCTCTTGTGCCAATGCATGATGCGGTTTACCTGCAGAATTATGAAAAAAAAAAACAAAAACAAAAATTTTACGCGTATAATAATTTTTTATTTATTATGAAACCGACAAATCTCATCGTACGTGGAAAAACGATACTACGACATTTACATACGATGGTATCGGATTACGACACAAAATACGTTAAATAGTTTATTCCGCTTTTACGTAATATTGGTGAAATGTGTGTTATTGTACACAATTATAATAATTATAATCTACGCGCGGAATTGCTTATATTATTAAAAACAGCGTCCGCAGATGTCCGTATATGCAATAACTTATTAATTGTTTAATGAAAATTGTCCATGTACTTATAGAGAAATCATATATATATATATATTACGCGTATGATCTCCAGTTATTTTAAATTACGCATAATATTCATAACGCCCCGAACTATTTTTATTATTATTATTATTATTATTATTATTATTATTATTATTATTATTACTATTATTATTATTTGACACGCTATTATTACCCAGCTCCGATTTGTATTCTGCGGGCTGTAATTGTAATTCTTCACATAGCAGCGAACAAAATTGGCAAAAGTTCAGTTAAGTAAGTGTAAGTGATCATTCGAATACACGTAGTTACATCTGTATTTAGATGGTGCTAAGAAAATCCAAATCAATTGTAATATTTTACGTTTGCGAGTGTGCTGAAATTGATAAAAATATAATTGCTATTATTCAAAAAAAATTTTAATTATTGTATTTAATAAAGCGTAACAATATAATATTGTATACAGTTATTCCCGATCGACGGTATATAATTAATTTTTAAACGGCATAATATACGAATTACTAGACTGAATATTATGTTAATTATTTCAATACACACGAGCGAATGATACGCGACTATGTATTGCGTTTAGTGAGTTCAAACTTTCCAAGTAATCATAGTTCGCATATTTAATTAGAACGAAAATACGATATATATATATATATATCTGCTCGTTATGCTCGTTAGATGGAATTTCAGGATTGTTTATTGAGTGGTGAACGTCGAAACCGGCCGAGAACGAGTTCGTTCTGTACAATAATATACAGCCTGCGAATAACGTGAAATAAATTTTTTTATTGTATTAAAAATTATTATAAAAAAAAAACTTACCCGATAACACAGTGTTTATTAGTCATATTACTCCTCCTCGCTAACAACCGAAGCAGTTGACTATATATATATATACACGTTTTATTTTTTAATCTCTAAGGTTCTATTAAACATGTATACGTCGTCGGTGATGTATATAATTTATATAATATTATAAACCGTATTTTTTTTTAATGTCGAACCGCAGCTACGAACGTGTTATAGAACGATGTTTGGTTCGAGTAGAACGCTCGATCCAATTTATAAATTGTATTTAAAAAATTTAAAAAAAAAAAATTATTTTTTTTCTCTCTTTTCTCGGGCGAAGAAAACTATGGGCAAAATAAAAAAAAAAAAAAAAAACGTACAATTTAGAATAATATATGTGGAACACTTTTGCTATATCTGAAAAGAAAATCAGACGAAATTAAAAAAATAATAATATTACATTTTTCGTTTCTACAATGCATACACATAATATTTATACGGCGTGAAAAATCACTATAATGTACAATATGTACGGTACACGATAAAAATCTATCGCCAACTCGTTATATAATTTATTAAACCTAAAACTACCACCCCAAGGCCCAAGACCATAATAATAAAAAAAAAAAAAAATGATAATTTTTTAACAGACAATTTATAGAAAACTAAAATTGTTTAACGTCATTTAATTACGCAGTCTATTATATATATATATATATATATATATATATATATATATTTATTTATATACGCGTATAACGTGTGCATAATAACAATAATACTATATACTATATAGTATATAACGGTCGAATTAAACCGTTTTAACGTCAAACATAATATCTATATTGAATATAGTCAATATAATATTTATTTAAAGAAATTATATATATATATATATTCATTTCTTGTTCGAATAGTTATAAAGTTTAATAATTTATAAAAATAAAAAATATTTCCATATTCATTTAAAAATATATACCCGACCTATATATTTTTAACCAAATTTCACAGGCAATTCAATTCATAATACAGCCAATTATTCAATACTCGCGCATTAACATTATAATATATATATATATATATATTACAATTATCGATAATACAAATCGTATTACATATCCGGTATAAATAAATAACAGTTAAGCCGTTATATAGAAAAATAATAATAATAATAATAATAATAGTTATATAACAATTAAAAACCTACTCGCAAACAATATTATTGTTCTGATGGGTATTATTATATTTTTATATACCGCAGTTTCATAATACTCTGCAACGAGTGTATAATATTATACTGTATAAATATTATGAAGGTGAATATAATATAGTATACCGTGTTTACTCGAGAGCTGTTACCGCGGCCGGGCGAGAGATGGCTTTTATACATTGTAATAATAATAATAATAATAATAATAATACACATCACGCTTATAGGCTGCGGCGGTGGGTGGTGGCGAGCCTTCACAACAGGGGAAGAACGCACGAAACGGTAGGGATGTGAGATGGGCGGCAACGGTGTAATGGTGAGGAGACCTTGACCGAGTGTTGTTTTGCCGTCTTGTGCGTATATAATAATACTCGCTAAACATGCGACAGAAAACGGACGCGAACTTTATGTACTAAAAACAACGACGACGACGACGACGACGACGAAAAAATAACCTTTACGAGGGTGCAATAAGATTATTATTATTATTAATTTTGTACTTCGATGTATATTGTATTTTATAATAATAAATAAATAATAATTGTTTTCCGAGTATCCCCAATTCCTGCAGATCGCATTAAACAGTGCGAGCCGGCGTACATAACGCACAAAATAGAGAGCTCTCTTATATAATATTATTGTTCGTATATAATATTATGTACGTGCTCGAAAAATAATAAATATCGTATTGCCGGCGGTGTTAGGGACGGGACGAAATCCCGAATGACGCACCGACGAGAAAATCGCGGAAAAAAAAAAAAATAAATAAAAAATCTTCTTTTTTTTTTTTCCGTATTTCTACGGGGACCGAATATGAATCGAATGTGCGCGTAGGTATTGCGAACGTCTCCGGAGAGGAAGTGGGAGTCTGACCGGAACACTGAGCAATTCCTCGGCGGTTTCATATAATACGTTAGAAAACGTTTTGTCGTTGTCGTCGTAAACTTTTATTTTATTATTATTATTATTATTTTATTTCATTATTTAAATTGTTAATTTTTTTTTATTATTTCACTGACGTCGCGTAAGCGTAAAATCATACTCGTACAATAAACGAATACACGCGCGCGCGTATCCATTACAATAACGTATAATATTGGATAAATCGACGCAATAACGCTGCAATAAATCCGTTAACGACGGATTATATTAATGATAAATTATAGTTCACATATCAGATCTATTATTTTTTTGACTGCTGCTACAAGAGAATTTAAGGTCTTGTATACACACATAACGATAAATTACCAACACCACAAATCGCACTTTGAGACTCAAATAGAGGAAGACTGCCTGCCCAACAGCTAAAAGATTTAATTAAAAACCAGTTCAACGGAAATAAAGATTGGCGAGTAAACTGGAGTCTATCAAACCCCGATACACATCAGCTAATTAAGGATCCAAAGTACCCGTTGGCTTTAAACTCAAACGACGAAAGTGGATCATCTTAAACAGAATCCGAACCAGACACGGGAAAAATGTTATACGAATTAAAGATTCCCTCTGCTTGTGTCTGTGCAGGCCACCCTACTCAAACAATAGAGCACATAATAAATTATTTCCCGATCCGTGCTTTCGACAAACGACAGTCAACGAAATCCACAAAGTCTCGAATGCAGCTTTAACCTGGCTGTTTTAGAACACTCGACATTCACTTATAAAAAAGTCACCATACCGGCTAGATTTATAAGGAGCTATCGTATTGTGTTTTTGACTAACTTCAATTTATTCATCATAACTAACTTTTTTATTTAAATCTATTTGTTGTTAACATTAAATTGTAACGCTTGTCCAAATACTATATACGATAATAATAATAATACAAAAGCAGACGGCTGATCGATAGCAATCGATAGATTTTTCTATATTATAGAGAAATTGTATTAAAATGTCATAATCGCATAGATTAATGCAGTTACCTGACGCGTAAATCGTACCTATACGACATTTACAAACATTGTCAGAATGACGTACTACGGAATATATAATATTGTGTTGTGTGCGTATGTGTGTTGTACGCGAACGTGCGAAATAATAATCCGAGCAAATTTGATGATTAGAGTGTAAATATTAGAGAATCGACCGAATAAACAATATTGTCGTCTGTACCTACCAGCTATATACAAACATTTATACCACCTATATATGTGTGGTGGTAGGTATCACAGTTATCTGTCGCCTTATTCGCGCTGATCACCGTGCATACGATGCGTACGCTACTACAAGAGAGCACACACGGTGTTTAGTTTAGTCTATTATTTACCGACCGTACAAAAAAAATATAAAATTCGTCTGTTTACACGAGAATTTCATTTACGATCGTATACGTGCAATAGATACTACAGCTGTTGGTGTTACGATGATGATGTGCGCGCAGAGATGTATTTTTCTTTTTTTTTAATTACGTACCGAAGATTTTACAACGATTACAATATTGTCGTGTACACGTTTTCAATAATAGCGTAAGCCCGACGACTCGCCTATATAGCGCTGCTGCTGCCTATTTCAATTCCTGCCAGGCGCGTAGTTAAGAATTTTGTTTATAAAAAATGAAATTAAATGGATGATTAAAAAAAAAAATTCGTTTGAATTCAACTTTTGATTTGAATTTCATTTCATTTTTTGAAAAAAAAAATTGCATTATAAAAATATTTGTAAGTTAAAAAAAATCATAAACTTGCTCAGCCTTGCATTATGAGTATGTATATATATATATAAAGCCATAAAATAAAAATAATTTATATTATCATTATGGCATTTCATATAATGTAGTGCCTACATAATGTAAATAAGTATATTTTATTGTTTTGCATAGATAAAAAAAAACAATTTTAAGTTTTAAGATAAATTTAAAATTATATTAATTGTATTTACTTATTTGAAACAATCCAACATTACAATGTTTCACACACTTAACTACCTATACACCATAAATGCAAAATAAATAAATAATAACTAATTTAATTTTGCCAATTCAGCTTAGTAGGCCAATTGCGAGTTATATTTAAAGGATACGGTGTAAACACGAGAAAATAGATGATACATTAGTCACTTGACTAAAAAAGATTGAACTTGTTGTTTGTTTTTTCATTATTAAAAGGGCACTTGTCCAAAATGATGTGTACTATAAAACTTGAAAACATATTACGTTATTTTTTCAATGGAATTACTTATTATATATTTTTATTATTACTTCGTGTGTTTGTTCTTTGTATAGTTTTCAACATTAATCCAATTAAGAACATGACATTTTATAAAACACAATTCCATAATACCAAAGAAAATGTTCACATAATTGTACAATATATAATAATTTGTTCTATTAATAATGTGCAATTTTTTGTTGTTGTATATATCAGGTAAAAATGAATTAATTAACTTGATACATCTTTGGAAAATACAATTTTAACTTTTACTTTTCTTAAATCTCTTGATAAATACTTCGTGAATTATATGATTGTATACAGTCCAGACATTCATTTTTATTTCTTCTCTGCAATTTTTAATCCGAGAATTCGTTTACAGCAATTCTTCATACATCTTTATTGACAGCTATTTTCTCTTCAATTCTTGATTTTCTATTATTTGATTTATATTTTAATAAAGTGACCTTCCTCTGTAGTTTATCATTCTACTATTCTTTCTAAAATTATCCCTAGGAACTCTTTGTGTCTGAAAATATGACCTATCCATTTTTTTAATATTTTTTTTTAAATTTTAAAATAACATATTATTGTTTAACAATAATCAAGATTTAGGCTGCATACCTACTGTAATTATTAAAAGCTATTTAAAATTATTTTGCACTTGATATCAATTCGTTTTAAATATTTGGAAAATTAAACGTCCAACCAGCTATGATTTTTAATAGTTATAATATCAGGTCTGTACTCTGAAGCGCAGACCGTAACTTGAGTAATAATAACTAGCTCTATTCAATATATTATGTCAATTGTTCTGTAAATTATAATTAATTAATCAAACAACAAATTTAGTAGTCACAATATATTTAACATAGTCACAATCTAGGTCAACTAGTCCATCTTCTCATAAGATTAAAAAACTTATTATTTACACCTATGTACTAAAACTGCTTTTCTTCTTGAGGTTGGTTTCTAAATTAAACATGTTATTTATTTAATAACATATTATTATTTAATACAGTTTGTCTTTCAATATTTTAACTACTTCAGAATAACAAAACATGCATTTGCAATATGTTATATTACAATCATATAAATATATAAATTATAGCTATATGATGTGCATATAAATATCAGTGTAATAATTTTTTTTTTGGTACTCTTAATATTAATTTAAATGTTAAAAACCAAATTATCTTAAGGTATGAAAAAGGAGTTCCGTGTCAAAAATTAACATAAAAAAAAATGTGTTACCCATTTATATAATTTTTTAAATAATGGCAAAATTTTCAATTTTAAATTTAATCTAGAATTTAAAATAGATATAAATATAGATTCGATTTAATATTAAGAAAAATGTGTTTTTCCCTTGTTTACAAAATACCTAATCAGATAATTTTTTTCTTTTAATAAAAAATTTAATATTTGATAGTTTTTACACCTTATTACTTTATGATACCTATTATATTAATTGTATCTTAATAAAATTTATATTTATAGTATGCCTAGTGAAAAGTGAACCGTGATTGTTACATGCATAATGGCCATGTTTTGTGTAATCAGGAGTTTTCAGTTTGATAACAGTGACCGTATTATTGAACATGTCTATTGACTATCACATGTTGTATATAAATTATCAATACACGTTTTAAAATTTTTATGGAAGCCCGGACACACTAGGTGCATAACAATCGAGGCTAACATTTGGTTGGCTATACTATAGTAAGTTTTTTCCTAAAATAGGACAAGTAAATAAAAGTGAATTCATCATTTAAATTTTGTTTTAAATATTATAAATAGAAAACCTACCAAGAAATAAATAGAATAAAAAAAAGAACACAAATTAAGAATTTTTATACTTTTTTTTTATTTTTAATTATTTATAATAAAAATAATTATACATTTATTGTGGTGGAGCTCTACCACGACCAAATCCACCATATGCACCGGCACCAGGTCCTTTCTAAATAACGTAAATGAAAAAATAATGCATTAAAAAAAAAAAAAATTTAATAAAAATACGAGTTCTATTATTTTGTTTAACAGAGTAAATCTGATACTCACAAAGTCTAAATCAGCAGTACCAGCACCCACTTCGGCTTTCTTGTCGGTTCCAGGTGCACCTGGAGCCCGTCTATATGTCGCTCTGTCTTCGCCTGATCGGCCACCTTCTGGCCTTCCTCCCGGTGCAGTTCTGGGTCCTCTAGAATCTTGTCTTGCTTGTCTCTTCAACGTAGCTGGAACAATCTGAAAATACATTCATAACATTTTAATGTTCTGGATCGTGAAAAATAAAAAAAACCAATGGATGACTACCAGCCTACAATGATAATTAATATGCGAATCAGCAGATGGTTGAGATAATGAAAAATAGATTTATATACGCTATTTTAAAAGATTAAGTGGTGTGATTAAATAATCACTAAAAAAAAATACATGACACAAAGATTTTAATACTTCATACGATTATCAAATTTTGATGTACATAAAATGAGTTGTTAATATTTTTTAAAGTACCTATTTTATACATGGTTAGAATTTAAATGAGTTAATAAGTGACAGTTCAGTGAAGTATCAAGTAAAACTTGGGTTTTAAATGGTAATACCTTGGGCTGGACCCAATTCATAGTCTGACTCAATTGTTAATGTTTTCATATATATGTAATACACACCACATGAAAACCATGTGGCTGTTGTAATTAATTTAAAACATTTTGAATAATTTGTATTGAATCGTACAGTAGTTTAAACTTAAAAAATCCTGTTTATTATAGTAATGGTTTTATCTATGAAATGTAAATTTTCGATGTATTAATAATTATTGTACATATACCCAAGTGATTTTGCATAAATAACAAAAAATTTGTTTGTAAATGTATATAACACATTATGTTAGATATGTTATATTTTGGATGAAAATGTCAAAACGTCCGGTCTAATATTAATTTGTATATAATCATTATTTATTATCAATAAAATCGCATAACCAGTAACCAGGGTCTTTTAACAGCTGCGAACGAATCAATTCATTCATACAAAATGTAAATAACAATATTATACAACTAAAATATGTCAGTAGTTTTGAAAATGTGTATTATTACAAATAACGGCCACGAGATATTGGTGGTCTACCATAACGAATTACATTCAATTCTTCCTCATACGTACACATAAAACTCGGCCCCATTAAAAATAAAGTTATTACATTGACTCAAGTAATTACCTCAGTCGGCAAATGAAGATAATCCCTAAGGTATTGAATTCCTTCATTTGTCAAATACCAATAGTAGTGGCGCCATGCGAATTGTTCTTTGACATAATCTCTAGATTTAAGACTCTACATAAAAAAAAAGAATGAATAAACATCGAAATTTTAAAAGTAAACAGGTATTGAGCCGTTGAACCGTAGATACCTGCATAGCCTTTATAACTTGTAAGTTCGGGATGCCTTCGATGTCTGGATGTACGGCTTTGTGGAAATCCTTTTCGGCAACCATAACGCCTTCTTTGAATAAATATTCGTAGATGGCCCTGCGGTTCTTTTTTGGCATCAACATCCTAGACAAGACGTATAACGAACGGAGTACGTGAGAATTCGGTGTATACAGAGCGTACACGGTTAATTGATATTTTCGTCAAAAATCAAATATCTCAAACGAGAATGACGTGCGTAAATATACGACACGCTTAAACAAAGGGTCAAATAAATAATTAAAGCAGTACTCACTTGGATGTTTTCGGATAAAAATCGTACAACACAATTAGAGACTACGGCGGGACGAATTACCAGAAATTAGAAAGAACGAGCAACGTTATCATTCGCGTAACCTCAAAATTTTGTTATTGTCAACAATTCATTTTTGTTATAACCATGAACTCGGTATAATCTATACGATACCAGCCGATATTGATACCGGATCCGTGGTTATAATATATTCTCCGCGGTTGTATGATAAATGCCCTCGTGTGTGTGTGTGATAATAAATTGGAATCACGCGGGAAAAAGTTCACTATTGCTGCGGTTAGGTCTTCCGTATTCAGTTTAATCGCACTTCTAACACGAAGTTCGTTGTTATCGTTTTCATTAATAATCTACAAAAAAAAATTATAATAAACGATGATTATTATTTTTTTTTAATTTCGTAAAATATAGAACGACAATTAGTATTTGAAATAATATCGCTACCGAATTTTTCAACCCGTTTAATTATCGTATTTAATGTTCAAATTTCAATCATGTGTGAAATCACTTGTGAAAACTTTTATTCTCAACTACCGATCATCGAAGCTGAAATCAAAGGATCTGCTTTCATTAGCCTAGATATGGAATTTTCCAAATTGCACGAAGTCGTTAGAAACCCGTTTACGTATGATATAAAGTATTTTATTGGTTATACAAAAATTATACGAGAAAGACATAGTTTAATGTTGCGGTTATTTCAAATAATATTTCATTATGTGGCCAAATTAATCTCTCTGTTATTTAAGAAACAGTGAATACAAGTGACCATGTTTTATTAAATACCAATTTCAAATCATTGCATTCCTCATTGTTTGTAAATTGTTCATATTCTTCTTTTAAACTTTGTTTTGTTAATGATAGAAATATTTCTTAAATTAACTCCATTTATAACTGTCATAGGCTTCAGAACGACCATAGTAATTTTATCGCTTGAGCAAATATACTCATTCTTGTAGCAAATATTGATAAATTCCAGTCAATATTTACCAGTTATATTAACTTTTTTTTTATTCTGCTAATGGTATGTGCCTTCTCCCTATAGTTGATATTATGTACAATTTTGGCTTTACTGTCACACTGTGTCTTTGTCATACTATGGTCTCCTATTCAATTTTATCACAAATTAACTTAAAGCCCTTATTAGTTGCACTAATTTTAAATAACTGTAATTAACATAAATTTTTTGATTTCCAGTTTTTTTGATACATCAATAGAACGGTATGATAAATTACGGTTGAAAATATCTGATATAACCTGTTTACAATTGGGTTTAGCAATTTTTACTTACGATTCCAACAGAAAAACATTCAAGTCCTGTAACTACTCATTTTATACATATCCGCAAACATTTTATAAATCTGACAGTATAGTTAATTTTCAGACATCATGTGTTGAATTTTTATGTAAACATAAATTTGATTTTAATAAGGTACATTTCATTTGAAAATAATGTATTATCATTATTATTATTATTATTATTATTGTAATTTAACATTTCTGTACTTCCAGTTGTTTCATACCAGAGTACCATATTTGACCGATGAACAAGAAATGACAATTAAATCAGAAATGTTAGATGCATTATTTTTCGACAAATATTTTGAAACTAATTTAAAGTTTCGTTCGATTGAAGAAGAATTAATTAAAGTTTTAAATATTGTGTCCGAATGGTATGATAAGGCGAACTACGAAGATCATACATTTTTAGAAATAAATGGATGCAGTGAACCAGCTTATATCATCTTAATGCAGTATTATCTTCTAAAAAAATTTAAATACATATTTATAGATGAAGTAATAAAAATAATATTTTAAATGATTTTTATATTGATATTTATGTATGTTTTTAAAGAGTCAATTTGGATTAACTATAACAAAAGTTAAGGGAAATGATTATTTTGAAACAGTTAACAATGATCATTATGAAAATCTCAAACTATGTTTATTAAAGAAAATGATGGGTATCAAATATGTATTGAAACTAATATCAGTGATGAAGAAACCAATAGTTGGTCATAATTGTAGCTTAGATATTTTAATTTTGTGCAATCAATTTTTTAAACCTTTACCTGGTAATTAAAAATGATATATATTTTGCGATTTATTTCTTACGCTATATTAATTTGTTTGCAATGTGTATAATAATAATAATAATATAATTTTCTTCTTGAAAACATTTCAAATTATAAATAGTAATATTTATATATACATTAAATATTTATTTGTAACAATTTATGTTTGCAGAAAATTTCAAAGATTTCCAAAGTTTTGTGTCTCAAAATTTCGGGCCAATTTATGATACAAAATTATTATGTAAAGAAGTTAAAAGTCTACTGTCTAAAAATGGTTTGAAGTTTTTATTAATTTATGAAATTTTATTTAATTAAATTTATATATATATATATTAATTTTTATCATAAGTACCTTCAAAATAGTGTACAGTATAATCATTAATATTTGAATTGAATAACAAAAACAGCAACTACAAATTTACAATTCAATGTCAATTTTTAAATTAATTTCAACTTCAAAATTTGATTTTGAAGTACACAAATAATTCTTCCATCTAAATGAAGTATATTCAATGTGCATTTAAAATAGGGTCTGTATATCTATTTAAGTAGTTAGTAATTATTTCTTACTAATGTAGTTATTATATAATTATCTCTGTGGAATATTAAAAGCATTCTATACATCATTTTGTATGAACATATTCTAAATTCTTTGCTGTAATGTTTATCTAGTTTAAAACGCAAACTAGTTTATGACAAATTATTTATAATAAATCAATTAGTTTCATATAGATTTTGTATTTGAAACTGAATCAAGCACCTGAGATTTGATTTAGTTTGAAATTCAATTGGTTCGGCCCATTTTTAATTATTACAATTTTTTTAATTAAAATATTATTTGTGTATTAGATAACTGGTCTGGAAGTTCACTGTCAGAAATATATTCATTTTTTAAAGATGGAGATGGTAAAACATATTCAGATTCAGTGTTTATTAAATTAACTGGAATTGACGAATGTAAGAAATTATGTAAAGCAAATTTAAAACAAGTAATCCTTCAGTTAATTGCCGATTATTTTACAAACACAATAATTACATTTTAAAGTACTGTTGTTAATTAAATGCAATGTATTTAATCAATGACATTGCTTTCAAAAATTATATATGAAAATTAGAAAACAAAAGAATAAAGGTATTGAATACTTTTATTGGAGTAGAACAAAAAGTTTGCATTCATTAACCTTTTTAGTGTTTTGTATAACATATAAATTGTTAGGTCAAATAAATTATAAAAACATTTACACTGTAAATTTTGTAAACCTAAAAAATGTTATTTATAGTAAAAAGTAAAAATATATTTTTAAATCACAAATGTATAAAAATAATCACATTTTATTTAATTATATTAAAAATGATTTTTTATGTTCTAGCTCAAGATATGAAACTTCATCATGCTGGATGGGATGCTTATTACACTGGTTATTGTTTTGTAAAAATAATCCATTTTATTAAAAATGTTTCCTCTAAAACGTAAGTTATCCTATGTTTTGTACCAATGATTAATGCATATGAAAAATATTTCATTAAATATAAATATAAAAAATATTTAATGTTTAATTTAAAATAATTAATGTACATTATAAATTGGTAAATTATTCATTCGCAGGGAAATAATTAGTCAAAATTATACTTTAACAGAACTTTTAAAATCAGTAGAATATTATAAAAATAAACTGTACACCTATCGATCAATAACAAATAGTTTAGTAAGTAGTCATTCATGTAATAAAACATGAGTTACAATGAGTGTTAAACCTATTATTTGTAAATAGTAATTACAGTTAAGTATTTCACAATTTAGGATTTAGAAAAAGATGACTATGAAAATAATAATAAAAAAATGAATTATTTAATTATTCAAAATAAAGGATTCTTTTATAGAGCTTTGGATTTAAAAAAAGTAAATATAATACAAAATTATCAAAAATGTTTATATATATATATATATATATATATATAATTATTGTTATATCATTTATTTCAGCTGAATTATGATCTAAAACAAATTTGTAATTTTGATATAAAATTACTTTCAAAATATACTGCTTTGATCGCCCCGTCTTACGCGTAAGTTTATCCAAATAAATTAATTACATAGTAAATAAATTTGAATGATACAAATTACATTAATTTATTAGAAAATTGTATAAAGTTTTACTTTACATATACTTTAATTGTGTATACTCAAAAATATGTTTACCAGTATCATCACAGACTGAATTATTTTTATATCTTTAATACAATATATACACTTTTAATACAATGTGTTACAGAAATAATCGTCTCATGAATTATATAAAATCAAAATATATAGTTAATGATTATTCAGATTACCAAAGTAAAAAACGGAAACAATATATTGTTGGTTTAAGTTTAATTTTGTAAGTATTTTTTATTTGAAAAATAATATTAACACGTTCACTGCGTCAAATAATTAGTTGCTACACGTTCGATGCGTCACAAAATATACCAATGTTTCGCTAGGAGCGTGCCACTAATTTGGATATTTTAATTAGTGTCGGATATCGCCGACAAGCGCATTTGGTGATGTAATTTTTCATAAATATTTTTGGGGAAGGGCATAATTTTTATTTTCAATGGGTTAATACATATTCAGGGGTGGTGCCTTGGGGTAAATAGGGTCCGTACCCCCCCCCCACACCATCTTTTGGACGGAACCGCTGGATCATCCATTTTATTATCGAAAATTTAATAAATAATTGTATAATAGACGGAAGACACACGCACGACTGATAGTGCGAACAGAAATAAATAAACTGAATAAGAAATCATAGTATTATAAATAATTATATCGATGTACAATAATAGATTGTACATAATATATCGATAATAACAATAATCAAATACGCGTAATGTTCGACCGAAAAAAAAATCAACAAAATAAGTTATTTATAAACGGATTGGACTGAAATAACAAACATTTTCTGTGCAGTGGCGTGTGTAAAAATAAAAACATTACTGTAGTGCATCACTATTTTATAGCACATGTAATTCAACAGACCTGATGTCGGCTATATCCGACAGACGCACCATTCACATATCTACGCGTCGGCTATAGCCGACAAACGCAGCGTATGTGTTAAACATTAAGATTTCTTTTTTTTCAGAATAACCACTTCTATAACAATTATGAGATATTTAAAGAAATAATGATGAAAGTAAGTGTACAGATTAAATATAAAATAGTGTTTTAATAGATTTTATATTGTGGAACTAGATAATAATAAAACAATTCTGAACTATTTTAATTCAAATTATATTATACAAAGTGGTAACATTTCTAAAATTTATAATTTAATTTCAATTTCAGTTGACTAATATTTATTCTTTAAATGGCCGATTAAAATATTAAATACTTTTGAATTTTTATATATCATTAAATGATGTAGAGAATTCTTTATTTTATAAATTTGTCTTTGAATTTCTATTATATTAATTTTTAAAATAAGGAATATTAATATGAAGGAAGTCAATTATTCTAACATATAAAATAAGTAGGTTTACTAATAAAATTAAATACAATTTGAAAAATTATTAATTTAACTTTATTGTATATAACAATATGTAGATATATTAATGTAAAACTAAAAAGTAAACATATTAAACTTGCACAAATATTAAAAATAACTTCACTTATATTAAATACAACAGTAAAACTATGAAATAAAAAAATCACCAACTAATTTCTTTTTTTTATTTGCTTCACTGTAACCATGGAATGTTTATTAATAAAGATGTATAAAATATTAATTTAGTATACAGAGATATTAACTTATAACACACACACACACACAATATACTAAAGAATCTGTTTTGATGTAATTTTTTCAATATGCTTAATTACCATTAAATCAATAAAATATATACCAAGATACCACTTTATAATATTAATATAGGTTTTTATGTCATTTAGTTATTATGCATTAGATATAATCAATATTTCATTATTTATTAATCTAAACAATATTATTTTTACAACACATTTTACATAAATATATTGGTTTTATCCACACCTACCACCAGAGCATGGACTTCTTCTTGGAGGTCTATAATTTGTACCACTGCCAGATCCCATTAAAGGATTATAGTCTATAAAAGAAAATATATATATATATATATGATTTTTACAAACTATAAACAATTAATAAACATTTTTCTTTCCATAGTAAAAATGTAAAAATTTAATTTAAAAATAAATGTATATACATATAACAGTCGATTTATAATATAATTTATATGTATATGAAAGAAAGAGAAGGAGAAATTATTTAAAAACAATACAGAACAAATTTAATTAAAAACTGAGTCTTATTCCTTCTAGAATTTTTATAATTTATTTTGACAAAACCAGTGTATTTAAAAAAAAGAATAATAACTATACAAAATCGAAAACTTACATTTTAACATAAATAAATACTAAACAATTACTCAACTGTAATTTAATTTGTTTGTTTAAAATTGAGTATTTTAAACAAATGCTCAATTACTTAAATACTAAACAATTTCTAATAAAATTAATTTATAATATTACCTGGTTTAGAATTTTTTGATTTTTCAGAACTATTATTCGAATGCCCAGTAGTCTTACTGTTTAATAGTGCTTGTTTTTCTTCTAATATTTTCTGCTCTTTCTAATATAACAATATATAATTAAATTATATTAAAGAACAAACGCATTGTACTAGTAGCATCTTTATTTTAAACCTAGGCATTTTAAAGTTGTAAAAAATAATATTGCAAATAATTTGTTTTTAAAGTATATTATTATAGTATATATATGAATATAGAGAAAAATGAAAATTTCTATATGTGAAAAATTTTCCTGAAAATTCAAACAATATTGATAAATTCGTAATTCAAAAAGCCATAATAATAATAATATAAAAAAAAATGGCAACTTTTTACACCATCGTTTTCAATGTCATAAAGTTTACAACAGAAAGTAAAAGAATAATAATAAAGCGAGCATATATTTTAAACAATAATATAATTACTTCTTTTTGTATTTCGAGAGCGATTTTTGCTTTTCTCTCGTATTCTTCTTGGAATTTGATTCGTGCTTTTTGTAATTCCTCTTGTTTTTGCTTAAACAAATCCGGATCTGTAATTTCATGTAATAAGTAAATTTAAAATTAATCTGTTTCAACAATGAATATTTAGACACTTTACTTTTTTTAATTTCAGCGTCGTATGCGGCTTCCGATCGTCGTTCCGACCACTTCAAATAATGAGGCCATAGTTTTGGAATTAAATACGCAAGAAAGACGACCACAGCCAAGAAATACCATCCGTTATTTTGTACGAATTCTATAAAGTTCATAGGGGAAATTTAATATTATAAAATTGTTTTTTTTTTTTCTTCAAACAAATTATTAATTTTTATAAACCGCGTGTTAGTATAAATATTCGTTCGTAATTTATTTCGACAATTTTGACACGAGTAGGAATAAACAACTCACCCGTAACGGATTCAAAATACGAGAATTCTTCTTCTTCGTCCGCGTAAATCGTTTCTTCGTCCATTTCCATATTTTTGTTTCGCCGTTCGTTGAGTAATATGGACTATTGCACACGAAAGCGTACACGAGTCGAAACGGATCGTACGCAATTATTTTTTTTTTTTGCTAGCGAATTTAAAACTCTGCGAATCACAACTTGTATAATTGCTATTGGTCGTGCACAACTGATAATGATTTTTGATAAAGAAATATCGATTATCATTTCGAACAGAGTGACCAAAACGGCATATGGATATTTTGTCGTATAAACTAAGGTGGTTTTTTTTTTTTTTTTGTAAAGAGCAAATCGCGCACGTCTGTAGAGAATCCCGATAATCCTCTAGTGTGTATTCCGCCGTTTTGTGCGTAACGGTTTAGTGGTGTGACACCTAACGATTAGCCCTGCGCGCAACCGAGTAGTAGGTACACTCTGCTTATAGGACTATATTACGGGTGTCGTTCACGTAACGTTGTGTACCGACACTGTTCCGCGTCAGTGTACTCGTCGCATCTGCACGCACACCACCGCCGCCGACGACATACCGTAGTCACGGCTGTAGTTCAGTGATATCGCGCGCGCGGGTTACCCGACGACGAAGTGCGAGTGAGAAAGAAGACCGTAGCGGGGCCGGTTCCGCCACAAGGGGCGAGCGGAATGTACGGCGGTGGCGCGCTCCGCCGTTGTTCCGCGCGTACGTAAAACGGTGACGCGACCACGACCCGCGCTCGACCGTCTGTGCGTGTGTACGCTCGGGCGCGCGCGCGTATGTGTGTCGTCTTAGTGCTCGTCGGTCGTATTTTAACATTACGACGATGTGACATAATGTGTCCGAAGACGACCTAGTTTCACTTTGCGCGTGCCGCCGTCGGTTGAATAAACGGACGATTGTCGTCGCCCAGGTGACCGATACCCGTCCGAACACCATAACAAGAAAATCGCATAATAACGATAATATTAAAATAAATAAATAAAACTACCCTCCCGGGACGGAGAGTAGTCGCGCGACTCGTGTGTGTATGTGCACGCGCCGCGCGCGCGCGTGTGTGTGTGTGTATACGTTCGCGTGTGCGCGCGCGTTGGTTTCGGGTTTTTTTTTGGTTTTGTTTTTTGCTGTTGATCCGGTTTGTCGATTAGCAGAAGACAAGTATAAACCACCCTTCCCCCCGATCGTTTCGGTTCCGCGTGAATCGGAACGACACGACGTCCGTCGGATCATCATCGCACCACAGTCGTCGTTGTCATGCCCGACGAGTACGTCCGTTACCGTGGCCGTGACGACGGCCGTCGCAAGGGTAACCGCACTCGTTGTTACTACGCATCGTGCAACGGGATCGCGGACACGATGAAGCCTTCCAAGTGATAATGGTTTCCATCGAGTGTTGGCTGCCGACCGCTGTGGTCTAGGTTGTTGTGAACGTGGTGGCGTGATTTTTTTTATTATTATTATTGTTGTTATTGTTGTTGTTGACCCGTTTTCCGTTGCCGGCCGAGTATAAAAAAAAAATAAAATAATTTCGGTTTTTTTTTTTTTTTTTTTTATCGTTCTTATTGTCGTCACGAGGCGCGTAAAATTCGTTCACATCCGCGGTACGCGCATTTTTATTCGCGTGCGAACCTTAACCTACCCGTCGCCCGCGCACTATGGCCGATTTGGAAGCCGTGCTGGCCGACGTCAGCTACCTGATGGCCATGGAGAAGAGCAAGTGTACACCTGCGGCCAGAGCCAGCAAAAAGATCGTATTGCCGGATCCTAGGTAATACGATATAAAAGTATACACGGTTGCCTGTTGCTCTGTACTCTTGGTGAACGTGCACACAAATATATTTCTTGTATCGTCCGATTGTACCCTAACCGAATTACTACCTTTTTGTCATCATTATGCTTGTCCACCGGTACATGATTAACTGGCAGAATCATTAAACGGTTCCGAATAGGAAATCTAAAAGTGCATAATCTCATTTCGAATGTATCACAGTCTAGGCGCCAATGCAAAATTTTATAACTCAAATTGCAAAAGAAAGAAAAAATTGCAATATATATACGAATTTTTCTTGTTAAAATCGATACATTTTCTACTCCATTTTGAAACTTATTCTCGCATACACGGTACTCGTGTAATTCTACAATCGATAAAAACAAATATTTATACAAATACCTTGTAATTGTCAGTCCTATTATTTACTGTACTCGTTTAAAATACCAAGCGTAAATTATGGTATGAAGTCTAGGATGGACATACTTTATGTTTGTACATTTGTTATTACAGAATTTGTATAAATGTCAAAATTGTGTCCTAAAATATTTTAGAGCTCAGCCGATTTCATTCCAATAGTAAAGTTATGAAATGCAATTGTCTCTTACATATTTTATATAATTCAATTTAATTATGTTTGACCTAAAGATTAACCCATTTATTTTATTCTATCTACTGTGTGAAATTCGCCTTTGCTATTTAATACTTTAATAATACATACTTGACTAAAAATTAAATTAATGGTTCATAATAGTAATATAGTATTTATGAACAGTAATTACTAATTATTTTATTATTTTAAATCATCCAAGTAAAAAAAAAATTGACTTTCATTTCTTTATTATTCTTACCAATGTTTTGTATGTTAATGTAGTAAGTACTAAAATAACAATTTATACATTTAGTAACAAGCCATCTCTTCATTATTATTAAATAATTATAATTGGGATTAACAATAATAATATAGCTGATTGAGAAAAAAAAATCATTTACAATTTTATGACATAGTTTTGTTTAAATATTACCTTCTGAAATGATCTATTTGGGTATATTAAAAATAATAAAACATAAGTTATATATATTTATGTATCTATTTAATAACAAATTAATTTATTTTAATATTCTTTAATTTTACTTATATGATTTAAATTTTTAGAATTATAAAGTTATTCATTTTTAAATGGACATTATTCAATGATATAATTATTTACACTAGAAAGTATTTGTGTAAATTTTTTAAATGTCCTATAGTATTTTAGAACATAGCCGATTTCATTTCAATAGTAAAGTTTTGAAATGCAATTGATTCTAACATTTTATCATCGAAAATATACTTATTTTATTGGATTGTTTTGATTTTTTTCATATAATATAAATATAATTGTTAATATTCAATAGAAACAATGTACTTAAGTATATCTTAAAGAAATTCTCTGTAAGAAATAAAGTATTAAATTATTATTCTAATAATAATTATTATTAGGTGTAATTTAATAATTATTTTTTTATTTAAAAAGTAAAATATGCATCTCGACTATAATATTGGATTTCTATGAGGTGAATATTGTATTGGTGTAAAAATGATGTTTTTTTTGTTTCTAGTCTTTATACACTTTTCTGTAGAAAAAATGCTTAGACAATCTTGATAAATATTTTTGTTCCAATAGTAATTTGTAACAAGACCATCTAGTTGGTATTTTATTAGACACAGTTTTTCCTTAAAACAAAAAAAAAAATACTTAAAAATTCCAAAAAAAATAAAGTAACTTAAAATTAAACACAAGCTTAGAGAAATTTAATATTTTTGCAATTTTTATTAATTATCGTATATTGTAAATTATAATAAACCACTAATGTTGCTGCTCTTTATCATTTTTTTTTTTTTTTTTAATGTAATGATTTAATTGCTTTCAAACTCTAAATAATAATAAAACTTTAAAATCTAAATAATCTATTTCGCTACCCATTTTTCTAAAATTATATAAGGTACAAATGAGAGAAGTTAGTAATTTTAAAAATATTTCATTTAAATGGAATTTATTTTTAATTTGCACATTGCTTATAGGTACATATTTTTATTATCGATGTTAAATTTGTGTATGTTTATGTATAAATACACTTTTTTCAGTGTCCGAAGTGTTATGCACAAATATTTGGAAAAAAAAGAAGAAGTTAATTTTGATAAAATCTTCAATCAAGTTTTAGGTAATTTATAAAATATATATTATTAAAATTATATAATGTATTAACTATACATATATATATATATATATATATATAATTTTGTGTTGTTAGGTTACTTGTTATTTAAAGATTTCTGTGAACATCTCCCAGAAGATGAGCAAATACCTGAAATCAACTTTTATGATGAGGTGAGATTTATTTTCCTAGTATACTACTATTTTCATTATGATTTTAATGAATAATTAATGATCATATTATATTTCATGTTAAAATTAATTGACTATATATTATCCTCTGGTAATTCTATGGTATATAGATATTGTATGACATTGAAATTAATTATTTATATATATATATATAAATACAATTGATTAATAATCACCTTTTATTTCTATAATGGTTAATTATAATTTCAAATATGATTTATTTATATTTTATACTTAACTTCATAATCTTAATTTTTTTTTTTAATTTCGTATTGTATTAAATAATATAATTTTCTTTAAGATATATATACTTTTTTTCTTAATTTAATTAATATATATTATTATTTTAAATTAATAAATTGTTACATTATTTTTAATCTTTAAATATATTTGTTTTCAATATGATGGTGTGTGCCTAGAACAAAACATGTTTTATGTTATTAATTTTTGTTATCGTACTTAGTTTTATGATTAAAAATTTTAGCTCATTTTAATATCAGCACACATATTAATCTTATAATTATAAAAGGTTTAAATAGTAGTAACATTATTAATATTCATTTTAATAGATATTGTATAATGTAAAATTAGAAAAAAAAATTATCATTTAGTAAAATAGAATTCACTTACAAATTTGTAAACCTAAAGAAACCTAAAGAGAAAATATTCCAGTGTTAAATCATATTTAAAGTTTTTTTTACCTGCATACTTTTAACCGCCAAGTACAAAAGATTGTCACTATTAGCAGCAACCATTATTCGGGTGACAACATAAAGAAAAATACAATAGAGAGATGGGAGGGTACGTGGAGGGCTAAAGTTTTTTCATCGTGAAAATAGGATGAGCTCTCTGGTCAAGTGGAACTGTTTTGAAATAGTTGCTATCATCTTCTCTTGCAATTTTAATAAGTGACCTTTGTACACTGTAAACATGATGAACTATCCATATAAATTCTCAATGACTACTTCGGTGTCTATTGAGATTTTTTGTATACAAGTGTTCATTATGTTTACATGTATGAAACCTTTATAAAAACGTATTTGAAATGCATTAAATTCATGATCATTGATATACAAAAAAATAAAAATAAATATATTATTAATAAATAATAAGAAATTTTGTGAAAAGAAATAATAATAAAATGGAATTGTAGAACTATATAAATAATATATATATTTAGATTATTTATCAATTTAAATTATAAATTATTGCAGTTAAATTTAATTTAAAGTATATTGTAAAAATATGATTAAGGCATTTTTTTTTAATTTAATAGAATTTTATTTAAAATTTCTTTAACGATAATTAGTGTTTTATGAATAAAATATTGGCTTAGAATTCAAAGGAATGTGTAATATGTATTTCATTTGGTATATCTTATTTTTTTAATTTTCATTCCGTAAAATAGTAGAAAAATTTATTTAAATTAAAAACACGCAATCCATATCTTTAGTATTAGTACAAAACCTATAAGTCGAATGAAAAAACTTTTTAGTTAATATCGTTTAAATGTAAATGCCATTTATAAAATCAAAAATATTAATTTAATATTGTTTGATAATCGTTGAAAACGCTCAAATAAATAGTTTTGTATGTTTTAAAACCATTCATTTTGTTAATAATATATTGTGTTTATATATAATTGGTAAACCTAAGCTAAGCCCTTTAAATGTAAATTTAAGTATTTAACTTTTCAAAATTGCCGTTATTATATTTTTTATTGTCTCTTGTATTTAATGTGTTAATAACACATTAATTCTACCATGACATTAGTTTTTGTTTTACATTTTATACATATTAGATCTTACGTCCTTATATTTGACCCAATATATTTCACGCAATATACGGTATTGTCATTAATTGAAATTAACCATATATTGTGGGTTTCAACTAAAAGATTAAGAAATATAGGTTCATTTTATACTATTTATTTTTTAGAATAATATCCAGAAATTGTTAAGAATAACAAGATAGCTAATGATTAAATTACAAATATACTCAATAACTGTACAACATGAAAAATAGACTTGTTTTTTGAAATAACCAAATACGCTATTACCCAAAAATTTTAATTAGGGGAATTTCTCATCATTTAAAGAATCGGTTTTAATTTCATTAACACAGCGATTCTCAACCTATGGGCTGTAGATGTTGGTCCAGGGTTTAAGCCATTGATTAACAACTTGCAGTTCTTTAGAATACCCATATACATCGAGATTTTTATATTATAAATGTTTCTATTTCTGATTAAAATAAGCTAATATTTAATCAATAACAACTCTACAATTCATCAAGTGGAGAAGACTCGTTGATTGAACTACCATGTGAACAGACTAAAATTTTTTTTTCTAACCACTCAATTGGTCTTGTTCTGGATAAATGTTCAACAAGACTATCCAGTAATTGCACTTAGGCACCTGAAAGGCTTTTTAACAAATTATCTGTATGAACAAGCCTTTTTTTAACTTTACTGTATTTAAAAAAAGTAGTATTTACAGGAATAAATTGAACATTAAATGTGATTTGATGCTAAAACTATCCATTTTTAATTTTGGCCATTTATTTTTAAATACAATAAAGTTTTTTTTCTTTATAAATAAATTCTTTTTGTACAGTATGTCTTCATAATTACTGGCATATGTGAACATTACACACACACAAGTATGGGTTTGTTCCTATGTTTATATATTTAGTCAGTGGACCTCAAAGTCCTTTCACAAAATTAATGGTTCACACAACTGAAGAGGTTAGGGATCCGCTGCATTAACAAATTACGATTTTAAGGGAAATGTGTTATTTATGTAAGATATTTATTTAATAAAGAATAGAGTTTCACAAGTATTTATTTTAAAGGTGCGAAAATTAAAAGTTGAATACTCAAATGTGTTTATTTATTAACATGAAGCGCATAATATTACATTTTTGTATTAATTGAAATTAAAAATAAATAAAATATGTTGATTAAAAAAAATTGCGAAATTTATTTTATTCTTAGTTATGTGTTTTATTTATCTTTGTTTAAGCAAATGTAGCTACTTTATCAATTTCAAATTTTAAAATGTTGCTATAATATGAATACAATGGACAGAGAGATATAATTATGGCATAAACTAAATAAAATATGGTACTGTTATTTCTATTAAAAATTATTTATATATTATTTTGTGTTGAATTTTTGTAAAACATGGACTTTTTTTAATGTCTGGACATTTTCAATTAATGCTCTGTATTCGGTTGTTGAACTCTAGACATTTTTAATATATATATAAATATTTTAAATGTTTCTATTCTATTATCAGTATAAAACAATTCCAATTATTATAAACATATTTTGTGTTGTCGATAAATAATGCAGTAATGTTTTTTATTGTTTGTTGGTATTATTGTTTAAAAAATTTGGATAAATTATGTCTTAAATGTCTTGGAAACTTTAGATCACATTATTAATTTTTATTGATATAGTATGGTTATTTGCTGGATTAAATATAAATACTGTTCACCAAATTCAAAATCAAGACAATTTGTAAATTATTTTTATTCTATACATGTGTAATTAAACCAAATGTTTATAAAGCTAGGAATTGATTTATATACAATTCATTTGATTTTAGATAAAGAGGTATGAAAAGTTAGAATCAGTTGATGAAAGAAGAAAGTTAGCGAGAGACATCTATGATAATTATATTATGAAAGAACTTTTATCACATACCCATGTAAGTAAATGTTACTTAATTATAGACATAATCGATTTGATAACTTTAGAGTAATAATAATAATAATAGTATAAATATTATTTTAGAATTATCCTAAAGATGCAGTCGCTCATGTTCAAAAATATTTGATGAAAAATGAAGTGCCTGTCAATTTGTTTGAAGTAAATAAAAATAATACTTTTATATAAAAATATTTTGTTTTTATGTATGTTTTAAAAAAATTTTCAGCCTTATATTAAAGTAATATTTAATCACCTTCGAGAAGAACCTTTTAAAAAATTTTTAGAAAGGTATGTTTATTTAATTTAATTCTAAATTAAATTAATTTATAATTGTGTGGGTACATATATTAATTACTTTATTTATGCATTAGTGATAAATATACAAGATTTTGTCAATGGAAAAATCTAGAGCTTAATATTTCGGTGAGTCATTAAGAAAAATATACCTATTATATATATTTTATTAAAAATGATTTTATTTCAGTTGACCATGAACGATTTTAGTGTTCATCGTATAATTGGTAGAGGTGGTTTTGGTGAAGTCTATGGTTGTCGAAAAGCAGATACTGGCAAAATGTATGCTATGAAATGTCTTGATAAGAAACGAATTAAAATGAAACAAGGAGAAACCCTTGCCTTAAATGAACGTATCATGCTGTCTCTAGTCAGTACAGGGGTAATTATATATCTATTTTAAAACAAATAAATTTCTATTAAATTAAATTATTTGATTATTTCAATAATTTATTGTTCAATTTTATTTGATAGGTGGATTGCCCTTTTATTGTTTGCATGACATATGCCTTTCATACGCCAGATAAACTTTGTTTTATATTGGATCTTATGCATGGTGGTGATCTACATTATCATTTAGCACAGCATGGTGTGTTTAATGAACTTGATATGAAGTTCTATGCTGCTGAAGTAATCTTAGGTTAGTATGAAGAATTATTATAATATGAAAAAAAATTGTGCGTGTGTATATATTAAATATTATATTATGTTTACAAACAGGTTTGGAACACATGCACCGAAGATTTATTGTATACAGGGACTTAAAACCAGCCAACATACTATTAGATGAGTATGGACATGTACGAATATCAGATTTAGGTTTAGCATGTGACTTTTCTAAAAAGAAACCACATGCTAGTGTGTAAGTAAAATATATTTTAACGTGTCAAAAGTAAAAAATAGTGTTAATTTTGCTTTTATAATTTAGAGGAACACATGGTTATATGGCCCCTGAAGTGTTATCAAAAGGAACAGCTTATGATTCAAGTGCAGATTGGTTTTCTTTTGGTTGTATGTTATACAAACTACTTAAGGGCCACAGTCCATTTAGACAACATAAAACCAAGGATAAACACGAGATTGATAGAATGACATTAACAATGGTATATATTTTCTACTTGAAATTTATTATAAATTCTATTTTATTTTTACTTTTAAATTTTAGTTATAAGCTAAATATACCATGATTATTATAAAGTATTTCATATGTCATGTCCGTATTTAAATTTAAATTCAAGTACAATTATAATTTTGCATCTTCACTCAAATATATAAAATATCTCATTACTATTATATTAATAAATTACAATATGTATTTGTTAATTTTGTTAATTCAAATTGACAAAAACAGTTTATGTTGCAGAATGTAGAACTTCCAGATTCCTTTTCCAAAAGTTTAAAAGATCTTTTAGAAGGTCTTTTGCAACGTGATATAAATGAAAGGATCGGATGTCGAGGAAGAGGGTAAGATAATTTTTTAATATGTAAAATTATTGTATATTATTAAATTTTTTTTCCTTTTTTTTTTGTATATATATATATAGGTCAGATGAATTAAAAGAACATCCTTTTTTCGCGGGACTTGATTGGCAACAGGTGTATTTGCAAAAATATACACCTCCTCTTATACCCCCTAGAGGAGAAGTAAATGCTGCTGATGCATTTGATATTGGTTCATTTGATGAAGAAGACACCAAAGGCATCAAAGTAAATTTATAATAATAAATTATTGCATGTGTTATAATTTATTTGGGTACTTTGATATAATAGTTAACGGATGCTGATCAAGAACTCTATAAGAACTTTTCTATAACTATATCTGAAAGATGGCAAAATGAAGTTGCTGAAACAGTATTTGAAACGGTGAATGCAGAGGCTGATAAAGCGGATCAAAAAAGAAAGTCTAGACAAAAGAAATTCAATGAACACAACGAAGAAGGTATATTCATAAATTGTAAATGTTGTTGGTTAGATATTAATATAATCTTCATTTATCTCTTGTTAGAATCCGACTGTATACTTCATGGGTATATTAAAAAATTAGGAGGGCCATTCGCATCTGCGTGGCAAACAAGGTATGCTAAGCTATATCCTAATCGGTTGGAGTTGCATTCTGATTCAGGTTCAGTCAAAACTGAAGTAATTACATTAGACCAAGTATTGGAAGTTAGCCCTGAATTAGTAATTGTAAAAAATGAACAGTGCATTGTATTACGTATGAAAGATGGTAAAGATGGCAAACTGGTCCTCACCAATAGTGTAAGTTTAATGAATTCTTTTACATTTCAGTTTAATGTCATTTTATATTTTTTATTATATAATCTAAAAATTTGTATCGTGTTAAATACACAATACAAAATATTTTAATATACAAAGTGACAGTGATAAAGTGTACAAACTCCAGAGGGTTATTATACGCCTCAGATGCACCAATAAAGTTCCTTTTGACCATAGTTCGATTCTCAAGTATAAGATAAAAATTTCATTTTTGTTTTTTATTTTTTAAAAATACGTGATTGAAAAATCTACTTGTGCTTATAAAATAATATTGGAACCTTACTTAGTGTTTTCTTCAAGTAAATTTGATGAGCTTTTTAATGGAGCCTTTAAATTTGCTATAGGATTAATAATTTAGGAATTGTGACCAGTCCAAGGAGAAAAAAATCGGGTATTTTCAAAAAAAAAAAATGAAATTTCTATTTTATACTTGAAAATCTGACCATGGTCAAAAAGAACTTTTTTGTTCCATTTGAGGTGTATAATAACTCCCTGTATTTTATATACTTTATCACCAGTCACCCTATATAAATTGTGATTATAGGACGAAATTGGTTTAAAAGAATGGGCATTGTCTTTGCGTTCTACCCATAAATCCACACATGATTTGTTAAAAAAATTGAAAAAACCTGGCAAAATGTTTATACAAGAAGAAGCTGATCCTCTAACATCTACTACGAATACCAATGGCAATTAGTTGCATGATAAGGTACTGCAGCATTTGGAAAAATGATTTTAATAATGAATTTGACAGTATTTGAGTTTTGTCATATATACATGTGATGTATTTGTTCAATTAATTAACTTATAATTTGTTTTACTTTTCTCATTGAAGAAATTATTTTTCTTTTGGTATAAAAGTCTGGATCATTAAATTTTAAATGAGAAGAAATAATAATTATTGTTTGTTGGCAAGTTATTTTTGAATTCTAGTACATCTTGGTTCATTTGATTTTATTTTTTCCAAACACCAAATCAAATAAATTAGGTTAGGTTATTCAAATCTCTTTAATGAATCTCAGTGCTTAATTTTTAATTAACAAAATGTTCTGCTTTGTGTATTTCCTCCCTCGGTCTTTTTTTACTTTAACTGAATCCTGGTAATATTGGCTAAGGTTAGTGTTGTAACGCTACTTTATAAGACTGTGGTGTTTCATTATTTCTTGTTATTGTATAGTGAATGGATAGTGTAGATGAATGTAATAAAATACTATTTTTTATACATTTTATAATTTTTTAGTACAATTTTTCTAAAACAAATTTTTGTGCATTATTTAAGACATTTCTGATATTTGGTGCCCTAATAATAATCTATAGCCTCAAACCCTATAATCATATATTGTATTTTTTACTGTAAATACATATTTTTTTCATTTTCTTTTATTCATGCCAATAAATATTTTTAGCTAAGTAATGTTATGCTGGGCAGTTAATATCTCCATTAAAAAATTTAAAAATCATTAAATTTTCAGTACTTTATTTGTGACAAAAATAATTTGGATACAGTATTTAAGTATGTATTATATGATATATTTTACTACTTAAATTTTGTATTTAAAATATTGTTTTCAATGCAATAAATATCAAATACTCGAAAATTCTAAAAATGTTTTAAATAAATCATATTATATACTTTTCATTATTTTGTATCGATTATTGATTAATAGTGAAATAATTAGGAGAAATAATTTTTGTGATCGAGAGAGGGAAGCTTTAAGTTCAGTATAATCAAACATTTGTGTACTATGTATAACTTGAATTGATTGAGTATCAAATTGTATGTTGTAAATTATCAGCCCTATAGTAAGTTTCAGTTGTAAATATTATTAGTTTAGTATTGACAAACAACTTAAGCAAAATTTCAGAGTAGATAAATTGATGAGCAAATGAACTATTCATTGTATTTTCATTAAGCATAAATGTGTGTATTTCATTAACATTTTCATTTTCAGTTTACAACTAATATATTAACTTCTTTTAGCTATTATTAATAAATTTGTTTGTATTTTCAATTATATTTTGGCTGAACCAACATCATATCTAGTCGGAAAATAATTTGTATATTATTTTAATTTTGGTTTCTTTATTAACATTTACTAAAAAAAAAATAAAAATACATCATAGAGGTATTACTTGATGAAAATATCCACTATTTGGCTCTCTATTGAAGTCATCTAATTGTATTTATAACAAGACTGATAATTTCAATGTGTTAAAATGCAAAAAAAAAATGAATTTCTTATATAATTTTCATCAGTATCAGTATATTTTCATCGATCTCCGTCAAAATGTTAGGACTCCAATATTGTCAAAATGTTGCACCAGATCAATAACATATATAATGTATGATTAAAAAAAAATCATTGTTTTACTTCAAATAAGCCTTATCAATTTTGAATTATGACTATAAATTTCATATGCCAACTAATTTATTTTTGTTTCTTAATGTGGACAATCAAAAAAAAAATATAAATATATATCTATTACAATATTGTGGCCAACAAAATTTGTAAATACTTATAAAATGTAAAACACCGTATCGATATATTTAAAAAAAAGTTGTAAATATTATATTATATATTATCCTAGTCTAGACAAGAGTAGGTAAATACCAATTTAATTAATGTTAATGAAATATTGAATAAATATAACAGTACATTATAAATATTTATATAGGCCTAATTAGGTTTAAAATAATAAATTGGCTTTTATCTTACTTTTTTCCATGGTGTTTTATATAATCATGGTTTTCAGAAAATTTTTTTTATTTGTTCTTTATATTGTAAGTATTTTTTTTCTTTTTAATCACATTTAAAAAGTGAACACTGTCATTCATCACCTCAAATTATAAATCAATAATAATCTCATTATTATGTATAATTTTAATGATCATTAGGAAAATGAAAATAAATTAATAACGATTTACTTGTTAACATTTTAACTTTCTACCAACTTATTGTTATTTTATTAAAATAAATAAAAAGTATTATTTTTATCGTTAATTTATTTAAATTTTTTATATTTTTTGTTACTTTATTGATTTTATTGTATTATTATTTATTTATTTTTATCTATTATTATTTTGTTATCATTATTTATTAATTTAACCTAGTCTTTAAAACTGCGAACATTTTCTTCATTACTTTAATTAGTATTGCAAACGCATTGTAATAATAACATTATACAGTTAACAACTTATGTACACAGAATTTAATTTAATGAACATTATAATATTTTAAATATATCATATCTAATATGTTATGTATGATTTATTTAGACACAATTGCTTTTATATCAAGTTATTAAGATTGTACGAAAAGATAGTTTTAGAATAATAATAATAAAAGGAAACTTTATATGACTCATCATTCAATTATATATAATTATTGTTTATAGAGTTAAAATAAAATAAAGCAAAAACAAAAAATGTATTAAAGTGTAATGCAATAAATCCCATTAAATGTACACACATAAATTGTATTTTAGGAAATTGTTTTTTTTTTTTTTAGTAAACGTCTGTTCTACATCTGCTATGTGTGAAATTCTACTCGTCTTGTATGCGTATAATGCATCTGTATCAATTGTTTGGAATTATTCCAAAAATTGTACACATTTTTGGAAATGCTTTAAACTTGCACAGGTATTTCCAAAATCTGAACAACTTTGGAACTTGTCCAATAGCCAGCATATTTATAGACATATTGTATTAGAGAGATGAATAAAAAGTAACACTAAAATTTAATAGTGATTTTTACATACTTATTGAAATGGATTAAATCATTAAATTTTAGACAAAAATAATCCATACTAAACCTTGAGATATTCTTAGATTTAAAGAAATCATCAATTGCTTTCTTAATCTGTTTATAATGTATAAATTATTAATAATTTAATATAAAACTACTACTACTACTACTACTACTACTACTACTACTGAATAAAATTAAATATACTTAATACTGCATTTAATTTAGGAAAATGTTTATCTTTTCAGTATTGTTGTTAACAAAAAAATTATAATTGAATTTCATTTTTCTTTTTTTATCATGCGATTCAATTGAAATATATACTATAAATCTATAAACTATACTTAACTTAAATGACTCTTTACTAATTTGCACTTAATTTATTAGCATTTATTTAATAAAAAAAAATGTTGTTTCCCACAATATTTTTGTAAACTGATTATAAAAAAGTTTTAAAATTACTCCATAATTAAAATTCTTATACGATGTTTAAATCAATATTTCAGTGTTTTATCAATAATATTCCATTTTTTTTTAACATTCCTCTAGATCCACGCATTTTAAATAATTCCAATACATTTATTTTATAAGATTCCAAGTCAATAGATCTATTTCATATGAAAACTTACCTACAAATATTATTAAAAACAAATAATAATTGTACTTGGAATGCAACACTTTATTAGTTTATAAATTTATCTTATATCAAATTAATAAATGTCATTATGCTCTATACATTTTTCATGTAGAAAAGAATATCAGATCAATAATTGATTCATAAGAACTATCACAGTCCATAAGAACACTTTGAATGTAACTAATATAAATCTAATAAGAAAAAAATCAAAATTTCGGAAAAAAATTGTTTATATATAAAAAAAATAAATAAATACACACGAAATGTTTAAATTTGGTAGTTATTATTTTGATGTTATAACGAATAAATAATAGGATTTATCACATAAATCAAACCTCTAGATTAATTAATTAATTAATTAATTTAAAAAAATTAGGTAATATAGGTCAGACAATACTTATTTGTTGAACATACACACTAAACAATTTATATCGTGTAGTACTATTAATATACTATATACACAATTTTTAATTAAATTAGCAGAACTTAATTATAAATGGAGAATAAATTTAGAATGTAAAATTTACAAAACAAAATATGCCATTAAATTTTTTTTTATTTATAGAAATCATATGTATTATTAATATGTAAAATGTGTTTAATTTCTAGGCTGAAAACAATATCACGTACAATTATTTTCTTTATAGAAAATTATTTTTCTTCACACCACTCATTCTCTTTACGCACTTGCTCCTCCTCGGCAGCAGTGAAATCATTTTTGATATTGAAAGTCTTCCTGATCTCCTCGGGGGTTTTACCTTTTATCATGTTAGCGACAGTCTTACAAGTAACGTCCAAGAGGCCTTTAATGTCCAAATAGTTTGCCGCCAATATGAGTTCAAACAACGTTCCTTGGTCCACTTTCAAGAAATCAGCATCCCAACTCGAAATGTCATCGGTGCGCTTTTCACGACCCTCGTCATCTTCAGCTGGCGGTGGGTCGTCCTTGTGGTAGGTAGCCCACTGAATGACTTTTTTCAATATACCGGCATTTACGTTCGGTAACGGAACAATTTCTTCGTCTTCGTCCTCCAAGCCCAAATCCTCGACCATAGTTTTGATAGTTACCGACGCTTTGGCGATCTCAAAGTCCACTTGAAACACTTCGCCGTCCGAACTCTGAAGTTTTATCATAGGCATTTTGATGTTATGTGTTACCAAAAACGAAATGAGTAACAACAAAACAGAGAGTTCAGTTTAGAATGGTACTACTGCGCTAACAACAATTATGGAAGCGAAAAGACAATCGTGACGAAAAAATAAACAAGACTGTTGAAAGTTCTTGAGTACACTTTAATTCTAAAGCTTAAACAACAAACAACTAAACTGGCTTGACTAGAAGTGTTTATTAAAAAAGAAGACAAAAAAAAAACAATCAACAGGGTAGCCAACAATATTTTTCATCATAACTAAACTTTTGTAACAAAGTAGTGAAAACAAAAAGAAATTTAAATCAAAAATAAAAATCAAAGGGATGTGTAAAAATAAATAATTAAAAAGATAGAAATAAAAAATTATAAGTTAATACTCGTGATAATAAATAAGAAAATATATATAAAATAAATATATATATTTATTTATTTATTTTATATATATATATATATATATTCTTATTTAAACTATTGTCTAATAATATTATTAAAAACAAAAAAAAAAAATCTAATATTTTTTTGAAATTATAGTTATTGAATGTTGAGCAGTAATTTGGGATGAACGCGATTAATAAGAACATAACGAAATTATTGACACAGAGTTTTGAATCGTTTGAATAATATTATCGTATGGGAAACACTGAGACTTGAAAACACCACACACATCTATACCGTAGACATATAAACTAGTTTTTTGTCTATGATCTATATTCTGTACCAGTGATTCTCAACCTTTTTTTGTTCACGGCACACTATTATTAAATACATCGCAAGTTTTCTCGGCACGCTCGTGTACTTGACAACAACAAAAACTTTGGCTACGTGCTAAGATATCCAGTTGAGTTAAAACCGTACAGTGTACACCAGGAGTCTTCAACATTTTTATACAGCGGGCCACATATTATTTTTTTTAAATCTTGCGGGCCCGCATTCGTAGTAAAATCATTTATTTTATACAAAAATTCAATTTTATTATTATTACAATTATTACAAATTATTATTATTATTATTAAAACATATTGTAATATATAAAAACATTTTTTTTAATTACAATTTTTTTATTTTATTCTATAGTTGTATTTTACTAACTAATTTTTCGATATTCGGTTGGATCTGAGACGATGCAATTCTGAGTGAATTTTCCAAATGAATGTCAGTTAACCGAGCTCTTGTTTTAGATTTGACAATTTTCATTCGTGAAAAAATGTGTTCACAAGTGTGTAAGTAGTGCTAAAAAGAGACATCATTCTTAATGCATTTTGTCGAAGATTAGGATATGTCAACCCGTGTCAATATATTTCGAATAAAAAATTGAAAGTTCATCATTATTGTACTTTTTATTTAATATTTTATTGTTCTGTAAATCAATGATCTCCATTTGCATATTTTCTGGGACATCTTCAACTGATAATGAAAAAGGAATTGAAAACGAATTAAAAAATTTTTCATTAGCTTTGAAATCTATGAACCTCGAATCAAACTGGAGTTTTAAATCAGAAATTGCTTCAGCGTATGTTTCCGTTGAAGTAACATTGTATTTTGACAAACATGGGAAGCGAGTCGTGTTATTTTTTCTTAGCTGGATTTCCCACAGCAGAAGTTTATTTTCAAAAGATTTAATATGGTCGAATAAATTATATATTAATAATTATTGCAATCGTAAATTCAACTCATTCAAGTGCATAAGAGATAGGCAAAATCATTTTTCCATTCTGAATCGTTAAGTTGTTGAAATTTTTTAATCATTATGTATTTGTTATATTTATATATTAATAAATCGACATAATTAATTCAAAACAATTTTGTTCATCTTAAAAAAAAGGTCAGTGTGCCGTGAACATTTTTTTTGAAGTTTACGGTGTGCCGTGTATAATAAAAGTTTGAAAATCACTAATAATATACATGCTAAATTTCAAATGTGATCGCGGGCCGCATATTATGACAGAGCGGGCCGCGGGTTGAAGACCCCTGGCGTACACTGTACAGTTTACCTACATATGTATCGTTTTATCTGCACAATTAATTGACATTTAATTGTCATATTTTTGTTAATCGTTATTTTCAATTTATTTCCAAACAACTGTACAATTTTAAAAACTACGTCGTTTTTATCTACACACGTACGATTTATCTGTACAGATAAAACTGTTCAGTCGAATAGTACAGTTTTAACTGCACACGTGTGTCGACCGTAAATGCGTCGCCTAACGTAATTACAAAAATACTATTATCAATATTTTTTTACCAGCGTAATCACAAATATTAGACATTTTTCGCGGCACACCGGTTGAGAACCACTGTTCTATACCATAGATTATATTTATTCTATGACACTGTGTTAGATAATCCGTATTATTATTATTATTATTATTATTTGGAAATTGATTTATTTTTATAATTCGTTTAATTAAATAATAATACAAATGATAGTTTTAACAAATATATAATTTGTCTTGCAATTTACAAATTTCGATCTAGTCGTAATAAATTTTATATTTGACATTTTAAAACGAGTTATAAAGAACATGCATTTTATTTATTATTAAAATAGCTAATAGAAATTATAATTTTGTTGTAGTAACACGTCTAAAAAAAATAATCGCATAATATTACTTTTAATATAGACAATGACTTAGAAATGTTCAACATAATAGATTTCAAAATATTTTCTATGCACATTATAGATTTTTAAAAATATTTTAAATTAATATAATATCAAATAATAATACCAATTGATGATTAAAGACATCAATGATAATACAAACGATAAGGAAATATTCCTTATCAATTTTAAAATTTTGACTTTTTGGAATTACAATAATAATATATTCTATAAATGATGTAAAGTAGCCTGTAATGTAATAAATGATAATATAGTAGGATAATATTCAATGATGTTGTTTGTTCATAATATTAAAATCTGAATACCGATTACTTATTGTTTATTTTTAATTGGTAATGTCTTCATCAGATAAAGGTAAACAATATAGTTTTAACAAGTGCAGTATAATTGGAGTGCTATCAACAGACGATTTGTTTTCTATCTCGTGAAACTACTATATTTCCTTTTTTTTTCTCTCTCGTATTTTACATAAAAATAGTTGTTCGACACATTATTATTATTTTTCTCTTTTATGTATAGATTGTATAAATGGTAAAAATGTGTTTATTTTGTATAACACCTTATATCAAATGATTAGTTCCTTTGAAATATTTTATCATTCGAGTATATTACATAATATACTTTCAAATTTTAAACGAATACTGTATTTATTTAAATCTGTTTTAACACTGAATGGATAACACATTTTTAAATCATCAATCAATAATTTTATTACAATAAATAATACATTATTCCGTACAAAGAATTTTAGTTTAGTATTGTCTTTTATTTTTTCCCTTATTATTTCTCTATTTAATTTCATTTATTTATTATCATTACCAATCATTAGTTTTATAAATCCAAATCACAAAAATAATACATATTTAATTGTATATACGTATTTCAACAATCATGTTATGCCGGTAATTGATTCACACTGAAGATGATAACATAGTTGTTAAAATATGTAGTTAAAAATGTATTTTTGTGATTTGTATTTATAAGAGAAAGTATAATATAATAGCATCAAGTGCTCGAATATTCTTTGATATTAGTTTTACTATTAAAAATGAAATGGTATTTATAATCAATGGTTTTACTGTATAAATCCTTAATTTAATATATTTAATACTTTCTTCTTAATACTTATTGTACTTATAATATATAATAATTCGACTTTATAATTATTAAGATATAAATTGTTTCAATACAGAAATTTCAATAATTATTATTATTATTATTATAAAATGATGTTGTCCATACAATTAAATATGTTACATTAAAAGCATATTTTTATTCATTTTCAAGCACTTCTTGATGACAACAGTATATTAATTAGTGATTTACCAAATGATACAGAAGCGGCTATAAGATATATTAAGACATTGCTACCAGTAAAGTATCCACCAATTGTTTTTGTTCATCAACTTCATGATATTATTTATAATAAAACATTGATTATTAAAGAACTGGTTTGTAAGCAAACTAAATATATTTATATATATATACACATTGTTTTTCATTTCAAAAATTTACTGTAGGGAATATTACAAAATCAATGTAAGATACAACAACTTGTAATTGGATCGTCCAACTCTCCAGCCTTAATGTTTTATGATGATTATGCTAAATACACATTAAACATTTACCCTGAAAACAGTTGTGTTAACAAATTTGTAAATACTGTTTTACCTTCAATAAAATCATCTGGAGTTGATAAATGTACATTGAAACAAAAGTTTAGATTACAACAATACGAGTTGACGTAAGAAATTCAATTCAATTTTAAATTAATTATCAGTATTTTAATAAACAATAACATTTATTTCCAGAGAATTAATTAATTGTGGAATTTTATTGATTAAAAATGATGCTGCAAATTATTGGATATCTTTTCCATCAGCTAGTAAATTTATAAGGAGTTATAATGAAGGTCGGAAATATATTATTCAAATTATTAAACGGCGAAAATTTCAGGAGATATTAGAAAACGTAAGAGTTCATTTTATTTTATTGAAAAATAATATAATTTTAATTATTATATGTCATTAACATCTATAAGGCTATTAATATAAATTATATATTTATTTCACTGAACATATTTAGATTAATAATCCTATTAATAGTTTGCTAATATCTTTAATTACTTACATGTATTGTATTCTTATTGGTAAATTTAATTATATGTAAATATTTTAAGCTATATGTAAAAAGTATAAGCTAACCATGGAAATTTTAAATAATAGAATTTAAATTTCAGTTTTTAATCAAACTTCATATAGACGTTTCTTATCTTTTCTTTATTACATTTTTATTTAAATAATTTCAATATTAATATTTTTGTTTATGCTTCTAAAAATTAATTACATTTTTTTTTTTTTTTACAATTGAAGATTTTAAAATAAAATGTGTGTAAATATATACGGAATTTATTATTTTAGGACTTAGAAGTTCGATGTGCTAAAGTATCAAAAGTAAAAGAACTCGGTTTCAAATATTTTTTACACGACATTAAAGGATCAATGGATATAGAAATGTAATATAAAAATAATACTTTTAGTATATAAAATATTTTAATGAATTTTTTTTTTTAGAATAAATACAACATCTGGATATCTTTTAAGAATTGTTTGAACAAAATTATTTTATTATTTTTTTGCATATGACAATCTGCTTATAATAATAAAGATAGAATACGCTTTGTAGTTAGTGTGTAAAGGGAAAGTAAAATACGAGTACACTAAACTAATACAATTTAAACTGTATATTTATATTACATAAATAAACGTAACAAATGAAACTCAAGACGACGCGATAAGGTACAGACTCGGTAATGTTGGACTCGGTCCGATTGTGGCGCTTTATATAGGCCGTAGAATATTCTCGGGGCGGCGACAGGCGGCGCGTACGAATATTCTAGAACGTTCCACCCGACACGCGACAATAGCTACCTGCCGCGCGGCGCGATCGCTCTAGAATATTCTCGGCACTCGCCACATCACCCCCCTGGGAAGTGTGTTGCTATGCTTGAAAAAAATTGGTAAACCGGACACGACGTCCTGATCGAGTTGTTACCGTAGGTCTGTTCGTGGAAGTCGCATCATCAATGGACGAGTTGGAAAATTCTTCCTCGGCTGGTATTTTTGAAAAACGTTGAGTTGAATTGGACGGGTTTGTGATGAAGTAAGCCGGTTTAAGGCGGTCAATAGACACCGTCGTCTTCTTGTCTTTAACCAAAATATCAAAAGTCTTGATTAGAAGTATTTATGCTATTTTGATTGTAGTTATTTAATGAATAGAATTAATAGTTGTTCCAGAAATACTTCTAGAAGATTGCAGTCAGCAGATCAGGGATCATAACTATTAAAACAAAATGTATATATAAATATACACATGATTTCTTTTAAAATGTATTCTTAATTGTTATTTTATATTATATATTTAACTTTTAATCAATATATACTTTTTGACACTTTTAAGATAATTTTTTATTATAGGTAATATTGGTCCTTAGACTTACCCACATGAAATTCTGATGTATATTCATACAAAATATACATGCGCATATTAATAAAATATATAAAAATGTTTAAATATATATTTTGAATTTATAGAATGAATTGTTTTATAACGTGTAAAATGACAAAAAAATCCGAAAAAATACAAACAAGTTACTTGAGGTTTTATTTCGAAATCCGATATTACATTATTAACAATAATTATTAATCGATCCAACTCTGTCTCTTGGTATAAGTCTTAGGTCAGCTCCGTGTTTAAGAAATACGACACCAGCAGTCTGTTGTGGGTTTATACCTATTCCGTCATCTGTGATGATTGCTGACGTTTCGGGAGAGACTTTGAATTCTTCGGCTGCAAATTTTAAAACTGCAGTAAACGGAGCTGCTTCCGGTACTTTAAGTATTTTGAACGGCAGTTTAGGATCTGACGTCAATGTGATTTTGAATCCTACTGTTTGAACAGAATCTCCCATTTTTGTGTAATTTTTAAATGTACAAAATTATACCCAACACTTTAAAAACAATTTCAAAACATAAACAAAAAAATAATCAATACGTTTTTATTTTTGTATTTACTTTCACGACTTTTTGGATTTTACACATTATTTTCGTTAGTCGCCGATGTGTCCACAGATAACGCGACTATCACGAACAACGTAACAACCGTAGATCATCCTACTGTGGCATAATGTCCATGGTAACCGTCTAATCCGTGATGTGGCGTACAGGGTTTCTCAAAGTGTATTATCAATGATAATTTATCATATATTTTCGAATAATTAAATGTTACTGAGTTCTTATCGTAAACTTTTAACACTTGGCACTTTTTTAAAAACACTCAAACAATTATTATAGACAATAAAGTAATTTAGTTTAAAAAATTTTTTTTTTTTTTAAACGTCCTAATTATATTTCAATACGAAAATTAATCATTGTCGCAAATTAATGACAATATACATCCGTGTTAAAATGAAATATTTTATGTTTAAAATAATGTAACTTGTATTCTTCGTATTCATAAATTTTATAATTAATATAAATTATGACTTAATTATTTTTGTATATGAGAAATATATATTTTTAAAATGAGAGCTCACGTAATGACGCTGGCTAACAGCATAATTGGTGTTAGTATACTCGCTATGCCATTTTGTTATAAAGAGGTAAAAATGTCATTAATTTTTTTTTTATTATTATTATTATTATTAATATATGTACATAATTTATTCACATATCTATGTTGTAGTGTGGAATAGTGTTGTCAACATTATTATTGGTTTTAAGCAATTTAATGTCAAGAGCCTCTTGTCATTTTCTGTTAAAATCTGCTGTTAAATCGAGGACGCGTGATTTTGAGTTCTTAGGTAAGTGTTTAATTAATATTTTCATTGAGTCTTTGCTTTTATTTTTCCCAATATTTTTGTTTCAGCGTTTCATTTATTTGGAAAATTAGGGAAAGTCACTGTAGAGTTATGCATAATAATGTTTCTTATGGGAACATGTATTGCATTTTTTGTTGTCATGGGCGATTTAGGACCACAAATTATTGGTGACACATTTAACATAAGAGACATAACTGCTCTTCGACCAAGTATAATGATAGGTAATTTATTAGAATGTAATTATATTGTAATTTTTTTTTATGTTAATAGTAATATTTAATAATATATAAAACAAGTATTTTAAACAATTATGTTATGCCCTTTGCCTTTATTTTTATAAAGTGTGTATGCAAGTAGCTTTTCTTTTTATTAATATAAGTATTTTTATAGGTTTAGCTGCATTCGTAGTATTGCCATTGGGGTTATTACGTGATGTTAATAGTTTAAATACAATTTGTACTGCGGCAATAATATTTTATGCTTGCTTAGTATTTAAGGTATAATTTTATATTAAATAAATAATGCTTGTAGAAAATGATTTTTAAATATTAATTTATTAATTATGTTTGTTGTGTTTACAGATTTTTATTGAAGCTTTTGACAAGCTTTTCTCTCCTGTTTGGGTTTCAGAAATTTTTTTTTGGAAACCCAGTGGTATTTTTCAGTGTTTACCAATATTTTCAATGTCTTTATTTTGTCAAACGTAAGTATATAAGTAAAATGTAATCTTAAATATATTTTATATAATATATCCGGTATGATAACATACTTTTTTTAATTAAAAATGCTCAATTATTATACTTTTTAGTATTATGATCAATAGATATTTATTACTTATAAAGAAAAAATATTTGGTAAATTATTTTAAATAAGTATATATGTGTGTTTGTGTGACATGTGCACATACCATTCTTAATCCTCACTGGGATTAAGAAATTGATAGCATCTTTTTTTACATTGACAATTTATTTCTATTAAGTGAAAGTTAGAATATCTGGACACATAAAATTTAAAATCACTAGTATTTGTTATAAACCGAAAATTATTTAAATTATAATTATTTTAATTATCCTGTGTAAATTTGTATTATATATATATAATATATAATATTGGGCATAAAATGAACATTCAAATTTCTAATATGACTATGATTATAAAATATTTGCCAACCCAGAAGTTATTATTTTAAGTAATTATAATATATGTAAATATACATAATATAAATATATATATTTATAAATAAAAGAAAGTACTGTTACATGTAATTATTATGTTTTATTATTTACAGACAACTGTTTGATATATTTGAGTCAATTACAAACGAGTCATTGGAAAAGTTAAATGCAATTATACGTTCATCGATGAATATGTGTACTAGTGTTTATATCAGTGTAGGTATTCTGGGATATATTGCATATCACGATTCCACATTAACAGGTATAATATGTATTTAATTAATTATAAACAATAGTTTGTAACAAAAACTGTGGATTCTCTGACCACATGCAATAATTATCATTTTTTTTAAAGTTTTTTGATTTTCCACAAATGTTACAAGTCCATTTTATCATGCCTTTGGACTTTTTTATCATACGACATGTAACTGTTTTCCCAGGTACAAGCGTTGTATTACATCTTTTGCAAATATTCCTTTTTATTTCCGGATCAATTTTTATTAAATTTTTTTGACATATACCTTTTAATATAGAATTGTATGTCGATGATAAACCAGGAGATTGTCCAGCCAAAGTCGTACTTAACTGATATAAGTAATTAATACGATTTTGATTCATTTCTATGTTGAACTCTTGTTTTCTCTTTTCAATTGTTGTCATACTGAAGTGTTGTTTTGCAGTTATTTATACCTAAAATTGTAATTTATTTTTAGCCATTTCCTAAGCATATTAAAACATTATTTTTAATATATAGGTATATTGTACTTACCGTCTATGATTTAATAATAGAATATTTGTTAAATTTAATTATAAATTGTTGAGTTATGATATATTAAAATGTAATATTCTTGAAACAATTTAAATTTATTTTAGTGGGTGGGGTTGTATGTTGATTTGTTTACATTGCAATTATAATGAATACTCTAGCACATTAATATTTTATTACATGTAAACTACAACTAGAAATTATTTTTATATTGCATGGAATGTGATGACTTCATGGATCATTTACTAGTACAGTAGCTATCCATAAAATCTAATATGAGGGGATTGACTAAATAAAATGTTTCATTTATATCGTTTGTTGATTGCTGTTGATGGATGACAAGATAAGATAATATTGATAAAACCAGCGAACAACATTCAACGGATTTCTAAATTCTCTGATAAAACATAAATTGCGGTTTTTGATAATATGCCATCATTTATTTCCCAGTGTAGCCAAAATAATCGAGAAATATGTTTTTGCAGTATTCTAATTGTATGTTATGCTCACGGACCAAGATAGAATCAATTTCAATTCAAAGAGTAATTTATTACTCTATATTTCAGTCTTATGAGGACGCTACACCGAAAGTAAAACATATGCAACTCTGTGTAAAAACTAGTTTATGGGAACATAAAATACCGGGGCTACAGTCAAAATAAAAGCACCAAATTTTGGTACCACACGGAAGAGAACCTATTCTGTGTCATAGCGTTTTTATTTATTTTTTTTTCTATAGTTATTTTAAATTAAATAATTGACTATTAAACTTTAATGATTTTTTTTATACATATATAATACAAAATTGAAAAACTTATGAAAAAAATAAAAACGTCATGACACAGATTAGGTTCTCTTCTATGTGGTACCAAAATTTGGTGCTTTTATTTTGACTGTAGCCCCGGTATTTTATGTTCTCGTAAACTAGTTTTTACACGGAGTTGCATATGTTTTACTTTCGGTGTAGCGTCCTCTTAATCCTCAGTTATGGCCGTGATCATTGGATAATTCTAATTTTAAATGCGAATAACAATACTCTATTTTACATGCTGCAAAACAATTTGAGGTTACAATTAGAATTCAAGATTTGTCAAGTAATTTATTTAACTGACAGAATAACCACAGTTTAGTTGCAAATTGGTTTTGAAATAAACCGTAAATTAATCGTCTATAAATTATAGTTTTAATTTATTATAAAATGAATATATTAATTATTAGGTTAATCTAAGGGTGTACACATTATTATATTATTGTGTTATAAATTTTTTTGAATTAATTTGATAAGTAGGTACATAATAGTTTTTGTATATTCAAATGTTAATCTTAATGTATCATTTATTGGTAATGTAATTTGTATTTATTTCCAATATTTTTAAGTAGTTTATAATCTTATATAGGTACCTAAATATTCTGTTATAATATTAATATCAATATAAATACTTCATTAAATTCCTTTTTTTTTATTTTCAGGAAATATTCTTACTAGTTTTTCACAATGTCTCTCTAGTGATATAATAAAAATTGGTTTTGTTCTGTCTATTGCCGTCAGTTTTCCTTTGGTTATATTTCCGTGTCGTTCTTCAATATATTCTCTTCTTGCGACAAAAGTACATATATAATATATGACATCAAATTAAAATTAATTTTATCTAATCAAATAATTTTAATTTGTTTCTTTAAGGACTATGTGCTTGTGTCTGGAGGAAGACAACGCATTGCTGAAACTCCTTTCAAATGCATCACATTTTTTATAGTAATATTCTCCTTGGTAACAGGACTTATAATGCCCAATATTGAAGTTGTATTAGGATTAATTGGATCTACTATTGGAGTTATGATAAATGTTATGTTTCCTTCAATGTTCTTGGTGCGTGTTGCTAATAAAAGTCCTAAAGAACGGTTTTGGGCAAGAGTAAGAACTTCACCATTATTTTATAATTAATAATAATTATTTTTTATGAATAGAAATAAAAATTTTAAAATTTATATATATATAAATCTATCATTTTCAGTTCATTTTTTTCGTAGGCATTTTTATTATGGTTATGGGAACCTTGGCTAATCTACATGCTATACAACAAACGTTTTCAGCTTTGAAAACGGTTGATAAAGATGTTGTTGAAACTAAGCAGATTATTTCTGCAGATTTAATAGCCAATGAATTAGCTAAACAACATTTAAACAAGAGTATGTATATATTTATTAATTGTTGATAATGGCATTTAATTAGATTAAGAAAATTATTTGTTTTAAAATAGTACAATCAAATGCCTTAATGGTCACATTAAAAAATATTTAAAAACAGTTATTAACATTTTTACATGCCAATATACAACGTTATATAACAAATTATTGAAATTATTAAATTATAAATTGATTTGGTATATGTTATTTTATATAAAAAAATATATTGTTTAAATTATATAATATTTTTTTATCTTTATATTATATTTTAGAAATAGATACATTGGAATTGAAATCTAAGGATACACTTCATGATGCCGCCAAAACAGAATTGAAAAAATTTGGAGAAATACGAGTCGAACCTCCTGTTCCTGTGGAACCTATAATTAAATCAAATGTTGAAACAAAACAAGAAAAAACGATAAAAGTTGACAATGGAAATACTATAAGTAAAGATGCAATTAACAAAGAAGAGGAAGAATTAGAAAGAAGACCAGAAATAGACATACTTAATAAGTTAAAGAGTCATGAAAATGAAGAGAAAAAAATATTAGCTGAATCGAAAAAGATTTTAGAAGAACTAAAAGGGGCTCGTCAAATACAATTTGAAAAAAATAAAACAAATCCTAATAAACCTTTTTCAAAAGACTTAAATTCTAGTATTGATAAAAACAAAGATAAAAAACCTATTATGTTTTCAGGTGAAAAAAAAAACCAAGTAGGAGGAGTTGAGGTCAAAGATAAGTTGCCTTTGCCTTTAGTTTTGAAAGAAGCTAATAACCCCAGTAGGGTCAAAACGGAATTGAATAGAGATAAACGTGATATAACATCAACGATGGATAGTAATAATGACAATAAAGATGAAAATTGTGAAAAAGCTGATAAGGATAAGAATGAAGAGCTCTTGAAAATTAAAAATGATTCCAAACATGACAAAGATGTTGATAACTTAGACATAAAAAATTAAATATTCGAAAAATTATTAACATACATATTTCTTCCCACCAACCGTGGTTGATCTCTTTTCTTTGCAATATGTTATAATTGATTATATGTACTTACTACAGTTTAAAGTTACAATATTTTTTTAATCTTTTGTGAAAGAATTTGTATTATTTTTCATATTGAGTATTCATAAATATTTTCGTATACGCTAAAATAAAAAGTTCCTATATGGTTAACAGTAATTACATTTTGTTATTTTAATTTAGCCAAAACATAAAAATATATTCAGGAGGAAATTTTTTAATATAAAATTACAAATACTTAAAAATTTTCAAACTCATTTTAACTGCATACATTTGAATTATCGCAAAATTGAGGAATATTTTATTTATTCTTAAAAATATAAATAGTATAAACTAATAAATAATTAATAATTTATTGGTTTATTTATTTTTTATTTTTTGCAAAATCACATAAATAATATTTATTTAAAAAAACATTGAAAATTTATTAGTATATTTGTATAAATTGATATTGGAATTTGTTGATGTACCTGTTATGTGCCTTGTCAATCGTAATTATATTTAAATATTAATTGTCTATTATTTGTTATAATTTCATTAATTTTTTTTAAATATTTATAAATAAAAATACATTTTAATTATGTATATACACACACATATGGTTTGCTGAGAATAATGAAAATTAAAAACTGATTTTAACGACTATACCATATAGTAACATTTTAGTCTATATTTCAGCTCATAAAGCCATTTTATATCTCAGTCTTTTAATTTATTTCCTGAAAATTGTTTTGTTTGATTGCCTTCTTTTCCAGGTTTCACTACAACACAATGTATTTGGTTATTTCGAACCATTTAGGAATGTCTCCATGATTAAGGATAATATTAAACATATCACTAAGCGATCTTCTAGTTCTGCATGGATCGGAAAATAATAGGAACTCTAGTAATAATATTACATTTTAAATTTCAGATATAGCCTTACAAATTGCATGTTTTAATTAAAATACTACTATTTCCATTGAGAATTGAGATAAAAATTAATTATAAAAAAACAGCCCTTGGATGTTGTGGATGTCGGTTTGAGTAGTTCACTCAATCGAGCGTCATAGAATATTGCTGTAGATATAAATTCAGTTTTTCATAAAAACAGTGTTTATACGTTGAAGTATCAATGTAAAGTATAATTAATAATATAAAGTATTAATTATCTACAAAAATATTCGCTCAGAATCTAAAATCTCACAATATATTATAATAATTTCAATTATTAATTCAACAACAAAAATATAAATATTGCTCACAAAATATCGATATTTCTTAATGTACATTATATATATATATTTACATTCTCAAAAAAATATCAAACGATTTTAACTAAATAAATGATAATTTAAAAATAAAATGAGAACAGACATAAAATAATGATTGATCAAAATCGGTTTGTTTAATATATTGAATTGATTAAATATAATTAATATCATATCGGAAATGAAAACATATATAGGTACCTAACCTACCTATATAATGTGGTAGATTCGTAATACGATAGCGGTATTTTGACTTGTGAAGAAACGGTGTTTAGAAATGAAAATCAGTGAAGTTCGTGCGCGATGCACAAATCATAAAATAAGGACACTAAAATATTCGCACAATTCAATCCAACCGACGTCAAGTCATGGGACGTCGCACTCCTCTGCACGCGTGCATACCGAATTCGATAAATTATGAGTTAATAATAATGAATTGTATACAAAATACACTTTATAAATCTCACGGATTTTGGCTGCACGCGGATTGCGTCCCGAAATAAAAAAATCGATAAAAAAATACACAAATTGCGTCCGGCTTTAATTAAACGAATACACGAATTGCGTCCGGCTTCATCTAAACGACTACACGATATCCGTGCAATCTGAAAATTATGTTTGTCATGTTATATTTTTTTTCCTAGTCCCATTTCAAATTGTAAAGTAACTTTTAAGCAGATAATACTTTTAGTTTGGTTTGGATCGTGCTGTTGTTGTGTAAAATTTCGTTTGATTTTTGGTTTGATTTGATATTTAATTTACATACTTTTAATCGCGTAAAAACGACAAAAAAAAAACAATATTTTTAACCTACCGACAGTAATAATTTGCTATTGACAGTCCTAAGTCTGTATAAAATGGGAAGGAAAATAATACTTTTACGTTGGGACGCCATTCGTGTAGCGGTTAAATATCGTCGGCACGTAATTCATGTGCACCGCGGATTTTTGTACAAATTACACTGTGTTATATGTACAAAAATCGCATGACGCGTCGAAATTCGAAAATTGCGTAAATCGTTAACATGCCATAAATATAATTATTACAAATTGTCGGAAAAAATATTTTCATACACACTTGGTTTAAATTTCATTAACGAACATTATACTAAAGACTAAACGACTTTCTGCAACTATAAATGCGCTACGATGTATATACATTTATTGTTACCTATTATTATTATTATTATTATTATTAATTAAATACGTGTTTCAATGGTGATAACAGCAACTTATTAGAATTAAAATTTCAATGTAAAGTATAAAACACGATCCTAATAAATATGTAATTATATAATATTTAGGACCGTGTGCAGGTCATCTAAACTCTAAACTCTAAAATATTAGGTTTATATTGATATCAATGTTTTTTTTTTTATGTATTCGTGTACATTAATATTCAAACACAAAGGGGATATAACTATGTTCCAAAAACAGTCGTTTTCAAAATTTTTCAACACTACTTATTTTTAGAAAAATTGTATAAATTACTTATAACGCGACAACAGGCACTAATGTACAGCAATATAATATTGTTAATCGCAGCTGGGATCATCTGTGAACGATTTATATTAATACGAGTACCCATTAATTATAAAGTATCGAATTCGATTTTATTAAAATAATAAACGCAAACGCGGCGGCATTATGAGGTAGAATTGTAAAATATAATTGCGTAATGCGCGCTATATAATACCATGACAAGTATATTTTAAAATAAATTTAGGTACGCAGTGGGGGAAAAAATAATGTACATTATTATATAAATGAGTGACGAATAAATAAAATATTTTTTTTATTCTTTGTAACGAATTTTAAAACACTGTTTTCGTCCGTCTCGTCGGATCGAAGTTGGAGACGCTCTGTTACAGTTCTGTTATGTTTTTTGTCAAACTGGAGGAGGGGAAATAATCGTTCTTAAAATAGAGTCTGACATAAATATACTGCATTGTCGAACGTATTATAAAATGAGCTTTTAACAAAACTGTTGAATCGTTTCTGTTGAAGAAAAATAGTCATAATAATATTCGGTTTTCGTTTTTTTTTTTTTTTCAAATTTCCTATCAATATAATTAACGGTAAGAAAAATAAATAACTAATAATATGTGAAATACAATAGTGCCTGTGATACGTATACTCGCATGAATCATGTCACAAAGTCAATTTAAATTCGAACGTAAATCGGGCGGCGTGTCAAGAAAATTGAAGCAGGCAGGAAACGTATTGAAAATACGAGAATTTGAGTTGGAAAAGGTAATATATAATAATTATATATATATATGTTTTGCATTTTTTACTACCTAATACATACAATATATAGCATTAGTTTTTTATTAAGTAAATTTTTAAATGTACTATTCAAAAGGTAAATAATTATTTATTCGGATTACCTATTGGATAAATTACAGATATTACTATTAATTGTTATCTGTATATATATATATAAAAAGGACAAAATTAAAAAAAAATAAATATTAATTTGCGTTGTCATATATCAATAAAAATTGAAGCACAGTGTAAACATTTTTTGTTAATTATCTATCATATGTAATCTCATTCGATTGCCAAATATTGTTTTTTTGTTTGTTTTAAAACCATATGGAATAACAAATTGTACTATATATAAAATAATTGGTACATTATTATAATAATAGCTCGACAACATTTGTAATCGCCATTATAATAATGCCAATGTTATGTGAGTAAACGCGTGTACCAAAACCTTCAAGATAAATAATATGTAGGTGTACATTATAGACTATAATATATAGGTACTTTAAGTACCTACCTATATCTTTTAATCTAGAATTAAGGTATTATTATCTACACTGTATTAAAAAATTAACAATAATTCACTTTTAAAATAATTATACATACTTATTAACACGTATGCATACTGCATTCATTATTATAAGAAAACACCGATTAAATGTTGAACATTTTCTAAATCAACCGACCAGAATATTATTGGATGCGTACTACGAATAAATGGTTAGGTTAAGTTTACATACATACAAAATCGAAGCATATCTGGAAAGAAATACGCGAAGTACCAGACACACGTATTACTGTATATGAATGTGAGCGATGGCTATGCAAAATGTACGAGACCAACTGGAATTGTGTTCGGCAATACGGTATAAATAATGGATTATGATCAGAAGAATGATTTGACAGTATTGTCACTTGTTGAAAAATTGATGAATATAATGAAATAATGTAGGTGCCCGCTCAACTAGGTATTGAAATTCTCGTAAATGTTATTTAATTATCTGAAAAAAAAATAATAACTAATATTTATTTTCATGTTTGTTTAATTTTTAAATATATAGACGACAAGCTGCTGTGACATGCTCTGTATAGTTCATGTATATTCTAAAATTTAGTTATATAATAGCGTATATAGCGATTTATGAATGATTTGCGTTCGTTAATATTTTTCCAGATAGATTTGATCGAGACATTCGATATAGTGCAAATCGTCGGCGAAGGATGGTTCGGCAAGATATTGTTGGTGGAACATCGGGGCACCGACAACGAGATGGTGCTCAAAGCGCTGCCCAAAAACTATACGGCCGTAAAGGATTTCTACCGGGAATTTCACTTTAGCTACCACCTAAGCGCTCACCGGAACATCGTATCCACATTCGACGTTGCTTTCCAGACGGCCAGTTTCTATGTGTTTGCACAGGAATACGCGCCACTGGGCGACCTCACGTCCAATATATCTGACAGCGGGATCGGCGAGTTGCACAGTAAAAGCGTTGCGAAACAGGTCGGTAAATTCTCGACCAAACTTAAATTTAAAACAGGGTACTGCATAATTTTAACTGCAGAATATCACTTTGAATGTTTTTTAAAACGTTTTCGAATTTTTCTTAACTGGATCGATAACTTCGTCTTCGTGTTGCGAGTACATAATATAATTTTTCATTATCGCTAAATGTTCAGTTGGTTTCGGCGATCCAGTACATCCATAGCTACGACCTGGTCCACAGAGATATAAAACTAGACAACATTTTAGTTTTCAAGAGCGATTTTTCGAGGATAAAGCTTTGCGATTTCGGCGAAACGAGAAAGAACGGCAGCTGGGTAACGCGTCGAAACGAATGGATCCCTTACATGCCTCCTGAAATATTGGCCATAAATACAGAACACAAATACAAGTATGACGGAAATATTCGACCTCGTCGATAGGTATACATTTTGTACATTATGATAATAATATTTTGTGTATATTTAGAGTAGATACTTCACACGATGTTTGGCAGTTTGCGGTCGTGTTGTTCGTGTGTATGACCGGGTGTTTGCCGTGGCAGAAAGCCAGTTCCGAAGATCCGAGATTTGTCAGTTACGTATATTGGTTGTCCAGCAACGGCATAATGAGCCCGTTCCGAAAGCCTAAACTGTTCAAACTGCTAACGTCAAACGCTCAAAGAATGTTCCGAAAGTTTCTACAGCCCAACATACAGACCAGACCTAATGTCTTAGACGAAGTGCAGAATTTTATTGATGAACGGTGGCTGTCCAAGTATATGTTGGACAAAAGTAAAGGTATACAAGCTCGTTTGTTTTAACATAAGTATAATATATATTTCAAAGTAGCTGATAGCTTACGTGAATTATTTTTGTGAATATTAATATACAAATTGGAAAATATATTGGTGAGACAGCGAATTCGATTTTATATAGTTTCAATTATTATACAGCCTACGTTTTAAGTTCATATGGAGTCTAAATGTCCTGTAATGTTTACGTACAGTTTCAGATGACGTCGACGAACTGAGTCCGTCTCTATACAGTTATCAGACGGACCAGGAGGAAAACAAGAAGTTCATGTTGGCGTTCTCCAATTGCGGTATTGAAACCGTGGTTGTCGATAGGGCGGCAAAAAAAGAGCGCATCAAACAATGGATCCAGTCCAGTGTTATTGAAGAAGAAGACGAAGAGGATTCTAGTGAAGATACGAGTAAGTTGAGTTCATCTCGAAGAAGTAGCAGCGATCCGGAAGAAAATGAATTGTACGCGGTCACTACTAAACGAGAAAATTAGACAAATAGATTATTATTTTTTGTACTTTGTATTGTTTCTGCGGATTTTCATTTGATTATTTATTATTATTTTTGAAAATTTAAGTATATTAATGAGACTGTGCAAAATGTTGGTGTATATTTGTATATTCGATTATATCCATGTGCAGTATTATACCTATGATTAAAACAAAATTGAATTGTAATACAATAGTAAATGCCTATATTATATTATGTACTTATCAGACATTAGTGGTGCAACTAACCCTGGTACAAAAATAGAAGACACCTGTTTCGTTGTTTATACATAGTTTATGAAATATTAAAAAAAATATGTTACACAACTATATACACGAAGCCTCATAGACACAGTGCGTGTAATTACTGTTTAATGAATCTATAGTTAAACGTGTTGTTATTGCGTCTTTCGTTTTCCTTTGCTTCATTCAAACTTGAAAGGGATGGGTCTTGATTGATATCTAATCATTTAATAATAGAATTTCGATGAACCCTCATGTGTTCTTATATGAGTTTTCGCCTATATGTGTTATTCAGTATAAGAGTATAGTTGGAATGCGTATTGAACCGTATACGGCACGTCGAATGAAAGCCGAAACGATTCTAGACCATCCATCCAGGCGGCTAATAGCTGTTCTGTCATTTAGCTGTTGTTGTCGACAGTAGTCGTCTCACGATGATTTCCGCCAATCAAAATACCGATAGAACCTCGCCTGCGCGAACATGAATCAATTTTCGTCCACCGCCCGGTATACACTTAAACTGAATAACATACAATTGTTTCATGTCGCCTATACGTTACATTGTTCGTGGCTCAACATTTTAAAATTATACCACATGACAATATAATAATATAATTGATACCAGTAATTGATAAATATTTTAATTATCTAGGTATACAATTATATATGTGCGTGTGTAAATATAATAAAATGTGTAATTTATATATTATGACGTAATATAAATCGCTCGAACGGTTCGGGTTATAGGAAATCCGAAATCATAATAACAGGTACATAAAATTGGATCAAACGTACGCTATGATTTATCAAAACAATCGGTAAAAAATGTATTTAATACGATTGGAGCCAAAAAGCGTACTTGTTTGTATATAAATAACATCAAATATTTCTATTATGACAACGTTGTTATTGATCTGTCAGACATTTGTCACATATAAATATAATACTGAAATTAACAATGATAATATGTTTTAATATTAATTATTATTGTCTCTCTTTACAGTACAAACATTTCTTAAAATTCATATGTACAAAATTATTATTGTAAATAAAATGTTATATATACTTAATGGTTTTTTTTTTAATTTGTCGTGCTATTTATTTTTAAACTGAAGAGTTACAATACAAAATGTACATTGTTTCAATATTAGAAACGTATTGGTTTGACGATGATATGTTTTTATTTTGTCTGTGAACATTTTTTCGTGTATAAGGAGTGCTGTCGAATCTCGATTAAATCAAAAGTGTTTGGATACTTAATATGATTTATGTTCCAGTAGCAATTTGCACCTAGATGGTGTTTTGACACGTTTTTCGATTTATTCATTATAGTTTCCTTAAGGGTATATGAAAAAACACTACTCGAATAAATTGTAGACATATTCGCGGTTTAAACATTTTGTATTTTTTTAAGATTATATAATATTTACCTTTAGATAGTTTATTTATAAATTAAAAAAATGTTGATATACATAATATAAAACTATATATTTATATATTTTTTACTCCACACACACACACAGTGGCATACAACTGAGCGGTCCGTTGGTTGCGGACTGCTATTTATACGTGTTTTTCGATATGGCTACCCCCCTCTTTGTCGTGTCGTATCGCTATCTGATGACTACTTTCTTTTTCGGTTTTATTGTGTTCGACGGGCGCGCTCTGTCGGTATACGCAGATCTTTAGTTTAACGCTGACCGAACGATCAATCGTATGTAAGTTTGCTAAATTTATTGTTATTATTATTATTATTATTATTTCGCGTGTTTCAATGAAATGAACTTAAGGATTCATTTTTTCCCGTCCTACACCCGTTTACATGTTTATTTTACTTAGATATAACTGCAATATATAATTTAAATATAACATAATAACTTAAACTCTGTTTACCTACATTTGTACTTACTGTTAAAATTGGTCGTATAAGACCTGTTATTAAAGTTGCTAAGTCAGAAATGATATTGTTTTCATCTACAGTATTTTCAATAATTTTTTGTACAGTTATATTAATTTCTATACCGATATTTAATTGTCCATTTTCAAATTCTAGTGTTTGTTGTTGATGAGGAATCAGTAACAACTAATTTTTGTTTTTTAATATTAAAAATGCACTCTTTTAGCTATTAATGAATTAATTATAATTTAAAATTAATTGATTAATTCACACAATACACATAAATAATATTGTTTAGCACTTACTTACTTTATGAAACACATTTATATATTATTATTTTGTGTATGAATACAACTATTTAATTGTTTTTTCTTATAAAATAAAATATAATAGCAGTAATTTATTTAGAAATTTTTAAAATTTAACAATTTTACTTATGAAGTATAGTCCTCTATTTTTAAGGGGACTAAGTTCACTATAATTAATTTTTGAGGGGACTAAGTTCCCCTAAGCCCCCTCAGGCTTAGAACAGGGCATGGGAATATTTGGTGCGTCGGTGGAAATTTATATATACAGCTCTGAACCTGATTGTGATAGCGAAAATCAGGCATTAAACGAAAATATGGCACTTTCCTAGAAGAAAATTTCAAGGAGTACTGAACGATTTTATAAAGCCGATCAGAGAATGTACCTATATGAGTTACATCAGACAATATAAGCTTATTTATGATATTCGTATTTTGTTTTATGTTAATATAGTATTTTTCTATTGACTTTATTTCTACGTTAAAATTGATTCACGTGTCCTCCTGATATGCCGTATTGGGTAGTAATAATAATCGTTTGTGTCGTTTTCACTTCGCCATTGCAGCTGTACACCGTTATTTTTCTCACGATTTTCTCGAGAAAACTCCGTTACCGCAGTGCTGTGTTAGAATTTCCTATTGATTGAAGTTTAATTTTAATATTGATTTTTTGAAGTTCACCGAACGAAATAAGAATAAAACACGTACAATGCGTCTATTATTATTATTATTATTATTATTACTATTATTGCGCGCGTAGTGGATATAACGCGTCAATAGAAACGTGTAAATAAATAAATGTTTTCGTGCGCGCGCCTTCATCTGCACTGTTGTACACTTTTCGGAAAGTTCGAAAAATAATAAGTTTGTCCTGAGACGCGATTCGTCCCCCGGCCATAATGCATCACACTGTGTATTCGCTATCGCGACGGAGGGGAGGGCAATGCACTCGACCCCTTCCACCACCCGTTGCAGGGATTGGTAGGGGGTACCGCGGTATACACGAGATACGTTGGTACGACTGCACGAGCCCTTCTCCCCAACGGCGACGTCCCTCACAAACTAGCGCGAACTCGTGGCCCGCGACCGTGAGCTTTTAACGTCGTCGCCGTCGTCGTCGTCGTAATAGTCGCGACGGTCGTCGTCGTCGTCGTCATCGCCATCGGTTGTCGAGCCGTTACACACGCGCGCACATTTAGTGTTTGGGCCGCGGGACGCCCCTGCAGCAGTTGGCCGCGGTGTATACACACATTAAGGTGTTGCGCGCGCGTTTTATAAATATACAATTCACACACGGCGAGAGTGCCGCCACCGCCCGCCGCCATTCAATCGGTTATTTATTCGCGTTTATATTATATTATACCACGGCAATTATTATTGTCCCGCCGGAAACATGAATGGCGCTAAATGCGCCGCGTGCCTCGCCGCCGTTTCGTTCGTACTCTTCGCGTTCGTCGTCAAAGGTATTCTTTTAAACAAAATATTGAACATTATAACGATTTCGCCACGCAACATTTTTGTATAATAGATATTGCAAAAATTTTTATTTTTTATTTTTTATTAAAAATACTGCACGTTGTTATATTATACCGCAATAACGATGATGATGATATATTTTAATTACACTGCACACGCGCGCGCGATGAGTTATCGAATATTTTATACATTTTATGTATCTATTTTTATATAACACCGGAGATATATTGTTATTGAAAATCGCCTAGTTTCATTATACCTACGGAATAATATTGAAAAAAAATATTTTTTTTTTGTAATCCTACCTAACGCCATTTTACATTTATACATAGTTTAAATGCACAAACTCCCGTTATTATTTATTTTACATTTCGTATTATTATTATTATTATTATTACAACCACTATATTAATAATAACCGGTTTAAAATTAAACACAAAAAAATGTAACTCTCCCAGTCATGCTGTTGTATATAGGTATTATAATTTTTTATAACGTATCCCCGAGATAGAACCGCGGCGTGTAAAACGCTCGTGGGTTTTTATTTACCTCTACTATACATGTATACATATGTACGCGTACGTTATGGGGTTGTGAAAAACAAACTAGCGAAGAAAAAAAAAAAACTAATAATTCGTCCCCATATAAATTCCGTCAGATCCGTATAATATAATATTTGTTTTGGGTTTTCGCGGACCTATACCGTATAGTGCCTATTAGAGTTGCGCCTGCAGGTGGTGTGTATATTATATCAGGCGAATCGCATTGCCGCAGGCTACGGTCGTACCCGTTTAATATAATACAAAGACTATGAGCGATGATATTATTACGCTCGCTCATTTAAAAGCGGTTTATTTTCGTGGTTGAAAATCGATTTTACCGCGTATGTCATACACCGAGAAATACATATACATATTATTACTTATTACCATGGCGATTCGCCGTGTACACTATATAATACACTATATTTGAAAATAAACGAGACACGCGCGTACACAAGTTTCGTTGTCATTGTGCTCGATCGTGTGGGGAGGGGGTGTTTTGTGGTGTTAAGTTAGAACCTGTACGGGAAACGCCGTACACTTCGGGCTATAAACGCTTATGTTTTTATTATTATTATTATTATCATATTATACGGCGCAGCTTATTATTGGTGTACGCACCACAAAGAGTGGTGTTTAAAAACGTTTAGAAAATCCGAACGTTTCTCGACGTAATAAAAACGTGTTTAAAACGACCGGGAGAGAGAATACGCGAGAGAATTTCGTTTCCCCCCCCCTCCGCTGTGACGGGCCGATTTTACGGCGCCAAACTTTTTATCGATTATTGTACGTATATTATTATTATTATTATTATTATTATTATTATTATTATTATTATTATTATTATTATTATTATACGTGTGTTTACGGCCGATGGCGCAAAGGTTAAATTCGGCCCGTTATAAAACGTTGCGAAATCGTGTAAAATTAATTGTTTTCTCTCTCTTTATTAGCAAATTCTGAAGAAAACTGGTTTTACATAACTCGCGAACAGTCGAAAAGCCGTACAAATCCACATACGAGCCCTGCGGTTGGGCGGTGAAGGGGCGGGGGGGGGGCACCGTAACGCGCGCGCATATAAGGTCTCTCGCTGGCGCGTATAAGCTTCAAATGACCCTAATATTCCCCGATTATACCAGAAGAATATTTCCGGTATTGTTTTCATTAGTTCACGCGTGCACTGCGTTTGTATATAAATACTGTTTAAATTGTTTCTACCCCCCGTCCCGGTCTCGCGACAATTTTCTCTCTCTAATAATATATATTCTAATTGTACTTTTAAATCGCAGTCTCGAAAATACGTCATAAAATCGTACGAAGAGGATATACAATTTTTTTTGTTTGTGTGTAGGTACCCGTAACCTTCATTTTTCGTTATATATTATTCTAATAACAAACCTCCTGGTTATACGACATAATATACTCGCATTGTATAGCGTATAGATTTTTTTTCGTATAAAATTCTAGCAAAAAAATAATATGAAAATATAAATATCTCCCCCCCCCCCGTCATCTCGTAGATATTTTGATAACGATAACGACGTTCTCGTGTGTTGTATCCATACAATAAATACCGGCCTGCACGAGTCTCCTCTGTGTTGAATAGCAGTGTGAAATGATTAAAAAAAAAATGTCATCGTACGTAGTAATTATTTATTATATTTCATAACGATCTATAAAAAAAAAAAAAAAAAAAAAAACTATATTGCTTATCGTTATATTTTTATTTTAGACAAATGAAAACTTTTCCATTGAAAATACGAATATCACGAACGATTTATGTTGTTGACGTTTAAGAATAACTTCATAAATTCATAAACGTTATGAAACATTATTGTTTTTGTGTATTCCGTAATTCATTTAATACAATATTATGTATAAAAATTACACGTGTTAACACAGCTAATAGAAAACGAACGGTTTTACAAATATTTCAAATTATTTAATTATGACAATGCGTTAGATTAATCGTATATTTTAATATTTTATCGAATAACAAACGATGGGTGACGACCGATGAGTGATAAATATTGGCAATATTAAAGTTTTTTTTTATAGTCACAAGCTCATATTGTATAATAGTTCGTATTCATAGTAACCACCAATTCATCTAATCGCCGACTCGTCCGCGTTTAATATATTACGGGACACGGACGCTCGCCACAATTAATCACTCGTATAAGTACACTATTGCGGTTTGTCGCCCAAGTTTATATCACCTGACAGATTTGTGGAGTGCGCTGCAGCACTGTGATATTATTCGATAACGGTGTGGAAGATTATTTTCAATAATTACGCTATTGACCGGTAATATATTTTTGTTATAAAACACGACTTTTAAATATTTCGGAGAGGGATTTAATAACTACTTGACCTCCCCTATATGTAAATGTGCCGCTGTTTCTACTTACTATATTATATCCTAGATTTTTTTTTTCTTAAATTATGTGTATTAACTAAACTATATAGTTATCGAATCGCCCGAAAATAATAATTTTTTATTTACCATATTGGTAAACCTGAAATATTGCAATATTGGCATTATGCCATTATTGTATTACAATATTATAATTTATACTTATATACTCTTTCAACATTTAATGACAAGCCAAAAATATATTTAAATGGCACTAAATGTTGTATACTTATATACACATATTATATTTTATTAAAAATTGTAGACTAAGAGTTGAGGGTATTATTACAAATCGTTAAATGGCACTAAATGTTGTATACTTATATACACATATTATATTTTATTAAAAATTGTAGACTAAGAGTTGAGGGTATTATTACAAATCGTCTGCAAATCGAAATTTCTAAAAACTAGTAGTGTAATTGATAACAATAATTTGTAACGGGAAGAATAATTATTTCACGCTTGACACACTTCTATTCCAGTATATTTATTATGAATATCACTTGGGAATCATTTTAGGTTTCAAAAGGTTATAATCTGCAGAGTTTGTTATTAACTACTTTAATAGTAGAAAAACTAACCTTTTTTTTTTTATTATTTACTCATAATATTTATATAAATTTAAATAATGAGGACATCGATTTAAATGTAGTCATTTTATAGTAAATAAATATATACATACTGCAATTTATTACTTGAATAATAATTATGATTTATTACAATAATTAGACATGTGTATATATATGTATAAACTAATAACAAAAAAATATCAATGAAATTTGAGAAATTTTTGAAGATATACCATTTATGTTTACAATTTCATTTTAATCTTGATGCTCATTTTCGTAATTGCGTAACATAATAATATACTGAAACGCATTTAATCACGCATTTTATTGTCGCTTGTTTCATATTTATAAATTAAACTGAAAATTGGCTTATATCCTAAAATATTAATCTTTCACTACGTACATTTTAATGTTGACATCTACGTATGCTCTACCCAGGTGCAAAATCCATAATATGCTACAAATGCAATTCAAAATACGATCAGAGGTGTGGAGATCCGTTCAAACCATATACCATCGGTTTAGTAAATTGCAACTTAACAGATGTGCCTAATCATTTGAGTGGAAAAGAACCAGTAATATGTCGTAAATCCGTCCAACGCAGTGAGTACATTTATATACTACGTATATTACATATTTTACATCACTATTATTCATACACATATTAGGTATCTACTTGTACGATTAAAATGTTTACAAACGAACATTATAATACGCTGCCGTTTACTTTTCTATTTCTATGCATTGGATTTAGGAATTCGAATAAAGTCGAATTATTTTTCATTAAATCAAAAACACTAATTGACAATCGACGAGTATATATTTTTAAAATTATAAATATATTTAAAATAATAGCAAATACTGAAAGGAATCGCATAAGCTCGATGTAACAATTAGAGACACATACGTTTTTTGTAACAGTCTATTCTTCAAAGTCTATGGACTTTGTCTTTGTCAACCAATGACACCATCACTACTTCATTAGTATTTGAGCTAGGTATTATAGCATCCGTTCACTCTGGTTTCTACCGATCAATGCGAACAATTAACTAAAAGTTATTTGTTTTATTCGTCGATCTATTATTTTCTAGATTAACGCTGCAAACAGTCGTTATAATCTGGTAACATTTTTTGTAATAATTTTATTAAATTTTTGTCAAGATTGTAAATAACATTACAACGAAAAGATTATAGTGATTATTCGAAATAAGAAGAGATTTACCTTTCCTCCAACGCAGCAAAAATCGGGCTCTTTGTTATTTCATAATTTAGTATTAACATACAGAGTTTATTTATGTTGTCAATTCGAATAGCATTTTTTTTTTCATATTCAATTTTAAATTTATATGATATCGAGCCGTGTCTGTATGTTTCTTGAACGAGATTCCTCCTGATTACGATATATAACCGAATTTCGTCAAGTATTCTCTTACTAATACAGTCACTCCCTGCAACAAGTTTCGCTTTGCCTCAGCAATATCAATAGGATTGATCTATCGTAGGATTCATCGCTATAAATATAGTGTATGCGATATTTGAGTTTTGTTAATAAAATGTAATAAATATCTTTGGAATTCTTTAAATAACGATGATCGAACCACATCGAAATCGATTTGTTAGTTTTTGAGTTTATCGAGGACAACTAAATTAAACGTTTCCTCTTTACACATCTGTATTATTATTATTATTATTATTATTATTATTATTATTATTATTATCATCATCATCGTTATTATTAATCGTTTAATGGTTTTTTTTTCTCAAAACAGTCCACAAGAAAATCCGAATAGTACGGGATTGCGGCTACGAGAAAGATCTCGCACACGACAATCAAGACTGCTTTAGTAGACTTGGGTCCCACGACATCGAGGTGAATCATTGCTCCTGTACCACAGACATGTGTAATGGTTCCACGAACGTGATCACTCCGAAAGGACTGTACGGGACCGCGGCCGTGGTTACCGCAGCGGCAGCCGTCGTTACCGCAATGGATTTCTTCCTTAACATACAACGTTATAATTAGACGAAATTTACGGAAAAAAAAAAAAAAAAAAACACGAACAATAACTTTAAACGAGAAGAAACAATTTAATATAAACGCTTTATAAATAGCCGCTACAGGACTTTCGGAGGAGTCGCTCGTCGATATAAATATAGGGAATACAAATCGATTTAAATTTTTTTTATTTTTTATTACTATTTATTCATACTCGGAGCGCGGTAAAAAAAACATACGAAATCGAAAAATGCTACGAAAGCACATATATAAATACGCTATAATAGCGGTGGGAAAAATCGTTACTGCCACCGCATCATAACTATTATATTTACTGCACGCCCGTTTTATATTATTATTGTTATATAGTCTGATATTTATTCCTTCCGCGACCGTTTTCGAGATAGGAAAATTAATTTATTATTTACTTTTAAGGAAAACACGAGGAATATATTTAATTTTAAATAGCTCAAATGAATAAAAACATTTATTTTGCACCGCATTATTACATGTATATGTTTAACGAGAACAATAAATTATGAATTTACTAATTCATCTCATCGTACGCTATAATATATAATAATTATAGAATATAATATTATTATCACTAATCGTTGATTTTAAGACGATTTAAAACCGTTTTAACTAAATGATTTATTTTCGTGTTACATCATCATAATATCCGTTATGGTACATAAATTATTATTCACTTGCAACGCGCCAATTATATTTTTATATATATATATAATATATGTATAATTATATTACGTTATCGTATGGTATAAATGTTAGAAAATCGTTTTGGCTCTACTGTATTTTTTAATTAGAGAAAATCCGAATTCGAAACCGACAATGAACTGTACGCACGATAACAATCTTATTATAACAAGTCTCTCTCTCTCTCTCTCTTTCTGTAACGTATACGCAAAACCAAACATTTTGTTTTTTTTACGTAATAATAATACTATTATATTATTATATACCGTTATTCGTGTTCAGCATTTTTTTTCTTCGGATAAACTATATTATAATAATAATTCGATAATATACATATATATATATATATATATATATATATATTATTGAATATTATATTGTAAATGTATTTTCTCCCCCCCCCCTCGCCTCTCTCACAATGACGCGCAAAATAAATAATTCATACGAAATAGTGTGGAACACAATAACTATATAATATATATGTTAATACGTTATGCTGCAGGTCGTACTGTTTATCGTTAGAAAATTTGTTTTTCATTCAAATAATATATTGTGATTAACTGAAAACTATTTTCTCGAATTTCAATTTTTTTTTTTTTTTTTTTTAAATAATTTTGTGCACTATTTTTTTTTCTTTTAAACAAACCCGGTTTATACCGAACATTTTTAAGTAATACCGAAGGGTTATAACACGTACATTTATGTAGTGTCATACGCATAATTTACATTTGGTTAAACTTACAATTCTTGTGCATCTCGGCGTAGTGACCTGTATTTTCGGTTTATAACAAGACAAATTATACGTACTTACATTATGTATTATACACATACCGCGTACGACGAAAAGTAATTATTATAATCTGTCGTTTTACGTTTTACACACGAATAAATTTAAAAAAAAAAAAATGAATGTCGAACGAACTGGAAATATATACCAAATACCTACTATATGAAATGTGATAATATCTACTCGCGGGGATATTATAGAAAAACGAATATTTATATATTTTAATGAAATTCAGGGACATTATTCTACTGCAGCAGGCAATAGGCGGCCCGCGGATGAGGGGGAGAATCAATGGACAGTCGAAAATATTTTATTTTAATGTTGGATTTGTTTTGTTTTTTGCTTCGTTATTATTGTCTCCGTGCAGTAGACACGAATAAATCTGTTAATTAATATTTTCGGTTGTTTTTTTTTTTCTGGACCTCGAATTTTTTTTTTCAAATCATCCCACAAGAGACTTTAATTGCCGCCGACCTCCGCCGATCTACAGTACCTAATAAATATGCGCGTAATATATAAAAATAAACACAATGCTGTCAGAAAAAAATCAATAAGTATATATATATATGTATAAAAAAATTTTTGTATAGCCGTGTGTGTATACCAGCAGGTAAGACGATTTTTATAAGTGTATAAATTATTTACAACCGATGTTTTTCATAAGAAAAGTAAACGCAGTATATTGCGTTAAAAACTTAAAATACATTATTTTAAAAACATTACGTTTAACATTATGAGGAATGAATATATTTAATCAATAGTAATCGTATTATTATTATTATTATTTTTGGCACGTGTGTACGCACTAGCTCGCGGAATAAAATTGCCTTCTATTGAGTATACGCCATTAATAATATAAACGAATCAATTATATGTAATGAAAATCATAAACGTTTTCAAGACTCTTTTAATATTTTAATGTGTATATTCGGTATATTGTACAAGATAAACGTTTATGTTGGCATCGATATAGCACACAACAAAGTTGGTGAGGCTTATATTGAGCGATTCATCTGCCCATTAGTATATTAATTTATACTATTTTTATTATACAAAATTTGTATACATTAATATACATAATACATATTATACTACTTTTATCTAAAAAAATACGAGTGGGTATATAATTTATATATATATATAGATTACGTAAATAATAATGATACACACGGTAAACACGCGCATGATTCCATTAAATTGTTATTGTATATCCGCATATACCATCTATATCGTACGATTAATTTCATTACGTATATATTACATTTTTTTTTTTTAATTTGCAATTGAAAACCCTAACGTATAATCATCGTTATACATACACGTTTTAAGAATTAGGTACCACCAATTATTCCCTAACATATTATACTGTATAATATTTAAACAGACTGAATCATCCATAGGCTTTTACACGCTCCTTTCGCAGTGTTCGCGCCTTCCGTTCCTATGCATAAGTGTTAGTATACTATTAGATACTTGTCCGCGTACAATACGATGTTTATATAGATATATATTGTATTATAGCCAATAATCGTTCGCGATTACGAATAATATGTGTAAGCGTTCTATGCTAATACGTATTCCAGTAGTTATGTAAATATGTAACAAAATATACCAAATACGTTGAACTTGATACCACTAATGCGTATGCAAATTGTAGCTTGTATACGTGAGGTAGCGTATATACGAGAAGACTTAGGATATTATTTAAACAATTGATCGTACTTGAATTGATCAGGCCATGCCTATTATTTATTGCTCTAATTCAGTCTATCATATACTCGACGATAATCTACACAATTCATGCTACACTCGTATGTATAACATTGTTGTGGTATAAACTGAGTGCTTGCAATGTCTTTCGATTTACTGGAATAGAAAAAAACCCATTTTTTCCCCCAAAAATATTACTACTCGTGAGTCGTAACCTATAAACCCCAGAAAATGTTTTCGTTTGATTTATTATTATTATTATTATTATTATTATTATTATTATTATTATTATTATTATTATTATTATTATTATTATTATTATTATTATTATTATTATTATTTTAATCAATATGACACCTCTTGTCACGATACAAGAAAAAAAATATTATTCACATTTTAATCAAGAATTATGATATTATTTTAATATAAATGTCTTATCAATACGTTATAAAGCAACCGTCCAATGCAATACAAATGTACGATTACTATTTTATATGTATTATATAGTAAAATATTTATTAAAAAAAAAAACATTTGTTAAATTTATTTTAAATTCGTTTTTATTGTTCAGCCAACACAAAGTTGGTGTATGTACTCCTTCTGTCATCAAGGTCAAGACGAATATAAAAAACTAACAGAACAAAAAAATCGAATTAATCTGTGCAGAATAAACGAATGTTTACAAAAGTCAAACGTTATCGCAATAACGTTTGCCAATATTCGTATGCAGAGAATTAGATGCATTGCTCGAGAATTTAATACAACAACGAGCTTAAGGTACTTAAACACCATACAGACGCGTTATATATTGTTTGGCTTCCCGTTATTGGCCTTATTAAAGGGATATTTAAGGATTCATCAAAAACAAATAATATCCATTGTCCGCATTAATGACACATCATTGGATCCTGCGAGAAATTTAAAAATCGTTATTTATAATAATAACTGCAGGTCTGCCTCCTATATAGGTACTTAATATTACAATAAATATCATATTTTATTTCAACGCAATTTATACATGATTGTTATTAAAAAACGAGTAAACTATACATGTACAATCACACAGATAATAATTATATTTTCTAAATATATAACTTCAAATAAGATATTTTTTTTTAATTATTTGTACATAAATTTAGCAGTAAATATAAATATGGTGCATCCAGAACCATCTAAATTGTTTAGTGTTCCACATTGTTTGTTTTCCTTAACAAAAATTAAAATCTGCTACGATAGTAATATAATATATTATGCGAATACGATATGATTATCGACGGTTGTTGGTACCGCGAGTACAAAAAAAAATTATAAGGTATTAAAGTATTTCAAATTTATTTGATTATATTATTATTAAACTCAATAATTATACAAATAATAATTTAGAAAAAGGGATAAAAAAAACCTCATTCGTTTCAGCGTCATATCCTGCAGCGCAAACGTGTAACACGTTTTTATTTTTTCCAATCTGAGCAAACGATTTCGCCTTCCCGATTGAAAATCTACAGCTGCGTCCATGAATATCATGGTATAAAATGTTTTTTTCCTCCCCCTCGTTGTATAACAGTGTATAAAATCCAAAAACATACCTATTACAAATATTATACGACGTTAACGAGAGAATCAAAACTGTGTCACGTGTTATGATCGTATATTGAAATAATATTATAGGTATTACTACATATTTTATATTTCACGTATAGTAGTTAAAAAGTGAACTCGAAAGTCGAATAACAACTACGAAATCGATGGACAAACAAACGGCGCGTATATAAATATATTAATATATATTATATATAGAGAGAAAGAGAAAAATAAATACACTTCAACTATACTATATTAAACATACGCGTAGTATATTTTCTTTGTGGAACACACGAGCGGTTATAATTTCGTTTTTTTCCCCCATTTCTCGATTATAAATTCCTTTCCAAAACGATTAATCGCGTCGAATATATGTATATCGAGGCGACAAGGCAATAAAAAAAAAAAAAAAAAAAAATCACCCGACACGTCTGCAGCGCACGCGTTTATAATGTCGTTTACTCGGAAAGTCGTACACGCGTATTATTATGATAGCGGATGAGCAGCAGTAGTCATAAAACGACGAGAAAGAAATTAAAATTTACTTTTCACTCTTGCACGAACGATACATACGTCAGATCGATTTCCGACGGAGTAAAATATAATAATGAGAACAGATCCTCCTCCGGCTGCTGCAACACGCCAACGATATATTATTATTATTATTATTCATATGTGGGCCACGACAACAGCAACAGCTACCGCTGTAATACACACCGGTGTTCTTTTTTTTTCTTTTTTCTTTTTGTATTACACTGTATAATTGTCGTTAATTTATAAACACACGCACAAACATGTAAAGCAGGTCCGAGCAAAGTCATTGCCGTCTCGGATAGAATTTTTTTTTTTTTTTATAAGCGTTCTATCTGATCCGCCGTCGTTGCTGTCGGCGACGGCGCGATGATGATGATGAATAACATACTACAGGGTGATGAATTTTTTTTTTTTATAACGAACAATATAATCAAAATACAGTTTTCCTCGTGTTTTTGATTCTGAGCAGATCCAATGTAATATTGGTTTTACAATGATGTGTTTTTTTCTTCTTTTTACTCTTCTGCGCAAATTTTCGGTGTAATACTTCAAGGAAGTCGTATCTGGATTTTCGCAATGGTTTTTAAACGCGTTTAAAAAGTTCTCTGTACGAGGTCAGTCATCTTATAATACCGATTGCGGCCTATGCTTATACATATATATACAAGCAAAATTTTCGATTTTTTTTTCGTTGATTTTTTTTACGTATAGAAACGACCTCGTATACGAAAGTAGGTGGTATAGTGTTCGTTCATTAGACTACGCCTCGTGAAAAAGTTCCCAAACATTTCTACCGGCATTTTATTTTTTCAGTATTTTTTAAACTCGATCACATATTATGTAAGATATTATTTTCAATCTTGATTTAATTCCTGATCCGTTCCAAATTATATTTTCGGTTGAAAGTCAGCCGGTTGGGGCTCACCCGTCTACCGCGCGCGCACAATTACAAAACACTGCCGATTTCTCAAATATAATGTATACATACAATTACGTCGAAAACCTATGTTTAATAAGAAGTCCGTTCGAACAACCGATTCTAAAAAGGATATTTTCTATTTGCGTGATATAGTTTTTCGAAATTTCCAAAAAAAAAAAAGAAAATCGTAACCAATGAAACATTTTTCAATAATGTTTACGTGTTTCGGTTTATGATAAAATTTCAGCCGCCACCCCAAAACAAAACAAAAAAAACATTGCGTAAAACCAATACATTTTACGCTACATTCAAAAAAACAACATAATATCCTCGTAATTATAATATCAAATCGCTTTTAATTCGCTTCGAAAATCGCAAAAAAAAAAAAAAAAATGCGCATGCGCGTTTGCGAGCGCGGTGGTGTGATAATAATATGATGCGCACTGGCACGAGGCTATAAAATCGTCATTTATTAGTCTTCTGTGCGACATAAAATATATTTTATTATAGTATTTTATTCGAAAAAATTATGATTGTGTTCGAATAGTTTTTACAAACGACCGTGCGTCGACGGTTTCACATAACCCTCCACCGTGATAATTGAATTACAATAAATTGCCAATGTACGGGCGAGAGACACCGTTTTTTTTTTTTCTTCATCAACCTAACACCGAGCAGCGTCGCGTGCACCCTGTACAGCCGGATGCTCGCGATGCCCCGCGTCGTCGTACCGGGCCAACCGGTTTCGACGACGCGGGAGAAAGAAAAACTTTTTGAAAAAAAAAAAAAACCGAAAACGTTTAATCCGGCGAAACGATACGCGCGCGTGCAGCCGTCCCGAAGACATCGATCCGCGCGCACTACTATTACTACTATCGTTTGCACGACGACCGCGACGCGGATACATTTTTATTTGTCCCCGTACAAACATCACCGGCAGCAAATCCGAAGATCCGTCCCCGGTCATCATTACGGCCGCGGTCCCGTCCTGTCCGACGACACGGAAACAGCGCGGACGACGACGACGACGACGACGACGTTGCGCGTGATCGCAGCAGAACCTTTTTTTGGATTTATGATAATAAATACTGTTTTCACAGCAGTGAGCACACAGTAAGTATATAGCTGATGTTAGTCCAGGGATTTGCCAGGGTGACTGAAGGGTCATCATAGCCCCCTTCCCTTTGGCCGTGGGTGTTTTTTTTTTTTAACCTATTTGTACTATATTGATTGCAGTTATTCAGCGGTAGTTGTGTACGATTTTCTTGTACGGTTGTATTTGTTGTAATTGTTGAAAAAAAAAAAAAAAAGGAAAATATAATACGATTTTCTATAATAACATAATAAACATATTTAGTAGTAGCGTAGATACGATTTTTTTTTTCTGATGAACAAGAGAACTTCGAAAGGAATTTTAAAAATTATCCTGTACTTTTTGTCCGTTTTAAAAACGTGGTATATTTAAAAAATAAAAATAAAAATATATTCGAATAATTAATTCAAGGCATGACCGCCGCTGTGTTTTGCTTGATAATAATTGAATTCGAATGAAAATACTTTGTCCCGGATACACACGCGTTATACACCTAAACGTTCATAATTTAAATTTTTTAATGATTTTATTAACAACCTTGTAGTCTTACACAATACAACCGACCTCTATTAACTAATTACGATAAATAATAATTTTAATTAACATGATAATCGGTCTTGAGTTATTGATTGAATAATTATTCGTAAATTTTTTCCACATTGTGATGTGCCACAAATTATACGTATAAACGTTTCTCGTGAAACACTATTTGTGAAAACCGGAATAAAATGTGTTCAGTAGTTAAAAGCGTGCAGAAAATTTGCATACCGAACAGACAGACAAGAAAGTAATAAAAACGCGGTAATAAAATAACAATATTTTTGTTTCACTGAAATTCCATTGTTTTTATAGAATACAATAAATGTGTTAATATTATATTTAAGCTCCGCGTGTACCATCAACGAAATTAATTATGAAACTTTTTAAATGACAATAACAAGCTTTTTTCCAGGGATTTGTTTTGGAGGAGAACCTCTTGCCCAACCACTTTCCTCCCCGTATCCATATCACGCTAAAACTATTACATATATAGAATCTTAGCCCGTAATATTAATCTAGTATTTATACTAATTTACGTCTTAAACACGTTTAATATTAATAATAAATTAAAATTATTTCATCTCATAGCTGATACATTCTTATATATGTAGTTGTTAATATACATTATTCAAAGGTCTTTATTGGCTAACGTCATATTATCCGGCTAACGTTAACGTTATCCAAGATTTTAACTTCACATTATCCGGATAATTAATTCGCTTATCCGAAGAGACCGTTTACACTTTCCCAACGTAGCAGTAAATACGTGTTTATAATAGGGGTGGGAGAAGTCCCGGCCCCACCTGGCGGCAACCGGTGGTTACGGTAGCGATGATGAACGCGTGTTGCGGTCGCCGACGGCACGCGCAGTACCGTATTACGCGCGTGTTTATTTAGTAGGTGTACCTGTACTAATATATCATTTAGTAGTGCGTCCGCCGCAGTAGCGACCCGTCCGTGATGTCGTGCGTGTCACGACATTTTCCGTCGCGGTAGGTTGTACACGCCGCAATGACCAGCTGCACGGCCGGCGACAACGACGCGGCTGCTGTAGCCGCGAACACGACGGTCGAGGACGTTGTCCCGGGACGAACGGTCAACGGTGGCGGCGGTGTGCGAAATGCCGTGGGACGCGAGAATTGGAGGTTGGCGCACCACGGCGCCGCCGATTGTTCTGCTTCCGACGCCTGTCGAATAGCGTCCGCAGGTGGGTGCACCGGCAACAGTCTACACGTATCGGCGGGGGGCTGGGAGGAGGATACTTATTGCTGCACCCGGTCGGGGTCGGGAAATGGTCCGGGTGCAGCCATCGAACGATTATTATTTCGGGCATTTTACACCCTATCGTTGCCGGACCTTTCTCACTTCTTCTGTTCACTATCGTTAATTGTATTAAAATTAATTATTATTCGTAGAATTTCTTTGTTACTATATACGTCAGTGGCGTAACCATATAGGGGGGTTTGGAGGTTGAAACCTCCACCCCCCCCCCGGCCACTATACATGACCAACTAACGTAATACTAAAAACTTTAAAAAATGTCTTGTACCAAAAATAGTCCGTCTATAATAATCTCCCCCCACATATACATATCTTATCCTGGATACGCCACTGATATACATATTATGGAGACTGTCGTTATTAGCAGGCTGTATATTTTTTGACTGACATTTTCAAACAACGTCGTGACCTCACGAGTGTATTTCATGCGTTTGTTCGGTTCGAATACGATTTATATTCTTGCAGCTGTTGCATCATTCTCGTCACAATGAATAAATAAAAAAAAAAAATTTTAGGAAGTATACTCTTTTTTTGTACACCTTTGTACAACTTCGTTTAACGCTCAACATTGTTGTTGTCTGTCGTGTAAACTTAAGAAATATCAACGGAATATTCGCGGTTAAAATTCACTTTAAAATATTATTAACTACACGAGGATCATAATGTAGTATGTCCAGCAAGTATTTATAAAAGCGATTTAAATATCATCATTGTATGTCTTAAAATATTTTTCTGAATCGTCGCGAACAAATCCGTTTTTACAGAATTTTCTTTTTCATATATTATATAGAGGTATAAAAATTATTGTATTTTATACTAATATACCGTGTGTACGGGAAATAACGGAAAATTAATTGTTATTGGTTAAATAATAATAAATAATCTATTTTAAAACTTATTTTTTGAAATTTTATCTTAAACACGTCACTTTTACACTTTACGATTTTCAACCGTTAATAATAAATTGCCGGGTAACAGTGAACTAAAAATTGACTTTAAATATTTGATTTCCATAGATATAATACGAGAAAATCGTAATTTAAAATAAATTATATTACGCGTTGTGGCAATATATATTTATGTATTGGGTTCAAAAATTTTAGATATTCAAATATACTGTTTTTACAATATTGCAAATAATACACGTGTTTCAAGAAAACGTTTTCAAGGAGAGACGAAATTTTTATAATACGTGGACCGTTCTATTGACGAGATAAACGCTTTGGGAATAAATTTCGAATGGATCGAACTCGCTGCAAACGTATAAAATACAAACGCACTTGTGTTTAATTAATTTTATTTTTATTCAATCAATTCATTGTGTATAATTAACGCGTAATACGCATAATCTCTGTGCAAATATTTAACCGTTTCTTCGGTTGATTCATCAGTATAATATTATGATGTCCAGACAAACAGCGTGGAGCCAGTGTTTATACGCGTGCTGAATCGTTTTGACGATCGCACACGGTGGTATATTACCTATACACAGACTGTGTGTATGGAAATGAATTTATAGATGGGAAAAGATCAACAGTAGTGTAAGACCGAAGAAGATAAATGGAATCCAGGGTGCAAATGTGAAGTTACGAGTGTAGTAGAGACGGTACGAGACCGTGCTTTACTGCAGAGACGAAGGACTAAAGGTTGTCTTTAGGTCCTGTGAGTTGATAAGTCGAAGAGAAAAAAAGAAATTTTCCATTTCGTTGTGGGTTTTGTATCGCGTTTTGTTCGTTTTACCACCGTACACTCAATTTCTGTACACAGTATTAATGTTCGACGATCTACTGCAGTAATATTATTTTATTCGCTATACACATACGTATACGAGTATATACCGCGTGAAAATTAATAGACAAATCCGCGTTATACAAACGCGTGCACATCGCGTGGCCACGAATTATTCGATAATTACACGCACGAATTATTCCTTTTTATTGTTGAGTAAAAAGAAAAAAAAAACCGCTCATTATTAAATCATTTGTCGATTTCTGCGGATTCAACAAATATCTCATCGAACATTTCGTTACGCGTTTTAGGTCCATACGCGGCGCGTATTTCTGTACACATTAAATCGCGCCCGAACGTTATGAAATTATAGTAGAAAAAAAAAAAAAGAGAGAAATATTAGAATTTTATTATCATTTATAAATAATATAACGCGGAGAACAATAGAAAATTATGCGTAAACACACGCCTTCTGTGTACACTAAACGTTACGTGTTATCCAATAAAACGCGTATTAACATAATGTAATGTAACGCGCGCTAACCGCAAACTCTCCCATCGTGTACGGCGCACGAGTAAGGTGAGAAAGTGGATATTTACTATTTAGGAACCGGAACGAGCAGGTGTGCGTACAATCACTCCGACCGCAGATGACTATATTATATACGTCGTATTTCCCGAAAGAATTCCTTAGTGAAACAGAAGTTTAAGTATATTATTTCACTTAACGCGAAGATGTACCCAGATATGATTTCTACATTGAAATTCGGCTTTTTATGGTTTTTTTTTTTTTTTTTTACGTCGACGATGGCGTAAAGCGGATAATTTGATATAAACACACTATTATATTAAAACTCTATCGTTATAATTAAAACGTTAAAACCTACTGATAAATAATAATAATAATGTATTACAATACATAGTGCGAGCTTATATAAGCAATAGACTCAGTTTGTCGGAGCAAGGGGTGCGCAGAGAGCGTGCCAACCGACCGCTGCACAGGGCCTCTCGCGCTTTCTGCCATAATTACACGAACAAAAATGACAAATAGTAATAATAATAAAATTATTTAAGAAACATTTTATCACAAATACACAAAGTGGTCTGTTATTGAACGCTACGGGGACTGAAGAGTAAAATCGCGGATTCGTTAAGTCCAACGATATTTTGCATACACGTGTGTTATGCAACCCAAAAAACAAGGGAAAAAACCATTCTATCATTACTATTTATATAATATAATAACAGTTAAATAAAAATTGCGTTATATATATACATATATGTTATTTTATTATTTATTTGTCAGTTTATACTGTAGCCATACATATTTTATTTGTTCTAATAATAAATATTCATATATATATATACACGAATACATAGTGCGAGTGGGTATTGAATATATTATTTATAAACCAAACTTCGATCAATAATAAAGGGTTTAACAAATAGAGTTATATATATATATATCTGTATAAGTAATAAGTATATAACTATATTATAGCGTTAAAATAGACCGCGGCGTATAGCAAAAACAATCTTATTTATTCGATTATAATAAAAATATGAATAATCGTATTTTACGCCTACGTTTGTGTAAAATATACAAAATTGGTTTTCCTACGTTTAATACCACTTTAAATAGTTTTTCGAGCTATTACTTTAAACATATAAAATTATACTCACATATGCACAGCTAGGTACAATAATACATAAATATATGATCTAGTTAATCTTTCGCTGTGGCAAACGCGTTATTTCGCACGTATGACTTACATTTTGTTACATAGTCTACATACAACACTAAACTGTGCAGAACACTTCATATTTTTATAATATACTCGTATTTATATATTTTAATAGCATTGACAAAATACATTATCCTATGAATTCCAATGACGGTTGGAAACACAAAATAATAATAATAATAATAAGAAGAAGAAGAAAAAAAACACTAATAATTTCTTGGATGTTAGTTTTGAAAGAGAATAATTCAACGTTTATTGCCGCTATAGTCTTATTTTGTTTACACGCACACACAAGAATACAGCTCAATATTTATTATACTTATATATAAAAGTACATAATATGAATTCTATAGCGTTTCAAATCCTTTTTATACTCTCCCATTAAACATTAAAAACGTACTTTTTCGCTCGTTTAATTATACACACATTCACGAAACACCACAATGTATTCATGATAATATATACATACGTTGTATTATTATTTTGCAAGTTACTTTAATGACACTGCAGATACACATACCGAATAGGTATAGTTGCTTGCACCTACACATTAATCGAATTATAAGTTTTTTTTTTTTAATTGTACACGAATCACATTATAATAATAACAATAGATGTTACACGGAATTCTTAATAAAATGAGACCTTATAATAATATTGATAATATTACTCGACGAAATAAAAATTATTGAATTATTTTGTTTTTAGTGCATAGTATATGCGAACTAACGGAACAAGACAGTCTTGATGACCACTTTTCACATATAAATCGCAAATTAGTCCAAAGATCGTCGAAAATGGGCCGATGCGAAAGACCTAAACTCAAAAGTAGTCGAACCCTTATGAACCTGTTAACAAGTAAAGGGACAGACATGCTACAGCACACTGAATCTTTGTAAGTATATATATATATATAATCTCAAAAATATCCGACAAACAATACAAAATGTTTACAAATAACGTTTTAAACGTATGCTAATTATTATTGTAGCCACCACTTTTGGGTGACGCTCAGCTCGTTTTACGGCACGGTGCTGGTTATCCTCATGTTCGCCATTTGTCTCATAGAAGTAATGGATAATCCTGTAAAATTATTATCCATGCAAGGAGTTTATCTCATGTACTTGTACTTGGGAAGTATAGCCGTTATCATATGCATATACATATGGGTATTAATCGATTCGTGTGTCAGCCTGACGTCGGATGAATCCGAAATCGTCACGTCCGACTCATCGTCGCCGGGCATCTTTACACTCAACCGATTCAATTCGTTGAAACAGTTCAGTTCGCTGAAACGAGCGCATATTTCACGTTCGAAGACTTCGGACACCAGTTTTTATTTAAGAGTAGGTGCTCTGAGTAAGTTTCCAAAAATAAGTATATACATTTAATATTTTAATAAAATCGTATATAAACAAAATGTACATCAAAATATAACATTTACACGAGCGTGTATAACGTGTTGTAACAGAATATTTTCGTTTGTGACGTTCGTGTATGATTAACCGATAAATTTTTTTCAGTGTTCGGTTTGGGAACCCTCGTGTTCAACGGCTTGGAAATGGCCATGCACTCCATGATGGACGTTAGCTGTTTGAACGATGCCATATTCGTACATCCTATACTACACGGGCTGTTTACATTTTTGCAAATGCATTTCCTTTTTATAAATTCACAGGTTAGGAAAAATTAACCGTTAATATTAACTATCTTTTATTACGCCATATCACGATACGGAAACGATTTGAAATAACGTCTAATTTTTATAATTACCGCCTTCGTTTAAAATTATCAAGCCATTATATTATAGTTATAAAACACCGAGACTATTATTACTAATAATAATTACAATCCACATTAGGTAAAAAAATTATGAATATATAAATTCCATAGAATTATGTATTTAAATGTTTTCGTTTGATGGAATGTAATTAGAATAAAAGTTAAAAATGTAAACGAACTGTAAGTTACAATTTACTACGTATACGGTTTATAATATTAATAGTACGCCGCGTTATATACCTATCTACGTGAATAATATAAACATTAATAACAAAAAAACAGGTCTTTATATTTTTCGATTTTTTTTTTCATTATTGGAGATTTTAGAACGTGACATTATAATAAATTAATTTGGTCAGTAGTATTATCTACGACATTTTAACTCGAGATTAACATTCAATTTATTTTGTACGATATATATTCTAATCCGTATGGTCCATGACGGTACACGGTAGATCGTGTACAGGAATCACGCATCGCTTGTTAAAATATTAAAGAATCATCATGGGTACACGGTTAAAAAAATAAAAATAAAAAAATAAATAATTTGTTCCAACGTTATAAGATTTTCTATATTTATAAACATTCTAACCGTCAGCAATATATCAACACACGCATAACATATAATATTATATTATTTTATGCATCGCCGTTTAATGTTTGAAATTGTGGTTTACCATTAATACACTGTAAATATTTTGACAGTGTTATTTCTGCTTTTTATAGTAGAAATACATCATTCCTTATTTAATTAAACAATTCGATTTTATAGGTATTGGTGGAAAAATTTGGTTTGGCGGCCAGATTCGGATTCATGCATTTAGCCGCCACAAACATTGCCCTGTGGGTACGTTTGGTGATCTGGGAAAGCGGTATTGAATGGATTTACTTCATCCACTTGGCACAGACGTCAAACGTAGGAAGCATGTCGGCAGCACTATACGAAACTGGCATTCCTACGCCATTGCAACTGCGTGGATTTCCTAGATTTATCACCTCGAGGCACACGCGAGCTCTTAAAATGGGTAATATTATTTAGGAGTATTTAACTCACGTAATATATGCGTATATAAATATACATTTACGAAAAGTTAATTATTTCCTATAAAAATGAATACTAAAATCTCAATTGGTTAGTATATTATATAGTCTCGTGCACTAAAGTGTAAAACATACACATCGATGGTATCTCGTCGACAAGCGCAAACATCGTCCTATATTATATATGTATTATAATATCATATACTTTTGCTAGAAAAATAATCCTCAATGTTTACTATTTTTGTAAGATAAAAAAAAAAAAATGCTGACTCGCTCAATAATCTAATTTGTACACTGCAGACGATTATAACGGAACATTCAGAAATTCAGTGTACCAACCGGTGTCCGAGGACCATGTAGCACAAGTAGTGACACTCCATCATTGTCTAAACACCAACTCTCTGGGTCAACTGTTGACGTCTTCCATGCCATATCTTTATCCGTTCATCGTGCAATTCAGGTAAGAGACTGCTGCGATTTGTAATTAGGGGGGAAGACATTCACTATATACTCACTGTGCCGTGTCGTGTCGTTGAAAACTCGAGTACATATTCTGATTGATGCACGCACATAGGTCACATAAGTAACGTGAGTGAGAAACGACGTGTGTGACATTACCTCGTCCCCGTCCCCACTTTAACTCTTAAATTCATTAATGTATGTTTAACCTATTAATACTCGTGCGCGAGTATTAATATTCGCAATATTTATTATTAATATTATTATATTATTATTATTATTATTACTATTCGCAATATTATTCTTAATGCCTAGGAGCACTCGAAACGCTAACTATATACTAATGCTACTATTACTCGCATGCATTTTGAAAGAATTTCGAATTCTCAATGTCGATTTACCCAGTCTGCGCAGAAAAGTGCTGTGTATTTATATATAATGATAGTACCATAACATATGCGCGGCTATATCATAATAGCCGTCCAAGCAAATGAAACGGTCTCAAACTGCTCCACCAAAAACATATCGTCCAACGATATATTTATTTCTATTCGTAACAACTTCTTGGGATTCCATTCCACTGAAACCCGTTAAAGTTTTATTTGATTAACGGCATACACCTCCCGGAGTTTACCTGATACGCGACGTCAAATTATTGGTATCATCAGAACAAGAATTGGATGGATACACTTTCCCAACTCGCTCTTTTCTTATAAGCGATAACCCATCCCTCACCAGTCTGCAATACCTATCTGTCAAACACTTATCATCACTATAAAACATATTTTCTTTGTAGAATGCTCAGGATACGAACCGACACGAACACTCTCGACCTCTCAAAAAAGCCTTAAAATATATTGGAAGATCAATAAACTAAAACAATTGACTTCATTTCCAAATTACATTAATATTGTAAACTTTATAATTTGTAAACATTATTAGTAGTGATATCGATCTAACAATTATTATAGATACGCATAAATGTTGGCTAATAACGTAGCTGCAGTTGAAGCTTTTAGATATATATTAATTTAAACAATTATACATATTACAGTTTAATAGCGGCTGGAGTGACGTACGTGATGGGTCAGAACGTGGGAGTCTATCAGACGAAGCCAGTAAAACACCGTGGCGACCTACAAAAGTTGTCGCCGACATCGATGTCCAAGGACCAAAAAGACGCACAGTTGAGCAGGATGTATGTGTCCCGGGGCGTGAGCTTTTCAGGAGCCAACAAGGGCCTGTTCCTCGGCTTGTTGACGTTGGTCATGGCCATAGTGGTTGTCATCATATTCCTGGTGGTCAAGGACGACGTGGACTTCGCGTCCGACACCCTGTTCTGGATGACGTCCACCACGTTGCTCACTGTCCTGTCTATCGGTACGCTGTTGGGTTGCGTGGGCCTTTACCAAATCCGTAAACTCTGCCACAACGGCAATCAGCTGTCCACGTTGGATTCAATGTTGGCCACGGTGTCCAGCGCCGGCGTTGTACTGTACGCAATGTTCAGCATAATGGTGGGCGCGGTCGGCATGGCGACTTCACAACCGGACAGTTCGGAACACAAAGTGGACACTATGTTAACTGCCGTCAACGTACTACAACTCGTCCAAGTGGCCATACAGAGCTCACTGACGGCCGAAGCTTATAGAAGGAGCTCTTGGTCCAGACATCAACTGTTTACCAAACCCGGCCGCCAGGTACGTATACCGGTGGATTATATTTTCACTCTTTATACGCTAACAACAACGCACACGAAATTCGCAACACCTCATTCACGTACAACTGTACAAGTACAAATCATATTTCATCCCTAACTTATACGGCTATGTTTTTAACTTCGCCAATCGACTTTGAATAATAAATTAAATATTTACAAAACTAAACGGTTCACCTTACAGATAACTCTAAACAAGAAATATCAAACTGCCTAAAATGTCTACTGTGTGACACTATATTTTTTTCTTTTCTAAATATAAGTAATTTAAAGAAAATTTGAACCCAAACAATAATTTTAGACAAAAATTAAATGTATGCGTACGACTGTAAATTATTATGCAATCCTCGCCCTCAATATTATCTCTACCACTGTCTTCATAGATGGTTATCAATCAGTAATCTAATGATACATAGTGTATCGTGGATGGAATAAGTACCTACCGGTACGAACAATGCGATAAATTCTGATTAGAACAATTGTAATATTAATGATACCTACCCAGAAATGGAGTTTAGTGCCATTGTCCATTTTATGTAGACCGAGTTTGCATATATTGTAAAACTTAACTATTTAGTATTTCATATTTTTATGTTTATCTCAACATAGGTAATCACGTACTTGCTGTGCAGTAACATTGCGTTGTGGATGTTTGACTCATTCATCACGCAGAGTTGGATCAATCAAGAACGACAGTTACGTTTCATGGGCCTACTGGCCTGGGGATTACTGTCCAGGATATCTCTGCCCCTAGTAGTCTTCTACAGGTTTCATTCGGGAATACTTTTACTACAGATCTGGCAAAAATCATACAGATGAACAGACGATATTAGGATATTGTAAAAATACTTATATATAATAATAATGTATGTAATTTTTTTTTTTACTTTAACATGTGCAATATTTATTTTTTATCTTTAAAATAAACAAAATAACTTTTTTATAACTTATTTTACTTTCTTTTTTTAATACTTATACGATTAAAAAAAAACAGTACTCAAAACCCATTGTCATATTGAACTAAAATCTCGTACACATATCATTATTATTTTTTTTAATGCATCTAGATTTTCCCAAAAATTAACAGTCATTATTCATGTTTATTTTCATTAATCAATAGTTTTCTTTCAATTTAACATTTTATTTATTTGAATGAACTAATTTAACCAAGTTAAGCTGTAAATTTTAAAAATAGGTTTTATTAAGACTCAATAATATTATATAAATAAAATAGAATTTGAAGTGCATAAACAAAAAGTAAAGTTAACCAAATGCTTTGGTAAAACTAAAATATTAAATTTCTGTACATGATAAAACAAATAGAATTATAATTACTTTACAAAATGTAAATAACATAAATATAGGTAAACATTTAAAAATATATATAACATAAATAAATTATCTGTACAAAAAAAATTTAAAAAAATTAATAAGATAATAAAAAAATATATCTTGATTTCTTTACATTTTATTAACAACAATTTTTAAACTAAATGTAACTACTACGATGATAACAAAGCTACATTAATTTCTTTAACCATTTTAACTCTATTGAGCATTTTTTCAAGTGATTCTTTATTCAGTGTGCAAGTTGAATACCATACAGGACTGTCTGGTACACAAGATCTCTCGGGTGTTAAATAAAACAAATCGTTTCTTGTTTTAACACTTTCTGGGCTATTAAGATAAAAAAAAAAAAGAAAAACGATAATACCACAAGTTAATATACATCTTAATTTTAAATGCAGATTAAAAAAAATTAAATAACCATTTTGATAAATAGAATTCATATAATTTCACAGGACATCTTAATGAATTTTCTTCATTTTCATGCTGCTCATATACTTTTTTCTTGCGAGAATTAGGAGAGTCTATAGTAAAAGAAAAAATTATAATAATTATCCTAGAAAATACTACTAATATAGGTAATATAAAAGAAATACCAATGGCTGCTTGTGGAGGATAAAAACGTAATAATACGTTTCTGTAGGTTCCTGGTGCTTTAACTCCAGACGTTGATGGCTGATTCGGATTTCTTTTCCAATGTTTCATAATATGAGAAAATGACAATTGCATATGTTCTTCAATACTCTAAATAATAATAATAATAATAATAATAATAATAATAATAATAATAATAATAATAATAATAATAATAATAATAAAAAGAAAAGAAAATGATAATAAAAAAATGTGTAATGATCTTACTGTCAAATTGAAATATTTGGTATTAAAAAAAATTAGTGTACACAACAATACGTAAGGAGAATGTGCCCCAAGCTGCTTACTTTCCCACAAATATTCTTCTTCAACACGTGTAACGATAAATTCTGCAATTAAATGAATTAATTATAATTCATATAAATACTACATTTTACATATATTAATTTAATTACTTGTATCATTATAGAGTTCAGTGAATTTTATAGCTACTTCATTTAAAGTATCAGTAAATTTCTCATAGGACATATCAGTAAATATATTATCAATTCTTCCATTTTCAAATAAATATTGTTGGATGCCTAAACAAAGATAATAAACTGTGTCTGGCGCATATTCATTACCATTTGGTTTGCGTACTTCTTTCACAAACAGACACAAACAATAATTTAGTTCACTAGCGGTTAATTGTAAAAGGTCCAATTTAAATATATTTGTTTTATTTACACCACACATGTTATTAGCTATTGTTTTCTCAAATTCAATGCTTTTTGCACTAGCCCACTGTCGCCAGGCATTAACTCCTAGTGTATATTTGAGACACATGTTTGCATCAGGTTTGACTATAGACATTGGCATGGAGTAAAAAGAATTTTGTAATGGTTGTTGCATTATATCTGCAGATGATTGGGTATATGGAGCTTGAGAGTGATATTCAATTTTACGAGAACGTTTAAAATTTGAGTTACGCTGCGACTGTGTACGAGGTGCTCTTTTTCTTGGAGTACGACAAAGCATATCTTGAGGAGAAGATATCATATTTTCTTGAGTTATGTCTATAAAAATACAAATGTTTTCACATACAAAAGTATAAGCTTTTCGATATTTTAATAGTTTTAAACTTACGTTCCATTGGATCAGGTGTTTGAGGCATAATTGTAGATGAAACCAAATTTGCTTCAACATCATCAATAATTTGATTTTCTTGATTATTTGAAGCAATGTTGGATAATTCATCTGCCCCTTCAAGACTTTCTGTATCTGCTCCTGCCATATTCAAAGCCATTGCAAGAACATCATCACCGAAAGAATTATGACTACGAGCACTTGATGAAACAACTTTAGTATCATCACTAAAATCTAAAAAAAATATCTTATGAATAACAAGATTAAGATTTTCAAAATAAAAATATCAATAAAATAATTACCATTATTTGATATATCATTTTCACTATCTGATGATGAACTACTTTCATTTTTTTGATTATCGGCTACTATACCTGCCATCATCAATAATTCTGCCTCAAATGGATCAGATGGTGTTTCATTTTTAATTTTCTTTAAAAAATTAAACATTGAAATACAATGTGTATTCAAACAACTTAATTTATCTTAAGTTACTTTTATATCCTTCAGAATTCCTTTAATTGTATTTTTAGTTGTAGGTATAAAAATTGGAATTGGTAAAGGTATAGGAAATGGTACTGGTACAGGATATGGCATAACATACATATGCATAGGCATTGGAATGTAAACTGGCACTGGAACTGGAATTATTACTCCTTTACTTCCAGTTTGTTCTAAAATAAATCATAAATAATAATTCAACCAGTATTTTGCACAAACATTTTCCTTTTCAATTATAATTTACCTGTTTGTACTTCTTTATCTAATTTTGTTAGTACATTGATATTCCCAAAACTAATTTTTCTAGCAACTTTTTTTTTTACCTTAAAAGTTTTTTGTGGAGAATGATGTACTCCATCACTCTAACAACATATAAATATATATATATTTATAATAATTATTATCTACTCATAATAAATTTAAAATATTTTCATTTACATCAGATAAATTATTGTCTTCTTTTCGGGCAGACTGTCGAGTAGATACTCGTGAAGTTGAAGACTGTTTTTTTTCTAATTTGAATAAAATAGGTACATAATATTATTTTAAACAAATTGCATAAATTACATGACGTAACATTAACAACTATTTTATTCATTAAATATGTTTTTAAATATATATATATATTTTTTTTTTAACCTACCATTTTTAGACTTAGATTTTTGCTTTTTAGTTGACTGAAATAAATGTAAACATTTTTGGCTGCAAAAATTATAGGTAGTTAGATTATGAATTGTTTTATAACGTGTCTGACACAGCAAACCACATTTATCACATATAACTCTAATAAAAGCAAATTAAAAATATTAGACAATGATGGAACAGATATATTCTTATACCTAATTAAATTAATAATACTTTTTTGATTTTGATTGTGGTGATTCTTGTAATTGATTCAAACAGTATAATGAACAAATATATGTTGGACTATTGGAAGACCCATGTTTGGTAGAAATCATATCAAAATTAAATTTTTTAATCTATAAAAATATTTTTTTTTCAATTAAGTAAAATTATTATTATTAAAACAACTGAATAAATAATATATATATCGTGTAAAACACATTTTTAATATATATTTATAATTTTAATTTGGAAAAATTGTAAAAAAAAAAACAGTTTATAAAAATAAAATAAACTTACTTTGCATAAAGAACAAGAAACAGTTCTTTTTTTTGATATAATGAATTTATTATGGCATTCATTAGAACAAAATTTAAACAAAGTATCTGTTTTACTAAAAATCTGTATCTCATTAACGGATGAAGAATTTAATTTACAAAAGCACATATTACACCTATCTGAAACCAAAATATCAACAATTACATTAAAATCCTTATATGAATTTATTATATATAGAGGCCATCATATTATAATCTTTCCATCCATCTAACAGATAATATAATAAAACATTAATACACAATCTTAAACTGATATGATTAAGTTAAATTTAAAGTTATAAGCATCACCAGCATTTACTCGTAAATGTTATTTGTTTTTATATTATTATTTTAAAGTAAAATATTCTCATTCTTATATAATTTATTTTAAAAAGACATGTATCTGTTTACAACATTGAAAAATCTATAAAAGAATACAAACAATGTTCTTGTATTTAAATTTGTTAATAAAAAATAACTATTAACAAAAATGCAACACACTCTCATTATTGTTTTTAGTTTAATATTTAAAAAAAAAAAACTTACCAATGACTTGTGATGTTTCACTTGAACTGTAATCAACAGAGCTATTAGATTCAATATGTTTTTTTCTCGATTCGTAATCTTTAGTTTGACAAAATGAAGAACAGAATTTCTAGAAAAATAGTTTTTTATAAATAAATTAATTAAAAACAATTAAAATAACAAAATGTGTTTGAATCATTACTTCAACATGATCATCAACTAATTCCTTTTGACAAAAACTGCATAGGCTCAACCCATTTTCATAATTCTCTATACAGACAGTTCCACAAAACTGCAATATTTTTCCAGAAATATATCGACAGTATTTTCCCAAATTAACAACCGACTTAATAAGTTTTTGACAATTTATGCAATTTGAATCCAAAACTGTACTTTGATAACTGCCTATTGAAACAGCGTAGTTTACAATAAAATGTGTTGAATTTAATTTTTCAATTAGTTATAAATAACAATTATATACTCAAGCAGTCAACTGAACAAAAGTGTTTTGTCTGCCAATAATAACTTTTATCTTCATTTTTTGAAATTACTGACAAACACTGTTCGCAATTTTTTTTAAAATTGTGCTGATCATTTTTTCTCCGATAATTTTCCACACAGTCTTCTTGACATAAATATGTAGATTTATTGTCTTTTGCAATGAATTTACACAAACGGAACTGTAAACGAAACCGAAAGAATAGAAAATTTTAACCAGTTTTATACAGTAAAAAATTGTAAATAAATACCCTGTTACATTGGCAGCAAACTTTTTTCAATGGAGAGGATAATATTTCAATAGTATCCATAACAATTTCATCAACATTGTCGATTGGCTTGATGATTTCTTTAGCTATTTCCTACGAAGAACACAAAACGGATTTAATTCAAGCATAAAAAATTAAATTATAATTATAGTTTCTATATTTATTTACTCTAATTTGATTTTCTGCTTTTTTCGCGGCTTGACGTTGTGGTCTAGAACTTGTTTTCAAATGTGTATTGCACGGTTGTTCACTCATCTCCAGTTGTTCTTGGCATACATCATTATTTAATATCGTATCATTTCCATTCAGATTTTCTTCACTCAAATGTATAGAACAGTTTTCGTACGTTATTTCACTTTCACTACAATCCGTTTCTTTTGGTACTGCTACTTCAGCATTCAAATCGTTCAAACAATTATTTATAATGGGTTCTAACTCATCAATTGCTGACAAATCTGAAAATAATTATTTTGACCATTAAACATTTATAAATTATAAATTGTAATTTACCTGTCATGTCATCACAAGTTATTTGGTCGGTTTGATCATTAACGACTTCAATTGTATTATTGGTTAGCACGATATCGTCTTGAACAACGGAAATGGCACACTCATCTCGCACACTACAAGTGGCGTCTATATTAATTTGATCGAGCGCATTTTCAATATCGATTAGACCGTGATCATTTTGTTTTTCTACGTTTATTGACGACTCTTTGTCGTTCATAACATTTTTATCCATCAAAACTACACTGTTGAATTCTTCACAGTTCTCAATACGCTCACCAATATCAATTAAACTGTTTACACAGTCATCAGAATTTATCTCTTCTACATAACCATTATCAATTTTATCGCTGTGAGTCGATTCAATGCACGGAATCGACTCATGATCAATTGCTGTCGCTTCATCGGCGACGATTAAATTCTCAGACATGGCACCGACCCGTAGAGCTTTTTTACACGACAATGAATCAAGGAACTACAAATAACTCCATTTTATTCCAATTAAATAAAGTCGTCCATTGAGTCCGTAAGCAAACATCGGCGCTTATTTGATTATGATCTACAAGAAACGGTGTTAATCGATAAATAAATAATAACAATTACGTATTAATAAAAAAAAATTACAATTAAATGTCTTCAGAAGAGACGAGAATCAATTCTAATATTACGGTAACAGGGATCTTCGAAAACCGCATATTGAACACTATGGCTGATAAGAATGTTTCGCCGAGTTTGCTCGTCCGGTCTATAACTCCATTGACCCCGTTGACCCACAGATAATAATAATTAAATAATAATAAAACATTTCATATAGACCAATATCTGAGCGTTGACCTTACACACATTTTACGCAATGATAGATTTACACCCGTGTCACATTCATAAGAGACGGACGTGATAATAAATTTAGCCATGATCTAACTAACCATAACAATGGTTATAACCACAAACTGAGTAAAAACCATAGTTTGAATATACATATATTATATATATATATATAAAGGTACATTTATTAATGAGAGAAAAACCCAACTACGATCCTTATGAAGATAATATGGATCGATAACAGCATGTTATTCTTCCATTGCGGTCACTTATTTTGTTAGGTTAATTTAAGACTGATTTCGAAATGTTAAATTTTTCAATGAGTCTGACGATTTACCATCGGTTTGTAGTTGTTTATTAAAGAAAAGTGCATTAAATTTGTAAATACTTATTGATAATTAACAAGTAAATAAACAGTGTTTAGAAATTACTGAGTAGTTCCTCGTATTGATTCGGTATGGAGAAAGAAGGTAGTAAACAAGATATTAATCCTCGAATACCATCTGCGGTTTTTGTAGTACGTAAAACGTGAAATTTTATTTTTTCCGTTCGTTTTTCTTAAACAAATGTCTGTGCCTAATGTTCAAACTTCTATGTTTTATAATTGAAATTGTGAAGGACGATGTAGATAAGTTTATGGAGAAATCGGAAAATAGCAATGTCGAAGATGTGCTCAAAAAGTTAGACGAACAACACAGCAAATATAAATTTTTTGAATACAATTTAATTACAAAGAGAAAAAGGTATTGCATAGTTTATTTTAGTTCGGTTAATGTTATTTGGAAACGCAGTGTTTTTATTTTTAACGTCTTCAATACTTATTACTCGTTTCGTTTTTATATAATAGTCACAACATTTGTAAATTAAAATGTTTTTAGAATCCATATAAACTTTTTAGGTTCAATGATGTATCTAATCTAATGAACCATTTTTGATGGACAAGGATTGTAAGCATATATTCACGTTTTGTCTTACTGAAAAGACAATCGGTTACAATTTTTATTAATATCAGAATTAACCACATGTATGTGTAATAATTTTATTTCGTGTTTTTTTTTCTTTCTCCAAGCACATGCAGTGATGCACATTATACTATTAGAGAGTTTCAATTAGCATCTTGTTGGAAATGAGATAGGTGGGTCTAGGATACTTCATTGAATTTTTCAGATTTTATTATGTTATTGCGTTTAATATTTTGTAAACATTAGAGACCTTAGACACTCGTTCTTCCTATGGTGAGTGTCTAAAATTTGACATATTTGGAAAAAATCATTGTATATCACAACAAAGTAACTGAAAATATTGTATAACTAATTAGAAATGTTGTATTGAAACATGTGTATAAAATTTAATTATCAAAAGTATATACCACACTCATTCTTAAATATAATATATTCAACTGTAATATGTTTTTACACTTCAGTTTTATATATATGTATGACTATTTTAATTGTAATATTGCTCAATTTGTTTTCTAGGTTACAATCACAATTACCAGATTTGGAAAATACACTCGAGATGATTAAAACAATGAAATCCCATAAAGGACAAGAGTTGAAGACAGATTTTTTATTATCTGATGATGTTTATGCAAAAGCAAGCATACAAGGAACTGAAAATGTTTATCTCTGGCTTGGTGTAAGTTTTTTTTGTTTTTTTTTTTTTAAAGCTAGATATTATATTTTTTTATTGCTGCAGGCCAATGTCATGTTGGAGTATAATCTCGAAGATGCCACAGAACTTATTTCAAGAAATATACAATTAGCTACAGATAATATGAGACTAGTTGATGATGATCTTGACTTTTTAAGGTATTACTAATAAGTTGATAATTATTATATAATGAAATGTACAGAATTTATACATTTATAATAATATTTATGTTTACTATAATTTTTATTTCAATAATTTTCAGGGATCAATTTACTACAACTGAAGTTAACATGGCCAGGGTTTATAATTGGGATGTAAAGCGTAGACAAGCGGCTAAAGCTAAACAATGAAAATGATTATTAAGGATTAATAAGGAAAACTAATAAATTATTTTTTTGTAAAATTAAATAACATTTATAGATAAACGATTCTTCTTTTTTTTATTTTACTTACATATAAATTATTTGTGTTAAAATAAAATTTATTAATATCTTTATTTTTTCTTATTTTTTATTAGCTACGGCAAGAAATAACTTTTTTGTTTAGTCAATAGTTCTGTTCAAATATTTAATTTTAATAAAAATAATATACATGATACTGACATACTGACATGATAGTTTACAATTTTAATTGTTCTTAAAGTATTAAAAATTATATTATGTACAAAACTGTAATTTATTAAATCAAAAAGAAAATACTTTATGCAGACAACATAAAAAAAAAATCCAATATTTAATTTAAATATATCTGGATATTTTATTAACTAATTCATCTAATGCATAATCTTCCATTAGTTCCAATTTGTTCATAGATATCATAAGGGATTCTAAAATCGGAAAGTATTCTGATTCAAGTTTTGATATTAGAGGTCCAGATTGCTGAATTATGGAACTAAAAACTTCATATTTAATCATTCTGTAAAAATAATGTTGGAATTAATATTTTTATTACTACGATATTAAAATTTTTTAACTTAACAGTTCAAATATTACCGTTCTTCAACAGAATTTTCGGAAAAACACAGTACTCGTTCACATAATGATGCAATAAACGATATTGATTTTCCTGAAGACATTTTAGTAATTTTTTCATTTAATTGTAAATACTCCAACAAGGTTAAACTGTGTTGCATAACCGTCGGTATGGATCCGTCTACTTTAGAACCATCAATTAACCAACTTAATAAATGTTTTAATTTTTGTTTGCCATCTACAACAAATAATAATTACAAAATAATCTTATAATAATTTTACACATTAAATCTAACCTTTTTCAAGTATAAAATCTGCAAATAAATGACTGGTAAGAATGTGATGAGCTTCAAACCAATTTTCGGCCATTAAATAACAAATTGTAGCTTCCAAATATCTAATAGATGAATATAATTACAATTACTCATAAAAATGAAAAGGCAATGTTTTAATATCATACTTTTTTTGTGTTACAGCCAAAATAGCTTTAGCATTATATATTATTTCTTTCTTGATTTTTAACTTTTCTACCACAAACAATTCTTTCTCTGAAAGTACAATTTTATGGATGTCACCTATGGGTGATTTAACATTTCTTCCAATAATCTCTTCAATCATGTTTTCTCTCCTAAAATTGGTATAAAATTATTAATCTACATAATTTAATAGAATAAATTTTGAAATTGATAATATTACATTTTTTCGTCTTTAATATGTAATAGAACGAATACAGCCCATTGCCACAATCCGTGCGATACCAATTGTGAAGCAAAATTAGAATGTAACTGATTGGCATATGTTTCACACATTTGTGTGTATCCTAGAGACTGCAATGTGTCATACAAAAGCCAACTAAAACTATAATCCAAAGGATCTCGAGTGTATGTAAGAGGATTTACAATTTTATACATCTCATAGGCAGAGTTGGTGTAGAGTTTTAATAAGTGATAACAAATGTCATATGTAGTAAACTGATCATCAAAATCCACCAAACTACCATTGTACGTTTGATATGGTTTACAAGCATAAGAATCATCACCATCAAATGCATTTTGATAAGCACTCAATGCATCTCCAATAGTACCAGATGGAGGCTGCATATACCTATAATTTAATATTTTAATTAATTTTTACACATTTACTGCACAATATTTATACGTACCACATATGTATGGCAAAAGCTCTAACCCAATCTAAATTCTCACAGACATTTATTATTCCTTGGTTGGAATCAAATAGGGGCTGACCCGATATCATAGTATACAATTTAAGATGATCGATATCTATAAACAAATCAGCTTTACTGTTAAACCATTGCCAGAGTTGTCGATTAATACAACATCGTACAGAATTTTCACTTCCTAATTGTGCCAATAACAATGCTAAATTTAATTCATCTGAAACAATATTTAATGTAATACGTAGAAATAACAAAATTTGTATAGTATACAGTAAAATTGCGTAATATTTTTATTACATACTATTAGAAATTGCTAAATCACAAGCTTCCATAATTTTATGAGCTGATATTAGGTTTAATATCTTCTGCGAAATATTATCATTAAAACATTTGAAATCAACAGTTTTTTCTAAAAACGTTTCAAGCCAATCAGATACAGCCTGACGTCTAGCCATATTATAGGAATGTTCTTCAGCGCAATCATTAAAGTGAAGATTATCTGGATCACCCCATAATGCTTTAATTAAATCCCATACATGAGCATAGCGATCTTCGGGGAGTTCAAGAAAATGAGCGGACAAATAACAGTGAGAATGTAAAGCGTCCACTCCAGATTTTGGATAAAAATATGGAATTTCATCATTTTTAGTATCACAATTACTATTCACCAAACAAATTTGTAAATGTTCCATTAATAATTCCTAAAAATAAATAAAATATTAATTCATTTTTAATACAGATTAATTTGTACTAAAACTTACAATGAATGTGTCTGTTTGAACAGGAGTCTTAATTTGTATTTTCTGTATAACTGTGGAGGAATAATCATCTTCTTCACGTCCAGACAATTCTGTTGCTAAATAACTAATATCTACTCCTTTAATTTGTAATAAATTATTTTCTTTAGCTTTAGTGTTAAGTGCAATAAATGTTAAATTATTTGACCAAGGAACTTTAAATGACAATGTATTTAACAATGCTAATTTGCTAGACTCGCAAGTATTATTCAATTGTATTTCAAATGGTAAACGAACACTAGAATCATATTTCAAATTGAAACGTTCAGCTTGCAACTATAGAAACAAAAAAGTAATGTATATATTAAATTTTGTAAGTAATAAAATTTAATAATTATATTATATGTAATGCGTAATACACAAAAAAAAATTACCGGAGCTGTTAAAACTGGTTTTAACATTTCAAAAGCTTGAGTAACTTTCTTTTCTATAAATCATAAACAAAAAAAAAATATTAATACATTAATGTTTAACATAAAGAAAATTTTGTTAAAAAAACAGAAGAATAAAATTGTTTTTGTAACATATCATTAGTTATATAATATTACAGAGGTGGCTTGTGCTACTGTGCATAGGAGTATATATGCAACTTAAATTTTTGAAAAATACAAATATTACAATGCAATATAATAATTAAACATTTTTCTTAAAATAACATTAATTCATTTCTACCTTGTGTAATGTGTACATATAAGTTATAAATAAACTGTAAGAGACATATACTATACACTATTATACAGATTACAATCGCCATGATTAATTACAGGTTAACAATGCTTGACTGGCATTGTAAACCAACCATCGCGACATACAACTAAATATTTACAAATGTGCACAAACGAAATGCGTATTTGACTTTTTCAAACCCACTACATCTATAAAACGTTTGGTAATGTAATGGATGGTGTACAAACAAGTTGTGTTTCATCCATCATTCTGGCCTGCAGTATCGCCTGTGGCGAGTAAATACTTAATAGCATGACAATAATAGATATATAATATATATCTATGCTATTATTTAAAATTAAAAAGTGGTTATTGCATAATTTAATTTATATTTTTGACTATTATGTAATATTTGATAAATGTGCACTACCAATTATTTCATTCACAAGCCGCCACTATTATATTAATCATAAATATATATATAAACAATAGTTATACAACATAAATATTTCTCAAAAAAAAAAAAAAAAAAAAAAAATTCACATTTAAAACAATAATGTTTTTCATCTTACAAAATGGAATAATAAGTATTTAAAAAAATAAAAATTGTAGTAAATATCAATTCAAAGCATAATTTTATGAAACAAATATTAATTTTAATTTGATATTAAACTGATCATTACAAATCAAATGAGATAGTTTTTTTTTTTACTACATACAAAACATTGAATTAATTACTTTGTTTCGAGATAAAAAACTTTGGAGACACTTGGTTATCAATTGGAGTAATTATTGACTTGGACATGGCTAAATTGTCTTGAGTTTTAGGACTAATAATATATTCTGGAATTGTTTCCAAAATTTTTTCCAACTTATCTTCAAATTTATCTTTTTGTCCTGTAAAATTATATAATTATTTATTTATTTATATATTTTTTATTCTATTACCATAAATATCTTCATCTTGTTCCATAGGTTCAATCTCATTATAAAAAATGTCATCAAATGAAGCTTTCATACATTGTATCTTATGAGCTTGCACATTCATATTTTGAGATAGCTGAGCTGTTACATTAATGCTATTTTCTTTATTATCTAAATACATTATTAAATAATTAATATTTAAAATAAAGAACACAATATATTTCTGAAGTGATCATTACCATAATAATGTATAATTTGAGAATCATCAGCAAGTAGGTTTCCAGTAGAAATTTGAGGCTTTGATTTCAATAAATATTGATGAGGCGATTGAGTTCTGTCAAGACCAACAGACAGATCTAATAATGGTTTCATTACCTATTAAAAAATATTAAAATAAAAATGTAATAAATTATGTGAGACTTAAACAATTTAAAACTTACATTTTGTTTTGGACTTGCATTTTCTGATGTCTTTACAGTTTTAGGTTTTTGTAATATTGGTTTGGGAAAAGTTTTAGGATCTAAATTATGTTCTACTGCCTTTTCTTCAACTTCATCATCAGAATCTATGAGAGCATACTTTGAAAAGTGTTCAACATTAAACACCCATGATCCTGTATCCGCACGATAGTCTACAAAATGAGTGTTTAATTTAGCACATGCCCTTTGAAGCTTAACAACAAAATTTGTAGCTGCAATGCGGTCAGGGTTAGTGATTGCTTGTTTAGTTGTTTTATCGGTAGGCCAGACTCGGTCCAAAGTAACAATGGCCTTTCTGTTTAATCCTTCACCTAATGGAGGTTTGTTTTCATCATCTTGATATATTATAATTTCTCTGTGTCTAATGTGGACTAAAATAATACAAATACAATTTTAAGACATAAATAAATTACATATTTAAAATGAATGAAAATGATTTTTACCTATAGAATCTAAGTCTAGACCAGCAACATTAAAACGTTCAGGAAAGTAAACATTTCCATAATCGTAACGACCTATAGTGAATCCATCGACATAACATGATCCATCTTCATCCATTAATTCCGCCAATTCATTCATAGGCGGAATAGTGTAATATCCAGTACGTTTTAATATAATACCTGTAGCATGATCTTCTTCTAGAACACTGGGATCGATGGAAGGTTCTTTATTATCATTAACAGTATCTGAAAAATATATTCTAGTTAGACCATTTACATTCTTATTAATGGTTTTTAATATTATTCAATAAATTCATATATATTTTTAAAATGTAAAAAATTTAATTGATTTAACTTTTTAATATATAAAGAATTATACATTATTTTGTTTAAATTGCACAATATCAATTTCATAGGACTTTTGTATTTTATTAAACTGCGAAATTTAATCACAATTTCTTCATAAATCATTAACCTCTTTAAGAGTTTAGCCAACAGATTTAATAAAGTTTTTAACATAACATTGTCAAGAGAATCCAAAAATATAAAAAATATTTTAAAATCTATAATTTGGATAGAAATATTAAGTTATTTTTCTTATTACTTACCAGTAACATTATTTGGACAAGTATCAACTTCTACTCTTTTCAAAGTATCCGAATTATTTTGTTTATTACTATGCAATTGAGCAATAGTATTGTTTTCACCGTTAATAGATAAGTCAACTTTTTGTGATATATCACTTGGTGAGCCTTGCTTAGTGGAAAAATATAATTCTAATCTGAATTAAAAAAATTATTAGTTATAAATTGAATATAGTACAATATATATTTATACATTACTTTGCAAGAGGTTTGGTATTCATAATCATACTATTTCCAGCATTACTACTATCATTGTCTTTTTTTAAATTTAATTTTTTTATGCCTGATCTTGGAGAAGAAATATTTAATAGCAGAGAACTGTCACCAACTTTATCTCGGTTTTTCACTGAAGGCGGGGATTCATCGAGCCCATCAAACAGGGATTTCCTATTAAATTGTGGAAAACTTCTACGGATGTGTGGTGTACTTTTTGGTGTTGGTATCGGAGAAACTTTATAGCTACTAAACTTTTCAAGTGATACATTTTGTGGACGCACAAGAGATGAATCATCTACTTTTGAAACGTCCTGAGCATGAAAAATGTACAATTATTAAACATAAAAACAATAAATGTAAATACATCATTTCCCAATTTCACACACCTTATAAAATCGTTTAAACAAAGGTGAATCACCATATGGCATTGCTTTTAAAGTATCCAATTGTAATTGCATTTGATTACTTTGAGATACTTGATTGGTAGATAATTGAACATTATTCGTACTGCAAATGAAATTATAAATTTTAATACCAAAAACAAAAATATACATATATAAATAAATGTATATGAACATATACATTCATTTTTGCTATGCAGTCGTTTTCTTTAAAACTTATTTACTTTCCAAAAAGTCCGATTCCGCCAGATTGTTGACTGCTGCCGAAAAATGAAGTTCCACCGGTACCAAAACCAGTAGTATTAGATGATCCAAAAAGTCCAGTTCCTTGTGTACTCTGTCCAAATAATCCACCAGGTTTTGCAGCATTATTAAATACACCTAAAATAAAAAACAAAATAAAATAATGAATTTTTAGTTAAAATAATTTCCGACAAGAAGTTCTTTAAAAACCTGTTTGTTGATTTGTTGGTTGATTAAATAATGATGTAGTTGGCGCCTTATTAAAAGCATTTGAACCAAAAAGGTTACCCGTGGTAGGTTGAGCTGTTGATGTAGCTCCAAAAGTAGTGTTTGCACCAAAAGCTGGTGTAGTCATTTGAAAACCTGTACTGGCGGGTTTACTTCCAAAAAGACCATTTGCACTAGTCGACGTATTAGTTCCAAAACCAAAACCGGTTGTTGTTTGTGTTGATCCAAGACCAAATGCTGGTTTATTTTGACCAAACAGATTATTCTACAATAAAATATAACAGTATTACATAACATTAAAATTGTAATGTTATAAAATTATACACGAACCTGATTGGGTTGACCGAATCCAGTTTGACCAAATCCTGTAGATTGAGTACCAAAAGTTGAAGCGGTGCTTCCAAATATATTTGTTTGGGGTGCAGCAACTTGAATACAATTAATGAATTATTAATTTATACATTTAGACACAGTTATACATAAAGGAAGTGATCATATATAACAAATAATATTCCAATCATTAAATTTTTTAATTTTCACACTTAAACTAAATATAAAAAATACGTATAACTACTGAAAATATAAATAATTTCTATCTCGAGATCAAATGTTAACGTTTATATATAAATTCTTATGTTAATAACACTTGTAATATGTATACATTATTAATAACAATTTTACCAAAATTTAACAGTAATATTTTAGTTATTGTAAATAAGAAGATTAAACAAAATGCTTTGTCATTAGTTTGTATAAAAATAATTGTTATTTAATGTATTGACTTATTATTATTTTTGTGGACTGTAAATCAATCGTATTATAATACTCTTTAAAAAATTACCTCCAAAAGGTTTAGATGTTTGAGCAGTATTTGATCCAAAAATACTTGGTTGAGCTGCATTCATTCCAAATGACTGAGTATTAGTTTGTGCACCAAATGCTGGTGTTGTTTGCTGTGGTTTTCCAAATATACTATTCTGTGCACACAAAGTATTATTTCCAAAACCTATTTATTTAATATAACAGAACGTTATCATTAATAATATATCATTTGGACTAAAAATATATAAATATATTTATCAGTTTGACTTTACTTACCTCCAAGTGCGGGTGCAGTAGAACTTCCACCAAAAAGTGGTTTATTATCATTTGCTCCAAATAAACCTGTACTTGCTGTTGTTGTTGAACTAAATAAGTTTTTAGAAGATCCAAATAACCCACCACTAACAGTGCCCTATTGAAGTGAAATACATCATTTATCAATTAAGTTTCTAATGTTAATAATTATATAATATTAAACTTAGATTATGCAATTAAATATTCATTTAAAATAGAATGCATAAATTATTTTTCACAGAGTATCAGCAATGAATAACTTCACTATTCAAATACCTCTTGCCCTGGTGACATATTAGCTCTAATACTTATAAAAATTTGTTCAATTATTTTTTAATAAAAAAACCTATAAATATAAAATGTATAAATTACCTGTTGACCAACTTTGCGGTTAGCACAATAATCTTCAAATCTGAGTTCTTCAAATATTTTCGATTCGTATTCTTTCATAACGGTTATTGATTGATGTCTGGTATTTATAGTTTGATTGACACCATTTTTTACCATTGTATCAGTACCAGTCACGGGATTGAATTTTATGGTAGTACCACCGGTAGATGCTGCTCCGAATCCAGATGTAGCACCAAAAGGGCCTATAATATATTAAATAAATGAAGTGGTAAAAATTACACCAAACTATAAGAAGAATATATAAATATTATTCTGAAATTGTAAATATATTTAAATTATTAAAATAAATTTATATTTGATGTATAATAACTAGTAGTACATTAAAAAACAACACAATATTTGTATTAATATTTACTGGTAGTAGCGCTGCCAAACATTCCAGTGCCAGTAGTGCTTGTTTGAGGTGTACCAAATATATTACTAGTCGGCTGTGCAGCAGATGCTCCAAAAGAAAACCCTGTACCAACTGGTTTTGGTTGTCCGAATGATGTATTAGGATTTGTTGAACCGAATAATCCGCCTCCAGTATTTCCCACCATTGAAGCATTTTGCTGGCCAAATAATCCTCCACTCGATACAGGCGTTGCCGTTGAAGTTCCGAACAACGAAGTTCCGGCAGTGTTGAAACCTAATAGAATATTTTCATATAACGCGGTTTCTCACTAATTATTAACTAAATTAACACCTCCAAATGTTGGCTGAGCGGTAGGCGTCTGACCAAAAGCTGGCGCTGCAGCGGTAGATCCGAATAGACCAGTACTGGATTGAGTGGTCTGATTAAATAACGACGTATTCGATTGACCAAAAACCGCAGGCGCTGCAGGTTTACCAAATGCTGACTGACCAAACCCCGACGTGTTAGCGGCTCCCCCGGAAAATGCACCAGACCCTGAACCTAGCAAATACGAAATTACATATTACCGAAACTAATTGCGAACACAATGAATTCACAATATAACAACGATAACAAAATGAAAAACCACTTACCAAACATTGTCACGTTTGAAATTTACCAGAACGTCATCGATTGTAAGTGTACAATTCGTCCAACTTTATTAGGCAATGGATAAATAATATATTCTTTCCTTAATTGATGAAAAATAAAATTATAATGAAATCACAAACAATAAACTCACACGAACAAAAAACAACGTAAGACTTTCAACGGAAACGAATAATAACAGAAAACTTGGTGCCAAAATGTGGAATTAAATTGTGATAAAAAGTAATATGTTTAGAGTACCAACGTAAATAAGTGCTTTGATATTTTTTTTTCTTAGTTAACACAACGCTCGGTTTATCATGGTAGCCATTTTATGTATTTAAAAAAAATGGCGCCAAAACGATAAATGGAAATATGTATATGATTTACAGATAAGAAAAATTATACATCGTTCGAAAATAATTTCCTCGTAAACTGATTCCGTAACAAATTAATATATAATAGTATAATAATTTGAAATTAATATACTATTATAGTTATATATTAATTATTAGATAAGTAAAGCACGCGTTAGGTTAAATGATAATATTATATTGACATTAATTTGCGTTCAACTGGTTGAGCATTGTAAGCAATGTAGATTATCACCTATTGTGATGGTGCCGTTAATATTTTTTCAATTTAAGATATATATATATATATTTTCTTAATGCCAAAATGTAAACTGTTCGATAAAGCTGTCATTTCATTTTATATAAATCAGTTTGACGTTTTTTTTTTTTTAACAGGCGACACGGTATTATTGTGCTGTCCAAATAAAAATACGCTAATTATTGATTACGAATGTATGTTTAAAAAAATTTGTCGTTTGGAAATGTACATGTTAGTCGTAGGATAGTTTTTTATATAAATAAAAATTGTAAACAAATATTTAATATTTCGTTTGGATTTGACGGTCGAATCAAATGATTATTGTTATAATTAGACAAAGGTAACTTAAATGAGTTAAATATACGCCATATCATACAACAATTTATATTGATAAAATGTAAAATCATGGCGTGATATTATGACGTAGTATTAATGTGGCGTGTTTTTGAATAATTATTTTGTTAAATTAATTATACTGTGTAGTAAATCGCCATATTATTTATTTTATATAGTTAAGGCTTTGTTGGAAAAACAAAGAATTATTATTATTATTATTAAATATATTGAGATTTTTGGACTCCGATGATAATATATTAGAAAAATCTTAATAGGAAAAAAACAAATTTTTTTTTAACACTAGGTTTTACTGCGGTCTTTTTCATATCAAACTTTTAAAAAAGAAATAAAATTTTCAAACTATAATGTGTAAATGTGTACATACATTGAATTGAAGAAACTTTTTAATTATAACTATATATGCGATATACCTAATGTCCACACCGACATCTTTATAGTTACTTACCCATTATTGGTTTCAGAGTACAAAATCAAATTATCTTATTATTATTTAGTTAATATTGATAAATATTCTGATGGGTACTTTAAAATAATTCATACAGAAAAATCTTTTAATAATTTTCTTTTAATGATTTATTGGTAAAAAATATAAATATCTGTATGTATAATATATACATAATATTTTCAAGATGTGTTATAGCTGTCATTAAAAATCATGAATAGCAATCTGTATTATCTACAGAAGTATGGTTTTAAATCAATTATATATATTTATATATAAATTACATAAAATAAAAAAAATTTAAATGATTCAAAAATTATATTTAATTAGGTATTTGTAATAAATAATAAATGAAACAATGTTCTATCAATCTTCTAAAAAGAAGTACTGGCCTGCTCGCTTCTGTTCCACATCCTAAAAAATAAAACAAATTAATTAATGTACTTATCTAGGGGTATATTATATTAGTTATTTGTAGCAAATCATTGGATAGATGAAAACAAAGATCCAGGGACAATAAAACTGAAGGAATGAATAATAGTCCATAGAAGCTTAATTATACCAACAATGTGTTTAAATTCGCCAATGAAACTTTACTAAGTATAATACAGTATATATCAAAATTTAAAGTAATGGTTATTATTATAATTTTTCTTTTAAACTAATCTTACTTCTGTATTTAGATAATAATTTTTTATATACTTTTAAACTGATATCTATATAATTGAGTTTTGTACATAATTTTGTCTTACCTTTACAGAATTTGTTTTATTAATTCGAGGTCGGAAATTATTAGGATCCCTTCTGAATGTAATTCCAAGTAGCTCCAAAAATCTATTCATTCCAGCTAATAATCCTTGAGGAGTATTTGCCGTAGATGTTACTGATGGTTGGCCTTCTAATACAATAACTCGATCCGCCAAATATGTTGCCATTATAAAATCGTGCTCCACAACAAATCCTGTTTTTTTTGCATGCAAAATAAATCGTTTAATAACTTTAGCAGCTACCAAACGTTGTTCTGAATCCAAATAAGCAGACGGTTCATCAATTAAATATATATCTGCTGGTTTTCCTAAACATAATGCAATTGCAACTCGTTGCAATTCTCCACCGGACAAATTCTGAACTTCTTGGTCCATAATGTCATCAATTTTTAATGGTTTCATAACTTCAGTTACAAATTGTGGATGAATATATGCATCTCGAATTTTTTCGTGTAAAAGTATACGGACCAAACACTGACTTTTAGGACTGATTTTTTGAGGTTTATAGCTTACATTTAACCTCGGTAATTCAGCTATGGTAATATATAAAACAATTAGTTAAACTGTAAAAATATACTACAAAAATTAAAAAAAATTATATACCTTTAGCACCATCGGGTGGCATGATACCAGCCAAGAGCTTAATAAATGTAGTTTTTCCTGTACCATTTTCCCCCAATAAAACTAAAATTTCAGAATCTGTAAACTGTCCTGTTCGGACATTTAAAGAAAAATTTCCTAAAGTTTTTATCATTTCTGGATATTCATAATGAGTCATGCGTTTAACTTCTTCTTCTGTTGCACTTTCTGCAACTTTAAATACAAGACTTTCATCTCGAAAACGAAGATTTTCAGTTGGCACAAAACCATCCAAAAAAATATTTATACCTAAACAAACATATTTTCAAAAACATATAAAAACAGAAATAAATATTAAATACGATTTACCTTCACGTACAGAAAAAGGCATAGTGACTACACCATATGCTCCAGGTACACCATAAAGAACACAAATATAATCAGACAAGTAATCTAACACAGATAAATCGTGCTCTACTACAATAATATACCTACATACAAATAATTATTATAAAAAATTTAATATTTCCAAAAGTATTTCTTAAATATAAACTTACTTATCAGGTGCAATTAACGATCGAATAGTCAAAGCTGCTTTTAAACGTTGTTTAACATCAAGGTAACTAGAAGGTTCGTCAAACATAAATATGTCGCCATTTTGTATACAAACCATAGCACATGCAAAACGTTGCAATTCACCTCCTGAAAGTTGTTCAATAGATCGATCACGGATTTTATCCAATTCTGAAAAAATTTGTATAATAGTTCATAATTAATAAAAACCCATATTTATGTTTTATACATTTACAAAATATCTTTCATAAACATAAATATATGTTTATAAAAAAAAAAAATAATAAAATATCTGTTTAAATATTATACATTAACAATGAAATAAATTATGCTAACTAACATACCAAGGAAATCGCATATTTCTTCAATGTTGTTTCGTTCATTTTTTTTATCCAATAACTGCTGAACAGTACCCTTAACAGCTTTGGGAATTTGATCAACATATTGAGGTTTTATCATCGCTTTTAAATCATCTTCTAAAATTTTGGTAAAATAATTTTGTAGCTCTGATCCTCTAAAATGATTTAATATTTCTGACCAATCTGGTGGGTCCTATAAAAATTGTGTAATTTTTTTTTTTTTGTTTTTAATTTCAATATTACAAATCAAAATTTTAAACGCACTAATTTATTATTAATTAAGAATTAAACTCACAGAAAAACGACCAAGATTCGGTTTTTGTTTGCCCGCAAGTATTTTCAATGCAGTAGACTTTCCAATACCGTTAGTTCCAACCAAACCTAAAACTTCACCTTGTCTTGGAGTAGGTAACCTATGCAATTTGAATGAATTTTTTGAATATCTATGGGTCGTGTCTTTTTCCAAATTGCTAGGCAAATTTATAATGGTTATAGCTTCAAAAGGACATTTTTTCACACAAATACCGCATCCAATACATAATTCTTCAGATATTGAAGCGATTTTATCATTAGGAGCTACTTCTATACATAATTTTCCCATCCTGACAACAGGGCATGACTTTTTGCATTCTTGACGACATCTTTTAGGTTTACATTTATCGTTATTAACAATAGCTATTCGGATTTGCTTATCCGTCTCTTCAACAGCTTTGTTACGCGGCATTTCAAAATATTGTAAAAACTAAAAGAAAAAAAGAAAACATATATATTTTACTTCAAGAGTAATTTGTAAAATGTACTTTTGTAGCACTACATTATTTTAAATTTGCACAACTTAATTTTTAGCGATCAATCTACTAAAATATTACCTTATGAAATCATAAACACTTCTATTAAATTCTAAATAATTATTATTAATACATAAAAAGAAAAAATTGAACTATGGAAGATAGAAATAACTTAATAATTTAAAAATGACTGAAAATTTAAATACAAAATATTTACGACAGATTCAGAATTTTAGAAATTCTGAACTGTTAGTAACAAAACGAAATTATAACTTTCCAATAAAAAAAAATAATAAAAAAACACGTTGACATCGGTAACCTTAAAAATTCGAAATTCGGTGTGGATTATCAAAGACGTTTAACTTTTTATATATGTTTAAACTCCTTGAAATTGATAGTGTTTTTTATGATAAGATTAATTTCTATTTTCTATGAAAATTGAAAAATATAAATTACAAATTCCTAAATTTTAATTAAAGATTAATTTTAATCTTGGTCATAAATTGGATAATTTTAATTGCACTATTTTTATCTCTTTGTTCAACGTCTCTATTTATTCATTTTGACGATTCGAAATGACTGAGGAAAAAGAAACAAAATTCAAAGGTAATATTCAAATGACAATGATAAATTACCGATAAATATTTCTTAAAATTAAATACAAATATCAAAACACATTGTAATTAATTCAAACAAAACATTATTAGAATTGGTGTCGTTCAGTGAACCGGCCCTTCGCAATAATTCTTCTGTTGTTGAGTATTGCCGTACTTCAATGTCCGCTTTATCTGGATGTACAGCTGGAATTCTTGGTTTAACAGGACTGTCTGGATTCATATTTTACATATTTTCTGTCCTACTATTATGGGTAATTAAAATGTTTCTTGTTATATATTAAGTTATGTAAATACCATTAGTTTATATATACTCAGATCTCCGAATGGCCATATTTAAATGATTAAAATATGAAATAAAACTTTGATTTCTTATAGTGCAGTATATAAAATAAATATCTGCATATTCTATACATATATTTTGTTTTATTTAGTAAATGTATAATAATAAATAGTAGAATAATTTTAGGTTAGACTTCTAAGACCAGTGTTCAACCAATCGCTACAAATTAATCTTTACTGTTCTAAATTTTGTCTTTCTAAGTTATGCTAATTTTCCAATTTATAAAATAAACCTAATAATATTGTATATTTGTGTGTTGCTATTTATTACTTGGTTTTTGATAATAATAATTTCAAATATTTAATGAATTCAACTTATTGAATTTGTCATTATTTAGTATATAATTCCAAATATATTAATCCTAATTTAAACTGATAATTATATTTTTATTATTTTATTTCAGGGTCTATTGTTGTTCAAAGCAGGAAAGTGTTGGCAAAAATATTTCCTTAACAGATATAGTCTATTAACCGGAGGTTTTTTCAGTGGACTCTTTGTATCCTTTTTATTAAATATTTCATTAAAAGTACAGTGAAAGTGAAACCTATTCGAGACAGACAGAAAAACAACATAAATATAAAACATAAAACAGAAATATTTTTATTTTAATTTCCAAAATAAATAATGTTCTATTATAAATATGTTTAACTGGATTTATCAAAATGATTGGAAATGGGTATTTTCTGTCTTTGTTTGACACACAAAGGTGTTAATACTATTAATATAAATATTTTTAATTTCAATGATATAATTGATTTAGTTGTACAATGAGAAATCTGAAAAGCAGATTTTAATAATTATTAAATCTACTTAAAATCAACTTTTTCAGAATTTTTATTTTTTTTCTTATAAATCCTTTCAAAATTAACTATTCAAGTGAATAAACTTCAATTTTTTATTTTAGTATATAAAAAAAAAAAATGAAAAAATTGAGACAGTTATTCTAAAGTAGAATCTGTTTTCAGAATTTTTATGACATTACTCTTACTATAATTTATATTTCGTACAAATTACATAGCACGTAAAAACTGAATTGCTTATATATTTAATTAATTAATAACCATTTCCAATCCCCTTATATTATAACATACTAATGTAAATAAAAATATTTCAACTGTTTTTTTTTTATATATTATATTCCTTAACTAAATTTCTTCAGACATATGTATTATTTTGGACGTATCCTTTTAAAATTGAATATTATTATACATTAGAATTACATTTAGATAAATTCTCAAGTTAGTATTTTGACAAATAATAAAAATGTGACCACGGTGTTAACTTAAGAAGACGTGTTAAACTTAACTTAAAAACTTAAGATGCACCACCAATGTAAAAAATAACCTAAACGGTTAACAAAGTTGTGGGCTTTAGAAACTTGGATTTCAGTTTTAAAAATGTTTAAATTCATTAATTTTTTTATTAGAAATCGATCGAAACGATTAAAATAAAAATTGTTTTAGTCATGTTATTAATCATTTAAAAACTGTGAATTATAAATACTGATCGTTTTTTAATTTTGTTAGAGAAAAATTCCTTTATTGATCCCTAGAAGATAGATTGACAAATACAAAGTTCCACAATATTGTCTGACATATGCCCGTTAAATGGAAACAATAAAAAACTGTTTTTAACGTCGTTCATTATTGGGGCCAGTATTAGAGCTACCTGCATATTTTCTTAAATTTATGGAAACCTAACCATATAGTGATCAGTACGTTATGTAGTCATGCTATATTTATACTATTGTATATGTTTTACTTCTGATGAAGTGATCTCGTAATCCTATCTGCTGCAGATTTTATAATTTTACTGATATTCGATATTGTATTATAATTTATAAATCAAAAACATTTACTATTTATTATTTGAGGACCCTTAAACATATATAGTATATACAAATAAACGATAATGGTAATAGTAATTATAGAAAAAATACGTGTGCAAAAGTCAAAATTTGGTTATATTCTTTGAAACACCAGTCACGTATGGCCTGATATATATTATCTTAATGGAGTATCCTATGTACCATTACATCATAACTAATTATTTTCTCCTAATTTATTACACATATTATTTCCATTGTATAGATGATTTATAAAATAACCACTTCAATACTTTAATCTGTAACATATGTAATTATATAATATATAATACAATATCAATATCACTAGTTGTAACTTAATCAAACATTTTTCTTAATTTAATGTTTACAGATTTTTATATGGTATGGTCCATGTCTATTGATTAAGTAATGATTTGTACTCAAGGATTTTGTATTAAGTATTAAATTTTATTTATTTCTCAGGTATATTTTGTGGAAATAAATAATAAAAACAAATTATTGCTTTACGATATTATAATAATCATGTATAATTTTAATGTAATAATAATAATAATAATATAATAATAATTATCACTAATTTAACAACATGAAGTTTTTTTTTATAAGTTTACCATAAACAGTAATAAATATTAGGTTAGGTATGGTATATCATATAATATAAATGTTGTAAATAATAAATAAAATGTAAAACAGTCAATCATTACTTTATAATCTAGATTCTCTACAATAAAACACCAGCCTTAAAAATCAATATTTAACAATGTTTATTGAGACCTATACTATATAATTAACAATTATTTGAGGTCGTATATATCACCGAATCCAGTTTTTGACTTGTCTGTTTGGTCGTCCTCATTGTGTTTGACAAACTCGTATTCTTGAAGTTCCGCCTCAAGCTCATTTTCCCAATGTTCTTCTACAAACCGGTTCCGAAAATTTTTAATAAACACACAAGGATAGGAGAAATACTTATACTTTTATAGGTATAAATTATTATTGCACTTTTAGGATAAAGGAAAAGCGAATAGAAGAGAAAATACGCTTTTCAGGGGAAATGGAAGCAAAGCACTTAAAGAAAGTCGTCTTGTGGTTGCAATTTGTTGACATCGTCTCAAGCTGTTAACACAATATACACACACACATATTTGTTTATAAATACAACCAGTCTACAGACATGAATGAATTTCATATATGTTTGAAAATAGTATATACGAAATATTAATTTTATTATGATAAATACAAGACATCTACAATTCAATATTATCATTAAATCTCATTCAATGTTAGAATTCGTATTTTCACCAATTTTATCAACTGATAAATCAAACAAACATCCAGAAATTTAATATAAATAATTCTTACAAGTTTCAAAAATTGATAGTAATAGATATAACAAGAACAACATATGCTATGTATAAAGCAACCATGCAGTTTTAAAATGGAAAAATGTCAACTAAGTTGTAATAAATCGGATGTAAATTATACGACATTCAAGGATGGAAATAATATATGTGTAGTGCAATGAACTATAAATAAAATATAACATTAATAAAAAAAATTACGCATACAACACCCATTTTTCCAACAATAATAAAATGCAGTTAGTTTGCACAATTGGTCACGTTTTTATGATTAAAATGTGTATTTTAACATTAATAAAAAATTATTTTAAATAAAAATAATAAACCACATATTTCAATCTTTATGATTGTATTAAACATGTAGCAGTTTTTGTAACTAAATATTGTTTATGGCCAATTACACTGCTTTTAAATAATGAATATATTTTACATTTACGTGGAAAATATTTCAAGTTATTTATCATCTTTTTTTAATATTTTAGACATAAATGTAGAACCCAATTACCATGTGTATCTTCACAATTTATCTAATAGTTAATTTAATAAACAAAAATATAGATCATTATGTGCTAAAAAAAATTATTCACAATTTAGACAATTAACTTTTTACTGATTTATTTCCTAGTATAAATTTCAAAAGTAAAATATTTTGCATCTAAAAACAGTTATTTTCATTTTTGATATTTTAAAAAATAGTTTTAACAATTTGGTAGGAAAAGAAGTGTGTTTATATCTTTACTTCAATTTACAATTAAAAATTATATTTTGACACCGATTCAACCTTTTAATCTACCAGCAATTTATATATAGAAAAATGTAATTAAAATTAATATGGTCCTAAATTGAAATTAAATTTCAAATTGTGTTTAAAAATTCATAAGATTCTTTGGATAATGACAATTTTTTGTTGACTTACCGTTTTCTGAAGATTCAACGCCCAAACTTTCTTTCAAACTCTTCCTTATTTCATTTATTTCATTTGTATCATGTTCCGCAAATGTATCAGATACAAACTCTGATTCTTTCACATAATTGTCATAAGTGTCATTGTTCATGGTGTCTATTTTTACAATAATAATTTTTAAAAGAAGCAAAATAATATGTACTCAGCAAAAATAAAATGAAAAGTGCAGTATTTCTTCTAAATATTGTAAATGGGATATAAGAAGTACATTATGAGCAAATTTTTACCATGCAAAAAATAAATTAACAAGTAATTTCATTGTAATTTAATAAACATAAACAAAATCCAGTGTTTAATTTTCTAAGATAATTTGTGTAATTTATAAATAAAAATAGTATGTACACTAAATATTTTTTATAAATTCCAAGAGCAAAGGAATTTTAAATGTATATATGTAAAAACATTTAATAATTTATAATATATAATTACCTGTCAAATCAGAATGGATATTTGACGAGGCTGTATTGTAATCTGTTGACTTAAGTGATTCCATATTGATTGCATTACAAATTAAATTGACTCTGTAGAAATAGTTTTGCCAGAAACTTTCTTCATTTATTCTAAATAATATAATTAATCATTAAAAAAAAATAATCTGATACAATATATACATGTTAAACTAATATAATAAGTACATACATTTTGGGAACGAGATCAAATCGCATTTTCTCTAAGTTTGGATCTTCGGCTAAAATGGCCATAGCAACAGGATAAGATGTTTCATAATTAAAACTGAAGTCTACACCTACTGGAGGACTGCGCACAAAATTACGCCTATCCTACAAATATTAATTTCATTTCATTACACATAAATAATATAAAACGCCAATATTATAATATACATATTTAAGTCGGAAAATAAATATATGTGTAAAAATGCAAATTATGGTATAAGTATAATATACAATACTAACTGTTGACAATGTAAGACATTCGGCTTTGACTGCTTCTTCATTTGGATGACCAATCCATGGGGGAACAGCTGCAACCTCACCATCTTTTTTATCCTTTAAAAATGACTCGTGTTCTTTGTTTAACTCTCCCAGTATACCCTAGACAATTATATATTCATACATATTTATAAATTCTTATGCATATTATCAAAATTAATAAGATTACATTAATTTTTGTTTAAAAAAAAAATGATTAAATGTATTGTAATAGTGTAAACAGTTACTAGTTATTACCATCACAAATTAATTAAATTTTGTTAATCTTTATGCATAAAGAGCTGCAATTAAAACGTTTCTCTGAAATTTTGTTACAAATTTTTGCTACTAATAAAATATAAATATATTATACACATTATATATCACCATAAATTTCGGTGAACACTCTTATAAAAAAAATATTTTTATATGTATATTTAAATTCTATTTTAATCTTATCTAAAAAAAATTAAACTTGGTAAAATTTGTATAATTACTAACGCCATATTATAATTACAATGAAAACTCTATTTCTTAAGTTGACAAATAATTATTTTCAATTTCATTAAACATTAAAATTTTCTAATAATTTACAATCCAAAAATATGTGTACATTAATTTTACTTTTAATATTCTAAATAATATAATCAATATTAATTAATTTTCATACTGATTAATATTATTTACACATTTTTAATCAATTTAATTTAAGTACATGTATACTTTGTTTATTTTTTAATATTAGGTCAAGGTTGGGAGTAGTTGCTTAAAGCCGTACAGTGAATAGGGTTGGGAAACGCAAGGGGATAGAATGGATCAATAAACTGCTACTGCTATTAAACAGCATCCCTTCCTTTGAGCACTTCCGTTATCTCGAGGGTGGTAAAAACGAGTAAAGAAAAAAAAATAAATGTAATTATATATAATGCATAAATAATAAACAATATAAAAAAATGATCATTATATATATATATATATATATATATATATATATATATATATATATATATATATATGTTTTTAAACCTAATGTAATTAAGAATAAATTATTTTGAAATCAAAAACTCAACTCAAAATTAATATAAAAATGGAACCCTTTTATATTAATTAAAATATAATTAATATCAATTGTATTATAGAATTCATCAAATACTTTTAATCAAATATAATCAATTCATACGAGAAGGTAATTTGTTAAAATCATAAATCATTATACCATTAAATATTCATAATACCTATTATTTTTATTATTAATTAAGCATTCAACACTTACATACATTTTTTTAAATATAAAGGTCATTGGAATTGTTGTCAACAAAATAATCAATGAACTACAGTAGAAAAATAAAATTATAAAATAATATGTATATGCGCTTAAATTATTTTACAATAATTTAATATAAATTATGCGATTCAATCATTCTAAGGTGATTTATTTAACATTAAATAACCTAAAATTTGTCATATTATTATCGGTAGTAACTATTTAATATTAAGTTTATACACCTATTTATTTTTACCTAATAGCATTTTAAACATTTTTGTATGATATTTTCTGTTTTATTTACATACAGACATATTGCAAACATTATAAAATAGTACAAAATCATAAATAAATCTACTTTAATAAGACACCTTATTATTATTATTATTTATATATATATTTTTTTTTTAATTGATAATACTTTTAATTCCAATTACGAATCTGAAATTGTTTACACCACTCACATGCCAGTCTACGACAACACAAAAATTAGCCTATTAATAAATGAGCTATATGCTACTAAGTTACATATCACATGTCAATACAAAGCTACCTATGCACTAGCCAAGTAAAAATTTGGTACTGAAAATACAGTATGGTGTACCATTAATTTACTAATGATTTACCATATTCAACGCACAGAAAATCATACTCGTATTGTCAATCAAAATAAGTAATCGATTTTCAAATATTATAAATATATTATGTGATAATGATTAATATATTAGGAATGTGTACGTATAATAATGTGATACTTACATTTTCTCCGACAGTTTTCTTGATCTTGGCTCCTGCTTCACTGACAGTTTTTCCAGCTTTGTTTACAGCACTATATAAGAAACTTCCTATCGACTTTGCACCTTGGAGAGCTTTATTCGATACTATAAATGTTAAATTAAGTTTTTTGATTAATACTATGAAATACATTTATCTTATTATGATAAAAATTATAGTAAACAAAACAAATATATATATATATATATGTATGTATATAAGTGATAAAAACCGCTTTTAATATAACAAAGAAAACAAGAAAGGAGAAAAAAAAAATATCAACCGTTTCCTTGAGTATTGCCCAAATCGTCTTCTCCTTCTGAAATAGGAGTGTCTGGATCTCCAGTAGCACTGAAACGATAGATACACGTACATATAATATTAATTGCACCTGAAATAAATCGTCCGACCTACCTCGAGTTATCGTCTTCTTTCTCCTTAAAACTCTCTTTGGTTGTTTCTTGTAAAAGTTCTGCTGGAGGGTCTGGTACGACTTCGCTGTCACTTTTACGCAAACCGGATATGCCGCTTCCCAACCAACTGGACATTTGGTTTTTCACGTTACCCAACATCTCCAGTTTGCTGGTCGGTTTTGTAGGGCTGAAAATCACAAAAACATATATCGTTTCCGTTTTAATCGTACGGCGGACGGGATACCTCAAATCGACTTTTTTATCGATGAAATCTTCATCGGGTCGTTCGGTTTTCGGTGACGGTACAGTCTCTTCGGCGTCCTCTTGTTTTTTACCAATCCAATTGCTCACTTGACTAGTGATTCCGTTAAACATTCTGAACAGTTGTTCTACGTTTTTTCCCTCGTTTCCGTTCGACGAACACACACACACACACTATTTGTCCGCACGCGTAAAACGCCACTATACCTTATACGTTTCACCGATAAGAGTGGTATCGATCGGCAAAACGGAAAGGTGGCACGCGAAACAATTTCACATCGGAAAACGGCGTTACGTTATAATCGCTATTTTTCTATTTTATTATTATTCAAAAAGTCCGTAATAAAACACGACGTACGCGAACGAGACGAACGCGCGGACAGACACACTCGTGCGCCGCAAACTTCACTGAGTTTACGCGCGCTGTGGCGGCGGCGGCGGCGGCGGCGCCCTGTCAACGCGGTTATTATAGTACACGGTATTGAAGTACGCACGGTCAGCGGACCGCAATGATGCGCGCGCGGGTCAATCGATCGGGGTGGAAAAACAGACGAAGGCGGCGGCGGCGCGCGACGTTCTATTGTGCGGCGATACGAGATTTTACGTCACTTGTACGGCGCGTATTATCACGCAGCGCGATAAACTGCAGCCGCGTAACTTTTAACGCGCTCCGTCGCTTCCACGCTTGTTTTCACTAGACCGCGCCGCGATTTCCCTCCACCGCCCGGCATGACGCGTTGTTGGGTCGACTGTTTTCGCGTTCGCCCCTGTCTGTTGCGGCAACGGTTTCCGGCCCAACCGTTTCTTCTTATACGGTCAATCGTTTTTCGACGAAGACGTAGGTACTCGAAACGGTAAAGAATTCGTCACGGTCAATGGCAAAATTATTGTCAACGTAATAAAGCGCTTATTATGTCGTTACCATTCGTTTATTATCAATAAATTGTCCAAGAAGACCGTGAACAAATTAATGATAAAAACCGTTGGCTTTAATATTTAATTAAATATCTTTTATTTCAAAACTTTTCTTTTTCGCGTTAACGAGTCATTATAAATACCCGCGAGCGCCTCGCTATTAAAATACATAATATGCCTATATATCGATATAATATAATAATACGATTGTTTATGTTCACCTTGAAAATTTCCTTGAAAAATACAGACGAATTCTATGTACATTCTAACGCGTAAAAAACGAAATTTTTTTTTTTTTAAATACAATAAATAAGAGAAAAATCGATTTTTCGACTAGTTCTCCTCCTCCTCCTCTCTGTCTCTAATTGTGATACACATATTATGGTCCGATCTTCAATTTATACGATCGCGAACCGTCGATTCCTATTAGAGTTAAAAAGCACACGTAAGTGTTGCAGGCAGTGGCGCCGTTTAGGGGGAGCCATACAGGGACCGTGGTCCCCTCCCAGACATTTTATATATATATATATTGATTTTTGACAGTACGCGTTGTCGCCATTCGATTAATTCGAAATTAAATAAGTTAATAATAAATTCAGCTGTAGTACAAGTGATTAATGTTTTTTTTTCTTGTTTATAAACATTAAAAATTTAACAATAATTTTGTCTTGGTATAGGAACTCAAATCTATAAGCATGTTAAAATAAAACGGTAACCCTCGAAAATATTTGGTTTGGTTGTCGTTTCTGCATCATCGAAACGTGAAAACTTAAATACAATTACATAATATAATTACAAAAAAATATTGATCCACCCACCCTGAGCCAAAGCCACTGCTGATAATGGGCTCTACATGTTATGCTGAGTTTTGGATGGGCAGTTGAAACGGTTAAAAAATTAAAATTATGTAATATAAAATACATAGATATAAAACACGAAATAAACTCGATCGATGTATCAATACGAACGTATAATAAATATATTATTAATTTGGATAAAAAGAAAAAAAAAATCTAACGATTTCGGATTATCCGCGGAAGTGTGTACTGTACGCGCACGGATAACTGCGATAATAGACACGATTCGGCGGTATGTACGTAAAAAAATAAATGTTTATAAAAAAAAATTAAAAGTCGATAGGAATAAAACACGGTTGATGCGGAGGCGCACTTCGGCAACAAGTATGGAGCAAGTAAACCATTCGAAACGGCGAATATCTCGTCCGTCATTTATTATTGTTAATTTTTTAACGCATGATGTCTAGCTGATGTACACGGTGGTCACGCCATCGTTGCCTCTGTCGCGCGTCCTTGCAACGAACGATTGTTTTATGTTTATTCCCGAACATTGTTTTGTTGCAATCGATAAAAAAAAAAGTGTCGGAGTTATGGGAGGGAAATGATTGAACGTCGGTGACGGCAACCGTAATATCTCTACAGTAGAAACATAGCGCGCAATATTGATTGGTCTACGTACATATTATATGCGGTGCACGGTTCTCGAATGGAATGAAAAAAAAAAAACAACGACGCCATGCAGCGGCGTCATTTGGAGGGAGTGGGCAGGGTGTGAAAAGGCATCACTAACCTAACAAATGTTGCCCGCCATACTCCATACTCCAATGCGCCGTTGTTATAATTAACTTATATACATTATGTTTTCATATACGTATAATATAAATAAAATATATATATTAAATTTTTTTCAAGTTTTTGTTTGCTCGTCAACTTTGTGGTTTATAATTACTTAAAAGTTGCATCAGTCGTTGATGAGTAATTTCAATTACAATTATAAAAGGGAAGGAAAGAATATTTATATAGCTTTGCATAGGTCACCTACATTTGTACATAAATATTTTTTTTTCTTTTTAATCGCCTGGTGAAATGTCAAAATTGGCCTGCCTAAAAGTTCGCACGGCCGGGGGAAAAAAAAAACTGAAATGACGCCCCCGATGGCAAATATATATATATTACCATTATACTTGTATGATATACTATATCATACTTGTATATCAATTTGTAACTGTTGAAATAATATAATCGTAGTAGTATTCGTTTTGATCAACATGTCAATAAATACATATCGTTTCGACGTTAATGTATTAAATATAAATTTTTTTTTTATAAATTTCATATAAAAAAATAAACAATACTATTATTGTACTTGATCGTATTATAATACACATTGTAGTGACTGTATAATCATATAGTTCTTAGGCTAAATACACAATGTATTAGTGCATTAATCAATTGTTTTAACAATATTTTGTTTTAGTGTCTGAAAATAATCCATGCTAAACCTCGAGGTATTCTAACATTTAAAGAAATCATTAATAACTTTATTAATCTGTTTATAATTTATAAATTATTATTAATTTAATGTAAAACTACTATTACTACACAATGAAATTAAATATACTTGATTCTGCGTTTAATTTAGGATAATGTTTTCAGTGTTGTTAATAAAGAATTAATTAATTAATAATTATAAATGAATTTCATTTTTTTTTTTTATTATACGATTCAATAGAAATATATACATCTATAAACGATTCTTTACTAATTTGCACTTATTTTATTAGCATTAATTTAATAAAATAAAATATTATGTTTCCCACAATATTTTTGTAAACCAATTATAAAAAAAATTTTAAAATTACTTCATACTATTTAAAATTCTTATACAATGTTTAAATAAATATTTCAGTGTTTTATCAATAATTTTCCATTATTTTGTTTTATCTTCCTCTAGATCTATGCATTTTAAAATAATTTCAATATATTTAATTTATAAGATATACTACGCAACATATTCCTAGTCGATAGATCTATTTCATATGAAACCTTACCTATGAATATTATTAAAAACAAATAATAATTGTAATTGGAAATGCAACACTATTAGTTAATAAATTTATCTTATACATTTAAAATTAATAAATGTCATTATGCTGTATACATTTTTCCTATATAGAAAATATCAGATCAATAAGTGATTCGTAAGAACTGATAGCCCACATGAACACTTTTAACGTAACTAATATAAATCCAGTAAAAAATAAAATCAAATTTCGGAAAAAAATTTTTTATATAAAAAAAACTAAATACATATGAAACGTTTAAATATGGTAGTTATTATTTCGATGTTATAATGAATAAATAATAGGATTTATCACATAAAACAAACCTCTAGATTAATTAATTTAAAAAAATTATATATTACACAGATCAGTCAATATTTATTTGTTGGACATACACACTAAACAATTTGTATTGAATAGTACTATTAATATACTGCATACACATTTTTTAATTAAATTTGCAGAACTTAATTGTAAATGGAGAATAAATTTAGAATGTAAAATATACAAAACAAAATATGCTTTTAAATTTTTTTTTTATTTGTGGAAATCATGTGTATTATTAAAATGTAAATTGTTTAATTCCTAAGCTGAAAATAAAATCACGTACAATTATTTTCTTTATAGAAAATTATTTTTCTTCACACCAATAGTTCTCTAAACGCACTTGCTCCTCCTCATCAGTAGTGAAATCGTTTTTGATGTTGAAAATCTTTCTGATCTCCTCGGGGGTTTTACCTATGATCATGTTAGCAACAGTCTTACTAGTAATGTCCAAGAGGCCTTTAATGTCCAAATAGTTTGCTGCCAACATGAGTTCAAACAACGTTCCTTGGTCCACTTTCAAGAAATTAGCATCCCAGCTCGATATGTTATCGGTGCGCTTTCCACGACTATCGACAACTTCAGCTGGCGGTGGGTCGTCCTTGTGGTAGGTAGCCCACTCAATGACTTTTTTCAATATACAGCCATTTACGTTCGGTAACGGAACAATTTCTTCGTCTTCGTTCTCCAAGCCTAAATCCTCGAACATAGTTTTGATAGTTCCCAACACTTTGGCGATCTCAGAGTCCACTTGAAACACTTCGCCGTCCGAACTGTGAAGTTTTACCATGGGCATTTTGATTTTATGTGTTACCAAAAACGAAATGAGTAACAACAAAACAAAGAGTTCAGTTTAGAATGGAACTACTACTCTAACAACTATTATGGAAGCGAAAAAACAATCGAGAAGAAAAAACATATATGACTGTTAAAAGTGCTTAAGTATACTTAATTCTATAGGTTAAACAATAAACAAATAACTGGCTTGACCATATGCGTTTATTAAAAAAAACAAAAATACAAAACAGTCAACAGGGTAGCCAACAATATGTCTCACATGACTATTTTCTAATATTATTAAAAAAAAAAAATCTGATATAATTTTTTTCTAATTATAATTATTGAATGTTTATCAGTGAAGTGGGATAAATGCGATTAATAAGAACACAACGAAATTATCGTCACAGAGTTTTGAATCGTTTGAATAATATTATCACATATGGTGTGTGTGGTGTTTTCAAGTATCAGTTTTTTCCATACGATAATACTATTCAAACGATTCAAAATTCTGTGTCAATAATTTCGTTGTGTTCTTATTAATCGCGTTTATCTCACATTACTGCTCAACATTCAATAATTATAATTTAAATAAAAATATCAGATTTCTTTTTGTTTTTAATATTATTAGAAAATAGTTGTCATGATGAAAAATATTGTTGGCTACCCTGTTGACTGTTTTTTTGTCTTCTTTTTTTATAAACACATAGTCAAGCCGGTTTAGTTGTTTATTGTTTAAGTTTTAGAATTAAGTATATGTAAGAACATTCAACAGCCCTGTTTGTTTTTTGGTCTCGATTGTCTTATCGTTACAATAATAGTTCTTAGCGCAGTAGTTCCATTCTAAACTGAATTCTTTGTTTTCTTGTTACTCACTTAATTTTTGGTGACACATAAAATCAAAATGCCTATGATAAAACTTCACAGTTCGGATGGCGAAGTATTTCAAGTGGACTTTGAGATCGCCAAAACGTTGGTAACTATCAAAACTATGGTCGAGGATTTGGGCTTGGAGGACGAAGATGAAGAAATTGTTCCGTTACCGAATGTAAATGGCTGTATATTGAAAAAAGTCATTGAGTGGGCTACCTACCACAAGGACGACCCACCGCCAGCTGAAGATGACGAGTGTCGTGAAAAGCGCACCGATAACATATCGAGCTGGGATACTGATTTCTTGAAAGTGGACCAAGGAACCTTGTTCGAACTCATATTGGCAGCAAACTATTTGGACATTAAAGGCCTCTTGGAAGTGGCTTGTAAGACTGTTGCTAATATGATTAAAGGTAAAACCCCCGAGGAGATCAGGAAGACTTTCAACATTAAAAACGATTTCACTGCTGCTGAGGAGGAGCAAATACGTAGAGAGAATGACTGGTGTGAAGAAAAATAATTTTCTATAAAGAAAAAATTGTACGTAATATTATTTTCAGCCTAGCAATTAAAAATATTTTCCATATTAATAATACACATGATTTCTACAAATAAAAAAAAATGTAATGGCATATTTTGTTTCGTAAATTTTATATTCTTAATTTATGCTTTGTTTACAATTAAGTTCTACAAATTTAATTAAAAAATGTGTATACAATATATTAATAGTACTATTCAATACAAATTGTTTAATGTGTGTCCAACAAATAAGTATTGTCTGATCAATATAATATATAATTTTTTTAAATTAATTAATTTAGAGGTTTGTTTTATAAGATAAATTCTATTATTCATTATAACATCAAAATAATAACTACCAAATTTAAACGTTTCATGTGTATTTAATTTTTTTTATATACAAGTATGAAAATTGTTCTTCCAGCTATACGAAACATTCAACAAGAACTTCAAAACAGTGCAGAGTTACTTTTTAAAAACTAATACGTGTTTATATATAATGGATTAATTTTTTTTTCATTTCTCAATTTGTGTTTTATAGAATTGAAACCAACCAAGTAATTAATTAAATCAGAAAAGTAATTTTATGCGAGAAACTTCAAAAGTTCTTAATTTTCATATATTGTTCATGAACATTTTAATAATAATTTATCATGTTTCAGTTATGTGTAAAATTGTAATTTTTTTCTTTTTTTATTCCAATAAAACGCCAAATAATTTTAAAAATCAAATTCTGAGGCACATAAAATTTATTTTGTATCTAAAGTAAGCCTAAAATTTAATGATTTAATCTAATTTGTTAAGTACGTAATATCACTATTAAATTTTAGTGTTACTTTTTATTCATCTCTCTAATACAATATGTCTATAAATATAGATATATACATATGTCTATGTATAAATATGCTGGCCATTGGACAAGTTTCAAAGATGTTTAGATTTTGGAAATACCTGGTGATGGAAATTTTCGTATTTGAAAATACGATGATCGCCGTTGTGAAGGCGGCAAATATTTTCTTTTTCTTTTTTTAATTTCGAGACAGTTAATTTTTAATTTTTTTTTTTTGTCGAGCGAGTTGTTTCTAATCATATTGTTTTATGCGATTACGACATATGTTATAAAATTATTAAAGACTATTAATATATTTTCGAAATAACTATACATATAATATATATCAGTGGTAAGTATTTTTGCTTCTTTTTGTTTTCAAATGACATTCAAATACGCGAATGCGTATGTACATCATATTGTTATTCTTTTTTTTTATTATTATTAATTTAAATTTTTTAACATTTCAAAGAAATTTATATATATATATAACGTTTCTAATGGTATTGAAACAACGCGATATAATATTCAAAAACCGATCGATCTCAACCTTCAAACATTTCGTACAAACATTTTATTTTTTTAAAAAAAATAAAGAGCAGTTACCGCTCTTTTTTTCCTATATTATATACATGCGACATTGTGGCACATTGACACTCGTGTAATATTTCATGTATACAAAAAAGCTATTATGTAAAATAGATATATAATTAATAAAATATATTTAATAGGTTTTTATTATATATATTTGAATTTCGAAAATATATTGTACTTATATACGCATGTGTATAAAATTATTTTATAAACGAATTATAAATACAGCGTAATTTTTAAACGTTCTAAAAATTATTTTATAGTGATTAGAAAAAGTAAGCGGAGAAAAAATGTACTCGTATATATATAAAAATTTATAACGAGTAGATTTAACCACCAATCTATAAGAATTTAAAAATAAAATCATCTCGATTGATTAAATAAAATGATTTTGTTATTGACATTATATACACGTGCGCGGTTGCAGAGGAGACAGTCATCAGCTTTTTCACGACGGTGTCGAAATATGGATCATATTAATATAATAATGTAATGTAATAATTATAATTGTATTACATAGGTACATAAATTTCAAGTATTATATTGTTATAATTAATACTCTCGTTCGATATAAATATATATATATACGTAGCTGTTGCAGCAGACAATCGAATTATAATATAATCGCGAGAAAATAGAGGGGGCTATTTTGTATTTTACGCGCGATGCGGCTAGGATGAAACTTGTATCGATTTATTATTATTATATGTCACAACGACGAACTTAATGTTTTTTTTTTTTTATTTTACAGACGATGGATACGGCGTTTCCAATAATATATTATATAATAATAAATGTAACGAGTCGCATTTGGGGACGTTGTTTAACACTCGTCCTACGGAACGGGTACAAAATTATTGTAACTTTTGCATGTTTTAATTCTTCTCTACTAAAGGCCTCGCCTTGCCGTTGCGATTCCGGTTCTCCACTCTTCTCTGTTAAAAGCCAATCTTTTCACGTCTACATATCTGCTACAATCAAAATTTTTATCATTGCTTTTATGTATATATATATTTATTTATATGTGTGTGTGTCCCTCTGTGTCCGTTTATTCGTCCTTCAAATATTTTTGTTATAAATGCATTATGTTTCACACCAAACATTTTTCTTTAATTGCTAGAATCGTTTTGTTTTTAAGAAATCTCATAGATTTTCATGACGTCTCACGAAAGTCTTGTGATAATAACATTATGTTAGCCAGATTTAAGATACAAATCTTTTCTCGTTCTGTAGATAAAGGGTTGAGTTTTTTTTGCGCTCATATAATAGGCGGCATAAACACATTACGTAAAATAATTACATCTAGTGGCGTAGCCAGAATTTAGTCAAGGGAGGTGTTATTAAATAATAAATGTGATATAATTTACAAGTTTATATTGAATTCAACTTTACGAGCCTTACCAAATACGTATTACACTGTTGCCTATAAAAAATCATGATTGAAGAACTTAGTTCTTTAGTGTGCGATTGTTATTTTTAAACGCCTTAAATATATATTATACGCCGCGTTTTCCTATATATAACAAAAGGATCGTTTTTCACGATCGACTGATATATTACAGGCGCACGGATAAAACAAATATACATACACTATTTTTAATAATATGTAATTAATACGCGCGTTCAGTGGCGGTTATAAAGGGGAGGGGGCGATAGGTGGATCACTCCCCCCGTCCCTTTGGGATTTTTAAATTCAGTATATCTCTGATCCAACAGTACCGACTTGTAAGTCGGTCTAGTTATTATTATTTTTATAACATTTATTTTGTGTTTAAAAAAATTGAATCCGTTAATAATCTGCTAACTGCAGTCTTCTACGGGAGTATAATTCCAGACGTAATAATCACTTGCAGAATAACCGCAACGATTATATAGTATACAAATAGCTTATAAACCACGGCTAATGACGGTGAGGGGGAAAGCTCTTAGTCACCTTCTGGCTCTCGGGGAAAACATTTAAAAAAAAAAAGAATCCGCGTAATACACCGGCCGCCGCGATTGTTGTCCGTCGTCTTATCTGTGGCCAACGGACCGCGGAATCAGTGCCATGGAAGAACGACCGCGGAAAATGATGATAACACTAGACGGAGCGATTTCGTATTACGATGTCGGCGGCGCCCGTTTACTTTGCCGAATCAATAAAATTCAACGGGGCGAAGATGAGGGCGCGGCGTTCGCGTTACGGTTTTCTTTTTTTCGTTTTTGCTATAGTCGTCGTCGGAGAACGAGACGAAATCGTGTTTTTCGCCCTTCACGATTTTCCGAAATCTCGGTGCGAAAGTTTTGGAAAAAAAAAAACCACGAAAGAATGACTCACGTGAAACGTTTGACGGGGGAGAAAAATCGCGATATGCAGAATGTCTACGAAAAAAAAATATATACGTATTATTGAATACTCATAATAGTAGTATACAGATTTATATAAATATATATATATAATGTGGCAAATTGTTTTAAGAACATCTGATTATAGCGATCCAATTTATATGTCCGAAATTCGGACTCCGAATATTATATTAAACGTTATGTATGTGGAAATGAATGTCTCCTCCCTTCAAACCACTATACAAATCGATTCAACCTTCTTCACGCATAGCAACACAAATGTAGTTAAACGTTGACGTTGTAAAGTACGCGCGCAATTAAGTGACAAATACAAACAAGAATATGATTTCCATATGAATATGATTAGAAGACGTTATCCAGACAATAATTGACGATTAACACTGAATATATTAAAAAAAAAAAAAAAAATGCTTTTTAAATAATTACTTAGATGTGGTACATTTATGTAATATTTTTTTAATAAAAAAACCTTTTATGTAGAAAAAAAACTATGTATTTGAAGTTTAAAAAGAGAGAGCATAACTTTAATTAAGAGAGTTTATAACTTTAAAAATAGACAATGGATGAATGAGTGGTGATTTGGATACCAATACTCATGGTTTGAGGCTGCTTGGAATTATTGAAAAAAGTGTACGGTACGAAAACTTAAGTAGACGCTTATACATTATAAATATGTATACGAAAAGATTATTTCGAGCAACAATGGTATATTATAATCCATGAATATTGAATGTGTGATCAAATATTATTAAAAAATTACTTCGGGTTTTATTACTTTTTATGATTGTGACTACAATAAAATTAATAGTATTATATTACGAATAAGTACTTTATAAAATCAAGTTATTACTACGATATTATAATAAATCTGTTTTTATATTATATGTCTTTTGTTTCAAAGAAAAACGATAGTATTGAATTATAATTTAAATCTACAGCTTTATTTATTTTAAAAGAGTAATTTTCTTAAATAAATATTTCTTAATCATCTCAGCAATACAACTAGTTTTATTCAATGTGCACCATCAAACTGCTATTTGTCGTAAAGGATTTCGTACAAACATTATAAAAATATGGTTTTTCACCGCTGTGTCTGTTCATGTGCTCCGTATCAAAGTACAATTCATTTCGAACGATATTTTACAAACGTTACAGGAATTTTGTTTTCCTTCAATGCAGCGCAAATTGATTCCAATCGTTCATTTTGTTGATATTTGTGGAACAAGTTTTATAATCCGAATGAATACAGGTTTTAATGAATCCGTCAGTTTAGTTGCAAACTTTTTCTTTTTCATACACACTTTTAATATATAATTACGATTTGCAAGAATTCATAATTTTAGAGCCTTTGTTCATTTTATCAAAGATATTACGTTTTATTTTTATGATATATTATTAATTCTAAATTATGCATTTGAAAAAAAATTGCTATTATTCAACGAAATATTAACCTAACTACGTATTACAATATTTTTATTTATTTTGATAAGTAAAAATAAAGTGAATTACATGAATTTTTTCTCACAAATGCATTTGTATTGTTTACGCAGTACTGAATTAGTTTTCTTTTTTTTTTTTGTGTATAATTAACAATTTATCAACAACAAACTACGATTACGCCTCTAATTAAGTCCCTGTGATTATAACATTTTTCAATTGGTGATAATTGTATTCGAATTTCTTTTTTCAAAAACGCTCATGATTTAGACGTATCTCAACAAAATATGACATTTTATATTGTTTTATACAATAGAATCTTATATTTTTAATAATTATTTCTTTGTACAATAACTGTATAAAATCTGTATCAATTGTTGTTGAAATATTTTCAAGAAATAAGCACACTACAATAGATGAAAAATTTAATCGAGATTTTTTTTTTTCAATTCGATTGGATTAAAAAAACAAAGAACAAAAAGAAAATTGATTCAAATTATCATAATAATTATAACTAGTTAAATCGATTTTTATAACTTAATTCTAAAATCACACACATTATAAATAATAAATGACTACTATTCATGTGTACTTTACTCAATATGTAGGTTGTTATTGGTTACTCGGTTAAAAGGGTTGTTTTTGATGTTTCTCGTAGTACTCGTTCATTTCATTATAACTGTTATATGAAAATACTGTCAGTGTGATTGAAAAAAAATAAAACAAATATTATTTTACTTGCATTGTTAAAAAGCATTACAAGCAGGTCTTGTGTTTAAATAATATCATAAATAATATTGATTAATGGTACCTACATAAATAATATGCATATTGTCAACGGGTACAGGTTTATGAATATGAGTACGAGGAATACTAGATATTATATTGTACTATTTACTAGATATAATGTATAATGTCCGGAATGTTATACAAATATATTTGAATCTTTCTGTATAATGACTATTTTAAATGTCACCAACTGGTTGGAATACTAACGACGTTATGTATAGTCAAGTGGTTGGTTAGTGGGGATGCACGCCGCTGGATGAAAATTGGTTTCTTCTCTTTTAGAATGGAGTATAAAAGAGAATCGGTCTAATATAGACGTTTCATTAAGAGGTTGAATACTTTATACTGCTAAGTAAAGGGTATAATGAAATGGAGAGAGAATAATTGTTTTTATATAATTTAGGTAATTGGTACAACGGACTTTTTAAAACTACAATGTAAAATTAAAAACTATTATAAAATAATGTTAATATTATATATTAAAATACAAACGTATATGCGTATAAAATATAATATATTTATGAGGTTTTAGAATAAGTGCTCCATTGAAAAATAAAAATAATACTATACAAAAATAATTTTAGTAACATATCTAATTTTTAATTTACAAACAGGACATCTGCCAGTTTTAGCCCATATTTTTTTAGCACATAAATAGCAACAATACCTATGGCCGATTTTACGATGATTAAATACACCATTTTTTGGCTTTAAAAGACAAATGTTACATAAATCCATAGATTTTTTGGATATATCAGTTGTACTTTCTTGAGTTAAACATAAGTTGGACAAGCCAAATGAACCACCAGATTCTTGAGAATGGTCAAATGAATCCTGACCTAAGCCGCTGTCACTGGACATTTTGGTCAAACGTTTAATGCTTTTTGGTTTTGGATCAGACTTGCTCTCAAATAATTGTAAACGATACTAAACAAATAGAATAAAGTAAATAAATTATACATTTATACAAATAATATTTTCTATTACATAATTAAAGCATTCGGCCGAACAAGACAAGCGCCAATTTAGGCAATATTGCGTTTTTCAGGACATGGGTATAATTTAATGAATATGTAAACTAATTCACATTAAAATGTAATTTAAAAATAGATTGGGATTTTAGTTTTGATGTTTAGATTCATGGAATATTTTTACGGTATCTTATGGTTACACTAAGAAACTGTTATTTTCATTGTTACCATCTGAACGGGCTTCAAATTAGCTCATTGTTTTTAAAAAAACTCAACCAACTGAAGTAGGTTGCATGTAACTGGAGTGGCTGTATGTAAACAGCTGTTAATACATATGACATATCAATACAATAACAAATATTATATGGATAATATTCTATTCATATTCATTAAACATAAAATAATAATAGTTTCACATGTTGCGTTTCATTTTCGTATTGTTAACATCCCATTTTCTATATATACTACTTAGCCGATTAGTAGATCAAATATTTATTACATTAATGTAAGTTGATATGAGAAGCTGAATGGAACAAAAAGCTACGTACAGAATTCACCAAAGACGTACAAAAATAGTACGTAATATTTTAAACGACTCTTTTGTAAAATATGCGCAGTGACACTTGCCCTGTTGTTTGGCCAAACGCTTTAATTATGTAATACTCATCTATATCATATACTTTAAAATAAGTTTAAATGTTCAAATAAATATAATTTATTATTAATTTTGAAATTACTTACTTTAAAACATTTATTGCAGTATTGAAAATCAGGATTGGAATTTACTTTTCTACATAGTAAGCAATTTTTGAAAAAACCAGGAAATATTAAATTTGAAGTTTTTAGTACATTTTCTTGACTAATATCAGGTTCATTTACCTAAACATAAACAATATAATTAATAATTATTATTATTATTATTAAAACAAATGATTTTTCTCAGAATAACAGATAAATAATATTACCAATAAAATGTATTTATGTACTTTTAATGCATTCTTTCAATTGAAATAAAATTTACTAAATTTTAGTTTTACTCATAATCATAAAATTAAAATATATTATGAAGCCAAACTACAATAAATTTAAATAACTCGCATTACATAATTTTTCAAAAATAATACTTATTCATATCATATCCATTTTCATATATCACACTAGCTAAATAACCCGGCTTCGCATGGAACATTATTGGCTGAGGCATAGTTTTTAACGGATCACACATTATTTAAATCCTGGCTATGTAATATATAATTTTTGTAATTTAATTTGATATTTACAATATTATTTTAGAATATAATATGGGTAAAATTAGTGATGATGGCGATTGTGTTGCGACAGCCGGTGATGCACATAAGAATGTAAGGGCGCGATGGTAAGGTGATGGATTAACGTTTGTAAATTAAGTATATTTATTGATTTATGCCAATGGCATGCATTTTATCATTTATCATTCTGATAAATACTTTGTATATATAAATATATATAAAAAAGATGGATCAAATGTAGCTGGAAACCCGCATGCCACCATCATACCGCTTAATATGTATTTACCACCGCCACTATTATTATTAATTAATCCACTTAAACGTAACATTTTTTTAAAATCCTTTCTTATTGCACATTTACATTATTAGAAGAGGAACCTCTATTCGAAATGTCAAGTTCGTAGGTTGTGTAGTTTTTAAGATATAGCGATCAGTGAGTGAGTGGTATTTGGCTTTTATATTAAATTTAAATTGTTCATTATAGTTTATTATTGCAGAAGAATCTGAATGTATATTAATTTAAAGAAAAATCTGAAAATCACTTATTATCTGAACCTATATTAATTATAATAAGAAATGTATTATAAGAATATAAGTTTATTACTTCAACTTCAGTTGGACTAGAATTTTTGTATCCACTATCACAGTCACTTGATGATGATGATGATGATGATAATGAAGAGATGTCTTCTGAAACTTGTACTAAAAAAAAGTTGGTCAATTAAAATTTATATTAAAACATGTAGGTATAAGAATTATTAAAGATTGACGTAGTTCCATTGATTAATTTGATTTGCTGCTATAAAGCCTTATCATTTTTTGATAAGATCTCCGATGAATAAGTGTAATTTCTACCAATTCTTTTTTTCTAGATAAAGCTATGCTTTATAAGAATAGTCGAAATTAAATATAATTATCTATATAGGCAGTTATTAATATTGTTATTAACTCAATTAACATACTGAAACAGATAAAAAAAAAGATTCAAAAACAATTGCGCACATAAATATTTGTCTAATTACAAATATTATTTTAAATTTTATAATATCCATTTGTGCGTCAATAAAATATCCTCATAAATAATGTATATAACATACACACAAATATATATATATATAATCTATGTACATTATAAAAATATAGTGAGTAAATACTAATTTAAATACTATTATACTACTTTTAAATAATACAACCAAGTCTATTTTATTTAATAAAATAATTTTTTCTCGACAATATTCCTTCAGTATGCATATTTATTTTAACAAAATTTAATAAGTATTTATATCCCATTATTTAACCATTATAAATAAATGTTTGTTCATTAAAATATTAAGTTATAATCATTATTATGTATCTAAAAGAATTAATATTTTGTATATTATTTTAAATATAATAACATTTTTTATTTAAATTAAATATAAATAGGTACCTAATTGTTACAATATTGTATTATTTGATTTTATTAGGTAAAAATGTGAACAGTGTATAAAATCTGTTGCTCAATTAAGTGATCATCCTCCCTTTATAAAGATCTTCCCCTTCCCATACACACACAAAAAAATCTTTAAATTTTACCATTACTAAGCATGTATAAAGTACAGAAATGATAATAAATACAAAACATAATTCTTTTAAACATCTAATATTAATTTTTATCAACAGTTTTTATTTGACATGTGAATTGTTGTTACCTTTACTTCTTTTAGTTCTAATATACTCCATTTGGCAGTTATAATACACAATTTATAAACACAAAAAAAAATATAATATTATAGACATAAATAATACGTATAATATCATAATCTAATTGAAATATAAAGTAAATACATAACACAAGTATTAAATATAAACTGTTTTCCTTTTATCTTATCAAATTATTATTACAAACACACAACACACACAATCTTAAATATTAATTAATATAAATGTATGAAAAGGAGAAAACTGTTTGTTACCCTCCTAAATAAAATGTTATATTATATTGTTTGAAAGAAAAATGAGTTTTAATCATTTTTTTATATATTATATTACGATACACATTTTAGATTCTTAGGAAACTAACAAATTTTCATTCTTCAATAAAATAAAAATTCCCAATATAATAATTTTCAAAATATTTTTAGCCATGACATTTTTTTATTAGGAGGGTATTGTGTACATGTAGAATTTCAGATTTTTGTTATAAATAACATTTTTTTAAAATTATTACTTGTGGATTTCGATTGAATGCTGTATATACTTTCAGTTTCTGAATCACTAATATTTGAAATTAAATCGGGAGATTGTAATGTGTAAGTATAGAGATATCTTGCCTTTTTGTTACCCCACGTTACTTCATTATCTTCATCATTTAAATCATCTATAATAATAGTACATTGAAACATATTATATTATACATAAACTAAATAACTCTAATATTAATTTATTCCTTTCGAATTAAAAACTTTTTTCCGATAGTACAATGTACATACCATTATTAAAACTGATATCCTCAGATTGTCTTTTTAATGTTTGGGAATTCATACCTGAAATGTCTTTTAATTCGAGAAAATTACATGAATTTTCCACAGCTCACAATATATTAAACCCTAGGTTATAAAATAAAAAAAAAATATATATGTAATAATAATATATATTTGTAGGAATAGTGAAATATTTTGTATGGTTAAAAACGTTGGTACTTAATGAATTGTGATAATGTAATACGTTTGAAAGAAAAATATAAATATTTCATTAAAAATATGACATAGGAACAGTTGTTATGTACGATAAGGCATATTATCAAATCTGTGCAGAGAACATACCTTCTCATACAACAAATTGGGCATGTTTAGAGTGTTGGGTAATTTGTGGAACGAAACAAAGAAAATTTACCTAGAACTAGATGTAAAAACAATATGGACTAGTCGAACTAAGAATATGTCACGTATCTCATTAAATTGTTAAAATAAAACTCATTTTAAATATTTGTAGAAGTTAAAACAATTTTTATCATTAATACCTATAACGAGCATTTTCAATTTAACATTCTTAACTCAAATTATATCCTTAGTAAAGTGTCTATTAATATTATTTAATATTTAGTCCCTGCGTTTCTTAAATTTGTACATTTATTTGTCTTTTATATCGCATATTATCGAGTGCGATTAATTGTAACTTCTAAGTCTCTTACTGTTTTTACTATCAATAATTACATTTACTTAAATAATAAAACAATATTTACTATTTAATGTTGGTATAACATAAATTTAAAGACAAATCTACAGTATCTTCTATACATAAAATGAAGTGATACTTATATATACCTATCGTAGACTAACGCATTATCTATCCATAAAAAATTACACGTAGGCATTGAATTCTCGATCGACAAGTAAACAAACACCTATTATACACCTACTTATATGTCATACAATTAACACGGTTACGAATATTATTATATATATATATATATATATTTATTTTTTTTATATGTGAATACATTATTTCAAATATTTATTGACTTCATTAAACGAAATGAGTAGGAAATTCACGAGTACATTATAGAGTCGTGTCGATTGAATAACGGACCGCACAGAGTGACCGAAACACACAGTACACTCGTATACATACCTGGGGCGATTAACGTTTTACAATGTCATAATAACGAAATAAACACTTACCACCGCGTAGACGACCAAAACAAAATCAAACCGTATTAGAAATCATCGTCTAAAAGAACTGAAAAGGCCGTTGTGGCGACGAGCTCGAACATTTTCGTTGACTGATCTCGACGGTTTCGGAACGACATTTCGAGCGTAACAAAAGTTTTACATAAGTAGGTACGTTTTTAAATGGGCACGACCCTAAACAAACGTACGCGCGTGCTGAATAAAACGATATCTGGGGAGGGACACGGATTATTATTTTGCGTACAGTTACGACAAGAGGGAACGGTAAAAAAAAATTGCAAAACACGACGGGAAATTTTACATGCTCATTCGGATAACCTATTATTATTATTATTACACTTTATTAACACGTCCGAACACGACGAAAACTGTTGTAAAGCGTCACTTGCTCTCCCACCACGATTATCGTCGATTGTATCCTTTGCGTGATTAGCCGATGCTCCGTGCGAAATCACGTTTATCACGACGGCGACGAGAATACCGCCGACCACCAATGGGGTAACTCCGGAGATTCGAAACAGGTCCAAAGAGCGTGTATACAACACGTGCGCTGTTTTATTATAAAAAAAAAAAATTGACGGAAAAATACAATCTTTTTTTTCGTCCTGCGCGATACCTATAACCGAACGGTGATTATTACCTGCCGTGCTATAGTCGGAACGATAAAATACAAATTTAAACGAATCCCCCCCCCCACCGGGAGTTGAAATGCTTATTTTTTATAATAGACGAGTTGTTGAAACGCGGATTGAAATTTAACGCAGTATGTAATATTGGACTTAGAAAATATAAAATGTTAAAACGTGTAACAGAACATCGACTGGTTTTTCATTATAATTTTCTTGTAAGTCCGTTATCATTACACTATAGGTATTACTTACCCCGAATCGTAGACCATCGTATCTATAATCCATCATTTACCTGCTTACACTATTGTAGCAGTCAGCAGCTACACATATTTATGTGCCATAAACGCGCGCAGGTGACAATATTTATTTTATACACATTTTCTTCGAACAAAATTATTCCCCCGAATAATTAAACATAATTAACCATTGACGCATTTTCATTAAATTACAAATGAATCGTGCTGTACGTGAGGAAATGGTTATTACATTCGAACGAATTCGTTTCCATCAGAAATTTCCAAGAACGATAACTATTCTTTCATTATATTTTACTTTTATCGTCGTAATTATATCGATATCGAATTTGTTCATTTCATTACCGAAATCTAACGTTAAACGCATGTACACAGGTTAGTGCGTTAACATTCGTAATTATATTAACATTTTAAATTATTAGAAAAACATTTATTGTTTCAACAATAAAGTCATCCCAAAACACGGGACAAATTCATAGAAAAATAATAAATGTCGGCAGAATAATAAACAAAAGATTCAAACAAAGAGATGACGGACTGTTTTAAATAATTGTGTAAAATATAATAATAATTATAATTTAATAAAATAATAAATACGTAATTAACTACTCGTGTAATGTGAAAATAATTATGTGTACGTTTATACATAAATAATTAAGGTTTTGTTCTTTTTAAACCCTCTCTATAACGAAAGAAATCTCTTGGTCCCTTCAGATTCGTTATAGAGAGTGTAAAACACTGTATATCGATAGAATATTTTGTCGTGTCAGTGTGAATCGGACTTTATAGTATTTAGTAATGAAAATGTTCCTTCGTCCTTTAACTGCAAGTCCTTAGAATTAGACCTTGCAGGATAGACGTCATTTATCATTTTTCCACGATTAAATATTATTACACTTATTATGTGTAGTTTTCTTTATATCGGATTAAATAATTAGATTGTAAGTGTATTAGAAAGTAGACATTTCATTTTGAAAATCAATCGATAGCACGCGTACCTATACATACCTATTCGAAAAGGCTCCTAACGCATCGGTTCACTCCCGCCCAAACATTCACTATCAACAATAATGTGGGGGGACATTTACCCACCCTGTCCCTCGCGAATAAAATCTCTGGATGGAAATGATTCGTTTGTTGATTCCTTAAATTTTTAGTTTTCATAGAAATATGAAATGTATGCTTTTTTTACTGGTACAACACTTTCCATTCCTACTTGTACGACGTAACAATATATAGTTAAAAACTTAAAAAAAATAAATAGATTTTTCAAAATCCAAGAGGGACGAATAATTTTAAACGGAATAAGTGAGGAATGGAAATGTAATATGATATCTAAAAGGAGTGTGGGGAAGGGAATAACGTTCCTCTCCCATACTTCGACCACTGTACCTCCTGCTTGTAAAAAAAAAACAAACACAAATTCGTTTAAGCGCGCCTTTGAAGAGTCCGTTAATGCGATCTGGTGGACGCAGACATTTTGATAACGAAAATCAGTGGCAATTTTGTTCTTTCATTACATTTACGTTTATCAGTCTATCAATGTATAATGATTATTATTATTATTTGAAAAATTTTAATTTATCGACAATGACGGTGATTTGGTGATGATTAATACTGTCGTTGACGTTATTTTCGCTTTGTTTTAATTTCGCCGTGATCGTACGTGAACTGAAATGTGTATTTTAATAAAATGATTTTCACATCGCTACCCGACTCGGACAAAAAAAACATATATTGTGCATTGGTGTTCAAATTTACACATGTTAACATGGTCGGTCACGCGTTTTTAGAAACAAATACATTGTCTAAAATTAATTTCCAATAATTTGTTTTACACTTTAAAACAATAATTACGTCTAGGGAAATTAATAAACGTAAAGTCTTAAGAAACCGGCAGGTTTATATTATTGATAATCGGCTACAACATTTTCGTGTTTTTCATAAAAAAACAAAAAAAAAATTCAACGAACACGATAGAAATTGACTTTTATATATATTTATACAAACAGTTCAGTATTTTCAGGTACAATTTGTTAAAAATTATTACAATGTAAACATTAGGCAAATGGTGATAATAATAGGATGACTTTTTTTTTAGGAAAAATGACATTAAACGATGAATGTGATAAACTCAACTCCTTTGAGAATTTGTCGTCAAAAGTGCAGTTTTGGAAATTAGATTTACCCGAAAGTCTACTAGATATAGATGAGGAAGATACGGAAGAATTGGACTTATTGTGCGAATTGGTTAGGAATCATTACTTAAAACGTCTCCGTCAAACATTGCTCGATAATTTAGACGCTACTGAAAGTTATCAAAAAACACATCTCCGTCATATTCAACAATGTGTTGATATATGTATGGCAGAAATGGAAAAACAGGCTTTAAGACGATGTATGATAGCTAGTATTTATCGCGAAGGCATGTCTAATATGGTATGTTTTCTTTCCACAATTCTATTCGTTAAAATCATATTTATTATCCATTATATAATAATTATTGTTTTTTTTTTTACTTATTTATTGCTTTCAAATTATATTATTAAAATTCAAATATATATGTAAACTATAAATTCCATATGTATTATGTAACAAACACAATATTTATAATAATAATAATAATAATAAAAAAAAAATTAAAAAGACAATGAGTTTGTGGTGTACATTGGTGCAGTCAGTTTAAGTGAGGCACACTTGGACACAGAATTTAGGATTTTATTATTATTTTGAATTAAAAAACAATAATTAATCGTTGTATTTGAAAAACGAATCTTGGCTACGCTAGGTTATTATAAAATTAATAAATATGATAAATATTGTTTAATTATTACATTTCATTATATTTTGAGCTCTTAAAAAATACAAAAATCGATCTATGTTCAAAACAAATATATCAATAATTTTACTGGTTGTATTTAAAAATATAATTACAAATTTAATTGAAAAGTATTGGACAAATTGGTGTAATGTTTAAAATTGCTTATTTTTTTTTTTTTTTTTTTGTTTAGATTAGCAAAGTCAAGGATTGTACAAAAAATTCAGTGATATATGTTTTGTTAAAGCATATAATTGAATCGGACAATCAATCTTCATTACGGAATAAATATTTTGGATCCAATGTTATGACAAAAGATTCAATGAGTATTGGTGTTATTACTGAACAAAACATGAATGAATCGGTATCAACACAGACTGAAACGTGTACAAATATGGACTCAAATTTATCTTTTAATATGTCCATTAATAATGCAAATCCTGTGAATACATCAAATGTTCCTCCTAGTTCCTATGATATGAAGTGTAAGATATCTGAATCAAATATTTTTGATAATTTAAGCTCTTTATTAAAATCGCCTAATTCTTCAGAATCTACTTCAGACATACCTATGGAAGTAAATTATAATTATGGATCTGTGAAATATGAAAATTCAGAACAAAAAAAGTCTGCAACAAATGATATGTTAACTATTAACTCGTTATTGAGAGATCTTCAAGATTCTCCTGAATATGAACAACAATGTTCTAAATTGGACGAACATCTTATAACACTAGGGTTAACAATTGAAAATCATCATAATTCTGCAGACAATTTTTCTGAATTACCTGCACCGAGTTATATGAGTCCAAATATTGTACGTCATAACAAAATAGATGAAATACTCAAGAACAAATTTAAAAGTAATCGTATAGCCAAGTCGTATGAATTACGAAAGAGCATGAATGAGTTGCCTTTGAAACTAAAACAGAGACTGAATCTGAGATTTGATTATTTATTTGGAAATGGTCATAACTATGATTCGGATCCATTGTCTGAAGAAGAAGAACGTATTATAGCTCATAAAAGGATTGTTAAAATGGTTGTTAAATTTATGACGCCTTATTACAAAGCAAACCGTATCAGTAGGTATTTGTTTAAAAGCCTTGCCAAATTAATTTCTAAGAATCTTATGGATCGAGCATATGACCCAGGTAATTTTGTTTTGTTGTGTAGTTTTTCTAATGAAATTTTTATGATATTTGTTACAAAGTACAAACTTAACTTTACAAATTCTAAAATGTATTTTTATTTTTTAAGTTAAATACAATACTAAAATGGGATATATTTCATTATTGATATTAAACATATTATTCATGATTTTTAGCTATAGGTGAAATAATTATAATTATTATTTTTCTTTTTTGATCAAATTGCATAAACATAAAATATAAATAAAATTATGAAAATTGAAATAATCTGTAATATTTATAATAACGATAAAATAATATGCTTGAAATATATCATATATGTAAAACATAAATTGTATTACCGTTTAAATTATTTCATAATATTTATATTTAATTTTGTAGACGAAGGAATTGTGGCTAGAGGAGTCAACGAATTTTTTACTGGAAACAGATGTATTAAAACTTTCGAAGATATATATCAATAATTACTATAATAAGTTCACAAATAATTTATTGTAAGAACGCATGTTTATAGTTTTCAATAGTACTTAATATTTTTTTTTATAAATTTGTATTGAGTTTTCTGTTACTTATTACTTATTTACTAAATTGAAATATTATTGTCATAATATAATTGATTGAATATACAATTAAATGTTTACTTCGTTATCTATCACTATTTCTTTGTCCAATGTGCTACCTACTGCACTGATGACATTTATTGTATAAATTAATTTTTAATGTTATTAAATAATTTTAAACACTTGCATAAAATTGGAATATTTTAAAAAGTATACATTAAATAAGTATGTATTATAAGTATTTTAAAATTTCGTATAAAAAAAAAATTGAATTTTTAAATTATTTAAGAATAATAATCGTTAATATTAGATTTAAGTTAATCAATTATAAAGTTTCATTATTATAGTTTAATAATATTTTAAAACACATTTTCCTAAGCTATTGTTTTTGTTTAAAATTGTTTTTTTGTTAATATAATACGTATAACATAAGTACGGGTGTATATAGTATAATATAACGGTTAATAGTTGGTTTGCACTGAAAACGACAACATAATTGTTTTAATACATATAAATGCTGCTAAAAGTGTATTATTTATAAGATTTTGTTTATATTCAGTATCTTTTAAAACAAAACTATATCCATAAGATGTATAAGAAATTACCTTATAGATTTAAAAAAAAAAAGTATACTATTAAATTTAGTTCATTTTACTTCCTATAAATTAATAATTATAGTTAGTTATTTTTAAAAATATGTTAATGTTCACTTAAGTAACTATACATTATAAATATTTTTAATAATTTTTACAATTGTTTGCAAACAAAATTCAATATGAATTAAATGTTTGAAATGTATAAAATGTTTTGGGCAGTAAACATATGAAAACACAAAACAAAAAATGAATAATAAAGCAAAAGTTTTAATAGTAATAATAATAAAAAAATTCAACAGAAAGATAAAATAATTTATACAATAATCGTTTATTTTTTAAACGGTCAGTCCAATCCATTGATAGAAAAAAAAAATCAAAAATTAATCTATTTATTATATAGTAAGTACCTACTGTATATATATGTAACAAAGGTGTGAAGTAGTATTGATTTTTTAATAAATTTTATTAACAATATCAATGGCAATACAATCGGTTCGCTGAATAATATTTCAGTCCAGTTTCATTGGTATTAAACACATTTTTGTCAGTTGGTGTATTATTTTTGAGTAAGTATATATTTGTATGTATCTATATACTGTTATCGGTTAACGAGACGTCGGAATAAAAGACAATTACAAAAATTATTAATATTTAAAAAAAAAAAGAAAATTTGATCATTAATTAACAATAAATTTTAAACACATTTCGAGAAAATTAATTGTTAGTATTTATCATTTATTCGCGTTTTTATATCAAGATGAACCTATAAACCCGTCACACGCATAGGGTAGAACTTTTTACACGGATGAATTATTATTATTATTATACCTGCAATTTAGAATGGACGAGGGCGAGAGTCGTTGTGTTTTATTTATTTTAATTTATTAATTTCGTAATAAGGTTATTATTTATTTTTTTTTAATTAAAAAATTTCAAAACTATTCACGTAATTTTTCGTATAACACTTGAAATTAAAAAGTACGTTTTATTATTACAGTGAACCGCCGTGATGATGGCTCCATCGTCTTGTTCGTAATCGATTTTCGGAATGTGATGATTTTGTCTTTGTTTGAAAATCGTAATATTTATTTATTTATTTTTTCGTTGTGGTAGAGTCAAAACGATCGCAGTGTTTCATAATAAATCGGGAAGGGAGGGAAAATTTTCTTTTTAAAAACATTTTTTTTTTTTTTTATAAACTTCCTCAAATTGTGTAGCGTGCGTAGAAAAAATAGTAAAGGTATGCTTTTTGTGCGTGTGTGTGTATCGTCTTAAACATTTATTGTTTTACAGATATATGCTATTATTATTTTTTTTAAATTGTAATTTTTTACGCTCATATGATAAGTATAAGAATTCGATTTTTCGTAAATTTTTTTGGGTATTATTAAGTTTTGTATGTATGGTCATACCGTAAACTAAATCAATATACGAGTATGTACCCCGACGGGAAAGTATGCTGTCGCCATGGTTACGACGGTCTTTATTCTCAAGCATGCTCTGTGGTCCATTTATATACGTATAATACATATACGTATAGGAGGGATACATACGTATTTATATTTTTTCTTTTCTCGTATCGTATCGTTTTTTTTTATTATTATTATTATTATTATTATTATTATTATTATTATAACACACTGGAGTCACAATATGTAACAAGTGTAACATGATATAAGATTTAAATATATTATACGCGCGTTTTTAACAAAACGGTGTAAAAATCGTTTGTTTTATTTTTATTTTTTTAACTCAATTCGTATATAATTCGGCAATTTTCGAAAAGAAAATAACAAGGATAAAATGTTAAAAACGCGTAATAAAAAATCAAAAATAGATTCCGACGTTATGAAAACGGTTTCGAGCGTTTTCCCGTTGTTGTGTTTGCTTTTCATAATAAATAACTGTAAGAGCGAAGACATAGAAAAAGACAATACGGACAACAATCCGTACGAATTCCACATCGGCGGTGTACTAAGCAGCAACGCGAGCGAAGGTTACTTCAAACAAACGATCGAAGTAATAATTATGTTATATAATAATACTCTGTACCTATTTATTTATTAATTTCCGAATACGGTGTTCTTACTGATGCCAGTGTATACTTTATTCGTGTTTGTATAATATTATAATCGCGCACTAATCGTATTACAGCATTTGAACTTCAACACGCCGTTCATGAAACCCGGCAATACGTTTTACGCACATTCCATAAAGATGGACCCGAATCCGATTAAAACCGCGCTGAACGTTTGCAAACAACTGATCGTCCGCAGAGTGTATGCCGTCATCGTATCTCATCCGCAAATCGGGGACCTGTCTCCGGCCGCCGTGTCGTACACCAGTGGCTTCTATCACATCCCCGTCATCGGCATTTCGTCCAGAGACTCGGCTTTTTCCGATAAAGTAATTTTAATAGTAAAAGATTAAAATAAATAAAAATTTATGAATTTGCCATTGCGCCGCAGGTAGGTACGGGGATTGACAGTTGTAAATATTCAGGCCGCGGGCGTTTAAAATTCATCCGGCAATAGCCGTCCAAAAAATTCACACACACACACACATTTTCCAATATAAAAAAATAAACAAACGCATTTTAATATGTAATATGAAAAATTCTACGAAACGTTTAAGAATCGGCGGTGCTCGGATTCGGAGAAGAGTATCTATCTCAGTGACTAACTTTTCAGAAATTTTACCGTATATTTATACAAATCGGAACGCGTTACAGACCGGTGCGCGTAGTTTTCATAAATGCACGAGATGTCGGATTTACGGACAATTTTCGAAGTATATTTAGTTTATATTATATAGGTATACGTGTTATTAAAGCTGAAATTACGTTTATTATATATATATATATAAATCATTCGGAGCTGCAGCGCGTAATTAGATGAAAAATATTCGTATGTTTATTATATAAAAATATATAATATGCCATAAAATGATTCAAGTCATTTGGAAAATGTCCGTTTCCAGCCCGTCGCTCATCATCACACTCCGTTTCTGCGGCTGCTGTGCAATGCGTATTATACATTTATACCTATTTATATTGTAATATGCGGTTATATATATATATATATTTAATATATTGAAACCGAACCGTATAAATGTTGTAATTTATTGTTTCTGTTGCAGAACATTCACGTATCGTTTCTCCGTACCGTTCCGCCTTATTCGCATCAGGCCGGAGTGTGGGTGGAATTACTCAAATATTTCAATTATTTAAAGGTACGCCAACATATCATACACGCAATTAGCGACAAGTTCTATGTAATTATACATACACCGAGGCGGTGGCGTAGCGAGCATAAAACGGTGTATAAAACGAGCAAATTTCTCGTGGCTTTGATTCGAATTTTTTCTGGTAAACACTAAAACTTTGTGAATCCTACAGATTTTCGCATACGCCTTCTTGATCGCTTAAACTAACCGGCGTGCTCGTTAATCCTGCCAAATACCATTCGTCACGCGACTGAAGTATATATTATATACGCCGTCATTATTTTGCCGAGGGAATCTTTAAATAATGTGATATAATAATAATAATATATTATTGCCTTTGTAAAACATTTTAAAAACCAGATCGTCTCGCCTATTTACGCGCGTATACATAATATATATGGTATATTGAGGATTTATAAAGAAATATATATATATATATATATGTTTGGCGGAATGGCTACATAGAGGGACTCTCCATTATCGACAGTGGTCCAGGAATTTTTTTCAAACAATATATAATATTATAAGCTCTGATATTGTAATATCAACGTCCTTACATGTATACTAGCTGTTATAGGTATATTTGTAATAAAATACGATACCGCGATATGCGTTGTAGGTCATATTCATTCACAGTTCCGACACGGACGGCAGAGCGTTCGTCGGTAGATTCCAGACTACTTCGCAAAACCAAGGAGAAGATATTGAAAAAAAAGTTCAGGTTCGTCCGATGTTGCGTGACTATATTGTATAATGTATTAAATGTTGTTATACGGAAATAATATTTTGTTGTAGTCACGGGCGCGAAAAATGTAATAAATTTGTTTCGCTCTTTCGCACAGGTGGAAGCCGTGATTGAGTTTGAACCGGGTATGTTTCATTTCAATAACCAGCTAAACGAAATGAAGAACGCGCAGGCAAGAGTGTATTTGTTGTACGCGAATAAAGCTGACGCCGAAGTGATCTTCAGGGACGCGGCTAATCGTAACATGACCGAGGCGGGATATGTGTGGATCGTGACGGAACAAGCTTTGGACGCTATTAACGTGCCAGAAGGGACGATCGGTCTGAAATTGGTCAATGCGTCCAACGAAATGGCTCACATATACGATAGCATGTACGAGCCATATACGTTTTAAATGTAAAAATTAAACACATTAAATTTTTTACGAATTTTCCATTTACAGATACATATTGGCTTCGGCAATTACAGACATGAATCGTACAAAGACTATAACGCAACCGCCGGCTGATTGTGACAATTCTGGCGCTATTTGGGAGACTGGAAAAACTCTTTTCGAGTAAATTATATTCATCGCGTCGATACGCACACATATTATATTATAATAATATTATTTTACTATTATTATTATTATTATTATTATTATTATTATTTATTATTGTTGTTCTTCTTTTGTTCTGTTTAGCTATATAAAGAAACAAGTTTACAAAGACGGACACACAGGCAAAGTAGCATTCGATAATAATGGCGATCGAATATACGCGGAATACGATATAGTTAATGTCAAAGAAGTGGCGAATAAAGACGCTATCGGAAAATATTATTTCGACAACGTGAGTGATTAAATTGCAAAAATTAATACTGATAATTATTGAAAAACTAGAACTGAAAAAAAAAAACAATCGATTTTTAGGAACTTAATAAGATGAAACTACGACTCAATGAATCAAACATTATGTGGCCAGGACGTTTGAAGAAGAAACCCGAAGGCTTTATGATTCCAACTCATTTAAAAGTTTTAACAATAGAAGAAAAACCATTCGTGTACGTGAGACCTTTAAAAAAGGACGATGGGAATAGTTGCGAATCGGACGAAATAATGTGTCCGTTGTATAATACGTCGGCTAAAGGTATAATATTTTACTCTAAAAATAAAAAGCCATTGATTTGTGTATGTATATTTATATGTAACTTTTAGAACAAAAAGTGTTTTGCTGTAAAGGATACTGTATCGATTTGCTGGTGGAGCTGTCAACAACGATTAATTTTACTTATAGTCTGTCATTGTCACCAGATGGCCAGTTCGGGAATTATGAAATAAGGAATGGTTCAGGTTAATAATAATAATAATAATAATAATAACGATTTTCATTATATTATATAAAAACTCGCGTGGTTAAGTTAGATTCTATATGATAAATAATTATAGTTAGTGGGAAAAAAGAATGGAATGGTTTGATTGGTGAATTAGTGTATGAAAGAGCAGATATGATATTGGCTCCACTCACCATTAATCCGGAAAGAGCGGAATTCATAGAGTTTAGCAAGCCATTCAAGTACCAGGGAATAACAATTTTGGAGAAAAAGGTAAAAAATCCGAGATTTTTATTTTTATTCAATAATATTGAGACATTATGCAATACATATGTACACATACATATGCAATACTACAATTTATAGCCATCGCGGTCATCAACGCTCGTTTCGTTTTTGCAACCATTCAGCCACACGCTCTGGGTACTTGTTATGGGTTCTGTTCACGTGGTTGCACTCGTCTTGTATCTACTCGACAGATTCTCTCCTTTTGCCAGATTCAAATTGATTAACGCCGATGGGACGGAAGAGGATGCTCTCAATCTGTCGAGCGCTACATGGTTTGCGTGGGGAGTTTTGCTGAACAGTGGCATTGGAGAAGGAACGCCTAGAAGTTTTTCGGCTAGAGTACTTGGAATGGTATGGGCTGGATTCGCTATGATAATCGTTGCGTCGTACACTGCCAACTTGGCTGCTTTCCTCGTGCTCGAAAGACCAAAAACTAAATTGTCTGGAATTAACGATGCCAGGGTAACTATGTTAATTAATCTCGAGTAATTACCGTTTTAATTGTTAATAACAATTATTTTGCTATTTATAGCTTCGCAGTACGATGGAGAATTTAACTTGCGCTACGGTTAAAGGGTCCGCGGTCGATATGTATTTTAGACGACAAGTGGAACTATCCAACATGTATAGAACAATGGAAGCCAACAATTACGAGACGGCAGAAGATGCGATTCGAGACGTGAAAAATGAGTACGACTTTTGAATAATACGTTTTAAATCCAATCTTTATAATAATATCTAAATAAAATGCATACTAATTAAAAATCGCAATTAAATCTTTTTTTTTAGCAAACTTATGGCTTTTATATGGGATAGCAGTCGTTTGGAATTTGAAGCTGCACAAGACTGTCAATTAGTCACTGCCGGAGAATTATTTGGACGTTCTGGATATGGAGTCGGTTTGCAAAAAGGATCCCCGTGGTCGGAATGGGTTACATTGTCGATTTTGGACTTTCACGAGAGTACGATGATACCTACGTTATACAATACGTGCATTAACTTAAATTATTTTATTGGGGGGGTTTTTTTTTTTCAATCAGGCGGTTTTATGGAGAGTTTAGACGATAAGTGGATATTTCAAGGAAGAGTGGAACAATGCGAGGATCAAGAAAAAACACCGAACACGTTAGGGTTGAAAAATATGGCTGGTGTATTCATACTTGTTGCTGTGGGTATAGTGGTCGGGATGGTTTTAATTGTCATCGAGATCGGATACAAAAAACATCACGTACGCAAACAAAATCGATTGCAGCTAGCTCGTAATTACGGGCAAACATGGAGAGCGATCGTTCAAGTAAGTGCCAATCGCGTGCTGGCTATTATATTATTACACACGCATATTATTGTACATTTTAATACACATTACATAATATTATATTATATAGAAACGAAAGCTGATGAGAATGCAAGGTCGAAGTAGTGGTGTGGGTGCCCTTAGTTTGTCTGTTGAAGCATTACCCAGGAGCGTTCTAAACATACACAGTCCTATACGATCGATTGAAACGCTGCCGAGAACTTGTCGCAATTCGCCGAGTCCGACACGAGCTTGGTCAGGACGACAGATGGTACACAGAAAGAGTGACGACATTCCACTTCGGTCACCAATAGGCGGTCAACCACAATTACATTTCCATAATAATTTCATATAATCGGTCGTTTATCGTTATTAAATAATTTATTTAGTTAAACATTATAGGTTACCTATACATATATATATATATAAGTAAATGTTTTTATCATGATAAATTTATTAGACAGTTATTATAGACACGTATATTATAATATCGATTAAGTTATATACAATATAATATGTAGTGATTTTTGGTATGTGTATTACACGCCGCACATAGTCCTATATCTACATAATATTAGTCCTCAAAGTGTTCGCCAAGATACACGATATAATAATATTATATGTTAATCTAATTTGTTGCTATTTATATGAATTTAAATTTTATTATATACGTTATTATGTGTATATATTATTTATAACATTAAATATATTATAATATAATGTTAATTAGTATAAAATATTTTACACATATCTACACATGTATAATTTAATTAAAATCTAATGGAAAATGTAAAGAATCATTGTAAAATGAATAAATAATAATACTGATATGATACCTATAAATACGCACGATTGACGTGCTAATCAAAATCAAATTGCTTTATAACAATCCCTTTTGATTGTTTCATATTTCTAGAAACCATAATAACTAGACGGATTTCTCAAGTGCAATAAACCCGCGTTAGAAATTTATAAATATGTTTTATCGTATCGTGACGTTTTGGCGAGACGTGAAATTATGGTTTAAGAAAAAAAAGTTAAAACTAAAAAAAGTTTCATACTTTTGAAGAAAAACAAAAATACCGTTGAAACAGATAAGAAGAAACGATCGTCTCGTTATCCGTTACGAAGAGTAACGTATTTGATGAATTCTCCGAGAGAGCACAGCGATGAGAAGCACGCGTGTGAACTTTTGTCACAAATCACAGATTATCCAAACATTGAACATCATAAAACAAATTCAAATAAAAATAATTGTTAGTCATTTTTTTGTATAACTGTAGTAATACTGACACTTAACTACACAATAATACAAAATTTGAATTTGATTATTTTGTGTACGAAGATTTAGCAATGTGTATATCATATAAATTTTAATTGTACAATTTATTTTCAGTTACTGATACGGAATCCACGAGACAACACTGTAAATACAAGTCAGATGATAATGCGAAAAAATCGTAAATAACGCGTTGGAATTTTTACGGCAGGCGGAAGGGGGACCAGTGAGGTCGCGTACCACCGACCATAGGTTATAGTACCGCGGTCATCGATACCAACGTATAACCGATTACCGAGTTACCGTTAATGACGTACCATGATAAGCACGAGATTATAGAGTGGAAAAAAAAATACGGTATTTACCATAAACATATTGTATGTCTAGGTTAGGTTAGGTTATTACATGTAATTACAATTCGTCCAAATCATCGACGGACATTATAGTGGGGCTATAGAGTATAGCCGACGTTCTTCGCCGTCGGCCTACTGATAACCGACCGACCGATCGCCGTGGTGAAAAAAAAAGCTCTTTCTCTTCTCACTCGTCTCCCGTCGCGGTCGACCGCTGCCGCGCGTCGGTACTGCGGAGCGCAGCGGGTTCGTACGAACGTGTTCTGTCGTCATTCGCGTCTATCCCGGAGGACACGTTGAAACGACGGACGCCATGCGCAGTTTTTCGTCGTTCGTGCGTTGAACTCATTGTCTGAGCTTCGAAATAGTCGTCGTATGTTATCAATCGCGCGTTTCTCGTAATGAATTCGGATCCGGACGGCCGTTTGAGGTTTCACGAGCGGTGCGGCACGCTGGTGAAACTGTCACCGAACAGTAGATCTGCTAAACGGCTGCGCGCCTGCGATGAATTCAATAACGGAGTCGTTATGACCAATCGGAATGTGTTGGACGACGAATTGTTCGAGGTATAATAATGCGTATTATAATTGTGTGTGTATGATCGACATTGACATAACGTATAAAAAGTGTTGTGTGTACGATCATTGTTTTATAGATTCGCATCGATAAATTAGTCGATAAGTGGAGTGGTAGCGTTGAGGTGGGCGTGACTATCCATAATCCGCAAACTGTCTCGATACCGTCTACTATGACTAACATGAGAACCGGTACCTCGATGATGTCTGGCCATGGTATATTGGCTAATGGTAAAGGCATTAGACGAGAGTACGGAAATTTCAATCTGGATGATTTAAAAGTATTGACATTCTGTTTTTTTTTTTTTTTTTATTATTAGATTTATACGTTTTTATAACGATTCTCAGGTCGGTGATCGTATCGGCGTGATGCGAAAACGAAGTGGCGACTTGCATTACTACATCAATGGCCTTGATCAAGGAGTTGCCGTTTCTAATTTACCAAATAAAGTATGGGGTGTAGTCGATATGTATGGCAGAACGGTTAAAGTCACCATTGTTGATCGCGATATTAATGAGGAAAAAAATCTGCTCACGAGACTAAGCAGTTCATTGACTTTGTCCACCGAGAGTGAGTTTAACGATTTCCCTGAATAGACCACAAAATCTGTAATTAATTTGTTTTAGTCGTCAATGAAGATTTACTCGAATTCCATCCCAGATGTGGTGCACATACTCTAGTTGTTAATAATAACACGGTTGCTTACAGACCAAAGTAATGAAAACGTTACATTTATTCTCGTCGTTTTTTATTAATCAATCTATTTTTCTTTCAGCGCATTGGACGATTTCAATAACGGCGTTGTATTCACTAAACGTTCTTTGCGTTTAAATGAATTGTTCGAAGTGCGTTTGGACCGTCTAGTCACGAAATGGGCAGGTTCAGTAGAAATTGGCGTAACCGTTCATCATCCAGAAGACTTTGAATATCCTTTGACTATGACAAATGTAAATACTGGTACTTGGATGATGACTGGCGTGGGAATCATGCACAATGGTATTACAGTGGTCAATCAGTATGGAGTAAATTTAGATGTGTTAAGAGTGGGAGACCGTGTCGGTGCCATGGTCAAATCGAATGGCTCTTTACATTTTTATGTCAACGGTGTAGATCAAGGAGAAGCAGCTAAAAATATTCCATTTGGCGTGTATGGAGTTGTTGATTTATATGGACAGGCTGCCCAAGTTACAATATGTCATGATAATATCGATCAAATTTCTCCTAACAAGTAAATAATTTTGTATACATTACATAGATAATATCCGTATTAACATATTTTTTTTATTATTTTCTTTATCAAAGAAATAATGTTAGATTCTTTCCTAATCACGGGAAAAATGCACGTATCATCCCTGGATCGCGTGGTCGTACAGCAGATAGGTTGTATAGTGAATGTGAATTCAGTCAGTCGATTATTTTAGTCAATCAGATTTTGCAAGACGGTGAATTATTCGCTGTTAGCGTGGATAAACTGAACGATCGATGGTCGGGGTCAATAGAAGTCGGCAAGTATACTTATTATCACAGTAGTTTATAGAGAATGGTATATAACAGGTGTTTTCTAGGAGTCACTACGATCCCTCCCAGTGTCATGTCTATTGATCTACCGAGTACTTTGACAGATTTAGATCATGATACTTGGGCTTTATCCGGATGTACAGTAATGAAAGACGGAATGGCAGTTAAATACAATTATCCACTGGATTTGGATAAGATTAAAGTTGGTTCTGTGGTTGGAGTAATGAGATATAACAATGGAAGTTTACATTATTTTTTGGATGGCAATGATCAAGGCATAGCTTGTACGAATGTACCTAGAAATGTGTATCCGATAGTCGATATATATGGCCGATGTACTCAAGTCTCTATTCTGAGTCCACCAGAAATCAGATGTGATGATAGTGATTACGATACAAATTACTATTCACAGAATGGTGGTGTAACGTCGATACATACTGAAACTGGAGTTAAAGGACAAAAGTAAGATGATGAGTTATGTTTCTGTTATGATCACATATTTATTCCTATTTTTTTTATGCGTTTCAGAGATATTAATTTAGAAAAATATCTCTGTGGTGAGAATATAAAACTAATCGATGACGATAGGACAGCTACACGAGTAAAGTCTTTTAAAGGAGGCCTTTTAATGTGTAACAAAAACATAAAACCAGACGAATTATTTCAAATACTTATTGTCAAATGTAATAAAAATTACGCGGGAAGTTTACGAATCGGTGTCATTAGTTATGTACCGAAACCCCCGTTGCCATCGGAAATAAAAGATTTGAATGTGAATAAAAATGATATATGGTACTTTACAGGTATGTAATTTTATTTTATTGTTATATTCACCGTACAAATAATTAAATGGTATTGTTTATTTTCATTGCTAAATTATTGAATTAATTTTAGGCAATCAAGTGTGGTACAATCAATCACTGATCATGAATAACTATTGTCCAAGTTTAGACAAGTTGAGAGAGGGTGATAGAGTGGGTATTATGTTAACCAGCGAACAAACATTACATTTGTTCATAAACGGCTTTGACCAAGGAATTGCTCTGTATAACGTACCTGAAGTAATAAATAATTATTATTTTGCTAAAATACACATAAGTAATATTAATATAATTTAAAGTCAGTTTTATTATACAAATAATCGCGTAGACCTTATTAAATTCTTTAAAAAAATTTTTTTCTTTTCTGAAGGACTTTGGAAAATATTTAGTAATTTTGTAAATTAGAAATTATTGAAAGATAAAAGTAAAATTTCTTTTAAAATTAAACGTCTTTTTAAAAGTATTGTTATAACTTGTAATACAATTTATTTCTAATCCACCCTTTATGTCTATGCATTTTTCTAACAAATCCGTTATCTCTTTATTGGGAATTATTACTTTTATTTTTAATTTAGCAATTTTTAATTTTTATTGTACTTAATTAAAAAAAAATACTTTGAACTAGGATGTTATTGGTGTGATTGATTTGTATGGTTGTCATATTTCGGCAAAAGTAATACATACTGATCAGGATGCTAAAACAAACACACAAATGATTTCATCCCAATGTAGTGAAAATACATCAGAATTATCTGATTCTGTTAAAGTGTAAGCAATTCAATAAACATTTTTAACTTGAAAATGGCTTGTATTAGAAATAAATCTATATATATATATATATAATTTGATTTTAGAGACACTACAATTAACGTTCTAAAAAGAATGACTATAGTAGATGAAGATATGAGTGAATGCTGTTCATCAGAAATAAGTTATTTTATAGACGAGGTATACTGTCATTAAGAAAAATTTATTATTATTTTTTTTATAAAAATAGTATTTGTTTTACAGTCCACATGTAAATTAATGAGATTTAATGAATGGCGAGGTCGCAATATAAGCTTATCACGAGATGCCCGTACTGCGACTAGAATAGATGGCTACAATTACGGGTTAACTATGACATCTGATGTATTACCACCCAACACCATGTTTCAGGTTCATAGAAATTTTATTATATTATAAATATTTTTTTAATATATTATGTTGTGTGATTAATGTTGTTGAATAGGTTGAAATCCAAATACTGAATAAAAAGTGGGAATCATCATTAATGATTGGTGTTTCCAAGATTACTACTTCTACAAATAACACTACACCAGCCTCAGCACTATCTTTAAAAGGATTTGATAATACGTGGATAATTTCCGGCGATTCTGTGTATTATGATGGCCATAAGGTATATATATTTCGTAAAATGATTCAAATTTTTATTGAGTATGTGTTTTTTAATTATTAGATCAAAAGTAATTATGGTCCAGATTTGAATTATTGTTTACCAGGAGATATTGTTGGCATTATGATTGATGGTGAAAACAATTTAAAATTATTTGTTAACCGTTTAGATTATGGTGTGGCTGCGTTTAATTTGCCAAATGATTGTTGTTACGGTATTGTTGATTTATATGGCCAGTGTGAACAAGTATGCGCGTAGTAAAATACATTATACTTGAAAATGTTAATCACAGATTTAATTTATTCAGGTATCTATAGTAAATCATTTTACTGACATGTCACCTGTCGATCCTATTCCAAATATGTCTTTGGAATGTGATTTATTGCCAGACGATATAGCTCAACCAATGCCATCTGAAGAGAAAGCCGATTTGGAAGATGATGAGAAACAGAGGAGTCTGGTATGTGATGAAACTGAATTAGCCGATTTGACATGGATGAAAACAGACAAAACCAATGAAAATGTTTTGGTAGCCAGTGGCCATGATGTTAGATCTCGTTCAGCTGAGTTGGTTGGACGGATAGATGATGAAACAAGTACATCTACATTGAGAATGTCTAAAATGCGTACAGGGAAAACGTCAAATTATTATACTCCAGATACTAGAGAACGAAGGCAAAATGATATTCTAAAATCTCTTTGTCTCAAACAATGTCAACATTTTAATTTGTCATTAAAAATTAGGACATTTCTTAGTATTCCAGGTTAGTGTACACTATATTGAGTTAACAAAATTGATTTTCACTATTCTTTTTTCAGATGAATTTTTCTTAGATGAGGGCCACACGTGCTATTGTGACGGATGCAATTTATATGCTTACGATGAAAATAAATTATCTATAGAGACAGGCTGGTGCAAATTTCTACTCCGCAAACATCCAAAGTATAATAATTTATGTTTGGATGAATGGCGATCAGCGTATGTGGGGACGTCTTTTGAAATGATTCGCCACTGTTTGGATGGTGGGACTTTAGTTCACAGAGGTAAATTTTTTTTTTTAAGAATAGTATTTATTGTATTAAGGTGATTCCAAGTGGGTGTTTATTGTCTTTTTCTATTGCACACGAAACATAGTGACATTTGATGCATTTTTTATTTGTGACAATAAATGGACCAGTAAGAAAATTTAAAAACAAATGTTAATTCGTTTTAGTCTGCTCAAGATCAAATTTCGTATATTTTCAATATTAAACACATTTAAAGTCAATATTCGATTTTTTCAAACATTTTAAGATAAAAAAAATAAAAGATATATTGTGTACGACAGTAGCCTCAACGTCTGATTTGTGCATGAGCATGTAGTATTATGAACTATTATTAAATGTTTCCTACAAACATGTACTAAAACATGAATATATATTTAATAGATACTGAGCCTGAAAACATCATGTTATATCCATACTTAAAGCGGACAATATGTTGCCAGAACATAGAATCAGTAAAGTAAAATAGTAACTGTAATTATTAATTATAGTCTATGGTTTTGATGAATGGATTTTATTTCTTGCCAGGTATTATGATTCAGAAACAAGAAATTGGTTCAAGTGCCATGCGGCTTTCGAGTTGATGGTTGAACATGATTCGTTTAAAATCGGAGAATTATTGCCGAAATCTGGCAGAACTGATTGTCATCAAATTTCGTCACTAGTCATTCCAAAAATTGACACTCAAACTGTACTTGTAGCTCTTTATTTCAGATTTGATAGAGATATCAAATAAATTAATGGATCAAAAGATTATTTTAATAACTTGAAAGGCAATGATCTCATTTATATTTTTTACTTTTTAATTACATTGATAAATTATTGAACAATTTATGATATGATTTTATAATGTCTTGTAACTTTCTCATTGAAAATGTTGTCCTGTTTTGTGCCAACATACTTTGGAATTTGTGTACCTTTTGTGTAGAACGTTGTTGGTAAATTAACATTACAGAGTTTAAATCGATTAACACGAATTAGTAAGTCCGAAGCTACAGGAGTAACCACAAACACGTCACCTGTAGATTTATTTACACTGCGTACAACACCTAAAATGAACATAATAATTATTTATAATTGTTAATTAGCAAAGAGGAAAGAAGGACGTACCGAAACCGACACATTCGCACAAATCTGTATTTGTGGAGACGCACAAGGCAATCATATTGGCATTTATTATGTCTAACGCTTCATCTTTGGTGAATTCTTCGTCATTGTTTATTTGAATATCAATGTTGCGGAGATTTGCTCTGTAAATATTTTACGGTTATAATTTGCAATGAATACGGTCGAAATTGATTTACCTGTATGGGACGATGTCATTGAAGTAAATATCTGTGCCTGCCAGACATTGACTAAAATACGATGTCACTGTTAAGTATTGTCTAATACGTTTATCGACATTGCTGCAAGAATATATTAAAAACGTTTTAACGCGTTTTATGTGCAAATTATGATCGTGTTACAACTTACGGTAAATATGGAGCTTTAGCAAACTTATTTTTCACTACAGATGTAAAATACCAAAGATTATAGGATAAATTTGAATTCGTATTATCATTAATGATTTCTGAATGTAAATTTAAATCTTGATTTTCATTGAGCTTCAGTTGTATTATATCTGTTGGTTTCGTTACTGATATGAGATTGTACAAGATTTTGAGTCCTGCACCTAATTTAAAAATACATTTCATAATTATGTTTCTGACAATTTTCATTCGCGTTTGTTTAATATTACCTTCGACAAATCCCATAGTGTTTATAAAACATGGTATTTTAGGTAGATCACTGGTGTCTATGTCATTAACGATTTGTTTAACAATTTTATTGTACAAAGTTACGTTGGTCATCACGTTATTGCCGTCAAAAATATAAGATCTAAAAACCAGACGAAAATCGATTGTAATAATTATTCGGACATAAACCGTATTCACTCATTACTTAAAAGGTTGTGTAAAATGCGTAAAATTCGGTCCGAGTAACGGCGTGTCAATAATGAATGCCGAAACGCATCCCTGTATGGAAAACTCGCTCTGACCAATATCAAAATCCAACACCAATACTTTGTTCCATTTTTTTAGACATTTATTAATAAAGTAACGCATCATCGTTGACTTCCCAGAATTTTTGTACCCGGCGAGTAAAATTCTGATCGGTTCTAATAAAACAATTTTATTTGTGAATAAAGTCATGGGATACACGGATACGACAGTGAGATTTACCGTCCGCGGGACGGTCGAGAAGTTCATTGCTGAAACCTTGCCACTGTTCTTTAACGACAAGTCTTTGATTTGAAATTGGAGTCTTGCTCAGGTCAAACCAACAGCCTAGCTGTTCTTCTAATTCTAGTACGGGTTTAGGAGGAGTAAGCCTCGTTCCGTTTACGCCGAATCCCCTGAAATCTATAAAAACTTTATTAAATTAAATTTATAAAACTTTTTATAAAAATCATAAAACGAATACAACGTACCGGGCACATATTCGTTCATGAACGTTTTCCATCTCTGGACGCGGCTGTTGTTTTTTTCCAGTAAAACCACCGCTTTCTGTCCGTCGGCAGACGCGATTGAAATCAATCCGTGCAATCCCGACGAATACAACGTTGTCGTCGCATCGTCTGCGGTCGTGGTGTGGCCCCACGTTTCAACGGCGCCTTTCACGACTCTCACGTCGACGGTTCCAATGACGTACAACACGTCTCCACTGTTAAATTCGATTAACAACTTTTCGGAAGTGTCGGACCGGAAGAACGTGGGTACACTATCGGGTAATCTAAATATTTCTTTCATCGCATAAATAAATATTGATTACCGTTATTGTTATGTTAAAATTTATCGTAAACGTTTTTTCTTTTTTTGCAAGAAACTATTTGAAAATAATGAGAAAAATACGGTGTACGGAACGCGTAAAATATTTTCGGTTACGAATTTACCAAAACGACTTTTTAATGGCCTCAATACACCACGTGCCCGTTAAGACAGTCTCTAATCTCAATTCGATAACACGTTTGTTATTAGTCATGGAACAAAATGTGATTTTTCTGATATCGGATACATTATTTTTTTTTTGATAATATAAACGCCATTTAAATTCAAAGTTTCATTCAAATTTACTATTTTATCTTTTTGCATATTTATTCGCGTTCATTGCGTTTGTCGGTTCGTCGTTTATTTCACTGGTTCGTCCGTAGTGCCGTTTAAAGTGTGAATCATGAATAATTTGGGTAGCGAAGTTACCGCAAAGGTTAAAGTAAGTTATTTTGTTCTTTTTTTTGGTTTGAGATTGTAAAAATCAATTAGGTGAATTTAATATCGACCGTGCGTGCACTTTGAAGACATGCGTGACAAATATTTTTGAAATTCTAATTTGTATTCGTTTGCGTTTCGTGTAAGAAATGTTATTACGACACCGGTCTATTTCGTTACAGAGAAACGGACGACACATTTGAATTATTATATTTTTAATTATTTAATTTTTACAATAAAATTAATATATAATCGGTGCACGTTCGACAAAAATAAATACGTATCCAAATATCCATAAGTTCTTGGTGGAGGGAACGGGTGTCTGAAACATGTGTAGTAACTACATTCGATAAAAGAGTATTAAATTAAATTTAAAATGTGGTGTGTTTCAAGTGCATCCTTACATAAACATTCGGAAACACAAATAATCAATTTGTAAAAGAATTCAAAGCCACTCGAATAGCAATAGGATAACCTATGAATTTCAATAATATACTCAAATATAATCATTAGAAACTTACCACTGGTATTAAAAAAAAAGACATTGTTCTGTAGACCTTTTAGATTTAATGTCCAATATATAGATAATAAAATATGACACGAATGGTGTAGGAGGGTAATAACAATAAAAATAATAATTATAATGTTTTTTAACTTTTAGGAAGCTATACGTGCAAAACTTAAAGAAATGAAAGCTAATAGCAGTAAGTAATACATTTTCAGAGACATTTCTCAATAATTTGTTTTCTTTTCTTATTAGTAAAGTTTTTTTTTATTACATATGTATATATATATATATTTTAGTTAAGCGAATTATATATTTTAGGCGATGAGATAATAGATTATATTATGCTGTTGGTCACTACTAAAAAATCCAGCGTTGAATTAGCCAAAAGTATTGATTTTGTGATGGAAAGTAATACAACAGTTTTTGTAAAATGGTTATCAACTGTCATTAAAAAATTACAACAAGTCACTGTTTCTACAACATCACCAATGCCACAAACAACAACAAATATATTGGGTAATTTTTAATAAATCAACAAATTACATTTTTATTTTTTTGTTAGGTTTTTGATGATTTTAATGATTTCCTTTCACAATTTCAACATTTTTTTTGAAAGGTTTATTCCCAATCTAAATGGCTTGTTTTTTATTTATGATTTACGATCTAAAGCAATTTGTCATATTAGTTTGAATGTGATTAACAATTTAAATTAATGTAATTACAGGAAATAATCAAGTACTCAAAAGTGGTATAAAAACTAATGAAAAAGAACAAAGTGACAACATTTTAGTTTGTGAAACCAATGATGTGAATTTGAGCCATTCTGATGTAGAGAAAAAAGAACATAATTTGAATTTAAATATCAATGATGATGAAGCGTCCGACAAAGAGAGTATTATTATTTATTATTTTATTATCACAGTTGTTAAGAAGATTAGTTATATTGTACTCGATATATAATAAATAGTGTTATATTTTATATTTGAATTTTATCTAGGAATTCTCAACAGTATTGATTAACTGGGAGTTATTAAAAGTAAATATGTAGAAATTAGATAAGATAATTCCTGGGTTTTGGACATTTGTCTTGTGTTATTTAAAGTAGTAGTAGGTTTGATTAAAAAATAATATTGTTTTAATATTGAAATAATATGTACATGTAAATAACTAATAGAAATAATATAATTAGTCTCTTAGGACCTAAGTAAGAGGTGTTTTCTCCCTTTGTCTTCCTTAAACCCGTTCATGATTTGTTATTGATATGAAATTATCTCTTTCTAAAAATATACATTGTGAAAGAGGTATTTTATTTTTTTTAGTACTTTTTTAATACATTGTGCAATTTTTGAAAAATATATTTTAATTATATTTTAAAATTAAGTACTTTTGACAAATTCTGACTGCATATACATTTGTTTTAAGGTGAACACAATTTTTTCTTAAACTAACATTTACAACATTTTTATCTAATTTTTTTCTGATTTCAACATTTTTAAAAATATTGGTTTCTGTACTCAAAAACTAAAAACCACGCATAATATGATATTAAAGTTGTTTTTTTGCTTTACACTAAGATTAATGTTAGTGAAATTGAAATCTGATAATTTTTGATAAAGAAGTATTTGTTAATGAAAAATAATCCTTTATTTATAACAAGTTTGAAAATTATGATTATTTATTTCTAAGTTATAGCAAAAATTAGTTAAAAAAAAAAAGAACATGTAGGTATATAGAAGAAAATAGCTCAGTCTGCTCTGAGTTTTAAACAACTTTTTTTTAATTTTCAGTTAAAATTATGATTAATTAAGTAATGTCTTATTGTTTTATATTGAGTTTTAAACTAATGTTTGTATTGATAAAACTATATTTTTAAAAAAACTTTTGTTTCAGAAGAAAGTTGTTTACCTAAATTAAATATATCAAAGTCAGCAAATCATAGTGAAAATAAAATATCCTCGCTACCAGACAAAATAAAACAAACAATTTGTTTTTCTCGAGTGGAAGATGTTAAAACTAAAAGTCATATTCTGGCGAATGAAGAAAATACGAAAAAATCTATATGTGAATCAAGAAAAATTTTTATGAATAATGATTCAAATATGAATTATGGCATTGTATTAAAAAAAAATATTCACGATGATGGTGAGAAAATTGTTTGCAAAAGAAAAAGACCTCGTATATGTATAAACAGTGAAGATGAAGATGAGACAAATATGAAGTTAAAACTTCCAGTTACTGAGACTGTTAAAGAATCAACTAAACAAATTACAAAAGAACTACCAAAGAAAAATAATAAAAAGTCCGTGACCCGAGATATAATTGTTAAACCGTTGGATTCTAAAGTAAGGCTCCATAATGCTCACAGTGCTATTTATAATATTATGAATTAAAAAGCAATTTATATGTATTAATATTTGACCTAATTATAATTATTACAATAAATATTTTATAAAATGAGCGTTTTTAATTAATTATTATTGAAAATATTATTTTTGTTAAATATTATTGATGGAAATTTAACAAAAAAATATAATAATATTGGTATATACAATATTTAATAATTAAAAGATAAAATCTTACTTTGTTATATTAAATTGTATTCGTGTAATAAGTGCATACATCATACAAATTATAAAAAAGTCTGTTTTTGTAATCAAATTTAGATTATTCAAAATGTGGTCTTGAAACTTGAAACTCAATTAATTTTTCATTCGGATATAAATTATGAGAATAAACTTATTTAGTCATTAATTATGAGTTCACTGTAGTATACAAAATTCCCACCAACACTTTTTAATGGAATTTAATTATGTATTATCAAAACCCATAATCAACTTTTGAAATCGAAAATATTATAATCCTAATGCGGCCTTACAGCTAAAATTAATTAAAAAAACTCTGAGATATAAAAGTTTTTATTTATTATAGTATACGTTTATTTATGAATATGGGAGAGATCTGAGATAGCTCTTTTTGAAATCCAATATCATATATTTGAAATTATTGTCACCGCCCACATATTTATGAACAATTTATCATAAACACTGGTTGTTGCCTAGGTATATTTATATTTTACGGTCATATTGCCCTATATAAATGTTAACAAAATACTATTATATACTCGTATATGTTCTTATACTGTATCTTGTTTTTTTGAAATTTCACAATACATGTTATTCTCGTCTTTTATCTAAGCATAATTATTGTTTGTCATCACCTGTCAGTTGTCACTAAACAATTATTCTTTTTTCTCTTCGTATCACAATAAAAGTGTTAAATGTGACTTTGCTCCTTATTCTCTTCATTCTCTTCATCACTTGCTGTCAACTTATTTAGAATGTTCAAATATGATGTTTGTGCAAAGTTATATAATTTAATCACTTTAAAATGTGTATAGTTTATTTCTAATGAACATTTGTATTATGTTCGACTGAATTATATCTGTATATTATTTATATATTGTTTTTAATTTTTGTTTAGAAAGACATTTGCGAGACCAAGAAAAAACCATTCATTCATGATTTAATTGTACAGCGAGTAGATCATCAGCGCGGTGCTTTGGCCTTAGATACTGCATTCAAGTATATACAACAACAAATTGGTGCATCGGATAAAGAAATTGCAGTTATAAAAAAATGGAGAGATTATGCTGTAGAAATGTTACGTTCCAAATAGAAGGTTAAATTGTTTATTACATGTATAGTTTTTTCAAAAGTTTAGGATAATTATTATTACTTAAAGTAATTGTATAAACTTTAAAGTGATTATTTTAAATATTTCTAAGTTATGTTGAGTTAATTTTATTATGTTAAAAAATAATGTAAATCGACATTACACGTACGTTTCTTAAGTTTATTAATTGCTAATCGTGTATATATTTAGGAAGGATTTTATGTTTAATATTAGCAAGTAAATCGGTATTATGTATTAATGTACGATTATTATTAACATTAGTTCAATTAGTTTTAGTTCAACCGTAAGCCTTTATTTATAAAAATTAGTGACCTGATATTTCAAAAGACTGAATAATAATATTTTATTACTGTAACAAGTTTTAGATATACGAGCGCTCACTTGTGCAAAACTTCTGGTTTATGAATTTTACAACGGTTCATAGTTTATTCATTCATTGTGGGTTTTACTTGCATACGAATTGGTAACATTAAGAACGAAACGCCATAGTTATTTTAAAGCTCCTACGTGACCTCTCCGGTTTCTAATTAGTAATTAATATCGATAACGGGTGAATGTTGATATATAATATTGCATAATGAAAGACCACTGAACTCTATAATCTTATGTATTGTCAATTACGTTATTTCGCTTTTTATTATTTTGTAAAAGAAATGTTTTGAATAAAATTATACACGTTATTTTTAACTTTCATTTGGAATTACTTACATATTATGTAGTATATATGTGTTTTGAAGCTTTATATTATAATTTTTGTTATTGAATACACTATAAAAGCAATTCAAATTGTATTATGATATTATTTAGCGAATAAAAATTAATGTAGTTTTTGTACTATTTTTTTCTTTATGTTTATAATAAATGACATTAGCCTGCAATTTAAATTTTATTTACGCGTTACGCCAGTGGTGGACTTAGATGTTTGGCGAGTGGCACGTAGAATAGAATTTTTCAAAGTGTATTAATATTTTTACGAATCCCTTATGAACGGGTATTATATTAAACAATAACTTATGGCTCTGTCCGTTTTTTATCCAATTTCTCCACCTCCCCGGGTTTACTTCAGCGATTTTACCACCTATCGCCGTCGTTTCTTATGACGTTTATCTTTTAGTGTGGGTGTTTTTTTTTTTTTGTTCAAAACCAAATAATATAATATAATTTTATTCTGGATGGTCTCTTCTCGATTTATGTTGTATCGTTTCTTTTTCTTCCTTTTTGTTCTATAAATTTATACGTACTTATATTTCAGTTCGACGTTGTCTGGTGTGGGCGTAGGTAAATGGAATGCCGATTTGGATTTATAGTTTTCCCGAAAATCGGGGTAAATTTAGTCTCGCATATTAAACATTTATCACGGCCACAGTTGGATCCGAGTTATACGCCTTTTTGTATCAAAACGTCTTGTCGTATTATTTGCTGTACACTCGAATCGAGGAAATACGGTCGCCAACGAAAACGTAAAAAAAAAACCAATTGCGGTACAGTTATGTGACGTAGTTTTAAAATGGGACGTGGTAATGAAAACCTGTGAACGCCGTCCGGAAGATATTTACTTTTTTTTTAACACGTTCCATAAAATTGTTAAACCTAAATTGGAGGAAAAAAAATGTTATCGATTTAAAAAAAAAAAAAAACCGTGCTTGTTGAGAGATTGCCTACGAGTGAAAACGAAATTGCGACTGGTTTTCGCCCATGCGCTTTTTTTAGCGATATTTGTTTGCATTGTTTTTTATATAATAATAATTAAAAACTTTAAACAAATAGCGTACGGGTGAGATAATAACAGTGTATTTTTTTTATTAAATTAAAAAGTCGATTATATAAAAAATTAAATAAAAATGGCTTTAAAATTCGAATTGAAATCGAGACGGATGCCGAAAAATCCCGTTGCCGTTTAAAATTATTTGGATCTCTTAATCGTTTGACTTCGATCGCCGTCACACATAATATTTCTGCTGTGTAAGATTCTAAAAAAAAAAAAAAATTCTATCCGTTCCCCGGCGTTTTCTGTTACCTTATATTTGGCCGAATCCAAACGGATTGTTTTTTGTCTATTTGCGCCAGACCTCGTTTTTATACCTCGTATATGAATATCGGTACAATCGAACGGATCGGGTGTTGTGAAATGTTCGATACTAATTAAATTTTTTTTTTTTTTTACTCATCGCCAAATATTAGGTATTTGTATATTATATAATATCGATAATAATATATTAATATGCGTATATAATTCGGTAGAAGAGATGTGTATTGCAGTAGTGGTGCGTGAATAAAATTTACGGGGAGACTTAACTTTTGTTTAACTATTAGCTATTTATATACATTTTTACTTAAAATATTAGTATTTTAGTCAATGCTGTAACTGATTAAATTTGTTAAATAATTCCGAATATAGTTATCTATATTTTTGATAGATAATTTATTCAACTTCATTATAAGTTATTAATTTGAACTACTGAAAAAATATAGATAAATTGCATTGTTTCTTATATACAATATATCGTTAGGTTTAAATATATTTTTATACAGAAATTAAATTCAAACTTTTATTAATTAATATTTATTTTATACGTATAACTGATAAAATAACAAATATATAAATTATATAACAATAAAAATATTTAAAATAATATCAGCTATATTTTTTTGTAAATAAGTTCAAGCCTTCGTTCTTTTTTTTCTGCGAATTCATTTATCACGTCTTCAACAAAAATAGGATCTTTTACCATGACTCCAAGCAGTTGTTTTTCGATTGCCAATGTTGATAGGCAAGAAAGCCGCTCATTTGTCATAGTGTTTCTTAAAAATGATTTTATGCGTTTTAACGTGCTCATTGATCGTTCACTGGATGCAGTGGTAGCAGGTATAGATAAAACCAATTGACACAATTTAGTACACTGAGAATATATTTCATGTATATCGTCTGAAAACAAATATTAAAAATGTATTTAATTTATTTTCAAATTTACAATTATACTAACGTTCTAACATACTTTTAAAAAAAAAATCCAACATTTCACGAGGAGGTTTATGTTTTTCTGTGTCCGAGTAAACTACTTGTAATTCATTACGCAAACGATGTTCGTCAAAATAATTTGGATATTGTTTTAGTAACTTTAAAAATTTGGCTTCAGGAAAATTGTTTGAATAACATTTGAACATTTTATCATTTGTTAACTCAACAAACTCAAAATTTGAAAAATCCTTAAATCTGATGTCAATTTGAAGAGTTAAAGAATCCAAAACTTCATACGATATCTTTTAAAGCGTTGCTTTCAGTTTACAGTCATAAATCAAAGTATAATTCAACTTGTTTGCTTCTTCACAACAATTGTCCACAATTTCTTCATTTCTTAATCTTAACAAATTATTTCTTAGTTTTTGAACTTCATTAACACATCCACTTATATCAGACATATTTTTAGATTGTAAAAAATTAAATACATGATCAGTATAAATAAATATTTCGTTAAAAAATATTAATAAATAAACAAATTTAGTATCATTTAATTTATCTAATAGTCCAGATGCAGTGGCAATAGATATTGGGTCCCAATTTGATTCTTCTGTCACGTGTTTTACCGAATTTTTTAATTCTTGAAAATGAATTTTAATTGTTGAAGCTGCTCTGGAATGATAATTCCATCTTGTATCACTTTGATTTGGTAGTTTAAACCCTTGTTCTCTAAGAAGTGAGCTTCTTTTTGATGAACGGTTAAAAAATGTATGAAACATTGTTAAATTGCATATGAATAATTTGACGGACTGTATCGTTTTTGCACCATGTAGCAACACTAAATTTAATTGATGGGCATAACAATGTATAAATAACGCATTTGGGTATATTTGTCTTATTAAATTTTGAACACCATTTTTTCCACCGGCCATTACCGAAGCTCCATCGTAAGTTTGACTTACAATTTTATTTCCTATTTCCCATTTTATAATTTCAGCATTTATCACTGCTGCTAAGCCCGACGCAGTTTTGTCTTTAGATACATCAAAAAAATCAATAAATCTTTCTATAATATTTTGATCTATAACATATCGAAATATTAGGCTCATTTGTGATCGACATGAAACATCGGTAGTTTCATCTGCTTGTACAGACACAAAACTTGCAGATTTAATTTCTTTTAAAATTTTAGAATTCAAAACTTAAGTAACACATTGTATTAAATCATTTTGAATAGTATTCGACGTGCCTTTAAAAATAGACGAGGATATAAAATGCTCTTTAAGAAATTGTTCTTCTTGGGCGAGTAAATCAAGTAGCTCGAGATAATTACCTTTATTTAATGACTCAGTATTCTCTCGATGACCACGAAAAGCGAGTTCTTGTTTTCCCAAATAGCAAACTACATGAACCATTCGGGCCAATATTCGTCTGTTAATACCAACTTGTTCGTTATGTTTTTGTGCTTCTAGTCGACGACCTTCTGAGATGGCATGTTCAATACGAATTTTCCCTAAAAGATGAAATTGTTTATTGATTTTTCAGGTGTGTTTTCGAAATTGAATGTTTTCCGCCTATCTTATTATATTTTTTATAGTAGATATTCCATCAAAACTCCATTCTTTTTCACCTCGAAAAAATACACAAATAAAACAAAAAAGTTTGTTGCGTTTATCACAGCCACTAAGCCATGTAAATTTATTATACCAACTGGTTTGAAATTTACGGGTAAATTTTCCGTCTTTATATTCAATGGCTAAATATGGAGTAGGCTTTTTGTTTTTTAATTTACATTTTTCATCATAAGTAAATAAATGAAAAATCTTTGTCCCAATAACTCATCTAAAGGACAATGTTTTAATTCCATATTTTTAAATTTATTAAAAACGCGGTAAGCTTACGACGCACTTACAAATATACACACCGATTATGTTCGGGCATTCTATATAATTATAATTGCCATCGTAAAGCCAGATTACGCCGGACACAGAGAACTCCTAGAGCTTCCCATACCGCGCTAATTGGCCCACGCGTGCGTTACGGCTTTTTCGCCGTTGCGTTGTTGGTTCGTGACCGTTGACGAGTCGGGTTGCGGGGAGCTTTGTTTTCCGTCAACGTCGTTTGTCGTACTTATAAATAAAAAAAACGTCGCTTATTCGCTCCGCGACGTCAGTGTTATACGACACAGCTCATCGTCTGCCGTTTCGCGAATCTGTCACGCCCGAACGGATATAAACGGTCGTCACGCGTTCTCGGTTTTGTTGTAATGCGATCGTGTTTGTGACGTCATATACACGCAGCAATCATCTTTTCCGATCGTTTGTTTTGCGCGATCGAGGTGTCCACCGTGGACATCGTGCTGTTAACGTGCTAATACGTGAGTGTCGGTTACGGCCATCGGTTGTACGGGTTCGTCCGTGTCCGTCTGGACGTAGTCGTCATTTTCCATCCTCCGACTTTCGTCTTTCGTCTCGTACCCGTTAGTACGAGGTTGCAGTCAGTGGCCGTCTACCGGTAATCGGACCGCCGCCGAACCGACGTACTTCGTTGTCGTATCATTATTTGTTGTATATCAATTGTTTATTATTATTATAATAATTATTTATTGTTATTTTTATATATATATATATATATTTGTTGGGGCGCCCTATAATATATAGTACCTTTGTGTATTCGACGTATTCACGTTGTCAATAATATTGATTGATATTATATTTATACGTTTGTTCACATCAACGTCGATGTATTTTTTATTACCCGGTTATCCCTATACGATGCGAGTCTCATCGTACAACCGCATAACGTAGGATATATGTGAGGCGCAAACAGATTACGTATATACTAATGGGCAATGGCAAATATTACTAATGGGACTATAGTCGGGCTCACGAAAAGTGAGCGCTGGCGGCCGATGGGTGGAGCTCAAATATTATCGGGGCCAGGGGTTCTCAGATGTTTAATATTAGATATAATTTTGTAAGATATATATTTAAAATAGTAAGTGTAATTTATTTTTCTTAATCATAACATTTGTAAAAATATAACAAATTTTAATATGTATGTTGAACGATGATATAATAAAATACGTATATCAAATATTTAAAAAAACACGCCAAATTGTTTTGGTTATCACTGATGTAAAACGGCCGATGGGGTTCGCTGTAGTCAGCGCTCACTTTTCGTGAGCCCGACTATAGTCTCACGGACTCTATACAAAAACCATTATCGCTGTGATTCCCCCTCCGAACTTTTATATGCCATCTATAATATTAGACTGGAGACTGTTGATCGACTGTCTCATTCGTATTACGACCTCATTGCCCGTCGTTAATCATTATCGTTAATTCCAAGAATTGTGTACCTAGTGCTATTTTCTTAGAACGTATGCGTATAACGTATACACACACACACACACACACACACACACACATATATATATATATATATATATAGTGAATATAGTTGACAAAAGTGGTATTATTCCTACATGGATTACACAAATGCCTATAAGAAAATATTTAAAAATAAATTAAAAATTAGTTTTATTGCAATGTTATAATTATTGGGGAGACGCAGTCTCAAAGTCTCCCCTGACGCACCGCCCCTGGTGTATTGTGTGTAGATTCCCCTGTTGGAAGAGATGAGTAAAAAAAAAAAAAATCCTTGATTTCGTCACCGTGGTACGTGGAACGATTAAGTGTACGTACTGTAGTTGGTAATTTATTTATGTTATTAAATATTCCGCCATTCATTATTAATCGTATATATTATATTAAAAATATTTTCAGTTTTATATATATATATATATATATATAATTATTACTATTATTATGTTTTAACGAATAATCGTGAAACAAAAATGTCGAGTTTTTTTTTATAGAAAAGTCAAAACAGATAAAAATAAAATTCTTATACACACACACACACACACACACACACACACACAGAAAGAATTAAAAACAACGACGAGCAGTTTTTATAATTGTGGACGCGTATATATCGATTCGGTCGCAAAGTCTATTTGAAGAAAAAAGAAAGACGTATCGCGACAAAGAGCGTTTGCAGATATCTTAACACTACATAGGACGCGTGGGTTTTAAATCTATATTGACAATTAAGATTACAATTATATACTATAAGTACATATTGACAAATTTATTGAGATAAAGAGTAAAATTATATTTTTATTATTGACTTTAGAATATCAATTTACACTTAAATGAGAAATAATAATAATTACAATTTGTTTTCTTAAATTTTAATGTTATTAAATTATTATAATATTGTTCTGCAGACATATTAATAATTAAATATTTTGCGTATATCTAAGCACCCGATATTAAAAATTACACACACACACACACACACACAAAAAGTGCTTTATATTTTTTACATTTTATATCTTTAAATCATATATATATAAAATAAAAATTATTCGAATTGATTAATTTTAATTTCATTCTTCACTCTGTTGTTGATCACTACACTTAATGCAGATATATTTCAAACGATTCGGACACACTCATTTAAAGCACCGTTCACACGATTTCCTCGTACTTTTGTTTTTTATTCGTCCGCACAAAATATAACATCGACCAACATTCCCCCTTAGGACGTTCAGACAAACGAGGTTCATCTTCAACGAGGTCTAAAATTTTCACACCAACTACTCCTTATGTGCGTTTTGGTAATTTTACATATCGATTTTGTCGTTCATTATTATTATTATTATTATTATTGACGCGTAAATAAAAATTATGAATATAAAATAAGTGTGAAGTCACAGCGGTTTATAATTATTAATTATTGTTTTATTTTCAACGCGAGCTGTAGATTAACGATTGTCGCGAATCCATGTGCGGATTTTATAAAACGAATAAAAAAAAAAAAAAAAAAAAAAATGGATAATTCGTAGTAAGTCCTAGAAGATGTGTGCACCTACCTATATAAATATGAGATTTATTAAAATGTACAATCTCGTATTGAGAATATAATATATATTACGTGTATGTGTTATTAAATTTTATAAAATATCTTCAGACATGCAAAATTTACTCGGGAAAAACATTAATTGTTGGTTATAATTATTAATACACGTATTGTGTTTGCTAAACGCGTAGTTTTCGCAATGAGTGTTTCTCATCCCTCCGTTTTGTATCGCTTTTTGTACGCGGGGATTAAAACTGTTACGTTTATAATATACAAATATAAAATGAGCCGTCGTGTTGTTACGTAAGTGTGTGTGTATATATAAAATATTTATATATTATAAACGCGTGTCAAGCATCGTGTTTTCGTTTTAGTTTTACTATTCAGAAAAAAAAAAAGAAAACCAGTCGAAATAAATTTTATATAAAATACCGTGTTGTGCACAGGTGTGTCGCGCGCGCTGTCGGGTTGATTTCTCGAAAAAACTTCTCTCCCCCGTAGTAATATACGATCGCGGATGCAGCTACGTGCGCGATGTGTGTTTTTTTTAAATGTATTGTTTTACGATAATTATCTGACGGCAAATTCACAAATTCGTTAACGTAATATCATATTGATTACAGAATAATTATATATTTATTCCATAATAATCGTTGATCACGTTTTAATTAACAAAATTCATTATATCATAATCGCACTATAATAATCATTGGATTTTAAACTTTTGATCTACGAAATAAATCATATAGCTTATCTGGTTTTATAATATATATATATATATTTTTTTTCGTGTACGATTTTTGAGATGTGACGTTTTGACTTTTGAGAAAATAATAAGACATTAATATTAAAGTATTTATAAAATAAATTAATATTCAATACCATAAAAATGTATTTCAACGCCAATTATTAAAATATGTAAAGTATTCAATTACTTTAAAATTCTGATTAAGTGGATGTTAATTGGTTAAAGATTTTAGAGTTTATTTCTATTATTTGAAAACAATGTGATTCGAATCGTTTTGAAATTAAAAAATAAAAATTGTCAAAACTCCGTTAGACCACATTAGTTTTCGCTTGAACGAAACGAAAAAACTATTTTGGTTTTACAATGATTAATTATTTCCTATGTAGAAATTGTCGAGTAGAAAAATGCTTCGGATGGCAACAAATCGTACCTGTCTAAAATCGCAATTTATTTGAAACGTTTTTCGCTGTTTTCTCTATAGTTTCATTATGCGTAATTAAAAATACCCTAAAAATTAATAAAATGTTAGGTGGGTAATTGTAAACTGTATAATCTATACACACTATATAATAGTACATTATTAATTATAAATAATATTATAACGAAGCTCTGCTCAAAATCGTTTTATGAGTAAATATAATGATTTCTTATTGAAAAAGAGGCAAAAAGATTTCTTACACAAAATATATTTTCGCTAGACGTCGTAACATAGTTTCAAAATTGTTCAAAACTTAATTCTAAACAACTCAATGACTTCCTTTTTGAATTTTTATTAATTGTAGTCTTACTCAGTTAAAAAGATTGCATATTCAAAAATGTGCTTCAGAGTACCAACACGGGGACTGGGTTTGGAGGCCCTATCCAAGATGTAAAACATATAGTGTTTTTTTTTATAAAAGAGTAGTGTTGTATTTTATGAGTATAAATATTTATTTTTTTTTATCAATAATAAAATAAATAATCTATTTTACACACATTCTATATGAACGATAATTATGTGAATTTTATTAATTGGCGGATTTAACGAAAAACGCTAAAGCAGTAATATGAACAATATTTTTTTTAAAAATTATTCGTAAACTTAATAAATATTTGTGTGGCTAAATACTGGAAATCAACTGTTTTTGAAAGATTGGCTCATATAATAATAATGCGAAATATCCTTGGCAACGGATTGTCAACAAAATATAATACGAAATAATATATATAACGCGAAATTAATTAAGAAAAACCGTTAAAGTGAATTTAAACGATACGAGTAGTATGAGATATATAAACGTACGTTGATTAATATATACATCTCAACCGTGTTATCATATAATAGAAAGAACGTTTATTATTCGTGCGTTATTGGTTCAGTATTCGGGCAACTTTTTGAAGATGAGCGCAATTACTGTTTGTAAGCACGACGTAATAAATCCATCCAAGACACTTGGTAAATTGTTGACCAGGTGTGAGGAGTGTAAACGCTGTAAGAAATGGCCTTGGGCTAAGATGTTGAAATGTTGTCGTACGTATAATAATACTATATACCATATCGAGGAACACACGATCCACTCCAGTTGTTCAGTTATATACATATTTTTCCACAGAATGTAAGAAATTGTGGCACACGAAGTGCCTTTCGCCGCGGATTCGCAGCTCGCTCGCAGTGGAAACAGACGCTAGGCCAGAACCGCAACCAAAGATGCATAGGGACTTTGTAAAGGCGGTTTATATATTGCCAGAGAAGAGAATCCGGAATAAATTGCATCGCAAAAATCGCAACAGTATTTGTGCAGACTTCGTAAAGTCTGTACGTATTGAATATGCGAAGGGAGACAAAGATTCTGACGAAATTACGATATTGCCGGGAAAAGAGGAAAGTTACAAAAGGAATGAGAATTATCTGGTGCCAGAAAAGAAAATACAAACTGAATCGCATAGCAGCACTCTTGGCAGTTTTCGTGCAGACGTTGCGAAATCGCTGCGTGTCGACCATGGGCTGCGCGGTGGCGATTCAAATATTTCCAATCAACATACTAAAACGCTGTTGCCGATTTTAGGCTCGAACCAGGTACTGCAGCGGCGGGAACTTCCGTCAAAAAAAGTTTATACATAAATAGATATATTATACAAATCCTTAAGTTTTACACATAATCATATCATGTAGGGTTGTTTTTTGCGAATCACATTCGTACACGTTTCAAAATGTACACATAATAAAGTATAGATCGTATATTTATATGCAAAACAATTATATTTGATATAATGCAAGATAACAAATTAATATGTGTGAGTCGTGTTTTAAGGAGAGAAAAGAGAAAATCAGTAAGAATTCCCTGGTACCAGAAAAGAAAATTGAAAGTGGATCTCGTAGTAGCTTCCTTGGCAGTCATCGATCAGAAGTTTTGAAATCGCTGCGATTTGACCATGAGCTGCGTTGTGAGGATTCCAACGAACATACCTTGCTGCCGACTTTAAGCCATCACCAGTTAATGTCGCAACAGAATTCTCCTCGACTCGGTCAATCACAGGTTATACACAAATAGATTTAATCATAAACAAATCGTTAGGTTTTACTTAATCATATCGTTTAAGCGGTTAACACAGTAGTTTTTGTTAAGCACGTGAACGTAATTTTCAAATTGTTACATTAAAAACGTTCAGATCGCATATAGACGCAACGAAAATATAATTAATATAATGCGAGAAAATAAATTGTTATGCTTGGGTTATGTTTTAAGGAGAGAAAAAACAGAGTCAATAAGAACTTCATAGTGCCGGTAAAGGAAATCAATAGTGAATCTCGTAGTATGGCCATCGCCAATATTCGTGCAGAAGTCATGCAGTCGCATGCAGACTATGAAAAAAGAGATAAAGAAACTAACAGAAACACACTATTGCCGGAAAACAAGAAAAAAGATAAAAGTAGTGAGAATTTCTTAATGCGAAAAAAGAAAATTCAAAGTGGATCGCATTGCAATATCATCGGTAGTCATCGTGCAGACGTTCCAAAATCGATGCGTTTCCACCATAAGCTGAGTGACGGTGAATCGAACAAAAATACGCTGTTGACAATTTTGGATTCTGATCGGTTATTGTCGCAGCCATCTTCCCATCATCTCAGTAAAACACAGGTCATATATAGTTTTATATAATCTAATCGATAACAACGCGGTGGCATTATTTTTTGGAGGTATTCGTTGCGAACTACGTTTGCACACATTTAAAAATATTTTTTACCTAAAGCATACGGCTCTCTTTGCACATAACACATTATAATTGATAAAATCGAGACAGTAAACTCATATGGTTCGGTCATGTTTATAGGAAACAAAAAATAAAAGTGGTGAGAATTTTTTGGTGCCAGAAAAGAAAACTCTAAGAGGATCGCATTGCAATATCATTGGCAGTCATTGTGTAGACATTGCTCAGTCGTTGCGTGTCGACCATGGGAAGCGAGACAGAGATTCTGACGACAAAATGATAATATCGGAAGAGAAGGAAAAATGCAAAAGTAGTGGGAATCTTTCAGTGACAGGGAAGGAAATTCAAAGTGAATCGCATTGCAGCGCCCATGGCTCTTTTCGAACAGATATCGCAAAGTCGGTGGGTGTCGACAGTAGTTTGCGCAACAGCGTACCCAGCGAATTTACGCTGGCGCCGATTTCAAAACTTGACCAACTTCTTCTGTCACAACCAGATTCTGCTCACTCTATTCAAATGAAGGTTAGTTATACATAAATAGACTAAATATTATAAAAAAAAATTGTTATAAAATTTTAAATAATCATATTGATTAATTAGCTATGGCGGATAGCATGTAGAATTGTTTGCTCTGAACGATGGTAGTGGATGTTTCTAAATGTTTACTTAAATGCATACAAATCCCGTTTGCGCGCAACAAAAATATATTTAATAAAATGTGAGTTAATAAATTAATATGTTTTGATGCATTTATTATGGAAAGAAAAGGCAAAAGGAATGATGAAGGAAATGTTGGTGGCGTTTAGAAGGAATAGAGAAAGTACATTTAAATATGGTTAAGCAATATTGTTATTAAATATGACTGTGTGGAAGGAAGGCATATTGAGGAAGGTCTACGACTATATTTTACCAACATATATTTAGCTCTTACATATTTTTATGAAATGTTTATCTATACTTCTACCAGTAAAATCAACTGAACGAATTCTATTCGAGTCAGCACTAAAAAACAAAAACCTTTAATTCTCTTAGTATTGAGATGTTTGTGATTTAACTAGTATTAGTATTATATTAAGTTAAATAATTTAATCATAATTAATTTCATAAATAATAACACTATTAATCCACTTTTTAAATTTATTTATTGCGTATTATATTTACTTAATTATTATTATTTTTTTGTAGTCTCAATATTCCACACATCATTCTCTTTTACGTGCCAATGATTACGAAGAAACGAATAACATGGAACAAAATGGAATATATTGTCTTCCACAAATGAATAATAATAATATGCAATCACTCGAATCCATTAATGACGTTTCACACAATTCGTGCAAACGTGCTCAAACATCGATAGAAGATTTTAGACTTCTTGGTTTATTAGGTAGAGGGGCCTATGGAAAGGTAAATGTAGTTTGAAACTGTGTTTCATAAAGTTAATTAGTATTATAAATTAACGGTTTTTTTAGGTAATATTAGCTCAACATAAAGAATCGAAAGGATATTTTGCTATAAAAACATTAAACAAACGCAAAATAGTTTCCAAAAAAATTATACATTATGTGCTATCTGAAAAAAATACATTCGAATTAGTCAGTAAAAACAAAAATCCATTTCTAGTAAATTCATTTGGTTGTTTTCAAACAAATGTAAGTCGATTATTAAAAATAAATAATAATAAAATTTAATATATGTGTATTATTCGTTCACAGTCTAATGTTTGTTTTGTCATGGAATTTGCTGCAGCCGGTGATTTATTGACGCATTTGGATAATGATGTTGTGTTTACCGAAACTAGAGCTATGTTTTATGCTGCTTGTGTTGTTTTAGGATTAGAATATTTGCACGAAAATAATATCTGCCATCGGTTTGTGTTGGTTTTGTTATTTTGAAAAGGTTTTGTTATTATAATAATGTGCATTTATATTCTATAGCGACTTGAAATTAAGGAACATATTAATGAGCGCAGACGGCTATGTAAAACTAGCTGATTTTGGATTTTGTAAAGAAGGCATAGGATACGAGGAACGAATGGAATCATTCTGTGGAACGTACAATTATATGGCACCAGAAATTTACAAAATGACATATACGCGTAGTGTAGATTGGTGGAGCCTTGGAGTGACTATTTTCCAAATGCTTACTGGATATGTAAATATTTTAGTACCGTATTATTATTATCAATCCTACATTGCTTTTAAACATAGGTTCCATTTGAGAATAAGAACAAGAAATATGAAGACATAATGGTCGATGAAGTTTATTATCCCGTTGTCTTTTCATTCAAAGCGAAGGCAATTATGATGAAGGTATGTTGTTATTCAATTTCTTTCCATTAGAAAATTAATAGGACATTTTGAAATTTTTATTTTACAGCTTTTGCATAAAGATCCAGATTTGAGATTAGGTTCGAGTAAAAGAGATGCTGAAGATGTGAAAAAACAATTATTTTTCCATAATATTAATTGGAAAGATTTGTCACGCAAAAAAATCAGGCCTCAATATGTACCCAACATTGTATGTATATTTTACCTTTGACTGAACATTTCTCTACATAAATAATACTGTATAAACTGCTATTTATTTGATGTAATTCAATATATTCCGTTAGAAAAGTTAAGGTGCCGTGGAACGAAAAATTATTGAAACAACAACTAATGAACAAATATTCAAATTCGTTGTCTCGTGATACACAAGAGTTATTTCAGGATTTTCATTAACTGATGACTGAATACAACAAGAACAGGTGTATTTACATTGGAAATATTAGGTATTCATTAAAAAGTTATGTTTGTAATAAAATCGATCAAAATATAATTGCTGTAATTATATAGTTTTCATTTTGTTTGAACTCCGAACGAAACTAGTTAGGTATACGAATAGAGCTATTATATAGCTATATAGTAGTTGAGTATACATATATATTTAAGGAATAAAAATGTTCATTTCATTTCTTCCGATTATGGTCGGTTTAGAGAATTTTTAATATTTTCACATAATGTATAAGTCATAGAATGTGAAATTTTTGATTTTAGGGCTAAAAAAATGTTTGTAACTTAAGCCTTACTTCAGCTGTATTCAAAACGACGTAATTTAAATATATATATTTTTTTGAAACCATTCGAAACGACATGCAATTTTCACAATAATATTGTCATAAATCATTGTTGTAAATGACGACTATGTATTATGATGATTCTTCGACGTCGCCAACAATGTGTACGCGTAACACATCACGGATAAGATCCGATTTTAAGAATATCTCGAAAAATAAAAAGTATAAACTCCTACGTTTTGTCGTCCTTTTTATATCTCCTCGTCGCGTTTTTCACACGCGCCGTAAATACGTAATAACGAGTTGTGTAGCAGCCGTCGCGGCGCCTCACGCGTCATTCGGTTACATTATAGACGGACGAGCGTACTTATTGAATAAACAGCCGATCGAAGGAACGATTTCTTGAATTGTTGTTATGGGATATTTTATTATGGAAATTATTTAACCAGAGAACGATTTTTATTGTGTATGGAAAAAAAATAAATTTCGGTATAACAACTGTATTGGTATACGTCAACGACTATCCGTTTCACACGAAACCAATTCGCGTTTTACTTAGAAATTTTGCAAAATTTTACGTTTTGTTTATAGTTATTTACCACGTTTTAATACGATATACGTTAAAATGCGACAAGTTAACGACCGATTTATATGGTATCTCGGTTATGGGCACAATTAACACGTTATTTTCGCACTTAATTAATGATGAACGTTATTTTTGCGTTTTGGATTTCAAACGAATATTTTTATGTCGTTTTGCGTAAAGAATGAATAAGCGCATACGTCATCGGAAGTGCGAGGAAATGGTCCCGAGAGAAAACGATGAATGTTTCAACGAAATCCGTTTCGGTTCTTCTGAATTCCGACGTCCCGAGTACCACAATACGCGTATGGAATAAATAATCGGCGCCTTCCTCCCTTCCACCACTGCTGAGCGGCCGCTATTTACTTATTTCATTTATGAATTATTCGAAATTGAAAAAGCTGAATCGGTGAATTTTCTCAATAAAATGTACAGATGAATAATATTTTTATTATGTAGAAATATTTCCTATGTAGAAATTGTCGAGTAGAAAAATGCTTCGGATGGCAACAAATCGTACCTGTCTAAAATCGCAATTTATTTGAAACGTTTTTCGCTGTTTTCTCTATAGTTTCATTATGCGTAATTAAAAATACCTTAAAAATTAATCAAATGTTAGGTGGGTAATTGTAAACTGTATAATCTATACACACTATATAATAGTACTGTTCACGCAACTCAACTATTTAAACATTCGCGTCAAACAGTGGCGCACCCAAGGGGATGGACTCCGGGTCCGGACCCCCCCCTTGACTAGTGCAATAGTATTACATTTATAGATGAAAATCCAAATTCTGATACAACTTTCATATTTTTCTGTTAAAATTTCGCATACGATATAGATAACACCAGGTGTTAACAATTTATTGATTATATTATATTATTATAATATATAATCTATTTTTATTACCTATTAAAAGTTTTGTTTTTCATAATGTAGTTTTTTAGACCCCCCCCTTGAAAAAATCCTGGGTGCGCTACTGGCGTCAAACCAATTGGCAATCGGTCCGTCGGAGCGCGCGCCGCGCGTAGAACTTTCGAGAACGTCTACCCACCCACCCACCTGCTAACGTGCGATTAATCTTATCGAACGACGTATTTTATTTTGTGCGGTACGTTGCCTTTCACGTTTTCGTCGTCCGTGGAGTACGATCTCCGTCGCGAAAATCTTTTTTTCTGCCGTCCGCGTGCCTTCTGCTCGCTACCGTGCGTTGTCGTTCGTGCTAGTCGGCACGTACGGTCTGGCTCTGTTTTGTCGCGACTCGTCGCCGTTGCCGTTCGATTTACCGTCACGTTGGTCGGTGATCGTTATCGTCGTCTTTCAAACGCGATTTAAATACGGCACGCGCCTGTACTCTTATTTTCTCCGTTGTTAAATCCGGATCGTTTAGTGCGAGACCTCGCGACTGGTGCGACCGGGCCACGCGAATTGACGTGCTCAGCCGTCTGATGTTCCTTCCAGTCCGAGCTGTTATATGGTAAATCGTCCATTTTAAATCGATTCATTACGAACCGCCAACGTCGTATAAATCGTGTCCGGTCACGTGGGTTCGGTCGTTTCTAATTTGGATTGTGACGTCAGCCACGCCAGTGCGACCACATACGCAGACAAACGACTCTCCGAGGATGTCCACAACACAACGCCGCACTGTCTCCGTTCAATGACTTCTCATACTGTGGTGTAAAGTCTACGTATTGAATATGCGAAGGGAGACAAAGATTCTGACGAAATTACGATATTGCCGGGAAAAGAGGAAAGTTACAAAAGGAATGAGAATTTTCTGGTGCCAGAAAAGAAAATTGAAAGTGGATCTCGTAGTAGCGCCCTTGGCAGTTGGCAGTCATCGAGCAGAAGTTATGAAATCGCTGCGATTTGACCATGAGCTGCGTGGTGACGATTCCAACGAACATACCTTGCTGCCGACTTTAAGCCATCACCAGTTAATGTCGCAACAGAATTCTCCTCGACTCGGTCAATCACAGGTTATACACAAATAGATTTAATCATAAACAAATCGTTAGGTTTTACTTAATCATATCGTTTAAGCGGTTAACACAGTAGTTTTTGTTTAGCACGTGAACGTAATTTTCAAATTGTTACATTAAAAACGCTCAGATCGCATATAGACGCAACGAAAATATAATTAATATAATGCGAGAAAATAAATTGTTATGCTTGGGTTATGTTTTAAGGAGAGAAAAAACAGAGTCAATAAGAACTTCATAGTGCCGGTAAAGGAAATCAATAGTGAATCTCGTGGTATGGCCATCGCCTATATTCGTGCTGAAGTCTTGCAGACTATGAAAAAAGAGATAAAGAAACTAACAGAAACACACTATTGCCGGAAAACAAGAAAAAAGATAAAAGTAGTGAGAATTTCTTAATGCCAAAAAGAAAATTCAAAGTAGATCGCATTGCAATATGATCGGTAGTCATTGTGCAGACGTTTCAAAATCGATGCGTTTCCACCATAAGCTGAAAGACGGTGAATCGAACAAAAATATGCTGTTGACGATTTTGGATTCTGATCGGTTATTGTCGCAGCCATCTTCCCATCACCTCAGTAAAACACAGGTGATACATAGTTTTACATAATCTAATCGATAACAACGCGGTGGCATAATTATGTGGAGGTATTCGTTGCGAACTACGTTTGCACATATTTAAAAATATTGTTCACCTAAAAACATACGGCTCTCTTCGCACATAACACAATATAATTGATAAAATCGAGACAGTAAATCCATATGTTTCGGTCATGTTTATAGGAAACAAAAAATAAAAGTGGTGAGAATTTCTTGGTGCCAGAAAAGAAAATTCTAAGTGGATCGCATTGCAATATCATTGGCAGTCATTGTGTAGACATTGCTCAGTCGTTGCGTGTCGACCATGGGAAGCGAGACAGAGATTCTGACGACAAAATGATAATGTCGGAAGAGAAGGAAAAATGCAAAAGTAGTGGGAATCTTTCAGTGACAGGGAAGGAAATTCAAAGTGAATCGCATTGCAGCGCCCATGGCTCTTTTCGAACAGACATCGCGATGTCGGTGGGTGTCGACAGTAGTTTGCGCAACAGCGTACCCAGCGAATTTACGCTGGCGCCGATTTCAAAACTTGACCAACTTCTTCTGTCACAACCAGATTCTGCTCACTCTATTCAAATGAAGGTTATACATAAATAGACTAAATATTATAAAAAAAAATTGTTATAAAATTTTAAATAATCATATGGATTAATTAGCTATGGCGGATATCATGTAGAATTGTTTGCTCTGAACGATGGTAGTGAATGTTTCTAAATGTTTACTTAAATGCATACAAATCCCGTTTGCGCGCAACAAAAATATATTTAATAAAATGTGAGTTAATAAATTAATATGTTTTGATGCATTTATTATGGAAAGAAAAGGCAAAAGGAATGATGAAGGAAATGTTGGTGGCGTTTAGAAGGAATAGAGAAAGTACATTTAAATATGGTTAAGCAATATTGTTATTAAACATGACTGTGTGGAAGGAAGGCATATTGAGGAAGGTCTACGACTATATTTTACCAAAATATATTTAGCTCTTACATATTTTTATGAAATGTTTATCTATACTTCTACCAGTAAAATCAACTGAACGAATTCTATTCGAGTCAGCACTAAAAAACAAAAACCTTTAATTCTCTTAGTATTTAGATGTTTGTGATTTAACTAGTATTAGTATTATATTAAGTTAAATAATTTAATCATAATTAATTTCATAAATAATAACACTATTAATCCACTTTTTAAATTTATTTATTGCGTATTATATTTACTTAATTATTATTATTTTTTTGTAGTCTCAATATTCCACATATCATCCTCTTTTACGTGCCAATGATTACGAAGAAATGAATAACATTGAACAAAATGGAATATATTGTCTTCCACAAATGAATAATAATAATAATATGCAATCACTCGAATCTATTAATGACGTTTCACACAATTCGTGCAAACGTGCTCAAACATCGATAGAAGATTTTAGACTTCTTGGTTTATTAGGTAGAGGGGCCTTTGGAGAGGTAAATGTAGTTTAAAACTGTGTTTCATAAAGTTAATTAGTACTATAAATTAACGGTTTTTTTTAGGTAATATTAGCTTAACATAAAGAATCGAAAGGATATTTTGCTATAAAAACATTAGACAAACGCGAAATAATTTTCAAAAACATTGTACATTATGTGCTATCTGAAAAAAATACATTCGAATTAGTCAGTAAAAACAAACATCCATTTCTAGTAAATTCATTTGGTTGTTTTCAAACAAATGTAAGTCGATTATTAAAAATAAATAATAATAAAATTTAATATATGTGTATTATTCGTTCACAGTCTGATGTTTGTTTTGTCATGGATTTTGCTGCAGCCGGTGATTTATTGATGCATTTGGATAATGATGTTGTATTTACCGAAACTAGAGCTAAGTTTTATGCTGCTTGTGTTGTTTTAGGATTAAAATATTTGCACGAAAATAATATCTGCCATCGGTTTGTGTTGGTTTTGTTATTTTGAAAAGGTTTTATTATTATAATAATGTGTATTTATATTCTATAGCGACTTGAAATTAAGGAACATATTAATGGGCGCAGACGGCTATGTAAAACTAGCTGATTTCGGATTTTGTAAAGAAGGCATGGGATACGAGGATCGAATGGAATCATTCTGTGGAACGTACAATTATATGGCACCAGAAATTTACAAAATGACATATACGCGTAGTGTAGATTGGTGGAGCCTTGGAGTGACTATTTTCCAAATGCTTACTGGATATGTAAATATTTTAGTACCGTATTATTATTATCAATCCTACTTTGCTTTTAAACGAATGTTTCAACGAAATCCGTTTCGGTTCTTCTGAATTCCGACGTCCCGAGTACCACAATACGCGGATGGAATAAATAATCGGCGCCTTCCTCCCTTCTACCACTGTTGAGCGGCCGCTATTTACTTATTTCATTTATGAATTATTCGAAATTGAAAAAGCTGAATCGGTGAATTTTCTCAATAAAATGTACAGATGAATAATATTTTTCAATTTTCTTGAAAAATCAAAAAAATTAAATAAATACGACCAGAAAGTCAAAATATTAGTGTACATATAATATCGTTAGGTAACACTGAACTAAAACTGAGCGGAAACAAATCTTTTTAAAAGTAGTATACCTACACTAAATAATTTTGATAGTAATGCAGGGGCATTAGAAATTCAACGTGATGCTTCACAAGGAGCACTGGGCTGCTGCCTATTCCAAAATAAGAAGCCCATCCGTTTTGCCTCTAGAAGTTTATCAGAGACTGAAATAAAATATGCTCAGATAGAAAATAAATGCTTGCTATTACTTATGCATGTACTAAATTTCATTACATAATAAATGGACAAAGAAAAGTAAATATTTTTACAGACCATATCCTTTGGTAGGTATAAATAATGAATAAAGAAATACATAAAATCCCAAACAATAGACTAAAGATATTACTTATTAAATTGATGATATATGATATGTCAGTGCAGTATTTCCAGGTAGATGTATGTATGTAGCTGATTACTTAAGTAGAAACTACTATATAGTTACAAAAAATACACCAGATGCTGACCTTGAGGATATAGTGCATACAGTTAATGAGATAGAAGTAGAGTTTACTAGTGAAAAAGAAAAGGAATTTATTAATGCAACAAGAAATGATGAAATACTGAGTAAAGTTATACAGTTTATACAAAACGGTTGGCCAAAGAACACAAATAATCTTGAGGGTGAAATTATACATTTTAAGATAAAAGATGAATTGAAAATAATTTAATATATTATGGCATGCGTTTAGTAGTCCTTAAATCATTAAGACAATATATAATTACAAAATTACACGAAACACATCTTGGGATTACTAAAACGGTAGGAATGTCTAAAAACATGTTTTATTGGCCAGGCATAAACTCAAACATTGAAAATTACATTTCGAGTTATCTTATATGTTTAAAATATAGCAGAAATAAAATTAAAGAACCATTGAATAGTCATGATACACCAGATTTTCTTTTTATAAAATTCGGATTAGATATTGTTGAAATAGAGGAAAAATATTTTTTAATAGTAATAGACTATTATTCTAGATGGCTTGAAATATTAAAATTAAAACAAAAAAATATCTCAGCAATAATAGCTAAATTAAAAACAATTTTTAGCAAGTTGGGATACCTGAAATTCTCATAGCAAATAATAATCCTAGTAAAAGTTTAGAATTTCAAAAATTTGCTGCAGATTGGAGATTTAAAATAATAAATTCAAGTCCAAATTACCCTAAAAGTAATGGGTTAGCCGAGAAAGCTGTAGAAATAGCAAAACATTTATTAAAAAAATCAGAACATGAAAATCGAGATTTAGAACTATATCTTCTTAATCACCGTAACTCATCTGTTGCTGGTTTGCAATGTACACCAGCTCAACTACTACAAAATAGAGAAATTAGGCCTAAATTAAATGTTTTAAATAGGAAGGATTTGTTTAAAGCTATAGTACAAAGTGTTAGAGAAACAATGATATCTAAAAAAAAAAACAAGCTCGATATTATAACAAAAGATCAAAGAAATGTGAAAATAATTTCAATAGTGGTGAAAGAGTACTCATACAAAATAAATTTACACGAAATTGGATAGAGGGGAATAATAATAATTATTATTATTATTAAAATAGGTTTTCAAGTACTTCTATTTTAAATTTATTTGAAGAAATAAAATTTCAATAGGTCACAAATTTTATTCAATCTGATAATAAAAAAAGTGGTCTGGGAAGTAAACATTAGATAGGATAACAAGACATAATGCTAAGTAATACTTGGATTAGTATACTTGCTAATGCAGACAATATAGTTCTATTAGTTTATTAGGCCAAAACAAACATACATTGATGAAGTTGTGCAATATATTAATAGACATTAAGATGGACTACATGAGTCAGTAGGGAGCAAAACAAAACTCAAACCATAGCCACAATAAATACAAGATAACACATAACTATTTCAACACAGTCTATATTTTATAGTTAGTGATTTGTTAAAATTAAACTAAATATGATTCAAAACCTAAATAGATTATATCCAGAATAATACTGAAAGTACACTGTTGTCTATAGTTCACAATACAACACAATATCCATTAATTGTTCATATTATTATAACATAAATTAAATATATTTGTGAGAAACTTCTAATAATTTCACACTTTTTTATATTTATAAAAATCATATTCACCCAATAATTAATTGCTTCCGAATAATATATTATATATTTACCTTAAGACGTATATCTCTTGAAAACAAATATTTGTTATTTTCGACACGATACATGCCACGTTTCATAAGTATTTCACATGATTTACGTGTCAACGTATTATGATGACCATCCATAACTAAATCTATCATGTCTGAATAACCATAAGAAGGCAATTTATCAGGTGTTAATGCGTCATAATATAAAAATCTAAAAAATATTTTAATTATAAGCACAACTAAACAAGTCACTGTATAACAAAACATACTTATCAAGAAGTGAACCCATATTTTTAACATCTTCACTCGGATTTAAAACTACTGGTGCTACTGTATCAATGCATATCAACATTTCTGTATCATTGGGATATAATGTCGCATACAAAAATCCAATAGCAGCTCCTAAAGAATGACCCATGATAGAAATTCTTCTCCAATTGTAATGTCGGACAATTCTCCTCAATATAGCTAAACCGTCCCAATATAAATAATACAGCAAACCCTATAAAAACAATTTTATTGTTGTATAAAATGTTTATTTTGTCAATTATTAAGGTGGTATACAATTATTACGATTACTACGAAAATAATATGTTTACCGGGGGAATATGAGAAGATTGTCCATGTCCTGGTAAGTCTATACACAAAATAGAAATGTCTTTTGGCAGTAATTCAATCAAAGGATCAAAAGTTCCAGCATTATCTTGCCACCCGTGAATTGCGATTATGGGCTGTTTGTCTTTTGATCCCCACCATTTACCTGAAAAAAATCAAAAAAATAATGAACATATTAACTACAAAATACTATGTATATATGTTTTTGTATTTATTTTTATTTATGTACAATAATACTTAAACCTATATTTTAGATTTATGAACATTTTTATGAAAAAAAATTTACAACAAAAAAAATTATAAAAACATGTCAAAATACAATTCAGTTTAATGGAAAATAATATTCAGATAAGATATAGGCACATTTGTTTATTTAATATATTTTCATCAATACCTTTAAGGCAATGTATGATTGATACATTTTTAATTTAACAACAAGAGTTTAGTAATAAAAACAGCCTAATACCATTAATATGAACACAAAAATGTTGACAACTCGAAAATGAATTTCAAAATATACAATTCAAATTATTTTTTAATCTATTTATTATTAATTGACACTCATTAAAATAAGAGTTAGATTCTATTATTATTCTATAACCAAACAAAAATGTGTTAGTTTTATTTTGAATACATATTCAAATATATATATATATATATATATATATATATATATATATGAATATTTAAATTAGTATTTGAAAAAAAAAATTAAATAATTTTATATGACAAGTTTGTCCTTGTGATAAAAATCAAGTGACTTCAATACTAACCACTTACGTAACCAAACGGTACAGAGATTTTGATTTCTTCGAAAAAGGGACTACCTTTAGAGTTATCCATAGTAAATCTAAAAATAACATACACGAGCCGTGTCAAAATATAACATTTTAAGTTGAATTATTCCATAGCAATATGTAAAATTAAAAATTTCAGTTAAGGTAAAAAAAAAAACTAAATGTTATTTTCTATAAACACAAATAATATCAAATAAAAAGCAAAATATTTAAATTAATTTAACACACTTATCCGTAATTAATACAAATTAATATTAAAACGCCTTATGGGACTCTATAATAATGAAACCAATATAATTAATATGAATTGTAAATTAATATAATGTGTTACATTACATTCGCTTTAGAATTATATAAAAAATGTTGTGTTAAAGATTAAGTATTTTTTTTCATATTCTTATCTCATATAATATATTATGTATTGCATATACTTATATAATAACAATTAAAATTTCATGTCATTTATATAAGAATAGTGTTAAAAACTCTAATCTACAAGTAGTGGCGTAGACAAGGAGAGTTTGGGTGTTTAAACCCTCCTTCATTATTTTTTTTTTTACGTTTTTATCTTATAAATGTACGAGTATTATAATTTATGCTATTGTGTATTTCATTAATTCTAGTACCTACTATATGTGTAAACGTATGTAAAACACAGTAGATATGCTGTATGTATTTATATAAATAGGTAACGAGACGAAATTCGAATTTAAATATACGGTGGCTGCTCCAGAATTTTTAACACACAGTCAATAATTTCTATAATATTTACACTGCAGTAGGCCGCACATTATTTATTATCCACACAAAACCCACGGGAGGTTTAACCGCACACAAATCAAAATAATTGAAATCGTGTATTTATCGATGTTTATTTTATTACAGTCGAACATAATTGGAATAAAGAAAAAGTTATTTTTATACATAAATGTCCTAATGGAAATGTTAGGATAAAATATATATTTATACATTTAACATTTATATATTTAATAGTTTTATTATCAAAAAAAAAAAAAAAAAAGATAGGAAGCCGCGAACGTCGTTCGAGTTAACTATTCGGATAAAGATTTCGGAGTGTATTGTTATCATTATACATTTGATAGCGATGATTGCATTCGGTGAGACGATTCTGAGCTCAGCTTCGGTGCAATGAACTTTGTCGAAAAATTCGAAATGGTTTCAAACTGTTTTATTATTTGTTTAAACCTTTATTGATCTATTCGACAAATTCAGTTTGCATTCCGTATTCTAAGATTCGAACCGAACTGTTTTTGCGTTCAGTTCGATTCGAACATTTCCAATTACGAGTTCGAAAATCGGACAGTTCGTGTAAACGCGTCTACTCAAAGCCTACAATTGTAATAATTAATAGCCCAAAATTAAAAGAAATTTTTTTGAAAAAATTTTCTCGTTAACACGGTCCAGAGCAGTAGTAGTATAGTATGTTTAGTGAATATTTTCATGCTTCTATACGACGATTGAATTCGAAATTACGAAGACCAAATCGCGCTTTTACCGTTTCTATGTGATTTCTCGGTAGTTTTTTTTTGCTTCTCACGCTTGCAAAAAGTATTGAGAAAATCGGAAAAAAAATAATTTTCTCTAAAATATCGATTAGACGCGATTACACGCTAAAGATCGGAGTACTCTTTCTGGTAGAATTTTCGGATACAGACATAAAGAAAACCACATCATTTAAAAAGTGAAACTTATATACACATGACGTTCTGTGGGGTCGGGCAATAGTCCATCTCCTTGGCCTGGCCCACTGGTGCAGAGTTCGAGCACACTCGTATGTGTGGTACGCGCGTGCGTTTTTCTCGAACAACGGGGAATCGTTGGAGACGATTTCGAATTCGACCGTTTTGAACTGCTCGAGGGCATTGTAAGTTAAATAAGCTATTGAGAGAGAAGAAGAAGAAAAAAAAACAACCTTTGTGCGCGATCTGACTGGCTCTGGTTACTATACGAGCGCGCGCGCTTTTCCACCACGTTTCGTATGCGCGCGTTCTCCAAATATTATTTCTATTTTCTCAGTCTCGAGACAATTTAATTTTATTTCCTCGCTTTTTATCCCGAAGGGTATTCGCTTTATGTACGTGTACGTACCACTACTACCTATCACTGTATGGCGTAATATAATAATAATAATATATTTTCTCCTCGTTGCCTCATCGTCGCAAGCTGATCAAAAATAATGTCGTTTAGCCCGCAGCTAAAAAAAAAAAAAAAAAAAAAAAAAAACTTAAAAATATTTACAGGTATATATTCTCGTAATAAAATACGTCGTTTTTATTCCAATGCAATTTTTTTTTAATTTATTATTCGAAAAATGTCGAAATTATCGTAGCGACAGCTGAATCGAAAAATGGTTCCCCGGATACATAGTGTATGTACTCTTTTATACGTAATACGCGAGAAATGAATTATCGAAATTTTCGTTTATTTCATTTTACGTTAAAAGAATTATTTCGAAATTCATTTCTGGGTTACATACAAAATGTTATCAAGTGAACGTGACGACGGCAGCACTTGATTTGTGGTATGCGTTTCGAATGAATGGGCGACGGTCAGTGGCGTATCCAGGGGGGGGGCTGAGGGGGCTGCAGCCCCCTCCGAAATTTCAGGAAATCTTAAATTATTATTTAATTAATTAAATAATATAATATACATAGGCACCATACTGCAATACGACATAGTACGTTGTTTCCATTACCAAACTATAATATCACAAAGACAGAAAACATGTACAACATCATGCCTATCGGGATCAAAAGCTGTGGAAAAGCTAGACGACTAAAATTAACAATATGATGTAAATAATAATTTTTTGTTTAAAAATTTTAAATATAGTTTTTTTAATCACTTATTTTGCAGTTGTTATGTTTTTTTTTTGTAAATGATCAGCCCCCCCCAAAAAAAATTCCTGGATACGCCACTGGCGACGGTGAATGCGAAACGACGGGGGCTCGTTCTGTACTATAAATTAAATGCGCGCAAACAGCAAAGGCAATCTAATGTTATATTTTGATCCATTTTGGTACAAAATGAGTGTACTCTTAAAGTTATATTGGAATAAAAAAAAAAAAAGAAAACGCTGTAAATCAAAATTAACATACCCGAGAGTAGCATTTTAAGTGCAGACGCCGTTTTAAATCATCAATAAACGATGGTTCAATGGTGCTTCGGTCGTGATCGAGCGTCGAGTGCTTAGGTGACGGTAAACTCGGTCGGTCCGAAAAGCGTGTGAATACGAGTAAACCAGTAAAAATCATAAAATATAAAATAAACGAGTAAACGGATGTACAACCGAGGAAAGATGAATTGTTACGTTAATTTTATTTCGTTGAAATACGCGAAATAATAATAATAATAATAATAATAATTATAAATACAGCAAACGCGCATACGATTGCGGTCAATCGGTCAGTGTTGAACTAAACACTCGCGTATACCGACATAGCGCGTCAGTCGACCGCGATGAATCAGGAAACGAAAGTAGTTACCAGATAGCGCTACGAAAAAACATAGATGCGGGAGGGGGTAGCAGCAAGACGCATATAAATAGCGGTTCGAAACCGGCGGATCGCTCAGTATAGCCGCGGCGGGAAAACGCGAACAACTTTGTTTCCCCGTCGTGATTAAATGTTATGAGGTGTGTGTGTTAAAATTTAAACCGAAGCACTTGAATTGAACTACAACGGCGGTTCTCGATTAACGGTTCATAAACCGTGTGTAAACTGTTAAACTTTCACGGATTATTATAAACCAACGTCGAACGGGCGAAAATGTTATACCCGGGTATTATACATAATATCGTATACTGTAATAAGACGAGAATACGTTGCGGTGTTACTAATATAATTATGCATTATCATCCGAGTATCATGGATATTTTGTCAGATGCGTGTCAGGAACTGTCCCGTGTTATGTTCGCCGCGTTTATACAATAAGACGGTTTCCGTCAATTCTTCTACTTTGTACCATAATATAATGTACTTCTTCTACCATAATAAATTTATTATGTTTATAACATTTAACATATATATGTAATATTGTATACTAAAAAGAAAGTCGGAACAGTTTGTAACGTTATTGAAAAGGGATTTCAAAATCGATTATCAAGAGACAATTATAAATATGTACTTGTGATAATCTCCTGGTTTAGCCTTTGTCAGAGAAACACCCGGTTACTGTACACCGATGACAGTAGACAGAGTTCGGTGATGTCATTGTTATTGAGTGGCATTATCGTCGCGTGCTAAAGACCGCTGGTAATGACAGCTACTCTCACGCTGTCAACTATCAAAATATATAAATGTATTTGTGCTCTAGATATTATTATTGTTTTGTAGATTACGCAGTAATAATCGTAATATGTGACACTGCGGTGTAATGACAAAAAAAAAAAAAAAAATTATACATTTTTTTTTTACAAAATTATCATCATTTATTTTACGTTTGAATACAAAAGGAAAAAAAAATTGAAATTTTATTTGTTTTTTTTTTGTTTTGAGACGTATGCAGACAACGATAAAATTCCTTGTATTTATTTTTAAATAAATATATATATATATATATATATTTTTTTTTTTTTGTCAACATCACATCACACCGTTAAATTATTTATATATTAAATTAGTAGCTTGCAGTCGCGGTGTACCTACTTCAAATATATTTAATGAAGCGATTATTTTCGAAAAAAATTTAGAAAATACATTTAAAGGCATTTTAATATATTATTACAGTGACTGTTAAGTCCGTATATATATTTTTTTTTGTTTTGTACCGTCTGCGTGGTAATAATAATAATAAAAATCGTTTTATTTATTTTTTTTGCGCTTACAATATAATTAAATTATATATATATATATATATATATATATATATATATATATATATATAAGTAAATATTTGAAATGTTATTCACTCAATTTAGCATATTTATAATTCGTACAGAAAAAAAAAATAAAATAAAAAAAATCTAATACTAACTTTAGTTTTACTGCATTATCTTCCTTTGATATTCCATATTTATAAGACATTTTTTTTACTTCGACAATATTGGAACCTTAGTTATATAAGAGTTATGCATCTATGCGGTGTATTTATTCATCGATGGTTACTTGATTGCGGCATGTGTTGTATATAGATTTTTTTTTTTTGGAAGTTGTTCGGAAACGACGAGGGAGGACGTGAAAAATGTTTACCCCCACACAGTTGTGTACAATCTGTAACTATCAAGTGTGATAATAATTAATTACAATAAAATGTCCGATATTTTAACCGTGTCTCAATTATATCGCCGTTACGTTATATAATAAATATTATACGGAAAAAGTTGATGAAGTACTTATATAAATATTTTTAACAAAAAAAAAAAATAATTGAACAATTTTAAAACTGCACTGTACAAGTCTTCTTCTGGAATCCAGTCTTTGCTTGGAAAAAAAATGTCTCGAATGAAACGATACATTTTTAATTTTTAGATTCTGAGCAAAGCGCGACAGATACATATATTTGGTTTTATAACGTTGTTTATTTATTTTTTTTTATACAAATTTTCGTTTAGAAAGAAAATGCTCGTCTCGTCATACGTCATTACGGTGCCTCAAATTGTGTATCTACTCGCGGTACTTAATAAATTTGAAACTTTTTCGATTTTCTCGGTAGTTCATCCATGTACGTAATTCCGAACAACTTAAAAATTGGAAATCAAAACTATTTTCTCAATAGTTTTTAAACGCGACGCATTTTTTTTTTTTTTTATATAATTTAATTGTCACGCGATACATTATCTCGTTTTATTTCATTTTTACCGAAGAATATTTTATGCGCCGTTCGAGCGAACAATATACGATTAAAGTGTGTTTTATTGAATTTATTTCATTTCGACGGATACATACCGCGAGTACATACAACGCGTATAAATTCGATTGATCTGCGATCACGTAACGTCAATGTCTAAAATATAATTAAATTAGATGGACGGTGAATTGTGGGATGGATGCTAGTGTATTAAATATGTTCTTGCCAACTAATCGGGTTTGAAATATACGTAGGTCCTTCCTTCGAGTTCAAAACGAATTTAAAGAAAAAGAAAATTACGTTTCGGGGAAATTGTAGTATACCTACAACCGTTTAATTTATTGTGAGATTATTCAATCGCGTTTTGCGTTTGTTTTAATTTCTTTTAACTGCCAGTATCGATGCGGTTTCTGTACACACACATATATATGTTTATAATAATAATAACGTTTTGTGCGATAAAATTACATTTCACTTCAACTTCCTCGTTTTTGACGTCGCTATAAAACGTGCACGTTAATTCGAATTCAATACAACTGAATATTTACACAACGCGATAAAAATATTCGTTGAAATAATTTCAGTTTGGCGGCGAAAAATACACTCAAACTAGTATACATTTGTGTACACGCACGCGTGTGTTGAGAGTTAAATAAAACGCTTAAAATTTGGGTGAGTGTATTTTAAAATTTAAAAAAAAAAACGAGACTTTTATTTTAAACAAAATTTCCTCCCTCATTCCTAATACATTTATACAATTCAAATCGACCCTAACGCTGAAATTAAAGAAAAAAAAGTACAATATTATTGAATTTTTTAAAATATAAGGAAAATTTCTCTGTGTCTTACAATTCGATTTAAAGCAGGAATCTTTATTTTATACGCGTTACGAGTCTTATGATAAGTTCATCATAATAACGCATTTCGATTTCCACGCGATTATTCTTCAGTTCGTTCACTATTCGGTTTTTATGTTTGAGGGTTAGAACATCAATCTATATAATATTAAAAATATTAATTAAAGTTCAATTAAAAATTTAAAAAAAAAAAATGCAGTCTTGTACCAAAAATACGCTGTGTATAATAACGAGCATAATAAATTTATCTAAGTTATGTCGTTGCTTTTGTATACGTGTTATGAGTTTATGTTTAAAATTTAATACAAAAAAAGTGTACTTCTTGCCTATAGAATTTTTCGTTAAACAACGTTCTTCTTATAATATATATTTTATATGTATATTCAATATATATTATTTACAAACACACGTGAACGGATAAGAAGTGTACTATAATGTACGTTAGAAAAAAAGTTTTCATTCAATTTTTCTTTTATATATATATATATATATAATATTTTATATAACATTTTCATAAAACCTGCAAATATCAATTTTGTGTCAAGACGTGATAATATTTTTTCTTTCCCTCCCCCCCGTAGGTCATTCGAGAAAAACTTTTTTCTTTTTTTTAACATCAATTTATATTGTGACACATATCACTCGGCTACATGCGATATTATTATCAACGAATAAACCGCGTGTCGTAGTACACACATAATACAATGTATAATAAGAAAAAAAAAAACCAAAAACCTAAACTTACGGAAACGATTTGAACTGCACAAGTCTGGTAATTCGATACTAAACGCCGTCTCTCGGCTCTTTTATTGTGCGCATATTGGCGTTTAGGAAAGTTTTCGAGTTCGGCGAAAGTGTTGTCGTCGGCGGTGTGTCGTCGCGCCACGCGAGACGTGTAAATGAACTCGGACAGAGATTTTAAAGTTTTGTATTAATACATCACTATAATACGTATATAAATTCGAAAGCAATTCGATTGAACGTCGAAAATTTAAACGATTCTGATAGCGGAGCACCGGTTACAACATATAATATTATGTTATAGGTCGTATGTGCAGAAGAAGGAAAAACTCATATCGCGCGGTTGTGTGCGTCAATTTCGATTGCCATTATCTAACAAAACAACGTGATAATTATATGTCGATATGTCGAAAAATTTAAAACGGTAATAAATGGGGGGGGGGGAAATCGTAACTCGAGGATTTTCAATGTTTTTTTTAAATATATAGCGTTGAAGTGGTAACGCGTATAGGACCTCTACGTTGTACGAAAACGTTCAACCGCGTTAAAATCAAAAATTATCATTTTAAAAATAGCTAAACGTCTAATAATTGTTATAACTAGCACGAAATTAGAAGGATTTTTTTTTTACTCATATGTAGAAAGTTAAAAGTCGTACACGAGAGAAGAAGAAGAAGAAGAAGCAGAAGAAGAAGAAGAAGAATAAGAAGAAGAAGAAGAAGAAGAAGAAAAAACCATTATTGTAAAACCAACAGCTTCTAAAATACACAATATTATTTATAATGTAACGAAACGGCGACATTTTTAATTGTCATAGTGTATAGAATTTTTTTTTTCTTTCTTTTTTTAGCTATTATCATCCGTATTGTGCGCGATAGAATTCGATAGAATCGATTGTGGCCAAGCGTGTCGTGTCTGCCGACTTCATGTAAAGCGTATTAACGCGTACAGTAGGTACAGAGTCGTATTATGATTGTGTACGCAATCAGCTGCTGTTGTCGCTGTTGTGCATAAATACACACTGTATTAGATCGATTCAACGAGGGGGACGTTTTCTGCAGCAGGAAGAATCCTCCTGACGGAGAGCTGTTATGAAACGTGTTTACACACCGCGGTACTTCGTCGGTCGTACGTGTTATTCATATAAATTTACAAGCCATTTAGGGCTTTTAGCCGTTGAAATTAATCTTCGTCTTTCCCTATCGCATATACGGTAGACGCGTATGACACATGATGTGTTCCGATTCTGCGCGGTTCGTTCCTTGTTGGCACTCTGGTTTCCGACGCGGTCTCGTTCACTCCGACTCTTATGGCTGTCTGGAAAAGGTTTAGCCGGGAACATGCATAAGTATCGGGCGGAGTAACACAAACGGCATTACTAATTTCGGATGCTTTATTTGCCAAATAAATAACGGAGTGCTTAATAAACGTCTGTCTATTAAGTGGTTTTTATAATAACCAATAACCGTTTACGATATAAAGCGCGTATTTAAAAAAAAAGAAAAAAAAATGTTCGAAATATTGTCTTTATTTAGTTACAAAAACAAAAACGTTTGCACAGATGCCAAATCTGATCTATTTTTGTCAGTAAAAGGTATTCGCAGTTTTTATAGTGTTGTCGAATGTTTTCACCGTGTCGTAGTGATACACACACACACACACACACATAAGGAGAAATGTGAGCATTGGACGAAATCACTTTTTACTATAATTATACAATCAAATAAAAATGTTAATATTATGTATTAATCGAGAATATTGTATTATGACACAAAATTGTGTTTTAAAATTTACAATGCGCTCGCTCAACAGTTTCGCGCACCACCGCCACGTTTCGGAGGAGGCGATCGAATTCAATTACTCCCCCACGTCCGACACAATTATTGTTTTGTAAGACGGCGGGGGGGGGGAATTCTTACAAACCGTGTCCATCGGACAAATCTGTAACAACGAAGAAATTCGTATTGACAATAATACTCGTATAGCGCGCATTGCTATTAATAAAGCATTATTGGATTATTATTATTATAACACACAAAGAATATTACACAATTATAGACGAGACTATAGAGTACATTTTTTTAGCGTGCTAAAACGCTCCGGTAAGCCTAGTAAGACACGGTATACCCACAGGTAATATACCAACTTAAAAGTCGATTGATCGTATTTTTCTCGGATACTTTTTAGTTTTTCAAAAGACATATAATGTGTTACACACGTTGGATTATGAACTATATGAGTAAAAAAAAGAATCGTATATATTTACAATGCTGTATGTTCGCATTGTATACAAAGTATGTTATTCCATATCGTTGTACCGTTAAATTTTATATAACAATATAACGTTAATATTAGATAAAGGGTAATAGATGGTGTGGCGGTTGGAAAAGAAGCCACAGGGGGATGTTTTCAGCATCCCTCGGCTACGCGTCATCGTAAACGATCCTATATATGTATCCTTCGTCTTATATATTCCTTGTTTTGCAATACTACTTATAAAAAAAAACAAAACACTGGAGAAAATTTTTTTAATGTAATCACTCTGTGTAATAACACTTTGCTCGAAATTCGACTATCACTTATCTGTTGTAGGCTTCTATCAACTAAAAACAATATACGTTTTCGTTGGAAATTATACGATAGGTCTTTCAGCTTTTCACGCTTGTTATTATTATTGGTTTATAAATATTTATGCCACGTTACGTATTTGCATTTCACGTACAATTTATACAAACGTTAATTATTTATACGATAAAATATCTCCTACAAAATGTATAATTTATTATTAACAGTAAGCGGTACCGAGACGTATGCGCGGTCGTTTCTAACAACATGTAATGAATTATTATAATTATAATTATTATTATTATTATTCCTATATATATATGTATATCTGGTAAATGCGCATCTGGCGGAGCTGTTAATTATATTGTACAACTACAAACCGTCAGTGTATTATATTACGGAAGAACGACGAATGTTTTATTTTGGTATATATTATAGCGTTTAAATATTATCTTTATATTCTTTATTATTCGAGTTATTCAAGTAAATCTAATAATTATTCTACGAAAAGATAAATTAATATATATATATATATATAAACATTTTGGATGTCGCTTAAGTGAATTATTATTTTAAGACAAGCTTTTAGAGTTTTGTTATATATATATATATATATATATATATATATGTATAAATTCAAAAGTAACGATAAACCATTTACAATCAATAAAACGATTCTGAACGGAGCTTCGGAGTGTTATATATTATTTACTATTGATCAACTATAAAATAATATTAATTTACTAGACAAATATCGCACTTTTGCCGTTTTTAACATGATTTTTTTTGGGCCGCGTCTAAAAAAAAAAAAAAAACGCTATTGAGAAAATAGTTTTCTTTCCAATTTTTGAATTACGCACAAGGGAACTATATATATAACACTGAGAAAATTGAAAAACGTTTTGAATAAAGTAGATATACGATTTGCTATCGGAAAACCAATAGCTTCTTTGCATCGTTCGGAATCTAAAAAAAAAAAAAAATGTTATTTTTGGCGGTTTAAATAGAAAAGGACCAGAGCGAGAAAATATGTAAGAACCACGAGTTTCTTTTCTCTGGATCATTTCGATTTGTACCACCGGATAGATACCGGCTGTTATTTATTTATTCGTCTCGTCTTCCTGAAATTGTTACCCATTCATCATTTTATACGCGCGTTTATTCGGCGCAGCAAATATAAAATCGATTTTCATAGCTCCAACACTGAATTCGCACGGCAAAACACTGCGTTGTAAAATAATGAGTCCGCGTTGCGTATATATTACACTCATTTGCATATTATGCGTGCGCGAGAATATTATTACTATTCCGCGTGTGTGCTCGTATTGTTGTTCAGCGGATGATAGATTTGGTTTGAATGCACGTAACAAATTTATAATCAGCGGTCGTGAGCACGGAAAATGTTTGTTGTCGCTGACCGTAACGCATGTATTATTGTAAAACAAAAAAAAAAATCTTCCGTTTTGTATTCAATAATAAAAGATTATTATTATTATTATTATATATACGTATTTTATAGTAGAGAATATCTTCTTGTTATATTGCGTACATATATATATATATATATATATGTATAATACGCGACTTTTGAATATATATTTTATTATTCGTAGGTGTGAGAGGATTGTAACCCTATTAACTCCCCTGAGTGCGAACACTGGTTATAATGAATTCGAACACACGCGTATTATAGTGGGACGTATAATAACTAATACTAGTCGCGTATATATATATATATATATATATATATATATATATATGTGTACATACAGGCTTGGCGATGATTTATTGTAATTGTAATTTATCTGAAGATTTTAAAATCTCGTTCTCCCTTTCCCCCTTAATAATTATAATTGGACACCAGCGGATCGTACATAATAATTTTTAAATTTAGCTATTTATTAAAAGAAAAATATTGCTTTAATTTTTTAAAATATGTATCAAGTTTGAAGATTATTTTAATAACAAAAAATTGATAGTTAAAAAAAAAAAATGAAAAAAAATATGCGATATTGAAAGACGAATTTTTCATCATGTACTGATGTATAATAATAATAATAATAATAATAGTATGAGTATATTCAGTGCCGCAATTAGAGTTTTTTGGGCTTAGGATAGAGAAAAATGAATGGGCTCTTAATTCTTATTTTTTTTCATTATATTTCAATACATTATGAACCTATAGAACCTACGAGAGATTTTTTCATAACACAAAAGTAAAAAAAAAAAAATTCAATTATATCTAATTAAAAAAAAAAAAAATTGATACATTCAATATTTATGCCCTATAGGGGTTTTTTTTACAAGGCTTTTTCTTATATATCGATCAAAAGGCTTTAATAATATTATTAAAGGTCGTACGCAAAAGCCGGCAGTGTATTAACTGACTATATATGTATACACAAATGTCCTATAGTAATATAAAAAAAAAAAGAAATCTTAACTTTTACCATAAATTAAAACTTATTATATTCACCGTTACACTTTGTAATTGTTATTATCATAATATGTACATGTGTTTGTATATATATATACGTATGTACATTTTAATAAATAATAGTTTGTAAATATAATATATTTATGTATACACTCTGTACATGCATTTTATTTATTAAAACATTATTATTATTATTATTATTATTATTAATTATTTTTGGCGGGTAAAATACATATTTTATTTATAAAATTTTTTTTTATATCAAATATTTTGTGACGTATATCGTGTATTGCAATGAAACGCGGAGCTCCAAACATTTTCCGCTAGGCCCTTGTCCCTGAGCGTTGTCCTGATTCGGCCGTGTGGGAGTCGCGGCCGAAGATGAGACGAATCCTTTGCATTATTTTGTTTTACAGCGGCTGCAGACGCGGATCCAAGAAATGTTAACAGGTGGTGCTCATGAAAAAAAAAAGAAAAGAAAATTGGTTATACCTTTCTATTTTATATTGAATTCATTAGAGCTAAACTCTTTCTTTGTCAAACATTAGTATTTATTGAACGTTAATTTAAAAACTTAAAAATGAATTTCTTGCATATTATAATATTGTATCTGTAATTTTCTCGCGTGTTATTTTTCTTTTGTTACCGTACTCTTCGATAACTTCTTCTGGAATAATTTTAATATCCCTATATGAATATTATTTTATTGGTGGCTTAGACGACAGAGGGTGCCCTAGCACCCACTCCCTCCACGTCTGAATCCGCACCCGAGTATTAAATCGCTCGCATACATCTCGTTTCAATACATGGTGACGATTACGCGGATAATAATTGAAAATGATAAATCCACGGAGACGGTTTCTTCTAAGATCTCTTTCATCCGTCGTAACGCTGTTGTCTGTCGATCCGAGGAAGTACCTACCGCGGCTGGTTTATTAATATATTATGCGCGCGTTGCTCGGCGACGAGAATATCGCGCGGTTGCCATCGGTCTCTCATTTTATTATTTGACACGCGCATAAAACTCTCTCCGAGACCCACTCGAAAAGCGATCCCGCTGTGAAGTATACACACATTAATCTAATATACGGATCGTCCGTGTCCGTGTTCGCGAAAAAGTCACATCGCATAAAAATTCGGTTGGACTTTATATACGTACATATTGTACGCGTTTGCAGATATTAGCTGGGACATAGAGATATTACGGGACAGACGTTGTCCCCTGCTGAAATTGAAATAACATTTTTTTTACCAATCGATTTGTAAATTTATAAAAAGCTTTTGAAAACGTGTCAGAAATGTTCAATGGAGGGGGGGAATTGATAATTTCTAGAAAGAATATGTGAGAAACTCTAGGCCCACAATCTCCGGGCTATGATATTTAACGTTATCTTTAATGATTACAATATAAAAGTCTAATTTTCTTGGCTTTTTCGCTACATCATCTACCACCACTTTCTCAACTGTTAACGGAAACCCGTCCATGAATCACTTGAAATAAATCAATGACCATTACGTATAATCAGTAAATTATTATTATACTAACTTTTTAACAAAGTAGTAAAAACACACAGGAATTTAGAAAATTAAAAATAAAAATCAAAAGGATTTGTAAAAAAAAATAATCAAAAAGATCGAAAAAAAAATTATAAGTTAATACTCGTGATAATAAATAAAAAATATATATAAAATAAATAAATATATAGAGAGGTATACAAATAAGTTTCCGCCGTTTTTTATAAATAATAATTAGGAGTTTATTGTAAAAGAACGTTACATTACATTTATTCAAAGTATTGTCCATCATTAGTCACTACTTTTTCCTATCTTTCTGGCAGCATTCGAATACCACGACGGGAGAACTCCTCATCTTTCGAAGCTATCCACGCATCGACCCAATTTATATCAAAATGTATAATTAAATATACAATAAAAGCCAAAGAGTATTAAATAAAATAAAATAAAAGAAGGTTGATGATGATGACTTTTTGTCGAAACCGGTAGTAATAAAATAATTTATACAACAACCTTCTTTTATTTTATTTTATTTAATACTCTTTGGCTTTTATTGTATATTTAATTATACATTTTGATATATATATATTATATATATATATATATATATATATATATATATATATATATTTATTTATTTATTATATATATATCTTTTATTTAATAACTTTTTGGTGCAACAAATACGAATATGTTTGAATTGTAAATATAAATTATGCGATGAGACGATAAATGTTTACATCCCTTATACAAATATAATACGAATTGGTCGCAAAAAAAAAAATGTATATAGCCAATGGGAAATTTTACACGTGTGGTGAATTCTATCAACAGTACACCGTTAAAATGCTGGAAATTTGTGATGTACCTACGCGCATAATGTGTGAATAATATTAATATGTATAATTAATAATTATGAATATATATAGTTACATAATTAACATTAAAATATGCGTGAACGATTATTTTAAAATCATCATTGTGTGTGTGTAAGACGCATGACATCATACATGTACATATTATTCGTATTATGATTTCTATGGCTTTCAATGGTCCCCTTTCCCCTCAAAAAAAAAAAAGAAGAAATTGCGATACTATTTTTAAGATTGAAAGAAAATTTTATATGGAATACTTTAAAATAGTGTTTGAATAAATAAGTAAAAACCAATCAGAACGCATCTTCTAAAATGATTTATATTTGAGTAATGTAAAAAAAAAATATTCGAATACTCCATTTGTTTTCGATAAAACGTGTTTTTTAAAATTCATCGAAGTCATCGTGTTTTTTTTTTTAATCAATAAGATTCGTAAACTTTGTTAACGATTTTTATTTTATTAAAATTTAGTTCATAAATAAAATTAGGTTTTATTCTAGCATAGAATAGATACCTTCATTTGTACGAGTTTTAAATAGTTTTAGTACATATTTTACTTACAATGTTTTCAATGAATAATGGAATAACAAAAAAATAAATATATTAACAAGGACAAATTATAATTCGTAAAATACACGTTTTTATCAATCGCTGTTGCAGTTTTCTTTATTTGTATGATTTGTATTATAGGTGTGTTTTCTTTATTTATATTATTATTATTATTATTATTTTGGATATGAGTTCAAATAATCCATCATAGACACGACTTTCATAAACTCTTCAATTCTTTTCGGGTAAACGTTTTTCAATAGTAATAAAAATCTTCGAAGTTTGTTTTTATTGTTCGTTTCTACGAATATAAGTGTAAAAAATATCATTGTTAATAAACATATACATTTATCATGTGTAATAACAGTCATACACAATTATTATACAAATACGTTTGTTATACGAGTGTTGATCAATTGTTTTTTTAAAATTAATAATTGACATCGAATGTTATAAAATATGAAAAATTAATTTACGGAAAATAAATATTACCTATAGTTGATAACATTTTGTCTATCCATACGTCATTTTGTGTTGAATGCTGTAATAAATAATTGTCGCCGGGTATAATTTTATCACTGAAAAAAAAAAAAAATGCAAGTTTTAACGAAAAATTCCATAGTGAAAAAAATCACGATAATTTGTAAGTTAATGTGTATTATTCGTAAAACTATTTATGATTCACTAGAAATAAATAAAATAAAATGTTAAATCGAAAATGATACTCATGTAATTCTGTTTGTACGAGTATTACTTAATAGTTAATTAATATTAATACACCTATCGTGTATTTAAAACATAATACGGTGATAATTTTATAATAATACGTGTATTGAACAATTGCCAGTCAAGTATTAAGCGTATTGTTTTTTGCTATTGTACAATTACTGCTACGCATAATATCTACGTTACGTACAGACCTAACTTAATATAACTTCTAATTTATAATATTTTATCTTATGTTAATTATCAATTATAAAGAGATTATAATCATGAGTTACATGATTGATGAGTTACACATAATATTGATATAATATGTATTGTCATTTGTCTCGGATTTTCTATTGCATATATTATATATTTTCAAGGATTCGAAGTGTTGTGATGACAAGGAAGAATGTTCAATTCCTAACCGTCGACCATTGCAATGGAAATTATTATCGGAATGCTAGAAACATATTATTTATTCATTGTATTAATAATCTTTATACGCATTGGGTATAGTTTCATGGGTAGTGTTGTACGACTCCTAAGTCTCTCTCTCTCTCTTTATTGTATTCAATCCTGAGATTGGTTTGTAGCAATTCTCTATTCTTTCCTATTACTCGCTTTTCTCTTTGTTTCTTTGTAAGAATTACACCTTTAGTCCTTCATTATTTGTTGCATGTATTCCATTCGTGGTCTTCCCTAGAATTTTTACCTTCTACACAACCTTCTATAATCACTCCCAATATTCTTCCATGTCTCATCACATGTCCGATCCATTCATTTCTTCTTTTCTTGATATTATTCCATAAAGTTCTTTTCTCAGAAATTCTTTCTAATATTTCCTTGTTAGTTACCATATCCGTCCAACTTATTTTAAGCATCCTTTTATAACACCATATCTAAAAAGATTCTTCTTTGTTCTACTTTGGCAATCGTCCGCGTTTCGCTGCCATACAGCATTATATTCTACGCGTATGCCTTCAGAAGATTTCTCCTGGTGTGTATGCTGATATTTTTTGAAGTATTATTTGATTCCTAAGTCATAATGATAACATTGTGCTTATCACTAAAAAATAAGAAAGAACTTAAGCAGTTCTAATTAATGAGAATATCGCAGATGTCAAGTAAACAACATAACGTCTTCAATGAGGGAGACGATTGTTAGACGAGAGTCGATTCGATGAAGTTCATGATCAAAATAACAAGCGTAGGTATATTACTGTTGGATAGTCGCTGATCGTAAGTTAGTATTGATTGGGTTCCAGTAACAATGTGTTGTAGGCAATGGTAGCGGGATCGAAAATCGTTGGTGATAATTGTTGCCCGGCCATTGTTGCAGGCGCGGCGGGAAATTAGTTAGATAAGGCATTATCGGCGGTCGACCAAACATCAAAATTTGATGAGGCGATAATGACGATGGAATAAAAATATTATTTCTCTGCTGTTGTTGATATTGGTATTGTTGCTGCTGTTGTTGATATTGATATTGTTGTCGATATTGATATTGTTGATGATATTGATATTGTTGCTGCTGTTGATATTGATATTGTTGTTGTCGATATTGATATTGTTGCTGCTGTTGTTGTTGATATTGATATTGTTGCTGCTGTAGTTGTTGATATTGATATTGACGTTGATATGGTTGTTGTAGCGAGAATTGATGTTGATGTATTGGCGTTCTATGGGCTGTACAAAATCGTAGAAAATGCGTAATAATTACAAATCATAATTAGAGGAAAAGTAATTATAGGTGCTTAATCTAAAGTTAAGGATTATTTCTCCTAAATGATTGCGTTACCTGGGTTTTCTGTTGATTTTAATTGAGCGTTGAATTTTTTATTTCTTTGTCGAATCCACGGTGGAAGTTCATCTTCATTTTCTTGACAGCAGTAAAAATGTTAAAGGAAATACAATTTTTAATTAGTTTTGAATATGAAATATCGAAATATTTAATTTTGATCTTTACTTTTTGGGATTGATGGCTGGTTAAAACTGACGTGAGGCCAATCTTTAAGTACGAAATCCGTCTTCTTTAATGGCTTAGAATATTTAGATGTGTTTGTATCGTAATAGCTTAAAGTACTATGTGATTCTAGTAAATACAGATTGTAAATATATTTATATTAGTTATATATTACTTATTCATGAAAAATAACATTTTAAGTGCCAAAAAGCTTACTAGAATTATTGTGTAACACCAATTTCATTGACCTATTCAATATTGTTTTACCTACGTCCAAACTCAGACATACTTTGTGCCCACCAAACCAATGGTTTTCTTTTACATACGCAATTAAATTGTCAACGTCACTGGGATGTCTAAAAAAAAAAAAAAATTGTTTCATAAACAATAATAATACGTCTACTTTAATATTTGGATAACAAGTTTTAGTGGGCAGCAGAAGTATACAACAAGTACAAATTGGACTATTCCAGCTAATATTTTTCATCGTTTTTCGTGTATTTATTCACAAACGAATTAAAAATAATTCATTTTCAAGGGGGAAATAAACACTATTTATAATTTATTATATATATTATATTTTTTTCCCTCACATACAACGACTTATACATATATATTTATATTCAGTTTTTTCAGTGATCCCTTTTCTAATTTTTGTACATCTTAAAAGCTGATTTCTTCCCTACTTAAACGATTAATGTTGTGTTAAAATTGCGTACCGATATTTAGATGTTGCGATGTACACGCGCAGTGTTCTATCAGTTGCCAATGTGCCTACTCTAAAGGACTGTATTCGACTCGTACGAATTTTGAATTATTTTGAATTTGATTTGCTGTGGTTTTGCGATATTTTCGTGTATTTTTTGTTCGTTTTAAAGTTCGAGAGTAAAACATTTCACGCCGGAAACTGTTGGTACGCATTATAGTGACACACGTACCATCTCGTTCACACGGTGCGTAATCACACGCACGCACACCGTTTACCACAGTGGCACATCTGACTTAACTTTATGGAGGCGAACCAAGGGTTACTCAATGAGGGGATGCTGTGGGGTTCAAACACCCCGAATAATCTTTACACTCATCGTTTGTTTCAATATCCCAGAAATTTTTTATCCAATTAAAATTTTAATTTTTTTAAGACTCCCAGTCTACAAATAAAAACGTAGACGTGCCCCGGGAGTTGAAACGAAACAGGCCTCATACCTAACCATATAAGTCTACATTATTAGTGAGTAACAAATTTACAAAAAAAAAAAAAAAAAAAAAAACGAGAATTGTCAAAGGCTAAGGTCGTACCGAACAGTATACTCTAAACTCGTTCTTATGCACAGACTTCATCATCCCGAGACTCACCCGCCCACGATGTACTCGAAAAACGCGCGTTCCGTGTCCGGTGACATCCACGGCTCTGTACGTCCGACGCTTGTCTGATTGTGACGATCGCCGTTGTCATCGGCCGTTGTCAAGTTCACTTCTAACACGTCGTCGCCGTCGCAAACAGTCGGGTCGGACGCGCGCAGTGAATCGCCACCATACGCCGCGGCCAACCGACTGCCCGGTATCAGGTCCTTGACGGACATTGCGGGCGATTCGTCACGATCGCCGTCGCCGTTATCGTTGACGAAGTCCTCTGACATCGCCAGTGTGATGCTACAGACGGTCTTCGAAGTAAGAAAAAAAAAAAACCAGTCGGAATCGGTTCACCAATATTGAATTTTAATTTAACGTCGGAGAGTGCGGTTTATGAATTGTTTTTGTATAGTCTCTATAGCATTTATAAATCGATCGTTGTATCGTGTGAACGGGAGGTAATAAGAAATTCCTATCGTTACGACGACGGCGTGTTGAAACGATTTTCGTTTTGTCGCCGCGAAGTCGTTGGTTACGAAGCGTGTTTGCTATATTATGGTCTCACTATTTGTCAGAGAGAAAATCTCACTGATGGTAGTTAGTTTAATCGTTAATTATTAACTATATTATAATTATTATATTGTTGTTATACAACATACATTACAAACAATACATATTCGAATGTGTTTTATTTTCGCCTTTAATTACACAATGATAAATGAAAATATTTTGGTGGGTCACGAAGGGGAAACATATTAATTACCGGGCCAGCTCAAACAAGAGTTTGGGAAACGCTGGTCTAGCGGGAATCGCGTACTCAAAGAGTTGCCAAGACGCCGGCGAACGGGTCAGCAGGCATCGCAATGTGCACACCGTGGAAGTTCAATGAGTAGCACGAGTGAAAGAGCGACGATGAGACGACACATATAAGATATTTCACACTAAATATCCAATATTCGCTTACCCGATTTTTATTAAAAAACCACGTTGGATTCATCAAGTCAGTCTTTCCTGCCGCTCTCCTTCGCTATACTCAATCGCGTGATCGATGAATGTCTTCATCGTTGTCTGAATTCTCTTTAAATATGGAGAATTTAACATTCGTTGTCGACAGCGGAGTTAAACGCATTAATATAAATTGACCAACGCGCAAAAATATTTCAAATTGACCGTTCGCTCAGGTCAGGTTTTGGGGGATTGTTAAAACGCCACTGATTCGTAGTATAATGTTAACAATTAAAATGTATACTCTTATACTGTTATTATAATATAAAGTAAAAGTGTTGTAGTGTCATTGTATAGGCTCGGATTTTGCTGGCGAGCAACCGAGGAAATTACGGTGGGCCGCACACAAGATTTTATATTATGACGCGGTGACTCGAAAATAAAAGTCCCTACATCATCTTAAAAGCTCTTAGATTTGTGCACTAGCATTAACGTTTATTATAATTGCATGCAGTGGTGTATTTAAGATTTCTTTTTAAAGTGGAAGATATTGAAAGTGAACAACACACACAATACAATAATTTAGAGTCCGCATCATTTATTCAACAGATTTTCACTTACTGATGTAGGAAAATCGTACATTATTCGATATATTTATAAAGAAACGTGTATTTGCGAATTGAATTCGAACCACGATTGGATTTAATAAATCGCGATTAAAAATAATTACCGTCATAATAATAGCGAATTATCCAATAAACGAAATAAACATTGCATTTGAATTCGCGGTGATATGGGGGGAAAAAAAATTCAAAAGTAACGAATGAAAAATATGATGTCAATGGGAAAGCTCCCTAATGTCCCTCGTAAATACGTCAAAAAAAAAAAAAAAAAGCAGAAGCGCATAATTATCACGCATTTATGTGCAATACGATACAATAATATTATTTCGTTACGAGTGTAAAAAAAAAAAAAAAAGATCGATTCCGATTATGGTCCGTGTACATACACACGCGGAATTAAAATATTTTTAATTTATTTTGTACTTCGTTTTATCCATACAGGACGAGCCTCTCATGCGAATTCCGATTATACGAGGGAGAAATAAAAACCAATACACGAGGAGGGGAGTGACGCGATATTTTCAAAAATATTTGATCCGGTGTGCCGGTTGTTATCATATGGGGCTTCGATGAAAAATCTTTTTGGGCCGAAATTTCTCAATCCTTAACGCGTCGTAAGTACATCATTTATACTAATTATAATAACGGAAAAAGAAAAATTTGCTTTATATATTTAACGTAGAATGGAATAGAATATTAGAATAACAGCGGAACGAGGCAACCGTCTTCAGGCTGGGAGGGCAATCGATATTTCGCGTAAGTCGCCGCCGGACGACGCGTTTCTCTTATTTTACCCGTTTGGCCCGCGTCGTATACGTGACCGAATTTATCCTCAGCTCCATCCCGTCCGCATCGTAAACGATATCATTTCCTCGGACAACAGTTGCGTGTATATATATATATACGTAATATACTCGTATTCATATTGCGTTTGTGACACGACTCGAGTAATAAAATATTGATCACGCGTACGTGGGTTATTTATATGTATTATATAGCTGAAGACAGTATTGTACATGCGTATATATATATATATATATACACGAGTATTTTGTATACGCAGGTCACACCGATCACGCAGTCATGAGGCGAAAATAAGATACGATGGACAAAAAAAAAAAAAAAAAAAAAATAAATAAATAAATAACGGAACGTGAGAAAACGGGGATTGTATCTGCAATGGTTTATTGTAAATATTATAACACGTGTTGGTGTTACGGTATAGGTACGAAAAAATAAAAAAAAAAACCGCGGATTATTTCTATAGGTGCGTAGTACAGCGTACGAACTGGATTTTAATATACGTAATATTCGTTTCAATTTAATAAATTTAACAACGCGAAAACGAATGGTCATCGTGTTAGTTGTAGCGATTTCGTTTCTTGCAGATTTACACGCGGGTAATTCCATCGCGTCCCTGGTTTTATTATCCGACTCTTTCCAGGGATCGAATTATATACTGTTTTCAAGGTCTGCAGGATATGTGATTTGCTCTCGGCGCACGCATTCCGTCTGTCATTTTCTTCTTCTTCTTTTTTTTTTCTGATACAGGACGAAGTCCTGTATGCCATTCCACTCATATTAGTGTTTCTCGACAACTTTTCTATACAATAAATCCTTTTCTTAACGTATTGAATTGCACATCACCTTGTCTATGATCAGAGCTGTAGCAAGGGAGGGGCGAAAGGTGCCTGCGCCCCGGGCGCAATATTTTAATAGGCGTAAAATTTAAGAAATTACGTAATTAACATAATAACAATATAAATATATATATAAAATATATTAATATTATTTTTGATTATTTTCAACGATAATTAATTTAAATATAAAAAAAAATTATTTATAAAATGAATACTTTATTAGTTCTGGGTTGAAACCAAAAGGACGTAGTTTTAAATTTTGCCACGGGCGCAATATTCAGTTGCTACAGTCCTGCCTATGATTAACATGACGTCAACGTTTTTATTAGTGTTACTGACTTCTTATAGCGTCGTAATGTACACGCGTTCTATCTTAATTATTTTTTTTCTTGTTTATTTATTAGTTTAACAACCGTCGAGCTGTTAGGATTCAAAATATTTATGGCTAATAATAATAATAATAATAATAATAGTAAACCACGTGTTAAAGCGGCTAAATTCGACATAATGTCGTTTAAACGATTATACGACGTCTTATTGTATGCGAGCATTTCGGAAAATAATATAAATCACAATTTGTAGGCTAGAACGCATGAATATTACGAATAAACAAATCGGTCTATAAGTTTCTAAACTTCGAATTTATTATATAATTCCCCTCGTGAATATAACTAATTTTGTTTCGAAACAATTTTCCGGCTTGGTTATTATTTGAAATGTATTGTCTCGGCGTGCCGACGAAGTGACGTTGGACGTATTGAATGCGCATCATATATATATATTATAACTCGCGGTTGACTACGAGTATGAGTCTTTTTCTTTTAGACGGGACACTCAAGCCACTTAAATTCGGCATAAGACGTATGATATAGCGCGTCCGCTCTTGGCTTCGGGGCCTTTCACGAAACGATAGTTTCAGATGACTGCTAAAGGTGTCATCGAGAGTCGAGAACGAGACTTATTATTATTTATTATTGACTGATCTCTCATCCTTTTTTTCTTTTTTTTTTTTTGATGTTGACTATACGTGGCTGTCCCGACTTCGGCTCCGGGCTCGAACGAGAGCCCACACTTGTGTATGAACATTACGGCCAGTCGAAGTCCGTGGCTTCCCATCATGCTGTCTTCAAACGTACGGAATCGGAGTAATGCGCGCGTCGAAATGTATAGAAAAACATAGAGTTAAACGTGTTAGTCAATGAATACGCGCGCAATAATATTTTTTAATCGGTCTTTTTGCCCCGGGAGCGAGGGGATTAATCCGCATTATCCGCTACTGAATTATTTGATTGATTGGGATTAAAATCGTGTTTTTTAAATGCAGAACGGAAAACTCGTTACACCGCGACTGCTGATTGATCCGGAAATCTATGCAGACACATCGTAGAGAAGTGCTTACGAACGAAACAGAAGAAACGGAGGAAATGGACTACGTAACGACGCCCAGAGGCCGTGTAATTTCGATGTCCGATTTTAGTCGTTTAGGTCATTTATTATGTTTTTAGTTAAATTTCGTTTGGATTTTTTTTTGTTTTGTAATTTCGCGTGTCACGCCCGCGTGCGTGCGTTCGCGTTAAGGGCGAAAATTAATAAAATACGACGTTCACAATATTATGTTTTAAATTGAACGCCTCCATTAACCTCTATTAATGGTCTACTGCGACCTCGTTCGCAGTTCGCGAAACACATTTCATTTCGAAGTCTCCTCATTACCATAATCGAGGGATTATTATAATTAAAAAGAAGGAAAAAACACATAATTAATCGCGTGACGTGAAAAATATTTTACGTTTATGTGTTTAAAATTCGCGTGCGCGCGCGTGTGTGTGTATGATTATATATTTTATATTTTAGTATTTTTTTTTTTTATGTGTACACAGTAAACCGTTATGTTTAAAAATATAAATCACAACCGCGGTATTATTAATTCGTCGGATAATTTTATAATTTTTTTTCTCCTCTTCTCTCCCCTCGTTTCACGCAATGCGTATCGTGGGGAATTAATCGTAAAAGTCGACGGGCTCTTATGAACGACGTCCGCTCCGCGTCGCCGACAACGGCTGGTATAAAACTCAAATTTTTTTCCCCCCTTTTTTTTCTTTTTCTCTAATCCGTTAATATTCTTCCCTAATACTCTCGCGTAGAGACGCGAAATTACGGCTCTTCATTTCCAGTGACAAGACACACGTAATTTTATGTAAAAAAATGAATCGCGTTAAATTATTTATATAAGAGCGGTGGCGTTATTTGTCGTCCGCCCACCATTTTTAATCGTGTGTCGAGCTGCTCATGAGCCGTCAACGCGATTTATGATATTACGTAAATATGTATAAGTTATCCTAACCTTATCTGTAGGAGGAATAAGTAGGACTTTTCGCATTTAAATGCTGTAAAAATATCGAAAAATGCCATTTTAAAATATGCATTTATTCTATGAAAACTCCGAAAAAACGCCTTTACAAAACTGTTCAAACGTTAATTAAATTGTTCACATAAAATTATTAAATTTTATATTTTCAAACGACAAAAAATGGATAAATATTATTATTTTTTTTGCGTTTGACACGTAATTATATTGAAATTCTATGAGTATAAAAAAAGAGACTAAAATCAAAATGCATTACGCTGTACAATAAGAACTTTTCTAAGAAGTTGAAATTTAAATGATCGTCTTATTGTCTGCCAATAAGTTTTTACAAACCGAAAACGATCTCTCTGCATCCGCGGAAGTTTGCAGGAGCAAATTTGAAAAATGATATATCGCGTTAGTCGTTGAGTCGTCTGGAAGTTTTCTTTTTTTGTCATATTACTAGAAATAGATTAAAAATGACCTAAAGATTTAAAAAAAATGATCTAAAAAACGTTTAAAAATGTCAAAATAAAAAAATTACGCTAAAAATGCAAATAAATTCTCTAAAAAAAATGTTTGTTGATAGAAAATTTTGTAGCTTGAAAAACGTCGTGTCAAGCATTCCGAAAAAAAAAATGCAAATGCCTTGAAAACACACCGCGGCGTTACGTCGAAAAGGCGTTTTCATCACAATATATATACATCACTTAGCACAAACCTTTTCCCGAGTCGAATGCCAACGTTTTGCCATATAGAGTGGTTAAAAATTGTTCGCTTACAAAAAAAAAAAATGTCTATTTTCTAAGGATGCAATTATCGTTATTATTATATAAACGTATTAAAACGTTTATTAAGTATATATTTTAAGTGGGATTTTTTGGGGGGTTTTTTTTAAGAAAGTCATATTCAGGCAAGTCTGTATTAATAATACGAAATTATTAAATTTTTAATGAGAGCACAACAGCACTCGCTTTTTCAACGATATTATTTTCGATTCGATCTGCAATATAATTCATTGCGTGCGCAATGGGATAAAACCGCGTGTACAAGTCCACGAAAATGTTTGAAAGTTTGTAGTGGAATGTACGGGGAGAAAACGAGTTCCAGATGACTTTCAAAATTCCATTGGCGCGGTTGCGTTTCCATCACGTTCTCTCGAACGCGGTCGCATTCCGGTTTGTTCCATATATAAGTTGTCAAAATATATACGCTTTTTGTTTCAAAGTGTTACGATATAAAAATTCAAATTCGTACGTAATGCGTTCGGTATAATGTAAATTCGACGATGATGTGACGATAGGGTGTTTGAAAACAATCGATTTATATTTATTTTTTTAATAAATTCTTCTTTTTTTTCGCGTGCTCTTGAAACATTCGAGACCATCTATACACAGGCACTTCGAAATGCTTTACTTTCAATTACACGAGCGATTTTTGATGAATAAAAAATAAAATAATATACTTACAAGACGTACATCCGTCATTTTAACGTATTAGAATTTGCTGTAGACGGGTCGCGAATGAATTCGATTTCAAAATTCAAAATCGGCGTTACACGCGTTTCATCGTATATTTAGTTTCACAGGATGTGTTGAAAATCGCTTGTATTCCGTTATTTATATCATAAAAGTATGATACGTCGTGAATTAGAATATATTATTATACGTTTCGTCTGTCTGGAATAAAATGTGAGAAATTCCATTTCACGACACTTGTTGTGGATGCAAAAATTCTGAAATTTTGCATAGACTTTGGTTTAATGATGACAACACAATAATATCCATGGTGGATCTTTTGACCTATCCAGGTCACAGGACGTGCATGGTACGCAAGAAGATCATTGCCGAGGAACCGGGCCTCGGCATAACCGAGGCCAATTACTATAACAAAATTCATTTATGACTAAAAAACTAGAAAAGAAATTTTTTTTTTTAAAAAACACGTGTTTCTAAAAAAAATATACGCAAAAAAACGCGGTAAAAAGAATAAAACATACGGCCCGAAACAATTGTTTCTAAACAAGTACACGCAGTGATTCGGCGAAAAATGTTCTCATGAAATATTAAAATGAAAAGTGTGAGCGCTGACAGATCGGCCATTCTTTTCTCGTTCTGCCTTATTCTTTGTATCTAAATTGGTGCAGATCTTATAGGATATCCTAAATAAAAGACGTGTAAAGGAAAGATCGCCTTGCATTTTTAGAGTACAGAGTGATTTTGAGTTTGCTTGGTGAAATGTATTTTTTTGTCACCATACCTCCACGGAAAGTACTGCGGATTTCCTCTGTTTCCAATGGGAAGGGGTAAAAGTTCTTTCCCTGGTGGAAAATCGCACTCGCTCGTAAAAAAGTATTTTACCATTTTCCCCGGGCACGTATATGTTATTTATTGTATAACAATACGCGCGGAGCAATTTGTCAACCAATCGCGCAACAAATAAAAGTCCTATGTCACGTGACATTATTCTTTTAAAAATATGATTTCCTTATGATGGAGATTTTTTTTTTTTTACTATCAAGTACCCCCCCCGTTATTACGAACTCGATGCGCGTGTATCGAATTATTTGTCAATAAATTCGAAGTCATCGTTCACACTTTTCATTTTGTTGATTGTCGTACGTATTCATATACGCGCGCAAAAGAATTCATTTCATTCTTTTTAGTGCGTTATTTGGGTACATTCTTTAGAAAAAAACAATCCATTTTCATTCGGTTCGTGACTTAAACATGAAAACATGTGGTACGTTCGGGCGAGAAAGCTAAGAGCAATGCGCGGAACGTTATTAATTATCGTATATTGTGTTAAAATATTAAAATCTACTGATGATGCTCGAGAAATTTCAAAACAAAGTCATCGCGATAATATCTCGTGTATAAACATGTATTATTTACGATTATTATTATTATTATTATTATTATAATAGGTGTGGTAGGAAAAATTACTGACGGAAAACAAATTTATGTTGACGATACGCTCTCGACGGGGCAAAAAATAATAATACTGTGTTTAGAAAAATTAACGCGATTTATTATACTTCAACTCTGTGATAATAACGTAAAACGTAAGTTGTTTGTTTCTTTTTTTTATTTCGTGCATGTAGATGGATGTGTGATCTCGATCGACTTGCGCGTTGCTCACTCCCGTTAGCGGATTCTATATGGTCGATAAGTGTTTTTGGTTTTCACGTTTCATAGTGGATTCCTATAGAATACGTCGAGCGCGAGAAAATGAAAACGACTGAAGAATCGCAACGAAAACCCGTGTCCGGTGAAATCCGACAATTTTTTTTAAAAGACAAAATGATAATAAAACTTTAAAACGTCAATTGATTATATATAGTATGTGTAATGTCCTGTGCGCATTTACGTGTACCACCGAACGATTACACTTTTTAACGCGGTCGATACGTTTAGGCGCATATTACGCCGAGACATAATGACATTTAACGATCAATGTAAAAAGCGAATTTCGTTTTTTCCGAGTCTCATAATAATATCCCGGCCATTCGGTACCGCGTTGCGTTCTGTATTGTATTGTACAGAAAATGTTCGGACGAGCTCGGCGCGGTGATTTAGTTGAGTTGATAATTTTTTTCGATTTAATGACGCGGATATAATTGAATTTTTTGAGATTACGCGTGATTTAATATTGGAGAAACCGCGTAAAGTCACGGGGGGGATTTCCTCGGTTATTGTATGTCGTGTAAAATGCGATGGTTTTCAACGACTAAACGGTTTAGGAAAAACGAATAAATGTAAGTTACTTTACTGAACATAAAGCAGATTACTAGTCGGATAAAATAACGTATGGCAAACAAAATAGTAGTTATTATTGTTGTAAATGAATTGCTGGAATTGAATACATATGTTTAGATGAATCCGATTATTGTAAACGGCAGAGTAGATTTTAACGCGTGAGAAAAAAATAATATTTTTTTAAAAATTATTTGGACCGAAAGAGAGAGAGAGAGAGAGAGAGATGTCCGGTAAAATGAAATATATAATACGTGCGTTTTGCGTATATCGATTTTTTTTTCTTTTACCACGCACACGACAGTAATAATTTCAAAATGTGTATGTGTGTTGTGCGTGTGAGTGCAAACGAGTTATTTCGCAAACAATAAATTTCATTTCGATCGCATTATCCAGAAACGTCGAAATATTTTTGAAATAGTAATTTTTCATTATTTCAATCCCTATCCGGTTATTTATTGGATTCGTAAACAAAAATAATTTACTGCATAAAATTAAAACCGCGCGGGGTGTAATGGTGTAACAGTTAGATTGTAAGCGAGTTCGTTTTATGGCGCACGAATAAAGTATGGAAATATTTTTTTTTTTGAGAATAATCTTTTTAAAATGTATAAAACATTAAATAACAGACAAATATTAGTTTCGTCGTTTATTTAAAAAAAAAAATGCACATTTCGTCTACAAAGTTTTTTTAATTGACTTTTTCGCAAATTCAATGTACACGTAGTAATATCATGCGAATAACCGCCAATGATTTCTGCAGGATTTAATCAAATCGAAAGTGTAAAAATGTTAACGGCCGGAGATGAAAATATTTCCAATTGTTTCAAACGTTTTTTTTTTTTTTTTGAGATTATTATTATTATTACTATTATTATTATTATTATTATTACTATTATTATTATTATTATTATTATTATTATTATTATTATTATTATTATTATTATTATTATTATTATTATTATTAAACTTGTATTGGAACCGGCGGGGTAACATTTCGTTTGCTGTTGTTCGTAACAGAGAATAATAATCTGTGTGTCGATTTCAGTTTTCGTTCGCTATATTTACCATAAATTATTAAAACACAATTTTACATTCTAAATTTTTCCACGAATTATTTTGAGAAATGAGCTCGTGTAAACCGTATGTGATGAAATAAGCGATGACCTGAACTTCGGAGCGTGTCGCGATGATTATAATATAATATTATATGTTTCCGTATAATTACACGAAAAATGAGACTCGTGTACAAATCGTTATTAATTTGTACGAATAAAGTGAGTCAATATCGTTACAAAATGTAAATAGACGCGTGTGTATAAATCGCGATAAAGAATTTTCGCATTATATTAAATACAATATATTTAATTATTTAAAAGTACTTTACTTAATGATTACACTGACTCTCTCTTATATTATTAACTCGGGGATTTTTTTTTTTTTTGAAACACCTATTCGTTTCATTCTCCATAATTGTTCGATTTCATTTAGAATTCTTTAAAAAAAAAAAAATTGCGATATTAATAATTTATTATTGTATATAATTATTATAATTATGTTATTACTTATTATTTACTTTATTGTATTCGCTTTTTAGGTACTTCATGAAAAAAATTGCATTGCCTCTATACTGTTATTGATAATAAAATAATGAAAAATAACAAATATTTAATGTAAAATATATAATTTTTTTTTTAAATCTTATTGTTTATTCGTTTCGAACGCATTGAAAATTAAATCTTACATTAAACGCGTTATCGAGAATTATTATTGCTATTAAAAAAAAAAAAATGATTTTCTTTTATGCGGCGAAAATTCATAGACGAATTACAGTAATTCGGATTCGTGTTACATTTGTATATATTTATGTGCACGGAGATTTTTGTACATCAAATATATTTTTATATAAAAATATGTTTTGACTTTTTAAAACTTATTATAACTTTGTATTTCTTTTTTTTTTAAATTTGAACGTAATGTAACTTGAGCGAATGACGGTTTTGATTACACGAACTAAATAAATATACATCGAAAACGGTAGAAATAAACGTAATTTACTTGTCGCAATATAAATATATATATATATAAAAAGATCGCTTCGAGGGGGGGGGGCACTTCGTTAGTTACGTATAAAGTTAACGGTCTTGAAAATTGAATAGTTGGAGACTTTACTCAAAGTTTTTCTTATAATTTATGGAGTGAAAGCAAAGGACTTTTTACAATGTACTCCCGTCGTGTAATAATAATAATAATAATAATAATAATAATAATAATAATAATAATAATAATAATTCCACTTATACGTATTTCAACAGTATAACTGAATATAATATCGTGTTGTTGTCGTTTGTTCTTTTTTTTTGTATTTTCTTTATTGTTTTCAGAACGTATTCACGTTGGTCTAAAACAAAAAAACCAACTATTTTTCAACTGAAATCCGCGTGTTGGACGACGTTTTGGAACGATTCCTTCCCCCATCACCCGCGCGCAATCGTATTATAAAAATACCGTATAATAATGCGAATGGTTTCGAAACGTTGAATACTGTATACGTTGTATACATTATTATAAATTGAGAGACGCGCGTGCGGGGTTTAATTGGAAGACGTGAAAATGAATCGCGATGAAATGATGAACGGCATTTCAAACGATCATAATATTATAAGTCATAGTGGACAGTTAAACTGTGCAATGATATGCGCACATATCATATTATATGTATTCTATTACGCGTGTACCGCGCACGCGTAAACGTTTATTTCGCACTCACAAACACTGACAAAGTCCCCCCCCCCCCACTGGTCGTCGTCACTTCGGACGAAAATCAATTCCATCGCGTTTTGAATTCTCCGCGTTTATTTTTCCTCTGATATAAATAAGTCGCGTTCGAAAAACTAACGGTTTCCCCGTCGGAAAAAAAATCCGATTGCTCGCGATTAATTAAAAGTTTTTTCTTTTTTTTGCGTTTGCATATTATACACGCATTAGGAGGCACGGGTTTCATAACGGGTACACACTACCATCGTTCCGTGAACGGCCCTCTACTCGGCATGTTAATACAAGATGTTTATATAGACCATTCTTTCTCAAAGTGGGCGATAACGCCCCCTTGTGGGCGTTAATGGCCTTCAAGGGGGCGGAAAAAGGCCCAAAGAAGTTTGGGGGGCGTTGAAGCGGTCTGGGGGGCAATAGCTGATTAAAAAAAGCGAAAAATTATGTAATCCCGCAACTTTACCCTGGATTATGGTCGGACTGTTGTGAACAAAATGTTCTGTTCGCGGGGTGGTAAATAATAACAATTTGCGAGCTGGCAAATCCATCGAAGGTGATTATATTATACTCAGTATATAAGACAAATCGTTATTAAAATTTATTATTCAATTTATTATCGTCGAATTATGTTCGGAATCGTTTTTCTCGTATTTCCGAAACGGAATTCGACCGTTTCTTTTCCGTGAAATTTTAGCAAAGAAACAATGCGAAAACGCGTGCACCCGGCAAGTACTTCTTTTTTTTTTTTTTTCTTACCGAATTCATTTTCGACCGTATTTCTCACGTTTGGAGGCACTCGTGTTAATGGACCGCGTGATGCCGACTGTTTTCCATCACCAAACCGTATATTATTATTATTGTTTAAAACGAGAAACATCCGAGAATCGCTGCCTCCCAGTTTGTCATCATGCAACTACATTCATTAGCAGCTCGCAGGTGACATTTCTGTATCGCTAAGGGATTGCGATCTGTCGGTTAGAGTAAGTTCAAGGGACTTAATTCGATAGTTCTTCGTGCCTTTACTCCATTTCTCCTCCCGTTTTGTTCGAATAGTCGTAGTTGAAGAGGAAAAAAAGAAACGAGACTATTCGCCGGCGCTCGGTGCCCCGCAATACGTCCGATTCCCTTTCTCGTTCTTTTGGCTCTCGCATTTAATTAAATTTTTTTTTCGGGTTTTTAAACGCTTTTATGGCTCTTCAAACCGTAAAAATCGTATGACCCGTTTATTTTTAATAATAACGTGCATGTCCGCGTAATATATATATATATATATTTAAAGGTTTTTAATATAAAATAAACGCGTATAAACCGACCGCTGCTATTCGAATTTTTTAATATTATTATCCCAACACACTAATATATCACATAATACTGTATTATGTACTGAAATATAAATAAATACATATTGTGTAATATTATAGGCGAGATAGCGAATGAAAATACTCGTATTTACCAAGTAAATCATCCGGTTTGTATCCGTATATGTGAAATAAAATATATTACTTTTATCATTTCGTTTACGTTTTGCGTAAGTTTTTTTTTTTTTATCATTTTAACGCGTGGACATATTTTTCTAAACCTTTTTGACATTTAATGCAAACAGACTCTTTAAAATGTAAATAACGGAACGTGTGATTAAAGGTAATATTATATACAAAACAGATATATATATATATATATATATATAAGTAAATGAAATCCATACGTTTAAGTTTGGATTCGCGGTCGCGATTAGGAGAGTTGGAAAAAAAATTTTTTTGACCCAGTTCACTACTCGATAAGGAATAAAAAGAAAATGTTTTTTTTTTCCTACGTGAATTTTTCTTATTTTAGGCGATTCCACGTCTGCCGATATTACGTATTATTTATAAGTTATATATAAGCGCACGAATGCGTTTTTCTTTCTTTTTCATAAAACATTGCCATTTATTTGTGTATAAAGTCGTATTTTAATTCACCGAACTGGAAATATATACCACACGGTAAAAACGATGCAATGGGAATACGGTTATTATTAATATTTATTATCGCGAAAAGAAAAGAAAAATGAACGATGAGAAAATGCGCGCGGAATAAATTGTTTCCACTATTTTTCTTCTTCTTCTTCTTCTTCTTCTTCTTCTATGTAAATAAATTAATAGTAATAAGTAGTTAATGTAACGGTGTATGAAAAAAAAAACATAAACCAAATCCCGAAAAACGTCTATTTGTTTATATAGAAAAAGTTTTACCGGACTAGTCGATTAATTTCGATAAAAATTTTAAATTTTTTTCAATAATCATCCGGCTAAGTCGAAACGGAAAACGTTCAAAGGAAGGTCCGTCTCATTATTTTCCACACGAGTGCTAAAATAAATCGCCATATGACAATAATATTCTTGTATTAATTATAAATTACTGATTTTTTTTTTTTTGTTATCAAACGTCTTCGAATTGAATTTATGAACGTATTTTTCAAGTACTTTAAATCAAAAGTGTATATTTAACAACGTAACGATTCTCCTATTAATATAAAAGTATTGCAATTTGCATAGGAAGACAATGGTTTTTTTCTCTTTAACGAAATATTTATATATATAAAAAAAAAAATAATTTTTTTAACAACAATCAAATTAAAAAATTTTCCTCGGTCTTCACGGTTTTCAGCCGAATAATATATAACTAACTGTATACAGACCGAGAAGAGATGGTAATTTCTTACGGGCGAATTTATATTACATTTAATGTAAATGAATTGCCGAGCGTAATATTATATAATACGCATATATCGGAGAACTAAAATTAATTCTAAATTATTATTAATATTATGTTTTTATCGAGTTCGCGAGTAAACAATATATTATTATGCGAGTGTTTTAAATACGCGTGCGCTCTCCTCGCGTGCCGCGATTACGGACAATACGCGTTTGTTTATAAAAAGATAATAATAATAATATTATTATTATTGTTAAGTTTATATTATAAATATACGCGTGCGTTTATTAACCCGAGAAATTGAAATTTTTTTTTTTTCGTAGAAATAGTTTTATTCGGTAAACGTACGGTTTGATATGAAAATGACGAGTATATTAGAAAATATCGATAAACATTACGTGTTTTATTTTAAAAACGGCGTATAATTTTTTTTTTATTATTATTATTCATTTATTGAATCCGTACGAAATTATTTATAACCAAACGGAATCGATCGAGTTCTCATTGTAAGTCTCGTAATTGATAGCCGCACAAAACGCCGTGACGTACGTGACGTTTATTATTCAATAAATGCCGTTATTGATATTAAGTCATTTTACTAGCGCGGTAAATAATAAGGCCCGTTTAATTCCGTATTTTTATAGCTTTTTTTTTTTTATTCTACAACTAATATTATCGATTTATATCATCGCGGGCATTGCCGCGGCTTCTTCTCGCCAATTAATTCCGTATTTATCTATAATATTTTATTTTATCGATTATATATATATATATATATGCGATTTGTATCGGATTGTTATTATTATTATTATTATTATTATTGCCTGCGTAATATTTTACCCGAGTCGTATAGTGCAATGTACCTATTGTGTATACGAGTCGTAAATTTATAATATAATTTTATTACATATAAAAAAAATATACGTATTATCAAGTACAGAGAGAAACGCGTGTAAAAAAAAATAATAATAACAACGAATTATAACAAAATTATTACGATAAAGGCGTTTATAATATATTGTATTACTATAATATATATATATTATATGTGTGTGTATAGATTAATTACGTTCGATTGGGATTATCAGAAGAAGAAAAAATGTCCATATCCGTTCGAGAAATTACGTTATTTATTACACGCCGGTGTGTTCATTTAACTCGGCACTTTTATATTATCCGAATCCGTTGTTATGTGTAACGGCGTATTTCGAAACGCACCACTGCTGTTCATTTTTCCTACAGCTATTGTCACTATAAGTCTCGAAATCCGTTTGGTATTTTGCAGTCGTCCGATTTATACCAGTATAGTACAATGTATGACGTATTGTGTGATCACCGTAAATGTCTTATAAAAAACAAAAAAAAAAAACGACGTATAACGCCAATCGAATATTTATGGATTTCGAAAATAGTTTGAATCGTATAGCGCTCTATAAGTTTCTCCTTAAAATTTTTTTTATTATTTCGGATATGAGTCGGAACATTGTTTTTTTTTTTTTTTTTTTTTAGAAATTTATCGCATTTCTACAATTGCTTTATTTTTCTAAAAAAAAAAAAATGTTATATATTTTAATATTAACCATATTTATTGATTATTATTATTATTATTATTATTATTATTATTATTATTATTATTATTATTATTATTATTATTATTATTATTATTATTATTATTATTATTATTATTATTATTATTATTATTATTAGGGTATCGTTTTCCCGAAAGAAACATACAAATTGTGCGTTTTAAGTGTACACGCCCCCTTGTAACAACGGAATTTTTTTTACATAATTTTTATACATTTTTTTTCTTGTTTTTCAATAATATGACGAAATAAATAAAAACGATTTATTTAATATTGTTTTTTAAGACATTGAAATCCGAGTTATAATTTTTTGATAATTAGTAACGCGCGAAAATCACGTTATATTAATGAAATATTCGTAGACATTTGATTTATATATAAAATATAAGTTCTCCGGTTTTTGTATAGGAAATACGATGAATGTGAAATCGTTTTTTACTGCATAATAATAAAAATATTATTTAGTGTAATCCGTGTACGCATTGTATAGTTGCGCGGTTTGTTATGGATTTATTCAAGACGTACACGTATTATAGTATTACAAATGGGAAGTGCCTCGATTCCGTCCATAAGTCTTAACGAAAAACGAGTAATTTAATTTATATATCATTTTCCGTATAAAATATAAATACGGTTTCGCGATCGTTACATTTACATTGTTCATGAATTGATAATAATTAACGCACGCAGATACAGATAATTACAATAATAATAATAATATTTAGAAGTCTGCAGCAGTATATTACGTGGAACGTTTTAATGAGACAAAATAACGAATATATAAATTAGTGAAAACTGTTTTTTTTTTTTTTTTTTGTAGAGGTTGTGCATAAGGGAGATTTTTTTTTAACACCGAGATTCGTTAATAATTTTAAATATTATAGGAAAAATGCGATAAACCGAACGTTAATTACGCGTATGATACGTTAAAATTTTAAATAATAAAATCGCACGACGAAACGAGTGCATTTAGTTGTACATTTATTGTGTGTATATTGTAACTCGTCACAATAAAAATCACTATAACACTCGACACTGCACACATAATAGCGCGGATAACGTGTCAATTTCATATATATTTTTTTTTTTCGAATAATTTTCAAACAGAAAAACTGTGACCCAAATACGTCACGTGTTGCGTTGACACGATCTGTTTAAAATTATAACAAAATATACTGTCGAACATATAAATTCCATAGAATATATATGAAACCGATTTTTGTCGCGGCGTTTAATCCAGAGATTATATTGTGTATAATTCCGGTGGTTAAAGTGGAAAATAATTTGCACGGGAGGGGTTAAGTTTTCCTATGAATTTATATCAAAAAAAACCAAACATATATTTTAAATGTTTTCTCGTATCGTTATCATTCACGAACTTAGTTTTTTTTTTTTAAATATAATATTTTTATTTATTTCCGGGTTATAGACGAAATGATGCGCAATGCGATATTATTATATCGGTTAAAATCTATAGAATATCGTTTCAAATATTGTTTCTAATTGTTATAAACGACGTTACTTTTCGAAATCGCTTTGAATGCCGATGTTTGCAGACGATATTCAAATATTTAAGCGAAATCAATTGTCAAGTGTACGGCTGATTTGCCGCACGTAATACGATTGAAATGCACACTATAATATACGGGGAATGGGGCACACACACACACAAACAATTACTTTTTTATTTATACGTCGTCAATAAATGTGTCAGGCAGGTATGGTAATGACTTTTTCCAGAGTTCGATTGGTTTCAATGTCGGAATATTTGTTCGGTCGGTGGGACTTATTACGAAGACCTATACGATTCGAAACTTAAATTCCACCGTCAACAATGTGTGAACAAGTCTCGGAAAATCTTTGGTCAGGCGCCTATACGATCTATGAGTTCATCTCGGCAAACTTCTACTCGTTCAATACTCATTTTAATTCATAGTTACGTGTTTATTGTTGTATTATCGTTGATAATATTATTTCATCCTATTATCTTTGTTATACGTTTGTCTCGAACGATTTCTGTTAATCCAATACTCGTAATTGGACGTTTTATAATTTAAAACAAATTGCATATTTCATATTATATACGTGTAGCGATGACGAATCGTTGGTAATAAGTAAGTCGCATTAAACGTAAAGTTTTATTATCCAAACAATATTACGAGTACAGTCGATTCAAATTTATGCATTTATATTTGCATAATTCTCTTAATATTCAAACGCGAACGTGTTTTATTATATTTCTCCGGTGAACTTTTCGCTTTCCGGAGGAAGAAAATGCGATTGACACAAAAGACAGTCGGCGAAATGTACGCGACAGGTATAAGGATTTTATACATAATCGTCGTATATATAAGGCGTATCAGTTTGAATTTTTTCTGTTTCAACGCGATACAAGTGTCTTGAAATAAATGACGAAATGGCCGGGGGGTGAGGGAATGTTGAAAATTCTTTAATAATGCTGTCATTCGCATGAAAAAAAAAATAACACATTTTTAGCAAAATGTAAACTCATCCTACGAATCCAAACGTAATTTATAATGCACGATCAAAGTCTAAAGTGCATAATGAAGAACAAAATATATTGGATATCATTTACGTAAATTCGTATTCAAAAGTCCAGTGTTGAGAAAAATTCTAGAATTACGTTTTACGAATCGCGACGATTCGATTATAAAGAAATTAATTACAAACACGAGGCACAAAACGTATAATTATAAAACTTTTTTTCTATTTACAAAACGAGCTCAACCAAACGAATACGTTATAAAAACTAAAAAAAAAAAAAAAAAACATTCGTTGTATTGATTATTATTATTATTTTTTTTTTAAATTAAATGAGCGAAGGGAGCGACGACAAGTGTTCCGTTTTCCATCGTCCATTGTCCATAAAATAGTCAACTCGTTCCGTGTCGTCCTTTGTATATTTCGTGATCGGTTTTTCTCTCGTCTCCGTTGCACGTTTATTCTGAGATTCTACTCTACGGACGGTGTTTATTCGTTTCGCCGCTTGTAAGCTGTTTTTTTTCCCCGAAGTCGTATTACAATATCATCAGGAAAAACAAAGCGTTCGGTAGTACATTCCTCCTGTTTTTACTCCGATCCCTCAACGATTTAATCGCAATCTGATGGTGTTCATCTCGAACGTATAATATATCGATTTATGAGCGCAGGTGAAAACGCGAGCATTCTCGTCTTGGATCCTGGTAATTGTCGACCACTGTCGAATTACTTGTCCGATTTACCACTCTTTTTTCGAAATCCACAAAGGCCGTAGCATAAGCAATTAATTTCTTGGTCTCTCGGTTTGCTTTTCGAATAGTTCTGTTCCGGTCTAAAATTTGTATGCGGATCAATACACACTATAACTAATAATTATAACTCGCAGCAAAATATTTCTACGACTTTGATCGTCGTCTTATATAAATTTATACACGACGATTTCCGTCTCTTCACCGAGGGCTCTTTTATAATTTTTTTTTTTTTATTATACTCGTGTGCGGCCTATAAGCCTATAATTTGTATTATTACGACGGATATTCATGCGCAACACGCGGACGGGAGAAGGGACGAAAATATTTCAATTTCAAAAAAGGAATACGGTATTATGCGCGTCGATATATATTGTAATATTATAAATATGTAAGTTTTTATGTTATATTATTCGACCGAACCCGAGTTACAATCGTACTTATGTGTGTGTTGAGATAAATACGAATACGTTATTCTACTTGTTCGGGACTTGAAGAGACATCAACCCTGCAGGGACGGATGCTGTTTTCGCGAAAACCCGTGTCGTCCCAAGCGAGTAGATATGCGTACTCGGTCTCCAGCTAAGTTGTCGTCTGCCGAACCGAGTTGAACCGAGACAGACGGCGAAAGTAATTTTATAAATACTATAAGGCGTATGTGACGAGTGAAATAAAATCTTTTCGAACGCCTTTATAGGAATAATATTTGTCCGGAATAATTTTACGTATACGTACGAAAAATACTAATACGATTGGTTTTTTTTTTTTTTACTTTTTCATATTTATTCACACTATTTTCCAGGTTCTGGGGTGACGATGTAGTATTTTTCATTCGCGATTTTTTTCTTCCTTTTTTTTTCACTCAATACCCGCGACGATGACTTTTAGTCCAAACCACCGCGGTATAGTGTACGAATAAATTCAATACAATTCGCTATTTTATTACATATAATAATATTACACGTGTGCGCGGTAATAGGCACTATTGAAACGCTCTAAGGCTTCATCGTATAAATAATACGTATTGCAACGCGTACGAGTTAGAAAATAATAATAATAATAATTTTCTTATTTGATCGTATATAGGTGCGGACAAAATAAAACACTACAGAAACGTTCATATCTGCTATGTTTTTGTCTTTATATATATATATATATATATAAGATGACGTCAATATCTCGCTGACGTATAGAATATCGCCTTTTTATATACATATTATGAACTCTCGATCGATTGTTATTATTATTATTATTATTATTATTATTATTATTATTATTATTATTATTATTTATTTTAATCGTAATAATATTACTGAACGACCGTCGTGTAATCATATATACATATATAAAAATTGTAAACGCATCGCTACTGAGAACGGATGGACCGATTTGGCTGATTTTTTTTTTTTTAAATTGTTCGTAATAGTCCGAATAAGGTTGTAGGGAAAGAAAATTTCTCCGGAAAAACGAACCGATCGAATTCGCGTTCGTTTGTTATTTAAAAAAAAGAAAAAAATGTAAACGAAGAGAATAAATCAATATCGGTTTGAAAAGAAATTATGAATCATTTCAATTGTGAGATTTGAATATTTTGGAAAAAGAAAAAAAAAGCCGAGTGGTTCCAACATATATTATAATCAATTATCGGTATTTCAGCCGATAGAATTATTATTATTATTATTATTCATCTCGCGCGAAAAACTTCTACGCCCGCATTACCGTACTACTTCTTAAGTATAATGTGCGCTCCTCGTCCAATTGAATATCCACGGCAATAATATACATAATAATAGATACATAATATACTAAGAAATAATAACGAGCATTGAGAAATACGTTTTTTTTTCACTCGGTTTCTTACGCGTTTCCAATAGCTTTAAAAAAAAAAAAAAAAAAAAAAAAACGATAAAAATTAAAATATCAGACGGAACGGCCAGTTTAAAATACATTTTATAATAGGTTGTATATACGTATGATTACGATTTTTACGACGACGACGAATAAAATTATGATCGTTTTTTAAATGTTGTGAGCTCACTATCCATTTCGTACCATCGCGTAATATTTCTACGCATTATAATAATCTAATGAATGCGAACAGTTATTAAATAATATTGTGTAATTGCTTGTCGTCAACTCTGCAGTACTTCTCGTCGAATATAATTTATTTAATGAACTCGCGATTTTAGTTTATTTTTAAACGTAAAAGATTAACAACACAATATAATATTACAACCGTTATAAAATTTAATAGTATATTTTTATTGCTGAGCATACACTACAAGAGTAAAGAAAATAAATAAATATGATCGGAAACAATATACGAAAAGAAAACCGCTTTATAACTGATAAAACTGTTTATGAACAGTGCTGTGAATATTTTTTAATGCACTGAAAATAAGTGTTAAATATGTAGAAATATATGCGCGAAAAATTTCAAAATACGTTTAAAAAAAACAAAACAAAATACTCTATAAAAACGTTTTTTATTAAAAAGAAAAAAGAGTTTTCAAAATAAATAATTTAAAACGATTTACAAAAAAAAAAAAATTCTTTATTTATATATATATATAATTAATGTTCTTCCAAATTGTTCTTTTTATCGTCTGAAAAAATAAAAGCAACATTTGAAACGCCCTTTGGGTACTAAATGTATTTAAATTATTATATTGTTTACTATCGAAATGATAAAATTGCATTGGACTATTTGATCGATTTCTTTACGTTCTCGACGATTTTCTATTATTGGCGACGATATATTTTTGTACACAGAAAACGTACGCTCTCTATCTGCGGACGCGGTGGAAGCACACTTGAAGTATGCCAAGTATATTCAGCCGCTATACTGTTCGTTAATAGTTTCTATAAAACGATTTTTCAATTTCCAACGCGTTATTTCCACGCTGGTGAAACACCAGCAATTGGAGGAACAATATTAGTTTGAAATTATTTATAACGTACTAATCGTTTTTAACGCGAATGCGAGTGTGTTTATCACTAAACTATACAATAACAAAGGAAATAAAAAAATAAATAATAATAATAATTTTCAGCTTCAAGCAACGGCAATATTTTCATACAGTGTCTTGGCGCGTGTTGTTATTACGGACAGAACGGTGAATTCATGCTCGATTTTTACGTCGTCATTTAAACGTTCAATTAAAAGAAAAAAATAATAATAATGATTTGTAATTTTTTTTGTTTGTTTTCGATTTACGAATAGATAGATATACGGAGTTGTGTTTAAACGTTAAACGCGTGCGGTACAGTGAATATACTGTGATCAGCGGTTGCCGAGATTGTTGGGAACCGACGCGGTCCATTCGAGAATATATTGGTCGTGACGTGTCAAATAATAATTTATTACTCGCGTTGAAAACACGATAATAATTGTAGAGAAATTTTCTTTTAAACACTTTTCGAAATAATTTTGAGCACGTCGAAAATTCGGCACGATCGAGATTAACGAGCGTTTGTATCGATGTCATTAAAAAAAATTTTAATTTTTTTTTCGAAATTTCTTAAAACATTCTGTTTTTCATAAAACGAATAATTTTTATAGAATTCAATTGGAATTGCGACTGCGGACTTTCAAAATGTCGGCGTTTGTTTTCGAAACAGGTACTTTTGTTGTTTTTCGATTGTGCGTTAAACGACGAAATGGAAACATTTTTTTTCTCTCCCGTTTTACACGCCGTTATTATTATAATATTTTTCTTCTCGAATTAATATCGTTTCTTTTAAAATCACTCGTACCTACAAAACACAAGAGTGCTAATAATAATAATAAAAATAAAAAAAATCTTCAAAACTTTTTCATAAAATACGCACACACAATATTATTACTATGTACCGCAAACGTTCAAATAATATTTTTCGCGCCCAAATGTTGTTGATGTAAGCGCAGTGTACAAACAAAAATATTTACGATTTATATACTGGCAATATAAATCTTTCGCCGTTGTATTTGTATTAAAATAAAAATAAATTATACACTTTTTTTTTTACGTGTAAACTGAGTAGTAGTAGTAATGTGGCGATGAAATAACCGAATTTCTCCTGGCTTTTTTTTTTCTTAATCGTTACATTTATTTAATAATAACAAACCGTATCGATACTCGCAACGATCTGTAGTCACGGTTCGTGTTGTCAATGTATTCGTGTGCGACGATCAAAATTTTATTTTTAAAACCGTGTAGAAATGCGTCGGAAACACATTTTTCGACTACTTAAAAGCTGTTTCATCCAGCACCAAACGGTATGCAAATCTCGTGCACGCTACTCGACGACGTTGTCGAATACGATATTGTATTAATAAAGAAAACAATTCGTGAAATAATAGGAAAAATTAGTGAACATTTGTATTCGCCTTTCAGTTTGACTCCGGAGAGAGAGAGAGAGTAACAACAAAATGATTATCGTTATTTTCTTCAAAACGTTCCGATCGATTCGAACTTTTTCGAGCACGTTACAAGAGATCGGAGTCAGAAAAAAACGTTTTCTTACCAAGTTTGAAATGACAATTAAAAATAATATTTACGCGCTTTATTGCCCGTCATTTGTTCGTATGATAGCTGATGTTATTTTAATATTTAATATGTTTCTATTTTTTTTTTTTTAATATTTAAGATTAATACGCTTTAAATAAAGCAGAGTTCGTTATATGAATTTATATATATATATATATTCTACGTGTGTATATACGAAAAACTGAATTATTCAAAACGCGTTTATACGTAATACGATATGCATTTAATTAAAGAAAATAAATTGTATATTTATAAAATAATATATAAATATCGACTTTGCTCGTTTTTCGTCATTCGCGATTAATTTCTGATATGTTTTTACGTAAAAAAGATGTATTCCGCATTTAAAAAAATAAAAACTACCGTAAAAGTGAAAAAGATTTTCAGTTTTTGTCCAAAAAACGTGTTGTACATCAACTAATGCGTCGTAGGCATTTATTGTTGAGTCTATTGACGATTATTTAGCTTAGTGTATTGATTTGAAATCTTCGAGTTTGACTTTGATTTCGACGTTACTATAATTACTTTGATTTCTAGTGGTAAATAAACCTTTGTATATTCTATAGCGTGTTCTCGAGGGAAATATTTTAATTTTAAAAGAAAAAAATGAACGATAAATTAGTGAAAACAAAACTCGAATAAATAAATGAATGAAAAAGATACGTGAAACAAATAGAAATAATACGAAAAAAACTACGATTTAATAATATTGCAAAAGATAATATACACAATCAGGCCAAAGAGTATATTACGTAAAATCAAGAAGTACGTAATATAAGTTTGTTTATTTTCTACCGGTTCCTTCAATTTCATGCAAATTCATTAGCAGGCGAAAACGACATAATACGAAATAAAAAAAAGGAGCAAATTACGTAGAGAGAATCGTGAATATTATAATAAATTGAATGTAAGAGAGTTAAAAATAAATAAATAATTAAAACAAAAACAACGAAGAAGAGATTGTGTGCATAGTGATTTAAATACAAAAGGAAACAAACAATTATGGCGTGTTTATTATTAGTTTTATCTCATGTTTTGAATGTAAAATATTATTTATTCTTGTTTGTACATTTAAAATACGTGTATTTATAATTCTTTCGGAAGAGAATTTATAAATATATATATATATATATATATTCTTATATATATATATAAGAAGTATATTATGTTGTCCGTTTAAAATTTCTAAATCGTTATCAAATATTAAAAACGCGTTTCCCGAAATTTTCTTATTGGCATTACTTTAACCGCGAGATGTGTTTTACGAGATATGTTTTAAAATTTACTACGACTACGTTTTATAGATTTGTATACAGTCGAATTTGTCAAAAATTATTATTTCGAAACTGTTTAATCACGTGATTTTTGCGATTTTATTCTTATGTCATGTTATGTTTTTTTTTTTTTTGAAAATAAACAGTTTTTATTATAGTAATAAAAGTACTTAATTAAAACACGTAATTTTCTAATCGTATGTTATTATCATTAAACACTCGAATACGTGGTTTTTTTTCTTCAATTATCGCATTTGCAATAAATTTATATATATATATATAAAATGTATTTAAAATATGAGTATGCGACGAAATTTATAGTTTATTACAGTTTAATTTAATTGGTTATAAATTACAGGGCGGAAGAATTGTAAGTCTAAAATAAAAATAAAATCACGAAATGTATACTTCGAAACGCGGAAATACGCGTTTAAAAATCAATTTAAAAAAAAAAAATTCATATGAATTACGTAGAATTACGAAAAAGTATTGAAAAAATCTATTGAAATAGAAAAGAGGCGACTAGATAATCGAATTTTACAACGAGAATAATCTTGTTGAGTGATGAGAGAGAGAAACACATCATATTATGCTTCTGATATTAAGAAAAAAAAAAAAAACGAAAATACTTAATGGATTTAAAAATTGTGCTCGCTTTTCGTCATCGACAAGAATCGGCCGGTGGACCCGCCACAATGTGTTCGTCTATCGAAATACATTAAACCCGACGTAACGTTTATTAATCAAACGATTTTTTTGTTCATTTTAAATTACAAATTATTAAAATTGTTTATGATAAAAAAAAAAGGTTTAATATAAATAGCGTTAAAATACGAAGAATCGGTGAATCGATTGATCGAGGACAGAAAAAAAGAAATCCGAATCACGCGTATATTATCACGGTGTAAAGAGAGTGAAATTATACGTATAACTGTGTAGCTCTGTTTTAACATGAAATTGTTGTTTGATATTCTGCTATTTTCCCACGATCGGCGTTAAACGAAATACGCATGCAAACGACGCTATATAAGCGTTCGGCTATAATGTCAATGGAATTAATTGTAATTAACGCGTTGTAAACGAATAATTATTTTTTCTTCTCTTAAACATTTGTTATACGCGATTCGTTAGGAAAAACAAAAAATATATATTTTTGTTGTTTTTTTTTTTTTTTTTGGTGGGAAATAAATTCGGTGTAAATATTATAATAAAATCGTTTAAACGCTCTTTTTTTTTACGGCGATTTGATGTGTGTTTATATTGTATATAACTGTTAATAACGACATACAATATGTATTCGGAATTGCGCGTTTTGTTCGCGGGCAGAGAATTGTTTTGTAACTGTTTGGACGACCGAAATTCGCCGACAAATTCACGACGGCGTGTCCTCTAATAAATTTTAATTACAACTATATTAATATTTTAATAAGTTTTAATTAATTTCCGTTGTTTTTATTCCTCTGTAATGTATTATATTCGCACGCGCTTTTCGCGAGAAATTCGATAAAAGAAAAAAATAATAATAAAAATACGAACCCACGCGTGCGTGGTCATTCGAACGAAAATTACGTTTGCTGAACGTTGTTTAAATGGAGCGAATGGTTTTTTTTTTGTTTAACGTAAAATTCTTGTTCAACAAACGCGCCGCGAGAATGTTACGCAATGTCGTCAGTACACGCGAAAACGATATTTTGATATTTATTCGGATTGGGAATTTATCACGTGTAACCGTCGAAATAAATGAAATCGTATCCGATGTGTATTATGACACGCGCGTGTCTCACGTACTGCAACGGATACGTATATTTTCCGATAAAATAATACGTTTCTCCAATTACCGATTTCATTATATTTCATATTATCACGCGAAAAACAAAAATGTTATAGAAATCGAGTAGTTAGTTCAAATATCAATCGCGCTTTGTAATAACTTTTTTCCGTGTGATGTCATGCACACGGAGCACCGCAACATTGATATGTTATGTACATAACGAAAAGAAGAGGGTTTACGATGGTAATTCGACTGAAATCGAAAGAACCCGATTGGATTTTTAAGAACATAATACATGTGTCGAATTGAACGGGAGCAAGAAAAGAAAAAAGTCAATTCTCATCGGTCGAGTCAGAATCCACGACGTATTATTATGGTTCGACGAGGGCTGATTGATAGACATTTCTCCACGGACCGGTCGTCAAACAGTAAATTTCGTTTAATGTAATTTTGTAAATAAAAAAAAAAACCATCTCGTTAATAATAATAATAATAACAATAAGGCACGAGAAAATGTCGGTAGCATCGGTTTTATAATGGCGACGGAGAAAGGCCTTCTTAAATACCGTCGGCTCTAACACAGTCATGGACACGATGCATGATGCACGCGATTGTGTCGAAATAATTTCTGCGTATAGGTTGACGATTGGGTTTGAACGACTATACGAATTGTTCGATTGGTTTACGAATATATAATAATTGTCGGGTGTGGACAGAATTCTGGGGCTAAAAACGAGATATTTTTAAATATGAAATGTACACTCACTAGTTATTAAAATTATTTGGTGGGAAGAGAGGGAGGCTGCTTTAGACGCGCGATCGGAACGAGAGCCACTGCGCGTCCGTCTTATAACGATTCCCAAGTCGATAGCGTAACGGAACTCGGACGCATTTCATACACGTTAAACGCCGGTGTCAACCCGTGATTGACGTGCCGTATAACCCGTCTCTTATTGCGACTTCATGAAGGCGGCTATAATATAGTCGTACGCATTTGAAATGTCCGTCGTCCATTCGCATTGTTCATTACGCGGCGGCACAGCTGTTGGTTTTAATTTGTCGTGATTTCTATATTTTATTTTCAATTTTTATTGTTTTACGAAACGAAAAGAAATGTATATTTTTATTTTACATAAATCCGTACATTACTTTCACATCTGGATAATCATACGTATTATAATATAATACAAATTTATATATATATATATTTTTTTTTTTTTTTTTTGGAGTTTATTTACAATGTTTTTAAAACAAATTATAATTATGAACAATCGAAAAATATTTATTATCTTCTATAATCGTATAATTTCGTAAAATCGTATACCTCCCCTAATGTATAACAGATATTTTTTTTTTTAAGAAAAATGGCCAACCCAATTGCTGATGAAGAATTATTGCGTACGAGTGTGTTAGAAAATTCAGATGACGATTCCGGCTTAAGTTCTGGTACCGATTTGGGGAAAGGGGATTCTGGTGACGATGATGCTGATCCAGAATGGTCACATATCCCTTTTTCAAAATCCAAAGGGTTGAAGATTTTTCCGCGAGGAAATGACCCCTTTTGATTATTTTAATCTATTATTCGATGACAGAGTTTTTGAGTCGATAGTTAACGAAACCAATAAATATGCAGTTCAAGTTTTTTTTTAATCGGGATCTGGAGGTATGTCATCTCGAATTACTACGCGGAAAGATACAAATATGCAAGGAATGAAAGTTTTCATTGGTTTGCCTTTTTCATACTGGATCTATACGAGTTTGGCAGATTAATAGGAAGACAAGTGAGAGTTATTCAATTTGCATTTTTTTCGACAATATATGAGCGGACATCGTTTTACGTTACTTTTAAGAAATTTACATTTTACCGATAATGAAAATCATGACAATAATCGCCTACATAAAATTGAACCAACAGTACACATATTTCAATAATGAAATGTCAGATATTTATGAACCTTCTAAAAACTTAGCACTCGACGAATCGATGGTTTTATATCGAGGTCGATTAGTTTTCCGGAGATATACTTAAAATAAACGCCATAAGTATGGTATCAAACTTTGTACGCTTTCAGAATCTGGTGGGTTGGTTCACGGAATTTATGATATACTCTGGACAAGGGCATGACACGTCAAATGACTTTACTCATACAGAATACGTTGTTGTAAAATTAATTGACAGACTCACTGTGTGCGGCCGATCATTGTATATGGACAATTATTACAAAAGTGTTAAACTAGCTCATACACTTCTAACCAAAGTGTAACATATTGTACATGAACTTTATGAATGCCGCCGCTGATTAGGAAAAAAAATCTTCGAAATTATCGGTTAAAAAAAAGAATTTCACAATTATTAATATGGATAAAATTTCGAGTGTTTTCCGCGAATAGAATTCATAATAGAAGGCGGAGAAAGAGAACGCATTAGAGAGCCACGCGGAGAGAAATGTCCACCTTGCAGGAGTGGAAAAATGTTATCGAACACCATTATTTAGTGTTCAAATAATAATAATAATAATAATAATAATATCAATTAGTAATAATAATAAATATTATATTTATACTCGTATGAAAAATACTCGGTTCGCGCGTACGGCGCATAGTTGCCGCGGTATTGCGTGCCAGCAAATTTCGATAAAAAAAAATATAAGAAAAATTCTTATTTATAAACACGAGTTTCTCGTTTAAACGGATTATACAAAAAAAGCATTAAGTATTTTTGTTTTCTTTTTCACAAAGACGGTAGTTTAGTTTTTTTATTTATATTTTTTCTAATATTACTTCGTAATGCATTATAATGTATTATGTGCAATCGAGCGGCATATAAATTTGTGACGTTTTTTTTTTTTTTGGTCCTACACTTTTTGTCGCCGGAGTCCTGTGTAACGGATGCCAAGTCGTAGATAAATTAATTTACGTCCGCAGTAGTATAATCGCGGACACAACTCGGTGGTAGTGTTTCCATATACTCTCGAGATTTTGTTGGCGGCAAATCGTGGTGGGTATGTACGCTGTCGAGTAGTTCAATTTTTCAAGAAAAAAAATAATATAAAAATCCGATGCGTATTATTTTTATACCACTGTCCGTTTCGATTCACATTGAGACGATATTTTTTTTTTGGAGAAATTTTATTGAAATAAATTCAATTTCTGTATGATTCGTATAAAGCTCTTCGCCTCTAAACCCCTGTGTTAAGCACTACTTTCGACGATTTAGTTACACCGACGTTTCTCAACCGGTGTACCGCGAAATGTCATGAATCATTAATATACGTTTACAATTTCGGTAATTGGTTAAAACGTATTTTTAACGCTTATCGGGGATTACACGATCTCGAATTATCTCGAATTCTTAATAAATCGTGTAATAAAAATTAATTATTTTTTTTTTTTATGAAATAATGTTTATTGTGTTAGTGTTAGTTGTTAGTCGGCTGTGTTGTGAAGTAAATGTATTATGTTATAGCGTTTCATTCAAACGGAAATTATCTTTTTTCGCTCTTCGAACGTCACTACGTGTCGCGCACGTATGATGACGGATCGTTTATTATTATTATTATTAAGAAACCTGAATCAAGTGAGGAATTGTCTTGTCCGAATCTTAGAGTATTGATGCTAAAGAATTGCCTGGTCCGAGTTCCAATCCTCTTAGTGTTGTTCAGGTAAGCGTGGGAAAAAATTCACTGACGTACGACACGAAAGAATAGTTTTCGACAATATCACGAAAGCAACTTATCGTTTGGTTTCACGTCGACTGGCGGAGAAATGCCCATGCCTCAATGCCTCAATTCGCAATGAAAAACTATCTAATGAAACAATATAAAAAACGCGGTTTTGCGGCTGAAAAGCCACTTGATTATTTCAACAACACGAGAGCGTGTTTGTAGGAAACCGATCCCAAATTTCTCACTAGGACTCATACAGGACGTTTATAATAAAACGTTACGTATAATTTTTTTTTTCCGATTTCAACGAATAAAAATATTAAATATTACACGAGTTTTTCTAACTCAAATAAACACATCATTTTTCAAATCGTTTACCAATACGATGGAAGCCTAATATAAAAAATACACATATAAGTCAGTGGTCAAGCGTGTCATGGCTAAATATATGGGTTGGGATTGGTGTGCCGCGAGGGAAAAACGTTAGGAAACGCAACTTGGTATACGTTTAATTTTGGATTTATAATTTTAATTTTTATAAAAACGGCCGTACGCGTTTTTCATACCGCAATGTGCATGTACAGAATCGAGTTGACATACGTATTGAAAATATCGAATATATAAATATAATGTACGTGTCGAGCATGACGGTTGTATAAATGTTGGAATAAAACGCATCCCACACGCTGATAAAATAGAACAATTTAAATTTAATATGCGCAATAGTCTATATTAAAGTACGATTTTTACAATTTACTCAACGAAAAAATAAATAAATATAATATAGGATACTGAGAACGTGTCCTACGTGTGTATAAACACAGTTATCGTTTCGAATGGAATAAAGTTTTTTTGGAAACTTATTATACAGACGTGTGTTTTATGATTTCGCGGAAAAGGAAATATTATGCGTGTAAAGAGAACGGATTTTTTTTTTATAATCTCGCTGTTACCTACGTCGCGCGTATACGGTGTATTTCATCGATGAATGCTGTAGTATTCCACATTTCTTTTTTCTGCTCGCGCGACATATTTTTTGAAAATTTTCGATTTCGAGCGGACTCGTCGTAAAATCAATTTTTTATTTGTATTTTTATCGGAAAGTGTTCAGGACGAGGAGTATAGAATCGACGGTGACCGGAACTCTCGGATTCTCACGTGATTTCACGCGGTAAGAGCGTACCTAGTTTTTAAAATCATCGCACACGTTGTACGACGAGTACCTCCGATGGACCGTCAGCACCAGACAGCAAGATTCAAATCTAACGACAAATCCGTATAATATCGTCTTATAATAAACGGGCAGGACGCTATTTTTTATTCCGATTCTCTTACGTGCGGTCTGGAAAATTTCGTCCCTCGATCAGGGGAGACTGGTCGGCGGGACCGTCAAGTCATACGCTCGGGATTCACGTGTGGCGGCGCATTCCTCTCCACAATAATTAATCTCTCTCGCTCGGACGGTTTTTATTTATTTTTTTTTTTTTTAGTGATTTTTCGGAGCGTGCGTGCGAATAAAACTTATTATCGACGAGAATGCCGTTCTCACGTACGCGCGGATTTCATTAGAATTATTTTATATAAATTGTGTTTACAGTACAGAAAATTGTCGGGAAGGGGGAAAAAAAAGAGAAAATTCAATTTGCCGAATGAAATCTTTTTAAACGCCGTCGCGGCGATGGTAATATATATATATATATATACGATCGTTTCGAATATTTATCGGAATCGTTTCGTTTTTTCTTACACATGAAGATTACACGCGGTGATCTTCGCGCAGAAACGTTTCGATATCACGTCTAATCTCACTGCGCGCGCAATTCAGAAACGATTTTCGAATTCAGGCGATCCGCCGAAATCAATTGTTTCTTTTCGGTACGGAATACGAATGAATGATTATATGATATTTTATTTTTAAATAATATTCTATTAGACACAGTTGTACGGTTAATTTGGTAGGCAAATGTTTAAAAAAAATTACCGAAAATCCAATTTCAGATGGTTACGATGCGAGGAATCGAATCGGGAGCGTTTCAAAAGAAAGTATTGGGGAACGGAGAACCGTTGAATATTCACGGTTGAAACTCGTTTGCTTTTTTTTCTGTTCTATTGCATTACAAGTTTCTAACGGATTTCGAAATTCATTTCAATCTCGCGTTGTTTACGCGAATACCAGCACGTAGAAATTCTAGGGAAACGACGTTCTATCCTCTTAAACTAATATTGCGCGATACATAGAAAATACGCGTCGTAGGCGTGCGTACTACAATAATAATAATAATAATAATATCGTCGTGGGCCGTGTGACATACTGGTCGTCCTATTTTTTTTTTCTATTTCGGTTCTAATAACTGTACACACTGGACCTTCGCTCGGTTTGCCGCGGTGGTGACCGAAATTCACTTTCGATTTCATTATTGGAAGTAAATAATTATTTTACATATTATAATAATCGACTTACATCGACGAAACGACGTGGGAACAAAAACAATATTGCGGTCTTTTCGTCGTGAAAATTTCACGATAACCCTTCATACGAGTTTCGATCATTTTTTTTTTTGTCGCGAACCGAGTGTTATAATTTTTTTTTTTTAATAATTCAATTAACTTTGAACCTATTTTAAAAAGAAAAAAAAATAGTCGAAAAATAAATATATCGAGAAAAATATTTTTCGTTTAATACACTCTATGTACAAAAAAAAAAAAAATAATTTCATTTAAAATTCGTGTTTGGAAATAATTTCTTTTTTTATTATTATTTCAGCGAACGAAAATTAAATTAACTACAAGAGTCAAAGTTTATGAATCAGCGAATGAAATTATCGCGGGGGAAAAAAACACGATGCGAAAAATACAAAAAAAAAATAACTCATAATTATATACGATGAAAATAAATTTGCGTATTTATTTCGGTAGAATTCGTATAATTATACTCAACCGAATTCTCTTCTCTAAAAAAAAAGTGCAGATCATATGGAGTTGACAGCGCAATATACAACAAAAAACAAAAAGAGAAAAAAATTAATCGATAACTATAAAGCTCTCTCTCATCCGGGTCAAAATCTAATAATATACGTCTACACACACACACACACACACACTAAAATATATAAAACGCGGTATGTCTATAATAAACACTAAAAACGTTTTTTTTTCTCAAGAAAATCATGAAAAAACAGTTCGTGAATTTACTATTGTATAAAACATTAAATTTAAACTCTTATATGCTATTTTTTTTTCATTTCAATCGATAAGTGTTTAAAAATATTATATTCGAAAACGTTATACGCATATCATATAGTATATGAGTTATACACGATACACCTGCAGATCGATTAAACATTATGTAATTCGTACAATTGTTTCGAGTTAATTAAATAATTCCAAAAAAAAAAAAAGTAATAACGAATATAAGTTTCAATTATATTATATTATTCGTTTATAAAACTTTTATCAGACTCGTTTTAATGAAATTTGTGTGTAAAAAAAAAAAAAAAAAAAAAATGTCGTTCTCCGAAAATCTTATTTTATTGTATCCTGAAGAGAGGCTGTTGCGGATCGCTTCTCCCCGACTCTGATTTTTAAAAATGTTTTATTCATTTTCGTACTTTATCGATCGTCGTTATAAATGGATTAAAGAATAATCGAAAGGAATATTATCGCAATATCGTTTAGAGTTAAAAATAATATTAAATAGTTTCTTCGCTTTGCAATTCGAGGCCACATTTTTTCGAGCGACATAAACAATTATTTTAACCGAAAAAAATGGTCGAATACAAGTGTTTGTTGAATAATAAATCTTAACGCTTGTATTACATTAAATAACCGAAATGTTATAATATATAATACATTTAAAAGGAATTTCCGGGAATTTTATAATATTTTATTGAATTGAAATCGGAATCGTTTTCTTCACGACCTCTAAACATAAGTTTATCTCTCGTATCGTATGCAATAATTAATACGTCTCTTGTATCGATATTACGATGACAATATAATATGTACGCGCTTATACGCTGTCCGCTACTTGATTTTTTTCTTTTTTTTATTGTAATTTATTATAAATTTTCTATTGAAAAATTAAAAGCCGTTATAAAATTTAATCGACTAGGCGGCGTTTGTTTAATTCGTGTTTATCGGCTTAGAAAAAAAAAAAAATGGCCATTTCGTTTTCATAGACGAGTTCACTCCTGTCAACGGTCAATTGTCGTTCAAGTGTGCATTATAAAGTCGTACATACACGACATATTGTAATACAACCGCAATGTATTATTACTGATATTTACCGTGAGTGTGCTTTGCTTTTTTTCTTTTTACACTTAGATCGAAAACACACTTAAACGTCAACTGTGTAATATAAAAGCGAAGGACGTTTGTCCATGCATAATTTCACGTACACTATAATATGCGTGCAAGGAAATATTTCAACCGCGCTTGATTAAAAAAAAAAAAAACGGCACGTTCCTCTTTTATTGTAATCAAATCGAGATTTATATTAAATATATGTTCTATTACACGTGCGCGAGATGTTTTAAATGTTATTAAAATAAAATAAAAAGTGTTTGGATTGTGGCACCGTTCTCCTTTTTAATCACGAATGACCGCTATCGATTGACACTGTATGTGCGCCTTTTCAGTGTGTTATGTCACATAACTTATGTGTTACGCGCGTTTAATTAAAATATAAAATTTCGCAAAATATTAAATCAATATTTAGTAAATGATAAAATGTATAACGAATGAGCATCTAAAAAACGCATCGATTTCAGTACCGTTACGACCTCGGACACCAAAACGAAAATCAATATTTGAATATTCTCCTAATACCGAAAATGCGTACACGGTCAATCCGGAAATGTGCCATAGAGTTGTGAGCATTTTTTTCCTCGAAGAATTTTAACGCATTATTCATCATATTTTATTTGAAAGTTTTCTCCGTGCTCGGGTTCCAGGCATTCCGGCAAATTTCGTCAGTAATGTCACTGTAGTTCACGTATTTATTTTTTTTTTCGATAGTCGATTCTGCGTTTAAAAAACACTATTAAGTAATTTTATTCTACGAGATGTGCATTGGAGAACACGAAAATGTGTGTTAATTCATTTCAGAAATGTGTAGCGATTTTTCACTATTCTCTCACAAAAGTGCCCGCAACTATATCGTATTCCTTCGTGCCCCAATTTAAATCAAATCGGATTAGAGAATACATTTTTGAGTATGTAAATAACACATAACGCGTAACCAACGTTGACGTCATTTTCGATTAAAAATTTCCACATAAGACTTTAAGAGTCCCATAATATACCGAATAGTATAACGTTTCGGTACGTTTTGCGTTCGCTGTGAAAACGATGCGGATTTGTATTTTTATCGAGCTGTACAATACACCTGTGTACGATTACTTTTTGTTAGGTACGGTAATGTTAAAAAATTATTTATCCGTACTTTGTTCGAGGTGTATAAATCAAAATTGTTTTTTCTCGACGCACGTGGCGAGCTTAAAATCATTTAAAAAAATGTTATTCCTATTGTGAGACTGAGCGGTGGAATTAACTATTGAAATAAAATCCAAAAGCCTCTATTAATTCCGTATTAATATATTATATGTAAGTATTCTCTCACAACAATAATCGTTTAAAATGCCAATATTCGCGGTAATAATAAATGTTATAAAATACTTTTTAAGAATCGTTTACGTATTATATTATATATCGAATTATATTTTGACGTATGTCGACGCGCAAATACGCACACATACACACACACACACATATAAATTATGAATATTAATGAACATTTATATATATATTAAACTTGCCTATGTATATGGGTAAACCGACCGTTTCCATAGTTACAGAAAAAAATAAATTATATTAAGTAAATAATAATAATAATAAAATAGAAATATGATAAATACGTAAAACATACCGCGATTTAGTTATCGATGAAATATTATAATATCGTTTTACGTCAAACGCTCGTCTACACACGTACCCGTTCGGTGCAATAAAATGACGGGAAATTTATATATTCAAATTGATCGTATACTCTCGCATTAACGACGACAGCGGAATATGATCGAGTGTGAGAGCAAAAAAGAAAAAAAACCGAATTTATTATTATTGTGTTCGTCATAATTTCAAATACAAACGACGGACGTCGTTCTTTCTGCTGGGGCGTATTTTGGCTCCCTTAATTTATTCAAACAACGTCGAATTGGCCTCGGACCAGATCGCGTTATATATAAATTATTATTATTATTATTATTATTACGGCGCGATTATGAAAATCTACGTGGCAACACGAGCTATTCTATTTATTATAAAGTAAAATGTACGTATAATAACGTCCACCGTCGTTATTATTGTCTCGAAAATCATTAAAACGTTTTCGTTTATATGAAAAGCTAACAGAAATATTACACGATTTTTCTTTTTATAATTTATTAAAAACAATTATTAATATAAATCTCGAGTACTAACACAAAATTAATGTATATACAAAAGTCGGGGTTTTTTTTTCTTCAGAATTTGTCGACAATAATTGTTTACGATAAAACGCTGTGGCCTATGGAAAAACTGTGCGTATTGAATTTAATCGAAATATGATTTTATAATATTAAAATCGTAAATAAATTTAAAAAAAAAAAATACAGAAAAATTCTATTTTAATTCCGGACGTTATAAAACCGTATGTTTTACGTACATTATGCGTAAATATTTAACTATGTTATTTGGGCTACGTTCACTCGGCCGTTTATGCCGAATCGTTTCCATCGTCTCGTACGGTTTTTGTGTTTGTCGATTTTTTTTTTTTTTTTTAATTCGTATTCTTCTTCGTTATTCAATTCGGTTCATTCGGTGTTCGCGTAAGAATCTTTCGTTCGGGTGTTATAATACTAATCTGCTTTCTTCCGAAATATAAAATTCGAATATTTACTACATATCATGTTCGATATTATGTTTTAAAACACGACAATATTGTCTAATGGTCGTTTATCTTAAATCCAATTTCCATTCTAATTAAAAACGTCTGGAATATAACGTAATATTTTTACTTCCCTCTTTGCGTTAATTTCATCCTCGTGCAGACATACTACTACACGATCGTATTTAAATAACAACCTTATTGACAGTATTGACCACGATATCGTCGCGAATGAAAATATTATTCATTTTTTTATAACCGATTTCGGTGGACCTCATATTAACAGCGTATGATTTAAAAAATGTGTACATTACATGCAACGCGTAAATCTCGTGAGAGATTTTTTTTTCGGAATAATAACCGAAAAACGTTAAATTGCTTATAGTAAGACTACGCGTTACGTTTAAACGTTTTCGACGTGACCATTGATATTATATTACGTAAATGTCTTATAATAAAATAAAGCGTAGCGGATTTTCTGTTTTTTGTTTTCTAAATACCGTCGTTAGACCGTTGTGCGATAATTGACGGTTATTGCACGTTGTAGAAACGTTCGAATCTCGCATGTATACGAATAAATTCTGTATACGGCAAAAGAAAAAAAAATAATAATAACGACGCGTACTACACTGGAAAAGTTCACCGAAGTTTAGACGCATTGAATGTTTTTTTCGAAAAAAAATCGGTTTTGTTAAAGACCGTTGTGCCGTTGACATCTCCGTCTACAACGTCTATCCGTACATAGTTTCGTAGTTGTTTATTTATTATTTCTACGTTCAAATTACTTCTAAGTGAAAAAATCACTTTTCTCGAGTACATTTAACGCGACAAGTATTATTTGAAAACAATTGGGCTACGTGCGTAAGAAAAAAAAAAAACTTTTATAACATTTCACGTTGCGCACAAAACGAAATGCGAGAGCACGCGTAATTTCAATATAACTACATTTACATAACGCTCAGAATTTAAAAAGTGTTAAGATGTTTGAACAGAAAAGTGTATGGGACAACTGTTTTGTAAATAACATATACAAGATTAAAGGAGTGCATTTTGGATTCATAGCAGTACCTGCTGAACACGGGAGCGAAAGAACTATACCTCCATTAAAATACGAATATTATGTTTGTTTTTGTACAAAGAAAGAAAAACACTTTTTGCCGAATGACAAAAAAAAAAAAAGTCCTGCGAAAGTCTCATATAAAATGCACGCACAGATCAGAATAATTGAATATTGGATGGCACTTTAGAATTTTCGAGTTGAAAACGCGTTTTAAAGACGCATTCGAGACACGAAAATTCGGTTAAAGGTATGCACGCATGAAGTATGTTGTATAATATTAAAAAGTACCTGTTGTGTCAGGCTTTTCCGGCTTTTCGAACGATTTTGATGAAAGTAATTCGACGTTTTGAATTTGCGTCTATTCTAAGTTGCATTCGCCGTGTTCGCCTTTTACGCGAGCCATTTGCTGCGAAGCGTGTGGCTTCATTTTGCCGGATTGCTTTTCACGCTTGTCAGCTGTGCAAAACTTTTCATTCGTTTTTGTCCAATGCCGATCGCGTACAATTTTACCAAGATCGTATGAAATTGTCGATTTTTTTTCTTTATAAATATTGACGGAAAACAAAAAAAAAAAAAACGATAAAACCAATTTTTTTTTCACGTAATATATTGTACAACGTTTGTCCCGTTGTGTTCAGTCTTTTCCGAAATCCCGACAGCTTTTTTGTCTTTTGACCGTAAGGTTTTTTCTGCAAAATATTCGTTGTTTTCTTCGGTGCACTGACCAGAATCCGAGGATTTACTTTGGATCAAAGGATTGAACAATAACGTGAACTTCTATAAAATAAATCATTGCAAAACCACGGTCGAACCTCGGTGATTTCCATTATTGTTTTATTTCCTATGACGGTATATATATATTATATATTTATATGTAAATGGTCACGTTGTAATCTGTTTGCGAGGAACCATTTTCCGTAATAGCAATCACTGCTTTTGGTCCTAAGGCGATCAGAACACGACTGCTTATGACCATTCCCCGACCACGTCGTGAACGCACGTATGCAATCAACATTTTGGTGGCTGTTTATAGGTCGGCGGGGCGAGGCGCGTGGATTTGTATGAAATAAATACAAGTTGTTCATTATGGATTGGAATAACGAAAACGTCAACGTTAACCGTAAATTCGGTATTTGATTAAAATCTATGTGTTTCGTTATTGTTATCGACATATAAACGTATTAATTTTATAATCTTAATTTAAGCATTTAAAGTAAATATGCGTTCGTGGTTATAAAGGCAATAAACATTTATTCGTTTTAATAATTATAATTTAAAAGCCGTTATTGTCTTTAAAAGATAAATACGAATTTCAAACCGTCGACAAATATGTATAAACTTATAGTTGTGAAAAAAAAAGTCTACGTAACTCCGTACACGTGGAAAATAACGGAATAAACCGTAAAAAAAAAAAAAAGGAAACCTTTACTCGAAATCTCTTTTTTTTCTTTTAAAGTGTTATGTAATAAATAACGTTTACATTTTAAAAATATGATTCTTCTTAGTCTTCGAATAAATCCACCCAATGATTCAGAAAAATAAAACAGTAGCTTACCCGTGCGTGTAAAAACAGATTGCTTTATGCCCGTGGAAACATACGGCGGTATATTTACAGCGAACGTTTACGTGTATATAACGTATTTATAGTTTTTCTGCAACATATAAAATGGCCTTTTTATATAAAGTTATTTTTTTTATTTTTGTCTCATTTCTCTTTTTAAAAAGAAAAATAGAAAACAACAAAATATACAATGTTTAATACTGTAATACACGCGAAACCCTATGACACGTTTACAATGTCTGTTTAGTCAATGGTGTAATTTAGTCAATGTTTTTAGTAAACGTTGTATAAATATGTACAGTGTTAATATAGAACACGTGAAACATTCAGGTTTTTCAAAAATTATGTCTTTTTTTTTCGTTCAATAAAATTGTTCAAGAACAACAGTACATTCTATTGGTATTGTTCAAGAAAAATTAGTAATTGATTTAAACATTAAAAAAAACCTCCCACCAATGAAAAATAATTATCGCATTTAGAAGTAAAAAAAAAGAAGTCATGTATAAAAAAATCAAACTCGTCAATATCTTATATAAATTGAAAATTTTGTTTAGAGTAAAATACACTCGTATAATTAGAAAAATTATATGGATACGTGGTTAATAGATTATATTGGATTGCAGTGGATAGTGCGATCAACGGTTACAGCTAATTATCAATGTTAAGTAGATATAAGTTTCTTTGTTTTATTATTTAAAGTAAGTTTTACGGAATTTTAGATGCTACCGGGCTATTGATATTTTTTTTCATTTTCTTCTTCTTGAAAAACTGCAATTTTCACTAGGGCAGCGAAACTGTAAAATTATTAAAAAAAGTCACGCTTTTATGGCTTTATTGGAAGAAAAATGAAAACATACGGTACAAAGAATAAAAGTAACAAATTGTTAGAATATTGTACATATAAACATAGTTCCCGGAGAAATAAAAGAAAAAAGAACTATAAAATTCTTGTTGAATTTGCTGTAAGATCGTTAATACAACAACGTTTTCAAACGAGGTCCTAGCATTTCAAGATTTTTCAAGTGCCATATCGTTTGAACGAAAATTAACGGTACAAATGTAAAAAATAATAAAAAAAAAATCTACAAAATTGCGAGGATTTTATTTTTATTGTTTTGTGAAAAAAAAACAATTTAACCTTTGAGTGGCGTATATTATACTTATTTATTGGAAAACAAGTGATTCTCATTTCCCACGAGGAAATTATTTAATAAATTCTTATTGAAACGTTTTAAATAAAAATTATGTACAAACCGTTCGTTAGTAATAAGAGAGAACGAATACATATATGTACACAATTGTTTTCAAATTCCCAATATTCATAGAATTTAATTTAATTGAAATTTTATTAAAACTTAAAGGTCTTAAATATTATACGAGTATGTGCGCAAACAGAAAACAAATATAATTATATTATTTTACATTCTATACTCGTTGGATATTTTAATATTTTTTAGAAAATATATTATATATAATAATAATAATTTAGAAAAAAAAAATTATCGTCGTTTTGTAGTTCAATACGCTGTTTATAAATTATTTTAATACACAATATTTGTACTTTTTTTTTCAATCCGTAAACTGGTTCATTAATGAAATGTTCTTCCATTCTTCTTTATCCATAGCGAATTCTTTCAATTCTTTACAAGATCCTTTAGCCGAATCTAACACAATTCCGCTTTATATAAAACTGTCTTGACATTCCTCTTCTTCGATTTTTCCTTCAACGATAAATGTTACCCATAAATATTATTCCTCAGGAGGTGTTGTCCTATCCAATTTCTCTTCCTCTCCCTGATCGTTGTCCATATGCAATGCTTGTACATATAGTAGTAAAAACACGTCTAAACTCATATTTTCTGATTTTGCGCTTTTATACCTATGCGTACCATTCTAAATTTGTTAATTTTAATTCAAATCCAACCGCAGTTTATCATAATAGCAATAGAGTGTTCCATTTTATTTATTTATTTTTTTTTAATTCGCATTTTAATATAACGTCAATAGCTTTATTATGTACTAAAAGTGTATTCATAAATTGTAAAACGTGACACGTACATTTTTCGTGAGAAAATGAAGAAATACTTTAATGGACTCTGTAAATCAGATCTATTCAGACTCAAACGCAATATTTGTATTCAAACGTAGTACATAACGATCATTTTGAGACGCGATGAAAAACTACAAGAGTCAATAAATTGTAATAATATTCGTAAATTGTTCGCTTTCTCTCTCTTTCTCTCTCTCTCTCTCTCTCTCTCTCTCTCTCTCTCTCTCTCTTGTATCGATCGCCACTCGAGAAACCTACACTTTCGCATCGTTTCAGAATTTATTTTATAATAATACTCGATATACATCGAGTCTGTTATTACAGCACATTGTTGTATAAAATAAACAGCTTTAATTATATACGTTTGTTCGCAAACAATAAATTAATATTTTTATTCTTTCGAAATGTATTACGCCTGATATTTAATAATAATAATAATAATAATAATAATAATATGTCGTTTTCATTCGCGTCTTACACAAATACACAAATACATTTGAAAAAACTTAACAAAGAATATATAAGTAGTGCAGTTATTAAATCTTTATTATTATATGTATAAAAAATAATAGAGTTTTCTTAAACACTATTGGGTTGAGAATGACATTTTTTTTTCTTTAGAATTTAATATATACCTATATGCGTAAAAAAAATAAAACGTAATTTGAATTTCCAAACAATATTCATTTACAAGTATTTAATACGTTTTTATATTGCGTGTGTTTTTTTTCAACCACTTTATTTTCAAATCATTAATGCGGTCGTTTCGCGTTTGTTTGTTTTTTTATTTTTAATGAACCATACGAATATTCGGACGCGTGAATCTGTTATGTTAATTTCGTTATGACAACAACGTGCAGCATTGAGAGTTCGATTGGCATTTCATTAATAGTTCGGTTACGGGCGTGTTGTGATCGCACGACTCTATCGGATCTCTTAATGCCATTAAAACAAAAAAAATCATTCTCAAGAGTATCGTTAGAATCTGAACGGCACAGCATTTAAAAATATAAAAACAAAAACACGTAAAAATGTGCCGGCTTGGGCGATATTACCTCTAAATGCGTCCCTGGTTAACAGTTAAATAACATTTTTAAACGTTCAATTGTAAATTTTATTTCTACAAAATAAAAAAAAAACCGCTACGTTAATTATGTATTATACAAATAGGTACATTTAAATTTTAAATTTCATATTTTTATATTTTCTAATCGTTCGCCTGTTTACTCGTGTGAATAAAATATCGGGCGAGAGACATAAATTTGTAGCTGTGACAGTGTAACGTCGAAACACCTTGGCCTGGTCCTGATTTTAATTTACAACTATATACGATGTTTTTAGTTTAATAATTTTTTGTCTTATACACTAGCTATAAATAACAATCCGTATACGTTTAAATTAAAACACATTCCGTTTTTTTGTTTTGTCTTCTATGTATAAACGGAAAAATATATTTAACGGATTATTATGTGTATAGAAATTTTAAATAAAAAATGTTTTACTCAAATAAATGCGCGTATAAAATGTCAGTAACCGTCTTTTTACTCGATGTCAGATAAAGAAGTCGACGTCATTTTCACTCGTACCGTATAGATTTTATTTTATTTTCCAATAAAACAATAATAATAATAATAATAATAATAATAGTAATAATAATGAATAATAATGAGTTTTGAAAAAATCTAATAAAAATATGTAAGGAAATCGCGTGATGACTGTTAATCATATATTTTTCTTATGTTGTCACACGCAAACACCGCGTCTACGCTTTCTAAAAGCGATACATTTTTATAAACTGTTACATGAGCCGATATGGCCGATATCGGTGTTACATACGAGACTGGGATTATTAAATGTAACTACGAAATGCGTGTGAGACACAGTGTTCTTATAGTTGTAAAAGCGTTATTTTACCTCCACTATGGCGGGCGCTCACGCGTAATCACTATAAATATTATATACGAGTCCCCGGGTTCGGCGCGATAACGGCCTGTGCCAGTAGTTCTCATTAATAATTCATTGGGATTTGAGAGGTATTAGGAAAAATGAAAACAAAACTACGCCATGTATGCGTATTTCTGTATATAAATATGGCCGTATAATATTTGTAATGGCATCGATCGAATGGAAGCGATAGAGGAATCGAATTATGGAAAAAAAATATATATATAAAATATTGGAAAAAAAAAAATATATATATGTACGAGTATAAAACTGAAATGTGTGGAGAGAAGAAAAACAAATCGTTATACCGCGGCGATACATTATCGAGATTAGAAAAAAAGAAAGTTTTCTTAAGAAATCCGCGGTGTAAACAAACGATTTTTTTTTTAAAAATTACGTCGGCCATAATCGAAACAGTAGCTGTAACTAAAACGAGAATTTGCAAATATCACACCGAGTAATAGGGGAAAAAAACGAAATTACGCGCGTAAGTATTAAAAAATATACGGGGCGAAGAAAAAAAAATTATTTTATACAATAACGATCGGCACTTTTTCTTTTTATGTTCCTTCCTCTTCTCTTCGCGCGTAAAACACCGTATAATTTACGTGTATTAAAATCATAACGCGAGCCGAACTATAGGGCATAATAATATGTTTATTTATGTACATCGTATAAAGTATATTAAAAAAGTGTAAGAGCATCGTCGAAATCCTTCTTAGCAACCACCACCTGCGCGTCTGTATAAGAAGTTTTTCATGCAGAGTTTATTAAAATATTCAGTTTCCGCGAGTAAATGTGTGCGTGTTTATTTATACGCGCGTTCGTTATATAATATTGTAAAATTCGTTCAGCGCCGTCGATATCAATAAACTATACATTTATTTATTTTTTTTTTTACGAATTTATTATAATATATTTTAATCTTTATATATGTGTTTGCGGTTTTATTTTATATTATTTATATTCGCGGTGCTTGCAGATTTGGTATGTTTGGGGGAACTTGAGTGGAAAGATCTCTTCTTTTCCTCAAAAAAAAAAAATATATATATATTTCGTCTCTTCTAATTTCTAACTACTGCAACCGTTTTCGCCGTTTTATGCGTTTATAAATTTTTTTTTCTTTTGAAACGATGACTTCAGAGAGTAGTGTGACATTATTATTATTATTATTATTATTATTATTATTATTATTATTATTATTATTATTATATCGTATAAAAGCGATGCTCTGCAGGTTTTGGTACAAATCTTGTTCACGTCTTGCCGAACGAACGTAAGCGCCGAATTTTATTTGGCATTTTTCTTTTTTTTTTTTGCACTTTTCATTTTTTAAGGACTTTTTTCATTTTGTATATAATTATATGATTTTTTTTGTTTAGAACGCGTTTTATATATAAATTCAAATTTAAATTAAGTCAATTAAAAATAATTTAAATAAGGTAGAAAATTTTTTTTCACATTAATATCTAAAGGCGGCAGATTATTATAAATAAATGTGTAGATATAATTTACTATAGTCAAATTCAAAACGCGTTACTTTGGCAGAACGAAAAATAATGAACAACCCATGGATTTATAACAGACCGTACTGGAAATCCGTTCTGCACAAAAACGAGTTAAAAAGAAAAACAAAAACGAAAATTTAAAATGCGTATTTTGACACAACTTTATAGAAATTTTTTTTATATAATTCTTAATTTTTTACGTATTTTCGCGCATATTTATTTATTATTTGTAAAAGAAATAACGTTTTTTTTCTTATTTTTATATAAAAAAAAAGTATCAAAAATGTTATAAATATTTCTGGCTACATCACTGCAAAAGAATAAAATGAGTTATTTACTTATGTCGAAAACAAATCCGAAACATTATTTGATATGTGTATATACTTTTCGGAAGTCGAAAAAAATTGTTTTTTTTTTCTCTCGAAAATTAATCGTACAAATTATAGGCAAGAGAATATTCACATCGTATTGTCGGCTTTTCACTATAAGTCGACACTCGCGATATTCCCGTCGAGATCAACCACAAATCTAGTTCCGACACATTTTATCGCGCGAAAGTATATATATATATATATTATTTTAAGATAGTATTTTTATAAAATATTAAATAAACAGTAGAAATATATCTATATAAGTATGTACGTACACGTTTTATTCACAATTTTATTTTAATTCCCCCCCCCCCGGCTAAATATAATATGATTCAACTATACAAGTATTTATAATAATATAGAATTACGAATACGATGTAAACACCAAGGGTACATACATTTCTGGATTCATTTACGAAATTTAAGAGTGCGTAGAATCATCATTCACGTCCGCAACGGTTCAGCCACAGCTCTTCATCGCCATCAGCGTTACGGTGTTTCTCTCGTAAAGGATTTCGTGCAAACACTGCGAGAATACGGTTTTTCACCGCGGCGTGCCTCGTCAAATTACAATATTAATAATTCGCGAAGGATTTCGTACAAACGCTATACAGGGGGAAATAGCGCTATTTGATGCTGCTGCCAGTGATTTCTCGCCATTTATCTTTCGCGTTATTACCGAATTAGAGGGATGTCTTGCGCGCGAGAATTCGTCAATTATTATTGTTGGTTGGTCGCTTTTTTTTTTTTTTCATCGCAAACACTTTCAACGCCGCGCGCACAATAATCGCGATCGCAGAAATCCACGGTTTTAATAGCCTATTATTATTATTATTATTATTTGTTTTTTTTAACCATAGATATTTGCGATGATGATGATGATGATGATGATAAAATTAACACGTTTTATGTATTTAATCGTTTTTCTTTTTCCGCACGCGAGAAACGATTATTATATTAAAATCGTTATTATAAATAACCCAGACTTGTAAAATATTCGAATCAAAGAGTATTTATATATATTTTTTCTGTATTCGAATACCATTTTTCTGCACGTACTTTTACCGGTGTATTCGCTCTGAGAAATATGCATTTCATTTTTCTTTCGTCACGAATAAATCGAATTTGTAGACAGAAAATAACACGAAATCCATATACAATGTAAATCGTAAATAAATTGTTATATTTTTAAATCGTCGCCGTCGTTGTCCGCAATGAAACGTATATTTTCATTTCGTAAATCTTACCAGAATTCAATATCGATTTCATCGTCGCGTTTAACAATAATCACACGTTGTGAGGTGGGGGGGGGGTTACAGGTGTTATATTGACCTAACACTATTCGTATAACTGTTCAATAAACTAAAACCTACTGAAATACTTTTATATATATATAAGTCCGATAATATTATATTATGAAAAAAATAAATAAATAAATAAAAAATCGTTTTCCTCGTTTTCAGGTGGAACTCGTCCGTGAACTCCATGACGTATCGACCGGCGGACCACTGCAGGGCGTCCACGGATTATGCGCGTTTTTAATTCTTTTTTTTTTTTTCTACTCGTGTTCAGTTTTCAACACATTCCAATCGTTCTATTCTATTCCGGCGGTTAACTGCCAAAATTGTCGATACGCGAACGATTTGAATATTCGATTATACGCGTACGGGATTATTATAAAACATTCGTGAACGGGACGAGATATACGTGAATTCATAACGCGAATCGTGGATTATTTGCCGAATTCGACGAGAGCGTAATAATAAACGTCGGACATTTCGGATATTTTTTCGGGATTTTGATTTATGTAACGAATCGCGCGGCGGCACAGACGCCTTATATAGCGTTTAAGGCAAACCCGTATTTTCATTTTGAGACCACCCACCGGCAAACGCGGACGTGAATTTAATCAAAATTTTTTCGTTTTTTTTTTGTTTATTCAAGTCGTCTACAGCAGTGCTTCTCAACCATTTTTGTTATAGGGCCCCCTTAATTTAATGTGAGACTGTCAAGGCCCCCTCTCTCAATCAAAATCACTGATTATTTTGTTCTTAACGATATACTAAATTTACATGCACTATTTCACACAAATAAATTATTAAAATGTAATGAACCTCGGGTATAACCAAACTAAATGATCGAAAATATTTTAAATGGAATAAATATTTCAAGGCCCCCAAGTCATATAGCCACGGCCCCCAGGTTGAGAAGCACTGGTCTACAGCGCCCTACTACGTTATACAGTAGTGGCCGCAAGAAAAATATATTTTCGTGTTCTTTTATAACTTGCCAAACCTATGCCCGTGGCCACATTTTTCAACGCAGCTCTTGGGATTTTCGAAGCCCGGCGGGGCGGAATATTATTATAAGACCTTAGCCCGTCTAACACGACGTTATAATTAAATTCTTCTTTTTTTTTTTTTTGTTTCGACTTCGTAAAATAGAAACGAATCGAATAAATTGCCATGTCTAATGTAAAACATTGCGTAGTTCGAAAACGTATTCGCGAGGGGGGGGGGGGAGAACGTGTTAAAAGTCCCTCGTCAACAAGACAACGAAAATTGTAAATCTGAATTTTATTCACACACACACACACACACGTATATACAGAGACGATTTCTCGTTACTTTTTTTTTTTTCCTATCACATCTCGTTGTGCGTATGATAACTTCGACGACGCGTTTAACGATTATATTTATAAATATCAAAAATCGATTATAAATATATATGTATAAGAAAATTACGATTCGACAAAAAAAATGAATATTTACATGCAGATTAACGGGATGGGGAGGGGGAGGAGAAAGTGTTCGTGTTTTTACAAATTTCTTTTTTTTTTTGACGTAAAATGTCGTTTTTCAAAATATTTTCGTGGTCGCTCGCGTTTTTTCTAAAAAAAAAAAATGTTCATTCCTCTTCAAATGGACATCCCCTCCTCTGACAGCCCTTGTTCTCCGCATTGTGTACCCCGTTACGCAGTGGCGACGACGGCAGGTTATTTTTCCAGGGCGCGCCGAAGGGAGGTCACAATAATGTATTAGGGCTGGCGCACAGTGGAGTGACAATTGAGAGGGCAGTGGCGCTAACGGTCTAGACTCTCCCATTAACCTTCGATTCTCCATGCGTATTGCATACGGTATCTTTTGGAAAAACAAAAATCGTTCATTTAAACACTTTAGGTCTTGAATTCTGGTTGCGCCACTGACAGACACAGTGACCGAGAGTTTCGGAGAGGGGCGGCTCTAGGTTAGTTGCTTAGAGGTAGTATTTTTACGATTCAAATTAAATAAAAATTAATTAAGTGTTCCAGCGGTAATAATTAATGAAATCAGTGGCGCACCCAAGGGGATGGACTCCGGGTCCGGACCCCCCCCTTGACTAGTGCAATAGTATTACATTTATAGATGAAAATCCAAATTCTGATACAACTTTCATATTTTTCTGTTAAAATTTCGCATACGATATAGATAACACCAGGTGTTAAAACAATTTATTGATTATATTATATTATTATAATATATAATCTATTTTTATTATCTATTAAAAGTTTTGTTTTTCATAATGTAGTTTTTTAGACCCCCCCCCTTGAAAAAATCCTGGGTGCGCTACTGAATGAAATAGCAACTATAAAAATGTTCTCGATTTGAGTAATATAACGCGTGTATTTATTTGAAAATTGTATAATATATATTAGATAGTATTGGTAAAACGTAAGTAGGCAATTGGAGGCAATTGGACGTTTATTAACGCGTGCGCAAGGTGAGTGGAGTGGAAATATTGTAGAAAAGCTTGCGTTGTGCACGGAAAGGCGGTGTCGGGAGGTAAGGAGGAATTTTTGGTGTTGTCTCTCTCTCTTATTTCGGCCGTAAAACCGCGTTCGGCAACTTTTCCCGTGACGGCGGCGGCTATGCACGCGTCGCTACGGTCGAGAAACCCGCGGTGCCGGGCGGACTAGAGCGCGCTGTATAACCGCCCGGGACCCCTCCACCAGATTGACGGTCGCACAGGAACGAACGAGCAGCAGTGGGGGTGGGGAGGGGGGCACTGCAAGAGGAGCGCAGGCGCACACCGGTGCCATAACGATTTTATAACAGAGAGAAGAACGTCCGCCGCGTACGGGTGGTGGGAGCGACCGCGCGCGTGCTACGGCCGACGCACGGGAACTGCGATCGCAGGGCGGCGGCCGCGGCGGTGTTTTTATCGTTACATCCGTTTTTTTATGCTTCCCCCCCCCCTTCACCGTAGCCCGTTGCGCCGCCGCGCTCGGTTCTGACGACGACCGCCGGGCGGCCCGAAACAAGCTCGACCGGAGTTTGTATTGCGCACGCCTCGACCGACCAACGCGTACACACGCGCACGACGGGAACGCGGTGCGTGCGCGCGTACGCGTACGCGAACGGCAGCGCGCGCACGCACGCCCGCCCGCGTACGTAAATAAATTAAAAATACGACGGAGGAATAGGACAAAAAAAAAAAAATACGAATGGTACTACGGACGAGAAAATTTGTATTTTTTGAAGAATACACGAAACGGTATACCGGGGGACCAAACAGAAAATTAGTAACAACCATAATAATAACAATATCGCGGACAACGTCGGTGTCCCGGTTAAGAACGCGCGAGTTGACCGCCGCCGTACAATACGAGTTGACCGAAAAAAGAAATCGCGTCGGACGACGACCGCCGCCGCCGCCGTCGCTTCGAGCGCCTGCCGTCACCACCACCGCCGCCGCCGCCGCCGCCGTAGCTGCAACTGCCGCCGCCGCAACAGCAGTAGTTGTACGCATCGGCGGGGACTCATTACGGCGTATCGCGATTATGCGGCCAGTTGGTAGCGACGACGACGACGACGACGGACGACGATACGCGTGAATTTTTTTTTTTTTTTTTTTTTTTTGATACGAACACCGGTGTAAAGAAACGACCGGGTTTGTCAATCGTCTCGTTTATAATTATTATTATTTGTTTTTTTTTTTTCGTTTATTTTTTAATCGACGAATTACAGTAGCTCTCTCCCCGACCGTCCGTTATTGGATCGTTTTACGCGATATTACCAAAAAAAAAAAATTTCGCGCGCGTTTCGTTTTTCTTTTTTTTTTAACAACTCGTCTCTCTCCATTGTCGAATATAGGAAAAGAAGAAAATTATTTTTTTTTTTCTTCATAAAACAACGCCTAAAACCGCTTGTTTTTTTTTTTTTTTTTTTTTTTTCGTTGTTTTTCGCTCTCCGTTTACGACGGTAAACACGTTTTATAATAAAATAATCTCGTCGTTACCCGCGTTCGTTCAATGGTACGCGCGGCGTGACGCGGTGGTGGTAGTGGTGACCCGTGGACGCGACACACACACACACACACACGCTCGCCGCGCGCGCATACCGTACACGGCACACTACGCACGCACGCACGCACACTCGACAGAATCGAGAAACGACGACGAGAGAAGACTACGACGACGAGCATCAGCAGCAGATCGGTGCTAAAGAGCAGATCGCGTCAGTGCGACAATGTCGAACAACAGTCAGAAGCTGCCGACCACCGAACGGGTCATAAAAAGTGAGTTTATTAAAAAAAAAATTTCCGATTCGCACGCGTTCGTTTTTTTTTTTGTTTCATCATTATCATTTCTTCTTCCCGTTTTCGCGCTTACCGCCCGGCTCCCACCGCCGTCCTCGTCGTTCCGCCGGTCGCGCGTTATCATTCGCGGACGACGGCTGTTGTGATCTACGGCAATTTTCTGATAACGGCGTCCGTCGTCGCGTTGTAGTCCCCGCCTCGCCTCGCCCTACAATGGGATAAAAGTATTTTCAATAATGTGAAAAATAATACACCGGTTGATAATAATAATAATAATAAAAACAATATCATTTGCGATAACCGCGTGAGGTGAACGTTGTTGGTTTTAATTGGCGTCTGGCGTGTTAGAAAAAACGAAAACGATGTTTACGTCACCGGCTACACGGCGGCGCGTAAACATTTCTTGTAACGAGTATTTTTTATTTTTTCCTCCCCTCCCCCCCCCCTAATCCTCCGCGTCGGGTGAGAAACCGCTTATCGTCGTCTCGTACGTGAAACATTTCAATCGCGTTTATTATTATTATTGTTATTATTGTTTTCTCGTCGTTTCCAAAAGCGGCGATGACGACGGTAGCGGCGGTCGATTGATTTCAAACCGTTTTCGCAGGAGGTGTACGGCCGCCGCGGGCGATCGGGCTCGCGGTGCGCGTGCGTATTAAATAAGCCGCCGCTAGAGTAGAGAGAGAGAGAGACGACGACGAATTCATTTTTTTTATTATTATTATTATTATCAGTGGCGTATTTACGGGGGGGGGGGTTCCCGGGTCTCGACCCCCCCCCCAGAAAAAAATTTAAAAAGTCATAAATAACTTGGTACGTAGGTACCGAGAAAGAGAATATTAATTTTATATTATGAGTTTTTAATGTTTCTATTATAAAAAAAAAATATATACAATATTTGTATAAATAACTTGGGTTTAACTTTTGGTTATTTTTGTCGTTTACCTTTATTATTATAAAAAAACTATTAATTTGTATTAATAAATCATAATAGTAGCGAAATGTACATAATATAATTATTACATCATAACTCGTATGTGTTTTTTTTATATTATAAATTTATAGGTACTTAATATTTAGACCCACCCCCCCCACAAAAAATTTGAAAATACGCCACTGATTATTATTATTATTAATTTTTTATTTTATCAAACAATGTTCTGTTACGACCACACGTCGTATCGCAATCTCACCGCCGCCGCCGCCGCCCGTTTCATAGTCCACCAAATGCCGTCGCCAAAACCCATCGACCACCACCACCCGTGTCTTTTATTTATCCGCCCAAGACGGCCCGACCGGCGGTGCGTCACCGCCGCAACGCCCCGAGAGAACGTACGCGAATTTCAAAGCTCTCCCCCCCCCTCATCCTCGCGTTACTTTTTTCAAATCAGAAAATATTTATACAAAGAAGAAGATATGTATTTTGCGCCCGTCATCGTCCTGAAATTGAGTGCGATGCGAAATTTAAAAGTGCGTTTATTCGCCGATTTATCCTTTTAATAGCTATATATATATATAATTTTAATTAATATTTTGGCACGAAGTGCGCGGTACGAAAATTTCGATATTTTAGCATCGGTTACAAAAAAAAAAAAAAATAATAATAATTATTTTTATATCCGATACACCGATGTTAACTATAAACGTATAGTATATTACCGATTTTTTGTTGGTTTTTTTTTTTTGCAATCCGTGACAAGAGTTGAGATTTTTTTTTTTATCTTACCATAGAGCGTTTTTAGTTATACTTACAAGGTCGCTTGCGACCGTTACGGAACGTCGTTGAAACGGATCCTTTGATCGGTGTTGATGAAAAGACGTAAACGTCTAATGCTAAGTGTACACTTAAAACTATTATAAAACGTTTTGGAGAATACAATAATTACGTTAGTTATTGCAATGTAATCGTAAACGAGGATTTGTTGGTGGTGGGTGGCGTTTTAGTTTTTCTCTGTCGTCCCAAACGCACCAAAAACTCCCCCCGAGTCGCGGCACTCTGGAGGTCTGTCTGAAGTAAATTCGACAGACGATAAAATAAAAATAAAAATGGTTCTTCCCTGTTCGAATATGTTGAAACCGCGTTTCGTGTCGACTCGTAACGGCGAATTCCGACGGCATTTATTTAACACATGCACGGCCCTGTATATAATATTATCGTGAAATATTGATTTTTTTTTTCTCTGTTTTACACTCGAGATTACGCCGTGGAAAAAATTAACCCGTACGCGGCGATAGAAGTGGTACATTTTTTCTAAAGTGCCGAGTGGAATACCTTTCAAGAGAAGTCTACTCGCTTTGTCAAGAACCGTGTTAACGATTTCGATTTCGACACGACAAGAATATACTACAGCGTACACCACCGCCATTTTCGTTATACATTCGACACTTGTAATTATTCCTTCGTTGGAAATCATATAAATACGATTTTTATATAATGTATACTGCAAGTAATAAATATTTATTTCGAAAATCCCTTCGGACCACCGAACGATAGTGTATTGTCGAAGTGGATTGAATTTCGTTTTTAGATTTCGAGCGGAACGAGAAACGCGCGAATTCGGTGTTCGGTTTTTACAATTTCAAATGTTTTGAATTAATAGAACAATTTTTTTGTCTTTTTTTTTTTGTTCGTGTCTGTACACGAAAATTCTACCGAAAATTTGGAGTGTTCCGGTCTTTATTCCGACAGCGAATTTCATACTTCAGACGACTCGCGGGATTTTCTCGAAATTCCTTTTTTTTTTTTTTCTAAACGCCAGAAAAGAAAAAAACGTCAGAAAAATTACGCGTAGAAATCGGTCGTGTTACGAAAATAATCGACGTGGAAACTCGAAATATTCACCAATCGCTACGTAACTTTATATTCGGAGGGGGGGGGTAAATTACTTTTGATTTTATATAAAGCAAATTTCTAACTGATCGTAATTGTTCGTAAAAGAGATAATAATAATTTTTAGTGTTTCGAACGCTTGAAAATGGTAATAAAATATCGCATTTCAGCGTTACTTCGATTATATATATATATATATTACAAAAAAAAGTTGTTAACATTTTTTTGCTCATAGACATTTTTTGAGTTTTTCCGATAGTATTTTATTTATTTGCGTTTTTTTTTTTTTTTTTTTTGACGAAAAATTACTCTCGTACAAAACTAAACGATTCTTATTAATATTTTTTCCCCTTTTTGAATTTCGCAAAATGATTTACAGTTTACAATAACAACTCTCGAACTCTCGAAATATTTATACGAATATAATTCGCGTATACCATGAATCGACAACGCGGCTCGTCACATTCCCCTTTTTTTCTTCTTTCGTTTCGCTACATTTCGCATTCGCATTTGGAGATTTTTGGTTACAGAAAGAAAAAAGGAAATTGACCTTTGAATAATACGTGACAACATTTTTATACCGCGTGTGTGTAAATCCGTGTGTCGGCGACGCGGAGGCTGAATTTTTAGTGTTCGCGGCGGCGACGAGTAATCGATTGGTAATTTATACGCATTCGATATTTCGTACGAAGCGTTTTTCTCAGTACGTTTTAACCGATAGAATTTTGTTTTTTTTTTCTTTTATACGAAAAATTCGTCGAAACTCTCGAAAAAATTCCGTTTACGTGGCCGTTTTCTCTTTTTTCGACATATCGGTTAGGGTATTTTCCGTCTCTTTTTTTGTAAATCCGAGTGGTAATATTACGTTTAAAACAAGAAAACAAAAAAAATTCGCTTTATTATTCGTCGTGAAAACGATACCGCGCGCGTGTGTGTGTGTGTGGTGTACGTTTATAAATATCGTTTTGAGATCGGAAGAGAAACGGAACGTTGACTTTTTGTGAATATTATAAATTTCGGAAAACGTATGCGACGATATACCTACGATGTGGGTGCCGTGAACGGAAATTAAGTTTTTCTTTCGGTATTATTTTATTTATTATGAAAACGGACGGAAATTAATGTTTTGTTTTTGACGGAGACAAAAAAACAAAAAAAAAACGGACCCGCAATGAATATTATACGTATAATAATAATAAGTCGAAACGGAATTATCGTTTATTCCGTAACGGAGGAAAACCGTTAAAAAAAAATAAATCTCGGTAATTCGGAAATATAAATAATAAATTATCAGTTTACTTCATAAACAGACGTGCGGCCGTGCACAGATTAATAATAATAATAATAATAACACGTAGTAATTATATAACTGTATTTCGTTTTTATTATTCGTTCTGGGACGTAATGAAATTCTGTATATACTCGTCCAGTAATCCAACTACGAACGCAATACGAGCGTTTTATATTTTTTACGAGAGTTAAACAAAAAATTATAAAATCCGTCAGAATCTCTAAAAAATTGCCGCGCGCGTTTAAAAATGTTTCCTTCCCTCAACCGATTCGACGATTATTTTTTCTACTACGACTCGTTCGGTCGTAAATAAACATGACGTTGTATTCGAGTAGATGTTCTTCATAATATACCGCAGAGACCAGCTCTTATATTGAAATCATACGTTTGTTTGTCGATTCGTTTTCCTCGTCAGAAATCCACCGCGAGTTGTGTCCGCTGTGAATCGCGATAGAATGTATTTGCGGGGAAAGAAAAATCGCGAGGTGCCGAGAGTAGTAGTAATAACACGCGTTGTTTTCTCTCTACTCTACCACCACGTATTAGACTGATATTGGAAGATATACTCTTTTTTTTTTCTTGTTATTGTTGAAAATAATGCAAATAAACTGGTGTACTATGATAACACCGCGTTTTTATTCGCACGCACTGCGGCTTTTACTATATACCGATTGGAATTTCAAAACAGCGAATGTAAGTTAATAAATATATTAATCGATTTTTGCCGTTAATTAGACCAGGACGAAGAAACCGAAGTGGATTGAAATTTTGAATTTTCGCGTTCACGCGCCATTTTTATTCGTGTACAGTCGGCCCGGGGCACTATATTATTATTATTATTATTATACACGGACGGATGACGACTGGGATAAAAATAGTAGCGCGAGAAACAAACTTTATGTGCTGGTCGTGTGGAGATGCAACCCCGTAGCTGCTTCGCGGTCCATGTCGCGCACCACTGATACACGAGTATTATGCGTATGATTATGCAGTGTTTATCGTATTATTTGTTCGGATACTTATCGATCCTGTAATATTCTGTATGTGTGCCGATAAACGTGACTGTGTGTCTTGAATAAATGTCGGTACGTTGGTAGAAGAGCCATCGATGATTAAAAGGTTTTTATATCAATAATATTGAGGTTTGAACGAAAATTGATATTGTGCGAGGTTAAAAAACAATAAATAGTATCTAAACGTTAAGGCGTTAAAAATCCGAAATATTGTCTACGTACTCGACCGACAACGTTCTTCTTCCGTAAATACCGTTTACCGCTTTTACTATGAAATAAATATTCGATTTAAATTATTTATTTAAACGTTAATTTTAACAAGTTTAATCGAAAAACTCGAAGTGTGTAGCAGGTGTTGCGTGTGTGCATTGAATTTATGTTAAACGTTCTTGTCATATTATGTACTGCGGCAGTGTGTGTATGTGGTGCGAATTACAAAATTTACTAATATCCGTTTCGCGGAAGAATAAAAATTTCGCTCATCGTCGGTTTAGATTTTAATCCTACCAGTATTAATAATAATAATAATAATAATAAGCAAGTAGTAAATGGCGTATTACAAACGAATCTATGACAATTACAAAAATTTAAATCGTTTGCGTTGACTACCTCTTTTTTGTACAATATTCTAAAATTGGCTGTAGGATTATTCGAACAAGATTTTCACGTGTACGCGATTATGGCATGTAAAAAAAATTGTAGGTTATGGCTCGTAGTGTGGAATCGTTGGATTGTGGAAAAAAAAAGAAACCACCGACGAAAATATAGTTTATGAATATTTTTTGTTGAGAAGAGAGAGAGAGAGAGAGATGTGAAATATTCAACAAACCCCCGGCACTTGAAATTTGTCGTATTCATCTTTTTTATTCTATACCCTCCGCCACATAATATGTTCAACTTAACTCTCAAGAGTAATGACGGGTTTTATTTCAAAATAATATATATAAAAAAAAAAAACGAGTGCGTGCGGTATCTCTATATTATACAGACGTGTGATCTTTCTATACACACACACACACACAGACTTTTTTTCTTATTTGGCTATATAATATTATTAAACAAGTGTTGTTCATCTTCGTGATATTTTATATATAGTCTCCACGGAATAATGAAAAAAAAGAATATATTTTCAAACTCGTTGTTTTTTTATTTATTTTTTTTGTCTCTTCTCTTTTGGCCGTCAGAATTGATGTGTATTTATAATTTTCGATGAAAACTCCGCGGTAGATATATTATTTATTCTAAATAAGCGCGGGAGAGAAGAGAGAGAAAAAAACGAAGTGCACGTGTATATATAATCGTTTTTTTTTTAAAGCAGACGTCCAACACGCTTTTTTTTACACTTTCTGACATCGATACAAACAAATTCATATATTGTATTACATCTCTTTTGATAGTAGCAATGAACATTATATTATATTTATATAGTCCGCGATTTGTTTTTTTTTTTTTTATGTAAAGAAAAACGACTTAATAACGTGTTATATGTATTTAATATAAAAACGAATAAATTAATGCAGATTATATTATGTAAAAAAATGTTTAATTTAATTTCATTATATTTCTTCGGCCTTTGAAAATTATTACGAGTATATATATATATATATTTAGCATCTGAATATTTCGTTCTAATCAAAACGTACATATGGTGTTATATACTACACATCGAATAATAATAATAATAATAATAATATAAAAATGTCTATAATATTCGCGTCGTATTTTAACAACACGTAAATTAAAATTGCAAATATTTATGATATTTTATATGTAATTTTCGTGTACTTTCCAAGTATCTTTTTTTTTTTTTTTTACTATATGTGCGTTGACACGCGCGCTTCGTAGCAAGGAGTTTATAATATAAGCGTACCATACGAATATTGTTTTCAATGATATTTTTGCATACAAAATATGAACGAACAAAAAAAAATTTTCTTTTTTTACATATAGTTAACTCTAATCGAAATAAATTAGCCATGTACCTATATGAATTTCAATCTAAAATATATACGTCCATGTCAATGACAACAGTTGTGTATATGCGTCCACACAAAACGTACCTAATTACCCGGTGCAAGACGTAAAATATGCAAAGCATTCAGAAACGATTTTCTCTCTCTCTCTCTCTCTCTGTCTATACATATTTTTTCTCTTTATGAATATTTCAACGGTTCGCGGCGCATTATCATAACGATTTGGCGTTCGATATTTTTACGCGAATTTCTTTATATTTCGAATATAATTTGAAGGAACTTTTTTTTTCGTTTGTGTGCGTGCGCGCGCGCACCGCAACGCGTCTTCACGTTCGATTTTAATTCGCTATAAATTATGTATTTTCAAAAACGCCGTTTGCCGCGGATTAATGGAAAACGTTCCGATAATACCTCTTATTACCGATAATATTTTACAAATTGATTTTTATTCAATTAGCGTTATAAGACGGTTAATACGATTATTAACTGTTTAACGAATTAACGGTTTCCTCCTCGACTGTATATTGTTATTAAAAAACGACGACGACGACGTCTTTTTGACCTCTCCTCGCCACTTCGCGTTCCCCGTTTAAAATCATTTACGCATTTAAAATCCGTCGAGTGCGTATAATATGTATAATGTAATAACTCGGCCAACGGCATGGTTGTTGTTATACCTATTCGTATGTAGTACGAGTGATGTTACGAAGTGTTCGGTTCGAGTCGGAAATGTTCGAAAAGAAATAAACGCAAAATAATCCGTACGAATGTGTATTCGTTTAAGGCACGAGATAATATTATGTTGTATATAAACACGTAATGTAACGTGTAATAATTACTTAATTATTATACATAAATACCTATAGGTATTATTGTTATTTATTTTGCGCGAATTAACTGATTTATAATCGAGTCGTTCTTATAAACTTTTTTTTTTTTTTTAAATTTTTTGACCCGAAAGAAAAGTTTGCGGTTTCGTATAGCGCCACCGATAATGCGTATCGAGTGTGTGTGTATAGAATTCGGTCTTCGGATAATAATTTCCCGCGATATACACAATAAACGTATAGAGACGAACGATAGACATAAACGATTCCGGGACATTTTAAAATTGAATCAATTGGACTTGAAGTCTTCGAATATACCACATTTATATACGGGCCACTATTACTCGCTAACACTTCTTCGATATACGAAAACGATAAAACGAGACCGTGGAAGTTTCCAAACTCGAGTTACGTATCAGTATATACACATATATACGACGATATGGTACGCGCGCCGTGTCGTCGTGGACTCTGTTGTTTTTTTTTCCTCTTTTTTTTTTTGTCAGCTAGTCAAAAAATCAATACGACCCTCTTGCCTATATATTTCGCCCTTGTGTTGTGTGTGTGTGTTTATACCTTGGGATTATTATGATACGATTACAACGTTGATTGGCTTTGAAATGCTCGGCATTCGTTCTCTTCGATCGCGTATCATTATTTATTATTATTATTATTTATTAATTTGTTGTTGTATTTTTTAAATTTTACCTGATGATGACTTTTCGTCGAAACCGGTAGTAATAAAATAATTCATACAACAACCTTCTTTTATTTTATTTTATTATTTAATACTCTTTGGCTTTTATTGTATATTTAATTATACATTTATATATATATATATATATTTATTTTATATATATTTATTTTATTTATTATCACGAGTATTAACTTATAACTTTTTATTTCTATCTTTTTGATTATTTATTTTTACAAATCCTTTTGATTTTTATTTCTAATTTTCTAAATTCCTCTTTGTTTTTACTACTTTGTTATTTATTATTATTATTATTATTATATGAACAAAAAATTTTTAAATAAATTTCGTCGCACAAACGGCTTCACGTACATTCGGAATACAAACGTTCTTCGTCTTAGTTTATCGGACGTCATAAATAAATAGAGAAGACGAAATGCTTTAGTAATTTTTTTTTTGTATTCTGGAAAAATATATGATAATACGAATATACAAAGGAAAATAATAATAATAATAATAATAATAATAATAATACCGACCTGATCGTAGTGCTATCATTATTTTGGATTTTAGATCGCTGCCCGCTTCCCTTATGGCTCGTAATGATAGTTTTTTGATTAATAACCGTATTATATAGTTTTTTTTTATACCGATACCAATAAAATGTATAAATACGAATTATAATATATATATATATATACATATAAAATTCATTACGTATAAAATAGGACTGGCGAGTACGTATAACAAAAAAAAAAAAAAAAACACTTTTCGAATTTAAACTTCGCGATAATTAAATTGAAGTTTTGTTCACGTTTTTTTTTTTTATCAATTTTATTTTTTATTTTTTTTTTCAATTAACTAATTGTAATCACCATAAATTATAGTAGAGACAACTGACATGCTACGCCGCGGTTGTAAAAATAAATTATTACAAGTCGAAAAACGACCACGCGTGACTATCGCGTTATAATATATATATTTTTTTTTAATTAAATGTATATTTATAGATTATACGCAATGCGATTCCAATTCAACCAACACTTTTCCACGCCGCCGCGTTTTATTTCGTACGTTCGCAATGTTTCGTTTGACGGTGACCGTATAATAACATTACATAAATTTGTGTATAATATAAAAGCTGTGGCCGTCGCGGTGACCGGACATTAACGGATTGGATTGAGAATAAATTCGTATCGAATGTGGAAAAATAACGATGTTAGTAAATAATCGAGGGACAACAATATCCTTGGCGTCTATCGTTTAACTCTGCTGTACTCTGCCGCACGTGTAAAAATCATAAGAATTGGTACGTTTTGAGGAAATCGAAAAAAAAAGGATCCTGCGCGGATCTTTTTGTGATACGTACCTTGGCAAAGTTCTAAAAATTTTTATAGAAATTGAATCCGTCTTTACACGAAAGACGACATTTCGTCGAACCAACGAACTACACTGGACTAGGGGGGAAAAAAACGAAATTACGTTTAAGCGGGTATTTGCTCTTTTTGTCTTCCGCCACACCAAACATTATAGTAAAATATACGTTTTCTACGTCCAACGTCCTTTGAGATCGGTCCAGCGATGCGACAGGGATTCCGATTTGAGTTCGTCGTGAATTTTACTGTGAATCGACTATTTCATTTTTTTTTATATATCTTAAGATTTTCAAAAACTGAGTGTTATAATTTTTTTAGTTTAATTAATTTTGGTAGTGTTTCATGAGAGAGAAATTAGAAATTCGAGCAGACGAATTCGAATATGTTTTCGAGATTTCTCATCGTACCGCTGTAGGAACGATCAGTGCCGGAAGTGAGAAACGTCTTGTGTTCTGTGCGTGCGAGAAACATAAGAGAGAAAAATATCCGCTTTCGGTCACCGATAATTGAGCGTTGAGTTTATTTTTTATTTTTTTTTAATGTACCAGAGTATTGTTATTGATTTTCAACGGCATTCGCTAATTATTATTGATAATTTCAAGCGTTTTAGTATTGTTTTTCCTCTCTTTCTCCCTAATACATGTTTCGAATTTATTTCGCGTTTTTTCTTGGTAAATCTCGGTACGATCTCCTGTGAGTAAGTAAGAAAGAAAAAAGTGTCCGTTCGTCGTTATTTCGTTAGAGACGACGTCGTTCGTATTGTAATCAATTTTCATGGAATTGAACTGTACACAATCGTCGTCGCGGTCCCCCGCAGCAGCGCGGCGTCTTCCACCTATATGTTCGTAAACAAAACGAATTTTGTTTTTCGCCGGTTTTTTTTTTTTTTGTTTAGAGATCGTATTTTCGATTCGTGATTCCAGCCAGTACACGCGTCTATTTAGTGTATAAAATCGTACGAGCCATCCTGGTCCGTTGTCGGTAGTAAAGCCCCCCCCACAAGACTCGTTCCGCTCGAAATGCGAAAACGGGGAGACGCCTCTGTTTTTTTTTTCCAAAGGTCGTACAAAACGATATGAGACACCGGCCACAAAACATATATTATATTTATATATGATGCGCCCTTAATTCACTGGTACGGTGGCGTTATACATATTATTGTAACACGCGCGTGTTTTTAAACGAAATTTTTTTTTTTGTTTTTATTTTTAATACGCATTTGTGGGGCACGACGAAAACGGTGCTCGTGTGTTTCCTCGTCGTTAACTGTTGCCGCGGAGGCAATCGTTATTTTATAATAAATATTTATTTATTAGAATAAAATATACGACGACTCCATTCCCCCCGCGACGTGTCCGTCTCTCTCACTCACTCACTCACTCTCTCTCCGGTCCGGCTGACACACGCGTGCGCGGCGGTCCGCGTTCTGCTAATGCGCCGCCGGCGCCCGTCGTCGTCGTCGTCGTCGTCGTCGTTCGGTCGGAGTGTGCTTGTGTGTGTACAACAAACACGTATATAAAAGGGGATAGCGTGTGTATAACGGCGAAATAGGTCATCGGGCGGCGTGTGTTAATAAAGTCGGGAACAGAAAAAAAAAAAAACAAATATATAAACGAAAAACAAAATAATATTAAATGTCGGAGACGGGCGCGCGCGCGCGCGCGTGTTTCCACATAATATTTTATAAGCGCGTTCGACGGCGTGCGTGAGAATGAGAGAGAAAAATAAAGAAAAACTGTTGTTGTTGTGTGTTTTGTTTCCTCTCTCGACGTATCGTAAACGCGCGGCGCGGCGTTTACTCTTCGACAACACAACCGCGACGTGGTGTACTACACACGATAATATAACGCCGGGCGGTTTTATTTGTCATCGATTCGTCGTTGCCGTCGTAATACACAAACGCATTGCGACGGCGGTACGCGTGTGTCGACGACGACTATACGCCTCGAGAGAGAGAGAGAGAGAGAGAGAGAAAATAAAAACGTGAAAAAAATAAATAAATAAAATATTGGCGAGCAGTGCAGCGTGTGTTGTCGTTCGCGGCGGCGTCGTTCGACCGCGAATCACTCGGTCGCCAAACGGTTTTCACGCTCTCGTCACTAACTACACGCGTTATAAAACACACGAAAACCGTCCGCTATATAGTAATAGATTTTATCTGAAACCGTTATTTATAGCTCAACGCTTAAAAACTTAACGCGCTTATCCTTGAGGCTAGAATCAAATAATTACTAATACTTAAATACACGTAGTTATAGCAATGCACACACACACACATATGTTATGATAAATTCAATAGTAATATTGGGGGGTGGGGGGAGGGGGAGAAAGCCCGTAATAGTTAAATTTTAAAGCCGGATTTGAGAATAGAATTTAAAAATGGTTCTGATAAGGGAGAGATTATTAGAAGACGGAGTGTACGAGAAATCGGAGGAGAAATATACGAGAAAAACATTTCTTCGGGGTAAGTGTGTTGGTACGAAGAGGAGGACCGGGACAGGAAATTAACGGGCGACGGAAATCGCAGTAACCGTCCCCGCAGTCGGCCTATGGCACGTGCGCAGGACTCTGATTGAGCCCTAATATAAAATGCACGATGAGGCACCAGGTCGTCAGCAGGACCAATCCTCAGTCTGGAATGTGAAACGATTACTGTTGTACGACTAGCGTTTAGGGACTGTAAGCCTATGGGAATTTTCGGAGAAATAAAGGGATTCGTTAGAATGGCAACGGACGGGGTTTTAGACCATTGAAAAAAAAAAAATAACAACGCATTGTATTCGGTCAATTATTCACGAAGTCGATTTCAAAAAAAGAAGAAAAAAACGTGAAAACAGAAATCTTTGTCACGCGTGTTATCCGAAACCACTCATCCGATTGTCTCGATTTTTTTTTTTTTTTTTAATAGAAGAGTACATCGCGAAGTCTGTGCGACTTTAAAAATCTTTTATGTTTGCACGCCTACCGGTAAAAACTCAAAATATTGTTTATCCGGTTGCAATTAAGATAAAAAAAGAAAAAGTTAATAGACAAACAAAATTTCCATTTTTCCTACAATTGAACAGAATTTATTGCTTTTAGCGTAGTAGAGCGCGCCGGGTGTAAATCGTATTTGATACAAATTTCAAGACTATTGGACCGTTAGTTTTGATGAACAGACGTGATTTTCCGTAAAAAGAAATACATTTTGCCGAAACATTTGCAAAAGGTTTTCGAGATTTTTTTTGTTGTAGACATTTAAACACCAAAAAGTACTTAAATCTATGAATATTAAATACGTACGTCAAAATTACTATAAAAACATAGTCAAAAATCAGATGAAAAATTAATTTTTTACCCCCTCAAAAATAATATAGAGTTATAAAATATATATATTCGGTGAATATTTCAAGTTTTCCATACATCTATTGTAGTTTCGAAATCGCAGGGAAACACGCGACGCGATAATCGATTTCTACGAGTGTTTTGTATTGTTTTTCGGTGGTTTTTTAAAAATCGAGAAAATCGAATAAAATAACGATCTCTTTAATGTATCAATAATAATAATAATAATATAAATACGATTCGCTATCGGAAACCGAGTATGATTGTGTAAAGATCGGAGCACTCCTTCTGGTAGAATTTTCGAGTAAAAAAAAAAAAATAAATAAATCATTGTAAAACCGATACAATGGTAAAAATTGAATATTTAACGCGCTCATTATAATTTCTCAAGAATTAGAGATATTTGAGAAAAAAAAGGGTAATACTGTTCTGATTAATTATTTTGTGTAAAAATCCGATGTCAGTTATACGACTGCGGTGATTATTTTTTATTATGAAAATCACAAGAGAGTCCTCTCAATTATAATATACGTAGTTACGATGTTAATAATCCGATTCGATAAATATAAGACAATTGTCGCGTAATTTGTCGAGAGGTTTTTTTTGTCTTTGTCCGTAGTGGAAACGGTAAGTTTTTCGATTTTAATGGAACAATTGGTGTAACGAAGAAAAAAAAATTGTACTTTCAAATAAGCTATCGTAAATTGACAATAATAATAATAATAATAATTTATCGCTAGAATTAACAGAATATTACAACGGAATATTTGCGGAAATTTCTATCCATTGAGATAGGATGTTTTTTGTTTTAAACTATGTTTTGTAATGTAGATGCATTTAGAAAAAAAAAAAAACGGACGAAAAACGAATGTACAATGCGAATAATAATTACTATAGAAAATATGCGTTAATATAATGTGTGCGTACGTGAAAATAAGATACGAGGAACAATTAAAAATGATACGATAGGGATTGAAACCGTAACGTTAAAAGAAAAAAAAATTTGTAATTATTATTTAATTTAATAATAAGATAATTGTAGAGCCTATTCATTAATATTTAAATATAATTAAAGTGTATTTTATTATAATATATTACGGACGGATCCCCTGCATTTTTCTAAAAGTATTAAATTAAAATACCGAAATATTAAAAAATTCGTCGTCGGGCAATTATTATTATATATATATATAAGTATGTGTGTTATACGTATAAAAATGCGTATTATATATAAACGCAATGAGGGGGACGCGCGATGAATATTTTCTCGATTCTGACGAATTGTGGTGTCGAATTATAAATTATTTTTTTTTTGAGCCGCCTACACAGAAGTGTGTACGTATAATAATATATTCTGCGACTGATATTGACTGCTGTCGTATTATTATCGTCCTGGCAATATAATTTAAATCAAACAAATTAGTCGAAATTAGTCTATGATTAACAACTCGGAGGAACGCGGTAAAATCTCGGATAACAGCAGCCAGCAACAGCAGCAGGTGTCAAAAACAATATAACGCCACAGCCTTCGTCGTCATACCACCACCACACGTGTGTGCATTGTAATAATAACGATACTTATTAACCTCTCCTCACTCACTCTCTCTCTCTCTTTATTTCACGATCGTAGCCAATTTTAAAAATACAAAACGAACGGGGGGGGGAAACGTGTTTTTTTTACGAATATTAACTCGCGGTATTTAGAAAAAAAAATTAGCATAGACGCGTATATAAATTTTTTTTTTTTAATAATAATAATCGGAGTGAAACACCGTGAAATCTCGTCGTACGTATTATAATGTTTTGTTTTTTGGTTTTTTTTTTTTTTTTTAACAGCAAAAACTGCGAGTACACCAATAATAATTCCTGTTTTCTACCGGAAAATTATTATTTATAATAATATTATTCGGCCAAGAAAACGACGACGGTTAGGTGTCGTCCTCGTGTAAGAATTATTTTTTTTTTTTATTTCTCGAATTTTTTTTTTTTCGCCGCTCGCGTATTATTCTATATTTAACACGTCGACCTTGGTAAAATAATATACGCGTGTTTTTGTGCGTGTACGTTTTAGCGTATATAAACGAATAAACCCGAATTTCTCTATAGTGACTTTTTTTTTTTTATATATAAGTTTTAATTCGTATAATATCGAAAATTTGTTTCTACACTCCTGAGCAAAAAAATCATCGACTCGTACCGCAAACTCGCAGTTGAATATCTCTGTCACAGAAATGAAAACAACTTGTATACCATTTTCTATTTTTAAATCTTAAGTCCTAAGAAAACATTTTGAAACTGAGACATTGAACTTAAAGATTTTAAAATCAAAAACGGGATTAATGCGTTAAGTCTTTTTGCCAGAGATATTTAAAAGCGAGTTTGCGGTATGAGTCGATTTTTTTGCTCACGAGTGTATACGATGTACTCGTGCGTGTTGTTGTATTGCACAATTCCGAACGCGTAGTAAATCGCATAATACAATATTATATACAGATTATTGTAAATATATTTCGTAACGTTTTTTATTAAATTATCTTCTTTTTTTTTTTTTTTGTTTCCCTCCGATTATTATTTTCGTATCACGGCGATTTGCGATCGTCGCGATTCGTCTTTTTTCTTTGTTTTTTTTTTTTTTGCACGTTATACACGAATTTTGTCGCGTCCCCATAAGACGACGTTATATAAAATCGTCTATATAAACAAACGTCGTTTTATTTATTATTTTTTTTAATAATCGAGGTTATTATGTTTCACACGGTTTTACCGCGAACACACACTACTATATTAATATTATTTACTCGAGGTTATAGCGTTGTGGTCGTGTTTATTTAACGCGCGGTACCTATCGTTCAAATTCGAAAGCGCATTAAAAATAATATTTTGAAACGTTTCCGATTATTTTAAAACGGCGTATAGGGCGCGTGTGTTAATCATCGAGGAGCCATCGTAGGAACGCGCGTGTGTGTGCGTTTCTTTTTACAAATGTGTTTCTCTCGCACCGCACCTCGTCGCGTTGTATTTTTAATCTCGCCGCCAACACGCGTCTCAAGTGCATTCTACACACCACTAGTAAACGCGAAATTTATTTAAAATTTTTATATTATTATCTGTCGAATACGTACGGGGTGGTTTTCTTCTTTTTTTTTCCTTTTTATCACCGCCATCAATAAAATATAGTCGTATCGGCCGAGTGGTGGTAATGCACTCGCCTCCTAATAACGTATAAACGGAGTGTACAATAATAATGTTCTTCGTAGATATCGTCCGGGTAGTTTGACGACCAGCGGCGGCCGCTCGCGGATTTTCGCCCGGGCGAATCGTGAAATTATCGTGTTCCGCTATGAAACGGGATAGAAGAGAAAATAAAAAATGACCGGTACGCGCGAATTTCAGTAGTACTGTAGTTTCCCTTTTCTAAATCGCACGTGTTCTATTTTAACAGAAACGGCGAAACTCCGTCCCGCGTCGACGACCGTTTTTCTCCTCAACAACACCAACAACGTTTTACGGTTTTTTTTTTTTTTTACTTTTGCGTATAACTTCCCGTTTGTCGGGTTTCTTTTTTTTCTCCCCCGATTTTTCAAGTACACGTTCTTATATAGTACATTTTCATGGGAGGGTTTTTTTTTTTTTTTTTGTTGTACATTTTAAACCGAATACGAGAATAAAAACGCCTTTCAGCGGGGGGCGGAGGGCGCTAGGGACACGGGGGGCTCAGTCGGATTTTTCGAATTGGTTTTACATTCCGTTACATAAACTGACACGCGTTTCGTATATTTCGTATATTTATAATATGTTTATATATTAATATTAACCGTACACGGGATAATATTGTGCGTTGCTAAACGTTGTTAGCGTATAGTAGTAGTAGTAGTAGTACATAACAACAACGTGTCGTCGAACCAACTAAACAAATAACTCATCGCTGTTTGAACAGGAGGTTATGATGATGCGCGCCACTCCTCCGTCGTCGCGCGTATCCATTGTACAAATATGTTTGCACGGAACCGCGATAAAATCGATATGACGAGCAAATAGCAATTCAAACTTCATCAATGGCTTCTGAGGAGAAACGGGGTTTTTCGGGGGATCACAATCCGAGTGTTTTTTTTTTTTTTTTTTTTTTTTTACGTATGCAATATATAAACTCGCGCGGTTTTTTATTCCATTGCGTTCGATACGTTTAATTTTAAAACGCGTTACGATCATAACAATTTCGATACCGTAAATTGTTTTTCGCACTGCGTGCTGGCCGCGCGCATAACGGAAAATTTCGCTTTTACCAAATAACCGTATACGTATTTATTTCGGTCCGGCGTTTTTAATTTGGTTCATACGTATTTTTTTTTCTCTTTTTTTTAATACGCCTCTTGGGTGGGCCGGAGTCCGAATAACGCGGAATTCGAATACGGCGCCGTGGTCGTGGTGCGTTCCAAAGCCAAAAACCGTTGGACCGCGGACGACGGCCGGCGGCGGCGAGGGCGGTGCGCGGCAGGAAGAGATTAAAAAAAAAAATAATACATATTTATACGCGTACTATAACGAGAAAAGAAGAAGAAGAAAACCCGTTTTTCTCCAGTAATTATTTGTTATTGTGTGGTGCAGCCGATGCGGAAATTTATTCAGAGTATGGCCAAAAAAAAAAAAAAGAAAAAGAAAAAAAATTGGGTAAATGACGTAAAAGGAATATATTAAAAATTAAACTATTATGATTTATTTTGGAAAAAGTAAAAATTAAACACGAATGTTTTATGTGTTGTTTTATACGTCTCTTTGTTATTTTATTCGTTCTCGCGCATTACGTACGATTATTATTGGCGGTGACCACGTGAAACACCGCGAAGTCTAACCGAACGACTTCAGGTCAGGTCCCGCTGTCGTAACGGTGTATATTTCTCAATCATAATATTAATTGCAATCGCGTTTTTCAATTATTATCATCATCATTCAGTCGTAATTTTCCGTTTTACTTACTACGAAAGTATTATTTTTTTTATTCTTTAACGTACTATACTGCAATAATTGTTCGATGTAAATTGAATTTTCCATTTATTCACGCGTTTATTATGATATCCGGGCGGAAGGAAAAAGAAATATTACACCGTTTGTAATACATAAGGGACAACAGAGTGATGTACGTATATTGTTATTGTCCTGTGCTGAGAATTTCGTAATGCGCCGCGTGCTGTATAATATACATATATAAAATGATTAGCCGAAAAAACGATTTACAAAAGCGTCTTTAAGTTTTAACGTTTATTAAACAAATTTTTTTTTTTGGAATTTTAATTGAAAATGACCAAAACGCGTTGTTGTAAATATGATTTTGGCCCCCGTTAACGTATGAGTTTATTATGTAGGTCGTCGTCGTGGTGTATGATGTGTGCGCTCCTTCTTCGGCGAGGCGTACTGTCGCAATGGCGCGTGGGGCGGCACTCGCCCGGCACCGCGGCCTCCCCACCGAGTTTATACTTATACGCGAATGACGGGGAGGTTATATATATATATGTACAGTATATTTACAAAGAGGATGGAAATCATCGAAACGTATGTCACCCCCTCCCCCCCTCGACGACTAAGCCCCCCCCCGCCGTCACAACGGCGATTCATCGATTGTGTCGCGTATTATATATATTAAAAAAAAAAAAAATTCACGTTATTATACATTTTGCGTAATAACTGTTAATAATTTTATTGGCTTTTTCTCTCTCGCTCTCTGCGCATAAATAATCTCACGCCCTGATTGTATAGAACAGCCGTTTATCCGGGATTTTCACGATATCGAAGAAAAAGTCGTCGCGAGAATAATATTCTCCGTTTTTATACATTACATGCGTCGTGGCCTTCTCGTCTACCGTCCAACAAATTTTATTTTCGTTTTTTCTTTTTTTTTATCGACCAAACTCCGTTCAATAGTCGTCTTCTTATATACGTATATAATGTGTCGTCGTCTCGACGAATTCGTAAGTTTTATATATAAAAAAAAAAAAAAAAACCACATCGCGTCGTCGCTGATGTGCATTATTCCGTACATTTTGTACGATAATTTTTTTTTGTATTTCATTTACACTGATTGCGCAATGAAAATTAATATATCGTCGTCGGAACGTAGTATAATACTTATAGTGGAAATCGAGAAATGGGCGTGGAAAATCATTTTCGTTTTTTTTTTTTTTTTTTTACTTTAGCCGCGAATTTCAAACAAATTACTCGCTTAGACGTATCACCCCAAATGTATACAATGATAAAATTTTAAAAACTTTTTTGTTTAATCACGAATAATGACAAATAAATGCGTTTTATATATATATATATTTAAAATCCGTAAAATTAACGAAATGTCTTCTGTATGTGTATATAAAACCATATAATACATATTTGTATTGAACATTTTTACTGTACATTAAAAGTAAAAAGTTATCTCTGACTTTTCATCTTCATATACTATACACTTTGTATAAATACGAAAAACATTAACATAAGCTGTTTTTATAAAATTCCGAGTTTAGTAAAAACATTAATATTCATTATAATTCCGTGTTTAATTAGTATTAAAAAAAATAATAATATAATATTTTAATAAAACTATTTTCGTGTTCATAAAAATTTGAACTCGCCGCGTATTTATAATATAGTCGCGTGTTAAGAGTCTTATTATAATGTTCATAAAAAAAAAAACCTATAAATTCTTAAAACCGTTAGTTTGTGGTAATTTTTTTTTTTTGCTTTAAATTAGTCACGCTATTTGAAAACGCCAAAACAATAACGATAATAATCGTCCTGCGAGACTTATGCGCCAAGTATACTTTGTTCCCGAATAATTCTTTTCGCCGCACAATATTATTATTTTTTATAGCGAATATTTAATAAAAATAATATTTCATATATTATTTATACCGACAAACCATGTGCAATGTGTATGAAATTGCCATAAATCATTAAAGAAAAATAGACTGTTGCGTGTTGATATCACCGCGTTTTCTCTTGTTATGTTTCATACGCAAATACGAATAAAAACGTACATAAAATTAAAAAAACTTAAAAAAAAAATTTACATATTTTACCAAATGTACTTTTTTTTATTATTATTAATTTCTAATAATTTATCCACTGTAAAACTTCACATATTTTTTTTTTGAATGTTTACTTAAAAAATATAACGTTCGATTGTTGTTTATATACGTTTACACTAACCGTTGAACACCGCCGTTGAACAGTCTTTTTTTCATTTTTTCGTTATTTATCAACAATTTTACTTCAATTCAATTCGTTCCTACTCGAATCTATACAATTTCAATAAACGTTTTTTATATTTTCAATGATAAAAAAAATTCTTATTTATTTAACAAAAAGAAAAGAAAAAAAATAGCGGTTTCAAAAATATGGTATAAGACACATGACTGGTAAGACAACAAAAACAAAATAATAATAATACTACGAGACGAAGAAAATAAAGGAACAAAAAACAGTACAGTTTTTTAAAATCAATCTATTTAACATAAAAGAGCTCTAAACACGATTAAAAAAACTTTAGATTATATACATATATATAATGTGTAATTTAAGTAATTAAATTTTACGATTTATTTTATTATCTTAAAAGTTTTTAATTTGTTTTTATAAAACAATACGTATTTATACATATCCGATTAAAATACACGATATAATATGTTTTAAATATTTCGTATACGCGAGAAGTTATCGATATTTTCTTAAATATATTTATAAAGATTCGAATGAGAACAATATCTAATGACACACCAGCTCTTCGAATTCGTTTGTAAACATCTCATTTAAATGCCGTATAATCTTTATGTATGTGTGTGTGTGTATATATAAACGGATTTTTGTTTCTTCTACGAAAATCCCTTAACAAAACTTCTCTATACGCGTGTGTGGGCCTTTTTCTGAAATAATTTAATACGACATACACTGATGTCGTTTTTAACCGCTCCACTACCGACTTGACAGTGTTTCTTTCTCGACAGTGTACATCAAAGAAATGTCGCGTATATGTAGAGGATGATATGTATTTATGTATATCCGTGTATATATGATCACGGATCCGTGACTATAATAATAATAATAATATATTTAAATAGGTTTTCCTATATTATATATAAATTACAAACGAGCGCGATGGTTTAACAGCGAAATCTTCCGGTGGACGATAAATCGTCGAAATCGAATTTGTAAAAAAAAAATCCTTTTTTTTTTTTAAACTTTCGACTTGTGAATTGTGTAATATAGGACAATTATTTTTCGGTTAATTTTTACACTCCCGGAGTTCGGACGAAAAACAGTAATTTTTATCAGTGTTTTTTTTAAACTTTATTAGAAAAAGTATACGCACTTGACACGGAAACGTACGCGTAGGGCGTAATATTTTGAATAAAAAATAAAAAATGTTCGCTTATAGTATTTCTTTATAAGTCCGTGTTACGTGTTCTTTTTCGAATAGAATCAATAGTATGAGAAATAGTTTTCATTGCTTCGGCAGAAAAGAAAATCGATCATCTATTTAAAAAATATATATAAAAAGTCCACAACGTTATAGCCGTGAATAATATTGTTATTGTCGTATAAAAATACGGTTTCGTTAAAAAAAAAAAACAGAAAATCAAAAGATTTTGAAAAAATAAAACGGCAACACGGCCGGCGTATACAATTACTTAATCGTCTCGTATAATACTACTCGTTTTAAGCCGGTTCGCGGAAACCTTAAATAATTATTAATATTTTCGTCGTGTCGCCCAAGATATTATTATAGTCGACACAACTATACGTCATTTTGTTAACATCCAACATGTGATGCGCACAACACGTACAGAGAAGAAGTTAGCGGATCGCGTGAATTCAATAATTTTAATTTTCGAGTATGATATGATCGCGTAAAATGTCTATATATATTATATAAAAAAAAGACTACAAAACTTGCTTTTTTCCGCCGTGAGTTTCACATCGTTTGAGTTGTAAACGACGGTCTGAATTACATAAATACGTCCGTACAATAATAATAATAATAATAATATACGACGTATGTACTTAAACGGATATATATATATTTTTTTCTTATATAATATTATATCGCGTGTACGCGTGTGTGTATGCAGTATAAATAACGTTATAATATGGTCAAATCGTATCACACTATTTCGTCATTTCGTGTACAGCTGCTGTGTTGAACTGGTCTCCCCGAAAACCACCACCGCGTACACAAAACGTTTTGAGATACGTGTACAGTGAAGTTTGTCTGTATATACGTACGTGTTATAAAATGCATTTATTTAGACAGGTATACTTAGTTGCGTATAATATACCGCGTACGACCAATATATAATTATTACTTTTTAAACATGTGTCGCACACAGTCAATAATAAATACCAATATATGGAGTGTTGCCTCGTTGTTGTTGACAACGTTCGTGTAGATTTCATTTTATCGTTTATTTATCGTAATTAAATTGACGCCATACAGTAGTAGTTTCTTTTTTTTTTTTTAAATTACAGTATACGAAGATAATAATAATAATGATGATGATAATGCAGTAGTGAACGTATAATTTTTTTTTATTAATATTAATGCGATTAAATGGTTTGAAAAACGTATATTACATTGAGCTGTGGCGAAACGGCGTTTTGTGGACGGGGAATGTGATTGTCGTGCGCAAACGCTATAGGATGTGGGATGAAGTGTAACGTAAAAAAAGAAAAAAAAAAGTAGTTTCTTTTTGGCACAGGCTGGTGGAGGAACCCTGCAGAGCTAAATGGATGACACTGTATTATAACGGCAATAGAACCGTTAAGGAGAGAGGAAATAAAAGAGCGAGAATACAGGAGAGATCGTGAGGGATGGCGTGGTGGTTAATTTTAAAGATGAGAGCACAAAGAGGTTTTGTTCTCGCTCTGTATACACACACACACACACATATATACAGTTGTGTCTATCACGAGCAGCAAAGTATTCCCTCGGAACAAAGCGAACAAGGGACAATGCGAAGAAAAGAGATTATGGTTGCACATTAAACGGGACCGAATGCTTTCCGGGTCCTACCAACAGTTATATTAACGTATGATAACCGAATGGAAGGATCGGGGAGTAAGATGATATGATCCAGGGTATTTTATGTACGCAGTATACACGTTGTCGTTCAAGTGATATGCCGTTAAGGGAATAGGAACGGAGACGAATAGTGAACGATACTTGTAAAATGTCATAACGTGACATTTGTTAAGGTCTTTGGAGACCCATTTACAGAATGGTGGTGTGGAGACTGGTGCAGAAGAGACTGGAGCAGAGCTAATTTCCGATACCGTCGGCGAAAATAAAAGAACTGTCTGAATTTAAAAAAAAAAGATAACTGTTCAGGTAGAGTTGATGGAGAGGACTGAGACGGTTCCCTCGGGGGGACGCCTGCATAAGGTATGCCATACGGTAATAGATTGGAGCGTATAACGTGTCACGCACAGTCACGAATTGACGAATCTATAAATGGTATGGGTAGTCAGGGATAGTATAACGTATTATCGATTCCAAGTGTTTCTTATAATTCGTATAAGAGAAATATTCGTGATCGAATACGTCGTAACGCTTTTAATCGATCGTGATTAGAGAAAAAAATAAATATATACATGTATATAAATTCTACCGCTGCGCGTGTAGTCTGCTGTGTACCATATAATAATATGTTAATAGGATGTACAATAAATAATACACATGAAATTAATTGGAAAGCACGTCGACACGCAGCAACGAAATTTATTAAAAAACAAATGATAATAATAATTTATTATAAATCCGATATTCTCTTAGAATATGTGTGTGTATATGTGTAAGTTTTCCATAAGAAATATAATACAAACGTAATACTAGGTAAATGTGCGCTGCGTTCACTCAATAAATAATATTTTTGATCGCGAACCTCGCGGCTTCCTTTATGATTTACACCGATTTTCGAAACTAATAATATGTACTTTCACTTTCTCTCTCTCTCTCTCTATAAACGACTATAGACTATTGTTTGACCGCATATTATAGACTAATCCTTACGCATGTCTGCTGCGTGTCCTCATTTGCCTAAATATATCACAATGGTTGCGCGCAGGCGTACAAACCAAATTTCAAACATTATTACGAATGAAGTGTTCGCGTGTTGAGAGTTTACATAATATTTTGTCTCGTCGAATTTCTGTTGGCGGGAGGGGGGAAGTTTTTTGTCTTACGATGATGTTGTTCATATTCGTATGCTCTCTGCCGTTTATCGCGGAAATAGTGGAGGTAACACAGTCTTTGAACTGTTTTCGGCATCGCACTAAAAGAACGTAATTGAATGTCGAAACAACGTTTTTAAAATACGATTTTTGTCGTTTCATTATTAACGTATTGTCAACGCGTGTTTTCTTCGTATATTTCGTTATACGAGTTAATAACGACTCGTCATCGGACGACAAAGACTCGCGGTACGCGAATCACGTTTGGATTCATTAATTTACGTGCGTATTTAATTAGCTTAAAACTGACTGTATCCCGTTATAGGCACGCGTTTTGAAAAGAATTTCCTTGTGAATCTCGACAATATATATTTATTTTTTTAACGCTTTTTCGATACATTATGAATACCTTCATTCATTTAGCACATATAATATATATATAATTCGAATTATTTTTCAATTTCGTTAATTCGGATAAAACGCCGGTTCCGCGATTCAAATGATATTTTCGAAGTATTTAAATTTCCGTACGGGTTATAATATGCGGAACGGGTTTATAAATTGTTATGAGTCATCATCATCATTCGTGTCTATGAGTACAGTAGTGACACGTTATTTGTTGCGCGTGTAATAATTTTATTATGTAACGCGAGTGTGTAATATTTATACGACGGGAAAAACTCTATAGCCGATGATTAGTGGCGACTGCTGCTGCAACGCGACGAGCTCGAGTTTGATCAGATGAGTCCGTTTTTTAGGTGTCACTGAAAATATATATCAATGTGTTTTATGAGAACATTAAATACGATACCGAAATAATAATTTATTATTATTATTTTATTCGGTCGTCACGTCCGTTTTTAAAAATAAATAATTTTTTTTTTTTTTGATGTACAACGAAATCGTGTTAATCAACGACGATCACAATGTACGCGAATCGATCGTTTTTATATTCGGGAAACAGAACCGCCGCGTCTCTTTTTAGTCATTTTTTTTTTTTTAGTTTATCACCGCGGCGGTGTAATCGACGGTTTTTAATCTCTCGAGAATTTTTGTCACGGTAAAACTAAAAGAAGACGCTATTTGAAAAAAGGCGACACGATATACCCCGTTGGAGAATAGAGTTTTCTCCGATCGTTCTACAAAAGAAATTACGCGCGCTTTAATTTTACCGTAACGGACATTGCAAAATACGTCAATTACTACGTACGTTTTAAATATTTCTTCAATATAATGCGTTTTATTTTCTTTTAATTTCAATTATATATATATATATATATAATATATATATAAAAAAAAGTATCGATGAGTCTGTAGATACAATCACGTCTTGTGGCTACTGAATTCAGTGTACACGGGACTTTTTCTCGCATTAACTCTGCTTTAACGTTGCAGTTTCGTTTATAAAAAACGTGTATATATTAAGCGTTCTAAATTCCTTTTTTTTTTTTTTTACCGAGACGCTTTGAATTTTTAATTCGTTTTGCTTTTTTTTTTTATCATCGGTACATATACCCACGTCGCCATTCCGTCAAATATATATTAATGTATTCGTACTGTAATCCATTTATTTATTTATTTTTTATAGGTATTAACGATAATATTCACAAATAGAACTCTTTTTTTTCTCTTTTTCAATATATTTTTGGCTCGTATTTCAATCTGCTTTTTAGCGTTGTAATATCCCAGCTCCCCGGCAACAGGGTAACAATAATAATAATAGTAATAATAATAATAACAATTTCGTAGAACTTTTATATACATCCCCGTCGTAGCACAGCTCCTCAATACCGCGTACTTATATAATGTATATATATATATTGATTACGCTTCGTGCGCGTACATTTCGTGTTCTATAAAGCCAAGTGGAAACCATTCAATTACCACCGCAGCTGCGCGGGGATTCGTTTGCGATTTCAGAATTGATTGTAAATAATAATAATAATAATAATGTTACAAGTCTCTCGCGAAATCTTCAATATTGTATTGCGGAGTTTACGATTTCGAATCACTCACGTCGGTACCACATAATAATATAGCGTTTATCGCTGGATTTTTGTTTTTAATTTTCAAAATTAAATAAATACACTACTGCGCGTGTTATTATTATTATTATTACGAATTCAGTTATATTAAATATGTAGAAAGAAATATATTGATGATACGCGTGCGGTGGAGAAAAATAAGGCGAGATGGCGGTGAATTTGTTTGGAGGGCTAACTAGAAGATAGAAAAAAAAAATCTGTAAATATATGGACGAAAAAAAAAATGAATAAATTGATAAATAACGAAAATCATAGAAAACGGACAAAGCCAGTTAATATATTATTACGCATGTGATGCCCGTAGGCGTGCGTCAGAAGTACTCCGCCCGAGCCTTTAATCGCCGATCGTTTTTCAATTGTTTCTTTTTTTTTTTTTTTTTTTTTACGTCGATAAATCCGTTTGGTGGGAATTCTTCCTCAGTCTTTCGGAGTAGAACTCTGGTTTCGGCGCCTGCAGCATCGTCGGAAATATCGTTTTGAGAATCAGCGCCCGTTTGATGACGGTGTGCTCGAAATGACTCGCCCGTCGTTGTCACTGTGCCGGTCACAAGTGGCCTTCGTAGTCTTTCGAATTTTCTCATCGTTTTCCGCCTGCAAAGCTCCGGCGTGAAGTGCTCGATAAAGACCACTCCGAACGCTATTCCACTGTCCCCATATAAGCAGTCGATCCGGCCGTTTTCCGTTTAAAAAATATAAACCCAAATGGAGGAGTATGCGTCGTCGTAATGCGCGTTTTATAAAATATAAAATTCGTCGAGGAACACACGATTGAATCAAATCCTTTTCCGCCGATATATCTGTTGTCGTGTTTACGTCAGATTTACTACACAGGACACGACGGAACGACGTGGCGCTCGTCGTAGTGTTCGGCGTTAGCGACGAGAAATCGGTGTTTACGTATAACGACGAACGGGAGAATAGAAACGGAATGCTACTGCACACAGGCGCGAGTATATAGAACGCCGAGTTGACCTCGTTTCGGCGCGCCGATAAAATCCCTCCCTCCGTTTAACGGCTGTCCGCTTAATGTAATACTTAATAATAAATTCGGACGCGGCGGGCTGTGGGGGGGGGGTGGTGGTGGTCGATGTCGCGCTTTAGGGACGACGGGTAACGGTTTTGGTGTGGTATAAGTGTTTGTCGTCGTCGGGTCGCGCGACACAAAATCCCCCCGCCTTTTCCTAAAAAAACTCGCGAAAAGGAGTGTAAAAACCTCTTTTTAGCCGCTCCCCGTTGGGTGTTTTCTTTTTCTCTCCGATCCGTGTGCCCCGTCATAAAAAAGGGATCGGCGGAGGGATGGAAAACTAGTAGCGCGCGCCCGCCCGCGCGTGTGTGTGTGTGTGTGTGTGAGGCTGACGACAATCGATACCGCGTCGGCGGCGGGCCGGGTCAACCGCCATGGCAACAGGTACGCGACCGAGTTCGCCCGAACGCCGTGCGATGTTAACTTCGGTGTGTGGAGGGCGGGAACGCGCGGGAGGGCGCCGCCGCCGCCGCCGCGAAGTGAACACGGCTTAATGGCCGTTTCGTATGTATAAAAGCCGCCGACCAGACGACGACGACGACGACGACGGAGAAGAGAGAGTTTTTTCATCCCCCTCCCTTTTTTTTTTTTTTTTTTTTTTTGCGCCCTCCTCCTTCCACTCCGTCTCGCGTTATTTCGACCGCTCGCGGTGGAACGAGAACTGAATTCGCTACTCGTATGATGTATTTTTTTATATTTATGCGGCCGGTGACTGTACGCGGAAACCAGCGATATTTTAATAATAATAATAATAATAATAATAATAATAATAATAATAATAACGCGTCGTCGTAGGTTTCTCGGACTTTGAAAAAAAATAACCCCGAGAGCTGCTTCTCTTTATTTTCATACGTTTTACTCGCGCACTGGAAACGGCGGTGTTCTCGCGGAGAACGGGAACGAAAAACAAAAAACGTACGGGAAACCGCCGTAGGTCGCCGTCGATCGATCGTCCCGACGAATGCAGAGAAAAAAATTAAATAAAGGTCGAGAGAGAGAGAGAGAGAGAGAGAGATTTTTTACCCCTCTCTGTAATATTCCATTTTTTTCCCTCCTTTCAAAAAAAAGAAAACCTCCCCCCTCATTCGGTCGGTTCCCGTTTTTCTCTCTCCCTGTACGACGTGTTTTTCTCGGATTAAATTCGAGAATTCGTCGTTGAAAAAAAATATTAATTTTCTTTTAAAACATATTTCGCGTGAATGCGTTTAGAGCGACTCGTTCGACAAAATGAAAATCGCATAATCTATTGTAGCAGATAGTGTTTTCTAGAGGGATTTTTCACGTCTCTATAGAGTCGATCGAGACAATAACATTGAATCGCAACACCAATGTACAATATTATAACTATACAGTGAACTGACATCGTCAAAAACGTTTTTTTATTGATTCGTTTAAATCGTTTTCTCCCCCTCGTTTAAGTAAGATAAATAAATTTTTTTTTTTTGTTAAAAATTGTATTAAAGTATGATTTTTATGGTAAATAAAGGAATCCTATTTATCATATAATATTATTATATTTATTAGTCGAATGTGACGCCGGAGTGTTAGTATAGGCGTTTGACAATTGAGAGTCGTTCGAAAATTCAGTTTCCTTTTTTAATCCGACACTTTAAAATACGAAAATCTAACTACAATATAGTAACGTGTTCATCATTTCAACAAAAAGTGGTGTATTTCGAACGGAAGACAATTTCATTAATTACTCATTATTACTCGTTTTTTTTTTTAATTCAATTGTCTCTCGATTGAACAAATCGATTTTAAATATAATTTATTCTTCATCCCTTGTAATTGATAATAATAATTATTATTATTATTATAATTATAATAATAATTCATTCGTCGTCGTCACCGCGTGAACACTTTTCGCGACTCGTCAAACCCATCTATTTGGGGGAGTTACACGTCTGCTTTAGACCGTTTTTCTATTATTATAATACGACTGATGAATATTAAAATGTGTAGGAAAATGAACATTGGAGAGTATACAGAATCGAATTTTCGGCAAAAAGAAACGCGACCGATCGACGGATATGTGTGTGTGTGTATAAATGGACGTCGTAAAAAAAAATCCTAATATACATAAAAAGAAGGTTTCACGGCGCGCGGGAATCGAATAAAATATTTCGCCATCTCCTCTTTTTTTTTTCCATTCATCTTCCCGTCGTCGTCTTACTTCGATCGTATAGACATACATGATGCGGATACAGATCGAACGAGATTAAATTAGGTTTTTACTTTTTTTTTGCACGGAAAAATCGATATATAACGCACTAAATTTCGTTTTCTTTCCATACACATTGACGACGGTAATGCATTATTGTAATACGCGTGGGCCGACGATTGCTGTACAATAATTTCGATTTACATAAACTGCTTATTCTCCGTGCTCTCCCCTATCCGTTTCGGATGTTGGATGTCGATTTTTTTTTCTTTTTCTTTTTCTTTTGCTTCGATCGAGTGATGTCTGAAATAAATCATTTGCCGTTTTTATTAGCGTGCCCTGTTGTCCGGGACGTTCTTCTTCTCTTCCCGCGTTTCTTTTTTCCCCTTCGATCTTCTCTTACCCTCGTAATATAATAAACTACAATAATAGTTTGTGTCTTTAATTATTTCTCGAGATATATACGTCCGAACACTGTCCTTCTTTTAAAAGCTCCCTCGTCTTTTCACATCGTTTTCCAATACCATTTGATTGGCAATATCCATGGGATTTTTAAAACACGCCTATATAGTCACATTTCCAAAGCGTTCAATTTTCTCGCGTGTTAAATGGTGGTGGTCTTCTTAGTGTCCGGTTTTCGAGAATACTGCAGAAGAAGCGTACACACATAACGTGTTAGAAATCAGCCGTTTTTTTTGTATACATACATCGTGGCACTTACTCGATGAATACTTTCGACTTTTTTTTTTCTTTTTTTTTCGAAACGCTTCTCTGTTTCAAATGTCTGCGTTTAATTTCCACGGAGACCGTGAAATGACATTTATTGCGTTGTTCCGAGGTTACTTGTTCTTGTTCTGTACGTTAGTTCGTAATTATTAATTGTTGCGCTTGGAAGTCCAATTATTGCGCGTTATTTATAAATAACACCGCCTATATTAATAATTGTATATTATATATCTACACGCACGCCATTAGGTTTCACTAGGGCTTCGCCAAATATGAATATTCAGAGTATATGTTATTATGATGGAATAATAGTGATGATAAAACGTAACGACATTGTTGTCCCGCTCGTTGTTTGATCAAAACAATATTCTTCTTCGAGTTCTCCAACAATACTCCAAATATATTCACAGCACCGCCATGAGTTTGTGGTGTTTCACTTTATCGCGAATGCCGTTTCGGTACATTCAGTTTTGTTTAACGTATCCGGGAATAATGGACTTGTCTGAAAATAGCCTCTTTTGTGTTTATGGCATTTCTAAAATGAAATTGTTTATTCATCACTACATATTAATATATGAAGTTTTTTTAATTTACATAGGTAGTGTTGACTCGTATAAGACTATAAATTAATAATAACACGAAAATCATCGCGACACTCTCAGTCACTCGACTATTTAGACGGCGATGTGACCTGCATATTAATTGCGGTGACTATCACCAAAAACACATTTTCTGTTTTAAACGTATTCCTTCTTCGATTTTAAGAATTGTAAGGCGCGAAAACGTGTCGTTTTTACTTCGCCCCTCGTTATACATTATCTGTACAATTATATTCTACATTTCTATGCCTATTGTAACAGCCGTGTGTTTTTATTTCTCTCCAGAATTTCAATTTTGGGGGTGATTTTGTACAGTCGCGCACTTTCTTCGTTTTCCTAACGCGCCATCTTAATAATTTTTTCCGAGATACCTTATTCGCGCATAATTATAAAAACATATAAATAATAATAAAATAACATATCGTCCGAACAACGTATAATTTTATATAACATAATATTGATAATAATTATATATGTATATACTGCGAGTCTAACGGAGCAATACGTCATTTAAACAAATTTTTTTTTCAAAGCGTTCCGTTCGTTCCCACTACAGAATGTACATTATGCAATAAAAACCTATATTTTTCGGTAATAATACATAGCCCCTGGTATAATAAATTACCGCCATAGTTCGTCTGTTAAATCGTTCGATATAATAAATATTAAATAGAGACCGCACACCGACAACTGTATTAAAGTTATTAATAAACTCATAAATCATCACGTGCATTGTGTTCGTTTAATACGAATAAAATAATAATAACGTCGACGACGACGACGAAAAAACTTTGTGTTCGTTCGATGATATTAATAATAATAATAATAATAATAATAATAATAATAATAATAATAATAATAATAATAATAATAATAATAATAATAATAATAATAATAATAATAATAATAATAATAATAAACGAGATAATCTTCGATAAAACATTATACTACGTGCGCCTCCTCCTCCTATCAGTCATTTTTTGACTAACGGACAATTTATAATAGTGTAATTTATGAAGCGTGCGCGTAGTAATAATATTATAAATTCGTTGGGAAAAAAAAATATTACATTTTCTTTTTTTTTAATTTTTCGTCAAAGGTTCGCGAATATTGTACACATTTGTGGATTTTTTTTCATTTATACATTCCGCAAATAAATATCGAATAAAAAAAAATTTCCCTACTGCTACACAATAATAATAATAATAATTCGATTAAACACGCGCATCGTCTTGCGTCGTAATACACACTCGTGTCGAGATGCGAAACGAAAAAATAAGATTGTTTTATTATTTCTATTTTATATCGTTTATAATAACGTTTTTTTTTTATAATCCTATTTGAAGAATATAAAAATAATAAGACACGTATTATCTCTCGTGTTTGTGTGTTATTTGTGTTTGCTAACACACCACAATATACGAGTATATATATATATACTATACCGAGGCAATGTTGGCGCAGGCGCTGTGTTTAATTCTCAATCGCAATCTTCGTATTATTATTATTATTATTATAAAGTCGAATCTAACAACAACACTACGACTATGATAACTTGAATAAATATTTCAAAACGACAATAAAATATGTCAACACGTCGTATTCTATATACCATTATAACGACAATACGTGATATAGTGTTCGCGGAAATTATTAATAATATAATTTTATTACGTATTTATTGATTCGAACGAGTAAAAAAAGATAAAAAAATTTTTTTCTAAATACTTGTCAAAGTATTGTATAAGAGTATACAAGAATATAAAAAGAGCTTACGATGAAAAAAAAAACGGAATTTTTCTAACTTACTAGTTAAATAACATAAAATGATTATCAAAACGATATAAAAAAAAAAATTAAACGTTTTTTTTTTTTAAATTTACATAGACCAAAGCGTTTGACGGTCAAGAGATTTATTTTAAAAGTCAAAATCTTTTTTTTTTTTTTTGAGGAGACCTAAAAAAAAGTTTGAAATTAACGCCCCAAATCGTAATGACGCCTCCAAACTATCGCGTTTTTCTAAAGAAAGTTTTTAACGGCCAAAAGCGCGTTGAAGAAGACCGACCTACAGTGCCTGGCAACAGAAAACTAAATATAAATCAACCACAGCAGTTTTTGAAAAATCCGCGTTTTTTTCCTACAAGAACCACCGACAAGTGATAATATACAAATTACTGTGCAGGATACGTCGTTATCGCGATCGAATAATTATTTGTTGTCATTTATCATTATAGTGTATACTCTGTCGAATAATCATTTCTTCTCGTCAGATACATATTGTATCGATCAGATTCATTGTAAATCAATGAAATGTTTGACACGATGCTTTCTAGGACATAAATGTGTTTTACGTGTACAAACTACACACTATATATAAGTTATATTCTAACAAAGAACTCTTTTCTTTTTTTTTTCTGCATTTTTCAAAGTTTTCGGCGTTTTAGGGGAATTTTTTTAATCCCTGTTTCTATAATGATAATACGAAATACAAAATCACTCAAAATATATGTAATTTTGTGTACTAATATATACGACATCGGGCATTTATTGTATAAAACCGATGTATTTTGGTTACCAACTCTGAACGAACACCATCAGGAGGATTTCCGACTGTTGGTGGTGTTCCATACATCGTGTGCAATGGACGTAGGTACTACTGGTCGGTATTCGAGGAAAATTCTGATCGAGTCCTTGTGTATGGAGCTTGGTGTTTATTGTCACCTGTTTGAAAGTAATAGGAATAATCAATTGAATCCGATTTAAGTACGGTAAAAATTATTTTTATTTATTGTAATACGGTTCATCGTTGCGTGGAGAGTTGAACCAAATGTTATATTATATTATAAGTCGGGACCCAGTTATTTTTTCGTATTTTTTTTTTCACGATTGGATCGTGAGATGGTAACACAACGTCCTTTTCCGCGGCAACGGCCGCATTTTTTCATGTCTAGTTTCTATTTTTCTACAAACGTTTATTGAAAAGTATGTGAGTTACTTCGGTTCGTAGTCACGTTAAAAATTGTGGTGTTATACAGGACAAGCGCAGTCATGTGTGCATGCTTTCAAAAAAAAAAAAAAAAATTCGGTGATTCGAGTTTAGAAAACATATCTAATTATATGGAATTCAAATCCGAGCCAAAGTATTGTTAAATTTGTCAAATATTTAAGTGTATGATTATTATTTTAGTTATGGAACGATGTAGTTATTATGAGTTACCCGCAATTTTAGCAACGCCAAAAATTTCGGTCTGGAATTGCCGCCTGCAGTGCACAACCATACGTTCCAGGATATTTTTTTAAAGTATTTATGTACCACTTTGGTAATAAATGATTGATATTTCCCTCGAATATCAATCATTTATTTACGAAAAAGAAATCGGTATTTACACGCTGCAATAGGTGTACGAACTTCGCATCGAAATAAACACTCGAGTCGTTTGCCAATAAATTTAATATTGAAACGCGTTTTGTAAAATCGTTACAACGTTATTTCTGGAAAATCTTTTTCGAATAAAACTTCTTTTGAAAACTACGGAATCTTTCTACGGAGAAATTCCGCTACTGCAGCTGCTATTGCGGTCTACTATACAGCGTCACGTAATACGCATCGACCCGATGCTGCTTATTCCCGTTTAAAGCGACGAAACATTCGCCGAATTCGTGATGGTTTCATTTTGGAGTGTATCGCCGGCGAATCGCGATTTGATTTTATAACGCGCGCATGACGATAAATTACTTTCTCAACATTTGCGTATATATTATATATTGAACGATAATTATATGGAACAACGAACACGGAAATTTTTTATTTATTATTGTTATTATTTTTTTTTTTTTATACGTATTCCAGTCGTTGCGCAGTCTGAACTGTATGCCACTGATGATAAATCTTTCGGTCTCCCAATCGCGGAACGGCCTGGCCGCGGCCGGTTAACGAGAATTCGAGAACCTATTAATTCGATCTGAAATTTGTTTCGACCATCGTAACCATATAACACCGCCCATAGCGCAGGCTTATAAAAGATGTGTTCAACTGTTGTTTATATATTATATGAAATGTTGTGTATAAGATGCGTTGTGTACGAGAGACACCGCAGTGTTTCGGGTTGTTGTAGACCGCCAGCCAGTATCCCGCGGGGATTAAACGCGTAGATAAAAATTAATCAGCTCTTAAATAAATGATTATAGCCGCTGCGGCTGGACCGAGCAGGTGGTCCACCATCGCCCGCGGGTTTTCAAACGGTCTCCGTCTGCTCAACACCGCGGTAGTGTACCAATAGTATCGTTACAGCTGCTGAAAGATGTGCATGTGTGTTATCGTACGAAATCCGTACGGGGAAAACAATAAAAATTAACATAATATTACTTCTCTAGACATTACTAAAAAAATATACGTTGCAGTACTCGTGTGCTGTTTATTCTCCGAGATCGTATTGCTGGAAATCGATCGTTTTGACGCCATCATTTTCCCCCCGACGTTCTCCTCTCCGGTATGGTCAAAGAAATATTCGATCGATACTTTGATATACCCACTGCCATCACGTTGTGGTGTACACGACAGCCCTTATTATAATTTATTCGTACGATGTGTGCGTGTGTATAGATCATAAGGATTAAACAGGATTGGGTCCTCTTATATCGTCGATTGTGTCAGGTTCGTAAACCTGCTGTATTAAGATATTAAAGACGCGGCGGATGTTCATCGTTTTCGCATCGACGATTCGCCGCTCCTCCTCCGGCCATCTTGCGCACAACGTTTATTACATTAATTTATTATTCCCTGTGGTCGATGCGCGTATAATTTAAACGGCTATTATTATGTTATTTCTACGATTTCTATTTATTTTTCATAATATAGAAACATTTTTTCCCCCTTGTCGATTGTGAATACACGTAGAATACAACGTCATCCTAACACCCGCCGAATTCTGTATTTTACGTGTCTGTCAGTGTAAAGTGGTATTGTAGTAACGCGCGCGATGAAAAGATCGAAAATCCGATGTTTCTTATTTTACAAGACTTTTCAAAAGCAATCCCCTTTAGAAGTGACGGACGATTTTCTTTTATATATATATATATATATATTGTCAATCGCATGTCACAAAATCCAGTGTCAACTGTCAAATTATTCGACATATAAATACAAATAGAATATAGGAAACAGAAAACTTAAATTTTTATGTCGCATTCTGTTGATGATTCGTTCAAGCAATCGCCCCCCACTCCTAGCTCGGTTTAAACGGAAATATCCGGAATTTAATGATTTTATAGAAAAATATTCTCTCTAGCCCGTAATGTTCCCGACGACAGTAACATTACGTAAAAAATTATGTAGTGGTGGAAGGATTTTTAAAGAAAATTCAACAAATTATTGTTCTGTTTGGACTGTGGAATTGGATATGCGCGCGAAACGTGCATGTAAGTCGTTTACGTACATAAATACGTACAAACATATATCGTCAATGTTCTCTTATATAAGAAATGTTTTTTTTTTTCTAAATTAAAATCCGTTTCGTGATTAATTGTAAAGGCTGACAATATTAATAACTTTTTTTTTTGTTAAAATTATTGTTATACACACGCCCGTATACGGTCCGTGAGTGTATTTTTATTTTTTAGGAAATTTTCTTTGTAATATAAATTATAAAACATATTATTCGTTTCAAATGAAGTCGATATAAAAGAACTCTTTAAGAATCAAGTATATATATATATATATTATATATATAAATTCATTGGCGAGATTGATTTTTCGTGTTTTAATGATTTGGCAAACGATGAAATGTAAATTTTCTTAATTAGGCTGCGTATATTATTATAACACTTGTCGTCCGTCCAAAATTTTTTTTTCCTGTTGACGGTTTCGTTAATTATATTTATGTATATTATAAAAATAATTATTTATTTACATATTTACACCATTCAATCGTTATGACAAATCTTTGAAGCACTGCACAAATATCAACGGTTTTTTTTTTGTTGATCTTATCCGAAATCAGTATACAAATTTTTGTACATCACCTAAACGTATAATATTATTTTTACGACTAACTAATAATAATAATAATAATAATAATAATAATAATGAATTTAATTTTCTTAATTAATATAGAAATATATATATTATCACGCTGTGTTTAGTCCGCCGCGGTTTTAATTAATTGTTTGCGAATAAACCCAATTAAATAACGAGTATTCTAGAAAATTTGTATTTTCCATCGCGCACTGTTTTATAGACGTACCGATATAACAAATATAATATTACGTATATTATTATAGATCTTAAGAGTAAATCACGCGATCATTATTTTCTTGTCTATATTGTCTAAAATTATCGGCAATGATAATAATAATAATATTATTATTATTGCATTGATGGATCGCGCGTGAAGGAGCCTCTCGTTTATTGTGTGGCTTAAAAAATAAAAGAGGATTACTTCGTACACAGCTGATGAGCGAACCGATTATAATACAATCGTACAGCGCATATAGACAACGACAAAAAAAAATATTATTATAATGAAACAAGAAGAAAACCATGAGTTTAATAATCGCAATAATTGAATAAATCTATTTATATTTTCGTTTGTTATTCAAATTACCGTGATAGCGGCCCATTCTGCATATAATATTACAACCATTGACCCAGAGACTCGGCAACACTTCTGAATCGTGCTACGGACAACAACGATTAGAGATTTTTACTACGCGCACATTTTTACTTGAGAGCATCGCAGCTTCTTCGATTGCACCGAGTTTTCTCCTTTTTCACGTTTGTTCGGTACACAAACGTTTTTATATTCCAAGGCCAGTTATATTTTGTGCAAAACGATACGATATTTGGAGGAATAGGTTAAGCATTTGAACATTTCATAGTATATACGAGTATATATAAAAAAAAAAACCTAACCTATGTGCGAAACCAGTTGTGTGACCTCGATCAGTTTCTATTCCATCCGGACATCCATAATCGGAACGGGTGAAGTTCACAGCCGTTGTTCAATATCATTCGGTAAATTAATTTTATTTTTAACGCTTAATTATAATTTTCAGCTGGTAATACTGAATATTACTATGTGTTGTGTCGTACATTTTTCCAGTATTCGATATACATTTTTCGATGAAACGTTATATTGTATTTGCATAATAATAATAATAATAATAATAATAATAATAATAAAAAACATTATTTATGCGCATATGCGAAAGATCGTGTATAGATTTCGATGAAATTATAGAGCGTAGAGAAAAAAAAATCTTTTTTTTTTTTTAGGATTTTAAACGCGTATCCTATGAATCCTCCCCGGTCTTTGTCCGAAATTCGACACGATATTTGTCATCGTTGTTACGCGAAAAATTGTGATTTATTTATTTTTAAAATATCGTGTACACAACGTGTAACCTAACCCATTGAAGCGTTGACATTCGAATAAATAAATACCGCGCGTATAGAAACGTGTCCCTTCGTGTTCACGCATTACTCCAGCGGTAAGTAATTGTAGGTAGTTAGGGGCGGGGATGTGGTATATACCATGCATACCGCGCCCGCGTTTCGCACAGGAGCGTCTGCTGGTCGGTCACCACCATCACCAGACGCACGCGTTGTGCGCGGGCGCTCCACAGGGACTCTCGGCCCGGCTTTTGCTGCTGCTGTGTAGTATTAACGAGAACAGAAATGGCCCTTCAGCCGGGCGCCGCCCATTCTGGCACAGTCTCTCTCTTTAATTTCAATGCGTTTTTTTTCCGCTCCGCATTTCTCTCTCTCTCTCTCTCTCTCTCTCTCTCTCTCTCTCTCTCTCTCTCTCTCTCTCTCTCGACAACAACAACGGCTAACGCGTTTTACAGCGTGTGGTTTACAATAATATAATACGACCGTTGGCACACCGAAAATCCGTTGCCAACGCTCGTCCGCATTAATACCAATTTTTCTTTTTTTTTCTCTTCTCCCGCGTGTTTTTTGTTTCGTTTTTATATATTTTCCCGTTTCTCTTATACGTCAACTCCATCGACGTGTAACCGATTACTGTTGGTGGTGGAAAAGGAGAGAGAGAGAGACAAGAAATTTGTCGATTTTTGTTTTTTTCGTCCAAATACGGTTGCTAGAAGAGGACTACGGTGATGATCTCGTGTTCGTTTGCGATTTATTGTAATTGTTTCGTCGTATTAATAACATTTTATTAAAATGTTAAAAAAAAACGCCGGAAAAAAATAAAACAAAAGCTAAAAAAAAAAAAATGCTAATATAAAAATCGGTTATTCGGATTCGTATGACAATCATGTCGCGTTATTAGCTAGGAAATCGTCGCCTAAGACGATATAAAAAAAAATATGCAAAAGTCATCAACATCCGACTCCTAATAATAGTAATACACTCGAAACACTATTTTGTAATCAACTAATAATGAAAGTAGATTCGCGCGATAGTCGGAACACGGTGCGTGTAATTATGTATATATATATATATATATGTATTTTTTTGCTTTTACTACGTTCGGTCGTAAGTAAAAAAAAAAAAATAAAAATACGTTCTCTTTACATATATTTTTTTTCTCGTATATATATATATATATATATATTCGAACGGTATAACGAAACACGCTCGGTGATGATAAAAACTTTATAAAATTCCACCACACTCCTTTATAACTTTACCGTAACAGAGTGAGAGTGGGTAGTTTTATACTTACGAGCGCGCGAATTATATATATATATATATATATACGTATACGGAACGCGTCCAAGGTGAATACTTGTACTTACTGTATTTTTATATATATATATATAAAGCAGCCTCCGAACGTCCTAAATAAACGATTTCGCGATACGATCCTCACTCTCTCTCTCTCTCTTTCTCTCCGGGTCACGTCTTTAATTCGATATTCCACGGGCTTTGGCGAATAATCGCACGTACGGCGTATAAATCGATTCGCCGATGTGCGCAAAGATGTAGTTATCGATTTCGAGGGAATTAGAGATACAGTCTCGAGGTAATATTGTGATATTATCGCCTATACGGAGTGAAAACGCGCAGAACGAAACCGTACGAAAGACAGACGGGAAAGTACGATTTATAAGATGGACCCGTCATAATCAATAGCGTTAAATGGAAAATAAGAACAAACGTGGTGGGGTAACGAATCGGTAGTAAAATTAATTTCCTAGAAACCCGACACGTTGGAGATTATAAAAAAGAAAGAAAAAGAAAAATAGCAGACTGCTGGAAGTGAACTGGACGCGTAGTGCTGGAAAACAACTTGCAACAGGAAACGACATCTCGTACGATGAGATGAGAAAATGTAATTTATTGAGAATAATGTGTGTGTGTGTTTGTATAGAAACTATTTAGACGGTTGAAGGGATTGAAGGTGTGTTTGACTTTGACGAGATAATCATCACCGTCGTCATTAGAGTTTATAACTCTATTAGAACCATAACTACATACATCCCTTCAATTCTCCCGATGCTGAACAATCTAATCTCATAATCATACACCGACGGATTTTTTTTAAATCCTCTTCTATTAAATCTACTAACCTCTTCCTCGGTCTACCTCTAGGTCTTTTCCCTTTCGGTTCCCATTTCATAATTACTTTTGTAGTTCCTCTCTTCTTATCTCACGACATGACTCCCGACCACTGTATTCTTTGTCTTCTTATGCGTAACTAGTGACTGATGTTAAGAGTACATAAATAATATAAATATGTGTATCTAATATACTAATTGGTTGTAGCTGATATACTTAAATAATTATTATTTTTAAATTATAATTATATGCACGAGTATAAAAAAGAAGAAAAAAAATATTACACAATTGGTAAAACAATTTCGGACTTTCGCCAACACCGATTGTTCGTCCTAGGATTCACCGAATCTCGTTTGTAAAAGTCCGAACTACAAAAAATCATTCGAGATTTGATCAAACTATTTTGTGTATACAAAGTTTTACGGAAATCATTCGGTAAACGTCCGAAATTCATTGGAAATTTCGTAGGTTTGGTTTTGCTTCTTTGCCTCTCTAAGTTGGTTTCTCTACTTCTCGTACACGGAACACGGGGTTGGATGGAAAAGAGAAAAGTTTTGGTGCTCTCGTTAAATACAATATTTGGAAACGATTTTTTTTTTTTTTTACTTTTTCGGTACTTCTTTGTGTTTTTTTATTTTTATCGAAAAAGCGAGTTCCACCACTCGCGACAGTCTTCTCCTCATAACGACGTTATGTTACTTGTTTATACTACTACTGCGCGGGGCGTACGCGATTTCCTGAAAAAACAATTACATTTTAAAATCAGTTTTGCTACGCAGGTATTTCCTTATTATTTATACACTCTTGGCGCGTACACGACGCATTTAATAATAATAATAATAATATGTACGCGATATTATTGTGTGACTTGCGAGAATCGCCGGATTACAATTAATCTCACGTAATAAACAAACCTGCGAATAATAATAATTGTGCTAGTAAAATTGTATTGTAACCGTAAGTCTTGTCGTTTGCTTCTGCGCGTTTGCGTGCTCAGAGAATATCGTCTTTGTCCGTGCAGTTAAAAACATATGAAATATGAAAAAAAAACCCCTAATTTAATAACAAAAAGTTCTACAGACGTTTAGCGGAAATGTAGAAGAAAAAAAAATACGACTTATAAAAGTTCGGCTGTTGATTTCAAAACGTTCACGTAACAACATCTGATTGTTTTATATATCGTGTGTCGCAAATGCGAAAAAACATATACTGTATAATCAGTTTTAATAATTTTTGTCACCGTGTACGGTGTAAGAACGATGTGCGCCATTCGTGCAATTAGTATAGTTGTATCATCATCTGTGAGTGCGCGCAGTCGAGACGACGACGAATTATATTAAGTTAGAGGACGTTGTCAACACGTTTGAAGGAAACGTCCTCTCAGAAACAGCGGTGTATTTTTTCTCTTCCTCCTCCTCTCCTTTCTATATTAACACCATCTTTTGAACCGCGGACTATTGGAACGATACGAATAAAGTTTTCATATAATATACGTTTAGACACCGGTCCTCGAAACTGCGATCCGCAGCGTTTGTTTCCCGACACAAAAGCAAACGCTACAACGACGAATGGTGGCTATACGGTTTGTTTGAACGAGGCACGAGAACAAATAAACAAATATTACGTGTAAATATACGCGCCTGTGTGTATGGTGCGATGTCTGCCCGTATATTTGTAGTTTCTTATGGCCACGAGTGAAGCGGTTTAACACTTTGAGTTGTAAATTAAATGGATGGATATTAATAAAGACGCCTTTATGTATGTGTTGCCATAGCGAGCAGAGGCGAACGAGGTTGTTCGCGTTTGCCCACCGTGGCAAGACTGAGCGGTCCGCTGGTTGCGAACCGCTATTTATACGTCTGCGCGGCCCCCACTCTTTGTTGTGTCATCGCGCTATCTGGTGACTACTTTCGTTTCCTGTTTTATCGCGATCGACTGACGCGCTGTGTCGGTACACGACGCGCGGATGTTTAATTTGACGCCGACCGAGCGATTTATGCGCGTTTGCTGTATTTATTATTTTTATTATTAATAATAGTATTTCGCGTATTTCGATGAAATAAAATTAACGCAATAATTTTATTACCGTTGTACATTCGTTTACACGTTTGCTCGTTTATTTTACACTTTTTCTGGTTTACTGGTTCACTCACGTTCGCTCGTTTTCTCGACCGGCCCAAGTTCACCGTCAGCTGAACGGTTAAACGCTCATCCACGATCGATGATCATCAGTGCATACCATATTTCTGCTTCATACAAGTCGTTCAAAGTGGTGGGATGCGGTAAAAACGGAGCATATCCATAACATATTTGGACCAGCTTACAAGTCGATATTTAACTGATAATCGTACTCTAAACGCACGCTGATTCGTCAGACATTTGTTTTCATAAAAAAAAAAAAAAACAACAAAATGTCCACACGCGATTTTCCGGTTCAAATTTCTCTTGTGTTTGTGTGTGTGTGTACTTCTCAACAAAGTTTGTTGTTCGTGCGCGCGTTATTACAAATAAATCAAATATGTATATATGCGAAGGTGTATTCTCGGTAGCGGGAAACGATTGGAGGCGATTAATGGCGGTTACCACGGCCCCGCCGCCGTTCCTCCAAAATGTACATTGCGGTGATTGGCCGTGCCTCGTGTTATAACCATTACCGCGGGTACGGTAACACACACACACACACACAGTGTGTGTGTCTCGGACACGATTAACGTGCGGTACGCGTGGCGCGTAGCCGCAATAAATATTATAAATTCGTTAAATTACTCCGCCGATCAATACCGCGCGCGCGGCGGCAACACGACACACACACAAACCGTTTCAAACGCGTGTGGTTCTTGGAAGGGTCAAGGGGTGAGGAGAGGAGAAACGAGGGACGCTATACCGCGGCCATTCGGGTAATTTTATTTATTTATTCGTGTATCGATTCGGGGCAATTAATAATAATATGTGCACGAGAGAGCCCCCCGCACGCGGGATTTTACGTCGTCGCCTGGGCTCGGGAAAATTGTTGTTTATTTTTTCCTCATCAAATAAGGAATAATATTTTTCCTTATAAAATATTATTATATAAAATACGGGTTTTTTTTTTTTTTTGTTTTATTTAATATATCGGATATGTTTTCGATATATGAATTACGCGCGTCGTGTACAATTGAAACGAACATTCAAATTGATACGATAATACCGACATTTCACACCGCCCGCGTTCGGAAAACAAAAACGAATATTACATAATATTTTCCACCGTAATGACAAATAGCATTAATTATTACATTAGTTTGACAAATTGCGCCGATGATAGATAATGTTATATAATAGAATTTTCCGGTCCATTTCGTTGGTACGGGGTTGGTACGCGCCCCCGCGCGCAGGTTTTTATACGAACCGATCTGGTGGTTAATTTTTTTTTTTCGAAAACTTTATATTTATGTGCATTTAAAACCGCGATTGGCCGGAAAACGAATGCGAAATATACCGGCGAGGTATAAAACGATATTATCGTTAAACAACCTATAGTCTATGTTTCAAATTTGTAATTTTATTGATTTCTTTTCAATAATCCGTTGTTCGTCACATAACGTTTATATATATATATAATTTTGTAATATTCCCAATTTCGATTTGAATAATATTTCAAAATAGGTTTTTTTATTCGTGTGTGTATATATATATATATATATTATAATCAATAAATCTATTCGTTTATGGTGTATTATATATATTTATATAATTTTTATATCTGAACGCGGCGTGTGTGTGTGTGCAAACGGTAAGGAGGTACTCGCGCCGCGAGTTTATGTACGATGTGAACAAATGTTACTTACACGATCGGCGATTTAAGAACCGCCCAAGCGTATACGTATACCGTTTTCGCTGCCTTTTTACAGCTCCGTCGTATCACATAAACCCTTATATTTACGACAATCGTTATATTATATTCGTTTTTTTCACACGTCCCTTTCGGCCTTATTCTAACTACCGCTGACATTTCGTCCGCGGCCTCCTTAAAAACGCTTCTACATAATTATGCAATCCATCGATGATGATACACCGGTTCAAGGAGAAAAGAAAGAGAAAAATCGTATCCCCCATTGCCTCTGGTTATTCTCAAATGCCGTGTTATAACTCTGTATCGTCTAACAACGACCGCGGCTTTTAGACCGCATGGTTTCTGTTTTCATATGCCTCTACAACGAGTAAATATAATATTTCAGAGAAAACGGAATGTCTAGGTTTCCATAGCCGTATAGAAAAATCGTATTTATCGTAGGGGAAAACGCGCACGGAAATTAGCGTAAATTATATGAAAACGTAGTCGCGGAAACGACAAAGGAGAAAAGAAATATATTCGATAATTTATTATATTGTAATAATGGCGTAAACGATATTTTGTTCACTGTACTCATTTGTAGTAGTCGAATTGTTTGTTTTGGTGTGCGTCGCGAAAAGAGCGAGAGTGTTTTGCCATAGGCGGAGAACTTCATACGCGTAACGATGGTGTGTTATTGTATAACGACAAGCAACGCGAAAACTTGGATATACTTATATTAACTTATAAATCGGTTCGCAATAATTATTGCGTGTAAGTATATAATATAATGTATGTGTGTATAAAGGTTTAAAAGTCTATAATAACCGAGTGACCGTGTGTTATATACGCGGTGTGAGACTATATTATTTTTATACGGCCGCTGTTGTGTATATTATATTTGTTGCAGATTTTTGTTGTTGTTGATGTTCGTAATTCAACAATCAAAATTGCGTAAAAAAAAAAAACCCCCGAAAAAAAAACTTTATTGTATTTATGGAAAAATAATAATCGAATCGTATTTTACTAATTTTTTTTTTTTTTATCCGTATTGCTAACGGCGATTTTTTTTTTATGTTTTTTGATTTTCAATTCTGTTATGAAATTTATAAATGATAATAATATAATAAGCGAATTGTCCGTACGAATACAGAAATGTTTAAATTTACAATTTTCGTTACTTTTCGCATTGTACACGTACGACAAAAAAAAAAAAAAAGAAATACCGTGTAACCCGTCTGTGTTCGACGTTCTAAACTTTTCTTACTCTTATTTTATTCTAAGTATTACGATTATTGAAACTTTTGCGCCATTATAACGAACGTATACAATCAATTACAAAGAACGTGAAATTCCTTTCTTTTTCGTCTTGAACAGCCGATTGCGCGAATGTATATCAATTACGTAAAACGATTTCGACGTTATAGAGTTTTAATTCGTCGCAATAACTTTAAAGACCGTTCAAATCCATATAATTCTGTCGCCAATCAGTGTACTAGTAACCTGCGTTGACTCGTCCGCGTGGTGGTTCGAGTAATTATTTTTGTTCTTTTTGTATAACGAAAAAGAAAAAAGAAAAAATCCAATCAATCCCCGTCCCGTATTTTATAAGCCGTGCAGTTTTTCAAGAATTCGTTGTCGATTTACCGCGATTATTATTACTGTTTGCCGCGCGGTGATGATGATGATGGTCGCGCCCGTAACGCGTTTTTTTTTTTTTTTTTGCTTTTTCTTTTCACGCCGCCGCGCTCTTTTCTATAAATTAAACCAATTTGTTCGTCGAAACGGCCGTCTGGCCCCTCGTATAACGAAACGTTTCTTCTCCGTTAGATTATATATATATATATACACGCATCACGCGTAGTAGTAATGTAGTGCAATGCGTATACAACACGTCTCCGGACACTCGGGTAAAAATAAATAGAATTTTTATATTAATTTGGCTTGCGATCGTGCGAAACGAATGATTAACGATGCCCGACAATCCGACGCTATTTTATACGTGTGTGTTTGTATATAACACGCGCCGCGTGTATTCCTCAGTCGTTCCATAAATCGGCGAAAAACTTCAAAGAACCACACGGCGGAGAAAGCGTTTCACCTGAGTTTCCCTTCCAAACGTATTTCCATCCCGTCCGTGTAAACTGAAATATTAGAATCGTCGAAATTCGCGCGCGAAGTTTTTCAAAAAACCCATTTAATTTTTTTTTTTTTATATATAATTAAACGAACGACAATTTTATCGAAATAACACGTTAAAGTAATAATGTATTCTGTACTCTTGAACAGAACTCGAACAGTGTTTTAATTAAATTCTTATACGAGCGCGTGTTTCCACGATTATTTACTCGCGTGTTTTTTAAATGCCCGTTTTTTCTTTTTTTTTTTTGCTCATAAAGTCCCGGAGATCAGCTGATATCACAAATGACGAAAACGCAAAAAAAAAAAAAACTCCTAACCCCGATGCATATGTGGATAATACTCGTGGCCATTGGCAATTTGCGATTTCTTATCGAGAGAAATATTTCGCGTCGCTTTCTTTCGTATAATGCGTATAAAATATGTAATAATAATAATAATAATAATAATTCGTCATCTTGTGTTATTATTAAAATGAATATTTCCTGGTGGAATCGGACGACGATATACCGCGAGATGAAATGCTTTTTTTATTCCGTCCCTGGCGCCGCGCTCTCAATTCTCTATTCATATATATATTTTTATTTTTTTTTGTTATTTGCACTCTAATGAGATTCATATAGTAATATATTCCAAATTACAGAAAAAAAAAACGACAAAAACTAATTTTTGTTTGCGAATATTTCTTCGCGTTATCCGTTTTATGTATATATATTTACGCAATTAGATTTCAAATTTCCCGCCACCGTCTACACACACACATATAACAAGATGAGTTCCAAAAATAGTAAAAAAAAATATATATATATTTTACGAGCTTCGTATTAATATGTATATTTAAACGAAATTATTTAATTTTGAAAATAGCACTGAAGTATAGTAGTATAAAATTGATTGATCGACGGGAAAAAATAATATTTAAGAATTATTGTTTTTTTTTTTTTTATCTGAAATTTATTAATAATATGAGCGTATAGAATTTCCGAAGAAAAAAGAAAAAGTGTTTATTCGCTCTTGTTTTCAGTAATGGTTTTTAGTGTTTTGCGAGCTCGTAGAAAAATCCATTTCTCTAACGGAATCGAACGAGACACTATATATTTACGCGGGCACAAAATTAGTTCGAAACGAAAACGCTATATAATATTTTACGGAGAATTTCGAATCGACTGCTCCTTTGAAATCCTTGTAAGTGTACACTGTGTACACACCTTATATAGTACGTGCGATGGCCAAATTATTACTTTTTCTACGATGACCAAATTATTGAAAGAAAATTCTCACGTTTCATCATCGCCCCTTTTTCCTTTAACATCCGCACGATTGTACTATATATCATATCGGTCCACTGTTCGACGCATAAATATTCTTATAGAAAATCTGTCGGCGAACGTGTCTCGCGAGTGAACTCGTGTCTGGGATTGATTCCTCGCCATCTAGCGAATATCGACTTTTAAAATGAGATCACCACACGCGAATCGAGAAATCGTTTCGTACTGATTTTATACCTTCCTCCGTATAGTAGAGTAGTGTCGAGAAGAGTCTCGCCCAATGCGAGAATCCCGTTTTGAATAATTTGTAAGACTTGTAATCGTATAATATACTAACGTACGTTGTTTTCTTTTCTTTTTTTTTAAGAGTTACGTTGTAATATTGTAATTTACACCGCGTGGTTGTATCGATTATTTTTTAGACACTTCTATTCGACGACATCGCAGGACCTCCCTACATTAATAAGACGTCGTTTTTCCTTTTCCACAATCGCGCGCGCACTTTTCGTGATTCCCGTCTCGTTTTTCTACGGCTTGTACAACACAGCGGAAACGCGTGTTTTATTATAACACTGACGACGACAGTATAACGAAAACTATTACTTTCTTTTTTTTTTTTTTGGTCTCTTCTTCATCTCACAAAACGCGCGAAATCCAATATACAAGTATTGCCGCGCGCAATATCATACTACTCTGCTGCTGCACAATCATACAATTTGTTCGTTTTCTATGATAAGTTTATAATATTTTATATACGAACCTCTTCGGGATACCGCGCACAACGGAAAAACGCTGATCGATTAACCGACGACGCGGTGGCGGGCAAGGCGGTCGTCGGTGTATCGCTGAATTCCGTGCGCGTGCGCGAGAACGCGCTTGAAAGAACGCGAAAAAAAATAAATATATATGTATTTATAAGAAAAATAAAAGTATAATATTCTAATGTGGGTTGTGTATAAATCTTTTCTAAATGTTACATTACTAATTTTATAAATAATTCTTATATTTTCTTCTTTCCCCCCCCCCCCGGACAAAATCGTAGCAATAACGGTATATTTCTCTCTCTCTCTCTCGCCAATTCGTATCGTATATTTTTATGCACGCCCCGCGTCTGAAATTTTACATTCATTTGTTTCCGATATATAATATATCAGTATCACGGTATCCAATGGCCGTGGTGCCAAAGACGATTAAAAATTCACTGTCTGTCTCGTGTATTCGCTGTTTTTATTAACACGGGTCAACCAATTTGAACGAATTACTATAATGTTTTGTAATTCTTAAAAAAAAAAATACGTACACCTAGCGCCGCGGTCCGAACGACGACGCGCCACTGCCGTAAACATTTATTTATTTTTATTCCAAACCGTCGTGTAAAAAAAAAAAAAAAAAATAGTCGGAATGTCAAAATTTTAAACGTGAAAAACTAAAATTGTGTCGTTAAATATACGAGTTTTAAACACCGCGCAATTGTGACGGATAAAAATAAAAAAACACTCGAGATACCCCTATTAAACGTGTACGGAGAAGCCGCGGACGAAATAGCTCTTCTTGTATTTAATATATAATAACGTCGATTAATTATCGAAATCGATTTTTTTTTTATTCCTAACACACTGATCTCGTCGTTGTTTTTCAAATCTTATTATACTCATAATATACGACTGTTCGAAATTACGCCGTTTTTCGATCGAAAAACTGCATCTCAAATGAATATTTCATTCATTCTTCGGTATACTGTCTACTCTGTGAGAAACGCATCGTCGGTATTCGCATCCGCTTTTATACTTTTCGACGTTTGCGGCGGCGAGGAGAGATAAACGTGTGTGAGACTTATTGTCGAAATGTATATTTCCTGTGTACGTTGTGTTTTCAGAATATATATAATTATTTTGTTCTTTTTACGACATATTATATAAAAGTTTGGCTAAAATTTTTTTTTTTCATTCTATATTTTTTTCACGAATTTCGAATTTAGTAGTAATCGTATTTTTGAAGGCGCGCTCTGCCGTACGTTGTTATAATATTATCCGCGTACGAATCACAACAATGTCATAATAATAATAATAATAATAATTCCTCTGCGTCTCCCGCAATGTAAATCCGTTCTATTTGATATTATTCCAAAACCGCGGTGTATAATATATTGTGCGCCGTTATTATTTATATTTTATATATATATATATAAAAATGTGTGCGGTAATTCTCTTCTGCGCAGAAAATGTCTCCGACTCCGGCGTAATTTGCGACTCATTAATGCGTCCTTTATGCGTTTAATCGACACCGCGCGGAATGGCGTGCCCGAATGTTACTTATAGTCGTTCTGGCTCACACGGCGTTTTCCCTCGAAACCCGCGCGGTTATTAGATATACGTTTTTCCGCGTTATAACACACGCGGTGTCGGTGAAAATAATTTATAAAACATGACGACACATTTGCGGCGCGTAATCCAGCGTTTCTATAATAACCTCGTTGCGCGATTGGAGCCGTGAGGAGTGAGAAAGAGAGAGGCAATTCAATCGATCGGGCGAATTCAAAAGCAACCGGCAGTGCGCCAGCTGCTGGCCAGTTGATCATCATCAGGAGTTATCGAACTCGCACAACTTTACTACGTTATCATCGTTTTACTACAGCTGCGCACTATTACAGCGCATTTAACCGTCGTTATTTCGCTCCGCGTCAGATGCGGTTACTATATTATTTTTGCAATCGTACTTTAATCGCATCGTCAATAAAATCGTTGTTATGTGCGCTCGTATATTTCATTTGCTACTGCTGCGAACGAAGATCGATCGCTGTTAATGGTGGAGCTGTTGCCGGGGGAGGATAACCAGTGGGGGGAGTTGATTTTAAAACGCCGCGTATTTATATTAGTCTCATCGCGGTGTCTGATTTAGCCCCACTCCAGTATACGAATGCGCAGTGTTCGGCCATTGCGCCGAAAAATTAAACCACAACCGAACAGAGAATGAGTGTGACCATAGACATGCGAACTAGTAGAGAAAGAAGTCTGGGGACGACGTAGAGTGAGAGAGAAGAAACATCGTATGGGCCAACGCAGTGTGCCAAACGACCAAATTTAAAAAATTACGATAAAATTAAATTGTACAGTTGTAATATTACTGATTTTTGCCGCGATTAACCGCCTTGTCGACACCACGATTTAGGACGATATGGTTTCCCAACTCACTCGACACGGTATTATTACTCGTGCGTTTAAATGACATTTTACGTATAATTAAGTAAAATTAGAATTTTTTTTTATTATTATTATTCCTATCGAGAACGTTTATCGATTTTCATTTTTCCGTTATATTGCATTACAGCGCGCGACTCGGACACGCGATAATATTATTATATGTTTACCTACGCCGTACAGAGGACCTGTGTAAATAACGCATTTAAATAGAAAAATAAAAAAAAAAAACACGAAGTGCTAAACTACCACCTCTGGGTCAGACTTTTGCAGCTTTTATCGTTTATTCCGGGCGATCGTTTCGTGTTTTCTTCCTACTTTTGATATATATTCCTCGATAATGATTTATAATTTATAACTCGGTTGAATTACGTGTACTATACAATATAATATTATATTAACACAAACGAGTGACGCGCGCGAATACTGATTTTCTATATTAAAATAATAATAATAATTGTAAATTGAAATAAACGAATTTCCCCACGTGCGAATCCGCGTGCGCTTTTTTTTTCTTTTCGCAAAATATTTTATACAATAATATTATTCATCGAGGATTCGCGCGGTGATTATTCCAATAACCTATTTGTTTTTTTTATACCCATATAAAAATACGTGGATAATCTTGGTAATCGTCTGATCGCGTTTTGAACATTTTCCAGCGTAATTGCCAGTTTGAACCGGTTCACGTGTGTAATGTTTTAACGGTACGTTTTAATAAATCACGAGAACGAACGGAGTGTGTGTGTGTGTGGATAAAATTTAAGTGCATATAAGCGTCCAACAAATCAAGACGATTTTACACGCCGATCGATACGATAATACATAATATTATATAAATTATCACACTTGTAAAATATGGTCGCCAATTACCGTCCTCTCAGCCCGCGTATATCTGACAACGACGTCGTTTCTATATGAAGAAAATAATATGCGACAATTAAAAACGATATAATATACGTTGTTGTTTTTTTTTTAATTTATACGCGTTCGATTTTTTTTCCTCTCATAACGATATGTTTAATTGACTTTTTTTTCTGCTTATAATTACAAAAACATTCGATTTATATATGGAATCGAACTCTGTCGTTTCAAAGAACTATTCTCTCTCACACACACACACACAGGGCCAGCCCGAGATATTATAGCGCCCCGGGCAAATTTGTATAAGGCGCCCTTAAAAAATATTCAGTATGCTAAATACTATTTTACATAAAAAAAATATTTGTATAATAAGTGGCAACCAAACGAATTAATACGTGTGTTTATGTTACACGCGTATTGTATAATTATTATTGTTGTCAAACGTTTCTCTATGCGATCGAAATCGACTTGCTGCTGCTGCTACGCTCGTATAATAGAGATTATAGTGTATTCGCGTGGTTTCGGGACAATTTTATGTCCGTTTCAATATTGTCGTGTGCACCTGAGTAAAACGAATTAGATAGCAACGTCCGAATAGTACAAAGTGATTTCGTGCCATTCGTCGTACAATACGCATTTCTACGCGCGTTCCACGGGTATTGCGAAGAGAATTATGGAATTTTTTTTTTTTTTATTTAATGTATCGGGAAAATCGATGTAAAGTGAATTTTGATGAGAACGTAAATCATTGGACAAAATTACAACACACTCAATATGAGATTATTAAAAGCGAGAAAAATCAAATTTCCCCCGGTACGGTTTCTCCGTCATAAATTATATTTTTTAAACTCTCGGTGTACGTTACGTATTTTTTCTTTAAATCTAATCGCCGTTTCGAAACGTAACGACGACTTGTATAGCAGCGGCGTACTCACCTAGTATATAATTTAGCCGTTTATTAGTCATTATTATTATTATTATTATTATTATGCCTCGTATATTAGAGAGTGAGAGAAGAACTCTTGACATTTGTATCGCGTCAAAATACAACATTAGACCGCTAAATCAGTGGTCGGCATCGTGCCGACGAAGAATTCTAACTGACTATAAAACTCTCGGACACTGTTTATATCATTAAACGCGACGTAGGAGTATAGGGGTTTAATGCGAGATTTACACGAAATACAAAATCGGAATCGCGACACAAATTTAAAATCTGTCGTTTTTTTATTCGTGCGCCGATAGAAGAACAATTTTTTCGTACGGTTTTCTTCGATATACGAAAACGTTTAACGCGCATAACTCGTGCGTTAAGTTTTATCGAATATTTCATTTTGTTCGCCAATATAAATTATTGAATTGTTTCGGAAGAGACGTTTGTACATGGGGTGGGGGGAAGTACAATAAAATACACGTATTGTTGTTTATTTATACAGTCGCCCGTTAAAAGAAAAAGTATAATTTTTTTATTATACGCACACGCGTGTTTATGAATTTAAAAAAAAAAAAAAAAATAGTTTTAGTATGAAACCGCGCGCGCTCCTCGCTACCATGGACGCATTAAAATTATCGACGGGGAGACCGATATATTATTTCTGGATAAACTATCGAAATAATTGCCAGTTAAACGCGTCGATTTCCAATCGAATCTCTTCGCTTACCACATATATTATTCGACACACTTTTTCATATTCCGCTCACGCGTTGAATTCAAAACGAATTTCCAGAGATCCCAAAGAGATTTACGATTTTTTTTTTTTTTTTTTTTTTTAATTCGATCGTTTCGACAAACGGATGTTAAAAGAGTCGTAAAATATGTCGTAATACGTATACGTAAATATCGGAATATCTAAACACACATTTGTCGATTGGATTGTTCACGTTTGCGTGGTGGCAGAGCAACACACGACTGAATATCGCCGCGGCCCCGGGACAAAATCTTAACGTAATCGCTCCGTTTTGCGCGGGTTTCGACACGGAACTACTAATCAATAAGAGAGTATTAATAATAATAATAATTTTTTTTCGTTTTTTATTCGAATAAGTTATCTTTGGAAATAATCGAATAATAATAATATTTTATATTATAGATTTTAAAATTTTCGCACGCCTTTGCTACGGTTCTGAGAGCAGGATGTTTTCAAAACGCTATTTCTCCGATGAAAACGGAGAAAATGGTGTAAACACCGTCGTTGGTCCTTCCTCCGCTCACCACCGGTCTCCTGTGAACGCGGCGCGTTGCACACGCGTTGCGCGCCGCTAACCGTATATAGGAACGCCGCTGCTGCTTGCTGCGCGCGCGCGATTCATTACGACAACACGCGCGAAATAAAAAAAAACATATATTAGAAAAAAATTCCGCGTTATTATTACAATATTTTATAAATATATATTTATGTATGTATATTGTCATAAAACGGTTTTTATAGCGTATATAAATATTTACAATAATAAACACGACGTGCTTTTGCTGCGGGTCAGTTGGCTGAAAACCAGCCGCGCGTTTGTGTCGCGGCGACGAGTCCCCCGTGTCCCCTACGCGGCGGTGCTGTGCAGGCCAAGTTCTAAATATAATTGGAGAAAAAAAAAATCCGTGTGTGCGCGTGTAGACGGTTAGGGTCACGTTATTATTGGACACATGGCACATATTTTCTAAACAAATATAACGAATTGAAAAAACCTTGAAAATCGCTCGAAAACATTATGACATGATATGTTGTTGTTGATTACGACGACGCGGAGATGAGACGAAAACGTGTACGTTTCCGATTCTGTTTTACAGATCCGTGGATTTGTACGGCAATTATTCCGAATACGACAATAATATACGTTTTTTTTTTTTTTTTTTTTTTACAAGAACACAACAACAAGAGTCCGTCGCGATATACTTGTAGGACGCTTCTTTTTTTTTTATAAATATTTTTAGAATTAACATTTTTTCTTTTTTTGACACACGCCGCCGATTCGATCGCGAGTGATTTTGTACTCCGGGGTTTTATTCTACTTAGCGCGATAAAAATCAATATGTGTGCGTGTAGTAAAACCGCAGTAGCGGACGCGGAATAAAAAAAAAAAAAAAACTCGCATAAACGAGAACGCTTTTTTTAAATTTTTTTTTTTTTTTAATATTGCGCGCGAATTCCGGTCGACGCGGAAATCAGCAAATCTCGGACGTGATTCGTTTTTTTTCCTTTTATTATTGACCGTCGTATTGATGAACCTGCCGCCGATTGTTTCAGGCGTACCGTTTCCTCCGGGCCGGAAGCTGACCACTGCCGAAGTATGGGACCAGAGGACAAACAAACCTCGGCCGGACATATTGAAACAGCACTTCATCCTGGAAGGCCGGATAGACGAGGCGGCTGCGTTGCGCATCGTCAACGAGGGCGCTTCGTTGCTGAGATCCGAGAAAACAATGATTGACATCGAAGCTCCTGTTACCGGTGCGTACACCCGCAATACAACAATAGACGTTAATTATTATTAACGTCTTAGAGATGTCTTATTAACGTCTTAAAATCGCGTACGATTCTCACTCGGTTTTCGTCTTCTTCTTTTGATCCGTCACATTTTGTAAAATACGAAAACGACGGAAAAGAAACAAAAAATAGAATAACAATCATTCGTGTCCGCGATTGTAATAATAATAATAATAATAATACGTGTGAACGTATTAGACGCCTCTTAGTCCGACGAATAACGGTCCTCGTTATTATCAGTTTTAAATGTATAAGATTGTGTTTTTACAGTATGTTTAATTTTCTCACTCCCCTATGCGTTTAACGCCGGTTCAGGAAATAAATTCATTGCCATATTGTTTACAAAAAAAAAAAAACACACATTTTTCGGCGAATTATTCCGAATCCCGTAAATTTTTTTCTCTGTCTATTCAAATACGTAATATGGAATACTTTTCAATAGTGTCTCTCTACGAGACTTACACAGATTTCCACTTACATTTTCAAAAAGGACCGTAAATACGTTTTTTTTTTTTTTTTTTTTAATTTCCATAGAATTTGAAATTTTTTTCACAGTGATCAGCGGACGATGTGTATAGTAAAATCTACGTCCTCCAATCTCATCGTCTAGTTATCGTCCCGAACTAAATCTCGACGGTCGTTATACAGGGCTCGTACACAACGCGTTTCAATAAAAAGAAAAAAGAAAAAAATGTACATTATTCAAGTTCATAATAGAAATTTAATGTGGTCTCGCACGGAATTTGTTTTAAATATATAAATAATATTAATAATAATAATAATAAATTCGACCGCGGACGCGTTTTACCTATAATAATTTATTATTTTATTTAAAATAAATATTTCAATTTAAAATCAAAACCTTACCCCACTCGTCGTCGCCTGTATATTGTACTTGAATTTGACGTTCGAAACATTTTGACCGGTGTAATAATTTTTTTGGCGCGATACCAAGGCCGTCAACAAATTAATAAGTACCTAAACAAAGAAAAAAAATTGTTCGAAAAATAGATGTGTATATATACGTAGAAACGTTATTATACGTTATAGGTGTACACTATCTCGAATTATTTAGTTTAACGCAGTTTGACGTTCCTGTAAATTTTTTTTTCTCTAAAGTATAAACTGACGAATATGATATATATATTTTTTAAATTTCTTTCGAAAATTATAAGTGCTAATTATTTAAAAAACAAATTGGTAAAAATAAAAAATCGTTTTCATAGTTCATTTTCTTTATCGCATCATATTTTTTCGTTTATTAATTACGTCAATGTAATGAGACGGAATCTCTACAGAACAAAACGGACATCCGTCTCCCCCAGAAAAAAAAACAGACCAAAATTAAAGCTCGTATTCACTTGTATTTCATCTTTCTTCGCGAATCGCTCGACATCATACGCAGTGTTTCCGTGATTTTTTTTTTTTAATATAAAAAGCTCGAGAATATACGGCGCCGTATACTACGGGAACCGGTTGAATGAATTGTGAAAAACGTAATTTTTTTTTCGTTTTGTTTTCATTTTAATAAAAGCGAAAAGTATACGATTCGCTGTGTGTACGGTGGCAAAGTAGTAATATCGTATATGCGAAAATTCCTAAAATATAATAGGAGTTTTAATCTGCTTTTGGTTTTTTTCTTTTTTGCTTTTTGACGGGGTTTTGTTCAGGACGTTTCCATGTTAATAGAGGAGAGAGTTTTTTTTTTTTATAATAAGCCGTACACGTCTGAAAAACTATAACACAACGATTTACGCGTTATGGCTGCGGTTAAAAAAATAAGTAGAAGGAAAAACCTTGTTGATTTTATGTACGTTTTTTTTTTCTCTTTTAACTTTTGTACAGTACTTATTACGTATCTTATTAAAATAAATGGTAAACCGTTTTGAAAAACTTTCAAGAGATGAAAATACACCGTTTCTCCGTATTTTCGAAGCTTTAATATGCAAATTTTTGGAAACTCATGCCCCGGTTTTCATCTTTACACAAGACGTTATTTGATATTTTAAACGGACATTTAAAATAAATACACACATATATACGCAGCAGTACACGCGATGTACATAATAATAATGCGTTTATTTCTGAGCACTCTGACCCCGTGGGGGGGAAGGGGAGAGCAAGGTGGTGATGCATAATATGTTATTATTATTATTGGTATTATTTTTATTATTATTATTATGTTATATAAATCGTGAAGATTGTATTGAAGTAGGTCGTTTGTTATACGGAGTCGCGAGTCGAAGACAAATCCTAAGCAATGTAACGTCGTGTACTTTTTGACAATCGCGTGCGAGTTAGTCGGTGTTCTGAGCACGTATTTTTGTCTGTGCATTACGTTTTGCTCGAAGAAAAACGACATTTCATATTTATTCTACTACAACACATGATCCGCCGACGACCATTGTTTTATGCGTTATGCGCGTATACGTTTTTTTTACGGCGAATTTCATATTAAAAATTGTTTAGAACATATTTTTTATTATTACTATTATAATATATACGTTCATTTATATTTTATAATTTCGCGGCATTGACAATTTTCAATTTGTAAATATACCGTGCGGTTTTAATAAAAAAAAAATTAATATATATATATACGAAACGAGTCGTTTAACGCGACAACAAGTGTATAAAATATTTGTCGCGATTGTGTTCTGTACTGTATTGTTTTTGCAGTACATGATCTCGTTGTCGTATATCGTTCTTTCCGGATGGTTTGAAAAAAAATTTCAATTTTCGTTTTGACGGCAAAATGTAATTATTATTCGGAAACTCGTCTAAATCTATTTTTATGCAATTAATTAACACCGGTCAAGTGTTTGTTGGACTTGAAATTCATCACAATTGATCGATTGGGGAAATCGTACAGTAGTTGTGTACCGGCGGTTCTATACGTTCGTATTTCGAATCGGTTTTAAAGTATTCGTAACGTTAAATCAAGCGAAAAAATTCCGTTGCACAATATGTAGAAACGCTTGTTTTTTTCCCCCCGACGCTGCTCCGTATTACGGTTTCAATTATTATTTATTAATATTTTCAACATCGCAAAATTTAAAGTACCACTTAGTATATATATATATATATATATATATATAGACATCGAAAAAAAAACTGTAATATGTAGTACATTGGTACAATATGTTCGAACTATAACGCATCATTAATTGATTGATTTGTTTGCAAAAACAAATTAAAATTAACTAAATAAAACTCGCGATTAATATACACGTATATATATATATATATATATATATTTAATTAATAGTCGTCTGTAGGACGTCAGCGTTATAAGAATTTATGATATGCAAAACGTTGTGTTATAGGCGTATGTTTTTTTTTTAAATTGTTGCGGCGTATAAAAACGTGAAACGCATTTTCGCGATTAATACGAAAACAATTTGAGTTTTTTTTTATTTTGTTATTTTACCTTATAGAATTGACCACGACGAGAGACACGTATTAAAATTTAATCGTTTCTAATTACTCGTGTATTTCTGTGTTTGCATGCGAATTCGTAAATATTATAATATAAACGTGCAAATTATATTCAAATCTAATGCAAAAAACGTGATTTTTTTCTCCCCCGCGTCTGATGATAAGATTCGATTTGATTTCAGTTTGCGGCGATATTCACGGTCAATTCTACGATCTAATGAAGTTATTTGAAGTCGGCGGACCTCCTGCGACAACGAAATACCTATTTCTGGGCGACTACGTGGACAGAGGGTATTTCAGCATAGAGGTAAATAATAAATTATTACTTATTATTCCTACCGAATGTCGTGATACAATCGGTTTTCGTCATCGATTACATTGTAATGTTGTTCTCTACACATAAATACCAACACCATTTATTATAACATATCCGTCACGGAAATTATACGTGAAATAATAATAATAATATTATTATTATTATTATGATTTGTCGTTTTGTATAATATATCGGGAAATATGTCGGCTTAACGCGTTTTAAAATATACAATGACATAATAATGCAATTTTCGACGTATTTCCAACAATTATTATTATTATTATTTTAGATACACATCATATTGTCATAAAGCAATATCCGATATTCCGTTATAATATATAGCTATATTGTTTTACAATCATTTCCTCTCTATGTGTATTTGTATATATATAATATCTGTTATTATAATTCATATTTTGTCAGCAAATAATATTATTACCACTTTAAATATTTACTTTTGTTTTTAAAAATATGAAATGACGAACGTCGTCTTCGTTTCTTATTTACATATATATATATATATAACTGAATACGAAAATTATTGTGTAAATGTATAATGCAGTAGTGACAGCCGCGGGTCACTGCGGTTAGGCCAAAATCAGAATAAATATAGTAAATAATAAAAGTGATAACTCTGTAGAACTACGCATTTCAACAGCTGGTGACTGACTTCCCCAGTGTCTTGGATAGCTAACACGTAAACAATATTGTTGTGATACGTGCGCGTAACGAAATTAAAATAAGAATAGCTTCAGCCAATAGAGACACTGCTTTGCCTTGGAGAAGGAGGGAGGAAAGCTATTTAAATGAAATGAAATAAAAAGAAAAAACACTTATCAAGACGATCAAAGGAAATCGTGTATTCACCAAACGTTTTGTGACCAGTTGTCTTGTGTCATTCCTGGTCGACAGCACGAGAATGGGGACAAAAAAAATATGTTAATATTCGAGAGGAAATTTCTATGCATGTATATATATATATAACGACCAAAACTATAAAATGGCACAGAATAAAGACGAATAAAAAAAGTGCGGAAATTTCTACAGTGAAAAGTAAGTGCGTGTTTAACGAGCAAACAAATGGGCTGGGCGCGTCCGGAGATCCAGTGGTATCATCAGCAAAGAAAACGGATGAAGGAAAAAGGCCAAAAGAGGACAACGTTGGATAAATAGAATCGAAAAATATCTGAATAAATGTGGATTGATAATAAAAGACGACGATGATGGTGAAAGGAGTATAGTTGAAGTGCAACAAAAGTCCTGCTGAACGAATCGTAAAAGGTTAATGTACTGATAATAATGTTATACTAAATTATCGTTAGTTCGTGGTATATTCTATTGGAATACATTTTCTGTCTGTATATAATACTTAAATTACCTTATTTGTAATATACGTGATTCGAGTGAAAATTTGGGGTAATTTTTTTTTTAACGATGTAATATTAAAATAAAACTGTTTAACGTAATAAAAGCTACTGTTGTGTTTAGAACGTGTTAGGCAGATTTTTTTTTTCGATCATAAACGCCACATGCAGGCAGGCACGTGTAACGAGTATGAATAATGCGCAACTGTAATAAATATCTAATAATCGTTGTTATTACGCGCCGCGTGTATTGGTCATATAATGCGCAGATATTACAGGTTTATTACAGTCATTATCTTAATGTTACATAATTGAATTTGATAGTAGCTCACATCAAAGAGGCCAGAGTATGAAAAATATGTAAAAAAAAAAAAAATGTATACGAATATATAAGTACTGTTAATAAATGTAGGTAGGTATAGTAGGTCTCGCTCTCGGATTTTTCGAAAAAAAAAATCTTTTTTTTCATAAAAAAAAATTACAATTAATATAAACTATTCTTTAAATGACTTACCTATATTATATCTATTAATTCTGTTCGTGATCTTGGTGTTCATCTCTCTCTCTCTCTCTCTCTCTCTCTCTTTTACCTTCTTAAATCTTAGGCTACACATTGTAAAGATCTGTTGTAAAGCACTAAGAAAAAAACACATTTGGTTTCATTCAAACGATTTCTCGACAGTTCAAATTCAAACAGTCAATAAAATAAGAAGAATATGAAGTTCTTTGGGACCCGATCTCTACTACAACTGATTCCTCGCGATGGTAGAATTAGTTCAAAGGCAGATTTCTACGCTGTACATCTGTCGTTGTCCTTAAATAATCCATGTCTCCTCCTCGGGATTTATACTTCAATCCTCCAAATTTTAAACGTATATTTAGCCTATTACGGTCGATCGCAGACGCTTTGCCAACCTTTCTTTTTCCGTCAAGCTTTTATCTGATTCCGCTGACTCTTCTGAATTATTACCTCTAATAAACTTTAAAATTCCAACTAGACAGACAAGATGGAATTTTCCTATTCCCTTTCTTCTATAATTACTTATTGAATGTTCCTCATCTCATACTGATTTCGATCCAAATTGTTAACATTCTATTTAGATGTACTCTATTCTTTATCAAAATAGGTCATCATTATTTTACATTATCGTTACGCTATATCACATTATTACTTATAATGTTTATATGTATACGTTATTACTATTATTATTATTATTATTATTATTATTATTATTATGTGTTTTGGGCTTTGACCTGTGATTTAAATAAGTGAATGTTAATTTACTTGTTTTTAAATGTTAATTTATTATATTTATTGATAAGTGATAACACCCGTTGATGTTTTTTTTGTTTTTTTTTTTTGTTACTTTTCTCGCGTTTTTACACGTTTCGTTTTCCTCTTCAAAAAAGCGATACATACATTATAAGACACCGTCTATAAAATATATTGTCGCAATTTGCTCTGGTACATTCGCGAATGTTATTAGTCGTTGTTGTATACTTACCCACATGATAATTAATAATAATTGTACACGTGTAATACGAAGCGTATATTTTAGATTTCCATTTTCCACTGTTGCCGCCCGTAAAATTAATGTGTACGGTAAATAAACACTCACTCTCGCATCGTTCCATCCAATATGCGTGCATTATTAATTCTCACAACAATATTGTTTAAATTATGTATAATATACATTTATATACACGTGTATGTGCTTAATAACGGTTATTCTGTTTGTTTAGTGTGTGCTTTACTTGTGGGCTTTGAAGTTGTGCCATCCCACTACATTATTTCTATTAAGAGGAAATCACGAATGTAGACATCTAACCGAATACTTCACGTTTAAACAAGAATGTAAGTAAATCACGGTTTTACGGTGCAAATGATTTTGATACGTAACTGTAACGTAACGAACGAACAGCCCGTTAAAACGTCTATTACACGTACTATATAATAATAATTAATGTACGATATACGTTGCGTATTTTCAAAATCACAGAAAACGATATCACGTTCAGTCGACGATCACAAGTCGTTCTCGCTTATGTTGTAATAATATAGTTATTTATTTATTGTAAACGGGTCAAACCTCTGTATAAGTAGTAGTACAGTAAATTCTTAACTTAAACAAAATATCAAAAGTAATAAGTATAACATAAAACTAAAACCAAAATATGAAAAACAAAACCGAGAATAGAAAAAGAAGTGTTAATAGTATGCGAAATAGAAAAAAAAACAAGTGAATACGATAAAAAATATTACTAATGATAAATAATGATTAACATGAAAAATAAACATAACTAATAATAGTATAGATTCGAATAACAGCTACGCTCAAAGCTACGCCCAGCGACATTTCGCCTAAATTCACAAAGATTAAACCCCCCTAACCGAGAGATTTCGATATCATACGAGCCTCTTGAAATATTTAATTTGTAACATAATAACTCCGAAAATTTTTATTGAACGTATGATGCGCTTAAATTAAAATATTACTTATATAATGTATATATATCTGGTAATGACTGTTTAACATGTTATCGGTTGTCCGTTTCTCGTGTACACGTATAAATACACGCTCTGTCGTTGCAAATAATACGATTACGTACGATTTGAAGAAAAAAAAAAGTACGAGCTCGGTTGTTGGGAAAAAAAAATTATTTATAATTGCCTTCGTTACGATAAAAAAAATATGTTCGGTCGTCAATCGTTCAATAAATCGACGAATTCCTAATTTTCAAACGACTGAACATGTTTTTTACTCGCGTGCTGCGTAAGAGGTTCCCTTTTGATTCAATTGAAACTAATACGAATATAATACATTTGAAATAAACGTGTTCATTTTGAAATTTCACTCGAAAATCAATTCGATTGTTTGTATAATAATGAATACGGGGGATTCGAAAGAGTTTCGATTGAATGTAAAATTATTAAATTTGTCGGAAACGTGCGTGTGTCGATAACGGCTGGTTAAAAAAATAATAATAATAACGTGTACGACGATTACGCGAGTATATACATAAATATATATATATTTTTTTAAATCTCGAAACGTGTAATAAAATCAACTAAAATAAAATAATAACAATAATAATTACGCGATCGATTTTTATTAAATTTTTTTCGACGCGCTCGTGCGAAAATTACAAGCGAAAAATGTTCGGCCTGCCAACGCGACGTTCTAAAAATGTTTACCGACCTCCCCGAGTGCAATGTGAGAAACTGCTTAGTGTGCGCAACTTTATACGACGAAAAAAATTTATGAAATTTGTTCGTCATTTACTGTGTACCGGTTTCGGCTAAAAAAAAAAAAAAAAAACAAAATTTCTACTCCGGCGGCGTATTAAGCGAAAAAGAAAATAGCCCCGAACGAGAGACTTATACGTAGAAGAAAAAATTACGAATATTAAAAGTACACGATTTTCGATGTAATAATTTATTATTATTAATTTATATATATATAGTTTTAAACGTTTTATTTCTATTACGTTTTCCTTTTTTTTTATTTTTCGTTATTATTTTTACCACTGTTTTATCGTATATAGTAAGTATACTTATTATTACAATTGTTACGAATTTTCGGCGAAGGATCGATTGCGGGGACACGTTTCGTTAGTTCTTTTTTCTCTCGTGCAGAGCTTCGTAAAATATCGTGTACGAATAGAAAATTAAAAAATATATATTTCGGATTTATTTTGTATATAATAATAATAAATTAAAAATAAAAACTCTTCCCCTGTCCGACGCGTATATTCGTATAAAATAATAAAATTGGTAAAAAAAAAAAAAAAAAAAACGGAGAATAAAAGAACGGAAAGGATACATGTGAGAGAAATCGAAATAAAAACTACGAATTAAATGACTCGTAAATAATACGTTTTATTTACGTGTAAAATGTTGTACAATTCGAGCCGAAGAGAGTATTTTATGAGAAATAACGAAGAGCTGTTATAACAAAATCTGTTTAATTTTCGATTACGATAAAAAGTCATCAACGGGCGTCGGGTATTTATGCGAAAAAGATAAACACAACGACGACTGATATAATACAAACAGATTTTTAAAATGATATTTTAATATAAAATAATATTTAATAAGAACGTCCAATAATTGTGTTTTTTTTTCTATTAGCTAATTTTTTTTAAATTTTTATTTCTGATTCCGTCGTTGTATAATTGTTTTTTTTTTTTTTTACTCTAATAATACCCGATAATATGACATTTTTGTCGAAACCGATAGTAGGTAAACGAACAAATTCAAACACGCCAGAATTCGGTGTATAAAATACATTTCTTTATTTTTCTCGTAATGCTGTTTGGCTCGTCGATTGTACCACGATTCGCATATCTCACGGATATCTGACAAATGCAACGACTTTCGTTCTATTCGATATTTTCAGAGAAGCTTTTTTTTTTTCGACAATTATTATTACCTATAATAGGTAATGACGAATTATTTCTTAGAGAAATTCATCAGGTATCGAATACCACCACCACCTATCTGTCATTATCGTATGAAGGAGAAAAATATTCTAATTTCAAAAACCAACGGCGTAATCGAAAAAAAAAACAAAAAAAAAAAACTTTTAACATCAAAATGTTTTTCAAATATATATTTATTGCGCCGTCTTATTTTTGAAAAAATTTCAATACTTTTTTTTTATGTGTATTTAAATTTTAATAAGTCTTATTAAATGTGAGAATAAAACACAAGTTGCGAAACACCTTGTTATATTTTATATATATATTTGTTTCCTGAACACACCTCGAACCGTGCAAATAAAAATATAGTTTTTGTTTTTTTTAATAACAATAATAATAATTTATTTAAAAAGGAAACAAAACCAATTGAATCCAATTCCGGATGAATGAAAACGCATCGTTGTAATACACGTCACGCGACAGCGTTGCCCTCGAAACAGAATATTTTTGTTCGTCGTTGTTTTCTCGCTCACAACACGAGATTATATTAAAATTAATATAATAAGTACGCGTGAAATTTAATTAACATACACGTTGTTGTTTTATTACTCGCGTATGTACATTATCCCCGCGTGATAAAACATATATTTTATAATGATATTTTACTCCTTTTTCCGTTTTCAAACGACCAGCCGACAGTAAATATTTATTCTTGTACATTTCGCCAATTCTGCGTAGGCAATGTATTGGGCAGAAAAAAAAATACGGAAACGTCTCGGAATTTATGTAATTCGATTGGAAAAAAAACAACGTTAAAGAAAAAAAACGAACATCCCCCCCCCACAATCGTTATTATGTTATTAATTTTCCGAGACGGAAACATTTAAATTTTTATAGAAAAAAAAGAAACGACGAGAATACGTTTTGTGTTTTTTTTTTCTAATTATTATTTTATAACGCGTTACAGTTATATAAAAAAAAAAAATAAAATAAAATTGCTTTCTGATATTCAGGTAAAATCAAATATTCCGAGCGAGTGTACGACGCCTGTATGGAGGCATTCGATTGTCTGCCACTCGCCGCGCTCATGAATCAACAATTCCTATGTGTTCACGGTGGACTCTCGCCAGAAATACATAATCTGGACGATATTAGACGGGTGAGAGAATATTATTTTATCGTTTCAAACACTTATGTGTGTGTGTGTGTGTAAGAACGGATTTTCGTACGCGATTCACGTAGAGAATTTCGCGACATAATGCGCGCGTGTATATCAATATATATATATATATATATATATATATATATATGCCGCTTGCGTCCGGATCTTTTTTTTCGTCTTTCCACTGGTGTGTCCGTGAAAATTTTCACGAAATCGCGATATTCGTTAATAGAAAGGAAAGCGAATGAAAAAAAAATGTTATTTATAATAATAATAAGTTTTTGCGCACTCTGCAATGCTGCTCCGGTTACACATTTTAGCATCCGTGCGAGGTAATTTCTACAATTAACTCGAAAGCCGCGTTCGCGTCGCAGTAGCTCAACGAACAGAACAGATTGTGTTTAAACAGTTTAACAAAAACCGAGACGAGATCGATCGAGAGAAGACTTTCGTTACGAACGGATATTTTCGTGTGAAAATCACACGATTAATAGACGACGGCGGTGTGACAATCGATTTAACGGGACGAGCAAGGGATGACGAGGAGAACGCGTGATTGCGATAGTCCGAATTTCTCTTGTAGTACCTAACGAGAAAACGCGTTCTGTTCATATTTTTAAACGGCGTGTGTTTGTCTCGAACTGTATTTAATTCTTTTCTACATTGTCACGGAGTGGACACGAATTCTCACATTTTTCTATTGCTGCGTTGTTCTTGCAGTTGGATCGATTCAAAGAGCCTCCGGCTTTCGGTCCCATGTGCGATCTCCTGTGGTCGGATCCTCTGGAAGATTTCGGCAGCGAAAAGAACGCCGAACACTTCAGTCACAACAGCGTTAGAGGCTGTTCGTATTTTTACAGGTAATTAACGAAATAATAATAATAATAATAATTTATACGTACGCAATACCGTTTTCTTTTTTTTTATTCTTTTCCTGCTCGTAATTATACCGCGTCATATAATAATTAATTCCCCCCCACCCCGTTTCTGGATATGTGCAGCATCAGTGGTGTATTGGAGGGATCCGGTATACGCTGTATACTTTCTTCTTTCTCTACTTATTTTTTGTTCTTATGCCTACAACAAAAACATTCCGTCACTCGGTTTTCTATGATTATTATTGTTCAATGTGTACACTGTTATGACTTACTAAGTTAGATTCACACAGAAAAAAAAAATTTTTTTTTTACACTATTCCTCTGCAGGTCGAGTATAAATTGTAACGGATAGATTAGATACAAGTATTATAATATATATATATATATATATAACTGTTAAATACACGTCCGTCAAATAGCGATTTTTCAAAATCAAAAAATAAAATACCAAAAAAAAAAATTATTCGTATATAAAATATAGTTGATAATTTACGTTTATAACAAAAAATATAAAAAAAATAAATTTGAAAGGTTGAAACGCGTAAGTTGAACGCGATTTTCGTACGAAGAGAGAATGTTTCGAGATATACATTTTATTTTTGTAAGAATGACGACCATATACTTACGAATTTTACGATTACCAATACACCACTGCATCAGATGTATCCGCGGAATACAAAATGAAGCCTACGGCATTGGTGTTTAGAATAAATCATTAAATTAAATTAATTATGTGTACTGCTTGTGAAACGTCTAAATCAAAATATAACGTATACCGGGAGGTAGTAATGATAGTATTAAACAAGTAAACTCAACGTTTGTTTAACTCTGAAGTTACGAAATTCGTAATTTTAATGTTTTCAAAATTAATAAATATTGCGCGCCACAAATATTTATCAAAGTACACTCGAATGAAAAACGTATATCCAACTAAGAAGGCGGCCGCGAAACGTTCACAAATTAAATTTAAAATATACACAATACGTTTTTGCGTTAAATATTTAATATATTTCGCGCATAAATTATTCGTTTTGCCCGAAAACTGCAATAAAGTTATTATAAGTGTAACCTATTTGAAATACGAATGAAAAGAAAAATTAATTTATTTTTAAATCTCAACAACAACGAATAAGAAGTAGTTACATAGGTAGAATATTCGAGCAGAGTTTTATATTTGTTTGCGTTAATAGCGGAAAACGGAAAAATTATAAGAATGCCCGTGCGATGCGTTATAAAATGTAAAAATAAATAAATAAATAGTTTCGTGTTATACGCGCGCGAGTCTCTTCGGTTCCTCTCCGTTGTCTAACATAATAACGCGTGTGTCGATTTTTCAGTTATGCAGCATGCTGTGATTTTCTTCAGAGCAACAATTTACTGTCTATCATAAGAGCGCACGAAGCTCAAGACGCAGGGTTCGTTTGACGCATTTCATTGAACTATAATAACGTCTTAAGATTTAATCGGCTTTTACGAAGAAACAAAAAAGCGACGCGTACATATGTATATATATATATATATTTTTTTTTTTTTTTTTACAGATACCGAATGTATAGAAAAAGTCAAACGACCGGTTTTCCATCATTAATCACTATATTTTCCGCGCCCAACTACTTAGATGTATACAATAACAAAGTAAACAGTCGATGTTATAATTAAAACGTATGCGCAATAATTTTTTATAAAATGATATGCACACACACACAGGCTGCCGTTTTAAAATATGAAAATAATGTAATGAACATCAGACAATTCAACTGTTCGCCACACCCGTACTGGTTGCCAAACTTCATGGACGTGTTCACATGGTCATTGCCATTCGTTGGCGAAAAGGGTAAGGTTTTTCTATCTACTACATAATAATTATTTCTGTTACGATAACACGTACATTCTAACCGTTCACTCCGACGTGTATGTTTCGTATGTGCCGCAGTTACCGAAATGTTAGTGAATCTATTGAATATCTGTTCGGACGATGAGCTAATGACCGAAGGGGAAGATACACTTGAAGACGGTACGTATAAATACGTGTTTACAAACGTACGAATTACATATTTTATCTGTGCACCGGACAGCAGTTACATTTCGATTACATTTTATTTTTATTTATTTTTTTTTCTGTTTATTTTTCGAGTAAAAAATTATAAAGTTTTTTATTGCTTTCCCGATCGATGCTCGAGCTTCTAAGATTAGCACCACTGATCGAGAAAGCATCGTTTTCTTCACAGTAGGACTTTTATTCGAATTTCTCATCGTTGTTATTATTATTACAATAATAATAATAAACGTAATAATATATTAATGAATTTTTAAGCTTCAAAACGTTTATTCTCGCCCTCTATTAATTTAATATTGTATTGAATAATGACTTTTTTATTTATTTTCATATTTTGCTTTTTTTTTTTTTCTTTATTCGTCCTTAATTTATGCTTCTCTGGGATTACAGCTGATGGTAAGAAATATCTATTTATTATTAATATTGGTTTAGTTTAAGTAGAGAATAAAACACATACCTATGATTATGTCGCTATAGAAAAATGGACTGCTCATCCCTACGTAGATGTTCAAAACTCCTACCCCGATATTTTTGTTTTGTTTTTGTTTTTCTACTATTATTATTTTCACTTCCCCTTATATTTGTTGACTTTTTAAGTTGCTATCGTTTATTAATTTTTTTTTTCTTTTACAAAACGAACCCCACTCTAACTCACTTGAATGGTTTTTTTTTGCTACTATTTATTGACACCCTACAACAGTCACGAACAAAATAAAGTCATTGTCGATTCGTAACTCGAATGCAATTTAATAGAAACGAAAAAGAAAATGGACAAAACGGACATTACAATTACGGACGATTTCGATTTTATTGACCTTATAAAAATATATTGGTTCGTCGTTTCATATAACTATTGAATATTCAATTGGCAACGGCGATTGAACAAAGCAAATAGCCGAACAACGGTTAGTTCCAATTAAAACGTACACGGCAATAGTGGAATAGGCTATAACATATAGTGTTTAGGCGTGAAACGTGATATTATTTGTACTGGACATCTGAGAATTTTCCATGAATTCTCCAACGAGATCGTGCAAAACAGTTTTAAACGGTGTATAAACCCTACTAGAAAATCCTTTGAAATTCCTTTTTTGTATGATTGACAAAAAAAAAAAAAACGGTAAATACGTATTTTTCGTCAAATTTATCGGTACTACGACGCCATTGAATCGTAATTTATAAAGAAACTAATACGAACGTATTATACCACGTTAAGATTTCATTATAAAATACGTTCCAGATATATATATATATACAATTTTTTTTTTTCAAAATTAAAAATTAATCGTTTCTTTTCGTTATAACTGCGTTCGCTCGTTTTGAAATGAACTACGTCGTATAATTTAATACGATTTTCAATAAATAAAAACAAATTAGTGTTGTTTATGGTAAAATTTATATATATATATATGTACATATAAACCACGTAATCGAAAATTTAATATATACTCCATTTTTTTTCTAAACCTTGTTTTTTTTTTTTTTTAATCAAAAAGTTGATAAATTTTCAATTTCAAAATATATATGTATACTTCCGTAATTTCGTGTCTACCTATTATATTTTTTACATACATATATATATATATATTAAACCTACTGGAAGTATATTAAAAAAAAAACGAAAAAAATATAATATAGAAATAACGGTTTTAACTTTATTATACCTTTACCGACTTTACCTTTATGTATATATATATATATATATAATATAATATATATATATTTCTTATTATAAAATTATTTAAAAATTGAGAATAAAAAAAAAAAATAAGAAAAAAAAACCACAACACTTAAATAGGCCTATTTGTACACTACATACTTATTCTTGGATCGCACTCTTTCAATCTTCTATATTTTGTTTTCTTTTTGTTTTTCTGTTTATATTTTTAAACTCTTTCGCTCTCTGTGACCGACCGATCGACAGCCATTGTTGTTAAACCGATAGTTCCGAAAATGCCCGGTAAGTTTTCTTCCCGAAATTGTTTTTTTTCTTTCTGTTTTTTTCTGTTTTTTTTTTTTTTTTTTGAATTTTCCGACATATCGACACATAACTTACAATTTTGCTATTTTTCTTTTGTTTTTTTTTTTTTTATTTCCGTTTTTCATTTTAGCAGCCCTTAGATTTTATTTTCGTTGTTGTTGTTGTTTTATTATTGTTATTATTTTGAACTAATTATAATTATTTTCGTATTTAACACTTAATATATTAATATTACGTTGACATTACATTTTTTTTTTCGAAATTGTTTTTATTTTTATTTTAAATATTTCCGAGTGATTTTTTTAATTCGCTTGAATGTTGGTACTAATTGATTAAATAAATATTAATAAGAGAGTTCGGCAGACAATTAGGAATTTCTCGTTCGTACCAATTACCTACGGCGCATTGATAATAGTCATCTCTCGTTCTCCTCTGCAGTATTATATAATATAATATGTACAAACGTTATATTCATTTTAGCAGGCATTACAGTGTGTGTATTTTCATAATATTCTAGAAACGTAGGAAATCTTAGTTCCTCTTGTGGTATTTCCCATTAAATCAATATTATAAAGTGTTTTAAAAACAAAAAAAGAATGACAATCTATTCAATCGAACCGATCATCGGAGCTTATACGTATATACATAATATGTGCATGTGATTATAATATTATAATATGTTCGACCGCTTAAATATTATATATTATATTGTAATAATATTATTAGATTGTTCCCTCGTTCAAATGCCCCGTAGTATACTTGTGTTTTTTTTTTATTTTGTAACTGAAATATATAAGTAAAAAAAATATATATATATTATGTAATTAGATGTATTTGACGAAAGTCAAATTATAGAGAGAGAAAAAAAAATAGATCTGTAGTAGAATGCCGTCCACCGGTGCTCTCCGCCGCTGTTAATAACTATTATATTATTACATTCTATTGATTAATAATAGTGTTATGATTTTCTCGCAATACCCAATATATATATGTATATATATATATATATATATATATATTTATTTATTTATTTATATATGTATATATATATATATATTTATTTATATACCTTATAAATACTTAAGGTAAACGGCACTTTAAGCGTTATTATAGAATTTGAATTATTCAGTTGAACACGAGCAATAATAATTGTACAACACCTTCACTTGTTTGGCGTACATAATCTAATATATTACATATACCTACTACACCAGTATTTTATTAATATATAATTTGTACGTTAAAAAAAAAAAAATTAATAACGATAGTATATAGCGAAACTAACGGTGTTTTTTTTTTTTTTAGACCCGAATCGATAAATTATTGCACTAGTTTTTTTTTTAGCTTATTATTATTATTATATATATATATATCATACGATTATTATAATTTCTTTATCGTTTGATATTACATATATATACACCTATATGATATGTATACGTAGGTCGCAGGTAAAGTATTTTAAATTGTACACGAAATTTATATAATAATATACACTACATAAATATACTCATTGATCTAGTATATATAATTATATATATATATATATATATAGAGATCGTCCAGTTCGACAACTAAAAAAAAGTAAAGAAAACTCGCTATATTTTTTCCAAAACGATTTCGATACAACAATTACTGCGATTCGTTAAATAATCGTTTTTTTTCCTCCGATTCATTTGCAATGACTTAATTTGCGTGTATAATATAAACGGAATGTAAATTCAAAATTTCGGTCTCGGAACGAAATACTTTCAATCGAATATTTTTAACTCTACCCCAACTTCGTTGAAAATAGAATTTTTTTTAATAAGATGTTCCTTTGTCTAAAAATATCAAAAAGATAAACGTTTTTTTTTTTATAGATCCTATACAACAAATTTCCGGTTAAATTTCTTTTTTTTTTTTAAAAAAAAAAACCCCCGACGTGCAGGTGTGTTAATATTCCGAAACGGTTTCGTTGTTCTCTCGTTTACTACTGGTCTAAGTTTAAAAAACCCGTTTCGTGTAATATTAAAACCTTTTTTTTTCTTTAAACATTTCTCGACACCGTGTAACGTATAACAAAATATCTGTAGTAAGAAATGAAAGCGTTTTTTTTTTTTTGTAACTATTTTATTTCATTTGTTTTATAACCCATTAATAATATGATCACGTATTAATACGAGACGCGTGTAAGAATTATACGTACGACTAATAATAATATAATAATAATAATAATAATAATAATAATATATTTCTGCGTTATTAAAAAAAAAAAAATTAATATTATTATTCGGCTAGTTGCTAGTAGCAGTATTTTTATTATTATTATTATTATTATTATTTAATACAAATATACTTTTACGAATTAGGTGTATTATTTATTTTGATAATAACTGTATATGTATAATTATTTACACGTTATTAATAATAATAATAATAATAATAATAATAATAATAATAATAATATAGCGTTGATCGTATTTTACACGAGGGTAGAGTTCTTAATAACAATAATTATCTGTATTATCGACATGTAATATTCTAATATTATAGTCTCTCTCTCTCTCTCTCTCTCTCTCTCCCTCTCGTCCACGTATTGTTGAATTAATTTTTAATTTATATATATATATATAAAAAGAATTATTATAATTTCAATGTGTTTTTTTTTTGTTTTTTTTTTTTTTTGTTTTTTTTTTGGTTTTTTGTTGTGTTTTCGTTTCGATATCCGCGATTTTATATTCGATGCGGATATTATACACGCGGACTCGTTTGATGGGCGCACACCGAAATATTATTATGACGACGTCGCGTGCGTGTTTCACTTGTTTTCTGTTTTTCGTCACGTCTTAATGTACATTCGGTAAGTATATAAAAAAATAAACGCTTTTTTTTTAACATATTTTTTTTTTTTACTCGCATGCATTATTATAATATTTGTATACGAACATATATTTCGTATTTCTCTTTTCTTTTTCTTTTATCGCGAATTACGTATACATTTGGCTTGTTGTATAATATATATATGTATATTAAATAATATCGACGTATATATTATAGAGCGGTAGTTTCGATGCTTTTTTTCTCTTCTGTTAGGTACACTACTAAACGAAATAAATTCCCATACATATCCCCGCGACGTTTATTAATTATAATAAATGTTTTTTCAATAAATTTTAATTCGTGTAAATTGCGTGATTCTCGTTGGTGGGGGGAAGGATGGTGGAGTACGCAATCTTTCATATGGACTGCCGAATGATTTCTTTTTTTTTATGCACTCCCGCCGTATCTTAGCGATATTGTAATAAAAGAAAAAATAATATAAATTCGTCGTCGACGATTCGTTCCCGCGCTTTAAATGAATTTTCAACATTATTATTTTACGATATCGTCTAATAATATATGCTGGATAAAAATAATTTTAATTTCAACGAGCTGGTAATAAAATATGAATAATAACAGCGTCTGATATTCCCAGTGCATCGTGCAAATTAAAAGTAAAAAAATACGTTTCATTTAAAAAAAAAACACGATAGAGGTAGGTACGTTAAAAAATTTATAAAAAAAATTAGTCGATTCTTAAAAGATCAGTCTCCCTTTTCGCCCGATTCGAGCACACTGATTTTACGCTTTGAATATAATATATTGTCTCGTAGAACTCGTTTTAATGTCCTATAGGAAAGTGGGTCCTCGAATAGAAATTTTAGAAATATTTTCGAATACAGTGAGAAGAATTTGTGTGTGTGTGTGTGTCTTATATCGAAAAAGATTTTCGGTGGTCTGGATGAATTTTAATCACCCGGCCTGAATTCACATTATATAATTCATTCTGAGCTAAAAAAAAAAAAAAAGAGAAAAAAATGTCTACCCTATAATTCCAATATTCGTTGAACTTGCAATATATTGTATTGTATTGTAAAAGTTTTTATAAACAATATTTTACTCGGTTTACACTAATACGATTGTATTAAAATTTACACATTTTTTATGAAATACTCGGGTATATTTCATATTACGCGCGCATATAGTGAAATTTCGTGGATTATTAATACGACAATTTCTGCTGTTACTTTAAACATAATACCGTTCGTAGAATAAATTATAGTCTCGTTGTCACTTATTTTTTTTTTTTTTACAAGAGAAGAATTATCTGTAAACATTTGCAAAAAAAAAAATGTTTTTGTTTTCTCAATCTTCTTTGCAGCGTTCCAATAATATGTGATTTAACCCTACGCGTTTTTATTTAACGTTTCCTATTTATTTGTTATTTATTTTATTTTCGTCTTTTTATACATATATATGTATGTATGTATAATTTAAGTTTAATTTATTTATTTTCGACATTTTGTATTGTTGTTGGTCTCTTGTATTTATTGTTTGAACGATGTTTGTATTAACGTGTTTTTATACATTTTTTTTTTCTGTTTTCCCCAAACAGTCACTGCAGCCAATTTGAGGAAAGAAGTGATCAGAAATAAGATCAGAGCTATCGGGAAAATGGCAAGAGTTTTCTCGGTTTTGAGGTACGGTGTATTAATCGCGCGATTTCGTTTAATTTATATAATGTTTAACGTACTTTATTATTTAATACTCGTATGTATTCTGTTCATTACACGCGGCATTACACACAGGGAGGAAAGCGAGAGCGTATTGCAACTGAAGGGACTGACTCCAACCGGTGCTCTCCCACTCGGAGCACTGTCCGGTGGCAAGACATCGCTGAAAAACGGTAAAAAAAAGATTATTGTTTGTTAATTTTTTTTTTTTTTTTAATCGGCCCGTTGTCCTAATTAACGTTTTATATCGACATTTCAGCACTGCAAGGTTTCTCGCCCAATCATAAGATCACTTCGTTCGCCGAAGCAAAAGGTCTCGATGCAATCAACGAAAGAATGCCACCGCGCAAAGATACACCGCCATCCAACCAATGCTCGCCGTCTAACATAGCAGCTGCGTCGTCAGCAACACCGGTAACGCCAGTGACAGAAGAGAAATCGCCATCCACGTCCGCAGCATCTACTCAGAAACCGTCTTCGTCGGAACAACCATTACCAAATACCCATTCATGATTGTCATCGGCTTAGGTGGGATACCCTCTAATCTATTACACATTCAGTGCTGCAACTCCACGCATTACGAGGCTGGTGTGCAAATTACGTTTCGTAGCCAAACTTTATTGTTGAATAAATTAATGTTTTATTGACAGTGGACAATGGTGTTGCCCCTTCTCCGTCTGAACCGTTATACTTATTTTTAAATCATTAAAAGAATTTTTTTTTTTTTTTGGTATATGATTCTGGGTTTAATTATTGCGTCATGAAATTATTTTATTTAATTTAAAATCACGTGCTAAATTATAGTATTGAAGATTGATTTATGTTTGAAGTTGAACTCCTCAGACAAACCAAGATTGCGTACTTACGCCACTAGTCATTGAATAATGAATAACTAAATTTCACGATAAATCTTGAGTAATGTGCAAATACATATTATATTTTATTATTAATACATCAATAATTGTAAAGATCGGGAAATTTTATTAAATACTTATTAATATATTATAAAACATTGGGAAGTCAATTTGGGGGCCTAAATAATTTTTGAAAGTTTGAGAGGCTGGTGTGCAATGCACACCTTCTACACTCAGTAGTTGCGGCACTGACTACATTTAGTTCTTATAAAATCCGACTTGGAAACGTATTTATTTTATTATTTTTTAGATTTCAGATGACCTATACCAGGACCATCTATCTACTGTTGTTATCTCTTCACTACAGTTTACAGTTTATTCTTCAATTCAATTTACAACTAAGATTATAATAATAACACATACATACATATATTCATGCAATGATAATTTATTTATTTTTTTTTTAATTAAAAATTTTTGTCACCTTAAAACAAAATAAGTTCCTGGGGACACTATGTCGATATAAATTATATATATAATATAATTTTTTTTTTTTTGTAAATTATTGTCTTATAATATTTCTACGATTTTAATTTACCATTTTTTTGTTATTTTTTTTTTTATAATTATTACAAATCTTAAAATTCAAGATTATAATGAGAACGGTCAGTATCTATTGCACTATACTTGTGCGCCGCTTGTTTTATCAATATCTAAGGCATAATATCTTTCGCTATATCGATCTCTTCATTTTACTGTACACTCTATTCGTAATGTTCTACGTAAAAAAATAATAATATATAATACTTTATTTGAAGGTATCTCTGTCATTCTATTGATCAAAACATAATTTTAATTAACAAGTATTTTCAATTAATTGTGTTATTAAATTAATAATATTATTTTTGAATTTTTCCCAATTCATTATTTTATTACCTCTATTTAAATCGAGAGATATTTTTGACATAATATATATATATATATAAATATATATACATTAATCACATTATCATTCTTTTACGTATCAATTGCAAACGTGCAGTAAAGTGTGATGCGTCACATTAGCCTATGTATTATGCTATAAATATTTTGCCATATTAATTTTGTCAAATCTAAGAAAAAACCAAATAAATACACATAATTAATTTAGTATAGGTACATCTTTAAAAAATATATATATATTAATATTTATATTATATATATATATATAATATTTATAAATATTTCTTTATTAATACTATTTTGTGTATATATATATAATATTTAAATAAAACCATTATATTAATATATATCTATGATAAAAATGAATTTTATATTTAGGTCCTACAAGTTTAAACATTGTCTTCATTTTTTTTCTTTTGTTTTTTTTTTCTTATAGTTTAATTAAAATAAAATATTATTGATTGATAAAACTTGTTAACAATTCACTCAATTTGAATTACATTATTATCATAGCAATTAGTTTTAAATATATATATATATATATATATATATATATATATTTAAATAATATATATATAAAAAAAACCAAAAAAAAAATTAATAATTTTTACTGTTGGGCCATTATTTTTTGGGTACATACAATTTTCTCCCTAATTTCATTTCTATTTATAAACAAAACTATTGCTTGTTATGCAGGAAATTTAATAACGCTCATTAATTATACATATATATTTTTTTCCACGATTATTTCGATTTGTTATTCATTTCCAACTTTAGATAATATTATATCGCACGTGTTTATCCGCAGTTGTAAAGAAAATACAATATATATATATATATATATATATATATAGAAGAAAAAAAATAATGATGTCAATCACAATTTTTTTTTCCTGTCATTTATTAATATCACTAATCTTTTATTATAAGACTGTTAATTTATTCATACAATAAGACTATGAATAAAAAAGTAAAAAAAAAATTATTATTATATTTAGCAGAATATATATATATATAAATTTTAAAAAATAAATAAATTAATAATAAAACCCTCCCTATCAAAAATGTATGTAACTTTTTTTCTATTGTGTGACCACCAAAAATTCTTTTATACATAATATATAAATAATTTAAGACGAAAAGTACCCTGTTAATTCTTCTTTGTTTATTTGTTTTCAGAAGTTAAATAAAAACTTTATACAACTTGATTCGCTTTCGTTGCTTTTTAGAACCTTTCAAGTGTCATTTACCTACCGGCCGTGGGGGGGCCGTACTTGTGAAGTCATTGCACTCACGACAACAATAATTTCTCCTCTCTTCTTCGACCTAAATTTAGAAAAAAGAAAAGAAATGTGTGTAAAAGCAAAAAGTTATGTTAATTTGGTAAAAATGTTTTCTTAAACTGTTCAGCCCCAATTGGTTCGAGTGTTGTATGGATACCGGTTCAAATATTAGTTACCTCACACTCTTATTGAGCGTTGTATTTTACCCGAATCAAATACACACAATCAAGGAAATTATACAACATAGCGGTGACCGTAAAATAATAAAAAAAACCATTTAACCGCACTTAAAACGGATCCTTTCTTTACGGTCAACTGAAACTTTAAAATCAAAATTTATTCCAATACACGAGATCATTGATTTATTTTAAAATATCTACACACAAATCTGTAATTTCAAACGTAAAATTTACAGTGTTTGTAACTTGTCGAACCAGTGTACTTTAACTGTGCCAGTATCCTCGACTACAAAACTTTTTACAGAGAAACAAAAAATATTATCAAATCACACAGTCTTGTCAATGACATAACTCTGGTCAAAAGAATAATGTATTACATTATGTACATTATGCACTTTTCTTCTTTTTTTTCCACGCCTAATTCGTCATCTTGAAGCTTTTTATGTATTATCTACTCATTAGTTTTTTCAGGTAAAGTAAAATCAATTATTTATAACTTTTAAGTTTTTAAATTTTATTACTACGCTATTTATGTTTATTATGATTCATGATTCATGATCTATACGGCCTTCATATCTATATGGCCACTTCACACCATCAATAATATCATCAGTAAACAAAAATACTGACAAAGACTCTACATCCGATTTCACTCATCAGTCATTGGCAAAAATACACCATCAATAGTGGCATAATCATATGGATTTTGAATCCCCCTTGGCCTTTTTCTTTTTATTCATAAGATGGAATTCCGTAACAAAATATAAGTTTTTCTGATCAAATTTGTACAATCTAATGTGATCAACAACAAAAATCACAGTACATCGTTTTCATTCTTCCATACTTGAATACTCGTCATCTTGCAGTTAGACATACACTATTGTAATTTTTAAATTGTTTCTTACCAAAAAACTAATATACCCATTCTCTAAACATATTTAAATAACAAATAAAACTAATGTATCTTTTTAAACATTTTTATATTATTATTATCAAACATTAATATAACAAATATAAAGACATTGCACGAGGTATAAAAAAACAAAATAATAATTACACAAATAAATGGCCGTTTTATATATTCAAATATTATAGGCGTTGTAGCAATTGTTATTATTGATACGATTGCTCGTCATGTGTGATAGATCATCAGAAGAGTAATTCGTAGATGTCATTGGTGCCATTTCACGATATCGTTCGATTTCTTTCCACAATCTTAACTCTGCGCCCCGTCTAAAAATACATACAATATGCAAAAAAATTATTATTATTATTATTATTTTGTTTTCAAATGACAAGAAAACTGAGAACCGAACTGTCCGTACATGCTGCTCTCTGTACTCGTAATATTATATTATTATAAGTACTTTTAATACGTTTCAATATAATTGCGATGAAATTTCCGATTGCTTTTTGTTTTTAAGAAAAATTAAATAATAATTATTAGCTGCTTGTGCAATTTTTAAACACATAATCAATAAGAAAATATGTAAATTAATAATAATACCTATTAGTATTAAATTAATGGTTAAAAATACATTTTATATTTCTTTTATTAAAAAATGTTTAATAAAAAAGTTTTTAATCTTAACTCTTACTGTAATAAATAGTAAGCCTACTAAAATGAATAGACGCTAAACATTTATTGTAGGTAATTTTTTTTATTTTTTTAAATAAATTTCTATTATTTATTTATATTACCCTAATATTAGGTTGAAAAATCAAAAACGTTATTCTTCAGAAAAATAAAATAAAATGACAACACCGCAATAATCAAGTCTGTATATTATAATGTGTATGTGATGTGCAAAGTTATTACTTTTTCACATTTTTATTTTTTAATTAGGTATACCTCCTGCAACCCAACATTTCTTTTAAATTATTAGTTGCAAAAATTTTGAATTCGCAGATCAATCGTCCCCCTTAATTACCGCTATTGCACTCAAAATGAAAATTATCCTAGTAAACATTTCTCATTAAAAATATGCTACAGTGGTGACCTTTGTGACAAAACGTCAAAACAAAAGTACAAAGGTTTTGAGGAGTGAGAATGTGAGATTTATCCATACAAATATAAAAGGCATTATTGTTTTTACATTTTGTACTCACTTCAACCCAAGGCTTCTTAAATCTTCTCTAGTGACGTCTCTTCGTATTTGATCTAGTCGAAATTCTTCGTATACCACCTGTACATAAACATATGGACACATACCACGCCACAATTCAATCAATAAATTCAAAGTGCAATAATATATTAAATAAAAAAAAAAATTAGAAAAAAAATAACATACTTTTTTTATTGATTGTTCGTCTGTGTTGACTCGGCGTAACCATTCGACGAGTTCCTCACTGTTGTCGTTGTTTTCTTCGTGATCGAAATCGCCATACTTACGATGATCGCAGCAACTACACTCACTGCGAATCACAATGTTTTGTTCGACCATCGATTTCAACGTGGCCATTTGATCTTTTTGATCTTCTAGCATTTTTTTCAATAAACTATTATACGATTTTCGACAGTCCAACACTTCCTCTAGCAGTCTACAGAACAATAAAAAAAAAAACAATCAAAACTCGAGTAGTACGCATGGTTTATACACAGTTGCAGATTCAATATATCAGACATCGTGTAACAACACGCAAAGTATGTAAATGCTTCGCCATACATTTTTTTATTAATTCTTTATGCCTCGCATACTTTCAAAATACTTGTCTTTAATCTTGTTGTTTAAGTTTTAAATACAAAAAATTCTCGAATTTAAATTCAAAAATATTATGTTTACTAATATTTACAATGCACTGTCACATATATTGCTCACACATAAGGGACAATAGAATAAAGAATTGAACATTCACTACATACACATACAACTAAATAAACTATTTAATTATAAATATTATATATATATATATATATATATATATATATATATATATATATATATATATTACTAAATATAGGTACAAATACAAACCTTTAATATATCGTGTAAGCTATGTTTAAAAACAAAAACAAAACAAATGTTATTTTCGAAATTATTTAATTATTGATGCGTTTATTGTATATAATAATAATATACAGATAATAGCGTATTAATGTTTAATACATATAATTATTATATATAAGTAAAAAGAGAAGCAAAAAGGGACCAGGACATACCTGTGGTTTTCAGCCTGAAGTATTAACGCGCGTCTTTGCAGCTCGTGTTTGCTTTTTATCGATGGACTAAGAGAGGAACAACTATCATCGGTTTTGTGAGATTTTATTGATGAACTGAACGACGGTGAACTGTTTTTCGTGTCGTCCATTATGACAGAGAAGATACTGCTGTCCGGCTTAGTCTCTTTTGCTGCAGTATTATCTTCGAAATCTATATTATACACACACGCACCACCACATGTCATTACAATTTACAGAAAAACAATTGAATTATTACATTAAATTTTCATTTGAGTGTTAAAGTGAAAAACAATTGAATTATAAGTACTACTGTGAGTTTAAAAGTATCATTCTTGTTTTACTTTAAAAATATAAAACAAATCTAATTGTTTAACAAATTATATGAATTTATAAATTTAAGCAATCATTCACTTTGCTACCACCACATAGTAATAATACCTGTATCTAATTAAACTTCTACCATTTAATTCAGACCCTATTTGCATTGAAATCCTTCAAGCCATTTTCAAAATAGAAAATATTTTTTTATTTACATATATACTTATATTATATATTTACCAGGTTTAAGAACATTAATAGCCGCTTGTACAGCACTGTGCACCAGGTTGTCCAGGGCGAACATCCAGTGGGGCTTGATGTTATGCATCCGTAGTACAGATTTTGCCTAAAACCAACAATAATAGTAATAATAATACATAACAAGAGTATATTATACATATGTTAGTTTTTAAAAAGAAATATATTTAGCATATATTTCATACTTAATGCTTACCGCGTCCTGGAACGAGTACAGTGAAAAGTGCAATTGGTGCACGGCATCCGGATCAAAACATAGTTGTTCTTTAAGCGTGCACATGGTTCGCTCAATGACTGATTTGTTCGGACTGGTAATGTAGTCTCGAAGGCCCTTCATCAACGCCTCCAGATGTTGGTCAGTCAACACAGGCTGACTGAAATCGCGACGCACGAATGACAGCCAAACCTTGCACAATTTGGACTGGTCGTGGGCCAACACACGAGCCAGCGTGGTCCTTCGCTGTGAGTCCTTCTTCAGCATGTAAAACCCATCGTGCTCCGCCTCCGCGGTGCTCCCCGCTGTGCCCATATCAATGTCAGGCGATGCCAACGTACCCGACGACTGCCGCCTGTTATTGTCGTTCTGTCCATCAAAACTGTACCGGAAAAATGTAATCAATCGAGTGCTATGATTTTCCACAATATAAGCCACATATAATTTATAATATTCTACATTATATACGTACGTTATACACAAAACGTAATGTATATAATATATAATTACTATATACAGACTGATCTACATTTTCTCAAACAATTTCCGTGTTTACTGATTTATGCAGAATTTTTTTTAACTTTGTGATTTTTTTGTTTTTATATTTTAAAATTTTCATATATTTTTTCGAACATTTTGACAATATCAACAATTTTATTTATGTATTCATGAGCATTTAACATTATAAGGTAAACAAGAATAATCTTATTAGCACTACTCCAAAACTCTTCTCAACTTTAAATGCTAATAATTAATGAACTAAACAGAAACTTGTTGAAACATACTGTACATGTGTACGCCAAAATATTAAAAAAATTTAAAAAGTAAAAATTATCAAGATAAGACATTACTCTGAAAACGAGTATTATAGATTAAGTGTATAGACACAAAGTGATCTCACATTGTACCTATATAGTATACTTATAATTTGCACAACTTGCTACTAATATTGTTTAAATTTTGATTTTGCATTGTACTCAAAAAATATTAACAATTATTATTATTATTTTTGTTATGAATACAACAAATTTTGATACAAAACTATATAAAATCACAAAATTATTAAATTTCATTCATAATATATTCTATAACAAGTAAAAAAATATACCTGTTAGAAGAATACTGCATGTTTGGCAAACTGATAGAAGTAAGGAACTGGTTTTGTTTGATCTTTTCAGGTTGGGATATTGTTAACCAGCTGTATACAAACACACTCCAATGTAAGCGCCCTCACTAAGTAACACATTAGTAGCATAAATCTGAAGCATTTATTTTTGCATTTGACATTAGCAACGTTATAATAATGCAAATTTTAAGTAAAAATATATTATTTGCGTCATTCTTTTAATGCTGATCAAATCGGGTTTAAAATTTTTTTTTTTAAGAAATTGCATTAAGGTCAGTGCTATATAGATAGAAATACATAATGTGAGGTTTTAATACATTCATGATTTATTAAAATATAAACATAAAATAACTTGACATAGAATAAGAAAAAAAAAACTTTTATACCTAAATATGTATTTGGAAATTTGGAAAACCCATTTATTATTCAAAACAAAAACATTAAATACTCAAAGCATATACCTAAATACTGGAAAAAAAACAGTAAGTTTCGAAAAACTACAATCAACCAACAAATATTCACATACTGCCCAATACACAAATATACATTTGAAATCACAATTTATGTTTTAAATAATTTAAAAATATACAAATATTCAATAAGTACTTGACTTGACATTTTATTGATTTGTATATTAAAAAATTGCAACATATTTTGTTACAATTAATATTTTTATCTTTCTGAAAACATATTTTGTCCTATACTCACAATCACTATAAATAAATATTCAAATTTTAAAATTATTTGAATATCAAAAATGATGATTTTTGTTTTACTAATGTGTATATCTAAAATTATTATTTAACATTCCTTTGGTAAATATTAATAAATTAATAAATATTAAAAATGTCAAATTAATGTATAATAAAAACAATTATGAAATTAATGGAAAAAAATCATGCTTAAAACCTCAACCTTTAAAATTATTTTAGAGTATTAATAAAATTAATTCAAATTGGAACTGGATTACAGAGCATAAAATACAAAAAACTAAATTTATTCACCTGTCTTCTTTTAATACTCGTTGTTTACTAGGATTTTCACTGATATTTTCATGATCAACAGACACTTGATTAGTTTTCAAACCTTTCTCCATTGGTACAGATACACTGCGATTAAATTCTAAAGGAGCAGTTAATGCTTTGGACGTTTTCTTCTTTCTAAAATAACACAATAATATTATATGAATATTGTAATACATAAATTTGTTTTCGAAGATTTCAATGATTCATATAAAAATAAAAATGTATTATTTCATAGCTCCACAGACGTACTCGAACATAAATAAATCTTCTAATAAATCTGTAGCTGTTGCTCGTGTATCTGGATCAACAGTAAAACAACGAAGTATAAAGTTTTTAGCTCGTTCACTGAGTTCGACCGGTATTTCAGGATGGATTTTGTAAAAACCCACTTTAAAAACAGCTGCTTCTGCTGATCCAAGTTCTATAAATGGTGGCTTACCAGTTGCCATTTCTACAACTGTACACCCTAATGACCATATATCAGCCTAAAAAGAATTTTAAAAAAATTACACATGAATATTATTTGAAATTTTTATACAATTTTTAATAACTTAAACATACAGGAGCGCCATATTCTCGTTGTCCTTTGTCAATTACTTCTGGAGCCATATACTGCAAAGTACCCGTAAAAGTTCCAGTACTAGGACATAGCCCGGAAAGACGTTTAGATGTCCCGAAATCAGATATTTTCACTACACCACTATATGTATTAACCAGGACATTATCACCTTTAATATCACGGTGTACAATTTTTTGATCATGTAAATATTTCAATCCTTCTAGAATCTGTTTAGTATAAAATGAAATAGTAGACTCGTTTTCTTTTAATGGACCCCACTTTGAACGTAACAAAGCAGAAAGACTCCCTAAAAAAAATAATAAATAAATAAAAAACAATAATTTATCATTAAACATTTATCTTGATAAAAGTATAAACTAACCTCCAGGTACTTGTTCCATAAATATTTTAAAAAAACCACCTTCAGATACTGATCCCAGATATCTAACAATATTTCGATGATCCAATTGAGAATGAAGTTTTATTTCTTCATGCAATGGTTGAACAAAACTTAAAACGAATACAGTATTTAAATTTAAATAAAATTGTACATACAATACTGAAGTTAAATTAAAAATAAACAAATATTAACAAATACCTTAAATTTTTTTCAAGTATTTCCTTAACAGCAATTCGTACTTGTTTATTAAGATCAAGAGCTGCATATACAATGCCATATGTCCCTTGACCAAGAACAATTTTTTTCAACGAATCGTCCAATTCATATTCATACTAGAAAATAGGTAATAAAGTTTATGTAAATATATTCAAAACAAAAATAAACAAAATTAAAGACAAAGGTACATCAATTTGATCGCCTGTTGATTCTTCATCTAGGTTAGTCATCATTCCTTCTTCACCCTCTGTCATTTTTATAATGAGATCATAAAACCTTTGACGGTATTGAGATGATGGAAAATACATTTGAAAATCATCAGAATTTGCATGGACATATAAAAATAAACAACGTTCATCTCTTTTATATAAACTGTAAATAAATAATATATTAAAAAAATGGTAATTTATTAAAAATTAATCCGCATGTACCTAACACCCCTAATCATACTAGCAACAAATAACCAATCGTGCACTTGTTTACAAGTTCCTCTTTTACTTTCCATACACAAATTCCATATACGAATAGATTTTTCTTCAGCGCCAAGATTTACATTAACATAACTAGGCATAAATACTTTTGATGGTTCGAAAACTAATATCTGAAAATATAATTGTTTTTTAAAGGTTAAAAAATACTTTTTCATGGTACAATAATTTTATTATATAACAGTTTGTACGTGTTCTACTCACAGGAAAACGAATGCTATCATCAACTTCTGTTTTGGTCGCCTCTACAAAATAGTCCATCCAAAAACTAAATATTTCTTCTTCGGCTGTGTACTCCACTTCTTCGTGTTTTTTTCTGAACTTACTGATCAGTATGATATTTCCCACTGTTGAATTTAAGTACCTATAAAGCAAAGAAAATATTTTTTTACATTTATTCATGCATACATGATGTACAATCTACAAGGCCTCAACTAACCAATTCGGAGGTTTCAATTTAAACATACATTCAGCGGCTTGAATTGCTTTACTATAATCTTCTGCTAATACACTGATTTCAAAAAATGTAGCCACATCCCAATATTCTTTAAGAGACAATAAACTTCCTTTCTTACCAATCAAATTGTTCAATACCATACCTTTCAACAAATAATATAAACATAAAATTAATTCGTACAAAATATAATAAATTGTACTTATTAGTGAAATATTATCAACAACAATATGCACACATACCAATGTGTTGAAGTTCTTCGGACTTGGAAAATTCATTCCCAGCAATTACTAACAACGTTGCTAAATTAATTCCTGCATATTCATTTGGTTGTACTTCAAAACCTTTTCGATACCAATGTATAGCATTTTGAAGGGCAGATTTGTCCTCATATGAGGACTCTACAAATTTGTCTTTATAAATACGACCACACAAGCAAACCATATCAGGTATATAATTCTCTTTCTTTTCCAATGCGAGTTCAATTACTTGCAACGCTTTTTCTCGGTCTCCAGATTTGTTACGCCTATACATACAATTTATTGTTAAAAAAAAAAAAAATTAAATGAAAAAAAAAATAGCGCAGAAAAATATTGATTTAACCTATTCAATGCAAATGGATATAAAAATAGCAATGCTGGTGTTTGTATATAATTTTTTTTGTTTGGGATAGTTTGTATGTCTTCAACAAGTTGAACCATTGCATCATAGTCCTAAAAATAAAATAGGTTTTGAAAACTTTATTTTGTTAATTATTATAATTGTTAGTATTTACCTGTAAATCTCTGAATGATATCAACATGTTGAGAACTACTTCCCCGGAAAGTACATGTGGATCATCAAGACGTTTTCTCATTATAAGTAATTTTGAACGTAATTCTTCACCAGTGTACGTTTCTCTTGCTTTTCTTAAATCTGATAAAAATTTTTCTTTAATATGAACTCTGTATTAAATTAAAATAACAATTTGTAGTTTATTATGTATTAACAAGACATATAATATAATTCACATACATAAATAGTTTTAGTTATCTTATTATTTAATATAGTTAATAAACCTTAGTACGAAAAAAAATATATATTCATACTTGCTTTGAATTTCAACGTCTTTTAATAATTTTTTTAATTTGATCGTAATTGGTACTCTAGGTTCAAAAGCACATCCATCACCTTCGTCTTGAAATGATGTATTAGTAGTAAGGCAAGTACCACAATCGGCTAATTTATATGAAAGGAACATATATGAACCACAAGATAACTAAAAAATAAAAATTATAACAATATGTAAATTTTTTTTTTCTTACAAAACGAAAAAAAAAAGAATTAAACTTATTTGATGACATACTTTAACTCGTAATGTAGCTTCAGTATCTACATCATTATATAACAATAAATTATGTTTCATTCCAAAACTCTCACGTACACCCAAATGATAAAACAACGAACTTTGTTGAAACTGTATCGACAGATCTACAATGGCTACGTCAGCATCGTAAAATGTATCCAACTCTACGGTTTCTCCAAAATCTAATTTTTCAAACTGAATTTTTTTTTTTCAAGCCATTGAGAAATATCATAACAATCGTACTAGTATAACGTAATATTAAATGTTACCGAAACTATAAGCAAATTAGCATTAACCAATGTAGCAGCTTGCTTCACTTCTTCCAAAGCCCTTTTTCGATGTGTCAAATTACTAGTTTGAACTACGTCTATTACACAAACAATATCCATTTTGTTTCGATTTGAAATATCACTGCTGACACTAGCACTGTGTGCCAAATTGCCTGTAATTAAAAACAGGTATAAACGTGTTTTTAAATTCTCAAAAACAGTTGTATCGTAAATGGACCGTATTATAAGAAATACACTGTATATTATTAATAATAATTTGAAATTAAATCAATTTCATACGGGTAACGTTAATAACCGAAGTTATGAATTCGATTCAGCACAAACTGACGGAATTAAATTCTACTAACAAAAATGTTCGTTATTATAAGTTTGCAGTTTCCTTTTACTATGCTAATTCACAACCGTAATTTTAGAGATTTATTAAATCGTATCGGTTTGTTCTTTTCACGTCAGTTGTACGGTGAGCGTATATCATAGCGTACATAAAAAATAGTATCGTATACATTTAAATAGCCGCCGATAGCTAACAACCGTATTAAACGTATAATCCCATAACACATATAAAGACCGTTCACCCGTTTACGTACGATATCGTGCCGAATTCAACAATCGATGAAAACGTTAATCTTACCAGCAGAATCGACGTCTAGCTTACTGCTAGAGCCGAACATGTTGTTCTTTCTTTCGTGAACACATTCAATCATATCGTATAATATTTAGTTTGGAAAATTATCAAAACGAAAAGAGAAAAAAAAAATAAAAAAAAAAAACGACACAAATAATTTATTCAAACGAGAATAAATTCCCGTGTCGCAGCCGCAACAAACGAGTCCATTACAAAAATCCGAATTACTTTTCTATTTTTTTTTTTTTTTTAATGCGCCCTAAACTCGACAAATTACATAATCATTATTAAGAATATCGAAATATAATAATAATTTTACGTTTTGATAAGACTTCTGCGACAAAACAACAATTGTAGATTCAAGGTTTTCAATGTTGCCAAATATACATTTTAATAAATAATACATAACACCGGACTATATCTTCTTTTTTTTATACATATATATATATATATATGTATATATCGTTCGTAAAACATTTCGTCCGATTGTTATGTTATATTTGGTTTTCCGTGTGGAATATATTCGAGTTTTGACGCGAGTAAGAGTAGTTTATCTCGAAATAGCATTTTTAATATTTAATTTTAAATCGAACATAAATAATACGGGCAACTCGTCGTCGACGCTCAATACGACGAAAATGATATTTGTACCGAAAAAAAAAAAAAACTCTCGTAGGAATAATCGTATTTAAATTTTATGTTTTTTATTATTATTATTATTATTATTATTATTATTAATCGTACAAAAGAGACTATCGTATTATCTGAAAAATTATCCACTTATCTATTAAGTCTTGACTCTTGAGTTCTATCAGTAAACGGTCGCTGGTCGCAGATTGTTGCGTGCACAGTACATTTATATTTATTGTTAATTTATTCGTTGGTTTTCGCTAGTTTTTAACGTTATTATTATTGCGGCGCCTCAAGTGTAATAAATTGCTAATTAAAAATATCAAAAATAATTAATAGCGTTCTACTCGAGGTAATGTACATTTCTTTTTCTTTTTTTTTCTTTTTTTTTTGTCTAACAACACGTTTAATATATATATATATATATATATATATAACGTAAAATAAATTGATTTATTTTGTGTTGTTGTTCACTCGGGAGAACTCGTTAACCTTCTCTATACCGCTACGCCCTACGTAACCGCTTCCCACTGTAAATAATATGAACGCGTCCGTTTGACCGCCGTTTTCATTTCAAAACAATCAATTTGTACACACATAATATTCTGTTTACGAAAAGTGTGAGGAGATCAAACTCCGTTCGCGTTACAATTCGTTACATTATATTATATTATTGTAACGGAATTTTATAATATATATATATGTAAGAAATGGACAGAAAAAAAAATATTTTGTCGAAAAACGATATTAAGGGGATTGGAAGCGGCGATTGTCTGTCTCTCTCTCTCTAATCACACACGTAACATAGCAATTTAGACCATTTCTATTTCCAACGTACCGATGGATCTAGTGATGCGATAAGGATTCTGAAAACTGATCTGAATTCTTCGTGATGTCCTCTTTAGAACGACTTTCCCACATTTTTGATTTTGTCCCCCTAAAATTACCTTAATATATTTAGACATTTAAAAATTGACATTTTCAATTATTGTGAAAACCAAAGGTAAAAAAATTAAAAAAATGCGAAAGTCGTTTTAAAGTAGATTTGACGACGAATTCAGATCAGTTTTCATAATCCTTATCGCATCACTATTGATCCATCGGTACGTTGGAAATGGGATTTCGTGTTTTTCAAAAACGGTAACCGTATTTGCTGACTTGTATCTGCGCGTGCGAGTGTGCACACCGCACAGTCAATCGAACGTATCGATATATATATATATATATATATAATCGTAATAATATAAAAAAAAAAAGAAGAATTTAACGCGTGTACCAAATGATGGGTGTGGGGAGGAGGATGCAAGGGCTTTTCATCCCATCTATAAAGAGAATTTGTTCGTGTCGTTTAAAATTTAAAAAATTTCGTTTTATTGATTGCGCGCACGTGTAGAGATGCCAGATGGAATTTAATAATAAATTAAAAATAATTTATTCTATTAAAAAAAAAAAAAACCGAATGAAATTCCATTACAGCACATCGTTGTTCATTGTTAAAAGTTCCTTTTGAAAAATTCCTCTTTGCAGAAAAAAAAATCGTATCCATTTATCACTAGACGGATACTCTCATGTACATATATATATATATTTGCATGATGGTGAATTTTCTGAATTGCTATACTCCTCGAAAGATAAGTGCACGCGCCACATTCAAAGTAGGATTTAGCCGCGAGTGAATAAAGAAGTTCCCATTCGGACGAAACACTGTTATCCGATGTTCTTGCACGAAATAAACAACAACGAATTTTTAACTCTAGATTTAAGAATATTGTAAATAAAAATTAAGATTTTTTTTTTGTTGTTTTTATTTTACTTTTGTATGAATATCACGTAAAAAAAAAAAAATGTTTAATAAACGAATAAAAGACATATTGATAAAAAAAAAAAAATTGACTCTTCTAATTTAGTTTTTTTAAAACAAAGGTGTATACGCGTTGCAATATCGTCCTAGTGGCACTCGGTGATAGGAACAAATCGGGAACCTCGTCTGGTCTAGATATACTCGTGTGGTTTAATATAAATTAATTGGTTACAACGCGAAAACGAGGAAAATCATCTCGTGGGTGATGGTATAATCGGGGAGACGCGAACACATGGACTCGGTGTCTCTTAAAAGTATCTTCGACTAGTACACGTTTGTGGTACGCTCAAAATTATCTCACATAAATGTTTAAATGTTTTTAAGTATTTTGTTTGTCAGTAATAAACGCGTGTGTCGGTACGTTAATTTTATAAATAACGTTGTAAATAGTATAAAATAAATATGCAATTCATATTTCTATACATCCGTCTTATTTTATTATCCATATGATAAATAAATACATTTTTTTTTAATATTATTAATAATAATTCACGCGTTAAGAAAAAAATAAAAACTACGAACTGATTGGATAACTCGGAAAAGAATATCGTGATAAACTGAACAGTCAATTGTACGGTTTTCCAAATGATACGCGAAGATTTTTCTCTTTCTTTTATTTTATTCGCAAAAAAATCATTTTAAATCCTTCACGTGATAATTATTTCCACGTGACGCAGAATTACGTAGTTCTCCAGCTCTAGCAGCAACACGATCATCGTGATTTCAATTTTCGCGTTTTATTCACGGCGAAACAGCCGTGTGTACCAGTGCCAACAACACCGGTGTTTGACGGTATCCGTAACTTCTGTATAATTTCGACATTGATGATAACTCTTTTTGTATTTACTATCCCAGGACATTTGCCTTATGGCTGCATTAAACGTATATAAAGAAAATCTTAAGAAAAACAAAAAACCCCCGAAATTGCACCGTTATAAAAGTCCACCAACTTTTGTTCGACAAAATTCGAAATCTTTTCATGGACGGTTCTTAGGTAGGTACCAACCACCTCGCCACAATGGCTGGACGTTGAAAAAACGATAACTCAAAAACTTCCAGTTTATCACGGTAATCGGTCTAAGTCTGATTCAAAAACTTAATTAATTAGAACAAAACTTCCGAAATAGATTTTTAACTTTATTTGCATACAGATGATAATATACGTATGTATAATCACATTATTATAATATTGTATATTTAATCAATACAGAATAGGAATTAATTATATAGATTAGGAGGTATATATGTAGTTTGCGAGCAGTATATATTAATATTGCAATATATTTTCTGAATATCTCAATATCAAAACACGTATTTATTTTCATATAAGCCAGAAAGGTTGATAATATATTGATAAATCGTTTCATTTCGTACTTTTAAACAACATTTCCTCACAGTACACCTCTGATAGTAGTAGTTCAGTATTATTGTAATTAATTGTTAATTATTTAAAACGGAATTTAATGCAATACATTTTTTTTTTATCATTAATAAACAAAATTATACTTAATCTTATACTGAACTTTTTTTCCAATTTTGAAAAAAGTGTCGGGGACTTTTCGTCCAACTATTTTTAAATCGGACCCGAAGTTTTAATATCAGAAATAAGTTATTTTGAAAAAAATGTTATATCTTAAAAATTTTATAAACTCGACGTCACAAAAGTATCAATTTCATTAATTACAGGCTTAGAAAATCATATCCTATTTGTCAATATATCAAAACAATTTAAATAGATTACGATGTTCCTACAATGAAATCGATACCTAATACTTACTCTTAACTCAAATACCAAATGTCATGTGCTTTGCTCTGTACTATTAGATTTAATATATTAAAAATATTTACAAATTCTCTTATATTTTTTTTCATTTGTGATACGTGTGTATACGTACTGCTCTTCTAAGAAAGAACGCCGTAAACAAATGAAATAATACTTTCTTGTGTTTAATATACTAGTTTTACACGTTTTTCACAGTTAAAAATGCCGTAAATATGGTTATTTATTCAAAAAATTGATTTTATAACAAAATAATATTGCCCGCAATTAGAATTAAATATTTTTTATTATATTAGGTGCTATAAATTAAAATGCCGTAATCCTAATTTTCTAAGATGGTCGTATCTTTTATTTGAAATACGGCGTTTTTACTTAACACTTACTCATAATCCATATTTACAACATTGTTGTTTAGAAACTGGCCGTCATTAAGCCGTATCATATAATTTTAAATTTCGCTTTTGTACACAATTTGTCACACCACGCACATTTAGTGCAGTTATCGATAATATTTTGTCATAAAAATACAAAGTTGGAATTATTATTTTATATAAATTGTATCAACTGAACAAGATAATTTTGTTTTATTTACTAAAAGTCAGTTCAATGATATGTATGAATGTATATGGAAGCACAAAAAAATGACTATTATATCAAATTTTTTTTTATTATAAATTACTTCTATACATTTTCCTAATTAAAAAGTAAACATAAAATTTTTGTTTCTGTTCCGAAATTTACTTATAACTATTCTGTGTGTACATTAAAAGGCATCACTTGATTGAAATGTATTTTTAACCTGGTATATATTGTGAAAACATTGCATATTTGTGTACCCAATCCATGATATTTATCCAAGACACAATACACTGTAAAAGATCCATAAAATATATGTAAAATCAAAATATATCAACCTTATTTTTTTCAACTCATTATTTGTAAACATTAGTCTTGAAATAAAAATTATGATCATAATAATTAACTTGAAAGTTATTGAACTCTGAATTTATATTTTGGCTTTTGGCCCATTTATATGATAATGACTTAAGACTTTCACATAATAGCAATGTATTACATATATAACAAATTTTTTTACTACCATTAAAGAACTTTGTGGCAAACTGAAGCAATGTACTGAGTTAATAAAGTTTCATTTTGATTTTACTTTTGAATAATATATAGCTAATTTTTTTTTTTGCTTTTTGTAAGCTACCATTTTATCTACAATCCGTTCTATTCAATTATAAACACTTTTAAAATAACCACATTGATTCCAAATAAAAAGATAATAATTAGAATAATATAAAATGTTATTTATTGTCTTTTAATACAAATATTTATTGTTTTATTACTTCTGGTCAAAAACCAAAAAAAAAAAAAAAAATTTATTCTTTGTTTTATAAATATTATGATGAATATATATAATCGAGTGTTTAGTAAAAAAATATTTTTCATAGAATTGAAATTAGGAAATCTTCCCATATACTTTTATGGGGTTATCTACTGAATGTTTTTATACATAAGTGAAGTATTTTAAACTGGAGTTTCCTCATTGTTATGACAAATGCCTCGTATATGATAGCATGCAGTCCTGACTCTGGTTCGTTTTTTCTGATAAACTACATATAACAATCCTGGAATTAAAAAAAATTATTTCTATTAATAAAATATATATTGGTTTGAAATTAAGGTGAAAATATAAATAACAAAACAACATAGATATTATTTTATCTCAACACATAAAACGTAAAATATTAGAATAGACAATAATAATATGATAAATAAATAAGAAATTGAAATTTGACATTTATATATGTGAATGAATGAAATACTGAACAGTTTCAATTTTTTTTGCAATTATTAAATATTCAAAATGCTTCACTTTATCACCTCAACCACTGAAATAATTTAAACTGATGAATATGAATTATGTTTGTTCAATATTAATAATTATGCACCTATTTTTTTTTTTTTTTTATGCAAGAACAAGACAAATGATTATATTAGTAAACATACAATACATACGAATTGAATGTAATTCAAAAAATATCATAAAATAATAAAATGAAATATACTTTTCTTACCCATAACTATTCCTAATAATGCTAATACGGAAAATATCTTCAAAGAACTGTAACTGCCTGAAAAGTAAATAAATAAATACATAATAATAATATGTTTATTAACTAAAATAAATTACTTATATCTGATGAAAGGAAAGTGTTTTCTTTGGTGTTTTGATCTAGAGTAGCATTTTGTCTTGTAGGATAATTAACTATTAATGGTGTTATAGAGAAGTCTGTAGTCTTATTCATAGTAGTTTTATCGATGTTTAAATTTGGTTCAGTGCTATTTCGAGTTGTGTTTATAGAGACGCTTGGATCCGGTTTATTTTCAGCAGTTTTTGTGAATCCATTTAAAATTGGGTCTACAGATATGCTTGGATCAATTGTATTGTGAGTTGTGTTTACGGAGACACCCTGACCTATTTTACTTTGTGTTGTGTTTGTAAGGACACTTGTTTTGTCTGTTTCACTTTGAGTTGTGTTCTTAGGAATGCTCGTTTTACTTTGTGTTGTGTTCGTGAAGACGTTTGTTTTATCTGTTTCACTTTGAGTTGTGTTCTTGGGAATGCTTGTTTCTTCCGTTTTGTTAGAAGGTGTGTGCATGAGCACTTGCAATTCAGTACTTTGATGATCATCACCGCTTCTAACAATTCTCTTTAAGACATTTTCTTCAACTTTTCTTGTAGAAAGGTTTTCTGGATAAATAATTTCATTTAAATTTCGAAAGCGGATATTATCAGACGGAAAAATGCTAGACCACACTTGTTCAAAACTATTAAATCCCTTCTTAAAAAAGTCATTAAAATTATTCCATATCTGATGAATTTTATAATTTTCGTCCAATGGTGTCAAAGGTGAATCAAAACCGTTATATACAGATTTATCCAATTCATGACAACACAATAAACCTGTAAAATTTTAATTAATTAGATAAAATTTATCAAATCAATATATAATAACCATTTAATATTCTGACTAAAAGTCAGGGATGTTCAAAAGCTTTTAATTTGTTAAATTTCTTTTTTTTTTTTAAACAATCAATTTGTTTTCACTATTATATTATGTCCAGTTAAGTTTTACAGATAAAAATAATAAATCCAATTTATTATATAACACAAAATTACTACAGAATAATAACTTGCCAATTAAAAAAAAAAAAATATATATATATATATACAAAAATAAAATAAATAACTAATAAAACACAATTACCTATAATACATATATAACTAGAAAAATATATTTATACAATTTCGAAGAATAGAAATTGTGTGAAATAAAGAGAAACATAGTAAGTAAGAAGTTAACTAAAAATGGGGAAGTTTTTTTAACCGAACCTGAACAAACGAAAATTAGACGACAAATATCAATTATAAAGAGTTATTATAATGAGTGTAGGAGACAAATCAATAATTAAATGAAGGCAAAATATTGCTAGAGAATAAAATAAAATAATGTTCAATCACTCCTCACATACAATCATTAAATTTATTTTTAGGTTAGTAATTAGATAAATTCAAAATTAAATTTTAATAAATAAAAGTATTCAATGCATATTATTTTAAATATTCTTTAACTTTTTTTTAATACCACTGAATCAATCAGACACACCTAACCCACAATTAACACAAGTATATTTAACACAAGTAACACAGCCTATGGAAATGTCGTTCATTAAATTAGCAATTTTAAATATCAACAACAATTTTAAAACAAAATCCCACAATAATAAAAATTATATTTATATTTAATCATGGTAGAAAAAAAGGTGTGTACTATAGCCCTGCACTATATGCAAAAATATTAATAAATGTGGCCCAGACTTTGAGCAAGGTCAAAAACGTTTGCACTACAGTATTTATTAAAAAAATTTAATACGTAATATTTTAAAAATTAATTGATATGGCTTTACTTCATTTACCTTATATAAATGTTAAGGACACAAAATCTAATTTAAAAAATATTATTTACTGAGTAAATAAAAAAAATTAATTTAAACTTAAAAGTGAAACGCAATTGTTTGGATGTTACATAAACAAATTACTTGATAAAGTGTTAGAGTTTTATTATTAGAATACATCTGAACGTAACAATAAATCATTGCATTAATAATAAAACGACTCTCAGAGAAGACTCAGTAGTGTATTATTTATATTTTTGAGAAAATCGGAAAACAATTTCACCAAAGTACTACCCTATTAAATTTTACTATTGGAAAATGAGGTGCAAGAATTCCACGTTTCCAACACTCAAACTAATCAAAAATTTGTATACAGAAAAGAGTAAAAATAAAAATTGTTGTAAAACTAATAGCTCACCGGCGTTTAGAATCTAAAAACAACACAAAATCTATGTAGGTACAGTGTGTTCTCTTATTTCTCCTATAAACACCATATTCGTATCTTATATTGCGATATAAAAACAAAGTATTCGAAATAACTACTGTCCTTTCTAATTTATCTGTACATGTTATTATTATATTACAATAATACTTTCTGTAATCTCAAAGTGAATGGAATCCAGTTAAATCCTACATAATTATAAAACAAAGTAAATAATAATCAACTTAAAATACGATTAGAAGATTCAAACTGAAAACCGAGAGATAGCTAATTGCTTATGTAATATGTACATTAATAATATTAAATATTATGCATTGAATTATAATTATTGTTTATAGTATCGAATGAAACATATTTCGAGAAAATGATCCGAACAAAACTTCATACTTTTTTTTAACGTATTACGAATAGGCATGCATATTAAAGTGCACATGAGTACTTCGATATTAAGAGTCCGTGAAAAATAATAATATATAATATTGCCTATCTAATCGTTTGGGACGGTGTCTATATAATAAACAAGTCGAACTCGACTCGTCATTTGATCGATCTATCACGCGATTAGGTCAAGTCTATTACGATCTATATCTGATATCTCGCTTTTTTTTTTTTAAATGTACACAATTTGCGCACCGGATACAATAATAAGATTCGTGACAAATGACTACAAGAGTTAACCGTGTTGACGAAAAGAAGCCGACTCACTAATAGTAGTGTTAGTGTCTTTTTTTTTTACTGAATTAAAGTCTAGATCGTTTAAAATAAAATCTCGGACGATCTCCAGAAATTGTGAATGCGGCTAAGATGAAAAGTATAAAAGACCGTCATGAAGCGTTGTTAATACGGTGCCAATTGTGTAACGAAGAATAGTCGTATGTAGGAAAGTTTGAACACCGATTGGCTTAACTATTGCTTTGAACGCGAGTAGTTTTGTATTTTACAGCGCGCGTGTCCGGGTACAAGAGAAATTAAAACGTATTAAACACACACACACGGGGGGGGGGAGGGGCGGAGAGTCGTCGGTTTAAGGAGAGTTTGAATTTGTCGATGTAAGACGGACGGACACGCAATAATTGTACCGAACGAAAGGGACATCGGTATTCGGACACAACAGAACGCCGCACGCGGCGGCGGGATATGGCGAGCGTTTACGAAAAAGTATTTTTCATCGCGACTTTCGGCGCCGGGGACATACGGAAAGAGATGCGGGGGGGGACCGTTGAGAAACGCGTTTGAAAACATCTGGTGGCGAACGCGATTTTGTTTACTTACCCGCGAGAGACAGCGCAAAGCTACAAAACAAAAAGGACTTCATTGTCGTGTTTCGGTTGCAACGAAACGATTCGAACGTGAAAATCGACAGCGACAACGACGACAAAGTGTTCGTACACGAAGACGGCGCAAAATGACCGGGGGGGGTGTGGGAAGGCGACCGACCGGCAGAACGTCTTGGCGAAACAGAGACGGACAGAGAAATACACGGCGGTTTCTTTTTCTCGTCACCGAAACAACAGTGTGTGTTTCTGGAAGGAGAGAAAAAAAAAACATCGTCGCGCGTTTCGTTTTTCGAATAAACGATGATTTGATAATACACGGTTATTTTTAAATTGGAAATTTGAATTGCCCCGACGAACCGTTGTCGACAACACCGCCCGTATTTAAGCTCGTGTAGTATTGACCGTAAATTATTAACGTGCGCATTTCTACGGAATATTCCTTGCCGCCGCCGCGCAGTTGTTAATCCCCGAGTGTTCTCGTTGCTACACTGCAAATTCCCCGTCGTACTTAGTGATAATAATAATAAACGGCTTACGTTTGAAAATACCGTTGTGTAACATTGTTTCACGTAATTTGTTTAAAAATTAAACCTCCGCATACGCGCGAAAAAAAATTGAAAAAACGAGAAAAATTATTCGCGTATTACGAACATTCTATTATAAAAGTATTCGTTTTTCACAGATACATGTAAAGTGAAGAAAAATTTCTTGTCTTGCCTGCCCGCGTGTGTATAAATGTTTCTTATAATATTCTCAGTCTGAAAAAGTAATGAAAAAAAAAAAACAGAGTATTCATATTGGTTTATGTGAAATAATTTCATCTTGTTGGCATGCGCTGTTGTGGAATCATAATGTATATTATATATTATGCGAAAATAAAAATAATTATAATGTTTTTCATTAAATTCTCCTCGTTTTTCCACCGTGTGTTATAATAAAACACATTCCAACTGTGGCCTGTGCCCAATAAACTTTTAAAACATTTTTTTTCTCATATCTTATTCAATAATTAATAATAGATACGTATTATTTGATTTAATAAATTGTAAATAATTTGATTTACGATGTCCGACAAACAAAACAAAAAACAGTCTTCATTAAGTTCATTTTTTTTTTTCAATTCTAATAATACTAATAATCAACAATAAGTTCGTGTTATGTAAAAATGTCGAAAAAATTATTATTATTACTACATTTTATTCGTTTATCTTCACTATTATTTTGTTGATTTTTTTTTTTTTTTTTTAATGATTTTGTGACTTAAAAATGTTTTTTTTTTCGTGAATACCTTTATGGCTATAACGTTATGTGTTATACCATTAAAATATTGTAATACATACGACGCTTATAATATTAGATAATAATTTATATATTGAAATAACGTTATTTCGAGATATGTTTTTCACTTTGTACGTGTTAAATTCTGCGTTCAACATTTCAGTACAGTTTATTTGTTAAATAAGTAGGCATAAACCACTGGACGCCCTTCAGAAAAAGGATGGAAAATACGCCACGATTAACAAAAAAAAAAAAGAACGAGAAAAATTGTGTAAATTAAACTAATTTGCTTCGATGTACCATTCCAACCGCCGTACACCGAAATTGAGACATTTTTTTTTACTTAAATAATAAACGAAGTGCTGGCGTAGAGGCAAGTGGTTATAATGAGCCATTTTAATTTGTCGGTGGTGTGGTAGGATTTAAGAGACATGAGTTTGCTATAAAAAATATTTTGAGTTAAACGGTAACGAATTGTCGTCTTTATTTTTCTATATGTTTAAAAGTCGTGTAACTCGTAGCGAACACGATAATTATTAATACCGTTATTAATTATGAATGTTAATATTATACATTTATTATTATTATTATTATTTGACTTTCGGCGATTGACTTTTCTATCGTATCTATACTTAAAATGTTTTTAAACGGCGCTCGCGACATTTTTTCCTGATAATAATTGTCGAACATGAAATTCAAACGGACACGAACTGGACGTTTAAAAAAATCGTAGCCTAACGCGTGTAATATTTCGAATTCCTTAAAGCTGTAGAAGCGTACGCGCATTTTTTTGCGTCTTATGCAATCTACATAGGAATTTTGTTCAATGAAATAAAGACCGTACAGTCTCATTGACGAGATTCGATGCATACGGAATTTCTTACTGAATATTATTTGTTGAGATTTTCGTGTTAGCTTGTGCTTTGTTTCTCCGCTTTGATGTTACTAACATTGTTTTGACGGCGAAGACAATTTTTCTGAACTTGTTTGTTTGTATACCAATAGAGGGTGGCCAGATTATAAATATAAAAATATATAAAGTATGGAATTCTTTTATCGTAAATAAAACGGGAACAATTCGCTCGTCGGACGTGAGTAGGGGTGGAAACACTCTGCTTATTGGAAAGGATACCCTTCGGTCAATGGTGTAGATATAGTTCAAGGGATTTTCGAGGAAACTTCAAGAAACTACTAAGAAAATTGAAAAATTACCACTTCTCTAAAGTGCTAACTCAGATAAAATTTTCAACCAGAAGTCCGGTGTGACTGTGTAAAGATCGGAGAACTTTTTTTGATAGCAAATTTGTCAACAAGAGAAGAAAACGATTATTTTTTTTTTTTTTTTGTAATATAATAAAGAATTATTATTGAAATTTTTTATTTAAATTTGTTATTGAAATACGGAACAATTTAGCGCGCCCCGAGAGCGTTTGTCGGGACAACGGGGCAGACTTTTGAAATACGGTACGTCCAAATTCAATATCGAAACGCGTTAATAACGTTGAAACGAAACCAGCAACGAGGCGACTGCTTTGTTGATGTTTCTCAATCAAGTGCCAACGGCAAGTCTGAAAAAAAAAACAGTGCACCCCGGTTATATATCGCGTCACACCGAAACTGACCGCCATTGGAAACCGCGAGTTTTCCTTTCGCTTATTCATTTCCGCGTGTGTGTTCGATCCGGGCGTTTTATTTCTCTTGTTCTCTCTAATTAAACACAAGTCTCACCATCAACGACAATAAAGTCTTATTGGTAAACACAACCGTTATGCACGTTTTATTTCACGCCTGACCGCCGCGATCTCCCGTTCTAAATCGGTGCGTACGAAACAATTATAAATAGGCAAGTTATTTAAATAATTTTTACTCGTAAATAAGTGTACACAACAGGCGCGCGAGTCATATTTGTTGAACTCTCGACACCATTAATATACGTTATTATTTTTTGATATTTTGTTGATTACTTATGAAAGTCTACAACAAACATAATAATATTATGTCCTTATAATAATAATAATAATAATAATAATAATAATCGCCGTGTAGTTATCGTATTTTGTGAGGCACAAAAATAAATAAATATTGCGTACTATTAATACACCGCTCTACCGATTTGAAATTTCCGTAATAAATACGGGATTTGATAATCAATAGGTGCGTAAATACGTGTTAATTTCGAATTCAAAATAATAATAATAATAATAATAATAACGAGATAAAATAATAATAATTCGATTATTATTTTACCTCAATAATAATATAAATCACGGGCACAGAGAATCCGGGGAATGTTCTCGAATAACTGTGTATTTATATTTATGTTAATATATTTATATTTTATCTTCTACCGTATGGACTGTGATTGGTAATAATTAATAATTGCATATTATTATGAGGCTATATTATGTGCCGTGAGATGTATCGTATAACGTATTGTATAAGTAGAGTGTTCCACATTAATTAAAAACAATAATATTATAATTTCATATTTCGGTGTTCGTGATTCGTGCAGTGGTGCGATGTTTATAACTCCGTTATAAACATTTTTTTTTTTTGATATAATGATAATTTTAATGATACCCCTGATGCCCACTATATATCGTATTATAATTATTACGGTTTGCTTTTGGTGCCACCTACCTATAGTATATAATGCTGCGCGCTACGGGTTCATTTAACATTATTTCAATATTTGCCGCGTTGTAACGTTTTGTTTTAGGACTTTTCGAGCAAATAGCGAACACGGCGCGAAAAATGGCAAATTCAAAAGTGGAAGTTCTATATAATCAGGTATTTTTAATTTTTTTTTTTTTTCTTCGTATATTATACGATTTGTTACCGAACTTTAACCGTATTTATATGGGCGTGTTATTCACTATAATAACGCACAAAATTATAATGGATATAATGAATCTACGAGACAATTTATAATATTATAATCAGTGGCGTACCCAGGATTTTAGTACTGTGGGTCTGCCTCGCTTACGAGTAGAAGCTACATCCAACTATATATATATACCCGTATTATAGTTGCTCGCAATTCACCTTATTTTTATCACATTTTCACACCAACGTCCAATATAAGTTATAACTATTTAAACTGTTTTTCAAGTGAAATTTAAAACCCGATTATTGTGGCATTATTGTACATATTTTTTTCAAATAAAAATATGTTATATGATTTGACATTTTGAGGGGCCACGTTTTACCACGTTATATATAAAACAAGTTATTTTCTAGTTACTTTTTTTTCTTTGAAAGTTAAGTTTGAGTTCATTAAAAAAAAAAACCATATTGCTTTTAACGAAAAATAAATTAAAAAAAAAAAAAAAAAACAATATTTCAATATTATATATTATTCAAAAATCATTCAATTGTCTTAAGTGACTACTTTTTTTTTATCCACATGTTAACTATTATTTTAAATCACGAGGTAAGTTTTTTACGCGTGCAATTAAAAACATAAAAATGAAAGGTGCAAAAAAAATAACTTTTGCATTAATTGAATTAGGTTGACTGAAAAACGGTTTTTAATGTTTTAAACATTACTTAGTTATGTCATTATTAGTTTAGTCAAATGTATTTATTCACATTGTATTAGTGGGTGATGGGCGGGGTATGGTCCAAATCCAGACCTGCTTGGTGCATATTTCATTTAATTTTTTTAAAAATAGAATACAATGCATTTTATTGTATAAAACAACAGTGGGTATTGTACATCGTAATTTTATTAACACGCATATTGTATGCATGAAAAAAAAAATTTCAATATTATAAAAAAAAATGTGTAAAAATTAAAAATATTAAAAGTTTAATTTATTTTTTTAGATATTTATCAACAATAATTTCATGAACTCGGTTAGCAGGAAAACATTTCCTACTGTGAACGCAGCGAACAAAAAGACCATTATCAATGTTGCTGAAGGAGATAAAGTAAAATACAATTTTATTTCATAGATTACAAATTTAAAAAATATACTTCTGTTTCGAAGACCCAAATAGGCCTGGGCAATTTTATATTTTGACAACAAATTTTTATACAAAACGATTGCATTAAATAAATATCTTAAAAATCATTCGACTTCTTGAAAGTCAATAATATGTATTTAAGTACACGGTACGACACCTTGTATCTGTATATGAAGAGCCTGGTGAGAATATTCAGAACATTTTTTTTCTTTTAATTTGTTCCTTATTAATATAATGAGGTCAGATAAAATATATTTTCAATTTATGATAAGCAATTGGGCTATTATGGTATACATTTCCAAATTTTGATAAAATTTGACCATTCGAGTTATTAAACTTTTTTAATTAAACCTTCGATGGACCATGGATCAAGTATTTCCATTTAGAGAGGAAACATTTCGTTAGATAATGTTCCTATAAAACGTACTACATAAATAGATGTACTTTTTACAATATAGATAGGTACAGCTCAATGAAAAATATCAAAAAAATGTCACATTATCGTGTGTTAAAGTTTATCGAGAGTTTAGGTTCCGTTTTAAATCTCTTCCTTGTACTTTTCTGTCACTGAATGTTGTATTTTATTACTTGTTTATTAAATCATTCATATTTTCTGGTTTATATACACCAACTACTTATGAAACAATTGTTAGCAATTTTAAATTCAAAATGAAAATTAATTTAAATGTTTTCTATTATAGAATAATTTGTAATGTTGGAAATCATTTTAATATAGGCTGATGTCGATTTGGCTGTTCATGCAGCAAAGACTGCCTTCCAGTTCGGTTCTGAGTGGCGTACTATGGATGCAACTGCTCGAGGCAATTTGATCTATAGATTAGCCGAACTAATGGATAAACATAAAAATTATTTAGCTAATTTGGAATCGTTGGACAATGGTAAACCATTTTCCGATTCATTTATGGACATAGAAATCGCTATTTCTACTCTACAGTACTATGCAGGATTTGCCGATAAAATTCATGGAAAAACTATACCAACCGGTACATGTTTAAATACGTATCTACTTTAAATTAATAATTTTAAAAGGAAAAATGTAAAATAAGTAATAATTATTAGTTACTTGAAGTCATTTGAAATATTTCGATTCGTTATTGTTTTTTTAGATAATGCATATTTTGCGTACACCAAACCTCAGCCTGTCGGAGTAGTCGGACAAATAATACCTTGGAATTATCCAGTTATGATGATGGCTTGGAAATTGGGACCAGCTCTTGCTACTGGTTGTACAGTAGTACTAAAGCCTGCTGAACAAACTCCTCTCACAGCTCTTTATGTTGCCGCATTATCAAAAGAAGTAAAATTTGATAGTTATAATCAATACTTACACGCATATATAAATATAACTGGTAATTAAAACATATATATATATAATTAAAAATCACGTGCATTTTTCAGGCCGGTTTTCCAAATGGAGTCATTAATGTTGTACCCGGATACGGTCCAACTGCAGGTCATGCTATAGCTAGCCATCCGGACATAAACAAAGTGGCCTTTACCGGATCCACAGAAGTAATATAATCAATCAAATTCTCGGTTTATATATTTTCAATGTTATTTAAAACATGTTTAAAATTAGGTTGGAAAATTAATCATGCAAGAATCGGCAAAATCGAACTTAAAACGTGTATCATTGGAATTGGGTGGAAAAAGTCCCCTTGTAATATTCGATGATTTTGATAGTAAATAAATTTTTGATTGTTATTCGACAATTGTTTTCCCTTAGAATTATTTAATTAATTATTTGTAATTATATTATACAGTTGATGAAGCTGCTAATATTGCTCATAATGCAATATTTTCCAACATGGGACAAAATTGTTGTGCCGGTTCTAGGACATTTGTTCAAGAAGGTATTTATGATAAATTCGTTGAAAAAGCTGCAAAATTAGCATCTCAAAAGAAGGTTGGAAATCCGTTTGATGCCGATACTCAAATTGGACCTCTGGTAAAATTTAAATACTATTTGTTACATATTTATTAATTTATATGACATTTTTTTATCTATCAACTTTTTTGTGTATTAATTTCTTTATTGAAATTGTGTGAAATTAAATAGTTATAAACTACATTTTCAGATAGATGAAGAGCAATACAACAAAGTATTGAGTTTCATTGAATTGGGAAAAAGACAGGGGGCCAAAGTAGTAGCTGGTGGATCTAAAGCAGGAGACACAGGGTATTTTGTTTATCCAACTGTGTTTTCTAACGTGACTGATGAAATGCAAATTGCTAAAGATGAGGTAAATACACATATATATATATAAATAAAGAGGAAAATATCTGAACTGATTAAAATTTCCATATAATTTTTGTGAACGATATAAACATATGACATATCCTAAATATCCTATAAATTTCAGTTGCTTTTCTCAATTTATTTATTTTTATTAATAAGATATTAATGCATTTTTTTTTAATTTTTTAGATATTTGGACCAGTTCAACAAATTCTTAAGTTCAAAACTTTTGATGACATGATTAAACGTGCAAATGCCACTAAATATGGATTAGCCGCTGGAGTACTAACCAAAGATATGAGTATTGCTTTTAAATTTATAGAAAACGTAGATGCTGGTTCAGTTTGGTAATTATTAATTAATTTAATATTTTTTAAACAAGTTCAGTATAGATCATCAAATATAATAATAATATTTTACTTCATTATTTAATATAGGATTAACTGTTATGATGTTATCAATTCACAATGTCCATTTGGAGGGTTTAAAGAGTCTGGAATGGGCAGAGAATTGTAAGATTTAAAATTAATTTTAAACAAGTAATTATAATTTAACGTAACGAAATATTCAATTTATGTTTACAGAGGAGAAGACAGTTTGAAGGAATACTTGGAAATCAAAACAATTTCATTTAAAAAATAAGTCATATTACTCATATATTTAAAAAATATTTTTATTAGCTATTGAATATAATAAAGATATGCATTTTAATTAGTAAAAAAAATTTTTTTTTTCACATGTTTATTGTGGTGTATGTAGCCTACTTGAGTGTTTCTCAACCTTTTTCTCATTGACTTACCTTTAGACCTATCACCATTTGCTTAATGTATAATTCCTATTATCAATTCGAAACAATCCTTTAAATGTTATTTGGTTGATACTTATGCTGAGTGGTTATTTTTTGATTTTTTCAAAAGCGCCTAAGAACAAAGACAAAAAAACCACTGAAAAATTATATGAAAACATTATAGATGCGATTTCGTAAAAAAAAGTTACCCTAGACTCTAGAGTCTTGAAATTTTCAACGAATATGTGTTGGTATGTACTCAAATATGTGAAAGTTTGTATGTAGGCCAATATTTGGTCATTTTAGCCGTCCTTCCGCAATATTACACCTCAAAAAAGTAATTTTTTTTTATGTAAGTTGTTGTCTTTTTTGTTACAATGTTTACAAAAAATTCAATTTACTATCCTATAACTTATCTTATATATTCATATATGCCTGTGCTACTTTCAGTAACCAGTAGTTTGTCGTACCCTTAAATACGAACACTCAATCATATAACGTAGATAAATTATAATATTAATATTGAAGAAGTACTAACGTATATTATATATAACTATATAAAAAACAATATACCCGCGTTTTGTATTATACCTATTCGGTAAAGGTGTAATTTTACGTGTAACAAAATAGAACAGCACAAATCACTCGTGTTGTACCCAAAAACAGAAAAAATTCGGCGAGTGAATACAATCGTTGTACATTACAATTAAATACTTCCCTAAGACTCGCAATATATAAATGATATTAAAGTGTAATGATTGTCGATTATTCACAGAGTACACGAGTAAGTCTTGTGAGACTGGCTTGACAAAATTATCAAAATATTTTTTCCAAACAAATTGAAGTATAAATATATAAATTATTTTTCTTTTTTTTTTTTTCTAGTTAAGGCAATTCCAATAAAATTTTCAATAAATTTGCCGCCCCGGGCAACAAAAGACACTTGCCTCCCCCCTCCCAAATACGGGTCTGTTTGTATGCAAATACGCGATGTTATTAAATTGCTTATGGATATATTATTATTATTATTACTACCACGTTTTTATATAACACGAACTTGTCGGTTATTAGCGTTATTCGAATTAAAAAAAAAAAAAAAATGAATTTAATGAAGAATATTTTTTGTTTTGTTTGTCCGACATCGTAAAATAATTATTAACCTTGACAACCGTGTTCGACGACGACTTTCCCGTCAATTATATTTGCGGGAAATTGATCGTCACGAAAAAAAATAAAATGTATATATAACAATTGAAATGTATAAAAATTCAATGGACTGTATTTAATATATATTGGACTGAATTAGTTACAATAATTGCGCTTAAGGCTATATAGGGAATAGGACGGAGGACTGAAATACAATTATTCTGATATTCAGACAAGCGCGTGATTATCATGATACGTAGCAAACTTTTATGAAATACAAAAAGAAAAATCCGATTCTCGGGTGTACTATGTAAAATGGACGACGATTGATTTGATTGAAAATGACGATGCTGAGACGCGGTGGCGGAATACGTATATTACGTATAATGATCGGCACAACGACGGCGGCGAGTAAAAAGAACCATTACTGCACAGTGGTACCTATCACAACTGAATCGCACGTATTCAATACCTAATACATAAACATAAAGTTGTAGAAATATAAAAATAAATCATAATATGTGTATGAATAAAAAAAAAGTGTTTTTAAACATAATACAAAAAAAAAAAAAAAAAAAATTATCATTACAAAACATAACGATAAACGAAAACAATTATGAATACAACGCACGTTGTTTTTTTTTTTTTTTAACCAATATTTTGTAATATCAAATTGTACTGAATATAATATTACGAATAAATGTAAATAATACGTAATGAACGCGTGAAACGAAAATCAATATTTTTAGAAAAACTCGTAGGGAACTAAAAGGAAGCGAAAATTATTAAAATCGATCTTCATTAACGCGTAACACCGCCGGTTTAACTGTACACTGGTCGATTGTACGAATCGTTGCCACACGTACCGCGCATCAATCGCGGTACCTACCTGGATGTACCTGTTCAGTTCGTTCCATTTTCCGTTGGATAGGTGCCTGATATTTGGCGTCTGGATCAAAACTAATAGTCCACCTATTTTGACATTTGGTTGTCGGTTGACCCTGCATTTCGAACGGCCATGTAAGGCAGTAAGGTGGACCGGCGATTCCAAAACGATTGCGAAAAACTTTTGAATTAATTGCCAACGTGTAATTTATGTAGACGATTGTGTGGTGATGTCAAATCAGGGAACTAGAGATGACCCGGTGTCGGGGGTAATATAAGTTAAATCGGGATCTGACGTTAAAGCGTTAAAGGCCTTCGAATTCATTAGTGCCTCGATTTGTGAAAGACAGTTCCTCAAATGTTAAAATCTGGATACCGATCACGCGTTTTGAATGGTATGTTCAGTTGATTTCTAACTGTTGCTTCCTAGATTCCGCCAAAGTGTGGTTCTGCGGGCGGATTAAAGTGCCGTTCACACGGAATATTGTTAATTAATTAATTTTTATCGACCGAATTTATAAATAAATTTCATAATTGGCCCTAAGCTCTTTTAAAGTTTGTTCCGCAATCGGAGTATGTCGGAAGGAATACCGCGGCGAGACACAAAACAATTGGGTGCGGCCATGAAGGATTCTGTAGATCTGAATCGGACACAATTACCAAATGAATCGCTTTAAGCGGTTTAAAAAACGGCGAAATACGTTTTGGATTTCTTGCGCATTTCTTCTTTCGTCATAATTGAATCGTTTTTTGTTAAAAGGGCACATGTGTTACATTTTTCGTTTTATTTTAGTTTTCTGTTCTTTGTGTATAATAATAGTCCGTCATATTGTGTTTTTATAATTAATCTGGTATAAATACCAAGTACCGTGTACATTATTACGCAAATAAATGGAATTATTTACGAAGTTATCATAATTTGGAAGTTAAGCAGCTGTTATCGTTTCCCGAAACTTCATCTGTTGAAACATGTGCCCTTTTAACAAAAAGCGATACAATTGGTCCCCGGCAAAACATTAAGTTTTAATAATATTCCGAAGAAAAAAAAAATTAGTGTAATTAATTTTCGTTTAAAACTTTTCTCGTCCAAAGTTTAGAAAATACGCGTTCGGACTTCGCGTTTGTATAATAAATACAAATTGCAATCAACGTGGTAATTATAATATTATATTCGTAAACAACTGGTTGTTTTTCTTTTTATCTCCATTCTATGCGCCGTGTTTAATGGGGAGAAACAAAACTTATACGAAATAATTATTTGTTAAACTCTGACACGGTATATTTTTGTAACATGTTTGATTGCTTGAGAAAATTTATAAACACACATTTACATTTATCAACAGGGGAAAACAAATTAATTTATTTTAATATATGCTAATTTAAAATCTCCCTTCGGACTTATTTACAAATTTATATTAATCAGTAAACACATATATACATATATTATTTTAGGATTTAAAAATCAAAAAGATAATAAATAAAAATAATATACGTTTGAATATATTAAAATGCCATAATTGTGTGTATCAAAATAAATATAATAACTGTAATATGCGTTATAGTATTTATATTAGCATAGAGGTATATATATATATTCTATATTAATTAAAAAAAATAATTATATTTTAGTGTTTGTTGTCTATATTATTCATATGTAGTTATAACTAATAAACGTGTATATATATATATAAGTTGTTCGATAAATGATAATTTTAATTGTATAGTCACAACACAGTTATATATAGAGGCGTATTTTACCTATATATAGTGTGAACACTACACAATTATTGGATCATTCAATTCAGTCATTTAAATTTCTGGTATTTTTTATACGTTACTTTTAAGACATATTTTCGAGTAATAAATTTTATTCGCGAAAAATGGCTAATCCAAACGTAGAAGTCCTATATAATCAGGTGAGTATTTTTATATAATTTGTAAATTTTGTGTTTTATAATTCGTTTAAAACGAACGAGCGCATGTTTTTTTTTTTTTAACTTATTTGTACCAAACAAGAAAATATACAACGTATACGCGCACATTTTATAAATATCTATTTTTCTGTTTGTCTGAGACATAATATCGAATACTTCTTCTGCTATAACTGGAACTTTCACGATGCATTGATAGCATGGTTAATTCATTTAGTCGAGTCTAAAAAAATAATTTATTAAATTGTATATGAAATAATAAAATATATTATTACAATTTACACCTTACTTCAGACATAGGGTCCCTTGAGAATGTTTTCAGTCTTTTTAAACATGAAAATGTTCTTTCAGGTGCTACAGTTGATCACAGACAAAGTACATAGGATTTTTAATAATATAAGTATATATATATATATATTCGAGAAAATTGAGGGTTTGCATAATTGTAGTGCTCCTAATCCTGATTGAAGATTTTCTTTTTTGTTATTTTAAGTTTAGAAATATTTAAAATATTTTCATTACAAAAACACTATAAAGGCAAAAAATTCTAAAAAAAAAGTCAAGGGAGATTTATTCCCTCCCCCACCCGTGTACACCACTGATACACTGTGGTATACCATTATGTGTGTAGTGTGCATATTATAAATAATATAATATTATTTATATTAAATAATAACTATATATATACATACATGATTTATTTAGATATTTATCAACAACACTTTCGTGAACGCAGTGAACAGGCAAACATTTCCTACTATTAACCCAGCGAATAAAAAGACCATTATTAATGTCGCCGCAGGAGATAAAGTAAGATGCAATTTTATTTCAAAGAAAATATTATTTAAAAATAATAAAAATTTGTTTCAGATTTTGATACCCGAGTATATAGCTATAATTAATTTAACATTATGTAATGTTTCTTTTTTTTTATATAAAATGTTCACATATTAAATATAATAAAAAGATGGGTATAAAATCGCACCTTCCCATCATAAATCCCATCTGCTAATTAACTATGCGGTAAATAATACATTAACAATTTTAATAAATCAAAATTTAAATTTAAAATAAATAACGTGATGTAAGTGTTTTTTATTTTAATTCTCTTTATTAAATAAATAATAAAAAAAAAATTATAATATTATAAAAGGTATTTTTGCAGTAGGAATATATATAATGGCTCCAATTGTCTCGAATGACTTTCATCACCTACAAATCAATGGCTTGGGACGTTTATTTGAAATTCGTAAAAGCAAACAAATTTATTTAAAACTATAAATTTTATTAAAATATAATATTTTAGGAGGAATGACACTACTATGTGTTCTCCACTACACCATTGATATTATGCATAAAAAAAATATGAGTAGACTGAATTGTAAAGTTATTCGTTTAAATTTGTAGGCTGATGTCGATTTGGCTGTTCATGCAGCAAAGACTGCATTTCAGTTCGGTTCTGAGTGGCGCACTATGGATGCTACTGCTCGAGGCAATTTGATCTATAGATTAGCCGAATTAATGGATGAACATAAAAATTATTTAGCTAATTTGGAATCGTTGGACAATGGTAAACCATTTGCCGATTCATTTATGAACATAGAAATGGCTATTTCCACTCTACAATACTATGCAGGATTTGCCGATAAAATTCATGGAAAAACTATACCAACCGGTACATGTATAAATACGTATCTACTTTAAATTAATAATTTTAAATGGAAAAATGTAAAATATTTCAATAAGTAATAATTGTTAGTTACTTGAAGTCATTTAGAAAATTTTCATTCGTTATTGTTTTTTTAGATAATGCATATTTTGCGTACACCAAACCTCAGCCTGTCGGAGTAGTCGGACAAATAATACCTTGGAATTATCCAGTTATGATGATGGCTTGGAAATTGGGACCAGCTCTTGCTACTGGATGTACAGTAGTACTAAAGCCTGCTGAACAAACTCCTCTCACAGCTCTTTATCTTGCCGCATTAACAAAAAAAGTAAAATTTGATAGATGCAATCAATACTTACACGCATATATAAATTTAACTGGTAATTAATACATATAAATAATAAAAAAAACACGTGCATTTTTCAGGCCGGTTTTCCAAATGGAGTCATTAATGTTGTACCCGGATACGGTCCAACTGCAGGTCATGCTATGGCTAGCCATCCGGACATAAACAAAGTGGCCTTTACCGGATCCACAGAAGTAATATAATCAATCAAATTCTCGGTTTATATATTTTCAATGTTATTTAAGTGTGTATTATGTTTATAATTAGGATGGAAAATTAATCATGCAAGAATCCGCAAAATCGAACTTAAAACGTGTATCATTAGAATTGGGTGGAAAAAGTCCCCTTGTAATATTCGATGATTTTGATGGTAAATACATTTTTGATTGTTATTCTACAATTGTTTTCCCTTAGAATTATTTAATTAATTATTTGTAATTATATTATATAGTTGATGAAGCTGCTAATATTGCTCATAATGCAATATTTTCCAACATGGGTCAAAATTATTGTGCTGGTTCTAGGACATTTGTTCAAGAAGGTATTTATGATAAATTCGTTGAAAAAGCTGCAAAATTAGCAACTCAAAAGAAGGTTGGAAATCCGTTTGATGCCAATACGCAAATAGGACCTCTGGTAAGATTTTAAAACTTTAATCCCTATCTATATATCTATTACTTTAAATACGTTTTATTTATATGTAAATTTCTTTTAAATTAATTTAATATAAATGTTCAACATTAAATAATTATTTAAAATTTAATTTAATAAACATGTTCAGATGGATGAAAAGCAGTACAACAAAGTATTGAGTTTCATTGAATTGGGAAAAAGACAGGGGGCCAAAATAGTAGCTGGTGGATCTAAAGCAGGAGACACAGGGTATTTTGTTCATCCAACTGTGTTTTCTAACGTGACCGATGAAATGCAAATTGCTAAAGAAGAGGTAAGTACACACATATATATATATTTAAATAAAGAGGAAAATATCTGAACTGATTAAAATTTCCATATAGTTTTTGTGAACGATATAAACATATGATATATCCTAAATATCCTTTAAATTTCAATTGCTTTTCTCAATTTGTTTTTTTTTTTTATAGATAAGATATTAATGCATTTTTTTTTTAATTTTTTAGATATTTGGACCAGTTCAACAAATTCTTAAATTCAAAACTTTCGATGACATGATTGAACGTGCAAATGCCACTAAATATGGATTAGCCGCTGGAGTACTAACCAAAGATATGAGTATTGCTTTTAAATTTATAGAAGACGTAGATGCTGGTTCAGTTTGGTAATTATTAATTAATTTAATATTTTTTAAACAAGTTCAGTATAGATCATCAAATATAATAATAATATTTTACTTTATTGTTTAATATAGGATTAACTGTTATGATGTTATCAATTCACAATGTCCATTTGGAGGGTTTAAAGAGTCTGGAATGGGCAGAGAATTGTAAGATTTAAAATTAATTTTATATAATAAATTGTTTATTGTAATAACAAATTCAATTTATATTTACAGAGGAGAAGACAGTTTGAGGAATTACTTAGAAGTCAAAACAGTTACATTTAAAAAATAAGTCATATTACTACTGATTTAAATTATATTATTATCATTAGATACTTATTAGCTATTGAATATAATAAAGATATGCATTTTAATTAGTAAAAAAAATATTTTATTTTTCACAAGTTTATTGTGGTTATATACAACATGAGTGTTTCTTAACCTTTTTCTTATTTACTTACCTTTATACCTATCACCATTTGCTTCATGTATTCCTACTATCAATTCGGAACAATCTATATTCGCACAGAACAGATAAGAAATTTGAAATAAGTTTAATAATGGAAATTTAATAAGTAGTATTCATTTATTTTGATCAGTAATATAATAAATGTAACAATAATAAAAGTAATACAGTTTAATGTAAACCTTAGGGTTGTTTTGTATCACTCAATTTTTTAAAACTTAAATCAATAATTTTAAATAAATCTTTTTTCCTTTATGTAACAAAATTTATTCGTCTTGAATGACATATACTGAATATTTTACAAATAACGAATAATTTAAAATAAATCAAATTCTATTTTTTCTTCTATTTCACTTTTAATTTATGTTCTTCCTTTCAGAAAGGCTGGTCTACATAATATTTAGATATATACTAAATGTTAGGGTTACAAAAAGAAAAAAAATTATTAAAGTAAAGAAACCTCTATACGACTCTACCCATCCTGTATTTCTGTCTCCATTTAATATTGTATCTGTTTTCTTCTTATTCTTATTATTATTACTACTTCTATGAATTATTGATTAATGGACAAAACCAGTTTAAAATATTGTTATTATTAAATTATGTGTATATATATATATATATATATATATATATATATGTTTTTGCTTAATAATGTATATTACTATTTTTATTTTATTTTCAATCATTATATTGACTTACTTGTGATCTGACAAGAATGTCATAATGAATAACGGTAATATATACTGACACATTATTATTGTTTTACCTAATCAATTAATTAAACTTATAAGTTTAAAATATAAAATTGATCTCTAAATTCTCAACTTTTGCCTTTATTATGCATCAGGTACATTATGTATTAATCGCAACAATGACCAGTATTTGGTAAATATTTGTAAATTTTTTAGTTTAAGGATTTTTATTTTTATCAAATAGTTTTTTAGATATATTTATCTAACGCCTAAGTAAAAACAAATAAACAAGTAATATATCTTTTAAATTATCCATACTATTATTTAGGTTTAATAGTATATATTATGAAAACTAAATTTACTGAACAAAAAAATTCTATTATTATTCAATTGGTGGTACTCCCAATTCTTCATCTGTCCATGATGAGTAGTCTGGATACTCAAACTCACCCTATAAAAAAATTTTTTTTATGAATTTAACACATAATGTATCATGTTAAAAAGACATACAAGCAAGTGTTCAGGTTCATCATAGCATTTATATAAAACAAAAGCCAAAACTATTCCCATAGCAACATCAGCAATTGTATTCTTCTGCTCGTCCCATTTATGCATTGGTATTTGATCACGGTAATGAAACTCATAGTGCACGTCTAATATAAAACTAAAACATATAAATATTAATTTATATTGATAAATAATAATAATATCATGTTAGGATATAAAATTATATACTAAAAGTGAACGATAATTGTAATTTTGTAATTTTCAAAATGTTTCCAAATTTTTTTATAGAATTTGGTGAATATACTGTTTTGAACAAGAACAAGTGATTTATTAATATTTGTTTATGGATTGAAATAGGGCAAAAATAATTATGATACTTTTTCTGTAAAATTTAATTATAAGTACCTACTATTGATTAAATCAATATATAATATATATTTAATCAATGTAAATACTATATAGTTCTATTGATGAAAAATAATTTAGTTTTTGACAAAATAATAAATAAGTACAATTAAGTATAGATTATACTAAAAAAAAAAAAGTAAATGATTAGACAGTTTAAAATTACATTTTGCCAGCTTAAAAAATTATTTTATATATATAAAGTAGAAAGATGTTATAACATCTTAATGAATATTTTGAGAATAATTATTTATATTGAATAAATGTGAAATCATTCTCATATTTACTTAACAGGTGAAGTAAAAAAATGTTGTTCACTGAAGCCATAAGATAAAAATTGAAAATCCAAGGTATACACAGAAATACGTTTTAAAATTGTTCTTGCTGGACAAATCATAGTTCAATAATTAATTAATGTAATTAAAATAATTATTTTTAAACTGAATTTCTATATTATATTAATCTGTATGGCAATATTTTAAAACAAATCATTGAACATAACCAGGTACCATTTCTAAATTCAAACAGTCGTAATATCATTATAATGGATGTAAGCGTGTACAGATTTTATTTTTTTTAATTAAAAATTTATTCATTATACGCACTTCATAATAATTTCATACTCACTCAGAGTTTAACGATTCCCTTTGTGCAACCGATTTAATAGTTCTTGCGGAAGTTACGCGTGAAGGACGAATCTGTCTTAATAGACTTCCGTTTTTGGCAATCGTTTTTCGTAATAAATTTAAACCACTCATGATGTTAAGAGTAATTAATATTTTATATACAAAGAATATTTAATCGGAAATTCTATTATAGTGAAAACGACTATAAGAACAAATGGATAGTCCGACTTTCGCCAACAGAGGAAATAAATTATCACGATTGTTATCATCAACTGTCGCTTGATTAAAAGGTATTCAAACAGCTGAGAATAAAAAATCCTACGAGCACAGTTATCAGTTCCATTACACCGAGGAAAGGAACGAAAGACTCATATACACACTTCTCCGTCAACGAATAAAAAAGTAAAACGATCAATGTAAATTATTTTATAAACGTTTGGCCGTTAATCAAGACAGTAGTATTCATTCGAATTATTTTGTGTATACTATCGTACCGAAACCTCATACACATTTTCCATGTCCTCTTTATCAGTACCAGAGTCGGTTTTGGTGAAAGAACTTTTTGTATCGTCAAAAACACCAGTACAGGTATTTGCAATTATATAGCTATTAAAAAAAAAAAATATAGAAGTAATAGCGTTTATTGTGCTTATTGTATTTAATAGCGAAATTTTTAGGTATTGTAAGTAATTTTTTTCTCGAGAATTTGTATTATCAAATAATAATTTAGAAATGGAAAAATGAACAATAACAAATATTAATTCATTTAAAGTCATATGCAATATCGTACGCGTAAACTGTAAATTTACTAGTTATAACCCAATGTTCGTATTATAAATATTGTATTATAACTTTTAAATTGTTATCTACTTTAGTTATACATTGTGCTATAATCATATAAAATATTAATCACATTGTATGTAATATAATTTTCATTTTATCCATGTTTAATCACTTTTTTATTAATAAAATAATATATGGATAATATTTTATACATTTAATTTTTATAAGTGTTAGACAATATGTAAAATGTTATAAATGTTTACCATTTATTAAATTCTAAATTAATATATTATTTATTATTGAAGTATTTTTGGTAGTTTTAGTTATTTAACTTAAAATTTATTTTAGTGTCATTTAACCCGTGCAATCAAACATCTAGAATTAGATAATTCAGTTTTAATATTAAATGGTCTCGGAAAAGCTATCAACACAACAATAGATGTTGCATTGAAACTTCAACAAAAGTTTCACAACACCATTAAACTGGACATCCAAACATCTACCGCCGAAATAAAAGGTATACTTTTAATTTTTGAAAACAATGTCGTATGAAAAAATTTCAGTTTAGTTTTATGAAATGTAATTAATTTACATTTGTTTTAATCTTGAACCGCCATCCACCACTATAAAAAAATTGTCTTCATACAACTATATTTTATTCATAATAATATGTAATTTCTTTTTTCAGATATTTTGGAACCATTAAACGAAGAAGATGATTATGAAGCAAGAACGCGATCATTATCTTCTATACATATAAAAATAACAAAATAACCAAGAAAATGCTATTCGCACTGCAAGAGTTGGTGAGATGGTTAGGATTGACAGTCTTCGAAATGTTGGTTCATCTTATAGGCCTGTTGGTGTTCACAATATTCTTAGCACTTCGATTGGATGAAATCGCTTTTGCGTCAACTACACCCGGTTCTTATGATATATGGATAGTTTTTTCACCATTATTTGTGGCCGATGCATTATGTACATATTTCAATGTTATTGTATTGATTCGTTTATACATTGAAGGTCACATCAAAGAAGCTATTGCAAGAACTATATGGTCGTCTGCTCTGTTATTTGTATGGTCTTTATTTAAAGTATTACTTTGTAGAAGACTGTCGGGACTTTCAAATTTGGAATATTCAGAAATCATGTCCCCCATTTTTCTTGTTTTACAACTGATTGCCATACGTGCATGTCAGTTACATTAATGATATGAAATGTAAATGTATAATTATAATGATAAAATAAATGTTTGTTTAATTGTTTAAACCTGTTTTTATTATTATTTTATGATAAATTTCTCTTATATATTTTAATATAAATATTCCAATGTGTTCTTTTGATGGCACAATGTTACACATTTTGTAGCCACCACTTCATCACATTAGTAATTAAATTATTTTTAATGAATAACTAAATAATAATTTACATAATATTATTTTAGGAACGTGCAAGTATGTTGGCAGTTTTTGATTTTGATCATACAATAGTCAATGATAATTCAGACATAATTGCCCGCGATATAATAAATCCTACCAGTCTCATTCCAGACAGAAAGAATTACCCAGATAATTGGACTCAATATATGCAACAAGTTTTCGACACAATACAAAGTATGAAAATCCCAGTGGAACACATAATAGATGTCATATCATTGATAAGGCCTATTGAAGGGATGCCTAAATTAATGAGAGCGATGTATAAAAACAATATTGACATTATTGTAGCATCCGATTCAAATTTACTTTTCATTAACAACTGGTTGAAACGTAATAAATTGTCAGATACAGTGTCATGCGTTTATACAAATCCAGCAAAAATTGAAGATGGTCGGATTAAAATTGAACCTTATGCAATACAAACGATATGTGAAAGGTGTACCAAAAATATGTGTAAAGGGACAATCGTGGAGGAACATGTATTGAGAACAAATAAAAAGTATGATAAAACATTGTATATTGGCGATGGCACAAATGACCTGTGTCCAGTTCTGAAATTGACTCAGAATGACATTGCATTCCCAAGAATAGGTTATGTCTTGGAAAATTTGTTGAAGTCACATATAACACAGTCAAAAGTAATGCCATGGTGCACGGGTGAAAATATTTATGAATATTTAATGTCTTCAGATTTAATCTCGATTAACAGTATTTAAAATTGCCTCAAATGACTGCATTTTTTATTCATTTATATAATTCTACATGTGTAATTAATTGATTAATGTGGAAATTATAAATATGTTATAATATATTCATTATTTCTCATGTTAAATTCCATAAAATTAAGTAACGTTTTTACGTTTTTTTTAAAGATGAATATGTCCAGCCACTTGGTAAATTTTTAACCAATTGATTTGTAACAAAATAATAAATATTTCCATTAAAAACACGATTTTTCTTACACAATTTGGACAACTGCTCATCTTATCATCCAACAGACTTACTAATATAATAATTCGAAAACATTTGTATGTTTATTTTAGTTCAGTTTTTAAGGTTTTGGATATGAAACTATAGACCATTTACTTAAACAAACACATAATTGGTAAATTATTATCAAATAAAATGAAAACAAATTATAGATTAAAGAATTGTATTAATTATTATTTACTAATTAACGTACCAAATTTTAACAATAATTTTAACACAAAAAAGCGAATAATAATAAAATATTAAACTATTTATTAAATATATTTGATCCTTTAATCAAGACGGTAGTGTGGAAGTTCTTACCAAAAGAGCTGAAAATAAAATGAAAATTATTTGTTGCCCTTAATTAAGAAGTTACAATACACTTTTAATATTTTATTGTATTAGAATTTATATTTTCAAAATATACTTTAAAAGAATAAAAATGTATGTCATTTTTTTTTAAATTAAATTAAATCTTTAAGTTAATACATTTATTTTAATAAATAATTTAATCTTTTAGGAGAAATAGGTGATTATGTAAGATCAAAATATACAATTTAATAAACTATATTAATATTTTTAAATTTCTGTAATATTAAATAAAATATAGTTTCAAAATAATATAAGAAATATTATTGGTTACTTACAATGTGGTCTTGGTATTCGAAGAGGTTCATTATCATTAATTCTGACTTCATACTTTTGATCTCTGTACGTATATTGAATAGCTAAAATTTTATTTTCGCCAATACATGGGTCGTAAAATCCAGGTAATTGACACTATATTTGTTTAATATAAAAATATTATTAGTTCAAATAGGTAAAACTTTAAGATAAAATGTTGTATACATTTCAAATACTTAAATATAATATTTATACAATTTGTTTAATTTAAATATTTAAAATCTGAAATAGGGTGTTGATTAATAATACATAACCTGTTAATAGAATTATTTAAAACACTGGATTTTGGAAAAAAAAATACGAAAAACATCAGTACTCTTCCTAATGAAAATTATAGGACTTTAAACATAATAGCTAAAAAAAGATACAATTAAACTATACAAGCATGTATGAAAGGCACAACAATGGATTTAAAAATCGAACAAAATTATGTGCAAGTAATTTGTTATTTAGTAAAATTTGTATGAATTACAAAAATAAAATATTTTCATTATTACTTTTGTAGTGGTATGAAGTATTAACTGTGAGTCCTTGACTAAACACTGTAATGGGATCGTGACATCAATAATATTTGGTTGTAATGTATCATTTTCACTAAATGAATGGCCAGATTGATTTATTAATTCTGAAGTTCCGTACTTAGCACATACAATAATTAATCCATGTTTTTCAGTCTCTTCCCTCACTATTCTTTCCATTGTAGCCATCATCAAATTTATGGCTGATAACGCTTCTTGGCGTAATTGTGCCATTCTAAATAAAATTAATTTAAATGAAAAAATAGTTTGAAAATATTTCAAAATTAAACCTTTTTTTATTCATTTCACGTTGTTTATTGATTTCTCTATTTTTATAGTCTTTCATTATTGGATCCAAAATAACGTTTTTTGCTATAAACCACGAAACAACAGGAACAAAAGTCGCATAAAATATTGGAGGTGTAATTACTTCATGACTTAGAAGAATGGGAAAAATATATGTTTGACTAGCTCTCACAAACCTATTAGTCAAATTTAATTAAAACATAAAACTCAATATAATTTGCATTTATAAATAAATAAAATGTTACTTTATTTTAAGTGTAACACCATTTATCCCATCAATCTGGACAGTAGCTGCGAATGTATTGAGTTTAGATACTTTTTTTTCAACACCATATTCAAATTTTGAATTTAAAACACCAGCTCTACGAATAAAAGGTAAAAAATATTTTTTTTTATTAATAAAATATAATAGTATATAAGTAATATTTACTTTGCATAAATTCTTAGTAACAAGTCTTGTTCAATAAATTTCCAAGTATATAACACGCTGACAGCTGGAGCAATACCAATTTCTAGCTTACACATACAATAACTTCTTTCAGTATTATGCTCTATTTCAGTAGATAAAGTTGTATGTTTGAGTGATGATAAACGACCACCTAAGGATATATAACCGGTTGTTCGGGCACCTAAACTTGTGCCTAACAATACTCGGCCAGTAGGTTTTAATGTGCCACTTGTTAAATCACTCAGATTTCCTTCAACTGTTCCAAATACAGTTTTCGATAGCATTCTAAAATTTAATATTATAAATAAAATAAAAAAAAAAATAAAAAAGTATTAAATACGCATAATAGTTACTTGAATATTTTAGCACCCAAATGTAGGCCATTGCCAGCAGCAATATCATACTTAACCCATCCATTAGTACTCAAAAGTCTTTTATAGCTGCTTGATACTAAACTTATTTGAAATTGGTAAGTATATGAATATATATTCTGACCAATGACAAAAATTACTGTAATAAAAATATTTAAATGCTTAAATACCTGAACCCGTACGTGACGATATGTTCCCACTGAGTACAATTGTGTCACGTAAAGTGATTGGTGCTTCAGTGGACATTGACATGGACATTGATGACACCTCTATAGCAGGTATATAAATATAACTACTCTCCCTAAATAATTAATTAATTAAACAATGAATCTATTTGTAGAAAGGTAAAATATTTTACTCATCATCATAATCCAGATAATGGTTGGGTTCAAAGATATCTGTAGCATCAATTTTAGCAGTAAATACACCTCTAGCATTCGTCCGCAGTCGTAACATTCTTTCTTCTCTGTCTCTATTAAATAAAATTTGACAGACCGTTATTATAATACCGTTATTATTTAGACCGGATGTTTTTTACCTCGCCAATGCTTCATATTCTTCTCGAATTTCTTGAGGGGTTTTCGTCCTATGAATAATTTCCCATCCTTCGGTTTTTAAACCTTTTACACCGACACAGTCATAAATAGCCCTCCGATGAGCATCTTTCAAAACTAAAAGAAATGCACGATTTAAAAAAAAAAAAAAATTACATATAATTACAAATCAACACACACCGTATACCTTCGTAAGCCTTTTGAGTCTTGTTAAATAATATTTCTGCATCTTTTTTTTTTTTTTCGTCCACATGTTTATCGGGATGATAGATCTTACTCAATCGGCGATACGCATACGTTATTTCCTCTGGCGTAGCCTAAGACACACACATAACATTACACAATTATCGTGTTCGAGAATTTTTAATTTTTTCTCGTCAATCCATCACTAACCGATTTGGATAAATTCAACACCGAATAGTAATCGTCTTCTAAAAAATCATTTTCCGAATCGCTGTCCATGACTGAAACAATTCAAACCCGGAACACGGACGTTACTGACATTCAAAAAAAATTCGTGCACCTAATTTATTATAGGGAAAACGGATGAGTTTTTGAACGTAACACACGACAATATTATTATTGGGAAAGTCGATTCAATTGAAATATCTCGTACATTCGCAGGCATTTTTTTTTTTTTTTTTTAAATGATAACAGTCTTCTATTTTCCAATCGTATCGGCTAGGTTAGGTAAGAATTTAAGGTTATCATGGAGTAATCAAATTCATGTGGCGGGGCCCACGGGAATATTTTTTTAAATAATATCCGCAGCGGGGTGGGGAGACATGCTATTATCAAATTTATCTCCTATAGTTATTTGCGACTCAATTGCAATGTAACGTTGTAACAAAATAATAATAAATAATTTTTTTTTTTTCTTAAATACAGTAGTTTTTGTTTTGGCTTTGCATTTCGTTGTTGCTTTTCGCAACAGCGTTGGTTTTGTTTTTTTTGTCATCCGGGTATATAATCGGGTATTAAACACCATAGTGGACTACGTGATTAATTCTATGTTGTGTTCGCGTCTGGAAATTGTTTTTGCGCCTTCCGAGTTAATTATGCGTATTATGCGCGAGACAATTGTTTCGCCGTGATGGTCATCTCCAATGAAGGACACTTGACGCATTAATATTCCGAATGTGTAGGAAATCGTTTCTGGTTCGCGCGTTTCTATCGATTTGACAAACACATCGAAAGTCTATCATAGGCTATGATATTTTGTGAGTATAATAATAATTAATATTAATAATTTTGCCGGAATTACGGAGAACGGGCGTTTTTCTTTTATTTTTTTTTTTTTTCCAGTACGTAAAGTGAAAAGTGAGATTTTATGCTCGTTGCGTGTTTGTGGTGACCGTGTTTCATCACAATGTCAAGGAGGTAAAGTGTATATTGTAATTCGATTTGAAACGATGATTTTTATTTTAAACTCCTTTTTTTTTAATTTCGTCGAACAGATGGTTCCACTCTCATTTAAACGGTTTAGATGCTCAGCGTATACTTTTAGACGAAGGTGTAGAAGGATCGTTTTTGGTTCGGAAATCATATAGTAGAATTGGACAATTTGTCTTATCTGTCAGGTAAGGTCTAATAATATGTACCTATTATTTATTTGTAGTCTTTATATAATCGTATAATGTGGCTTAGGCATGGTAATAAAGTCAATCATATAAAAATTCATAATGATGGTGAGGTTTTCGATCTCAATGGTGGTGAAAAATTTGGTACATTAATAGATCTCGTCGAACACTATATGACTCATCCACATGTGCTTAAAGAACAAGGTGGCATACCATTACCACTATTAATACCGATCGGGTCACCTGAGCCTACTAATGAAAGATGGTTTCATGGTCAAATGTCAAGAAAAGAAGCAGAATTTTTAATTTTAGAAAAAGGACGTCCTGGTAGTTATTTAGTACGTGAATCGCAATCCGATCCTGGAAATTATGTACTGACGGTTAATGTTGATGATAAAGTAGCCGAAATTAAAATTCGATTTAACGTAAGTAATACAATTTCATTATTTTACTTGTTAATTTGTGGAGGCAACATTGAAATAAGAGATGAAAACGAGTTACTTAGATTACAATTTAAAATTGATAAACATCAATATCTTTATTGCAAATAAGTTATTGCCGTAATTCTTATTATTTTATTAATAATTTAGTTGTTTTTTTTTTTTTGTAAGTAAATTACCTTATCATTGTTTAATATTTAGGGAGAAAAGTATGATATTGGTGGAGGAGAAGAATTTTTATCGTTAAATGATTTAATGAAATTCTACAGTTTTAATCCAATGGTTGATCAAGTTGGATCCGTAATACATTTATTAAACCCAGTAAATGTAACTAGAATAAGTATTGCTGGAATAGTTGATCGTGTTTTCAAACTTAAAGTAAGTTGTGATGTATGTTTCAATATAAAAAAAAAAAATCAAGAATTTTATCTTTCATATACCTAAATCATTTATAAATAACTAATATATTATTTTAAAGAAAAATTTCCTAACTAAATAAAAAAAAAGATTACTTAGTATATTAAATAAATAAAAAATACTACTTAAAAAAAAAGTCGTGTCTGTGATTTCAAAATATGTTTTTTTTTGTATGATAAATAAATCTTTTAATACAGTAGTATAATTTTGCTTTAATTTTTAGAACAAACTATTTAATACATTTCATAGTCGCAAATACTCGAATCATTTATAATATTAATATACATTATTATTTTTTATAAAATATATTTAATATATAAAATTTAAAAATGATTGATTTTCTTAATATTGACTTATTTATTTGTAAACTTTAGCATCAAAAATACTTACACTATACTTCTGGAACTGGAGGATTTTGGGAAGAATTTGATGTATTACAACAGTGGGAAACAAAAAGAGATGCAACAAAAGATATTGGTTTTTTAGAAGAAAATAAATCCAAGAACCGATATCGAAACATTTTACCATGTAAGATAAATATATATTTTTCGTATATTCCCCACTTTTGTAAAAATTATTTATACTTGTTTTAGATGACCATTCTAGAATAGTATTGAAAAATGTAGATAAAAATGTACCAGGTTCAGACTATATAAATGCAAATATGATTAAAGTAGTTATCTATTCTATTCTTTAAGTAATTAAAAATAATAACTTGTAATAATAATTGATAATCTTTAAGCTTGATCCAGTTTCCTTGGCTGAAAACTATGAAGCACGTAGTTACATTGTCACTCAGGGCTGTTTGTATAATACAGTTAATGACTTTTGGAAAATGATATGGCAAGAGGATTCCCGTATAATTGTAATGATTACAAAATTGTTTGAAAAATCCAAAGTATGTTTTCATAAATGTTGTATTTTAATCATAATTACTAATACACTATTTTTATTGATTTAATTTTTTTTTCTTTTTAGGAGAAATGTGCAAAATACTGGCCAGGATTAGGTCAGTCATGTGAGTATGGCAAAATCAAAGTTTTAAATCTTGGAGAGTATGTTCATCAGCAAGATATGGTTGTGAGAATGTTTGATGTTTCTGTTCCAAATATCAGACACAGAAGAATATATCAATACCATTATATGGTAAAGATGTAATTAGTAATTAATAGGAAAAAGAAAAGAATTTAAATGTTAAATAGAACTTTTAATTATGGTGTACATTGTAAATTCACAAATAAAATGAATAAACTAAAATAATATAAATTAACAAAATTGCTATAAAAAAAATACAATGCCCGTAAAGACAAATTTATTTATTATCTTTTAGGTAATTAAAAAATAATAACAGTACATCTTGTAACAATTATATTATCTTCCATGCTAAAATATTAAATTGAAAAACATATTTATGGTTTTAGTTTTTAATTACTAAATAATTTAACAGTCACAATTGTTTTGATAATAAATTTTTGTACACTCTATTTACATTACTTTTTGTTAGGGATGGCCAGATCATGGAGTTCCAGTAGATGCTGGATCAATTCTTGACCTACAGTTTGTAGTTAATGCTCGTCAGTTTAACGTAGAAAGTAACTCAGATGTTTCACATCCTTTGACTGTTCATTGCAGTGCTGGAATTGGTAGAACGGGTACATTTGTTGTTCTTGATCTTCTCATAAATCTAATTAATCGAAAAGGTATGTGTGAAAAAGAAAGTTTATAATAATAATTAATAATAATAAAGAAATTGACTAGTAATATATATTTCTAATCATCTATAGGCCTTGATTGTGAATTGGATATTCAGCGTACAACTCACATGGTAAGGTCGTTTCGTCCTGGCCTCGTACAATCTGAAGCACAATATCAATTCTTGTATACAGCTGTTAATCATTATGTACAAACCATATGTTCAAGAATATCAGCTGAAAAAGTCAGTACTTATTCATTATATAATAATACAACAATTAATTGTCTGCTGATTTGATTATTATTAGTTTTAACATTTTTATTCTGTCATATTTAGAAACTTGAGATATTTGGTCGAGAATACTTGAACATAAAGTATGCAGATGAATTAGCGTCAGTTGTAGGTGAAGATAATGTGCCAACTTTAAATCCTTGTACAGCTCAAAGGGTTTTGAAGAATGCTATTACATGTAACACCTATCCAACAACCGATTCTCCTTTAGTGTCTCCTACTCTAGACAAATCAAACGTTGTTGAGCTCCTTGGTTACGATCCTGGAAAACCTAGTACACCAACACCACCAGTCACGACCACTGAGGATTCCTGTCCTAACTCGCCTACTTCTAATGTGTTAGTATGTTTAGATTAATTTAATTTGGTTCCACTTAATTATATATGAACACTATTAAGTTTTATTAGTTGTTGTAATTTATAATTACTATTTTGTATTATTTTTCAAAGCGTAATATATTGTTACTAATTAAGTGAAATAGTATAGAATGCATAATTACCAATACATAATAAACTAATAATGTTTAAAACGTTTTGATTGCTCAATAATATTGAGACATACATATTTTTAAAGTAATGCTATTAGATTATAAAAATGTATATTTTTTGTATTTAAAAAATGATTAATTGATTTTAAATTGTAATTTTATTTTCTGTAGCTTACACATATTGTTGAAATTTGATATTTTTACAGTACTTATTTATTCGTAAACATATATGGTCTTCGTTATTCCCCCTTGTCATTTTTCATTCTGTATCCTATTAATTACCAATTACTGTGATTTGTTTGTTTCCTTAAAAATTAATTTTATTTGTGTATTTGATATTCTTCATAATTATGTTAACTTTTACAAATAATTTAAATCACAATTATTATTGTTGATAAAATTAGAAAAATATATTTAATATTATTCCTAACTATTATAAAGAAGATATTTAGACAAATATGTAATAAGTATTTTAATTTTAAACACCTTGAGTATGTTTTACTTAATATAATATTCATTTAAATGTTCAAACATGCCTCAAGCAATTTTCCTAGTATACAGGTATGATTATTTATTTTTCGTATTTAAGTATAGTAATTAGTTTGATTATTTTATGATATATATTATAAAATATATATTTTTTTTTTTAAGTTTTAGTAACAATTAGTATGTTTGTGTTATAGATTTGACTTGCATTCCTACGAAAACATTACATCACCTTTACCATCTAGTGAATGCGATATTGGGCCGCCACCCATGGAAGCCCCTCCACCACCCCCACAATCACCTATTATGATCATATAATTTTAATTATGCACAAATTTAAGCATGTGTAAACAATTTAACCTAAAATTCATAACAATCGTTTCTATCAATAATGTGTATCTCTTTTTTTATTTATTTTAATATTCATTTTAAATAACACATTATTTTAAAATCTTAATTTCGACATCTAAATTAACAAAGTTTAAATTACTAAGCATTCCTGGTTTTGGGCCAATTTAGATAATTAACTATTAAAAACTAAAAAGTGATCATAAGATTTGGCTACTATAGTCACTAGGCTAATGCATTCACTTAATTCAACAATTTGAACAAGATTAATAAGAGAAAATTAAAAGAATATTGTTACCCGTAATCTTATATTATTTATTTTTGTTATATTTATTATAAACGTTGTAAAATGTTATTTATATAAATTACCACATTTTTATATCATTATTAAGTTTTGAAATAAATGAATATAATTTAAATTTCTATTTATTTAGTGTATTTGATACTTTAATTTTTTTTTTTTTAAAAAAAAAGGAAGTTTCGTACTATTGTACTGCAATCTTTAAGTGAAATCAGTTTTAAAATTGAAATAAAATGAGTACAAGATGGATTATTGTTTAAAATGTATGTATACTTAAGATCACAATTTTTATACAAATTATAAAATACATCCGTTTTTCAAAACTACCGAATCAATATCAATCAAAATATCACTGGTGTTTAATCATATAGAATATTTATCTCTATATTTTGAGGTAGGTATGATTTAAAAAAAAAAAATTGTGTAATAGTTGAAGTTATTAAAGAATTGATAGACGTTTTGTGTATCAAACGTATGATGTAGTCTCAGAGTGAGACTAGAAAAGCTATGACTATTCAATCCGTTTATTATTTATAAAGTAGAATTGTAATTTTCTCAGATTGTTTGGAAATTTCCATTTTTATTTAAATTTACTCGTCCCTCATTAACAGTAGTTTTCAATTTTTATTGAAAAATATGTATTTAAAAGTTTTAATGTTGCTTTATGTGTAAAAAGTTGTTTCGTGTGCATTCTTACCATTACAAAACATGTATTTATTATTCAGTTATGGATCATTTAGACCATTTAAAAAATTTCAGTTTGTAACCGAAATTATTTTACTAACAGTAAGTTAAATGCTTATTGTTGTATAATATTTTTAATAAATACATCAACATTATGAACGAAGTTTATAATAAAAAAGTTCTTTAAAAAAATACATATGTATATTATATCAACCAAATAATAAAATACAATTTTCCTAAAAAGCAATGTATTTATTAATAAATTACTCTTAAACAATTTTTTTAACATCAATTGAATTTAAAACAGATTACATTTAGTACAACGAATATTATTATTATACAATACCCTGTATAGATTATTAAATTATAAACAAATGTTACATAGGTAATACAGGTTATGAGTAATTCAACGAATTAAATACATTCATATTACGGAGTTATTTGTAAATTCAAATTAACACGAAATAAAAACAATGATAAATATTAAATTAATCGCACCACCATTTCACGCCAAATGAGTTTTTCCATTTTCAAGAAGTTATAACGATTACATTTTTTCGAAGTTATAACGATTCTTCCACTACTGATGTAGGTTTATCTAAAATACACAGTTATTAATAATTATTAAATATTAAAATAATTGTATAAGATCGTTTACATTTTTTTTTTTTTTAATAAAAATTGAGACAATAATTGCTATTAATTATTAACGTAAATTCAAAAAGCTAATTTGTGTTATATTGAGTATATATATTATAGTACATTAGTTTTACAAAAATTACCAATCGATTCTTCTACTTTTTCAGTTTTAGAATTTGGATCATCTGATAGATGCACGTCCTCCATCTCTTCAATTGTAGGACCCGAATCATCAGGATTTAAATTATTCGTATCTACAACAAAAAGTATTACACGTTACAAAATAGAATAAAACAGTTATTGTAAATCATACTTGTTATTAAATTTTTTTGCTCAGAATGTTCATTTTCTGAATTCTTTTCAGTAGATGATATATGACCATTTGATGTTGATGCGAGACTATTATCATAACCAATTGCTAACTGAGGTCTAGGCTTTGGAGATGGATTCCATTGAGAACAATATGCACACCTGTATGCTAAAAAAAAATATTTTTACTACATAAGCATAGTCATTTTAGTATATTTTTAATGTTATACTAAAGAAGGAGACTTCATACATAAAAAAATAAATATATACTGTAACATCTAAATAATTGATTATTTTTTTATACAAATATTTTCAAAAGTATTTAAAATTTTTTTGAAATATATATTGAGGTTAGTGGGCAAATCCTAAGGAGATAAATTACATTTGACCTGCAGGTAATGCAAGAGCACAACCTCTATTACCCATGTACACACCTACGATACAATAATCAAAATATTTAATGAAATCAATAATAAACAATTGACAATAATTATTTTATTCAAAATGTTGTAATAGAATTTAAAATGAAACCAAAATATATATTTCAATTAAAAATAATATCCATAGGTTTAATATATATATAAATATTATACCTAAGAAATCAAATTCTTCTTTCCGAGCCATTCCATTATGAGAGCCACAAGTCCTACATATTAAAGCATATCTATTTTGAGGTCCATCACCAAGAACTATATCAGCTAACCGATCAAATATACTACGATCTCTGGAAAGAACTGGTCTTGGAAGAGCTAATCCTAAATGATAATTTAAAAAATGTTATACAGATTTTTATATTTTTCATTCAAAAAAGAAAAAAAAAACAAAGCCAATAAACAATAATTTAGTAAAATAAATAAATAGTCACAGACTTGGCTTGACTTCCGATGACATTATTGCATGCGGTTTGCCCATATTAGGCACCATGTTCATGGGTCTAGCGTAAGAAACAAACTGTGGCCTATTTTTTGTATACGGCAATGTTTTTTGATTAATCTAAATTCAAAACACTAACATTATGAACAAGAAAAAATTTACAATCGTATTCACTTACAAAATGTTGAGAAGTCATCGAATGAAGTTGATGCGGAGCATATTTTTCTAAAATTTCCTTAGCTACTTTAAACGTTTCTTTATCCATGACTTCATCAAGAATTTTTTTCTTTTCGTTTCTTAATTCTATTAATTTTTTTTTATACGCTACTATTTTTCTATTATAATACCAAACATCAAATTTATAATAATAAAGAGCTCTAAGAAAAAAAAAAAAAAATAAAAAATATATTAGTACTTAAATTATATAAAATATTATAATATTTTCAATCATACATTATTGGATACGCAGCAAGAACAGCCAATATATAGTTATTCTCAAGTATTTTGTAAGAAAGTATACCGAAATAATAAAGAATAGAAATCAATCCATACAGAAGAGCTGAATGGAATATAATTTTATAGTAGTTTATCGGTGAAGTATTTGATGTCATGTTTTCAATATACATAATTTCCTATAAAAAAAAAAAAAAATGCTCGGTATGATAAATATTAAACGAACAGCTCGTATATTCAAATATACAAATTATATTATTGTCTCGTGATTAACTTACATCTTCTAAGGATCCCAAAATTTCTTTGGTATCTTTTTTTTTCTAGAAAAAAAAAAAAAAAGATAAAAATTAATGTTTATAGAATACGCCGATGAACAAATTCTCATAATATTATCGTATGGGCAACGTCGATTATTATTTTAGCTTTTCATACATTTCGTAGTACTCTCAAAGGAAGAGTACGCCGTACACAAGAATATAATATTATTCAACGTAATACATTATATAATAATAATAATAATCGTATTTATCCGTGATTCAGGAGGAGAGAAATGAATGAAATCGTTGCTAATCTGCAAGAGACGTATGTGGGATATAAAAATGGCATTTTCGAACCATACGTAAATTCGTGCAATGTCAATTGGACATCAAACGAGTTTTCTGTTTTCCCCCGTGCGACAGACGTAAATTATTTTGTTGCTTGCGCGCCAAAAACCACAACACCTCTCCCCCCCCCCCCCGGTCATATTATATTTTCGAGTGTTTTTAAAAAGGTATAAAAAAACAAAAGTAAAAAAACGGTTACGCCGCGTATTCGATTATTTAAAACTGAAAAAAAAAAAAAAAAAAACACTTCAAAACGCTCACTTTAAACCGTGCGAGAACGGTGCCCATCGTTGGCGCTCGAGTAGGACACTAAGTTGACATTGAACGGCGGTCGCTCACTCGTCGCGCATAAAAACATTCACACCGCGCACGACGACACGTACGGAACGGCGGCGAATGTTGTTGCGCGGTGGCTGCGACGAGATTTTCACGCGACGATTCGCGGCGGGTGTAATAAAAACCGGAGCAACGCGTGGACGAAAACGCGGAAGTACCGGGGGGACGACGACAAATCCAATGACGTTTGTGTGTGTGTGTGTGGGACTGAAATTGTTATGGCGAAAAAAAGGAGAGAAAAAAAAATTTAAGAAAACAGTGGCAAAACGTGATAAGGCGATAATAACGAACGAGACGATATTATTATTTTCTGAACACGGTAACTGATATCTGCCCGTCGGAGTTGGCTCTGAATCCCCCCCCTCGTCGTTCCGCGCGGTAATTTTACACTATAATAAATCGGAGACGTTCGATTTATCTATTTTATTACTGTCATCGTCCGTATACAGTAATATTGTTATAACGATCTATGCGGCGAGTACGACGTCATTACAGTGTGCACCGGGGGACCCACCCGTTGAACGTTATTATTGTTTTTCCGAAGTGTCAGATAACGCGCGTTATCATCGAGTCGGTGGTTATCGTCGTACGACTATCAATACGCGAGAGTGAGTGAGAGAGAGAAATTAATAATAATTTGTAATTCTGAACGTTTTTCAAAAAAAAAAAAAAAAAAGGCGTGTGTAAAACGGTATGGAACGAATACGGCTTTATATGTTCCGTATTGCGTGCCGCGGCGACACTTGAAATTAAAAATATTTGTCATGCGTTCCCGTAAGTCACCCACTGTGTGTTTTGCGGTGAAGTAAAAGAACTCGGCGATGAATAACCGGACGTGCGACGTTTGACGACGAAACCGACGACGATGGTCTATTATTACTGGATTTTAGTGCTTTCTTTACTGTGTGTAACGACTTTCGGTTTGTGGCTCACAACACTCATCATTTCCGTACTTTTCGCGTTTATCTTAAGGTATTTAATTTTTTTTTTTTTTTTTTTTTTTAGGGACACACCCATATGCGTTTTGCTGTTCGAACCGATTCGTTTTAAACGTTCGTTTTATTTTTTTTCAGTACGATATTTTTCGCTTATATCGCTACGGAAGAACACGCCGATCGGTACATACGATTAATGAACGAAGAATTGAAATACGAGGTGTACAGTTTATTCGACCCTGAAACTGTAAGTTCGCGTAGTAACAGTTGTGTTTTCAATAGTATGTTATGTTACGTTTATTGTCTTTTTACACATACAACAACAGATGTCCAATGAAGAAATGAACGACGATGACTTTCACTTGAGTGGTTCCGAATACATAGATCAACAGTTGTCGGACATTATGCACTATATTTTAAGGGATTACGTGTATCCGTGGTAATTTCTATATGTCACACGTGACTCTGTGTTATGATGACGTTAACCAAACAACTCGTGTTTTAGGTATGATAAATTAAGCGACGATGACGATTTTCCCAATGAAATACATAAATCTGTTAGTTACACGATCAATTGTATGGCCAAACGGTTGCAACGTGTAGATTTTCTACAATTTGTATGCACACATTTATCAGAAGAATTGGCCAAACACATTCGTATTTATAGAAAATCGTTAAAAGCCATGGCCTCGAAAAATTCTGATGATGTTGATTTGGAAAGTATATTTTTTCAACTCGAACAGGATCTTGACCGTTTGAATACATCACATGCAAATGTATGTTTGGATGAGAAATATGAAAAAAGTAAGATTGAAAAATCTACAGTGTAGTGTGTAATGTACTGTTTATTTAGGGAATGGTTCATAGCTTGGTTAAATAGTGGGTAGTTGAAAATAGTAAATTATATATTTCGCTTTTTTGAAGAACAAAAAAAAAATTAAATAATCGTATAATCAGTAAACTAGATTTGTGCCAAAATTTCATTAACATGTATAATATAGTTATTAAAAATAGGCGGAGAAAACAAACCTGAAGCGCACGCACTGTATTGTAGTTCAGCGATGTTCATCATTACCAGTAGTATTGTTAAACATAAACCTTAAAATAACTGTAAATCAAAATCACACATTTTTATCTAAAAATAAAATCTAAAAGAAAGCTAACTATACATTTGTTCGTTTTTATTATTAAATATTTTTGTATTATTTCTAAAAAAAAAAAATTGTTAATAAATATTCTTTTTAATTCAATATTACGTTATAGGCGAATAAATATTTATTGAAAATAATGTAATTACATTATGTGTTTTTGATATAATATCAAAAGATCGCACACTGCATTCGAAAACTAACGGTATATCGCGTACTATATCATATCCATTAAAGTTATTCTTAATGGAAATGTTTTATTTAATTATAATAAATGTGCTTTATATTACACAGAATGGCTTAGAGATATATCTGAAGCACTTTTATACCACATTATCCCAGAAAATGATTTCAAGTGTCGAACAATACGTGTTTTAATACGTGAAATATTAGTGAATAAAATATTTTTAACGACTATAAATATGCTCAGTAATCCAGACTATGTTAACCAATTAATTATTTGGCTGGTAAATAGATAATTTTAAACATTTGTACAAGACATGTAATATAGTATATAGTACATATATATATATATATATATTTATTATTTTTTTAATTTTTTTTTCTCACATTTAGTGCAGTGACTATCCTGTTACCAATGAAACATTTCTTACAGTATTAAGGTCAACCAAATCTACTCAACAATTAAATGCTGTTCAAAATTTAGTCAATGAGGAAATTATGCATTTGGTATGTTTATAAAAGTTCTCAAATAGTGATATTCAATTGTTCTCATTTCCTATAATATAATTTTACTTGATAAATATTTTTTAGCGTTCAAGAGATTCTGGTGAATCAGATAGCAGAGCAAAACAACAATTGAATAGTCTTATATTTTTATCAAATTTAATTAAGTCACTCATAAATAGTATTCCTCAGCAATCTGATAGATCTCTAGGTAAAATGTTTGTTTTAGCCTATATATATATATATATATATATGTGTGTGTGTGTGTGTGTGTGTGTCACAGATATCAACTGGAATTACATTTTATTTTTTTTAGATTTTTTACTATCATTTGAACATTCCACATCATCACCAAAAAATGATTCATTATCTTTAAAATGGATTTTAGAAAGTAAAACTGCTTTGCCATACTTTATTGATTATTTGACTACAATAAATTGTGATAGTTTTATATTATTTTACATTAATATTGATGGTGAGTCTTTCATAAAAGTTGAGATATTTCATGAAATCATGTCAAAATGTTTGATAATTAGGTTGGAAACAATTTGTACATGATCAGATGAAAAATGTCAGTGGGGATCCTAGCCACTATTCATCATCTGATTTAGCAACAGTGGATCATATCAGAGATGAAGCTAAAAAATTGTACTCCTTGTACATTAGTCAAAAAGTAAAATTCAGTTATAGTTTTTTTAATCATTAAGAGGTACTAAAATTGTGTTCATTAATTAGCCTGATATTCATAATGAATTGGGAGATGGACTAGCAAAGTCATTACTAAAGAAAATTCATAATGATCTAGTAGATGAAACATGGTTTGATGAAGTTCAAAATGCACTGTACAAAGCATTATTGAAGGTAAATATATGTATAGAAAATAAGTTATTATAAACATTTGAACTTGAGTATATATTTGTATTATTTAATAAATTTTAGCATTACATTGTATTAGTTTAGACATTTTTATTATATATAAGAATAATAGGTAACTTAAGTGAACGTAATGTACCAAATTATAACTAATTATTATGTATTTTACTAGCCTGAAAAGGGAATTATATCAGGGTTTGGTAAGCACGAGTCTTGTACAAGGTTAATCACAGATTTGGAAATGAAATCATTAGGTTCAGAAGACATTTATGAACCAGAATCAACGGCTTCCGAATATTTAACACCAATAGATGCTGTACAACAACTTTTTAAAGGAACTGGAGGTAAGTCAGGTGATGGTGTTTTCTTATCTACCTTATTTTTATGTTTTTATTTTTTCTAGATAAAGTAAGTGATTTTCTTTCTGGTAATAAAGCTGTAAGTCCTAGTCAACCAGAGGAAGATAAATCAATATTGTCAGCAGACATTATTGAAACTGGTTGGTATAAATACATATATACCTATATAAAATTCCTGTTATAATAAATAATCATTTTAGGACTTGTACATGAGGGTGGTAAGACATTTGGTGTTTATGCCGTATCCATAACTAGAGTTTATATGTCTGGTAAAGAAGAAAACTGGCACGTTTATAAGCGATATTCTGATTTCTATGATCTCTACCAAAGAGTTAAAGATAGGGTAAGATTTAGAAAGATAAAAGTATTTAATATTTGTAAAAGAAAAAAAATATGTTTTCCTTTCTAGTATCCAGAATTGGGTAAACTATCATTTCCGGCCAAAAAAACATTTCACAATGCTGATAGAAGGGTATTAGAAAAACGTATGATGATGCTCAATCAGTTTATTCATAATCTGTTGAAATCTTCAACTGTAGCTAATTATCCTGGAATTCAAACAATGGTTGAACAATTTCTTGAACAAAAACCTGAAGACAAGAAAGCATTGTTGTCTGGTCATTTTGTCAAGACTGTTGACAATTTGTTATTCAATCCATTGAAAGTTGTGGGAAATGTAGTGAAAACAGTTCCTGACAATATATTTAGCACTGTTGATGGTGTAATGGACAATATTAGCAAAGTACTCGGCCCGTCTAAGCCCACAAACAGAATGTTAGTGGATGAAGTAAGTAATATACCTCTTACCTACATATGATATGTTTCAATTTATTTATTTTAAACTTTATTAGCAGGATGATGACAATATGCCAATGCGTGCTGTATTATTGTTATTAACCGAAGTTTTTGAAGTCGACGAACAACAACAATGGCTTCGCAAAAGATTTTTCATGTTCTTACAACACATTATTAGGGCTTCATTCGGTCATGTCGTTAACAGGAGGTTTAAAGAATATGTGGCAACATTAACTGATCCGTATAGGGTGTCATTGTTGATTGCTGCGATCAAGTAAAGTTATGATACACAAACTAAAACTAGACGGAAATACTCATTCATGGTTTCTCTGTTTATAGAAATTCACTGTGGCCAGATGGCGAACGTGCAACAGAAGTACAATTTCGAGACGCAGAAGTACAGTTTAGAACTCTTGTGGCTGCTAAATGTGCACTTATGTCTTCTGTTTCAGGTAATTCATCAGTATCTATTTTAACATTATCAGTGAGACAGTCTTTGTCAATTAATTATTTATGTATGTTCATTCAGAGGAACTAAAACATCTAATGGGCGGCGAGGTAACAAAACGTGGCATATACCTGGTCATTGTAATGCTTCAACATAAAACTCTCAACAAACGTTTGGCATATGTTTTGATCAGCGCCTGCATTTTACTGATTTTCCCAAATTTCAGTGGTCTCATTGATAAACTACACAAAAACCCTCCTCTATTAAACCGTAATTAGTTAAAATTATTATATTTATGTATATATATGTTATACACATAATATCTGTGATCTATTATATGTTTTGAGTATTTAAAATTAATAAATAGATTATGGGCATTGTGTGAATGTATTATTAATGGTAAATAAAATACAGTTGAACAAATTTTACAAATTTTTCAAATCCAATTCAAACACAATACAATTATTTTTAATTACTATTAATGATATTTTCCTAGACAATAATAATTTTTTTATGTAGTTTCTTAGTAATTCTCATAATTAATTATTATTACAAAAGTTTAATTACTTTATTTAAACTGCGATTTTCATTCAAACAAATCAAGAATATCTTAAAAATACAAATATGTACAGATGTAGTGGAATTGCCTATACTACTTGCCTGGTAATATAATTTTAAAAAAAAATCCATTAATAATATCTTACACTAAACAGCTGTCTTAATGAAATTGAACTTGACTAACGTGAATATGTCTTATATTTGTTATCATATTTACCGTGATTATAGTGGAATGAGATTAAGTTACAATTAGCTTTCAATAGTTTTATATTTCTTATCCGATGGTAGAGATAGTGCATTTGAATGGTTGATAAATTATTTGGATCTAATAGTTGCGTTAGTCATTGATCGACTTTAGGCTATACTGCTAATCCTATATTTTGTCAAAGAGCTGCGATTTTTTAAATTGAGTTAAAATTGAATTGCTTTTTATTATGTTTCATTTACGGCTTGCATATTGTTATACATTTATAATAATAAAAGTAAATTATTAATTTTATTATAAATTAATAATATAGTAATTTTTAAAAACTTGTACACAAGAGTAAGAAGACTAGGTTTAGTATTTGTGGTGCATCCAAAAGTAGAATTTATGTCTGATAAAGAAGAGATTTAGCATATTTATACGCAAAATTTCTATAATGTCTACCAAAGAGTTAATCACTAGGAAAGATCTAAGAGTAAAAGTATTCAGTGTTTGTAAGGAAAAAAATGTTTCCATTCTAGTATCCAGAATTTGGTAATATTATTTTATTAAGATTAACAAGCACTCTTATATAGGTACCCATAATAATATATATTACTTTAATAGAAGAATCCTATTATGACAAAAAGGATTTCTATATATAGATTAATATCCTAATTGCCCATCAAAAAACAAAAATAAAAATTGTTATTAATGAAGGAATCATCCTACAAGTGCTTAATGGTACTTCCATATAAGACTTCCATTTCGGATACTAATAAGATAGCCGAAAAAAGTGTTGTGATTCATAGTGTTGTTAGAAAATTCTCCTGGAACTCAAACAATGGTTGAATAATTTCTGCAGCAAAGATTTGAATCACAACAATAATCAACACATGGCACATATTATGACCAGTGCTTTTATTATATTGTTTTTTTCTCTCTAAATTTCAGTATTCTCATTGATAAGTTAACAAAAAACCCTCCTACACTCAGTGTCGTTGTGAGGGTAAGGCAATCATCTAAGACGTAAAAGTGTTTCTTTAAAATTTTTAAAAATTGTTTTTAATTAATTTTAAGTAGTACATATTTTATCAGTTATTTAGTTTTACTTAATGAAAATCAAGGAAAATGTAAAAATGTAATTTAAATTATGTTTTAATTAGTAATAAGAGACCAGTATTTTAAATGTGTCAGAAACAATATAAAATAATTATTTTGATTTTGATTTTCATCACAAATTAATGACAGGTGTTTTAATTATTTTTTTAAAAATGTTGAATTTTTTCATTATTATAATAACATGCCAAGTTTTATCGTACACATATTATATTTCATAATAAAAATATGAGTATAAAAAAAGCGCCCAAATAACGATTGATCCAGGCCCTAGAGTGCTGTGACACTTTAAGCCAGCTCTGCCTCAGTTACACCATAATTAGTTGCAATTAATGTATTTGAATATATATGTGTACACGCATACATATACACACAATATCTGTGATCTGTCTAATAATATTTTGAAATTAATAAATAGATTAATAGGTACATCGTGTGAATGTATTAAATATAGTAAATAAAATACGGTCGAACAATTTTTGCATAATATATTTAAAACCTAGTTCTAACACGTTTTTTTAAAATCATTTTTTATTAATGATATTTATCTAGACAATAACAATTTTTTTAGTTTATTCTTGTTAACTAATTATTACATTATTATAGTTACACATAACTTAGTTACCCAATAAAACAATAATTATGCTAAAATACAAAAGCCGTAAGTGGAAGGTGATGGATAAAAATATCCTTTATCCTTATTGACATTAGTGACTTTTCAAATGATATGTTACAACAAAATGTGTAAAGAAAACAATAATTAATATACAATATAAAGGCACATTAGTTACACAAATTGTAGTCAAAAGTTAAAAGTATAATTATGTACATTATTTTTGCATAAAAATGTAATAGGTTAAAAAAATATATAATTATGATAATATAATTGTATTTAGTTAATATAGTTTTGTAACCCATAAAAACATTTTTTATATTGTAACAATTATAATAATAATAATAAAACAACTTCACTAGTCAGTCTAATTATCCTAGAAAAATGATTAACATGTAGGTATAAAAAATTATTATTATAAACTAAAGCATAAATAAAAATATACAAATTTAAAAGGAAATTAAATATGAACATCAATTTATTTCAATATTTACCTATAATTATTTACAAAGATATAATTTTAACAATAGGTAAATTTGATGATAAATAAAATAAACAATTTATGGGTGAACTGAACACATTTTGGCTATCTGTTAATATATCAAAATATTATACAGGTGGACAACAGAAAGGTAGCTAGAAAGAATCAAATATCAATTGGGCGATGGTTGGTCACCAGAAAATGTGTAATGTTTTAACCGCGATTTAATTTCTAGATCACGCAACGCCTGTTTGGCACGAGCCCGCACTTCTTCACTACAAGTACTGTTAAACTTTTTCAGTCCCTTGCGATTTATTGCACCCAGTGAAAACATTGGATGCACTGTAGTCGAAGATTCAGGTACTTCTGGCGCAGTCGGTTGGGGTGGCTGTTGGTTCGAACAGGCTATAAAGTATAAATTATTTAATAAATATATAAAAAGAAAAAAAAATCAAAAACGATGTTTGAAGTATTACAGATATGTATTAAACAACTATTAAGTATGTGTACAATAATAATTAATTGGATTTTTAAGGTAAAGTCAAAGAATATTTAAAAAATACAAATATGTATATATGTAGTAAAATTGCCTATACCACACGCCTGGTAATATCATTTTAAAAAGAATAATGTTCCACCATAATCATACTCACATTGAACAGCTGTCTCAATACGGTTGGATTTCTTTGGACTATTGTGCGCTCGACTAATGTGCTTATTCCTTGTACTCGTAGTCTCAAATCTACAATGATCAAAGTATCATTAGATTGGGTTACATTTAACTTTCGACGGTTTTACACTTCTTACCCAATGTTACAAATAGGACACTTGTAAATGGTTGATGAATCATCTGAATTTAATATGGGCGTTAGTCGCTGAGCAGCCTCAGACAATGCTGCTAACCGTGCGGTTTGTCGAATAGCATGAGCTGACTGTGATCTTTTAGGTTGAGCTTTTGCACTGGACCCATTTCCATTGCGTCCAATAACTTTGCGTAAATCTTTGGCGAGAGCAGAGTTAGCAATACTACTTGAAACTGTGCTTTTTTCATTGTTGCGTAAAGCACATAGTTTGCCCAACAAAGTTATCGCACCTCCGCTCCAGGTTTTGTCAGTACTTCTAAAAATAATTATGTAATAATTAAAAAATCAGCTTAATGACTTTTATAGTCGTTTATAATATAATTACGGTTTTTGTGTAGAAGAAATAAGATTTTTTAAAGCTTGGTCCAATATTTCACCCAACTTGTTTACCATTTTATTTTTTAACTCCTTTCCTCCATTTTCACTGAAATTTCAATAAATTAAAATAACCGTTCAAATCATAACAAAAGCTGATAAAAATATACCTATTATTATTTGGAGTATCATCAAATTCGTGATCTCTTGCCATGTGCTCGTCGAGTTCTTCTGGTCCTCCTTCCATTACAAGCTTGCAAACCCAACATATGAGCAGGTACTCAGATTTAATAACATTAACTATAAAAATAAATACATTTCTATATAAAAAAAATACATTAGTTCCTACTTTATTTTAAGATAACTACAAAGAAAACCCAGTTTGTCAGTGTAAAAAATGAATGCTAAAAATATACCATATACTCGTATATATGTAGAAAATGTTTTGGATTTGTCTTACTATTATTATTGACAAACAAAGTAGTTCAATAATGGTTATCATCATATAAAAAAAATGAATAATTCTTTCTAATAATCAAGTATTTCTAAGTAAAATATTAATGGTCAATTCATTTAACCACCGTAAAGTAAACCGATTATAGTTGATTGATGAAATAAAACAAATTAATGCAATTTTAAAATTATAGTCATTAGCAAAATGTATGTGTAAAGAAAAATAAAAGTGTACTACACAAAATAAATGAAACTAGGAAGTTACTTAACTTAAAGAAAGAAGATAGAATATGATTTGGTCATGTTCTAAGACACGAAGAAGAGCTTCTGTGTATTATAATAGAAGGGAAGATAAATGGCAAAGGAAATAGAACGTCCAAGAACGTCTTACATCAAAAATATATCTGATGCAGGTCTAACAAATTACAAGGAATTGAAAAGGGTAGCTATATATATATATATAAAAGCTAAGATATTTCAACTATTTTTTTAAAGGTGTTTAGGATCATGTTAAAAAGCCACAAAATTATGTACTAAAATTACTTTATTTAAACAAATTTTAAGTGATAATAATTTACATCTTAGAAAAATGAAATTGTACATGAAATTTTATTATTTTAATTATCATTGCTTTTTGAATTACTGTATTTTTCTGTAAATAAAAAGTAATGTTTATACCAATTCTAATTCTATTTTACTGATATTAATCCATTAATATTTGCCATTATGTATGATTATATATTCACAGAGATGTGCATTACGACGGTTAAAAATAAATCAATTTATAAACAATAATTATTAGCAATAAGATTTAATGCAATTATTGGAAATATTAAAATAATATTTTACACGTCAACTTACTACTTTCACTCATCCAAATAAAGACATGATCAAAAACATTTAATATTTAGTAAAAAGTTTGTAAATAAAAATTAAATAATTTTTTTTTTAAATATAGAAATGGAATAGTGATTATATCGATAAAAGTACACTGTAAACCTAAGATGAATAATATTAATTTATCATATTAATTCATATTATATCATTATTATTAATTCATATTAAATCATATTAATTTCTTATGACATAGGGAAAATGATTTAAATTTTCTGAAATTCAGTAATTTATGAGAAATAATTATAATTTACAATAGTTACTATTTTTTTTTAACATAAAATGGAACTGCTTACATATAAAAAAGAAGTTTAAATTTAATATGGAAATAACACATAAATGTATTCTTTTTTAGTTAATAACACACACTTTCTATTTTTTTCTAAATAATTTGAATTTCATTTGAGAAATAAAAATGATTTAATTATTATATGTCTTGATAGGCAATAAGTAATATCATATAATTTATAAATTATAATTATTATATTCTCATTCAATTATTTAATAGTACATTCAGTCAATACCATTAATTTGAACACCAAACTAATTTTATTACAAAAATATACCAAATCATAATAAATCATTATTTCATTCAATAACTTACCTAATTCTGGATTTTCAATACCATGAACATCAAGTGAGTGTATACGAAATGCCGCAACACCTTTATAAGATTGATCACATACCTTGCATTTGAAATTCAATTCACTATTGACTTGAGTATCCTATATAATAAATAATTGTACTTATTATTTGATTGAACTTGAATTAAATGCACAGTACTAATTAATTTACTTGATTCGAATTGGTATCCAAGTCTAATAGGTTCAAACGATTTTCATTAGTAACATCTTGGCCATTTTGTGATGAATTTGCACCAAAATTATGTAAAATAGCCATTTCTTCATCAGTAGCCCCCATTGCACGTTGTAATTCTGTCCATGAATAATCAGTTACATCTGAACTTGTTGTATTACAGTCAGGTCCTTCCAATATCTATATAAATAATAATATTAGTACATTTTAACAAAATACATATATTTTAAGCAAAATTAACTAACCTGATTAACTGAGCTCAATATTGATCCCAAACTAACAGTTGAAGGCATTTCATAAAAAGCATCTGTTTGTGTATGCCAACGTGGTTCTGCTACTTCATGACGTTTTAAATGTTCTGTAGTATTGGCAATAATAGGAGCAGTGACTTCATTTTCTTCTTTAATTCTCATTTCTAGAAGTTCATTTTGAGCAAATGGTTGGGAATCTTGAGATGATGCTTTTTGTACTGTACTTTCAGTTTTGGTATTACCTTTTTTTTCCTTATCACAGTTCTGTATATCTTCAATTTGTTCTGAAATTATTGCATTTGAATTGGAAAACTCTAACTTTGGTATTGTTTTAGATAATGGTGCATCATCAACTTTGCTTGATGTAGTCTGTTGATTTTTGTTTTCAGTCTTCAAATTACGCTTTCGTCCTCTTGACCCAAAAAAAACACCCGGTTTTCTTCTGTTTCTTGCCTTAGGCTTAAAAGGATTTACTTTAACTGCTTTCTTTTGAGGAACTGCTAAAGAAGCATTTTCTTGACTAGATTCAAAATCAACAAAACTACTAGATGACTCATTATTATTAATTGATTCTTTTTTCTTTAATGAAGGTATCTCATTGGACAAAGATTCTTCAATAAAATTCTTCTTCCTATTACGTGTTTGTATTTTAGACGTAAAGTTTTCATTGATAGATTTTTTTGCAGAGACTTTAGTTGTTTTCTTTGTTTGGGTCTGATTTTTAGATTTCATTACTGTGGCGGATGATTTTACTATATTTTTCGATTTTTTTTCCTGGATTTCAATCTTAGCTTTTTTTGTAGGAATTGGAACTTTTTCAGGTATATTTGAAGGAATTGCTCTCTTTCTACGCAACCTATTTTGCTTAATTAGTCCAACTTCTATTTCACTCATTAACTTTTTGCCTTTATTTTTTACTACTGTAGGAATGGGAACTGTCTCTTTTGAGTTGTCATTAGTTTCTTCAATCTTTGGATCAAGAATCTTGTTATGATCATGCTTGGCAATTTTTTCAGCCAACTGCTTTAAGTCATAGGTTGGTCTTTTGCGTTTTTTAGGTAAAACAATTGGGGTGGGTGCAGGAGAAGCCATCAATGTTTCCTTCATAGCAGCAATTATTTCTTCAGTTTCAGTCTTAGTACATGGAAGTGCTTGTTCAACTGGCCTACGTGGGGCACGCATTATGTTAAGACTTCGTAAGAATTCAGGTGCTTCAGAAATGAGCACAGCAGATTCAGAAATTACAACTGGTGCCAATGGTTTTTTAATTTTTTTATTAAATACAGTTGAACTTGAAACAGTTGGATTACGGCTGTTCATGTCAATAGGAACCTAAAATAGTTATAAACATAAGTTCATAAACGAATGAATGAATGATTCAATGCTTTCAATGTTTAAACACTAAATATACCTTTGAGCACAAAGACTTCTTTTTGTTTCATAGCAGCGTGTAAATTTTTAAGTATAAATTATAAATTATTTGTATTTAACCATTATAAAAACATTTGAGAATGGATTTTGAAAATTTAACAAAAACCAGTAATTTTAAAAACATTATTTCTATGAAAAAATAATTATTTTTTAGGTTACATTGTACTTACGCTATTTATTGTTGCTTGATTATTCCCATTTGGTGCCTCAAACACTAATCTTCTTGTAACTCTTTTAGGAGGTAGATCAGCTATCATACGACTCACACTTTCAGCTAAAAAAAAAATAAAATTAATTAATATTTAAATTAACATATTATCTAGACACAAAATAATACTTACCATCACCAGGTTTAGTTTTAACAACTGGTAAAGGTGGTGTAGGTGGAGTTCTTTTAAGACCATGTCTAGCCCTACCACCATTTTTACGTCTTCGGAAATTAAAGGGTCGCCAATTTTTTCTTTTATACAATATATCATATTAGAATATATATATACACACACACACACACACACACACACACACACACACACACACACACACACACATATATATAATATTATAATTTACCTAGTTTTTTTGCTATTGGGCGATTTGGTTGTGTGAATCATTGTTTTAAGCCACTCTGTATCGCCACCACAATCTAATATATGTCTATGGAGTTGAGCAATATCATTTTCCAATTTACCACATTTGGTACATTGTGGTAACTCAGTTTGTAGTTCATCACATTCAGACAACAATCCAATTCGGCTTAAATTCCTTTCAGGTCGCTACAAATACAAATTTAATACTAATAATTATAGTTACTACTTTATGAATTTATGAAATTACCCATTTCTGGGATGGAAGTTGATCTAATGGTATGTCAAAATGATGACAAAGTACATTAGGATGTGCATTCCATTTATGATAGAAAATATCCCAAATATTAGAAGACGTTGTTGGACAAGCTGAACAAATATAACTACGTGGATATAACCATTCACCGCTGAACCCTTCAAGTTTTTTTCTTTCAGCATCTACTTAATAAAAAATATAATTTAAAAATATAAATAAATTAGTTCATAATTATTTTCATTTACCGTGATAACTTGGAAAACCAAATGATGCAGCTGCATCAACCTCTAATGAACTCATGTCGTCCTCGATTGGTGTTGAACTGGGATTTAAATAAGGCAACATACGTCTGATTCGATTTTGTATCTCAAGATTCATATAAGAGATATCAAAAGGTATACCTTGTTTAGTAACCAACTCATTTTTATTATTTAAAAAAACATATTGAGTTCCTTTTGCTGATAAATCTTGAATCTCGTCTTTTAATTCCTTTTCTTGATTTTTTGTACATTTTTTGGGCAAAACTACCTTATTAATGTTCTGTAGTAATTTTTTAGGTTTTTTGTATTCTAATTTTTTACCATGACCCAAACTCATGTGTCGTGCTAAATTTGGTTGTTGAGTAAATCCTTTTTTACAATCTGGACAGTAAAATGGATAACTTTTGGATTCCACAGTTTTTTTTACCTCTTCTTTTTGCAAACCATCTTTTTTTGATTCATCTTTTCTCTTAGATTCATGTTTTACTGACTCTTCAATGGGAAATTCATTTTTAACATTAACTTTATTAGGTTCGTCATTTTTCAATTCTATAATTTCAATCTTAGGAGGTTCTTCTATCAAAAGAGTATTATTTCTTACATTATTGTCAGATTCTAATTTTATACATAAATTATTCAAACAAACAGTTTTATGACTTTTAGCTAACTCTCTTGAAGTAAATCGTTCTTTACATTCTGCACATCCAAAATATAGTTCTTCATGAGCAGTACACATATGTTTTTGTAATGTGAACAAATCAAAAAAGTTTATTTGGCAGTATGGACACATATGACTTCGTTTTTTGGAAGCATGTATCTTGGACAAATGACTTTTACGATCTTCTTCATTTTCAAATGTTTTATCACAATATAAGCATAATTCATAAGCTTTGGTAACAATATCGGGTAATTTTTTCGTAATATGAGATTGTAAAGTAGTAGAATGACTCATCACATGATTACGTAATTCTAGGGCTGTTATATATGATAAACAACACTTGTGACAATGATAGTAACCAATGTGATCTTCAGCATACTTCCACTTGTCCAACGTTTTTTCAAGTCTTTCACCTTTAAAACCTGCGATTTGCAAATCGCGAGATGTCAAATAATGATAATTAATATGTGCTTTTAAATAATGTTTCTTTAGTGCACCTCTCCGTTGATATATACCTGTACAAACATTACACGAGTATAGTTTGTTACCATTGGTTGTTATACTAATTTGAGATTGATCGATTGAAAATACATAATAACTTTTCAAATCCGATTTGCTACTATTAAAAAAAATATTTTGAGCTTTTTCTTTCGGAGCTAATTTCACTTCAAGAACAACAGACGGCTCTGGTATTTTTCTATTATTGAACACATTGGTTTGTGGTAGAATTATGAGGCTAGTAGTTGGAGGGTTGGTTTTGAAATTGTTTGTTGGAATGCATGAAACAGAAGTACTTTGAGATGGTGATGAAGTGGGTATAAGGCTCAATGTTGTTTCATTTTTAATTTCCTCCATTTCAATGTCTGTTCCAAGACGTTTAAGTCTTTGGAAAACATCTAATGGCCTCTCATGTACTGGATGAATAACTGGATAGCGTTGGATTGTAACTTCAGACGTGAGAGGAAACAATGCTGGAGGAGCACGTAAGTTTTTCTTTTCTGATGGCGCAGGATTCAATAAATTTTGTATCACTGACACACGATTTTCTTCAGAAACCATTTCTGGAAAAGAACTATCTGTTGAACACTGTTTTGCTAAATGGAGTTTGTTCACTACGGCATTCAGTCGGCCACCACCAATCTTTTTACTAACGGTAGGAGGCATATTATTATTATGTATCACAGAACCTAAAACACAAGTAAATATTTTGTATAAGTGTAAACTACTTATGTACTTATATAGACCTAAGAGTATGTTCGAAAGAAAAATTTAATAATTACAGACACTATTTCGAAGGTACCTATCAAAATATTAACTAAATAAACAATATATTTTATGAGAACAAAAAAAAAATAAAGGAATAAATTAATTGTGAATTATTATCATCATCATCATCATCAACATTATAGACCACTATTATAATAACTATTTTTAAATGTATGTCTTTATTCATTTTTTATTGACCCATAATTACATTATACAATATGATTTTTTCCCCTTAAATAACGGGAAGACGCGAAAAATATATGCAACTGAGAGGTCATATTTGATATAATATAATTCCCTCGGATTTTGATGAATTAGCAATCTTTTTCTGGAATGCTTGACACGATGATTTCCAAGACACAAATGTAATTTCAGCACACAATATTCTAACAATGAACTTTTTTTTTTGCATTTTTCGCGGAGTATGACGTTTAATAAAACAATTATTTTAACGGTTTTTTTTTTTGATCATTTTTAAACCTATTTCCAGTTAGTAATAATATTTCAAAATAAAATTAAAATAGATCGAAATATAAACAATATAATATTGTGTACTAATATATGACATCGGGTAGTAACTGGTTTTCAAATAAAACGATTCTCACTCATCTTGATGTCACACATACCGCCGATTAGCCGATTTCTATTTCACAATAAATTATACGGGTAAAACTTATTTTTTTTTTTTTTTTTTTTGATAACATTTAATTGTTTAAAGTGATTTTTTTTTTTAAAAAAAATTTTGTTACGGTATTTTTTGCATCTACTTTTTATGTCATAAATGCTTTTATTTATAAGTTTTTAAAATTCTAGCCCTATAATAATCACAATAAAATGTTCGATTTTATTCGCACACAATAACCGAAATTAAATAATTTTATAATTAAAATTACAGGTGTCTGTCCATAATGATTCGTTAGTCACGAATCATTTTCTAGCACATAACTGACGCGCGCGAGTGGTAGAATTATATGTATTTCGACTTGTAATCGAAGCGGATTAAAATAAGCGGGGGGGGGGGATGAAAGAAGCAGCGTTGTCATTTCAATTTGAGGAGGAGTGGTGGGTGTGTGTGGCAAAATTGTGGTTCATTTTATTGAAAAAAATTTAAAAAAAAAAAAAAAAGTTTAATTCAAAAAAAGATTCTAATATTGGCCTTATATATTATTAACCTCGATGATGAGATATATTTTTTGTGATTGTGTTAAGCGATGAACGTTTAGAACGCACTACTAACTAAATGTTATAATTTAAAAAAACAAAATAGTTTTTATAAAGAAAAAAAAATAGATTTTTAAAAAATCCAAGAGGGATGAATAAATTTTAAACAAATCAACAAGCGGGAGAACGGAATCCCTCCTCCTCCCCCACTGGCTTTTGTAGTAGTTACCGAGAGAACGAAACATAATACACGTCTTTCGACGCGCGATTTCGTCGTGTTTTCCTATTATTGAGACGAAATAGCCGTGCCGTTATGATTTTACGCCCGGGACGGCGGCAAGTTCAAAATAATTGTTTTTTTCGGTACAGCAAATTTAAATAATTGTCTATTTTTTTTTTTGGCGCCCCCGTGAAATTTGCGCCCGAGGCTCAGACACCCTTGGCCTTCTCCTCCCCAGGGGCACGGCTCTGTTTAGACGCAAAAAAAAAAAACCTACGCATTATTATTACCCTTGAGAAAACATACCGTATACAATAATAATAATAATAATGATAATATATTGTTGATTCCCGTACGTACAACATGTATAAAAGACTATATAAAATCCCCGACGATTCGCAGATATCTCTCGCGCGGACAGTTATTATTATTATCATCATCAAACGAACGATATTATACATCATAATAATTGACAATATTACAGACGAAAATCTATTTTAAACGAATATATTATAGTAGAATGATACACTAACTCTGCCTACTACTATAAAACTGCGCGCCACGCGCACCGACTACATTGCCAGGCGCTGAGGACGACGATCACCAAACACGCACGCTGTATTCGCTATAACTATTAATAGGCATACCCAACGGTAATCCGTCAACCTTGGACAGTGACTTTTACACAACCCCAGAGTGGTGTGGCTAATAAGAGAATAATTTTTACAAACGCTCGTGCAATACGTCTTACGTTTATACCGCGCCGATTATATAAAATATATTTTATATATATATAATAAAAAAAAAAAAAAAAATATATATATACACATATTGTTTTTGGTCTTGTATAGATAATACAAATCGTACTGTACGTCGAATGTTTCCCGTTGTTCCGAGTTCTTCTCCTAATCGATGATCAAATCGATTACGTTTCGAATTTTTCGAAATTCTCTCGGAAACACCGGGGCGGCGACTTCTATTAGCATTTATTTATTTTTATTCTCATACGAAAAAAAGTTATCAAATGTATTGTTAACTAGCTGTCCTGCCCGGCGTTGCCCGTGCCAAAGATTTGTATTTTTTATTACAGCTGAATTACCCGGCTTCGCCCGTGTACAGTTTTGGCAGCTATTTCATTTGTGGTAGGGGCATTGAATCTTCTTTCATGTTCACCACGTGGTACACGATCTGGGTGTATTACAACCTTGTAATTATCGCTAGTCACTCTATCTTTAGCCATTTTAAATTCATGTACTAAAATGTTGTGATTATGTAGAACTTGTTGTATTTTTTGAACCGTGTTTCTATCCAAACCTTGCACGTACTCAGAACGCCTATTAACTTGTGCTTCCTCATCGCCCATGAAATAAACTTGCAAAAATTTTGGTTGCGTATTGGTAGCAGGAAGCAAAGATCCAATTGTGTGGTATACTTGCCCTTGTATTGTAAAAGTCGGACAAAATCCTGGCATAGAAACAATATTATCCGCCCCAAAAGATGTCATGTGGAAGCACGTGTTGTATTTTCTTATGTTTTTTAGGAAACGGCGAGACTCATCTGTTTCATGAGAGAAAAGTTCTTTAAGCGGCTCAACTGGCTCATCTATTGAAGCAAGAGCTACTTTTCCTCCTGAACAACACATGCCCGCAGCTTCTTCTTTCCACTTAAGAGCACCGCAAAATCTACATTCTTTGTTCATAGGTTCTATTTTTATAAGATTGTGGCTTCCGTAATCAAGTGTCTCGTCGTACTCAAATGCAGCTTTGTCGAATACCCCCCACGTGTTTCTTCTGAATATTAGACGTCGCTGTTGTGCCCTTTCAGCAACAGCGCGTCTGCGAGATTCAGCTTCTTCAACGGTTTCTGTAGCTCTTTGTGACGCTATGTAAGTTGCCTGCTGAAGAAGCCGAGCGTGGGACTGTTCAGGTGTCTCAGCAGCCCGTTGAGATGCCAGATATTCAGCGTAGTGTTGACGTCGAGCTTGGGACTGTTCAGGTGTCTCAGCAGCCCGTTGAAATGCTAGATACTCAGCATGCTGTCGAAGGCGGTTTTGAGACTGTTCTGGTGTCTCATCAGCTCGTTGAGATGCCAGATATTCAGCGTTCTGTTGACGTCGAGCTTGGGACTGTTCTGGTGTCTCGGCAGCCCGTCGAGATGCTAGATACTCAGCGTGCTGTCGACGCCGATCCTGGGACTGCTCTGGTGTCTGAGCAGCTCTGTGAGCTACCTCACGCTCCGCCTGTTCAAGCCTTCGCAGTTCGGCTTGTGGAAACGTCTCGTTAAGTCTAGCTACTTTCATAGATCGAGCTTTATTAGAGCTTTGGGAAAGATTAGACTTACGCTCTCGCATAATTATTTCTTAGGAGGTACTTTTCTACGATATTTTTATAAAAAATAATTGTAATTTGCTGATTGAAAAACAAAATCAAGCTTTCGTTGTATTATTATTACCATAGATACCATAGTATCGCGCGTTCGGTTTGTCATCGTCGTAACTATTAAAATATTTGTCCAAATGATGTATTGTGAAGGACAAAATTTATCTCCTTTAAATACCAAAAGCGATAAAAGTATTCATTTTGATAAGGATCCATTTATTACTACCAAATGTGCATTAGAAATAAATTATCAATTTTTATTGTATTTATGGTTCACTATTTTGACAATAATGGCTTACTCATAAAAGATAGATATATATGGTGTCGCAGAATTTTTTGTAGGACTATTTATTCAGACTGCAGAATTTTTTCAGACTTAAATGACATTTATCGTTATATTTTGGACAATTCACACAATCCTTACTAATATTAGTGGATGTATGGATGTTTGTTCCTCTTTCACACAAAAACTACTAAACGGATTTTAATGAAACTTTACAGTAATGTAGCTTATAGATCAGAATAACACATAGGCTATAATTTATAAAGATATTGTGTGAATTGTCTAAAATATAACGATGAATGGATGAAACGGATGGATGTATGGATGTTTGTTCCTCTTTCACGCAAAAACTACTAAACGGATTTTAATGAAACTTTACAGTAATGTAGCTTATAGATCAGAATAACACATAGGCTATAATTTATAAAGATATTGTGCATTAGAAATAAATTATCAATTTTTATTGTATTTATGGTTCACTATTTTGACAATAATGGCTTACTCATAAAAGATAGATATATATGGTGTCGCAGAATTTTTTGTAGGACTATTTATTCAGACTGCAGAATTTTTTCAGACTTAAATGACATTTATCGTTATATTTTGGACAATTCACACAATATCTTTATAAATTATAGCCTATGTGTTATTCTGATCTATAAGCTACATTACTGTAAAGTTTCATTAAAATCCGTTTAGTAGTTTTTGCGTGAAAGAGGAACAAACATCCATCCATCCATCCATACAAACTTTCGCCTTTATAATATTAGTAAGGATGTTGAATACACATTTATGTGTATTGATGTCGAAACTTTTTTTTTTTTTTTTTTTTTACGGATATAATAAGAGACCATGACGACGACGTACTCACCACCATGAGGAAATGACATGTTCCTGTGATGGTGCACACTGCTTCCCAACATATCAATTCCTTATCGAGTAGCGCCGGCGCGCGCGTAACGCGTATTGTAATTATCTATCACCCGTAAAAAACGTTTATCTGAAAACATAAAAAAAAAATAAATATACGTTTATATACGATACACACACGCGATTAAGTGTACGCGCGCGCGCGCGCGTAAAAATAATAACATAAATCGAAATAAACGAATACGTTTGACGGCTAAAACTGGGAGAGTGAAAACAAAAGAAAAAAAAACATTTTTCTTTTTTTTCTTCTCCAAAAACAAGCGTTCCTCCGACAGACGCGTGCAATGGGTTACGCACTGTACGCATACACACGAAATAAGCGTACATTGTATACGAAAACGTCGTAGAGGAAGGTCGATCGGAAAATAATATTTTCTCAACGATTTTAAAAAACAATAACGTTTTTTTTTTTTTGTTTTTATCAATTCTCCGGGTAAGTCGCGGAGTAACACGCGGTTATTTCGTATCGCGACGGAATCGTCGAGAGGATTTTTTTTTTTTTTTGGCAATTTTCCCTGTTCGACGATTCGCGCGAGTGAAAACAACGCGCAAGGCGGAAATAAATTTTTTTAAAAAAAAAAAACCAGTTTTATATATTATTAAAATAATTTACGCCGTGTCGGCATATTTTTATGCGTAAAATTCGGGGACAAGTTTTATTTCGATTTAACGTTTTTATTATTATTATTAAAGTGTATTACAGACGGATACGTAGCAGCGGCAGACCGACGAGCGACGACGGGGTCGATGAGTGAGTGGATGATCCGCGTTCGCGATATTACGTTTTTCGCGTCCCGACGCGCTGTGTGGGAAAACGGATATTCGCGTTCGAACATTTATTATTTTACGCGAAATCGACGTTAAAAACTCACCACAATTATACCGAGATTTCGGATACGTTGTTTTTTTTTTTAATATATATATATATGCCATTAAATATACTGATTATTGTTATTATTCGAGTAAAATTTTGCAATAATACGAATTATATTTTTTAATGAAGAAAATTATCGGTGATGAAAACAGATTTGTTGGTTTATCACTTAACGTTTAAAGGGAAGGGCGGAAGAAATATTTTTAACAATCATCGCACAAAATACGCGCAACGTAACAATTTTCGGCTAAATTCCCGGTTCCTATACACACGCACACGAGCTTTTTTTTTTTTTTTATGCAATTTTTAAATTTTATAACCTTTCAGTTAATATAAAACGCATAATAACTGAAACTACTATAATATTCGACGTTATATCGACGGTTTTCAATATTTCACACTTATTTTTTAACGGTATAGAATATATTTTTTTATAACCGATATTATTCGATATTGTGGTAACCCGCACCGATGCAGAACAGTAACGAATCGAGACACAACGAGAATATAAATTAGATGGTATACAACCGTTGATTATAGAATAGTATATTTATAAAATCAATATAGTACACACTACATAATATTATTATAGTATAGACGGAAACGACGGAACATGATATTTGGTGTATGCGATTATACACATATATAATATATTATGCGAAAATTATTATACGCGCAATTGAAAATACGAAACAATTATAACATCGTGTAAAACGAATTTCAAACGATCAAATATAAATAAAAAATATTTCGAGTATTACCGAAAAACAAGCGAAATCATCAGTAACAGAACCTTGAAGAAGCGCGACGACGACGCGTATAAAAAAGAATTGTCCAGCTATACACAAACGTTTTAATCGTAAACGATTTAGAAAAATATAAAAAAATATTTTTAAAGAAAAAAATGTGTTTATGTAATTAATGAAAACGCGTAGACAATATTGAATTTCGAATAATAACCATATATATATATACATAAAATTTATATTTTTTCAGTCCTCGCATAAATATGAATCACGTGTTTTTACACGTGACCTACATTTGTATATGATTCACACACAAACACAGACTCGTTTTCAAGGAGCGCCACAATAATATGTTCACCGCGACCTATACGAAATCTCTGTCGGAGAGACACGTGGTACATATAAAAACAACCCTCTTTTCATTTTTTGACAATGAAGAAACCGGGAGCGGGACGGCATTTTTCTCTCTCTCTAGATATGCGCATATTTCGACATTTTCGACGAGCTATTAAGAGACACCATCGCCGCCGAATGGTCTAAATACCAAAGTGTAACCAAAGGGTGTTTCATTAGAACACCGTACCTCCCCAGCAGCTTACCTTCTACCTTTCATCCCCTCATCCTTTAAATCCATTTATAATTTTTATTACTCGTTTAATATTATTATAAAATGTACAGCACTCGGTTTAAACAACAAAAACACGACAACGCTACACAAATGTCAATCATTACCAATATTATAATTCATTAACTACGCGCGTACTATACATTAAGAGAATAATATTACGTTCGAAGAAACGTGTAGTTATTTGTTATCGACTATTTGTTATAGACCATTGCGCATTTGCAAGCTATACTTAAAAAGATCCGTCACTTTATCAAGAGGGCGCGTGTGCAGATCGTTTTTTTTTTCTTTTAACCGCGATTCTCATAGAACAATATTCGGGAAGACGTCCGGAGGAAAGACCGCGGCTATATAATATTTATATAATAAATATTGTTCCATAAATAATAAGCAAAACGCAGTCGCGGCGAACGTTTCGATTCGTAAATAGGTAATAATGAGTTAAATATTGACACAATAGTATATTTGTTACGTTAGTCGATCGATTATTAGACGTGTTTATATGGAAGTTTTAACCGTCGTCGTCGTCGTTATTATCATCATCATCATCACAATCGGGATTTTCTAGCGAAAACGCGACTTTGTTCAACACTGCATTCGTTATCTATACACATACGACGGCTTTTATTGAACGAGAGTAATTGAAAAGAAAAATCATTATTATCCGTAAAACCAAAGTGTTATTCGCACTGTATATTTATAATATTTTCAAGAGCATTGACCCGATCTGTGTACGTATAACGAAATTCTCAAGGGACATTTTCCAACAGTCCTACGTTGGGATTTGATTGATTTTCGTGTCATCGTCCATTAGACAATCGAAAGGACTGCGCGCGTGCACGCACTATGAAGTGTTGGTTCGACGGAACGACGACGACAGGGACGATTTTCATCAAAATTAGAGATTTCACGATACATATAATTTTCGAGAAAAGACAATCGTAGTTTTCTTTTGAGCGAACCGAGCTTTGGGGGGGGGGGTCGGGTTTTCGAACGCGATTTATTATCACGGACTTATAAAAAAATTGATATTTTACGTTAACGTTCATAGTGTGCCGCGAGTCACTGCGACGTCAGGATCGGGGACGAACGAGAGAGAGACTTGCAAGCGATCCCGTGTTTGTTTTTTGTAAGATTTATAATATAATATACGCCGTGTTATAACTAAAATGTTAAATATCGAAATTGTTGTTACACTCTTACATATTTCTAGAACAAGTCGGATATATACAAAACAATATATGTATTATAATATTATATTCGTATAATAAAACCTTCGGTTTTGGAATTTTGTTTTGTCAGTCTAAACTAAGATAACACATACGTTATATTATTGGCATTGCCTGCACGTACGCAGCAGACTCTTTTTTGAATTTACCTACTACTACTACTACCTATATACCGATGCGGATAAAATTTAATTGTTTTTAAAGTTATAAATTCAATTCGATAACTCGGAATTTCGCGTTATACTGATAATAATTTTAAATGCTTGCAAATAAAATTGCGTGTTAAAAATAACATATATATATATATTTTTTTTTTTACAAATCTCGTTACAGACTATAGTGTTAGGGTATACAAAAACAACAGTTTTGTTTTTCCTAACAAAGAAGAATAGATTTTTTACGCGGTTTCCTATCGGCCAGTGTCAATTATAATTATTGTATTCATTACCGCCGTAGCTTTCTTCGGCACGCGATAAAAACGATAAATCTAACAACGTGTATTTGTTATTAATATAAAAATAACAAATTTTGTTTTTGCTAAAAGTAAAATATGTATTTATACTCGCTATTATTGAAATAAACGTTTAATTTTTAATTTGTCCACGCGACCCCGTAGTAGGAACTTTAATGCGCAAAATATTACGGCAACGACTAAAAGACTAAATTTCGATGTATTTTATACGGGGTTTAAAATATCAGCAGCAAGAGCAGACGTTAGAAAATACGCAAACATTCGCTACGTAGAGTATATTATTATTATTATTATAAATATTATATTTTACTAGGGAAATGCAAAATAAGAGATTATTATTATTAAAAAAAAAAAAAAAAACATAACCGTTGTTGTAGTTCTAGTTAATAAGCGTTTATAACCGCGGTGATATAGGTAAGTACACTCTATTACACCTCGTACAAACAACTGGTGAAACAATACTTTTAGTGTATTTTATAGGTACGACAAAAAAAAAAAAAAAAAATATATATATATATATATAATAAAAATCGTACAATAACAATGTTATTACACGTGTAACTGAATCGATCTTTTGTTCTGAACGTGCCGGCACAAGTGGCATTTTTTTTCCTAACTGAGGTTTTTAACACGGACGGAGGAGTATACTATATACCTACTGCACCTGTCCACGAAGGTCATTGTTACGCAATGGCATCATCGTCATAACGCGCTCGTTTTCCGTACATTATATCCAGATAATCTTATAACCGCGATATGAATATTAATACACGTTTTTCTTTCACTTCATATTCGTAATCGATTTTATACTTTTTTTTTTTTTTTGCGCTATTACTACGCTTAAAAATCGCGTATATCACATTATTCCCGCGGTCCTGTAGTAAGAACGGAATACATTTTTTGTTTCTTCTCACTTTTGTACGAAAAAATTACACCAAATGTCAAACCCAAGTGTTTATTATAATATTTATACTTTCCCGATTTTCTCCCGTTAACCAAACACTGCTACAACGGCATAGGCACTACTACTACTCGATTACATTATTCGTAAACAATAATATATTTCCGACATTTTAATCACGTACGATTTGATGACATATCAATGATTTTTTTTTTGTTAAGTACACAACAATATAATCACATACCCCTATATATAATACACGCGTACGATTCAATTATTATTATTATTATAAAACAACGTTGTTGTAATTTCATGTAACACGGGTACACACACACATATATATTTATATGTAAAAAAAAAAAAAATATGAAATACGCCAGTAGACACTTACACGATTACTTTTTTATTTTAATATATACGCAGTAAATAATATTTTAACTATGTTAAGTAATCGAGATTGTTTAGCGAAACCTGAATATAGCGAACGAAAAAGAAAAAAAAAATAAGATTGGGTTGACGCAAAGAAGAAACTTTTTATACATCCCGGTGCGATACGATTCTCCGGCGGGTGAAAGAACAACAGGACGCACTAGGTCAAGACGAGAAGACCAAGAGAGACTGGGTGGGACTAGATACGGAGAGTCTGACCAAAGTGATTGGAAATGATAGCACGTATGGAATACGTATGTCAGTATATGGTCTTAAATGTCGATGATGACCAAGGAGAAGAATATTCGACAAATTTCTCAAACTTTTCCATATATGTATTTTTTTATTTTCGCAAACTTCTCGCGATAATAAAAATATAGTTTTTATTCTCTTAATGTTTTTGCTTAATAAAAAGTACAAAAATATTTTCAGGTTACAATGTATACATGTTTCTAGCAATTATTCTACAATAATAACTATTTTCTATAAATTATTGTGTTCATTATGAACACATATGATGTTTAATATTCTACATCATAACAATGAATACTATTTAAAAATAAAACAGATACATAACCAATCCGTAAAAAAATATTCACAAGAATGTAACTAAAAAGTTACAAAGCTACGTAATAATTAAACCTATATAATTTAATCATATACAAACTATATACCCAGTTCCATTCAGGTGGTTAAAAATACTCAAAAGTTATACGGAGTGAAAATATAAAACTGAAGTGGGTCTCCTCTAACGCGTTTATTGTTAATACCTTAAAAACTCGGCAAAGATATTTAAATAAAATAGGCAAGATGATGCAACTGAAAATAATTTTAATCCAAGATTTATCGTAAAAAAGAAAAATTATTTAAATATTAATTACAAATAATATCATAATATATTGTATAATCAAATTTATTTATAAACACTGTTTATAGTAAATAATCTAAATAATTATAATGTAATTAGTATTATAATTAATTAATTGTTACGCAGATAAAAATTAAAATATTTAAAGGTATTAATTAAAGCCTTTTTTTTCAACAGCGAGTGGCAATAATATATTAATAATTCTTCCATTCCGTATAACATAGTTTTAGCCACATTTTGTTTTATTAGATAATATATATATATATATGCACAGTTCTTTTAAACATATACACACCTATTCTATAATAAAATTTTTTTACGTTACTATTTAAGGTAAATGATTATTATATAATTTAAATTTTTTCAATATAACGAAAAATTGTATATACTATTAAAAATAATTACCTACTTTTAATAGAAAATTAAGTTTATATAACATTATTTAGGCATCTAAAATCAATTTTTCCATTAAGAATATGATTTTAGATTCCGATTGAAGAGAGGGAATGATTAGCTTGTATTCTTGTTACATAAATCAAAACAGTAGTATTATGTTACTGAAAATTATATGCAAATCATAACCTAAATTATTAAAAATAACTGAGGTACGTAATAAAATTTTAAAACAAAAGCATTTTAATATTCTGTGAGCAATATATCTCTATTAAGAAATCAAATAGTCTAATGAATAATAAATTATTTAATAACACACCAATAAACGCACAGAGACAGGTGCTGTATTAACTAGTCATATTTTTTTTTAAATACGAGTAATTTAATTATAAACATACATTAATTACAAACAATTTTGAGTGATGTATGTATGTAAAAATCTATATATATAATAAAACCGATTTAATAAATTATGTTGTCAATACATATGGTACTTATAATAAAGATACGTTGAATTTATTTGTAAGTTTTAGAATGGTGAACATATGTGTATAATAAATAACTATATCATAATATCTCATTGTAAAAGTTATTATTGTCAAAAACTCAATAAAAACATATTTAGATAGGTATACATATATTATAAACGAATACCTAAATACGTTGTAAACCTATTTGTTTTACACCGTGTTTAAATTATTCCATAAGAACTAATGATGTATAAGATGGAACGGTTCTAAAGTGTTATTAGAAAACCAGATTTAGTTAAAAAAAAAAATAGGTACGTTTAAATCAATATTTGCTCATTTATACATGCCACTGGTGTCAAAATACATATAAATATATAGTTTTCTTTGAAATGAAAAGTAATTTTAAGTTCAAATAAAATGATTTAAATTTAGTCGGTAGAATAGAATCGGGTTATATATTTTTTTTTTCCAACAAATAACGCGTATAACGTCTTCGATACAATTTATAACAAATCGATAAAACAATATTAACTCGAAATACTACAAAACGACAGAAGTTGTCGAATTATCGTCTAACATAATTAAAATACATGTTTTTCTTTAATATTGGCAAGTATATCATTTAACTATTTCAAATAAACTAAGAATCGAGCAATAAAAGCGCTCAAGTATTTAATTTCATTACACGATTGAAAATAAAATTGTATACAATTGACTTCTTGTGTATAGTAGTTACGTAAATTGAATTTAAAGTGTTAACATTATTAAATGTACGTACACGACATAAAGTAAAAAAAAACCGTATCCCTTTAAAATGCCATTCTGGCTTTAAAATTACGAATTGGCATATGACGGGACGACAATGATAATGACGGGGTTGTAACTCGAGAAGTCACCGAAGACAAAAATTAACGTATCATTGAATGACGACACGAACACTGGGGCAACTAAATAAAATAATATCTGCAACAGAAATAAGCGTACAATAGTGACCTGTTTACAACGGTAAATTTTGAAAATCGCGACATACGACTACTGCATTACGGTTTGATATAAACAAGACTGCAGGATTTACACGGTCAACAAGTGGCCACAAACCGACATCATTCCCCAAAACTATAGTGACTCGTTTACACTGGGACGAAATACCAACCCACATGACACGTATGGGAGAAGGAATATTAATTATTAACACGGGGGGGACCTGAGACCACAGACGGCACAAAAGACCGTGTGTACAGAGACGGGATTAACGTACAAATAAGAGACAATCGTATTCACGCAAAATGAATAATAATAATAATAAAAAAAAATCCGAGAGGATTTCGTACGCGTTGTGTGAAAAAGCGTAGAGCAAGAAAAAAAAAAAAAACGTGCGCGCGACAAAAATAAACGCGTAATAATACGGCGGTCGACGACGGAAGGGATTTTGTACTATTCTGTTTGTTACCTGACAGAACGCCCGTGTCGGTGTGCTCGGCGGGGCGGCGGCGTGTCGTCGCGGTGTCAACTTTGGACCGCGCGGCCGCCGCATCGACAACAGCAGCAGTAGCAGCAGCAACGACGGGACAACGACGTTATCACCATGTTTTGCGCGCCGTTATCATCGTACGGTTGCTCGAAGTGAACGACGACGACGACGACCGTACGATATGTTTACAACAGGCGAAACGCATATAATGGTTATCGTAAGGTAAAAATATTATCGTATTGTCGTCCGAAGTCAACAATACGGGTTTTTTTTCTCTCGGCAACACGACGGCGTCTGATACTATCCGCGCCGGCGGAGACTAGACGTCCTCCCTTCGAGGGGGTTGCGCGTCCGCCGGGGGGGGGGGGTACGAGCAGGTTAGGTGTGTGTGTGTGTGTGTGTGAGAGAGAGACGCTAAGCGCGTTTCTCTTTCTCCCGGCCGCGGCGGTTGTGTTAAGCCCTTTTCCCGAGGTGGCCGGTGTACACAGAGAGATGACGTCTGCGTCCGGGGAGTTAAAATGAAATCGCACGCGAAAGCGCCCTCGCGATAAGACAATCGAGAGAACGTGCGACGGCCAAAGGAGAAACGGAACTTGTCCACGCGGTTGCGCGGACCGTAGAGGGGTAGGAGGGAGATTGTCTCTACAACGGCGCGGCGGCTGCGGCGGACGAGAAAACCCCGTGCGAACGGCCGCCTTGGACGTCGGCGGTCGCGGGCATAACACTGACGGCGGTCGCGCGCGCGCGCACACACACGACACACGCACACGCACACACACGCACAAAAACGGCGGCGGGCACGAGTGAGTGCGACACGACACTTGTGGTGTATTAGATATCGTGTGAAAAGACGGCGGCGGGCGCGCGAACGTTTCGACGACTTTCCGCGGGCGCAGTGTCGTCCGGACCGTGTCCGTCGAGAAAACCGCGACGTCGGGGAAAAGAACAGAGAGAGAGAGAAAAAAAACAAAGTTTTGCGCACACGCACGCACACGAGTGCGCGATCACGGGGAAAGGGAACGGCGGTGTGTGTAGAACGGGAAACGCGCGCGCGTATAATATTATATCGGCGTTGAGAGCACGCACGGGGCAGCGCGGCGCGGAGGAGCCGGGACGGCGCGATACGTGTTGGTGTGTGCGAGGCGGGTGCGGACGACGTCGACGACTGCTGCGAATACACGACACGGCCCGAATACGCGATGCGTGCGTGGTGCGTGCGTGCGTGCGTGAGTGAGCGCGGCGGAGTGGTGTGACGGTGAGCTGGGGCGCGGTGTGTGCCTAAGGTTGTGTGTTACGGCGGCCGTGGGTAGGGGAAAGGACCCGCCTTGACGCGTTGGAACACCGACAAACCGTCGCGGTGTGTTGCTGCTGCAACGCGTCGTTTTATAAAACGTTCCTGTGTGTGTGTGTGTGTGTGCGTGCGTGTTTCTCTTTCTCGTTCTTCTCATCGCCGTCGTACGACGAGTGACGAGTGGGCGGTGGGGGGGGGGGAGGGAGGGAAAAAACGTTATGCGCGACGACGACGAGATTTTCTCGTTGGGTTTTTTTTTTTTTTTTACGTTTTCGTTAGGCGCAACGGCTATGCAACGTCATAGACAAATTTGTCGTCGAACCCGACTCCCGGTGGATCGCCGCCGCCACCCGTCCGGAGAGATTCGAGCGCGCGCACACACACACACTAGCACACCGCGCGCAATAAATTCGTTTTATTTCACACACACCAAACACCAAAAAAAAAAAAAAAACCACTTCAGGAAGTGGTTTCGTTGTTGTTGTCGTCGTCGTCGTTCTACCGACCTAACGCAGTCACCGGTTACGCTTAAAATTAAAACCATTTCTATATAAAAACATTTCATTCCCTTCCCCCCCACCCCCACCCACTCGGCTACTCGCCATACCGGATTTTTCTTCCGATTTCGTCGAACGACGGATTCAGTTTTCCGACCAACAGTAGTAGTAATAGTAGTACACCAATAAAATATTCTCACTCACCGACGGTGTGAATAATTCGGGTGACGACGACGCGGTCGCGACCGCGCGCACGGTTTGGCAACGTTGTTGCCGCCGGCTGCCGAACTCGCGCGGAGGAGAAGCAAGAGGAAGAGGTGGTTGAGAAAAACGATGATAACGTCCCGCCGATCGCGTAGCACATTTTTAAACGCGCGTACGAAACAAAAAAATATCCGTACGAGTGGAGACGCGCCCGCGTTTTATCTACTACTTCCACCCCCCCCCCTCCACACACACACACACACATCCGGATATGATATATTATTATTATTTATTTATGCGCGTTTGGGATGAAAACAAAAAAAAAAGAGTATCGTATTTTTCGAAATCGCGCGGACGATGTCTCCTCGCGCAAAGTCCGGGGGCGACGCAAAGAAAATCGAATAGACGACTCGTGTGAAAAAAAAAAAAAAAAATGGCGAACATTTTCCCCGCGACCTTTATTGACGACAACGTAACGCGTCCAAATACATTCCGAAATAAACGTAAAACAAATATCTTCTCGGGGCCGTGTCGAAAACAAGATCCGTATAGGCGAAAGCGAAATTTTTTTTTTTTTTTTTGTGCGCGAGTAGTGTGTATCGGCGACGACGACGCAGCGGGGACGCGCGCGCGTGTTATTGGAAAGCGGCGGCGACGGCGGTGTCCTACATTCGCCCCTCTCTGCCACCACCGTACTTACCCTGTGCAGCGCGCTAAGGGAAACGCCGCGTTTCAAGATCCGCAGAACGCGCGCCGCGATGGAAAATAAAACGTGCCGTTGTTCTTTTCTCTTCTTCCTACTATTCGTCCGTATCTCGTTATCGCGCGATATATTCGCGGCTGGGGCTATTTATTTATTAATTAATTTTTTTTTTTCCTGCGCGTAAGACGAATTATTATTATTATTGGTAAAAAAAAAAACGGCGAGAGGATTCTAATGCACTGTATATTGGCGCGTAGCGAACAAGGCATTTCACGATGTCCTTGGAAACGGAGATTAGATAAGCGTAAATGTTGGGCGTACCGACGACACATGCAGCAGGGTAACAAAAACATTAGGCTCGTATACGATATTTTATCTATCGGACGCGGTACCACACACAAACGATTCGACTGTACGCACAACTGGTTACATTACTATAGTGTCTCACTGTATATATATATAATTTAATATTATTACCATCGGACCACGTTGCTTTAAAAACGTATCACGATAAATTCGAGGCATTTTAAAATGTCTCGGTGAAATTTCGTAAACGCGCGCGTGGTTAATAAAAAAAAAAAAAAATATCGTAATAAAAAGAAAAAATAAATAAATTTTTCAACTTGTAGTACGACTGCGATATTTAACAATACTGTTACTATTGTTTTAAAACGTAGAATGTAACGGAATAATTATGGCGATTCGCGAGAGAACGCGCTGTTACGAGTAAATGATGCACTTCTATGTGCGTGGTCTTTATACGCAGGAAAAACGTCGGAAACACGAATGAGAAATTATATAATATTTTTATTAGCCGTGTATTATCGAACACGGTTTCTTGTAAACTACGAAATCTTCGGATAAAAAGCCTTTGTACGACGAGTTTATAACTTTTCACAGTACATTAAAATTCATCGCGTGTATATATATACACACACACACGCGCGCGGTTGCTATACATATTATTATTATTATTATTATAAATGTTGAAAACTTGTTTAATTTTTACGGTAATTACTGTATTATTATTTATTATTTTTCTCGAGTATTATACAGAGTTTAAATTGTACAATACTCAATATATCCACGTTAAATAAAACGTATTTTTGTTTTCTTTTATACGCACGTAGTTATGTAATTATTAATAATGACTCAATAGTAATAATAATAATAATACTAATAATAATAATCGAATATCGCAGTCTTAGAGCGCAGAATGCGATAAATAAATTTTCGATACTGCAAATACTTTTATAAATATATATTTATATACATATATATATATATATATATGAATGTACACGAATAATATACCGGCTTGTGGAGTTATAAAAGTTATACAGACTAATCGCTATTTAATGCGGATTAGGTAATTAAAATAATTAAAGGAAATAAAAATGCGTTCTATCGGATACGATTTGTGGAACAACATTTTTCTTGAAAATTAAATATAAAAAGGCTTAACGCGAAGTCGGTCTTTCAAACATGTAAACCCCGTTTATTAAGAATATCCGTCTGCAGCAATACACGAATATTTCAGTAAAAAAAAAGGCCTATCCGCAGACAGAGAAGACATAAGAGAAATGAATTTATCACATACTTTTTATTTGCTCGAACACTAAAAAACTTTTACAGTTTTTATTTCATTTTATTCGCTTGATATTAACGCAAACGTATTTAGAACACTGCGTACTACGGACTTTATACCGAGAACTCGTATAATATTTTATATTCTTCCATCCTTCGGCGGCACATCGCGTGCACGATAAAACCGACAAAAGTTTATCTAATCAGTAAAAAAAGTTTATCAATATTTTACGTTTGAAAATGCGTTACATTACTACATATAAATACGTAATAATTAACAATAATTAACAACACGCGTGTATAAGGAGATGTACGTGGAAAAAAAAACTCCCGTCCGTCATGAATATTTCATTTATTACAATTATTGTATACACTGCAGCGATTTATTAAAGTCTTTTGATTATCATTTCGTTCCAACGGATTTTAAACAGGAATATATTTAGATCACAAGTATTATTACTTTACAGTTTACATAATCGGCAAATACAAAAGTATATATATAATACACGAGGATTATTCGACAAATATTATTAATATAGATTATTATTATTACGATATAATTAAGATTATTTTTAAAAATTATTAATTTTGAATTCTCCCCTCCCTTTAAAAACAAAAATGTATATATCGACAACTAATAATTAAATTAATATCGGTGCACGCGATTTTTTTTTTTAAAACTATTCAAATACGATTTTAATACTATTTGACAATAATTGCATACTTAGAACCGTGCGGTATCAACTACTACACTGACCATTAACAATTGCGTTTATAATAGTTTTACATCCCTTCAGCGAACTGTGTACAGGGACAGTAGTAAGTTGTTAAATGCTTGTGATTATTTAATTATAATATTATGTTACCATTAACAAATAAAATATATACGGTTCGTTGTGACCGTGTCACATAATATTATTAATACATTTAGACGAATGCGTGGTATAGTTCATACGTTAGGGGGAGACTGCTATAATAGCAGTTTAAGAGAAAACAATATTTTATTCGTCTAAAATGACGTTTTGGCTCTTGGTACAATATTAAATATACGTTTAATAATAATTTAATATTTCTAAACCTTACTTGGAAGCGTATATAATTAATACCAATAATAATATTCTCTAACGATGAATGAATAAATGAACTCGGACTATACCTATTATTTTCGAAAATTAATAAATTGCAACATAATATAATATGTATTGAATGTTACAACCCCGAACATAATAGGATCGAGTCTGCAATACAATTAATATATTCGAAATATAACACGAATATTTTTCAATGTTTCGCTAATGAGTACGCATTATTACATACGTCTAACGCGGAATAACGTTAAAAATAATAATAATAATAATAAAACATTTTCGACGATTTAGAAGAATACAGCCAAACTGTATTATATTATGACGATGCGCCAATCGCCAGACTGTGTTTATCGCGTTTATCAGAGATAACTACGATTATTATTTTCAATGTATTTTATCGAAAAAAAAAAACGATTTAACACTGACCTCCAACACGGGATACAACAGCGCAATGATGACGAACGTGCGTGTGTAGTAAATCGTATTATATTTTATTGTAAACTTAATTTTATAACATTGAAAAACATCACGGGAGTTCATGAACATTGTACATACACACAAAAGTGATTTATTTATTTTCAAAAACTACGATAATCGTTCGAATATTATAATATCGACTGTGTTGTTATATACTATACGTTTTAGGTATGTATATACGCTGAAAAATTAATTTTTTCTCTGCGTTTTAATTTAATAAATAAAAGACAGTAACTACAGTCCTAGACGACAACGACTGAGGTATGTTATTTATCGTGTTTAATTACATTGGTCGTTTCAAAAACAATTTTTTTTTTTTTAGTTACTCAAAACATTATTTTCTATAACGCATCTAACATACGTATCATTTAGTCGACTCACACGCGTTCATTATATAGTACAACATTCATTTTCGTTAAAGATATTATATTATACAGCATGGCCGTAGCCAGATATGTTATTATCATTTTAATACATTCATCTCGTACTACTAAGAACCTGAAATGAATAGCCCCATCCACCCTTCGAAAAATATTCTTGGCTACGGCCCTGTTGAATTTTATATATATGTATGAGTGAATATTTTCTCTGTTCGTCCCGGTACAAACGAATCCACCACAATAAGATAAACGTTATTTCCAAGTGCCGCCGATTGACTTATTAGTGATGCGATAAAAGAAAAGAGATTTGAATTCGTCGTGAATTTTAATATAGAATGACTTTTCCGCGTTTATAATTTTTTTTTTTTTTCATAAATACTACAAAAAATTACTCGAACAAATATAAAAATAAGAAAACCCGACTGCCGGTCTTTACGTAAATATATAATAATAGTGCTGGAAATATTAATAAAAAAAAATATATATATATATATATATATAGTTTTTTTTTTACAAATATTTATTTACCGAAATATATTTATACATTGACACTACGATAAATTGACCAAAGGTATTTCATTGTATATAATAATTTACGAATTAAAATTATATCTCTATTTTTTTTTTTTTTGCAAACGTCCAACCGACAAGTCGTGTGCCGTATATAATAATATATTAATTCTAAGATCGTCATAATACGCGGTCTACTGCACTACATCATAATTAAGTTGTTCGCCAATTTTAATATCTTTTGCGCGCGATAAGCCGTTATAAGAAGACGTTTGAACGATGTCGGACAAAATAATTGTTATACCATTATTTATAACGGGTAAATCCTTAACAATTTATCTTTTTTATTTATATGAATAACAACGAAGACTTAGTAAAACCTTGATACACGAGTTAATAGTATAATATAGTGTTGGTTAATTAAACTAATTATATTTCCTTCCCTCTCCTATCGCCTGCCGCAGTCACCACCACGGTTAAGCGGACCACTATATTATAATATATAAACTATGTGTGTTATTTAAAAAAAAAAAACACGTAATCCGAAATGGCGAGAATATTATTGTAAAGAAAGAAATTTTGAAAGAATATCATTATAATTCGTATTAAAGTTATTAAAAGCGATTATTGACATTCATACGGATCAGATTGTATCGAAACCACACTAAACGGATAATAGAAATTTTAAAACACATTATAAACGGCGGTAATTAAATATAATTCATCAATATTCGTATTTTAAAAACAGTAAACATGAGTATAATTTTGAAAGATTCGTGCGTTAATTAATAATATACGCGAGATATTAAAATACGATATTGAAACGTTTTGTTATCAAGAGAATAAAATATAATATTATTGACCCAGGATGAATCGATAGCAAACACTACAACAGTCCAATTGGCGATATTCGATTGTAGGCCGACTATATTGTTATACATTAAATATATTTGTACGCGTATTCGTCTAAAAACTATATAATTATATTCAGTGCTTGAATTGGGAGAACAAATAAGTAGAGGAACGCAATAATAAATTAAAAATTTACGTTCCCACCGACATCATAATAATTTTCATAATACAACCATGTACTAGTTCTTTTTTTATTATTATTATTAAATATAAGGGATAAATGATTACACGAATGCTCCACACAATCTTATTATATTTATTTTATTGGTCTGGCGTATGTAATAAGACAGAAGGTTCAACACACAACTATATAATGTTATGGTTCGAAATCCCTGAGGTTTCTAAGCGTTTATCGTTTAGAAGTGATTATATTTTTTCCACAAGTAAAATTATACCTTTTTATAAATCGTTAAATCGATAACGTTTTCGCTCCGAGAACAACGTGCAAAACACGTTATATTATTTTTGTTTTTCTTTGCGAGAGAAAATTGTAAACACAATTGTTCCACTCAGAACGCTTTAGAGTTTAGACGATAGGAACGTTGAAATATATATATATATTTTTTTAAAGAGTTTAGACTCTTATACAGAGGTTTATCCCTTGCCCCGATTCAGGAATTGACTATATTACGTGGATACCGATGAAGCGAAAAAATTGATATTTTATTAAAATACGCGTAAAAACGTATTATATTGTGTATACTGTATACGTACAGCATACAGTATACTGCGCACGTGTATACTGTGTCAGAAACACAATATGCACGTACGCAATTACGTCATAAAACCTAAAATTGTTATCAATATTTTTTTACAAACAACCTCCCCGAATCGACAAAACATTAAATGGAATTTACAATGAACACTGACTGAACATTCTATGAGAAATATAAGCGATATTATTTTATTTCTTTTTTTTTTTTTTTTTAACTATTTCGCAGAATTCAGAAATCTTGCTAAATAACCAATATTGTAATACTGATATACAAGAGATCTCCGAAGTAATTAAAATTCATAATTGAATCATCTCGAGTGGCGATATGACATAATAATGTTATATAGGAGCTCTCATAACTCGACGTCGCTCGCGTATTTAAGAGATTATATATTTTCATAAAACAATTCAAATCTGTGAGCGTGTGTGATGACGGATTTTGGCGTTACACACCACTTTGTGGTTAACAATTAATAAAATAATTAAATTGTTTATTGGAAAGCGTGGATGGTTTATCGTGCAGGGGGTGATAAACACCTGCGGTTGAATAGATCGAATTTCCTTGTATCCGCCACATCGAGGTTTGGTCCCGTGTTTTATCGATAGTAAATTCGCAAAAGAGAAATTAAAAAAAAAAAAAAAAAAAAATCACATTTGTATAAGAGAACATGATGTATCAGAGGACAGTTCTAGAAGATGAACAAACCGCGGCGCGTTAATCGATTCGGCAATAAATTGAGATTGCGTCAGGTATACGTGCGTGAAAAAACGAAAACGAAAACAAAGATTAGATGATCGGCTCGACGGTATAGGTACAGTCCCGCCCACTCGTCTGTTATTATTTATAAAACATAATATTAGAGACGTTGATAATATTATACTTTGTCTCCATATTTCCAAAATTCACATCGTTCTTCTTTTTTTTTTTTTTTTATAATTTGTATGCTAATTATACGTTTCTATTTAATATACTATACTTAATGTCGTTACTAGAACAGAGAACACGAGTGAGAGGGGGTGGTTAGGGGCTACGTCACCGCAGGTTTCAAAGATTCAGAAACGGCTGTAACGATAACAATAATCGTGATGCAGATGGTGGCGATTGCGACACACGCGGCATGTCGTGCAGGCACTACTACGTCTCCAAGACAAAACGACGACGGTATAGTGTAAAATAATAAAATGAAAAATAATTTTGTTCTTAGTTGTTTCGATACGTAATAAATAAAATATTATATTTTATATATTAATAAATGTTTTTCCGGTAAAAAAAAATAAAATAAATATCCGTTTTATTTTATACGTCAGTTGTAAGTGTCGTGCAAACTCTCATTGGCGGAAATCGGAGGGAGAGGGCTTAGGGGGGGACTCAGTCCCTTCTAAACTTAGGCCCCCTAAATAAAGAGGGCTATACTTCATAAGTGAATCGTATTGACAAATTAATAATTAATACCGGCGTAGAAAAAACAATGTATTTGATAAGTATAATAATCAATTGCGTAAAGTATAAAATTATTATTATTTTTTTAATGCCGTAGGCCATTGAAGCCTTTTGCACCGCGGTTTTACCCAAACTTCCAACGTCCAGTCGTCCAATCGCTTCGACTCGTCGGTGTCTGACATGTGTTTCGTCCGTCGCTAATACTGATACGATCTAACCACCGTTATCGAGGTCTTCCTCTTATAGTAATAAGCGCGATTGTTTTGAAAAATCTAATTCGCCGACAAAACGTTGAAAGAGAATCGTGTTCTCGTGATATTTCAAACAACGGTACAATATTTTGCCGGTTGGGTTCCACCTGTACGTACTCGGTGGTCGTCGCACGCAGTAGTTACTATACGTCGCGCGCGCGCGCTGTTGGCTCCGTTATACGAAATACGCGCGCTACACGTAATAATAATAATAATAATAACAATATTTTATAACGCGTGTACCTAATTCGCGAGATCGACGGCCACGACCTTGTGTCGCGTACAGTATTTTACAGTACTTATCCTTGACACACACCGGCCAGAACGCGCATGTACGACGGATTCACGGCGGCGACGTCGTTGATATTTTCTTTATATTCCCCTCCGCCACCCACCACGTCATATTCGGAGGAAACGCGTAGAAAGTCTCCGTTTTAGATTTAAACGTACAAACCGCGTACACTACAACGAAAAGTACTCGGGCAATTATTCGTAACCGTATACGACGGGTTTTTTTGTTCTAACACGGGATTCGGGTTACGGATTGGTCAGTAATCGATTTGAATCGCTGACGTGGACTGATCGTGGGCTCGGAGCTCATTCGCGGACTGTTTATACATTACACGAACGGTTGTTGAACAGATGGACGACGAATGGAATACGCGTTTTGTAACAGAACTTTCGTTTTATATTTTATACGAATATATCGACGGGGTGGGGAGCGGTTAGGTTAGAGGTAAAAATGTTTTAGGTACGATAATACACAGTCGGTAAACGAACGGGCGCTCGTATATAATTACAACAATTAAAAGCAATTACACGTTCGACGCGTGTGAAACAGTACAATGATTATTGTTTACAAATGTTTAGTAAAAAAAAAAAAAACGAAAAAAATTCAAATAATAAGAAATATTAATATACTCGTACAACATAACGGTTACGCGGCGATAACAGCGTCCGAAACCGCGAATCGTCGGGAAACTTGTCAGAGACCAATCCTCCCCTCACCCCCCGATCTAATCATCTGATAGTTTTTCCGACGTGTTGGAAACGGTAAAACTCTATCGCGCGTGTTCTTCTACGATGGTTCGACCGCGTGTATCGGGCACAACAGACCTATAACGACGATTATAACGAGTCGTCGAAAATCAAATGTAATTTTCAATTTTTCGCGTAAGAGAAATGTAATGAATCCTGAAATACCGCGCGCGCTTACAAAATTATCATGTAAAAAATTTCATTCCGGAAAAAGAATCCGAATTTCTTTCGAAATCCATACCCCGGACGGTGTATTTCTCGACGACGTTCTCTAAGGTCTCTCGGCGCGTAACATATGACAAAAAACAACAACAACAACTTCACTTTATGAATTTTCACTTTTCCATAAGCCAAATACACTGGAGACAATGAGAAATAAAAGATTAAAAGTGGTGTCTGGACGCGCTTGGCGTAATCGAAATCCCATGTTACGCACAATACCAGAAGAGGATCCAGCAGGGAAGACCTCGCGTATGAGATGGCGAGATCTAGTTAAAAAGGATGTAAGCGCCTTAGGATTGTAGGGAACGAGCATCCGACCGTGACGGACGCAAGAATGAGTGTTTGGTGGAATGGTTTAGCCGTTTTAGCGTTCTTTAGTCCAGCGACCGTTTACCCGAACAAGGAGAATTGCCTTTGTATACGACAATATTTAATACACGAGCAGTGTGTGTGTGTGCAGAGACCGGCGGGTTTGTATGTTTCCACGCACATGTTTTCACCGAGAGCACGCAGTTCCAATTATTTGACGAGCTATCTCTCGGGCAAATCAGTTTTAGCGCGCATATTTCGAGATTAGAGAATATTTCGTAGAAAACGCTATGCGGGCCGCTGTATTAACATTATTGAACACTTCGTAAGAAAGAAAAAAGAAGAAGAAGCGAAATGGAAAAAGAATTGTTGCGACCTTAGTCAGTTTCTATCCCCTCGCTCCCCGGACGCTAACGCAATCGTCCTAACCCAATGGTCGCGTGAAGTTCACACCGCCGTTTCAACTCGAACGCGATACTCGAACCCGAATAGTAATTCGGTAAATTAATAAATTCATTTTTCGAACGCGTTTATTTCTCGTTCACAATACCGAACATTACTTTATTTGCGTATTACGTGTACAACATTTTTTTTTTTTTTTTTTTAACACACTCAATATAAGTGAAATATACGTAGAACGCATCGCCTAGCGGTATACGCAGTACACATTAAACGCGGGGCTGTTTGAGCAATATTTTTTTGTTCAAAGATTAATTCAACTGTCCTTATAATACTCTAACCGCCGTTACTCTCGTTTTCCATAATGATTGGAAAACGCGCTTTTTTCCGATCATAAATTTCCCCGGGGGAGGGGGGGGGAAAGAATACGTACGCGCGTACGCAAAAGATTGTCATGAAATCGCTGAACATAAATAAAAGCATAATGTTATTTTCAGGATTTTTAAACGCGCACATATAAATAAGGTCTCATAACCGCGAGTTATGTGTAGTAAGAGTTATGTGTGCGCGCGCGCGCTTATTTTTCACACAAAACACAACGGCGGCGATACATTTTATCGACGGCAGCTATTACATGATAAGGCAATATATGAACACACACACACAGTTTTAGAGTGTGTGTGTAATAACATTATACACCGTCTACGTCACATTTGTAGATTTTTTTTTTTCGTTAACCGCATGGGTTAAATACACTGGCAAACACACACGCGCGCGCTCGTACACGTACGAATTGTATCACAACAAAGACGCGTTTTGACGACGGCGACACGTTGCGATGACGAAACACTAGAGTGCGCTCGAATTGTACGCGAATATCCGCGTTGTCGTCGTTGTCTGTCAAAAAAAAAAAAAAAAAAAAAAAACCGATTGTGCTTTGTCCCCGATACAATGCGCGTCCGTATAAAGTTTTGTTATATTTCAATCTCGGTACGCGCGTATTTCGTTGAAAAGCGTTCGCGCGTCGCTACTCCTCCCAACTCATCCACCCGCCGCCACCGGTAAAAAGGTCAATGAGCGAGCCGGCGGCGACCATATAGTGGACACCACCGGCCGGACGGACGGACGGACGACGTGTGTGTGATACATCGGGACACTCTTGTTATAAATCTCGACGCCGGACGACGGGGCGATACAACGAATAATAATAATAATAATAATAATAATAATAAGAGGCGAGTACGGCGGACGTGGGAGAGTATTTTTTTCGTGTATCCTCCGGCCGCCCGTTTCGCTATAAGAAAACGTCCCCCCGGGTCACAACAATAGGTAACAGGGGACGAGAACGACGTACAACGAGACATTTATTGTCGCTTCCCCTTGGAGAGGCCACAGCGTTTTACCGCGCGTTACGCCCGTAACAGAGAGTTGTCTCCAAAAGTAGAGCACTGGCATTACTACTACTGGCGGACACGGTCCGCGCGCGATAGTCGTGAAAACAACACGGTCCACGAGGTAACGAGCGCGTACGTGTGAAATCGGAAACTTTCAGACGACCGGATTCGCCGTGGATCATAGTGATGGGGACGGCATGAAAAAATCGCGCGTTTTATGTCGCCCGCCCCGTCCCGTCCACTCATGCGTAAGCGGTATCCGTGACGCCGCCCGACTTCCACCTTCCCACCCAAGCGCGGTCTTTCGGGCGCCGCCACCCCTCCCCCCCCCCATTTCAGCCGCCGACACGTACGCGCGGCGGTGTGAATTGTTGCGCGCCCGGCGAAAACGGAAGACGGAAGAAGAAGCTATTACGGGAAAAATCGGGTGGCACAACGAGGCGAACGGGGCGAAATATCCCGTAAACGGGATTATTTAGGTTACGGGTCCGGAGCGTGAGGATTCGCACATAACAGTGCGACTGCACAGTGAATTCGATTATCAAGGTCATCAATGACGGCGACGGTAAGGGGGGAAGGAAAACGCGACGTGTCGACGACACCGGGAAAACCGTTCGGATTGCACAACACCCGAACGCGGCGTATCAGCAGGGACAAGCGCGCGCCATCGTCGATGTGTCATCATGACGCGCGAACATTCCAAAAATCCTGAACTCCTCGTCGGGTCTCTTCCTCCTCCGGGCCACAAATCACGTTATCATCGTCCCGCGCGCGACAATAACGGTAAACCAACTCTGTCCGATCAATCGACCGTACGGGTGGTTTTCTCCACTCTCCTATTCATAGGGTATTATATTTCATATATATTGTGTATCCCCCCCCGCACCGAGTACCTAATAATAACGGAGATACGACAATAATAATTTTGTCCGAAAGACCGACCACCCACCACCAGTCGGCGAAAAGTCCGTTTGGAAAACGGCCGCCGCAGTTGTCGCGACGATAATTATATATTATACGTTTTGTTGTATTCGCGCGCGCAAACGGTTGGTAACGAGACGAATTAATATTATTGTCCTCGGATAACATTAACATTATCCATCGTGTACCGCGTGTATAAACAACAACAACAACAATGATATTATTAATGTTATACATATTTTTTACGGTATATATACTTACGAAAACGACGGCGCGACCGACGACCCCCTCGGGCGAAAAGTTAGCTCACACACACGCACGGTGTACGGGCCCACAACAATAATAATAATAATAATGTAAAATAACGCGTCCGACTCGCGCCGCGACGCCGCAGTACACACGCACACACGTACGAAACGTGAGAGCACGTCGAACAGCAATGGCTTCCCGCGACCGACCGAACGAGAACGAATGGGACGGTCGGAGGGGACACGGTCGACCGTCGTCGTCGAGCCGCGGGTGGTAGGGCGGTGGGTTCACGACGCCCCGGGTAGTGGAGTGGGGGGTGACGGACGGACACGGCAGAGACACCTGCCGGACCGTACATCGACGACCCCCGGTGTACCGTCGCGACGAACAGATAACGTTGCCGTCGTCGACGAGCCCGTTCTCATCGCCGAGGCCGCCGGTGATTTTTTTAACGGTGACCAAACCGCCGTAGAAATCGATTTTTTTTTCCTCTCTCTCTCTCTCTCTCATTTTCGTCAGACATATTTTGTTTTTCGTACCGCAGCAGCTGTGTACACGGTTTTTTTTGTACATTATCAATTGTGCACAAACGATTTACATTTATTTCCCCCGCGCCCTTCTCGCGTACGAAATCTGTAGACGTAACCGCCGCCGTAAACGCTCCTTTTTCGCCTTCGCCACCACCCTCCGTCGCGGCACACGGAAAAAAAAAAAAAACGCCGGTGGAAACCATGCGAATATTACGAATTCGGCGTTTTTCGGCGATTAATTTACTCGTCAATATCGTTACCACGGTGTAGAAAATGAAAAAAAATGAACGAACATCCTTCGTACCTATTATACACCGCGGCGGTGGTACAGTGTTCGAATAGGGGTGTGAGTGCGCAGGGTAGCGGAGCTTCTCTACTTTAATTTTTTTTTTTTTTTACTAAAACGGGCACTCGGGGCAAGGGACTTTTACCGTGTGAAAGTGGCGATTGGCGGTGGATGGGACAGGGCCGTGATCCCTACATTATGTTGAAGTAGATTTATTTTTATTTTCTATTAGCAGAGCTCTTCTTCTTTAATTCCTCCGATTCGAGCACTGCCGTCTTACGTTATTATTATTATTATATAAGTTATAAGCATTTGACGGCGAATCATGAAAACTGCTATTGTATAGGAGGTATAGATTATAATTCATTGTGTGTTAATAGGTAGCAGTAACCGCTCATATTAATCGCGCTGCGTAGGAAACATAAAATACGTGTGTAGTAGACTCGACGACAGACGTGATAATAAAATATTTGATGTGAAATGCTCTAGAATTATTTTTACAAGAATTCTATAATCGGCTGTGTGTCTCTGATGGCCGAATCGTCGTCCGTATCGTTTACGAATGGTTTTCTTTTTCTGTCATAGAAATACCGTTTTCTATTAATTGTATTTATTTATTTTTCTATTTATGAATATGCGTTAACCCGTGTGCGTGTTCCGCTATAACGTACGTATTAAATAGAGCGATAACGCGCGTGAAAACAAAAAAAGCGAGTCAATGCGAATTCTAATAATAAAAAATAAGCCGTTTTTTAAAAAAAATGTTGATGGCGGCGCGCGTTTTGGAAATTCTCTTGTTTACCCATACATTCGTTTGCGTTATCTTTTTTACATATATATATCGGCGTTTTATCGAGTTCTCATATTATAAATAGCGCAGCGCAAAATCACACGGACGCGTGTAAAGCGTCTCATCAGTACGAGTAACGTTTTTAAATCTGCTGACAACAAACCTTACTTGTTGAGTCCGAAGACGGAACATTTATCTGTTCATTTCGACATGCAGCCATCCGTCCTTAATCCGAGAGTTTGCAGACAGTTTTCATAGTCGCTTCGAGTATAAAAAAAAAACCGCGTCTTAATACGTGTCACGCGCGACCGGAGTCGGTTGAAGAACACCGTTGCACAGTCATCTTAACGGCATGTTAAAGGAGAAAAACGTTTTATAATAAATAAATGGAAAAAGTGTTCGTCCGTATTTACAAACGGAATTTAACCACCGATGGACTTTATTTTTGTGTATAGGTTTTTTTTTTTTTGGTCAGTTTACAATACAAGTTGACGATGGGTGATAAAATTGATTGATAATGGATGCGCGGAGGTGAATTTATCTACAGTACCATATAATAACTGTATTTGTACAGTTGGGAAAAAAAAAATCTTACAATAAATAGTTCGCATATGGTACCGCGGCGTATTGTATATTTTTTTTTCTTCTAATTTTCCGTAATGCGTACGCGTTTATAACATTTTTTTTTTTTTTTGAATTTTATTACTAAATTTATTGTCGACGATTTTTGAGGAGGGTTGAATGTAAAATATTCGTTTATTTTATTTCACGCTTATATTATATTATTCATTAACTCCCTCCGCCCCTATTTGCGCCTATGGATCTCTCGACGGTTTTCATAACGCCACTGTAGTAAAGAGAAATCAGACCGTAGTCATAAACACATCAGGTATACATTTTTACGTTTCGTATAGTGTGCACACAAAAGTAGTCTGAAAATAATAGACACAAATACAGTTATAGGCAATAATCGACATTGGTTTGATAATAAAAATTATATTATAACTCGTAAGATGATCATGTTTTACTCGCAGACAAATTCTACGAGACCTAAACAATCGTTGCGTGTAATCAATTCTACACATACACGGGGCATAACTCTCTTTAGTAATTCTACGCGAAATACCTGTGCGCAATCATTTGATTATTGGGATTTTTATATAAATGAACTTATCCGGCGTTAACGAGCTCAAATAAAGATCGTAATTACAAAACAACGATTTAATAAAAATGTGATACACACGAGGAAAAAAGGAATTTTAAAATAAAAATATTAAAACATACGTATACAATAAACGATATCATTTGTATTCGAAATATTTGAAATGTGGTTTATGCGTGCGATGTGATTTTTCGTCCTGTTGAGTTGAAGAATTTTCGATTTTTTGCCTTACTATCCTATGACTGCATGGGGTCGGCTATTCTAGTCTTACACTTCTATCGATCACGATCTTCCATACGCTCACATTGGCCATCTTCCGATTTTTATATTATCCTCAATTCGATCTAACCGACTCTTCTTTTACATCCATTTCTATAACACCTCTCACAGCCTATCTGAATCATATTTTCGCATAACATGCGTTCCCAAATCATTTCGAACTAATCTTCCTTTATTTTCTCTAGATGCCATTCTCATACCTCTTACGCGCACCTATTCGTTTCTCATTCGTGTGTATATATAGTGTTGCTCCACACATCCATCTTGGCATTCTCATCGCCGCTATACTTATCCTCTGTTTCGTGTTTTCTTGTCCGATGCCCAACATTCGGAACCGTGTAATATTGTCGGCCTCAAAACAAAGTAGTTCGCGAGAGACGGGGGGGAGGGGTGCATAAGGAAATTAACGATTCTTTTCGACATCTATTGATTAAATCGACAAGTACAATTGTTATTCTGTGATAACGTACATTTAATTCGTAATTGCGTTATATTTTAACATTATAATTCATTGAAAGTTGTGAGTACGATGGCACTCAGTCCGTGGTTATGATTTATTGATTTTAAATTTGAAAAATTACAGGGAATTAAAATACTATTTCGATGAATAGAATATTGTATTAAACTCCACAAGTAGCGTTGAAATTACATAATCCCCATGTACGTTGTTCAGTGGAGTGTAGACACATTTGCTAATGTTAATGCACTGTGTTCAACACGTCTTGTCATTTCGACGTTATAATTTCCCGTGGTCTCGAGGACACTATGACTTTATTCCCATATCAATTATTGACAATTATCAATAAATAAATGAAAAAAATATCGTTTACGCATAATATAGTGGCGCCATCTTGTAATAAATTTTAATTTTGTTTTTGTTTATTCACGTTTATCGGATTTTGACGTTCTATGATAAAAAACTAAAAAATAGAATTTCGGTAAAACGCGTGAATTTTTTGTGTATGGCATCGTATAAAACGGTATTTTCATGTGCAGCACTGGTACAAACTATGTGCTTTATTAAATTTATAATGACTTTTTGGTAGCAGTTATTTATCGTGTACGAGCAGATTATCTATTTATATTTTGAACAAAACGTAATATTTTTAAAATAATCGAGAAGAATGATTATTAAATAGTTTGATCATTTATTATTCTTCAGTTAAATGTCAACTAGAATGGTGTCCAGAGGAGGTAAAACCAGATTTTATGGTTTCCTGTGTATGGTTCTGGTTTTCTTGGCCGTACTGTACGTGTTTCGTGAGACTCAAGTGGAATTGGACAGTGTTCGTGATTCCGCTTCTTCGTGTTCACATCAGTTGGAGTCGATTTCATCACAGTTGCAAGGTACACCGTTGAAATAGTCACAGGAAATTTTGGTGTACATACAATTATCTCATTTCACAGTTGTTGTCGAGTTAAAACTGAAACTGGAGAGATCGTTAGAAGACGAAAAACGTGAACATCTTAAAACCAAGGACGACCTTAATGCATTAATTTTAGACGAGAAACAGTTGCGTGATAAACAAAATGTCAATTCTATGAATCGTTATAACGAGATTGAACGAAATCATGAAGTGTTACAGGTATAGTACATTTTTATATTTTACTTATCGTAGGTGTATTATGTAAACATTAAAATTTTTTTGAATAATATTAGATACCTATACAATTAATGTTAAAGTAAGTATCTACATAACAATTTTTATTATATTAGCGACGTATAAATAAAATCTGATGTAGTAATATAATCAAATATTGCTGTAAACCAATCCTTGGATTGAAAATTACAGAGAGAAAGATTGATATATCGGTAGATTCATATTATACATAATGTATAATTTGTATTTGTGTGTTTAATATAATTTAAAGGAGGAAGAAAAAAAACTGAGGGAGGAACTGGAAAAAATGAAATTAAATTTGTTGAAAAAAGAAGAAGATAATAAACAACTTACTCAAGATTTAAATGCTGCAATACAGAAGCTTAAAGTGAGTTAACATAAAGTTTTAAAAATATTCAATATTGACATTGTTTTTATTTTTAATTTAAGGATGAAAAAGTTAAGATGGAAAAAGCAAATGTAATAAATATTGAAAATAATGAAAATACAAAAGATGTACAAAAATTGAATGAATTATCTGGTATAAAAGTTATTCAGAAGCCAAATGATACAAATGCTACAAAAGTATGTTATTTGATAATTATATAATAATTTACGATTTTAGTGAACTATTTTGTAAAATTGATTTGGTTTTTTTTTTGTTAAAGTCGAGTTCAGTAACTCCTGCAATCAATCCACAAGCAATAGATGGAGCTACGGCTAAAAGTTCAACGCCAATGGTATGCATTGGTTTTACTGTAAAATATCAATATATGATATATTCGATTTGAATGTTTAATGATATTTTTTTATAGATAAGTTCTAAAGCGACAAACGATTCTCAACAAAATGAAAATGTAATATAATTTTGTAATATAAATAATTTTAAATTTGTGTTTAGATTTATAATTTTTTTTTTTTTTTTGTTAAATATTATTGAAATGTTTGATGTTTGATAGGATGAAGTAAATCCGATTAATCAACCTAAAATGGAAATAAGCTCTGGTAATCTACTCAATAATGCTCCTATATCTCAAAATGAAACTAGTCCATCACAAGTAAGACACTTAGTATTATTTATTTATATGACATATAAATAGTCTGTATTTTGTTATTACCCACATGAATGTATTTATATTTTTTTATTAGGAATCTCAGGTCGATGGAAATGAATCTATGAAAGCTATGCCTGCACCACCTCAAGAAGATAGGATTGAGAAAGGACAATTAAATAAGTATAATTAATTCTAAATATCTAACATTTAATTGTTTCTATTGCATTTAATCAATTTTATTTTATTAATTAAATTCTAGTAACGAAGAAGATAAATTACCATTACCAAATAAAAAGAATAAAAATTCCTATAAAGATGATTATGATCAAGACCATTTTAAAGAAGACGGTAAGATAGAAGGCTGTTATTTTATTAAATAAATAATTACACTTTTTATTTCCTATAGTTAATGATAAACATCAATATTTTAATTACAGTTGTAGAATATTGTCTTAATAATTATATTATATTTTTTTATAGAAGACGATGAAGATATGAATGATTTTGATGCTAGAGAAGAAAATCAACCTATACGTAAATACAATTTATTTATATTTTAATATAAAAATATGACATTTTTATCAGGAAGAAGCCATCCGTTGATTATATTTATCTACCCAATTGACAATATGCCAAAAATCGTTTTACATAGAACTGCAATTGCAGTTTAATTAAAGTTAAATTTAAAGTTTAAATACTTATTAATTCAATTTAAAGTGAAAAATATTTTTGATCACAATTTGAAATTTTTTATAGAATAATAAAAGATTTAAGGTATTATAACTTTTTGGTCCTACAATATTTTACATAAGTATTTTCAATATTTAAACTCTAAATTCAACAATACAATATTTTATGTTTTGCATAGTAATTAAATAAGAAAAATGTATAAATTAAACATGTAATTAATAATAATAATAATAATAAAAAATGTTTTGTGTATAAATAAGTAAATATATATAAAGCTAATGGGTATTATAAAATCAAAAAAATATAGTTGTATAGAATTTGTGTATTTACTACGGGTTTCTACTCGGTGATTAATAAAAATTGTAAAAAAATATTAAACAACCTAAAAAAAAAAAAAATAGTATTGAAGTATTAAACATTAAAATTTACTAGAATATTGAATAATAATATAAAATTTCTATTAAAATCATATTTAACGCTAATAATAATTTAATTATACAAATAAATTAGAAAATAAAATTATTTCCAAATGAGAATTATTAGAAAACAATTTTAATTCTCTTGGAATTCACTAACTTATATAATATGTAGTTTTAATAAATTGTATATTGGTAAAACTAATAGGAATTGTAAAACTAAATATATAGAACATAATTTCTCCTTGTTATTATTATTGTTCATTTTTATTTTGTACTTTTGTTGTATTTTCTTTTCACTTTATACCTGATGACGATTTTTGGTGGAAATTGGTAGTAAATAATCAAATTTTATATTATTTATTGGTTTTATTTAATATATTTAAGATTTTTTTTACATAATGTGATTATTTACATATGTAATGACTTTATTCCAACAAATAAGAGTTATTTGAAAAACACATTTTAAGTAATAGTTTTTTGATATATATATTTTTTTTTCTTGTTTCTATTAAAATATGTATAAAATAATATTTCAAGACGCAATAATTATATATATTTTATAACTTATTTCAGTAACCCATTATCTCGTTCGTTTGATAAAACATGTGATTTCAATGAGATTAATTTTTTTCTATTGTTTTTCAGGGTATGCAAGGTAGAACATATCTCAACAATTGCACTGTAATCAAAGACAAAATTGGATATAAAAAATAATGTCGCCATAATTATTAATTTCATTTTTATATGATGATAAAAATAGTATTATTAATAATAATAATATTGTAATAATTTAATTTTAAATTTACTTAAGTATTAGTAAAATTAGATTAATGTTTTGTAAATCTCTTTAATTTAATGATGAAAAATGATTGTTGTCATTGTATGCAGATTTTTTTTTAATTTTCTATATAATTTATTACTATTTCGGTCTGCGAGTAATTTTACATAATTTTTTGTTATTATTAATTTTTTTTTTTATAGCATACATTTGTCTTACTATTTTATGTTTATTTATTTTTCTTTTCAATTGAAAATAATACGTTTTTTTTGATAGTAAAACATATTTATTAATTGGTTGATGAATTTATTGATGAAGTATCTATAAAATAAATTAACTATATCGACTTGTAACAAATATGATAACTGCCAACCAGTGCTTGAATTGGAGAGGTCGGACGCAGGTGGACTTGTTCAATTCTTTTCATATTTTGAGAGCACCCATTCAAATTATTTTTATTAGAACGGGGGGAACAGAACGTGTTATTTTGTTAAAATAATATTGAAATTTTGATTTTGTAAAATTGCATTGAATATAAGCTAATGAGAAACTATTTAATGGATTATTTTTTGATAATTCATAACAAGAATATGAAATTGTGTGGGACTTCTAGTATAAACTTTTAAACCCGGCTCTTATGTATTGTTTTGGATACGCAGAGGAAAAAATATTTGCCAAAGAAGAATGCCGTCCTAAAAAGGAAAAATACAGAAGTAAATCACAGTTACTACTAACAGTTGTGAAATGTCATAAAATTAATTGCCTATGTACCAAATTAGTTGGAGTAAAAATGTAATTATTAATTTTTATATGTTAATAAATGTTAAGTTAAAAGAAATATATATTCATTGTAATTGTTGGTATATATTATCGATATAATATATTGTAATAATTTGATGAAGACGAATGGTTGCAGAGGGGTGATGGTGTCCCCACGGGTCTGGTTGACTTTAATCGTTGTAAAGTACGCTAATTTTTTCTGAAGTCTTGGCGTCCTCATTTTGTAATTTTTCCAATTCGAGCACACCGTCAGTTGGTATTAAAACGATATAATATTTTTTTTTTATTGGAAAACAATTGTTAAGACGTTTGACTCGTGAAGCACGAGTTTAAAACGATTTGACACGTGTTAGCGATTAACGACATAATCTATCTGATATTCTTCTGGTCTTTTCTAGACGTTTACATCTTATATATGTGAGTATATTTGGTAGAAAAGGATATGAGACTGATAGAAGAGAATGCAACGTTAGAATGGACTTTGGACAGAGAAAAATGGAGAGGCTTACTAGTGGCAGCGCAGGTCCTTAATGGACCGTTAAGGTGTTGATGATGATGATGATGTCCTTCTGGTCTAGGTAAATTTAACTGGCACTCGTCATTCTTACTCCCGTCGATTTCCGAGTTTTGATTTATGATAATAAATGATATCGTTCGATACTTTGGAGTTCAACATTATGATATACAAGCGCGTGCGATGCGCGGTTAGAGGTGCTTATTAAAATTATATAAAAATTACTGGGGATAAAATAAAATGCGAGAACGGTTTTTATCGATTGTCAACGAATAGTTTTCGCTCGTTTTTTTTTTTTTTTTGTACGCTATATTTTTAGTGCACATACTTTCCGGTGCGCATATGTTAATTTTTCTTTCGTTGACTACAAATGTATATACAAACGCTCGACGCGCGGTTATTATAAATATCACTCGTCGTTGGGCGGGAAAGAGAAGACAACGCGTTAAAATAATTACGTTTAATAAACGATGCACGAATAGAGAAATAGAAAATAAGAATTAAAATTTGTACAATTTAACGTTATTTACAATTAATAATAATAATAATAATACACCGTTTCTTACGGTGTAACATTACGTAAACAACGGTGCGGTCAAGTGATCCTATTACTTGTTTTTATACGAATAATAATAAAAATTATCACGCACGTACGCGTTCATTATATTGATTTATTATATTATTATGTATTTACGCCGCGTATAGCTATGCGATTCGGTACAGTTCGGCAGCGCCTGACATCCCGTAATAATAATAATAATTATTCCGTTATATTATATTCTATCGAACCGTAATAAAACGCAATTCGTTTCGTTCGTGGCATAACAATAAAGATTATTAAAAAAAAAATAATACGTTATAAAATATAGGGGTGGTACGTCAGTCAAATATTCAGTCAATATTCAAGAACGATATTGGGACTGATTGCAGAAACGCAGCAAATACAGTGATGTTTTTAACGATTTGTTTTTGTTTTTTTTTTTTTTTTGATAAAAATACTGTACAATTGCAATCGAAAACCACAAATTTTTTTTTTTTTTTGTAAAATTAACGATGACATAAGCGGAGTATCGTCGAATGATGACTGCGCACGAATGAAAAGAAAGAAAAAAATTATAACGATAATAACCGGATTTTTTCGTTCCGTTTCAAATAAATAGGGAGAATATTATGCCGAGCGGCCGACCCCTAACCGGTTTTCGTCCGGCGGAGCTGGGGGGATCTTTCATCCAGTCCGACGATAATATTTTGGTATATATAACCAACCGCACGACGGCGCACGGGGACACGTTTCGTTCGCGTTCGGAAATAATAACACTTCGTCGTCTTATGTACATTATAATACATACACTACGACAATATTGTTTATAAACATATATTACGATTTCAATTCAAACGTAAAATCTATAATTATTTTTATGAAAAAAATCTTGAATCACATCATCATAGAAACTGTTGTCCGTTTGTTTTTTTCTTTTTAATTTGACTCATTAATTCTTCATTTAACGAATCCGTGTTTGAACACACGAAAAGATCAATTGAAAATTAGGTAAAATATTTGTACTGTTAACACGATAATAATATTAATTATTAATTACCTAATGCACTACAACACACACACACACCGTTAGGCGATTTACGGCAATAACGTTAGCAACGAGAGATGGGCGTTAATAACGAGACGTGAAATAATATTTAAATCGCAACGTTTTCAACAGAAAAAAAAAAACATAATTTTTAAAACAATTTAACCGTGTTTTTGTTCGATAAATTTTCTTTTTTTCCCCGTTGATTTTTAATGTAACCAACGCTTCTGTTGTATAGCGACATGTTATTAGAACAAGAATAATAAGTCAAGGGAGGAACGCGATGGGTTTAAACATTTTTTTTTTTTTTTTATGCGAATCACGCATATCCAATTATTACTAATTATTACTAATTACTAGTGCCTTTTGAAATATACGTATTTGTTAAAACAATAATAAAAAATTATATTATAGAAATTCGATTTTATTTTTATACAAATAATTCTACACCGCGTAACTCAACACGAAAATAATATTTTAGATTACAGTAATTTTTAACAGATAATAATTGATGAACAGTTGGGTCAGCTGGGTCGAGCCATGAAAACATGATCCGTTCAGTAACTTCAATAAACCACTTACTATTACTTACCGACTAATGCCTAACCTTATTTCTCCACATAGTTATTCCATTATTTTTATTATGTTGTGTTTAAAAAGCAACCAGCAATCGAATGTCCAATTGGAAACTATTTTCGGGATATATTTATACATTATAATTTATGACATAATAATAACATATTGTCACTAGGCCTCGGATCCACGTTTTGAAAAAAAGCGGACGGACCGTGGCCCGATTTCGACGTGGACTTCGGCTCAACTGTTGTGAGCTAAATAATATAAAAGACCATATTATGTTATATAACAAGGTTATAATAGTGTTATATAATTTATTACGTAGTCAATTTGAAATTTGGTTTGCATTAACATTAATTATAGTAACTCATCCCACAGCCGTCTGCAAAAGTAATCGTTTAAATTCCACGTACGTTATAAATATTCATTATGAAAAAAAAAAAATAACACGCATTAAAATAATATTACACGTATTATTTACCATATATATAAACTTATTCATGAATAAATAATTTATTCATCATGAAACTATAAAAAGAACACATTATATTAATATTATTTATATAATTATCTATAAATAAAATGTATTATAGCATAATTTACCTATGTCGTTAACTCGTTTCTTTTATTAATACAAATTTTATCGTTTTTATTAAAATTTCAAACTTGTTTATTGAAATTTAAAATTTTTAACATATCGTTTATGGTTTTAATTTAAAATATTATTTTAATTTATTACGTATGTAATAAAAGTATATTATTCTGAGCTGGCGTGATGATGGACTTATTAAATTTAAGACTTCAGGCGGGAGGTGGTTCTTGTCAGCTATGTTCAGTTGAACCGCACTTTAGCAATAAGCAAATCTTTGGTATCTCACTTCATTCGTACATAATAAGTATTACATACTTACTTTATTTTTTTTTTATTAAAAGATTTGTAATGACGATAAAGATGAAGAAGAAAACGATACAATTCAAAATTAACAAACCAATAAGATAAAAAATACGTGCCGCGGACTTTGCGGTGACTGTATTATTATTATTATTATTATTAAATTATCTATATAGACTATAATAAGTATCAGTTTTCAGATGCGTTTCCCAACCTGCGCACAAAGAACTATTCCAGTTACGGTTGTGTCTGCAGAAAGATTATTTTCCAAAGTAAGTTTCCTCGTGTATACTTTAGCGGTATATAATATTATGTATTAGCAGGCGGTGTATTGCAAAATTTTTTTTAAAAAAACAAAATAAATCAGATTAGTGCTCTTGAAATTCATGTGATAAAATCCGTCATTTTAATAGAAAAAAGAAAGTCTTCATAACGTTTATGGAAATAATCGAATTTTTTTCTTTCAATAGTACAAACACGAAATAAAATCGAATTCCGTTTTAGTAAAATTTTGATGCGCTCCGACTATTTTTTCGTATTTTTTCGCATTCCCCCCCCTCCTAAAACATATTTTATAGTCTTTACAAATTTCTAAAAAAAAAGAAAAAAGTTAGAAATTCACAGAAGTATTCACAGAAGGACTTCTCATTATCATTGGAGATGAACGTTACAGAGGCATGTGGGTAGTGTGAGAAACACGATTTAAGATCGTATTTTAATAATATAATCGTGACGAGAAGTATCTCTAATGACGAGCAATTTGATAAACGGGAGTTGTGGGAAATATTTAAGATCGTAAAAAACGAGACATAAAAACGCACGCTGTTGTCACGTGGCAAACTGAAGGTTAAAAAAATAAGTTTAAAATAATATAATTAAATTTATTTATATATATATATACATACAAGGTCACTCATTTTCTGAATTATATAAAAACTCGGAGACTTGCCCATTTATACAGACAACGGAACGGCCAGTTTTTACACGCACACAAGGTAATTTTTTTAATTAAATGACTTATAACTATACTTATTAAAACTATATTATTAATATACTATAAATGCTAATTTATATTAGCTGTTTAGCAAACATAACGAAACGAAAAGAATTTTCCCAACAATATCTGCTTCGCGTTTTGTTTCCGTTAATAGAATAAAATTCGTCGTTTTCGTGTCGTGTCTCGTTAATAACATCTAAATAAATAATACTGTTTTACTGTACTCGTCAGGACGTTATTGTTTTGTTTTCATAGTATAAATAATCGAATTAAAAAATGTAAGAATAATAAAAAATTGTTTGAACAACCGGTTGGTTTGTTCGTTTTTAACTAACTGTTGTTTTTTTTATGTCCGTGTATTGCCGGACATATCTTCTATATATCGGGAATATCCCTGTGGAAGGCGATCAGAACGGCTCTTCGGCCAGTTGTAAAAGGCGACTAATGAGGTCAGGTCGTCAGTCGGTGTAAAATGGTGTCAAATGGTATGAGAGGTCTTAAGCAAAACGTACGGAGTTTGTCCCATCTCGGATGTGTGCGGGTATAACAGGGGAGAGAAAATAACGTAGCTGGAGATGGAGGAGGCCTAAGGGATATAGTGTGCGATACCAGCCGGATAGCTTGTGTGGTAGCTGTTTCACTTGTCATGTGTACAGGACTATCCAACGCGTGTAGTGCCAACGGTGTAGGGACATCACCACTGAGCTCTTAGAGAAACCTGCGTCTAGGTGCGAAAGATAGGTATAAGGTACGTGGAACGTTGGAACGTTAACTAGTTGAAGTATTAAAAAGGAGGAAAATAAATATTTGTTGTGTGCAGGAAACAAAGTGGAAAGGGGAGGAAGCAAAAGAAATAGGAGATGATTATAAAATAATATATTCAGGTAAGACTAGTACAAGGAATGGTGTAGGAGTAATAATGGACGAAGAGATGAAAAGTAAAATAGTAGACGTAGTAAGGAAAAGTGATAGTAAAGTAATTCCTGGCGAGGGGGTAATAACAAATCATAAAAAGAATATAGGGAAGGAGTCGAGGATTTGATGGTGGAAATTAATAGGGGACAAAGAAAAGGAGTTTCTAAGGAAGATAAAAGAAAGAATGACGTGGAGTGTTGTGGGAAATATAAATGATGTGTGGAATAGGATTGTTACTTTTGTAAAAAATACCGCAAATGAAATTGTCGGTGAGAGGAGGAGTAGTACGTGAGAGAGAGTAAAGAAACGAGGATGAGGAAGTGCAGAGAATTATAGCGAGTAAGAAAAAGCAATTTAAGGTATGGCAAAAGAGCAGAATGAGAGAAGGTTGGATAGAATACAAAAGTTTGGCGAAGGAAGCAAAAAAGGCAGTAAGCAAAGCAAAGTTTAATGGGTATGATGAGTTATATAATAAGTCGAGACCAAGAGAAAGTGAAAGAGAAATTTATAGATTGGTTAAGATTAGAGAAAAACGATCCAATTATTTTCAAAAGGTATGGTGTATAAAAAAGGAATGATAAGAGGATGTTAACGAATAAGGAGGACGTGAAAAAGAGACGGAAAGAATATTTTTAAAAATTACCGAATGAAAAATATCCAAGAGAGGCGTTGGAGGATATTTCGTGAAACGAAGTTCTAATATGTTTAATTAGTGAGAAGGAGGTATAGGAAATTCTGTCGTCTAATTGTATACAATATTTTTTCCTTTTATCACCTTCCACATTCAAAAAAATTCGATCATAGATAAGAAATGTTCACGTTCAGCTTCTGATTTAAGACAATTATATAATTCTAAAAACAATGGTCGAGGCATATTTCTTAGAAGAATTTCCTACAAATTTAATATCTATATACTCACGTTCTCTCGGATTTCTCTCTAAAAAACCTGTCTATATACGAGTAGATAGGTACGTAATAAATAGCTCATTCACCTATTCTATTCATTTATTCTATTAACAATATACAAACAAATAAATTTACACTTACTAAACCACCATTATTCATTGTATCAATAAAAAAAATATTATTTTAAAATATTTATATAATTATTATGAGTTAGGACGGAGTTCTTGTAGTCGGACATCTTGACTGTTCAATAGTTGTTTTTCTAATATTCTTTAAACATTATCACACAATTTTGGAGAGGTCATGACGTGACAATATATTTTTTAAATACGATTTTATAATTTTAAATTTCGAAAAATCTCTCTCGCAACCAACCTGAGTAATTGAAAAATATGTAAGCGATAATGTACGTAGTTTTTATTTTTTTTTTATTTTTAGGTTTTGCTTTTAATAACGTAATTTGAAATGCGATAAATGTTATAAAGTTTAAAGTGGAGAAGCCGCGCAAATACATAAAAAACAAGAGGAAGCGACTATAAAGAAAATCCCCCTTCCTTACATGGCACTATCCACCTCTGTTCATTTATTTACATTAAATAGACCGAGTACGAGTAGAATTGATCATAGTTTTTAATTTGTGCAGTGTTCAGTTAACCAATACATTTTTACACTGTCAGTGCAAACCCGAAGACTTGACGAATCGCAACTATTAAAAGTAAGTAGACAATACGCAATTACATAGGTACTAGTTATTGTTTTTTTTTATACTTAAACATTTCTGTTATTATGAATTGTATTAAAAGATAATTGAAAATATAACACAGTCAATAATATTGAAAATTTCAGTTGAATTCGAATTTGAAACGCCATGTCATGTAATATAATATTAAATAATACGCAATATATTTTACGAGGAAAATAGAAATTTCTATAAATTAGTAATATATGTACGTTAATAAAAATTGTATATATAAACCTATTTCATTTATGTTATTAAAATTTATAAAAGTAAAAAAAAAACATATATATTTTATAGATAAATTAAAAATCAAAAAAAGAAAACATTTTTTTTAAAATTGTAATACTCTTAAAAAATTAAATAATATACATTAAAAAAACAACAATTTGTATAATAAATTAATATATATTATATAAAAAATTAAATATGAAAAGAAAAAAATGCCTAGAGTAATTAATGTAACAAGTAGTTGCGACCACAAGTCATCATCGAGTTATAATGAATTATAATAAAAAAAAAAAAACGAAAAAAGGCATATAAAATAAAATATTAAATTAATAAACAATCGTTTTCTATATCAGAATGTATACTATGATTACATTTTAAGACGTGTTCAGCAAAATTAGTATTAGAAGATTTTTTTTTAAATTTTATCTCTGAAATATGTTCTTTGTATCGAATTAAATAATTTCTAGTGGCCTTTCCGATATAAAAATTTATTACAACTATAAATTAGTTTAAAAACGCTATAATTATCATAATTGATAGAATTATTATTTGTAAATTTTTTAATTTTATTATTAATGGTTCGAATCGAACTATTTTTAGTTTTAAAAGCTATTTTAACATTATTATTAGTATTTCTATTCAAAATATTAGCAAATTTTTCTGACAAGAAGTTATGGTATTTCATTGGACAATAATTAATTGCATTACTGGGTAAAATATTAGTTTGATTTCGTAGTTTTACTTTAATTTTTTTTTGAGAATTTTTTTACATTATTTATGTCAAAATTATTTTTAATTCCACAAATTATTATTGAATTCATTATTATAGTTAGATTTGTTTAAGGGAACACTCTCGTGTCTACATAAAATAGAATGAAAATAAGCAAATTTTTGTGAAAATGGATAGTTAGAATCATTCAGAATAATTGTATCAGTTTGAGTCGATTTTTTATATTTATATATTGAAAATATATAAATAAAAATGTATTTTGTTAAAACAGATAATTAATTAAATATCGTCGACTAAAAGAAAAAATAAATAAATTATTGTGTTTCAATCTCTGTAATCATAAGGTTTTTTTTGTCTTTTGTACAATAAAATTATTATTTTTGTCAGCCAACAATAATGGTCGGACACTTCATCATTGAAAAGTATTGGCAATAATAATAGTATACAATGAGCAAATAAATCGAAAACATCCTTGATGTACGGACCATGCGAACATAAACAGCGCATAAATAGAATTTCAATGGACGCAGATTTTTTTTTTTTAAATTCATATAGAGTTTTATTGTCGAGGCCTCGGTTGATTTATATATTATTCGCTCTTTGTTGCTTTTCGTTTTTGGATACATAAAACTTCATATTTTAATTTTTAGTAAAAGAGATTACTTATTTTCGAGAGTTCATGGTTTGGTAAACACGCGGTTATATACATTCGAAATCTGTGTTCGGGCGGAACTTTTTTATAATACCTAAGGTATTATCTACTAAAAAAACAAAATAGACTGAAAAATCTCTCAACGGGTATGAGTCGGTCGAAAGTAAATATGCTAAAACGACGAATGTACGTATTGAATTTTAGATCGTAAGTCATTGATTTTTTTTGAAGCCTAGTTCATATAAGTTTGATCCGATTTCCCATTGCCGTCGTGTTTATCAGTAATCATTGAAGTCATTACATAGGTATACAATTATCATTAGCCTTCATTTGCCTTATTGGTTTTACAATTCGAAAATTCTGGCATTTTTTATTTTTTTTTTATAACAAATTACATCGAATCGCGTTATTACGTTAAAAAAGTAACACTGTGGCGTGTGAACGATTGAAATGCAGGACGATTTAAACAAGCCATCGGTTTTTTCCCGTTGCTTGATCATTTATCAAAACGAAATACATCGCTATACGGCTGAAAACGATGCGCATTAACACAGAATTATGACGACTTTTTGCGCGGAAAACATTAAAGCCCCAAAGACCACGGTCGTTTAAACGAGAACATATATTATTAACTCGTTCGTTAATTTTTTTTTTTGCATAAAAATTGTATTTACGGTCATCGCTAAACAGATTTTAATCGAATATTAATCATTTACATTAAAAAAAAAAAAACATAAAACGTTTTCTCTAAAATTCATTTTTTAGTTCATAAAATTGTTAAGAATATTGTACGGTTTTTAAATTATACCATAGACAATTTTGGGAAACTGTATTCTGAATTAACAATAATAAAGAAAACTGGGTGTCAGAGGACGAGGGTCCCAGTTTTTTTCTGTCGAGGGGCAGAAGTGAAACTTTAAAGCGGCGTGTTACTGAACTAGATATTATAGAAATTGTGTGATTTAAGATAAGTTAAATTAGAAATGTCGATGTTAAAATAATATTAATTTGTTAAGAAAGTGAGTAAAATAAAGAATCAAATTTTGTGTTTGCTTTTAGTAACGAAATTTAATTTGTAGTTATTTATCAACAAATAAACATTAATTGTTTGATTCTATAAAAGATAAAGAAAAATTAAAAATATGAAACATATGTTTTTGACGTAATTTTATTAATGTATCTAGAAAAGTCAGCATCAAATGGTAGTACCATAATTCGTTGTCGATTAAATGTACATATAAAATTCAAATTCGATTATAATTATGATTTAATAGTTACTATGTTTTAAATATAAATAGTATAAATTAAATATATTAAAGCAAAATATGTTAATAGGTACTCCTTATATGTATAATAACAAAAATAAATATTGAAAATGTTAAAACATATTCGAATATAAAAATTTTAAAACTAGTATAAAATGTATGAAAAATAATTAAAGTAAGTAAATATTGTACGCAATATCTTTAAGATAAGAATTTTCGATTTGGATAATCCTCTGCAATTATATTTTTATATTTTCAGCTTAGTTTTTATTCGTTTTATTGCTTAGGGTACTTTGAGTACCTACCATATAATAAGTATAACTTTAATACTTTATATTATCATTTAATAATTCAATGAATAAATGTCATAGTAATTGAGATACATAATCTTTTTGTTTTTATTTTACTTAGACATTTATTAATTGTCTTGTAATACAATGACATCATAAACGTTAAAAAATATATATTTATTATTTACTAAAGTAATAATTGTTTAAAATAAAATGGAATTATAGAGTACCTATATATTTTTATTTAGGTTAAAATGTGGTGGGAGCCAGTTATTTGCATTTTGTTTTTGACGTCTGTATCGTGTGACATAGTGGTTAAAACAATCAAAGGTGAATTAAGAGGACAGTCTCTAAAGTCAAGAAACGGACGAGATTATTATTCATTCACTGGTGTACCATATGCAAAGCCACCACTGGATGATCTTAGATTTATGGCAAATTATTTTACATTTATAACAAATGCTTTGTATGAAAACCATGATAATAAAATTTTATACAACCGATTTTAGCCTCCGAAACCAATTGACCCGTGGGAAGGAATTTTTAATGCAACAAATGAATCGAACATGTGTCTTCAAAATAACGTGATATTTTTTGCACTTAAAAACTTAATACAAGGTCAAGAAGACTGTTTGTATTTGAATGTTTACACGCCGAATATAAATAAAAATATGCCAGTCATGTTTTGGATCCACGGCGGAGGTTTTTTTGCCGGCTATGGCGGGTCCAGTGTATACGGACCTGAATATTTTATGGACAAAGATGTTGTTTTAGTTACCATTAATTATAGGCTAGCGTTATTTGGTAATATTTACATTTTTTATTATTATATAAAAGTGTTTCGGTGTTTGTGTATAATTTTGGAGTTATTTTTATAGGTTTTATTAGCATGGAAGACGATGTGATACCTGGCAATTACGGAATGAAAGATCAAGTCATGGCATTACGATGGGTCCAAGAAAACATTGCAAATTTCGGCGGTGATCCTGGGCAGGTGACAATTTTTGGTGAAAGCGCCGGCGGTGCTAGCACGGGATATCATTTGTTATCGCCGTTGAGTAAAGGCCTCTTCCATAAAGCCATACTCCAAAGTGGTACGCCTTTATGCACCTGGGCTATATCACCACCAGGAGTAATTCGTAAACGTACCGTAGCAGTTTCTACATTAGCAGGATGTTTTGCTGACACGTCTGAAGAAATTTTAAACTGTTTAAGGAAACTGCCTGCGACGTATCTTGTTGAACTTTATAATAAAATGTTTGTAAGTTATATTATGTTTTGTAATTAATATATATATATATATATATTTAATTTAAAAGTATTTATATTTTAGGAATGGAAGAGTTCTCCATGTGTATTACTTACTCCTGTAATTGAATCGTGCGATTCAAATCAAGAAACATTCATTTGTCATAATCCAGTTACTGATTTCAAACAAGAATCAATGGTTCCTATAATTGTTGGTGTGAATTCTGCCGAAGGAGGCCTATTTGCTTCACGTATGTACAAATTGGTCGATTTCATAAATTATGTATACATAAATGATGCATTTTCATATTATTTATCTTTATATCAACGTACATAACGAAGATTATTATTTAGAACTGTATTTAGTATTCCCAGATTTCAGTTGTTTTATTAAAATACTCTATGTTTGAAAAATAGAATAAAATGTATAAATTCATTCTAATTATATATATATATATATATATATAATTTATATACTTATTATATTAAACTATATATATTTTAATTTTATTTAATGGGCTTGTTTTATTACGTTGTTAGAACGTTCTAAATCGTCGGTTGAATCTATAATTTGTACTTGTACTATAACAGAGGCCTCAAACATTTTATAGGTACAACGTACTTCTGAACATTTTTAAATTTAGTTGGCCCATTTAAATTTGACTAGGTGACCTACCTAAAAATCAGAAATATTTAAGGTTGAAATTTAATTTTATTTCTTTGTCTTTTAAGTTTCAAATAGATAAACAATTATTCTTTTTCATCTTATATTCCTCATGGGAAAACTCTTTGTGGCTTATCAAACATTTTACTGATACCGATTTTTTAGTCACGATCCACAGTTTGGGAACCTCTGTATTAGAACATTAATTTTTCTTTTAATCGTAATCAAACATAAACTAAATGTCAAGTACAGATAATAATCAATGTGAAATATTCGTTTACTAGCCTTAATTATTACGTACAGATACACTATACTTATACTTAATTTTATTATATTAAACACATACACATTTACAAATGTAGTCACACTTATAAATAAATAATACTAATAATACAAATATTAATATTAATATTAATACAAATATTTACTAAACACTATACATTCGCATTTACATTATATTAAATACATAAATATAAATTTAATTTAAAAATGTGTAATTTCAGCATTATACAATGATACGTCCTTATTATATCCTGAAGTGATTACGGATTTTACTCGTGTATTGCCTAATGTATTATTGTTAAAACACTTGACATTGCCCGAACATTTGGATGAAATTGGCGAACGGATAATTACAAAGTATTTTCCAAATAGAACGATGGATGAGAACACGCATTCAAATGCAGTAGATGTATTTAAATCATATTCTATGTATTTCAATAAAACAATAAAAAAAAAAATTAGTAAAAACTATAAAATAATACTAAAAATTAATATAAAATTTGTTGGTGTATAAAAGAGGTCAAAAAAGTTAAAAAAAAAACAATTTTCGAGTTATTGTTTCGATTACAAGTCATTGTCAGGTGTGAAATGAAAAATAAAATCAATTTTTTTTATAATAATCATAATTTTCTTTATGTATTTTTGTTCGCTTTTATTTTTACTTTGATTGTCATATTTTTTTTTAAATTTTATTTTTTCATTTTTCATTTTTAAAAGACAATGACTTTTGATCGAAATCGGTTGCATATATTAACACATTTTACACAACAACTCTATATTTTTTGATACTCATTGCCTTGATTTAATATACACAAATAATTTTTGTATATATTAATTTATTTATATTGGGATATAAAGTGGGATATCTAGTGATTTACAAAAGTTTAAACTTATTGATATGTATAAATTAGATGATTGGAGATTCCCTTTTCGTATCGTGTGCTGTGGACATGGTCGTAAAACTGTCTTCACCGGTCTATTTTTATCTATATGATTATCAAAATGAGCTCTCATTTAATGATGTCTTCAGCCAATGTGGAAAACCTCTTGGAGTGACCCATTGTGATGACATGATTAGTTTGTTTCCAATTAAGGCCTTTTTTCCTCAAGGTTTAAACAAAAACGATGAAGAAGTTTCCAAACTTATGGTTGATATTTGGGTGAAGTTTGCTTCATCTAAGTGAGTAATAATAATAATAATAATCAGTATAAGTACATATATAATTAAAGTTTTTTTTTTCAAAATATATTTTGAAGAGTAAATATTCAAAATAAGTTATAGGTACCATTATATTGTGAATATAGTTTATACTATTTTTTACTTAAAATGAAAAAGTAAGATAAAATAATTGAAATCAATTTGTGTCTAGAGAACCAACTATTAATGGAAAGGACAATGGAATAACCTGGCCAGTATTTACTTCAATCGAAGAGTCATCAATACTGCACATCGATTCAGTCAATCCGAAAATTATTAAGAATTCATTCCAGGAGAAATATAAATTTTGGAAGGAACTACCTATATATTCTCGCTTGGAGAGATTAGCAGCATTGAAGACATCTGCAAGCGCAAAAAATGAATTGTAGTTTTATAAATATTTTCTAATTACGAATATTTAAAATAAATTTGGATATTTCAAAAAAATGTGACTTTTTAGTAGTTATTATAATGTATTTACAATTATATAACGATAGAGTTTAAAATGTGTGAAAACCTAAAATTATATTCAACTATTCCTTTTTTTTTTTTTGGATAAAATTTTAGAAATTAAATTTTTTTTGGAATTATAACAAAGATATTTGTGCAAATCTAATGTAATATATTATTTTGTAATGAAATAATAAAATAATAAAGCAAAAAAAATTATTAATTAAAGTAGTCTTAAAAATATGTACTCGATTTGAATGGAATAATAGTTATATAATAATTCTTACATAAAAACATGCTTAAAAGTACACATTTTAATAACAATACATAATAATTCATAAATCGTAAAGGGTTCTTTCAAATGAGATGGTATTGTGGAAGCCGGGAATGAGAAACACTTTTTTTTTCATTTAAAATACACCGTCTTAGTATTCATTTAAAAAATATTTATTACATGCCAAAATATGCAAAATATAAATGTACATACACAGTAACTATAGGTCATGAAATACATATTTATAAGAACTAAGTTACCAACCAATAAAAAGATGCAAAAATATTATAAAATATTTATAAATATTTGCCTCAGTAACAATTATTATTATTATTATTATTATTATTATTATATATATATATATATGTATATATATATATATATATATATATATATAGACATATAGACCTCTTTACTGTATCCGATGACAATGACCCAGACTAATTCTTATTCATATTATGTGCCCTTTGATGTTTGGTAAAGCCATAATTGGTTTTGAATACCCGATCGAATTGTAAACAGAAAAATTGACCAGCTTCGTTGTATGTGAGCTTTAGACTGGGTAAATTAATGTTTTATTTTGACTGTTATCGTACAGTAAAAATACCAGTAAATTATGATTTAAATTTGTGCATATTATATTTTTGATCCAATAATATAAATAAAATTGCGGTTTTTATTCGACGCGAAGGTAGGTTAGATAACAACTGTGGAACGTAAAGTAAACAGTATAGTGTTTGAACCAACTTCTGTAATTAAAAAATGTCTCGAGAAAAATTTCAAATAAATTGAAACATCCATAACTCAGCTAATAATGGACTTAGGAAGTTGATTAAACCACTAAAATTCATTAAAAAATACGGACAAAAATAATCTGTGGTTAATTGGGGGGGGGTTTACTATTTAAGAAAAAAAAGTTGTATTGCACATGCGCAACATATTAAACCAAAGGAAAAAAGTTCAAATGGCATAAAAATATGTATAATTTAGTATAACAATTAACTAAAAAAAAAAAAATTCAAATAGCATGACTCTGCGCAGAGATATCGAGTGTTTTCAATTATCGTTTACATACTGTATATAAATCATACAGCGAAGCACGGTAAAAAAAAAGCAAACACACACCAGTACGCAAGTGAACTACTGTGATGATGGTGATAAAATGAATGTTGGGCAGACTCGTAACGAGTCGGTGGCGTTACTCTTACTATAACTACGTATTGTTCAAATAACGATTGCAACCGAAATCATAGTGCGGTTACTCGGAAGGGGAAAGATAGGCGGTGGTGCGTATCTATAACAATACGTTGTGAAAAAATTAGTTGTAGATGAAATGTAAAGCTAATACTTTTGCATATTACTCAGGCTGTAAGTCTCTGATCAACTTGAAATTTATAAAAGTATCATCTACAAAACACACTGATCAACCCGTGTAAATTTCAAGTAAATCGGTTCATTAATTCAGGCTACAGAGAGGTAGGACCATTTTTACTTTGAAAATTACAAGGATTGAATACGAGTTGGATGATTCGTATAATATACCCTTGTCGTCGACATATGTGCTTTTTTTTTTTACTTAAGCTCTGCGCCGCGACGACCGCGGCACTGGATAATATTGTGACGACGGAATACGCGCGCCACTCGCAATCATTATATTTAAAATCGTGCACGGCATTTGTGAAATGTCAATAATATTATTATAAGAAAATATTGCCATCACAATGGTCAGGTGTTTTCGCTTTCGTCGTGGAATGGACATACTGTACTGTACGGATAAACGTATTTTTCGACACTCGCCGACGATTACGGCGGAAAATTTATCTTTACCGATTAAAGTGAAAACATTTAAGTAAAAATGAATACTCTTTTAAAATACTTCGTAAACTTTTTTTAAAAATTCACTCCACCCCATACACGACCTTTAAATCTGCCACTGTGTTCCGCAATATTATGAAAAGTCAATATTAACATATTCACAAAAAAAAAAAAAGAAAAAGAAAACATTGAGTTAAGGTCAAAGCGAGGGAAAATAAAATTAAGTTAATTCTAAATTAATAGTAATAATCTATTCGTTTATAAAGTCATGTTAATTAAAATTCGTTTAATTTAAACATTATTGTTGATTTGCAGTGTATTAGTAAAATTAAGTACTTACAGCTAATGAAGTCTAGTGACCTAGTTGTTGGGAACAGAATTCAAACTTAAAAATACGCGCGCGCGCGCCTTTAACTACCATTCCATTGCCACCTTTGAACCCACGTGATTATCGTGGTCATCGCGATATGTCGTCGCCGCCTGGGCAATGGATGTAGTGGGAGCCGCTTTCACGAAGTTTTTTTTCGCTTCGTCTCGTGCGCCGCCGTCGTCGTATGTGGTTGTCTGCCTCGTCTCGTCTGTTTTTTCTCACACGAAAAAAATAGTACATTTCTTTTTTCCTCTTTGCGTGTTTTATTTATTTATCTTTTTTCTCGGCTCTTGCCATAATCTTTTTTGTCTTTGCGTCGGTCCGACCACTCGCGTTTCGCACCGTCGCCGACCGACCAAACCACGCTTAATCGCGGTAGTCACGTCGCCCGCGAATTATAATCGGCCGCGTCTACACACGCCGTTTTCGCAATCGTCACCGTCGTCGTGTTTCCAGCCTTGCAGCCTCCACATTCAGTCGTCAGGTCTAATCAGGTCGTATCCTGTCATATTATTACCGAACGTTGTCAATCGGTTTACAAAATTATGTTCCGTTAAATATATTAACGCTCAATATATTATATTCTTTGTTATACAAATTATTATATGTTTTTTTTTTTTGATTCATAATACGTTTGTGTAAATTCTATTATTTCTTCCTTTACGCCCGTTAGTTTTTCTATACAGTCCACTCAAACGGTTTTTATGTGCAACCGCACACCGCACACTAGTAATTTATCGTTAATTTTTATTAACAGTTTCCTTTAACGATTACCTTATATACAACGGTAAAACGACTATGAAATAAAATAGTGTAGAGTTAAATTGATAGCGGTATTTTTGAGCTAAAGTAGTTAGCACTTTGTAGTTTTCTTCAAATAAAAAACTTGTATAATAAATTGTATGATATAGGCAATATATAGCTTAACTAAAGACAATAATGCTATTACCTGTATTTGCTATAATTTTAATTATTTTTATAACTAATAAACTTATTGGTCTAATTGTATTATTTTTTTTTTTTACTTTGTGTAAAAACACTCAAAGGAATATATTATGTATTTGCGTAAATACGTAACTATACTTATAGTTACATACATTTTAAAAATATATACGAATGTGTTCATATTATGCAAGAACATTTGATGTTATTTCTAGTATAAAAATAATAAAAAATTTCAAAAATAATTATTCATTACCAACGAAGAATTATACTAAGTTGTAGCATTACTGTGTATTTGTTGAGGATTTATACTGTAACGGTATAAAACGAAATTAATCCAATTGTTAAAATATTCGTAATCTAAGGTGACAGGTAAAATGAAAATTCATTTTGGTTAGACGAGTATTTAGCGTACGATTAAAACTCTTCGCTTCAATCCGAAAGTCGAATATTAACTCGGAACTTCGATTCATCGTGAATAACCACATTTGGAGGTATAATAGGGAATACGGAATCCATTTTGGGTAAACATGTTTTTCTGTTCTAAACTTTGCCGTTCCGAATTATGTGCATACGTCAACTGTTCTTAAATTTACCGTTTCATGTAAATGCATTGCTGGCCTTCTTTTTGTAAAATAACGTTTTAAAGAAGTCGCTTTTTCATTGAAGTCACATGTGTGTTATTAATGTTTAATTTTAGTTATAACGTAGTGGAGGGGTGTTATAAATCCAAGCGAAAGAGTTAGTTGTCCGTGAATTTTAAAATTATTTATTTCAATCGTGTATCGGTGTTAACAATTTATTGATTATATTATATTATTATAATATATAATCTATTTTTATTATCTATTAAAAGTTTTGTTTTTCATAATGTAGTTTTTTAGACCCCCCCCTTGAAAAAATCCTGGGTGCGCTACTGATGCACAAGTAATTATATCATATTTAAATTCTAATGTATAATATATGACTGTAATTGATTTAAAAACAGAAACTCGTAGCACATTTTGACATAATTAATTGCATAACTTATATTTTAGGTTCGTAATCTTATTTTAAAATGTGTTTTATCGCGCAAACACTCTATGTGAGGATTAAGAAAAGTACATAAATATTTGTAATAAAAGATAAACTATTAATAACTTATATCCGTCCAAGAATATTGTTATGTGTGAAAATAAAATGTTTGTTTATTTGTTTATTTTAGATTATTTGAAATTTCGATTTGTTGGTATTAGATAAAAATATTCAGTGTTTATTTATGTTCTTTGCATAACAAGCGTAATTAATAAATATTAATAATAAGATAATATTTTATTGAATAATGGTTTGATACTGTTGCAGTTTTGTAACGTGAATGCCTCACCCGTCCACCACCGTAAGAACCAATACTAAATCCAGATAATTAACGCCGAGTAATCAGACGTATAATCTACAGTCGCCTTTCAGAAATAACTGCTGTTGTTTTCTGTCCGTCCGACGACTACGTCGACGTTATTCTTTTCGTCATCGTCGTTTTCTATCATTATTGTTACATTATTCTTTTATTCGAGTTCCACTCGTTGGTCAATTGCCTTGTCTCAGTCGAATGTAATATTACATATTTATTTATTTTTTTGTTCCCTTAACTTCTTGGGTTCCACTTCTCCCGTCGCTTTCGTAACACACCCGGCCGGGTTATTACCGTGACAGTTTTTATTGTCGTGTAATTTTGTTATAATGAACATTAAGAAACACAATATATTCATTACTTACTAAAAATTACAGTTGTTTAAGATAAAGTAAATATCATCGAGTAATTATATATATATTTTTTATTATTTAGTTCAAAATGTTGTGGGCGTCAATTATTTGCATTTTGTTCTTGACGTCTGTATCATGCGATCTAGTGGTTAAAATAAGCAAAGGTGAATTACGAGGACAGTCTTTAAAGTCAAGAAATGGACGAGATTATTATTCATTCAGAGGTGTACCATATGCAAAGCCACCACTCGATGATCTCAGATTTAGGGTAAATTATTATATATATTTATAGCAAATGTTTTGTACTAAGGCTACGATAATGAAAAGTTCGATTTTAGCCTCCGGTAGCCAGTGATCCGTGGGAGGGCATTTTGGATGCAACAAAAGAATCGAAAATGTGCACTCAACATAATCCTTTCTTCTTTTCACATAAAAACATAATAGAAGGCGAGGAAGACTGTTTGTATTTGAATGTCTACACGCCGAATGTAAATAAAAGTGTGCCAGTTATGTTTTGGATTCACGGCGGAGGTTTTCTTTCTGGTCACAGTGGATCTAATTTATATGGATCTGATTATTTTATGGACAAAGATGTTGTTTTGGTTACCATTAATTATAGGCTAGCATTATTTGGTAATATTTAAGTTTTATAAAAATGTTTCAGTGTTTGTGTATAACTTTTGAGTCTCGTTTAGGATTTATTAGCATGGAAGACGACGTGATACCGGGCAATTACGGAATGAAAGATCAAGTCATGGCATTACGATGGGTCCAAGAAAACATTGCAAATTTCGGCGGTGATCCTGGACAGGTGACAATTTTTGGTCAGAGTGCGGGTGGTGCTAGCACGGGATATCATTTGTTATCGCCGTTGAGTAAAGGCCTCTTCCATAAAGCCATACTCCACAGTGGTACGCCTTTATGTCCTTGGGCTACATCTACACCAGGAGTAATTCGTAAACGTACCGAAGCAGTTTCTACATTAGCCGGATGTTTTGCTGACACGTCTGAAGAAATTTTAAACTGTTTAAAGAGATTGCCTGCAAAATATCTTGTTGAACTTCATGATAAATTTTTTGTAAGCAATATGGTATTTTGTGATTGTGGTGTAGATTTATAATTTAAAAGTTTTTTTTATTATAGGACTGGAAGCATCATCCATCCGTATTATTTCCACCTGTAGTTGAATCATGCGATTCAAATCAAGAAGCATTCATTTGTAATAACCCTGTCACTGACTTCAAACTAGAAACAATTGTTCCTACAATTATTGGTTTCAATTCTGGTGAAGGAGGCGTCTTAGTTGCAAGTAATTATCATTTTATGATTACATAAATTATTTAAATATAATTTATAATAAAGATGAATTTTCATATTATTTACCTTTATATCAATTTAATGAAGGTAATTTACAACGACTGTATTCTCAGTTACTCTACTAATAAATACATAAAATTCAATCAATGAATAAAGTCTATAAATTGATTCTAACTGCATATACTTATATTATGAGAGTAATACATATTAAATTACAAATATTTTCATTTTATTTTGTTGTTAGAGCATTAAAAATAATTAATCTTAATCAAACTTAAACGAAACAAGTATATAGAGATATTCAATTGAAATTTTTCGTTAACTAGGTTTTAGTTATCATGTATATATTCGCTATGCGTGTACTTACCTTTATATTACAATACAAAAAGACATACATATGTATATTTATTATACACAATACATACGTATTTACATTATACAAAATACATACATTTATAATTTATTTAAAAATGAGAAAAATTAATAATTTCAGGTATATACAATGATACGTCTTTAATTTATCCTGAAGTGAACACCGATTTAACTCGTGTATTGCCTGATATATTAATTTACAAACATTTAACATTGCCCGAACATTTGAATGAAATTGGCGATCGGATAATGAAAATGTATTTTCCCTCTGGAAAAATGGACGATCACACGCATTTGAATGCCGTTAATGTATACACTTTATATTATTTATATTTTATTATTGTATGCCATATGTTATTTATATGTGTAAATTAGATGATTGGAGATTGCCTTTTTCTTCCTTGTAATGTTGACATGGCCGTGAAACTCTCTCCGTTGACCTATTTTTATCTATATGATTATCAAAATGAGTTCTCATTTAACGATGTATACGGCCAGTGTAGAAAACCTCTTGGAGTGACCCACTGCGATGAGATGATTAGTTTGTTTCCATTCAAGGCCATTAATCCCCAAGGATTAAACAAAAAAGATGAAGAAGTATCTAAGCGAATGGTCGATATTTGGGTGAAGTTTGCCTCATCCAAGTGAGTATTCCAATATTCTCAGTAGGGTTTTAAAGCAATTATAGTTATTTTAAAATACACTGGCATTTATTCTAATGATTTGTGAAAAAAAGGCTTATTTTATTGTTTTATTTGTCTATTGTAATGCAAATAATAGTTTATAATTACTTTAATGAAACGTTAAATATTTCGTATTATATTATTTCGTATTATGAATTGATGTTTTAGGGTACCTACTATTGATGGCACGGATAACGGACCAACTTGGCCGGCATTTACTTCATTAGAAGAGTCTTCGTTACTTCATATAGAATCGGCCCAACCGAAAATCGTAAAAAATTCATTACAAGAGAAATATAAATTTTGGAAGGAACTACCTATATATTCTCGCTTAGAGAGATTTGCAGCATTAAAGAAATCAAATATAAAAAAAGAATTGTAATTTTATATATATTTTTAATTAAGAGTGTTTAAGAATAAATTTGAATATTTAAAATAACGTGATGTTTACAGTGGTGATTGGTACTACAACAAAATAAATATAAAAAAACAAAAACAATTTAAATATTTTACTACGTAATAAATATTTACGAACGAAATTTTTTGTGATTTTTCGCTTAATTATCCAATAACTCATATGTATTTTCAGACGATCTAAAAAGTGTTGTAGATTTATAAAACAGGCTTTTTTGGGTGTGCGCACATTGTAATTGATTGTCACTTTACTTTTCTAGTTTTCGTATGAGATTAAATGCGGACTGTAGTTAAAATGTAATTTTTCAAGGGCCTGCACATGTCAGCCGGCGGCGACACAAGGCAATGTTTTTCCTTATGTATATACTTACAATTTACGGATTATAAATATATAACTTAAGTATAAATTTAACCAGTACATTTATTTTCATATACATTAATAAGAAATACATTTTATACACTATTATGAGAAACCAATTGTAAAGTGTAAGTGTTAGTGACTGACACGATTTATAACAATTGATGGTCGCCGCCATTAGACATGTGGCAATGAGAATGTTCATTTGGTTTTAAGTGGACCGGTATAATGCAAATTCATTCAACCTGATCCTAATCGTTGAACTATGTATAGTGTGCAGCTACCCGATATATTTTTTCAGTGTCAGTATCAACTTGGCAACTCGATAAACCACATATCACAAATCTTAAGTAAGTAGTAATACTAGTTATATTTACACATAAACTCAAACTTCTCTGAAATACAATTTGTTTTAAAAAAATTTAAAAATATAATATTATCACGAAACGTAAAATTTCAATGTACATAATACAAATTTAAAACGTTTATGTAGTAAAATTATGGTAATATTAAATAATAAGTGTATTTTAAAGCGTAATGTATTAGTAATGAGTATATAGAAAATCTTAGAATTCTATAAAGCGTCAGGCGTTGTTTGAATTTCCGAGGTAATGTAAATTAAAAGAAAGTTTATATATTTATTTTTAATAATGTTATTAATATAAAAGTAAAGAAGTTTTTTTTATATGTATACGATTTAAAAAAAGCAAATTAAAATAAGTATATAGTTATAGGTAAACAAGTATTAAATAAAATATTTATTATATATTTTATATTTGTTATTAAATGAAATATTTTTAAAATATTTAGAACTTTTTTATATTATTTAGTGTCCTATGTATTCGTAAGAAGATTAGGTTAGTTAAAAAATGTGTGATTTATATATTGTATACGTAATAATTCTACGTTATTATTATGATATTACGTACAAGAATTTCTATAATACAAACAAATAAAATATTTTAAACTATAGGCTAATTGTCAAAGTTAATTAAATACTAAAATATATTAGTTATGTTTGAGTTTAAGTATAAATAAAATACGATTGACTGAGGCAAAATAAATTTTTGTTTTAATTGTCCGTTTGATTCTTTTAGTGTAAAAAAAAAATTAAAAAATTAAATAATCATTAATTGGAAAAAAACATTAAGTTAGGTTTAATGTGAGGGGAAATAAATTTTGTTAAAATTAAGTTAATTCTAAATCATAGTGATTTATTAAAATATAAAATCATGTTAATTAAAATTCGTTTAACTTAAACGAAAACGATTATCTGCAGCATTAGTAAAATTTAGTACTTGATAAAATGTTCTGTTTACCTTGTAATTTTATTATAAGTCTTTAACCGTATATTATCGATAAAATAACTATAAAGTAAAAATGTGTAGATTTAAATTGATAGCATTATTATTAACCCGAGAAAAATTTTGTCTTCATTAATTATTAGAAATTCAGTTTTTAATTTGTATATATTAAATATAAAAGTAGTTTTATAAATCAATTGGTATACTACATATAGCTTATTATAATGATTACGTCATGCCTGTCAGCCTAATCGTATTATTTTTATTTTTAATACGACTAAAAACATTCAAAGGAATATGCAATGTACTTGCATGAATACGTAATTATATTCATAGTTAAATTACTTTTAAAAACAGATACTTACGTGTTCATATGCAACAACATTTGAAGTTACTTCTAGCATAAAAATAAAAATGATAGAATTTGCCGATTTTAAAAATAATTGTTTATTACAAACGGAGAATTACTAAGGAAGTGTTAGCAGACCTGCGTACTTTTCAATGATTTATACTGTTAGTTGTAACGGCATAAAACGGAACAAATCCAGTTGTTGAAATATTTGTAAGCTTGTGTATGTAACAAGAAGCATAAAAATTAATTTCGGTTAGTCGACGAGTACTTTGCGTATGATCAAAGCTCGTCGCTTCACTCCGAAAGTCGAAACTCAAAACTCCTCCAATTAATCGTGAAAAATCACCTTTTGTTGGTATAACAGGGAATATGAAATCTGTTTTTGGGTAATTATGTTTTTCTGTTCATAATTTTACCGTTCCGAATAATGCGCATACGTCACCTGTTCATAAATTTGTCGTTTCATTTAAATGCATTGCTGGCCTCCTTTTTGTAAAATAACGTTTTAAAGGAGTCGTTTTTAAATCAGAGCGATGTGTTGTGGCATGAGTACACTTTTGTCTTCCTCAATCCAATTTAATTCAATATTACACTTTGTACTCAATATTATTCGAGTACGTCATAAATAATAATTGGCGTTTATTTATCATTTAAATTATTTCAAAACGCGCGTGTGTGTAAGTGCTATGTTGACGTTTATTTGACACTATATTTGACGTTTATATCTATAGATACGCAAACCTTGGGCACTTTGACGCTTGTCGAAAATAATTTTTTTTTCTTTGTTAAAAAGTAAAAGTATATTTATTAAACGAAGAAAATTGACGTGATAACATCATTTTGTGTCACAACTCTTAAATATGATTGACAATATAACACAATCAAAAATATTTAAATTACAAAAAAAAAAAAATGTAAAAAATATTTGAACATTTCTTTATATTTTGAATTTTTAAATTTTTATTTGTGAAATTCTTGTTCATGCTCGATTAATAATCTTAGACTAATTAGGTTTTTAATTCTAATTTTGGCCATTAACATTAAAAAAAAAAACCACAACACGTAGTTCGTAAAATTGTTAGGTATATTATAATATATCTGAATAAATAATTATGCATTTATATACAGAACATTTTTGTATTTTAAGACTATTTCACTCAGAATCTAAAATGTTTTAAAAAATAATTATTTGAATACTTTTATTAAAAATTGTTTGGTTTTTGTTCAATTATTGTTATTGAACAAAATAATAAATAATTGAACAATTGTTGTTATTATTGTTATTGTTCAATTAATCATTTGGAATTTAATTTATAAATGTATCTGTGCTACATAAATACATTTTTAATTTTGTATATGAAAATATTTGTACGAAACGGAATAACAAAATAAAAAAACTTCCATTAAAAAAATAATATTATATTAAATTAAAATATTTTTTGTATGATAAATTATTACATAAATTATACGTGTGTATATGTAAAATGTATATTAATTATTGTTTGTAGAATAATTTTATATGAGCTCTATTCAATTTAAAAAAAATTAACGGAAAGTCTTTTATTCTGCGCAGATTTCAATATTTAATTAATGTTTCTACTAAATAATATTAATCTATAATAAGTAGGTATTACAAAAATTTAAAAAAGTTTCGAATCTATTCCCGAAGTAATTTCAGTTGTTTATTGCAAAGTGTTTATTCAGAATTGAATATATATTTTTTCGATAATAAACTAATTACGAGTAACTTGAATAAACTCTCATAAGTACCTAAAGCGTCAATTTCGCATTTGACAAGAATGTTTTTATATTACTTCATAGCTATTGTAGGTAATTTACACATCTACGATTTATAACACTATTATATATACCGCACAAAGACATAATGAATAATATAATAATTTATGCTTTAATAACTAGAATAAATATTTAGGTTATTATGATTGTGTAAAATACTCTAAAATAATCTATACGGAAATGAACAAAAAAATATATTTTAAAAATATGTGTTATAACATAGTAGAGAGGAGTGTAATATAACGCGGAAAAGTCGGTTGTCCATGAATTTTATAATTAGTTTTTCAGTAGTGTATTAATGTTATTATACAATAAATATCATAACCATTTTTATTATAGTAATTAGTCATAACCAAGTATTATAATATTTAGTTCTTATATTAATTAACTAAAACATTATGTTGTGCGCACAATATATATCGTATTTAAATTATAATATACGACTGTAACAGTTTTGAAAATAGAAACTCGAGGATATGTAACCTTATTGAACTGAATAAATTATCATTTTGGATCGTAGTTTTATTTTAAAATATATGTTCTCATAAAAATACTCGTTACGAGCATTTAGAAAAGCATATAAATATTAATAATAAAAGATAAATTATTAATAATTACCTTTTCAAGAATAATATTATGTACGAATGTCGAATATACGATTGTGTATTTTTTTAAATCAATTTGGAATTTCCATTTTTTGGTGTTAGTATAAAAATACTTAGTGTTTATTTATGTTTATCGAATAACAAGCGAAATCAATAAACATTAATATTAGATAATATTTACGCGAATGAATAGCTGGCATAGTAATTAAGACGTATATTCTTTTTGTTCTTATTTTATTTAATCACGTTTTTATCGTCTTGTTACTTTATGCTATCATGAACATTTAAATAATAATAATAATATATAAATATATATATATATATATATATATTCCTTATTTATTGAATTAATAGCTGTTTGAAATATAGTAAAAATCGTCGAGTAATTTTATATATATATTTTTTATTATTTAGTTCAAAATGTTGTGGGCGTCAATTATTTGCATTTTGTTTTTGACGTCTGTATCATGCGATCTAGTGGTTAAAATAAGCAAAGGTGAATTACGGGGACAGTCTTTAAAGTCAAGAAATGGACGAGATTATTATTCATTCAGAGGTGTACCATATGCAAAGCCACCACTCGATGATCTCAGATTTAGGGTAAATTATTATATATATTTATAGCAAATGTTTTGTACTAAGGCTACGATAATGAAAAGTTCGATTTTAGCCTCCGGTAGCCAGTGATCCGTGGGAGGGCATTTTGGATGCAACAAAAGAATCGAAAATGTGCACTCAACATAATCCTTTCTTCTTTTCACATAAAAACATAATAGAAGGCGAGGAAGACTGTTTGTATTTGAATGTCTACACGCCGAATGTAAATAAAAGTGTGCCAGTCATGTTTTGGATTCACGGCGGAGGTTTTCTTTCTGGTCACAGTGGATCTAATTTATACGGACCTGATTATTTTATGGACAAAGATGTTGTTTTGGTTACCATTAATTATAGGCTAGCATTATTTGGTAATATTTAAGTTTTATAAAAATGTTTCAGTGTTTGTGTATAACTTTTGAGTCTCGTTTAGGATTTATTAGCATGGAAGACGACGTGATACCGGGCAATTACGGAATGAAAGATCAAGTCATGGCATTACGATGGGTCCAAGAAAACATTGCAAATTTCGGCGGTGATCCTGGACAGGTGACAATTTTTGGTCAGAGTGCGGGTGGTGCTAGCACGGGATATCATTTGTTATCGCCGTTGAGTAAAGGCCTCTTCCATAAAGCCATACTCCACAGTGGTACGCCTTTATGCCCTTGGGCTACATCTACACCAGGAGTAATTCGTAAACGTACCGAAGCAGTTTCTACATTAGCCGGATGTTTTGCTGACACGTCTGAAGAAATTTTAAACTGTTTAAAGAGACTGCCTGCAAAATATCTTGTTGAACTTCATGATAAATTTTTTGTAAGCAATATGGTATTTTGTGATTGTGGTGTAGATTTATAATTTAAAAGTTTTTTTTATTATAGGACTGGAAGCATCATCCATCCGTATTATTTCCACCTGTAGTTGAATCATGCGATTCAAATCAAGAAGCATTCATTTGTAATAACCCTGTCACTGACTTCAAACTAGAAACAATTGTTCCTACAATTATTGGTTTCAATTCTGGTGAAGGAGGCGTCTTAGTTGCAAGTAATTATCATTTTATGATTACATAAATTATTTAAATATAATTTATAATAAAGATGAATTTCCAGTTTTCATATTATTTACCTTTATATCAATTTAATGAAGGTAATTTACAACGACTGTATTCTCAGTTACTCTACTAATAAATACATAAAATTCAATCAATGAATAAAGTCTATAAATTGATTCTAACTGCATATACTTATATTATGAGAGTAATACATATTAAATTACAAATATTTTCATTTTATTTTGTTGTTAGAGCATTAAAAATAATTAATCTTAATCAAACTTAAACGAAACAAGTATATAGAGATATTCAATTGAAATTTTTCGTTAACTAGGTTTTAGTTATCATGTATATATTCGCTATGCGTGTACTTACCTTTATATTACAATACAAAAAGACATACATATGTATATTTATTATACACAATACATACGTATTTACATTATACAAAATACATACATTTATAATTTATTTAAAAATGAGAAAAATTAATAATTTCAGGTATATACAATGATACGTCTTTAATTTATCCTGAAGTGAACACCGATTTAACTCGTGTATTGCCTGATATATTAATTTACAAACATTTAACATTGCCCGAACATTTGAATGAAATTGGCGATCGGATAATGAAAATGTATTTTCCCTCTGGAAAAATGGACGATCACACGCATTTGAATGCCGTTAATGTATACACTTTATATTATTTATATTTTATTATTGTATGCCATATGTTATTTATATGTGTAAATTAGATGATTGGAGATTGCCTTTTTCTTCCTTGTAATGTGGACATGGCCGTGAAACTCTCTCCGTTGACCTATTTTTATCTATATGATTATCAAAATGAGTTCTCATTTAACGATGTGTACGGCCAGTGTAGAAAACCTCTTGGAGTGACCCACTGCGATGAGATGATTAGTTTGTTTCCATTCAAGGCCATTAATCCCCAAGGATTAAACAAAAAAGATGAAGAAGTATCTAAGCGAATGGTCGATATTTGGGTGAAGTTTGCCTCATCCAAGTGAGTATTCCAATATTCTCAGTAGGGTTTTAAAGCAATTATAGTTATTTTAAAATACATTGGAATTTATTCTAATGATTTGTGAAAAAAAGGCTTATTTTATTGTTTTATTTGTCTATTGTAATGCAAATAATAGTTTATAATTACTTTAATGAAACGTTAAATATTTCGTATTATATTATTTCGTATTATGAATTGATGTTTTAGGGTACCTACTATTGATGGCACGGATAACGGACCAACTTGGCCGGCATTTATTTCATTAGAAGAGTCTTCGTTACTTCATATAGAATCGGCTCAACCGAAAATCGTAAAAAATTCATTACAAGAGAAATATAAATTTTGGAAGGAACTACCTATATATTCTCGCTTAGAGAGATTTGCAGCATTAAAGAAATCAAATATAAAAAAAGAATTGTAGTTTTATATATATTTTTAATTAAGAGTGTTTAAGAATAAATTTGAATATTTAAAATAACGTGACGTTTACAGTGGTGATTGGTACTACAACAAAATAAATATAAAAAAACAAAAACTATTTAAATATTTAACTACGTAATAAATATTTACGAACGAAATTTTTTGTGATTTTTCGCTTAATTATCCAATAACTCATATGTATTTTCAGACGATCTAAAAAGTGTTGTAGATTTATAAAACAGGCTTTTTTGTGTGTGCGCACATTGTAATTGATTGTCACTTTACTTTTCTAGTTTTCGTATGAGATTAAATGCGGACTGTAGTTAAAATGTAATTTTTCAAGGGCCTGCACATGTCAGCCGGCGGCGACACAAGGCAATTTTTTTCCTTATGTATATACTTACAATTTACGGATTATAAATATATAACTTTTTTGTAAGCAATATGGTATTATATGATTGTAGTGTAGATTTATAACTTAAATTTCTTTTTATTATAGGAGTGGATGCATCATCCATCCATAATATTTCCTCCTGTAGTTGAATCATGCAACTCAAATCAAGAAGCGTTTGTTTGTAATAATCCAATTACTGACTTCAAACTAGAAACAACTGTTCCTATAATTCTTGGTTACAATTCTGGCGAAGGAGGCTTATTTGCTGCATGTATGTACAAATTAGATACTTTCATACGTCATGTATATGCGTATAAATGATATATTTCCAGTTTCCACATTACTTATCTTTTTATTAATTTAAATATATATTATATCAAATATTTTTATTATATTAGTAGTGTTTTATTTTATTCTAGAATAATAATATAAATCCATATTAATTGTTTCTTAGTTAAGGCTTGCTTAAGATTTAAATAAAATTATATATATATATAAACTTCTAAAATTCGGAATGTAAAAAAAATTGTATAAATTGATTTTTATTATATACATATATACACTTATATTATATGCTTAGTACATATTAAATTACAAATATTTTCATTTTATTGGATGGCCAGAATATTTATAATCATTAATTACAATTTTAAATTACTTTAATAAAACCTAAAAAACCATTATAACGAAATATTGAATATGAATTTTTTCATTTACCAGACTTTAGTTATCATGTATATATTCGCTATGCATATACTTACCTTTATATTACACACACACAATAGTGTATAATGTATAATATACAATAATGTATAATTTACATGTATAATGTAAATATACATTATATATGTATATATATTATATACAATAAATATGTATTTACATTATACAAAATACATACATTTATAATTTATTTAAAAATGAGAGAAATTAATAATTTCAGCTTTATACAATGATACGTCTTTAATTTATCCCGAAATAAATACCGATTTTATTCGTATACTGCCTAATATGTTAATGTACAAACAATTAACATTACCCGAACATCTGGATGAAATTGGCGAACGGATTATGAAAATGTATTTTCCCTCTGGAAAGATGGACGATCACACGCATTTGAATGCCGTTAATGTATATACTTTATATTATTTATATTTTATTATTATATACCATATGCTATTTATATGTGTAAATTAGATGATTGGAGATTGCCTTTTTCTTGCTTGTCATGTGGAAATGGCCGTGAAACTCTCTCCATCGGCCTATTTTTATCTATATGATTATCAAAATGAGTTCTCATTTAATAATTTGTTCGGCCAGTCAAGAAGATCTTTTGGAGTGTGTCACTGTGATGAAATGATTAGTTTGTTTCCATTCAAGGCCATTATTCCCCATGGATTAAACAAAAATGATGAAGAAGTGTCCAAGCGAATGATCGATATTTGGGTGAAGTTTGCCTCATCCAAGTGAGTATTCCAATATTCTCAGTAGGTTTTTAAAGCAATTATAGTTATTTTAAAATACACTGGCATTTATTCTAATGATTTATGATAAAAAAAGCTTATTTTATTGTTTTATTTGTCTATTGTAATGCAAATAATAGTTTATAATTACTTTAATGAAACGTCAAACATTTTGTATTATATTATTATGAATTGATGTTTTAGGGAACCGACTATAGATGGCACGGATAACGGACCAACTTGGCCGGCATTCATTTCATTAGAAGAGTCTTCGTTACTTCATATAGAATCGGCCCAACCGAAAATCGTAAAAAATTCATTTCAAGAGAAATATAAATTTTGGAAGGAACTACCTATATATTCTCACTTGGAAAGATTTGCAGCAATAAAGAAATCAAATATAAATAAAGAATTGTAATTTTATAAGTATTTTTTATTTCGAGTGTTTAAGAATAAATTTGAATATTTATAATAAATTGGCACTTTCGTCAGTTGTCTCTTGATATAATTTGAAATGTGTAGAAATCTAAATTTCCGCTATTTATTCTATTATGTACATTTGGGGTGGATATTAGGATATTACTGATACGACGATACATGTATTTGTGAAAAACACATAGAAACATGAAATATTCTGTAAATTAAACAATTATATTGCGATAAGTAATTATATATGTTTATATATATATATATTTCCAAGCCGGATTAATGTAAAATTAGGATAAAGAGTTATAACCCATGCTTTGGATATAAAATTGTAATATTACCTATACATACGACATGTGGAATTATTTTTCATAAAAATTTTTTTTTCGATTTGTCAAATGTATGATATTCCTATTGAAAAATGTGTTAACGATTACTTCATTCAGCACGTCCGTCGATCCAGCTGCAAATCGATGGAGCACGACGTAATCGTTTTTTTTCTTTATAACAAGAACAAGTACAGAGACGATTGCGCAAAAGAATTTTTTTAAAAATTGAAATTTGGTTATTTAATACGTGCATTAGTTAAGATTGTGCTCAATCGAGTATCACCAGTGGTTTCCATGGACGTTGGCCTTTAATCCCGTCTCGCATAGTTCTAACTATATTTAAAATCACCACTGTATAACCAAGATAACCTGACCACATTAATAATTGTCCATGTGTTGTACATTTTCATACTAAAAGAAAAAAACTAAATGAAATCGTGATATTTCGCAGAGAATTTCTGTTTTCGCCATGATTTTAATTTCGAACACTCAAAAACCATTCCGCGGATTTATGAAATTTTCGAAATATACTTTTGTGAACGCACTTGCAGTGAGATTATTATGGGATATTTTGATGATATAAATGTACCTTATACTTATGTATTTAACCAAAATTATTCAAAAAGGTAAAAAAAATCGTATTCAATTTACTCGCGTATTAATAAATTTTATGTAAATTGTGCTCAAATAATATTTATGCGTTTTACGTGTAGTCTTTTGAAATTCGACTGTAGGGAATGTCCAGGAGGGTAATTACACATCATTGTACAACTATTCGCCTCGCTGATTATTATATTATATAAACGCGAGTCCAATTCACATAATTATCATAAGTTATATTAATACACTGGTAAAACAGTATAATATAATATCATATCCGTCTACGAGGATCAGTGGCGTAATTAATATTTAGTGATATTCAACGGGAGGTGTAGAGGATGATTAAATTATTTTTCAGTGGCAAACGCGTTTTCTTTCCTCCATCAGCCCCCCCCCCGGTACCGTAATAATATTAAAAAAAAAAATCGTTGGGTTATAAAAGCGATATAAAAAAAAATAAAAAATATGCGAATTTTTTCATAAGTATTGTATGATATTTACAACATTCATCAAATACATATTGCGGAAATTAATTGTTGTAAAAAAAAAATAATAATAATAACAATTAGCAGACTCGAAAATATTTCATCGACGTTGAAAGCGCAATAGTTATATTGTAATTCTTTTTTGGAAAAAAAAAATGTACATAAATGCGAACATTTTAACTATAATAACTAATTGATAAATCCTAACGAATTATTTATTATATATTACCTGTTTTTACGCAAGTCGGTAGGGAATATCATTTATATTCGTCCGGTTAATTTCACCGGTTTAATATTAATTTTTTTTTTTTTTTTGATACATCTATAAAACGCACCACGCGAAATATACGGAATATAATTTGAATCGTGCCGCCGATTCATTGAGCCGTGATTTGTAGAAAAATTGGATTTGGTAGAGTACAGATAACGCTGGATTATGGAATATTCGATGGGAATATTATAGCCGATATCGTTGTTTCCTCGTGATTAATAATAACTATTATAATAATGACTGTAATGGAGATGAAAATAGACGAGGCAATCGGGGGCTACTTTCATAAAATAATACATATTATTTCCAGAACTCGGGACTTATATACACATATAGCGTTTGCATGTCTATCGTAGACGTAGTAGAGCGTTGTACAAATACGTGTTTTATTCATACGGAGAATTCAAATGTGAAATTTTATTTTACACGCAAAAGCACATGTGAATTTCATGCTGTATTCCACGATTATCTACTACTTTTCTACTCGGTGATTTTTGAGACAATTTATAAAACATAATAAATTACTGGCACAACATATCGGCGGGGGCTTTTTAAAACGTTTTCATACACCGGTCTCGTACGTGGAACAATTTTGAATTTGTTTTAAGAAAATAATACGTCGTCTCGTTTGTGTTTTGCGCGTAGAAATTTAATTTGATATTGTCTCGGAGCCATCGAAATGAATTCGTTATTAATACGGTTTACGAAACCACAACGATTATTATTATTATTATTATTATTATTATTATTAAATATCTCGTTTTGACATACAAACCATCTAAACATTGCGGGGGCAGTGATAAAGAAATTTTCACATTTTCGTTTCATATAGGAGCGTTTCATAACGAGTAAATAATTTACGTAGACAATTCATTTTTTAACGGTGTGTGTGTGTGTGTGTGTGTGTGAATTCGTTAAAAGCAAGCGAGTGTTAGTGCGTGAAATTTATAATTTTCCCATGTTCCAAACATGTGATTATTATCATATATTTTGTCAAACAGACTTAATGATGATGGATTACAGAATTATTATTATTATTACTATTGCTCGAATACTCGACGACAGGTCGGACTCTCAACACGCGATGCACAACTATAATGACGTTTTCGACAATGTTTTAAAATTATTTCTGAAAACACTTGAGTTTTTATGAAATTTCGCTTGAATTTATAAAAATTTGAGTTTCGAGTTCTCAAAAACTCTTCTTATTATCGAGTCTCGATTGTTAAATACAATATATATTACGATTATATGAGTTACTTACACACAGATTTTGGAAATCCGCACGTTTTTTTTTTTATTTCCGAATTAGAAACCAACGTGAAAATCAACAATAAATCGTCGCGTTCGAAAAAAAAAAATAAATATTTTTTGAGTTCTTCAAAAAAGAAAAATAATTTAGAAAACTTATTTATGTCACGGGCGACACGTGCGCCAAGAGCATGCGTGCGTGAAGGCTGCGTTCTCGTCGAATTAAAAATTACTTCGCCGCTCGTACAATTTTTTTTAATTATTATTTTTGTTTACGTTACACCGTTCTATTCGGAACGAGATTCGTAAAAAAACCAGAAATTAGTGAGTGGCATTGAATAATAGGTATTCGACGTTTGGTGTCTGAAAAAAAATCACTACTACTCCACCGAACTTTCGGTGTTTCAGGCGCGGTTAAAATACGTCTTTCTAATGCGAATTATCGTCATTCGAAACGGGCTGTAAAACTAAAATTTCATCGCTGCGCGATTAATGTAAATATTATTAAATATTATATACGAATTTTTTTCGCGAGTTTTTCTTTTCCAGATAGTGTTTTACGGCGAATATCCGCAATATTCGTATTAATTATTTGGAACGCACGACGCGTTGTTCTGAATAGCATTTTGTGTTTATTTTAAAACGAAATTTTCTTCGCAAATCTAATTTATATACAAACAAATCGGAGTGGTTTGCCTTGACCAGGGCCGGTGCTAGCAATTTTCGACACGCAGGCAATATTCAATTTCGCCGCTCCTATGACTTTATCATTAATTTTATGTTTCAAATAAATAGGACTTTTTTCGTTACACACACGAATAAAGTGAAGTAATTTAAAGTACCTATATAAGTATATATAAGTTTATTTTGAAAAAAAGTTTACAACATGAACTAAGACTACTTAATAGTGTTTTTAATTACCTATTTATTTCTGTTAACACGTTTTAAAACGTTTGTATTTCATGGTATAACGTATATTTCGCACAATACAACGCATAGAAGTATCATTTTCGGTAAAATAATATAATATTAAATTATAAATAGACGAATATAATAAAAAAAAAATCAATTTTATTCGTAACTTTAAAACTTTAAAACTTTTCTTGCTTTTAAATCTTTGATATCAGACCATCCTATGTACATCCAAGTCGTCGGCGATTTGACGTTCAATTGAAATTGTTGCCAATTCTACCAAACGATCTTGTGAAATTTTGAGATCGTAAATGACCCTTTTTATTATTTCTCCGATAAGTATATCGATTAACGTAATAAAGATAAGTTATATAGTTATTATATTTTACCTCGACAAGGCGCGGGCCCACAGTGTTCTCGGAAATTTTAACCTATTTATTAGGTATTATATAATATATTATTTATATAGGTCTATAGACCTATATATATGGTATGTTCGCTGAATATTCGGCGGTATGTATACAAAATCGTAATTTTATTATTTTTATTAATGATAACTCTTATTAAATTAGAAAATATATATAAAATAAATAAATAAATATATATTTATATATACAACTTTGTTGTATTTTTTAAATTACCTGATGATGACTTTTTGTCGAAACCGGTAGTAATAAAATAATTTATACAACAACATTCTTTTATTTAATACTCTTTGGCTTTTATTGTATATTTAAGTATACATTTTGATATATATATATATATATATATATGTATATATTTATTTATTTTATATATATTTTCTTATTTATTATCACGAGTATTGACTTATAATTTTTTATTTCTATCTTTTTAATTATTTATTTTTACATATCCTTTTGATTTTTGTTTTTATTTTTGATTTAAATTTCTTTTTGTTTTCACTACTTTGTTAACTTTTATTATTTAATATTATTTCTTTCCGCACGTTTAAATTGTACCCATATCTGAAATCTTTCGATATTTATAACATAACAATTTTTTCGTATTCAATTCAAAATATGCCGCTCTTATATAACATCGCCGTAGGCCTTAAAGGATAAGATATAATTTTGCTGTAATTAACACGAACACGGGAAATCGAAAATAGATATTGTCGACTCAAATGTAGTTTTAGGGGGAAAAATATACAAACGTAAATAGCAATTACGAATGCAATAAGCGAGATTGATAGTATTTCCGACGTATATATTTTGACGTTTTTTTTTCTTTAAAAAATTAGTGATTACTACCTATAGAAATTGTTAATAATACGTTTGTTAAAAAATAACGTTATAAAGTAATTTAACTGGTTTGTGGCGTATTTTTTTGTTTTTTTAGTGTGTTAACTCCGAATCATATTATGCATAATTAAACTAGTTAAAAAAAAAAACGCGGAAGTATTATTGCGAATGTATAAACACGGAAATTCAAATGATATATTACGTAGTGGATATCTAATTTGTCGCACAGAGCTTCTCACCGCGCTCAGCAGATAGCGTAACGATGAGCTTTCTTCACGCGATTATTTTAGGTAGCTCTCCCACTAGCGCGATGCGATTGTCGCCACGTAACTGACACTTCTCTCATACACGCAACGCGATCAGTTTTCAATGAAACAATCGTATGCGACTGTTGTCGAAATGATTAAAAAAGAGACGATACTTTATATATTTAATATTATAAATTCGGTCGAAAAAAATCGAAAAGTACCCTTGTTTGTATAATTTTAAACTGCCAGACTACTCTTAAACGAGACACTACTTTGATATTTGGCTTGGGAAAGTTTGGCAAAATCATTAAATGATAAAGGTATGTTTATTATTATTATAATGGATGTTACAACATAAGCGTTTCTGTTTATGTTATTAGCAGAGTAGAGAGATGAAATTAAGAGTATGATAATTCCAATTTGATGATATAAATTTATGTTTATTGAATTGAACTTTTGAACGTTTAAAATAATAATTTATTAATTGCTACACGAATACAGAGTTAAAGAAAAAAAGTAGTTTTTCAAAAAAAAAATATTAAAATTAGAATGCAATACCGATTATATGCGTATATAAATTTTATGTCTCAAAGGCCCACAGACAAAAATATATGTTTTATTATATATACATATAATATGTTATGGTTCGTGTTATATAATATGTTATCAAATGCCTATAATTAAACTTGGCAATGCCACAATACTATTAAATAGATGTATAAAAACAATAAATTAATTAATAAATACCAATAGAACTGTAGATAAGTATGTGAGTAATAAGCAATAATTGTATAAGTATGCCTAATAATATTATTTTTGATTGAGATATTGTACTCGTAATATAAATGCCGTTTAAATAATATACCTGATAGATCGAAAATGTGGTGGGCGCCTGTTATATGCGTCTTGTTCTTGGCCGCTGTATCGTGCGATCCGGTGGTAAAATTATCAAAAGGTGAAATACGAGGACAGACATTGAAATCAAGAAATGGTCGAGATTATAATTCGTTTACTGGCATACCATACGCAAAACCACCAGTCGGTGATCTCAGATTCAAGGTGAATTTTGGTACACTTTATAACGGAGGATATTTTTTATTCATCACACGGTAACGATGTTAACGTACGTTCATTATTGATTTTATAGACTCCGGAACCAGTCGACTCGTGGGAGGGCATTTTGATCGCTACAAATGAGTCAAACATGTGTCCTCAAAACAATCACTTCATTTTTCCATTGAAACACATAATAGATGGCCAGGAAGACTGTTTGTATTTGAATGTCTACACGCCGGATGTAAATAAAAAATTGCCCGTTATGGTTTGGATACACGGCGGTGGATTTCTCGCCGGCCACAGTGGATCCAGTTTATTCGGACCCGATTATTTCATGGACAAGGATGTTGTTTTGGTATCTTTTAATTATAGGCTTGGATTACTCGGTAATATTTATTTTAAATGTCAAAGATATTTAGATAATGATCTAAATTTTTAGGATTTATAAGCATGGAAGACGACGTGATACCGGGCAACAACGGAATGAAAGATCAAGTCATGGCATTGCGATGGGTCCAAGAAAACATTGCAAAGTTCGGCGGTGATCCCGGACAGGTGACAATTTTCGGCGAAAGCGCCGGCGGTGCTAGCACGGGATATCATTTGTTATCGCCGTTGAGTAAAGGCCTCTTTCACAAAGCCATACTCCAAAGCGGTACGCCTATATGTCGTTTTGCTCTTTCAACACCTGGAATTGCCCGTAAACGCACCGAAGCTGTTTCCACTATGGCCGGATGTCAGGTTGATACGTCTGAAGACATACTGAGTTGTTTAAAGAAACTGCCGGTTACATTCCTTGTTGAACTCCATAATAGGTTTTTCGTGAGTAATTGTGTGATTGATATACGAGTACGTATGTATTAGCTGATGGCTATAATAACACGATTGTCTTTGTATTTCAGGAATGGTTGAATCATCCATGCATTCCATTCCCTCCCGTAGTTGAACCGTGTGGGAAGGAAGCCTTCCTTTGTAATCACCCATTGACTGACTTTCATCAAAAGACAATCGTACCCACAATTATCGGAATGAATTCTGGCGAAGGAGGATTGTTTGTTGCACGTAAGTACACATAAATATTTTAATATTAAATAATATACATTTATTATCTGCACCAGTCGTTATTTTGACGTAAGTAAGAATGGTGCAGAATATTATTTGTTATTAATTCGCATCTTATACATAATTTTAACTCAATGAGTTTGAAAATATCGTTAAAAATTTCAGCTTTATTCAATAGTACGTCATTGAAATATCCGGATTTCAATACTGACTTTAATCGTCTCGTGGCTAATATGTTAATGTACAAATCGTCATCTTTGGCTGAGCATTGGGACGAAATCGGCGATCGGATAATGAAAATGTATTTTCCATCCGGAAGAATAAACGACCACTCGCATTCGAATGTAGTAGACGTGTGTAATATATTTAATATTTATATACGATGTGAAATCGAGCCTTACAAAAGTTTATGTTCATTCGTGCTTATTAATTAGATGATCGGTGAAGGAAATTTTATAACGTGTGTAATGGACATGGCGTTGAGACTATCACCGCCCGCCTACGTGTACCTATTCGATTATCAAAATGATTTCTCATTTAATAAATTGTATGGCCAGTGTGAAAAGCCTCTTGGAGTGAGCCACGGTGACGAGATGATTAGTTTGTTTCCGTTCAAGGCCATCATTCCCCAAGGGCTAAACGAAAAAGATGAGAAAGTCTCCAAGCTCATGGTCGATATTTGGGTTAAATTCGCTTCATCTGAGTGAGTCGTTAATACTCAATTATAGCACTCGTTAAGCATAAAACAATTATTTGTTTCCAAGCACACATCGTAACGTACTGATTTCGAGAAATATTGTTCGTCTTGTGTACGCTTATTGTTATTTAAATTCCGCTATTCAGTGTTATGATTAATATGTTAATCATGAAGTGTTGAAAAACATGTTAATCGTAAAATGTGTTTTAGGGAACCGACTATCGACGGAACGGACAATGGACCGGCTTGGCCGGCATTTACTTCAATCGACGAATCGTCGTTGCTGCACATAGATTCGGTCAATCCGAAAATTGTGAAAAATCCATTCGAAGAAAAATATAAATTTTGGAAGGAACTACCATTATACTCGCGTTTAGAGAAATTGGCAACACCAAAGAAATCAAACGCTAAAAGCGAATTGTAATATTATTTTTTAAATATTTAACGATTAATTGAAATTATATTTTTGTGCGATTCGTAACGACGATCGAACACGTTTTTATATGTTAATTATAGACATCTTTCATTCAGTATTATATTTTATGTTAGAAATAATTAGTTTTTATATTATATAATAATATTAATGTGTCATATTCGTAGTAATAGTGTTATTTGTGTTTCTACTAAACGTGTTCTTTGAATATTTAAAATAAAAAAAATTGAAAATACATATAATTACTTTTTATTTAATTTAACGATCAACACAGAAACGTTTGATTAATTATAAATTATTACAAATATTCGAAACTTTCGGTGGAATATATCGAGTTAAAATTGTTTTTACTTCTGTTATATATTGTATTAATATAGACTCTCTCTCTCTCTATGTAAATAAACTTCTTTTTTTCTTAGAGATAATATCGAAATGTGGTAACGGACGAGTGCATTTCGTGGACTTATTAAAAGTATATTGATGCGGTTATTTTATTTAAAATATTAATTTGCTTTATTATATGAATGTACGAGTATATATACTCGTATATAGGTAACACGGTTTATATTTTTATCTAATTTTTACATTGATATTGTGAAATCACATCGCGATACACTACAATAATATAATTATGAACAACATAAACAAATGAATAAATAAATAGATATATCGATTATCGGCCGAGACCGAAGTCTGACCAAAGGTGAATAAATAATTCGTTTAATTCAGATAATTTGGACGCAAAGAAGTTTAATAATCGACACATTAATGTAGTGATTATTTTTCCCGGATGATAAATATACTTCTGTATAACATAGGTCATAGAGTATTATTAATACTCTAAACTTATAAACTATTTAATGTGAGAAAATTTTGAGAATTGTTATTCATAATGGGTAAAAAAAAATTGTTATTTAAAAATACATTTATTTTAAACAAAAATACTCATAATAACAAATTATTTACTGTATTACTTATTTGTCGTGTAAACAAATTACAAATGCATGTTTATAAAACATACTATTATGATTGACAAATTATTATTGTTCGTTCTACAGGTATTGAGTCGATTATATTATATTAATACGTTAATTTGATAATAATAACGAATAGAAATTACTTATTTTAGATAAAAACACGATATGTATACATGTGTTGGATACTTTTATGCAATTCGGTACATTGCGAATTGGAAGTGAAAATCACGAATGGAATTTTAAAAGGTCAAATTCTACAGTCGAGAGGTGGACGAGATTATTACGCTTATACAGGTATACCTTATGCAAGACCACCGATCGGAGAACTTAGGTTTAAGGTAATAAATAACTCTGAGCACATTGCTTATATAATATTATGCGTTAAGCTTATACTAGTTTATCTAGTCAGCTTTATCTACTAAAACTAGAATACGATAAAAAAAATATATTATTTTCTCCGTTGTATGGAAAATCGTTGAATCATGGAATATGAATATATTTTTGAATTTTGAGACATTTCAATGTCTTTTTTTCTCTAATTTATATATATACATATATAGTACATAACTAATGGTCTTCGGAAAGCATTTTTGCGAAAATAGTCTTATGAAATTTATGAATATTTTGGTATGACTCCAGTTTTCAAATGTATCTAAAATGTTTAAGAAAAAATGTAATTTGACGAGGATGTTCTGTATGATGTCAGGATCAAGCGAGTTACTTTAACAGAGATTTTAGGGTGGTTTATTATTTTGAATTTGAAAGCAATGATAATATTTTTCGTTATATTACATTTATGTTCTTTGTATAAAATATAATTTGTGTGTTGGAACGCATGACGCACACACTGTTTCTATACAAAAAAAAAAAATAAATAAAAAGTTCTCATATATAAAAAAAATATATATGTATAAATGATTCGTTCATCTATTTTATCTAAAATTATACTGGTTTAAAAAACTAGACCATGATAAATAATTATAATTGAGACTTTAAATCTGTAAAGGGCTGCAACCGTGATATTCTGTATCAGTATATGAAAATTTCTTATTGAAAAAAAAATGAAAATGCAGGAATAAAACAAGAAATTTTATTGGCAATAACTAAAAATATAATAATATTAGTATAATAATAATATAATAATAGTATACCAATAATATACTAATATATTATTAGTATAATAATATAATATTATATTATCAGTAATCAGAATTTTTATAAAAAAAGTTATATGTTTTGCTCATTGGTAGTAAACATTTTTTTTCAATTAAAATATTGTAATTTTTATTAACATTGATTTAGTGAATTTCTTTTGTATGTATTGTTAAATATTAATATTGACAATATTAATATTTTTGTATTTTCAAACCACAATATTTCTCTTTTTAGTTTCGTATCGAAACAATGGACGAATTATATTTAAAAATGTCTTAAATAGGCTCCAGAACCGGCCGAACCGTGGAACGGGACGTTAGATGCCACGAAAGAAGCGAAGAAATGTATTCAACTAAGCGAACCCGGTGGTCACGAAGATTGTTTATACTTAAATGTATACTATCCAAGAGTCAATAAAAAGCATTTACCAGTTATGGTATGGATTCACGGTGGACGGTTTTCCGAGGGTCACGGTTGGACAAGCGTAGAAGGGCCAGAGTTTCTCATGGACAAAGACTTAATACTCATATCTGTGAACTATAGGCTTGGTATATTAGGTTAGTCATAATAATATTGTATAATTCAAACGAATGTGTTTATAAATGTTTGAACAATGTATTTATGTTTTTAAACGCAGCATCTAAAACAATTTTTTTTTTTTTGAATATGGGAAAAAAAGATTAAGGACGCTTTTTCTAAATTTCCAAAAATTTGTAAATATCATTGAAGTTATCGAACATTTCTATTGTTATTGGAACGTGTAACGGTTTTCATTAATTTACTGCTATTACTTTGAATGGGGAAATTTACGATGGGAAAGGGCACAGCGTATTTTATTCTTCCAATCAAAATTGTTTTTTTTTATGACAAAATTGTGAGACTATTTGATTTGTTTGATTTTAATTTTGTAAAAATCTCGTGCTTCCCTGATCCCTGTATTTTAGAAAATAATGGGGGCATTTTTTCTGAAAATAAAATCCACTCATATAGATAAGCCACGGGTAAACGATGTTTAAATTAAAAATTGTTATAAATTCTCACGAAGTTGGAAATTTGTAATCCGAAACAACGGCTTTCATTATTGTTTAGAAGAGATGTCATTGATTCTGTTGATTTTTACAGAACTAGAACCAAACCGCAAGATTTTTTCAAAATGAGTGGTCTCTAAATGTTGTTTCTTTCACCATTTCAGAGTCTTAGGGAACTTTTTTTTTTATTTCACTTATAAATTAACATTTTAGCATCATGCATTTTCGTAAAGGGTTTATTAGCACCGAAGACGATGTGATACCGGGCAATTACGGGCTGAAAGATCAAGTAATGGCTTTACGTTGGATACGGGAGAACATAAAAAAATTCAATGGAAATCCTGATCAAGTGACGATTGCCGGCGCGAGTTCAGGAGGAGCTTGTGTAGGGTATCATATGTTGTCACAAATGAGTAAAGGTCTTTTCCACAAGGCCATATTTGAAAGTGGAACTCCACTTTGTTTGTGGGCCAATTCACCACCAGGATTGGCCCGTAAACGTGCACATACAATTGCAACAATTGCAGCATGTAATTATGACACTTCAGAGGACATACTGAAATGCTTAAAAAGGCTTCCGGCTGATTATTTAATCGGTCTCCTGCCTCAATTACGCGTAAGTAATACTTGTTTTTCCGACTTTGCGGTCATTTTATATAACATATAAATGTGTAGAGAATAAAGTCAGTTATATGTATACTGTATAGTGTTAACATTTTGTGCGTGATTTCGATGAACACGTACTACATGCTTTGTCAAATTAAAAATAAAATTGTATATATAATATATATATATATATATAAACATCGTTACGGGCATTTATTGTGTATTTAAGGCATGGCGTTCTACTTATTCACTTGTACAATTTAATCCTGTCGTCGAAAATTGTGATAATGGTCAAGAAGCGTTTCTGTGTCATCATCCGTTATACGATTTCAAACAAGAATCGTTTGTTCCCGCTATAATCGGTGTTAATTCAGCCGAAGGTGGAGTGTACGTCGCTTGTAAGTACACGCTTGAAACGTGCAGACGAGTTACGCGACTCTGTCACGTTTCGTCGTAAATATTTGCAATATATTATTTCAGAATCTGCAATGTTTTAACGAACCAATGAATGTTTTACTCTCAAAATTGAAATCGCATTTCATGTACCTGTTGTTTTTGGGGGGTTATTGTACAGCTCTGTATAACAAAACGTCCATTGTATACCCGGAATTACGGACGTATTTCAACCGTCTATTGTCAATTATACTAAATTATTATCATTATGCGAGACCCGAAGACGTGGACGAAATCGGAGAACGAGTGTTGCAAGAGTATTTTCCATCTGGAAGCCTGGACGACGAGACTCATTCGAATGCGGTTAACGTAAATATATTTATAAGACATTTAGAATTTCCTATGTTAATTAACAATGAAATTTTAGATGCTGGGCGATGGTGGTTTCATATACTGCTCCGTAGATATGATCAAAAAACTGTCTTCGCCCGTGTACAATTATTTTTACGATTATCAAAACGAGATGTCGTTTAACGCTTATTTCGGTTCGTGCGAGAAACCTCTAGGAGTCACTCACGGCGACGAACTAACTAGTATTTTCGCATTGCACCGTTTAAGCGAAAATGACATCGGAGTTTCGAAATTAATGGTCAATATTTGGTATAAATTCGTTTCTTCCGAGTGAGTATAGTCTATAAGTATATGTATTTCAATTTTTTTTTTCACGAAAAACGAAAGATTATTTTCTGAATTTAAAGTATTTGACATTGCCCGTAGAAAATAAATTATAACTAAAGCTTTTTAATATAATTTTTGTAGGTTATCATGTGTAAATTGTAATTTTTCAATTCATTCAGCTAAGCGTATCAATTAAAAACTACTCAGAATTATTTATATATATTTTTTTTTTTTACAATGCAAATTCTAAACATTTTATTTTCCGTTTTTTGCAATATTTATTAATGGTATACGCGTATTTTAATAATGCACTTAAATATTACGATTTGGTCGTAAAGTGACGGTGACGATTTCGTTTGTTTATTTAACACGTTAACATATAACATAGTATTATAAACATACGACGTTGATTTGTTTAGGACGCCAACTATTGACGGAACAGATGGCGGAACTGTTTGGCCCAAATTTACTCCCAACGAAAAATCGTACTTTTTACACATCGATTCGGCGCAACCGAAAATCATAGAAAGTCCGGTGGAAAAGTCGTACGCGTTTTGGAATGATATTTTCCTGAATCGATTTATGACGTATAAATCATCAGTCACAGTTAAAACTGAATTGTGATTAATGATTCTTTTATAATAATAGCGTCGTGTTTAATTGAAATGTGTAGTTTAAAACGTTATGTGTATCTACGTTGGATATTTCTTTTTTCTAGGAAAACAGTTTTTATTATAATAAAAAGAGTTATATATTTTTTTTTGCCAGCACCTGCGCCATTGTATATAATATTAAAAATTTTAAATAATCACAATAGTACATAACGGTTGATAATAATTGTGCAAAACCTAATCGTTTAAAATTTACCGTTTCACGAGTATTATATGAAAAATTGTGTTATAATTAATTGAGACATTACATGTATATTTGTATTAAAAAAGAAAAAAAACCAATGAAAGTGATAAAATCGTATAGAATAATTATGGATATAAAATAGTGTGAATTAAAAAAAAAAAAAAAACGTATACGCGATATACCATAGAGTAAGTAAATACATTTGTTTTTCAATGGTATATTTTTTATATGAAATATATGATGATTAAAACTGTTATTATTTTGAAATATTGAATAAAGGACGTTTTAGTTTAATAATTTAACTTAAAAACATGCCGTAATAATTTAAACCGGTTCTGCGTGGTCTAAATCATGACGTAATCGTTATAAATTTAAATTTTACAGAAACGTATTTAACCCGTCGTTGGTGACGTTATTTTTATAACACTGTTATTGACGTGTGAGCGAAACGCTCACATATTAATATTAATAGTATTTTTGATAGAAATAAATACAAATAAATTTGTTTAATGATATAAGTATTAAATGTATTGAATATTATTAACTGACAAAACATTTTCTCAAAAATAAATAATTTAATTTAAAACATATGGAAAATAATTAATTTTTGAAGTTATAAATGACTTAGGAATATAATTTTATTCTGAATATGAATTGTTCATATCAAGTTCTGATTCTTCTTTATTTCTACATCCTATGCAAATATGGAATGTGTGTTCTTTGCATATGTAGCTTTGACATGTTTTATTTGAACAACGAGTCTGTAAAACATAATTTTGACTAGTATTATTATCGGTATCGCCAAAATCATCATCATTTTCACTATTATTATTACGCAAGTCAAATGCATTACCTGGTACGAAATTGGGATCAGCGTCAGAATCATCACTATCCTCTAATTCTAGGTCTTCATCAAATTCATCCAACCAAGCACATACTTTGTGATCACTTTTACGAGACATTTTTTGCATAAATCTTTTCTAAACATGTAAATAAAATAACGTAATAATATATTTTACGCGAAACGACCGTACGATGACGATACACCGGTGGTACTGATAAATAATAATAATACAAATATGTAATATGTAATATAATAAGATAATAAACCGAAAATAAAAATAGTATAATTATAAAATACCATGGTGACGCCATAAGTGACGTGCGAGCACAACGCTAACATATACGGTATTGTCAATATTGAACTTCGATAACATTGTTAGTTTATTTATAACTCACAATGTTTTTCCGTCTTCATTTTCGTTAACAACTCAAAGGAGCATATATATAATGTTGTCAAAATCGAATGACATATAAATCAGTGGTTCTAAAAATGGCAATTGTGTGAGCGAAATGCTCATAGCGTCACCAATGACGGGTTAACAAGTATATTATGACAAAATAATAAAAGTCGTTCCACGATTGTAGTATTATTGACCAATATAATAGATATTATTTGAACGGATATATTTATCGATTGAAAAATCATTCCTCGATTTATGGACTGAAATAACGAGTACGATTTATTTAATATTCTAAAATTATAAACGCGTAACGCGTGACCCGGAAACATTCACCACGGATTTTTCATTACTGGTCTGAATAAATCTTCATCACGGGATTTATCGTCCGCGGTATGGAAAAGATTTTTCTACACCGTAACAGTATCATCAACACTCGCAAAATCATAATACGTATACATTATTATCACGATTCCGCAGGATGAATTATCTGTATGAACATATTTTATCCACCATAATCGAGGTATTTTCGATTTGTTTCATCATTTGTGAAAAAAAAAATTGTCTATTAAATAATTAGGCACTAATAATTATTAATATTATTTAAAATTCAAAACATGAAGTACATTATACATTATCGATAAAGTATATTCGTTGTATTTGTGCGTTATCGGGATTGTAAAAAATAATAGAAATAATCATGTTCTGTTCAAAGATCAAGTATTAAACTTAGTACATAATATAACTATTTAATCTCGAATTGAAACTGACGATTAACTCTAGATTGTTGTAAATATTAGTTGCGTAATTAAATTTAACTCACAAAGGTAATACTTATAATCGTTTTGTAATGTTTATGTTTTTATTTATACATACTTAGATATGCGAACCATACCGCATAAACCATTATATGTTTCAAACTCACTTAATAAGTTGTTTGTATAGTCTGACCGGCCAATCTGCGTAAGTCTATCATTTTCCAACTAAAACTTCGATAAAGAAAATAAATGACAAACTGATTTCAGTTTGAATTTAAGTTTATGATTTCAGTTAATCAACAGAACATATTTTACGTGCGAATTCAAAATATCTGGAAATTAATTTTCAGTATAATTTTATATATTATACAGTAAAATAGACAGTGACGTTAATTTTCAACGGTTTTGGAAATAATTTGCTATCTAAAGCCATGGTTAGATATTAGTGCTGCGAAGGTGGGGTGTATTGCGATCTAACTGCTCAGATCGAGTCGCCGTCACCACTACTCGAATTCCGTGCCAACAGTTGTATACAATAAGAAACATTAGAAGCTAGAAAATAGATTAATCGTGGATAATTTGCAAGGTATTTAGACGCATTATTTTTTATTTTATTATTATTATTTTTTTTTATTAATCGCGTGAATGTATAACAAAAAGAAAAAATCAATTATTTTATTTACTTTAAACTCGGGACGCAGCCAAATGACGATAAGTAATATCTAGAATACAGTGTTTCATTTTTATTTTATTACTACTAGTTACAAAACGTAGACAATTCATAATTAAGTAATAAAATATACGCGATGTAATGAACGAAAAGAAAAATTAATTTTGAAAATTTAAGAACATAGATTATTTTGTCATTATATAAAATTCTTACTACAATTATAACATTAATATATATATATACTATTCGTCGGATACGCTTCGATATCCGACCATGCGCCACCGAATCCAGTGTCGGAGCGTATCCGACGTCGGCACTGAACGTGTTAATAACTCATGTCCTTATTGAATCACAACGAAATTCGGGAAAGTGATTGAGGAACCTATTTTATTAGGTATATCAATGAGTTCTCGATCGCCGGATAGCTGCTCTTATATTGCTATAAAATTTAGTTGTCTCGATTAATAACGCGAATGAATGAACGGAGCCCGTGTTCAAGCGAATGGAAATTTTGTATTCGCGTATAGTTTTAATACACGCGAATTCATTGTCCGTGTTCACGTCCTATAGAGTCATTAACTCGCATTTAACGCACTGAAAGAAGTGTCGTCGAGTGAATTATCTGATTGTTGTTATACGTTAGATAAAAATAACTATTTCATATGAAGAAAAAAACAACGAGTACACATCAGCTATTTATTTTTAATAGCTTGCCCGTAATCTCGTCCACACGACAACACCTATTGTTGTAATGTGCAATTATTAATCGTGAATAAACGTTTACACGTGTGCACGGGTTTATGAAGTACACGGTTTTTTTATATATTCGAATATGAATTTCACGTGAACAAGCGAACCGTGTTGTATTATACAACTTGTATACGTGAAATACAGCTCTGTAAAAGTAATTACCTGTATTGTCTTGAAATCATAAATATATACATAATCATAAATTACAGTGTAATACCTGTTGTCAAAATGTGTCAACAGCTCTGTTATTTTCAACCGTCCCTCATTTTCAGTGCACAGGAACATAGGGAGCGTCGTGAGCCTGCTATTACAGTTGGTTTTCTTTCTCGCATGGCGTATATTTTAATGAAATCATTATATTTGTTGTCTTTGGAAATTATACGTCCGCTGTTATTTTCAAATTTTGATATTCATACGTATTGTATAAAAAAATATTTGTAACATTACCGAAGTTCTACTTGATACCTAATACCCATTACAGGCCTATAGTTCATTTGCGGTTTTTGTTTATTAAAATTTAATACACAATTACTACAATTGTTTAATAAATACTTCTTATCGTTATTATAGATTATTATCATATTGTGGCGTTTTAGGCACGAGAGAAAGAGTGACTTGTTAACGGTGGAAAGAATAAACGACCACATGTCATTCTTATAAAATGACCGTAATATAAGACGTAATATGACTCATCCATATATTTATTATATACTATATTACAATACTGTTATTAAAATATGTTTCAATTTTAAAACTTTTAATAATTCACGAGTGCAATTGTAGCTAGTGCCCTAAATGCGGCCTTGGATGTATTATGTCAAACTATCAATTAAATATTGCGTATTAATACATTTTATGTTACGTTATACATATATTATCGTTTAGATGTTATCTCTTAATAATCAATTTAATATAAATTAAATGAATTATAAAAATATGCTATAATGATGATAATGTTGACTTTTGAGTGAAGTAAAAGAAAAAAAAACACTCACATTTTCATAAACTTAAAAATATTCTATGAAATAAATGAGGTATCAAAGCTAAGTATACGTTTTTTGTGTCAATCAAAATTTTCTCGAAAAATCAGATCAACAAAATTTTAAACTTTTCGAATTATACATATATTATGTTTGTGATAATTTATTTGTTGACGATTGGAGAAGATTTTTGATATTTAGAATTAATTGGTTATATTTTCGGCGAATCGGCAATGAACCGTTGAATGCGAATATAGTTTACAAAGGCGCCTAAAACTTATTAACCTATTGAAATATTTATTAAACGAGTTATTGAAGTGTAGGCACTCAAATGCTTTGTGAAATTTAAGTCTTTTGAAATTTAAATTACGTTGTTTTAGATGAACGTAATATGGAGTTCGTTTGTTGCCGCGGTGTACCTTGAATTAGTGTTTTGCAATGTCGTGTTAGAAATAACGAGTGGTACCATTGAGGGTAAAATTATGAAATCCAGAGGCGAACGAACGTATTATTCTTACACGGGTATACCGTACGCGAAACCTCCAATCGGTGAACTCAGGTTTAAGGTATATTGATTAAAATGCAAAATTATGAGTATGTCGAATGACTGAAAAATTGTATTATTACAAACAGATGTGTAATTTTATCTAGTCACCAGAACGTGTGGAACCGTGGAATGGAACGTTGGACGCTACGAAAGAAGCAAACATATGTCTCCAACATAACTCGAAGGAGAGTCAAGAAGATTGTTTGTATTTAAACGTGTATACGCCGAAAACTGATAAGAAATTATTGCCCATTATGTTTTGGATCCACGGAGGAGCATTTAGTAAGGGCCATAGTCGGTCTGTTTTGTATGGACCGGATTATTTTATGGATATGGACGTGGTCATAGTGACGATAAACTATAGACTCGGTATATTAGGTCAGTCATCAACTTGTTAGGTATATAAAAATAAAAATATTTTGTATATTATGTTTGATGTTAGCTGGTTTTCACACATTTTTGTTTCGATTTTCCGTTGTAAAACGAACTAATATTTTGTATACGGTTTATTGTAATATTGCAAAGGATTTCTCAGCACTGAAGACGATGTGTTGCCCGGCAATTACGGAATGAAAGATCAAGTCCAGGCTTTACGCTGGGTACAGGAAAACATCGTTCAATTCAACGGAGATCCAAATCGAGTGACCATTTTCGGCGGAAGTGTGGGAGCAGCTAGCGTAGGTTTTCATTTATTGTCGCCAATGAGTAAAGGTCTTTTTCATAAGGCAATACTTCAAAGTGGAGTTCCAGTGTGCGAGTGGGCTGTTAACCCCATTGGGATGTCCCGTAAACGCGCTCATTCAGTGGCCATTATTTCAGGATGTCTTTTTAATAACTCCGAAGACGTATTGAATTGTCTGAAAAAAATTCCAGCTCAATACTTTGTGGACGTGCATACCAAGTTATATGTACGTATTGTACGTTTGTACGCATTTCAACCGTATTTCAATAATTTTTAATTTCAAGAAAAATAATCGTTTAGATATTTCGATAACTAAATATAGCGATGAAACGAATCAATGAAACGCGTCGCAGCGTTTCATTATTGTAGTAATATTTTGAAATGTGTATTGTGATTTAAATGATCCTATACTCGCGTGTTGCATTAAAACATACGTGATTTCAGTCGTGGTTAAAATACCCTGCTATTTTATTCAATCCTGTGGTCGAAAATTGTAATAATTCTGACGGCGAAGCATTTTTGTGCCATCATCCGATATATGATTTCAAACAAGAATCGTTTGTACCAGTTATTATCGGTTTAAATTCTGCCGAAGGTGGAATGTTTGTTGCCGGTGAGTTACTAAAATGTATTTAATTCAACGAAAATAGAAAGAAGGCATTGCATTATTAATAAGTACGAGTGCGTGTATGTTTTTTTTTTTACAGACCTGTATAACGATAGGTCGTTAAAATACCCAGAATTCCGTGCGCATTTCAATCGTCTGTTTTCTATAACCGCGTGGTATAACCTTTACACGAGACCGGACCGCATCGACGAAGTCGGTGAAAAATTGTTAACAAAGTATTTCCCGTCGGGTGATATAAAAGATAATTCTCATTCGGACGCTGTCGATGTAATCTAATGATCTATTTTTTAACGAATATTTATTTATTTTGTACATTTATGCGCGAACTGTGTTTTCAGTTGTTCACCGACGCAATTTTCTCTCACTGTATTATAAACATGACGAATCGTTTGTCATCACCTGTGTACACTTATCTGTACGATTATCAAAATGATTTTTCGTACAACAAATTGTACGGTACGTGCAAAAAACCTTTGGGAGTCACGCACGGCGATGAAAATATTAGTCTTTTTAAAATGGTCAGTTTGTATCCAAACGATTTGAACGCGAACGATCTCGAAGTCTCGCAACTGTTGACTAAAACTTGGTACAAATTCGCAACGTCCAAGTACGTGAGAGCTTATCGCTTTTCAATTATGCAAAAACATTTTTTTTTTTTTAGCTCAACGATATTTTTATATTATGATAATGTACTATAAATTATATGGGTATTTGATCGAATACAATTTGAACGTTTAACGTATGTGAATTTCAATTAAATTCATTTTTAATTTAGATTTGGGACGATGGGTAATGAGTGAGTGAACAACAATAGTTACAACACATATTATCTATTTTTCTTTTTTATTTCAGTTTAATTTTCAGGACATTCGGATTTCTTACGATCTGTAGTAACATTGCGTACATTAGGTTTAAGATTAAATTGTAATAAATTCTAAATAGGTTTAAAAGACTTCGAAAAATGTTAGTCAACAATTTTTTTTCTTTTAGTCGTTTCAAATTAAAACCTCAAAGACATTTCGTTAATATTTTACCACACTTTTATCTTCCGATTTGTTTCTATAATGTGTATATATTCAGATATTTCTGATTCGACAACTATTATTTATTATATTTTGATATTCAATTATTATTATTATTATTATTTTTATTATTTTTTTTCCTCTGTAGAAAACCTACAATTGACGGATCAAAAAATGGTTTAGCTTGGCCAAGATTTACTCAATCCAATCAATCTATGGTACATTTCAATTCAAATCATCCCGAGATTATTCAAAATCCGTTCAAAGATGCTTACGAATTTTGGCATCAATTATAATTACTAATCTTATTTGTGTATATGGTTAATTATTTTTTCTGTCATTTTTTTCGATTACTATTTATAATTACAGTGATTTAATAATTATTAATTTACTTTTTGAAAAATTATTCATATATTAAGGCGAACAATTGGTGTATTATTCTTATATTCTCGTATATTATGTACTTTTAATGATATTACATTTACGGTGAATACTTAATGCGATATATTTTCTTCGTAACACGAGGTTTCTTTTAAAATGATACGCTTTACATATAATACATATTATCCTGTAATAACATATTATTATTGATTATTTTAAACTTAAACTATCGGAAATTTTAGTTGCGTTGATAATTCATTTTTTGAATTTTAATTTTCAAATAAATATTTGGTAGCAAAAAGGCAACGTATAAGTTTTATAAAACATCTAGTTTATTAGAAGATAAAACAAATTGGAAGTATTTAAAAAAAAATTTTTGTTTACTTTTGAATAAATCAATATAAGATTAACATACAGTTTTAATGTCCAATGTCAATTAGAATTTAAAACGATTTCCAATGTAACAATTATAATGAAACGTATAAATGTATCGAAATTTTTAATTTTCGTTGCAGACTACAATGCGGTGTCATAAGTTCACAAAAAATTTTATACGAAATTATGAATAATTAATACATTTACATTTTGTAATCGCTTAATATATGTCAATATATATGATTTATTATAAAGTTGGACGATGAGTAAAAACTCATTTAAACACTGTTCAAATGCCGCGCTGTCTTAGTAAATATTTCCTTGACACAATATGGCCTGTTTATAGACTTACATATTATGTATAGCCAGTTCTCCTCTATCACGCCCGTCATATTTTTATTTGATCATCAAAAGTAGTCAAAGACTGCACCATATATTATATAATACATAATACATTATATTACTTATATCGTTAACAGTAGGTAAAGTCGAACCGGAATCGGGTTCGGTTGGAGATATGGTTAAACAGCCATTTTCGCAATATTAACATAGATATACAAGGTATTACGTATAAAGGTAAATGCATATTTATGACAGTCATCCGAGTTTTACTCGGATGCCCAGTCCGGCACTGGTAGTAGGTAGGTATTACATTATACAAATGTAATAATATGCGTTTATTGTAGAGACAACATGTATAAATAATTATTAAATTTAATAATAAAAATAACTATTAAATTAAAAGTAAAAAAAAACATTTAAAATTGTTAAAATGTAATAATTCATGTCTTGTGAAAAATCCTTTATATTTCGGTACGTTTCTATAATATGTCCGCAACCGTAACACGTACTGTCATTCATATTGTATTATTTTGTAATATGATATTTTTCATGTACGTGAACACCTATTTAGAATTCACCTCGGCCTCGAGACTTCTAGAATCACGTCAAATTCCTTTTTCTAGTCTCTTTTTCTCTCCACTTTGTGATTGAAATAAAAAAAAAAAAATATATATATATATGTATTTATTATACTGTTATGTTAAAATGTTTAACACAAAGTGTATTATTGTTTTAAATTGATTTCGTAAAAAGAAATTGACGAGCAATTTTCCATTACGTGTTCAATAATATTAATAAGAATAAATATCAACATTGAATATAATAATTACAACGCGTATAAACATGTATATTTTTTGAAGAACACTGATTATAGATTACATAATTCAAACCGTTTGAATTCGTTAGCTCAATTTAATAATATGACCCGATTACGTTGGAGTTCTTTTTTTATTACACTGGTTGAATACTGGTTATGACAATGACGTCTCGTTGTATTGGCTGGTTTATATATATTATTTATGTTACACGCATTTTTTTCCTCGAGCACACGCTGTCAAACAAACAGCGTAATAATATTTCACCCAGTGTAAATGATTTCGACCTCATTGTGTGTTTACAAATTTAGATTATTAATATTCACTCGAAGTAATTTAACCGTGATAAATTAAAACGAATTGTATGTGTTTTTTTTTTTTTTTTTTTAATCACAACATCCTATTCAACATTCTCATGGTTCGGACAGAAGTGTTTTCAATTTTATATTAAAATAATTCGGACATTAGTAAGTATTCGTATGCCAATATATTGGCGTTTTGAGTGATTTATTATTATTTTTATATTTGAACATTAATATCTTTGGATGGATAATGTTTTTTTTCTTTGACTCTACTAAAATATAATTTTACCATATGTGTTGTACACATTTTTATAATATTATTTGATTTTAAATTTGAAATTAAAAATCATCCGTATATCGTCTTATATGTATATAATATATAAGTATTTTATTACTCGTAATATTCAGTCGAAGATTATGGACGGTGAAAACGCGGCGAATTGCTCTATGTAGTATTATTTGATTTGGAGATTAAATAATAATTTAACAGTGCAGTGTAGAGTAGGCGGATGAAAAAATTGGTGATATCTGAGATTATTATGAAAATTAATTTAAATGAGTGTTTTTAAACACTCGGATAGTAAGATAAGTGAATTCAACAGTTAAATATATATTACAAAGATAAGTGTGTTTTTAAGAGGAACTTTCGATGTTTAATTATGATATTATTTTATTGTGTACATATTTTTTTATAAACAGTTATTTCAATCGACAAGTTCTCGACGCGTAAACTCTGTATATAAATATTTGTAATGATAATGACTACAACCTACTAAATAAGCATGTTGATAGTTTAGTTGAATATATGTTTACGATTTTTTTCATTAATTTCTAGGTTATATAATTAAACAATCCGTTTTCATGTATTTTTCTGCAAGGACTCGTACATCGGATTTGGTAAAACATTTTGTTTTATTTTATAATTATACAAGGCTGTAATTACATGCCTTGTATTTATATATATATATAAGTACATGGGAAAACACATTAGTTTTTTCGGCAATAATTGATAAGAGATAAAAATACGTAAACAAAGTCATTGAAATATAATATTTTAAAAATATTACTCAAGAGGACACTTAAATTTGTAATGAAAAATTTTCAAACGAGGTGAGACCAGAGTGGTTAATGAATTTAAAAATTCTCTCACATCAAATCATTGTTACCTAGTCGGTTATCGTCTGATAACATTTTATAAAAATATGTTCACCTTAGACTGTGTTGCTGTTCATTATGATTTAAGCTAAACTTTAATAATTTAATGAAAAATTAAGGTAAGATACATCTTGAATCGTATTATTCACGCCAAATATTTTTCTTTCTATTTATCACGAGTACATCCAGTGTAACCGACATTCAGATACTACTGTAAATTAATAAATGTCGTAATTGTTTGAACACAATGAGTTATAAAATGAAGTAATAAAATGATACAAAATCTAAAACAGAGAGAACCTAGTTAACGCTACGTAGTTTCTAAAATTGTGATGTTTGAGTTGAGTTTAGAATTTAAACAAACACTTATTAATAAACTTGAAGAGAAGAGTATTTTTGAAGACAAAAACTCATCAAAGTCCTTTATGGATGAAATCTTTTGACAATAAAAACGTTGCAATGTTTGATTCATTTAAATACTTCTTTGTGAAAAGATATTTCATACGAATAGGCTATGAAAAGCACTTAAAAATAGTTTTATCTTCAAATTTGTTAATAGTAGTGTTTTAATTTTAAATTCAACCCAAACAATACAATATTAAAGAACTATGTAGTGTGTACGTACCGCGATTCCGCTACGTTGTCCGTTAGACAGACAGAGAAGATTAAGTACACTTAATTCTTATAAAACGCATTTATGATTGGATTTTCGATTTAAACTAGATTTAATCGATAGAAATTTGAAACGCGAGACACGATGATTCGACTAGTGTGAAATTATCTCGAGACACAGAGAGAGAGAGGCAGTCTCGCGGTCAGCGGGAGCTCAGTCAGTGTTTGGATGAGCGTCAAAAGAGAAATTATTATTATTTTTTTCTTGAGAATATTTACAATCTGCACAATAATAATAAAGGCCTAATTTGTTTTTTTTTTCATTCGATTCAACTGACGATGGAAACCTAACCATTGATAGAACTCAACGTGATTTTTTTTTATTTGCATTTATTATAGTCAAGTCTCCTGTTCACCGCTATAGTTTCAAGCAGTGCATTGGATTTTCAGGGAGAGTATTACATAAGAGTGACGAAATTAGAGGGTTTAGACGTGTTAATAAATTTGGGTACAGTGTACAGTAGTGTTTGGTAGAAAAGGAGATTCGTACATTAGTTTTGCGTCGTATTAACAAAGTTTCTTACTGCGTTGTGCACGTCACGGACCAAGAAAAACGTGTCTAATTTATTGAAATATATAGAAATTCCACTATTTTCCGGAATGTTAAATAAAAATGTCATCGCAGTGATAGTAAGAAAAGTAAATTGTCAGGAATTGTTACTTGGAATAAACGATTAACAGTATGGCTTCGCACAACACACGCGCATCGTGTAAAGAATTCAGGCGAATCAGATGTCTACTAGGATATCAGATTCGCCGTCTGAATTCGTATTTAATATGGAATAGATAAATTGCTTAATACTTTTACTATAATCATAGTTCATTGTCGAATATAAAATACTCGTTTTTTATAACACACGCGTTATGTCGTTTAGATTTCATAATGGCGCAAAAAATGCGTTTGTTCACCATGATGGTCGTATTAGTTTTCCGCGTTGCGGTATATTGCGATATAGAAGTGAAAATCGCGAATGGAAACTTAAAAGGTAAAATTTTGAAATCCAGAGGCGGACGGTCTTATTATTCGTTTACAGGTATACCGTTTGCAAAACCGCCGATCGGACATCTTCGATTTGAGGTAGGACTCGGCGACGGTAAAACGAATAGTAATTATTATATACACTCGGCATCAAAAAAATCGCACCTTTTGCAAATTTGTTTTCAAAATAATTTTAACTACACTTAATCAAATGTTAAGGTTTTTTTATGCTATAATATATGAAAGATGATTAAATAAACTTAAAAAAATAAATAAATGGTATGTGTTTTTGTTTATCAGTGTTAAGAAAAAAGTTAATAGTGAAAGAAGAAAAAAATTTTATTGGGACAAAATTTTACAATCAGAAACAAACAATAGACTTTATATAAAAATAAAAAACTATTGCTTAAAATCTAGTGTTACCTCTTCTTGCCTTAATTACTGCTTCCATACGATCTTTCATGGATCTTATCAATCGTACCACGCGTTCTTAAGGAATGTTATTCCACTCCGCAACAATAGCACCATGGAGGTCTTGGAGGGTTGTTGGGGCAGGATCACGTGACCGTACTTTTCGTTTTAAGTCGTCCCAGAGGTGTTCAATTGGGTTGAGATCTGGACTTCTCGCCGGCCACTGCATAACAGGGATCCCAACCTCTTCTGTATAATTTTTTACAATTAATGCGGTGTGGGAACCAGCATTGTCGTGCATTAATGTGAACCCATCGCCAACAAAACCCGCATATGGTACCACATGCTTTTTTAGGACCTCTGTGATCTATCGATGAGCTGTCAGCGATCCTTGTCTTCGAGCACCACCAGTCCGGGAAACGCACACAATCTCGGTCTTACTGTCGATAGATATTCCACCCCAGAACATACATGAGCCACTCCCGTACTCCACTGTTTCTTTAATACAGGCTTATGCAAACCGTTCTCCCTGCCTTCGGTACACTGTCCTTCGTCTGTCGTTGCAGAATAAACCCACCCTCATTTCGTCCGAAAAGAGCACATTCCTCCATTGTTCGATAGTCCAATTAATGTGTTCACGTGCGAACCGTAATCGTTCCTTGCGGTGCTGTGCAGTGAGTTTTAGACTGGTAGCAGGTTTACGAGGCACAATTTTCTGTTCTCGTATCCTTCTCCTAACCATAAAGATGCTTATTGTAGTTGCTGTTGCAGTTCTACAGCATTCAAAAATCGATTGCGTAAAGACGTCGAGACAATAAAGCGATCGTCTCTTTCTGTTGTGGAGCGTGGTCGGCCTGATCCACACCTTCGGGTGAAGCCATCAGTATCTTGAAACCGTTGGAAAACTCATTGAACGGCAAAACGGCTCAGGTTTAGTTGCCGTGCAACATCACACTGTCTCATATATCATCTTTCATATATTATAGCATAACAAAACCTTAACATTTGATTGAGTGTAGTTAAAATTACGAGTATTTTGAAAACAGATTTGCAAAAGGTGCGATTTTTTTGACGCCGAGTGTAGTATTAAGTAATATTTTTATAACTGATCGTAAAACGCATGAAATTGTTTCAGGCCCCGGAGCCGGTCGATTCGTGGGACGGCACATTGGATGCCACTAAGAATCCAATTATGTGCATCCAAAAGTACGAGACTAACAGCCGAGAAGATTGTCTGTACATAAATGTGTATACACCAATTATTGATGGTGGTTTTCCCGTAATGTTTTGGATCCACGGCGGAGCATTTTATACGGGCCACAGCAGCCCCGAAATGTTCGGTCCCGATTATTTCATGGACAAAAACGTAGTTTTAGTTGCGGCGAATTCTAGACTAGGCGTATTGGGTAAACAATTATATTATTTTCTAAAAAATTGCGTTATAACAAAATAATAATGTATATATTGTGACGAAATGTGACGGAAAACTTGGCTTTAACTAAAAGAGAAAGTAGGTTTAGTGTTAGTAGTAAGAGAGAGAGAGAGAGAGAGAGAGAGAGCACGAGACGCTGTATAGGAAAGTAGATTTAATAATATCGGAGCAGGAGTTGAAAATATGATTTCGTGTAGGAAAACGAGTGGCACGTAGTTGAACGACATTGAATGAAACGCGGAAAAGAATGTGGGGCAGTTTCGTTACTGAGATAATTGTCGAAAAATTTACATTTTATGAAGTGTTGTTTACGGCGGTTTAGTAGACGATTCACTGAAAAAATTTTTTTAGACAGGGGAATAATCATGGCAAGGTTAAAACTTGTAAGTAAACGGCATGGCGGGGAAACTTTCTCTGGGCTCTTTAAATCATACTACTTTAGCGGCCGCAGTGGAGGATACCCCAAAAAAGACTCGAAAAATGTTATATTTCTATTAGACATTAGTGGTTTTTCTTTTATGTCAAGCGTTATTGAGTTATTTCATTAGGTTATTTGAGCGCTGAAGACGACGTGATACCGGGAAACTACGGGATGAAAGACCAAGTCATGGCGTTACGTTGGGTTCGAGAAAACATCGTCCAATTCGGTGGCGATCCTGGACAGGTGACGATTTTCGGCGGGAGTTCAGGCGGAGTTAGCACCGGTTATCATCTGTTATCACCGATGAGTAAAGGCCTCTTTCACAAAGCCATACTTCAAAGTGGTACACCGTTATGTCGTTGGAGTACGTCCGTACCGGGTGTGGCAAGGAACCGTAGCCGCATCGTCTCCGACCTGGCCGGATGCACAGCAAACACGTCTGAAGACATATTGAAATGTCTCAAGGAGTTACCGGCCAATTTCTTCGGTGACGTCCATGAAAAATTTTGGGTAAGCAAAACGCGCTTTTTTCACAAAACATTTTACGTTCGTTATATTAAATGCATACAATTCGATTAGAATTTGTGTAAATTTATTGCGTGCCTAATTAGTTAACAATATTATTAATACCGTATACTTATACCGTCTGAAAGTTTTTATATACATTATTTTTTTCGGGTTTTGCGCGTTTGACGACAAAATCTGATATTCAATAAACTTACGAAATCCAATAAGAATAATTCGTATATTATAACACGCGTTTGAAGATTCTATTTCGTATTTAGGAATGGCTCACGTATCCCAGTGTTTTGTTTTCACCGACTGTAGAGCGGTGTGACTCGGGCGGCGACGAGGCGTTCCTTTGTCGACACCAGCTGTACGAGTTCAAGCAAGAGTCTTTCGTGCCGGCCATTATTGGTTTGAATTCTGGCGAAGGCGGAATGGTAGTCGCTTGTACGTCGATGTCACGAGAAATGCGTGTAATTTTATCGAATCTATAAAATGATTTTTTTTTTCCGTTTCAATAGCCCTTTATAACGACACATCGCTGCAATATCCGGAATTGTATACGGATTTCAACCGCCTGATCTCAATCATAATGTCGTATCAATATTATACGTTAGACGTGGAAGGAGTCGGTAAAAACGTATTCCAGAAATATTTCCCAAACGGAATGATCGATGACCATTCTCATTTGAAAACGGTCGAAGTAAATGTGTAATGTTTCTATTTTAAATGCCTGTAGCATATGCCATAATATTACACAAGAGTATAAATTCGCGAACGAAGAAAATCGCTTATTATAAAATAGGCCATCATCATTTACGAGTGCATATATAATTCTTGAATTTTTTTTTTTTAATACGTGTTTCTACGCGTAGTACAAAAAGTGACGCACTTTCAAGTTCTCATATTTTATAAACGTGTAATACACATATACGTCGTGTGCGGATACTTATATTTGCATATTTCAGATGATTACTGACGGTCGTTATTTACACGGAATATTGGACATGGCTGTGAAACTGTCGTCACCGGTGTACTTTTATTTATACGATTACCAAAACGAATTTTCGTTCAACACTGTGTATGGTAAATGTAATATAAAATTAGGAACCACCCACGGCGATGAATTAAACAGTTTGTTTAAACTGAACGTTATAAATCCGAGAAAATTAAATACATTCGATACAAATGTCTCAAAGGTTATGATTGATATTTGGACGAGATTCGCAACATCAAAGTAAGCCGATGTGTCGAAATGATTTTATTGTTATTATTTTGATTATTACTATTATTCGTAAATATAATTAGCTTAATATGCGCGTGATTTTGAACAAACGTTTTGCTTCTGAATTTATTGCGTTTATATTTTTAACCTTATCCTCATAATTTGATAATTATATACAATTAATAATATTTCGGAATTTAATTAAAATAAATAAGCGTAGAGATATTAACTTCTCGTATATATTAACAGTGATTGATATACATTAAAAAAAGAAAAAATTTAAACTGACTTTTACAGAATACTTACTATTGATGGGAAAGAAAACGGCTCAATTTGGCCAACATTTAACCAACAGGATCAACAAATGCTCCATATAAATTCGGATCAGCCAAAAATGATCGGAAATCCGTTCGAAGAAAAGTATACGTTTTGGAATAATTTGCCTCTTCTCCACAATTTAAATAAAATAATTTCTGAAAGCGTATTGGCATCAGAACGCATTAGAAATGAATTGTAAATGTTTGTGAAACTGTAGATTTAAAACGAAGTGTTTTATATTTTGTAATTTTATTTTATTTGCGAACATTGATAATTATTTATTATATATGAAGACATTTTAAAGTTGTATGTTTGTGTTATTTTATTAGAAATTAAGAGTTAAGAAGCAACGAATTGTTCTTATTATATTAGAAAAATTCGGCCGAGAACCTTTACAATATAACGTCTGACTAAAAATATGTTTTTGACAAACAAAATTATTATGTAAATAGTAATAACAAAATGTTCAATTACTTTCTTACTAAAACTATTTATTATTATTTAATATCATTTGAATAAAAACAATTTTTTTGTGTTAATTACAAAAAAATTGTTATAACTCGCGTTATAAATGTTACGAGTAATGTAATGTCTGATCTACAGAATCATGTGATAGTATGCATAATTTTTAATAGTATTGTACCAAGGTTGGGAATTTGACAAGTTAATAAACATTGAAGGTGAAGTTAGAAGTTATTATTGTTTTTATACATTGGAATTACATAAGCGCAGACTTACAAGACTCATTTGCATACAATAGTAGCAAAACTAAAAACTACGATTAGAATTAATAAACAAACTAGTCAGCACCTCTTGGGAACATGACAATCCGTGTTCTCTATACAATAGCTTTGGTCTATTCGACCGCCGAATATCCAAGGTGGTAAGATCACAGCGAGATGGTAGATGTCCAACTAAGGAAGATTATGTCTATAATAATGGGTAGTGCATATATAGCCGATGTTTGCCTTATTTGAACAATATAGAATCTCCGTCATATGAGGAGACAGAACAGACTGTTAAATGTATCTAAAGGAAAAAATCGATAGGCACTGTCAATATGTGAAGGCAGAATAAAATCCAGAGTTTCAAATCACTTAAGCTGTTTCTATAAAAAGCTTTGACCATAACTGAGAATAGAAAGATAGTCTCAGATGTTTGGTAAAATGAATGGATAGAAAAGAATCCGGGAGGCATTTACATAGAAAATGTGCTTATTCTAGTACTAGGCATGAATAAAATGAATATTAGATATTCTTAGGAAAACTTGGGCCAGACTCAATCGTATACGCACAGAACAAGAAAGATGCAGTGATTTAATAATGTACAAAATATGGAAGTTTAGAGGCAGTCCGGAGGGTTACTGCGGTGAAGCCAGACATTTCACGACGTTTTGCAGACGATGCAACACCTATGACAATAAATAGACAGTTAACTAAGAAGTATGGTGATCCAAAATAAACCAAGTAACTCAGGAAGCAATGGTCTAGTTGGAGTCCTAGAATATCAATGTTTAAAATAATTCTTTTAATGTAAACATATTCTAGTCCATTGTCATAACATGACAGTTGTTATCATACTGAATTCAACATATAAGCCTATTGTCTGTTAAAATGTTTATTCATGCTAATGAAAATTATTCAATCATGTTATTTAACATTAAGGTAATCAATTTAATGCTATTGTTCGTAAATTCATGTTATATGAACGTATATATTTATAACGTATATATAACAATACCGTTCATGAGAAACAATAGTAATGCATTTTTTTTCAAACTTATTAACTTTATTAATTTTTTTTTTAATAAACATATTACTAAACGAAGTGAATATTTTTTTCGATTTAACTTTATTTAAAAATAATTTCAAATAAAATGTAATTTACCTAGTTTTTTTATGTTATATGAATATTGTATATTTAGGAATATTCAGATCTAGCACATGTTATGAAAATGAAATAAATTTAGGACATATTTTAAAAATACAAAAGTATCATGTGTATTACAAGCATAGAATAAATAAACGTAATTACTTTAGAAAAGTTAATTTTTTAAAAAATTGTAAGGGTTGTGTAATATTATTCTACGGATAAAAAATTAAGTTTTGAAATATTTTACACCGACGTTACATATTATATTAGCAAAAAATAATCGTGGAAAAGGAGAACGCGAAATACACTAATTTTTTAACTAAATATCGTCGCTTTGAACATTAATTATCATAAATAATTACGAGTATATACGCCTTAGAGACGATTTTTAATTGCAGACATAAACGTCAATACCGTTAGTTTTTATAATATTACAGATGTTGTCATTAATTGCAACATTATAAAATGATAAATATTTGATTTATTGCAGTTGTAAAGTGTGAATTTAAAATAAGAAACATATACTGTGAAATTATACATTTATAAATATATTATAATCTGTCTGTTGTTAATATTATGGCACAACATTTACAAATAAACAATAATTTTGTCTACAAGTGTTATATTCAAAATCATATTACTAAACCGCAATTACGATAAATATACAAATATATTCTTAAAAAAAAAATTTTTAAGAAAAACTAATTAATAAATACCAATAACCTATGCGGTTTTCATTGAACTTTCTATTTGCAACGTTTATATTTTCATTATTTAACAATAACAGTTGAAATGTCAGGTTCATCGGGGATTAAAAGTATTCGGCGCAGGAAACCGCCAATCATAAATAATAATTAAAATTATGATTTAATTAAAACAAAATATCATTAATTATCTGAGATATAAATTTGTATACGTTTATAAATTAAATATACATGTAATACCGTGCAGCAGACAGCGTAAAATTGTCGTACCACAACATCTGTTTGGTATTTCTTGTTGTTTTTTTTTTCATTTACGTGTTTTATATAATGCAGTTTCTAGACATTTTAAATTGATTTTTCCAATCATTTTCCTTTGAGTTTATACGCATATTCGAAATAAATCCGTAAAACTGTTAAAAAAAAAAAACTATTCGTAGACACGTTAGTTTTAAAACAAAATCGCGTATATAGTACATTTATTTTAGGTATTTATAAATAACATTTTTTTACGTAAATTAATAAAAATTCGTTTTTTCACGTTGTTTAGTTCTTGAACAAATCAAATTATCACAATATTTTTACATATACAGGAACTCGGGCACTAGTTAAAAACAACTATTATATTTACATTGTTTTAAATCTGTCTATAATGTAAAATACATATTTGTATGACGTATAATATTAATACTTTTAAACTTATAAGCGTTTCGAATTGAATAATTTAGGAAATCCATGCGATTTTTTTTTTTTAATTAGAATTTAACGAAAAATATCTTTGTGGTAGTATTGAATTGTGCGATTTAAATTTTTACATCAATACGTTTATACAATATAAGAACTTGTAAGTCTAGTGAATTTTTCGAAATAACCCGAGGCAGAAAAATCTGTCGTTTTTATACGTTTTTAACCAGCTACGCTATATAAACGAAAGTGAGTAAAATGTATCGAATTATTTTTTTTAAAATTATTTATCAATTAAATTGTCATTTGTATCATTAAAATAACATAACGAAATGTTTAAATTTTAGTTTAATATGAAGTTTTTGATCGTTTTCACTTCACTTTTCGGGCTTCTATACGGTAAAGACGATATTGTACAAATAGATCAAGGATTACTGAAAGGCAGTACTCTGAAGACGAGAAATGGACGGGATTTCGTAGCGTTTCAGGGAATACCCTACGCCAAACCGCCGATCAACGAACTCAGATTTGAGGTTAAATCCTATACTTTGATTTTTCTTCTTTTTTTTTTGCGGGGTTAACGTGAGTATTGAAAACGATTACGTCTGCCGTTTAGAATCCAGTGGAAGCGGATTCGTGGGATAATGTTTTGGATGCGACTGTTGAAAAAAATATGTGTACACAAAAGAATTTGTTCATGTACGAAACGTACAACGAACTTCTTGGCGACGAAGACTGTTTATACTTAAATGTATACACTCCTAACGTAAGCGTATAGCATCGAGAACAATATGCATGATTGTATTTTTGGATTGGAATTCGATTTTTTTATACGAATAATAATAGATCCCGGGAGATAATCAAAAGGAAACTACCCAATTGTTACCGGTTATGGTTTGGATTGCCGGCGGAGGATTTAGTTCAGGTCACGGAGGTTTGAGTTTGTACGGTCCTCACTATTTCTTAGACAAGGACGTCGTCGTTGTTTCTTTTAATTACCGAGTTGGAATTTTCGGTAATTTAATGGTGCAATCAAATACTAATGATAATACGTAATAATTAAATTTTTTTCTATTTAGGATTTTTGAGTACCGAAGACGATGTTTTGCCAGGTAATTACGGTATGAAAGACCAAGTCCTGGCACTGAAATGGGTGAAAAACAACATCGACAAATTTGGCGGAGATCCGGCTAAAGTTACGATATTTGGTGAAAGTGCTGGAGGGGCCAGTGTCGGTTTACATTTGTTGTCGCCGATGAGTAAAGGTATTTTTCGAATTCTTCTAATTAAAAATATTTAATAATTTCATTATTAATTATTTTAATATATTTTATTCAGGACTGTTTCATAAAGCAATAATGGAAAGCGGTACGTCATTGTGTCGATGGGCTGTATATCCACCGGGCTGGGCTAGACGAAGATCGCGAGCTTTATCTACTATTGCTGGATGTCCCGAAGAGTCAAATGAATTTGTGAAATGTTTAAAGGCAATGCCTGCAGAACTTTTGGCGGAACTTCTCTACAATTTCTTTGTAAATTCCTTTGCATTTATTAAAAAAAAAAAAAAACTCGTGTATACATATATTATACGTTTAAATTAAGGAGTTGAAAAATTAACTATGAGTAATAATTATAAATGTTTTCACTGCAAGGTGTTTAAAAAAAAGTATAATTCCGATTTGGATTTAAAAACACGTAAATGTCTCATTTCAATTGTTAAGATTGTGTTTTTTTTTTAGGTTCTTAAAATTTTTTCATTTTTTTACACCAATTACGCGATTGACAAAACTACAGTCGTTTTAATTATTCATATAACTATATATTCCAACACGTACCGCTCGTATTATCTTTTCAATATCCATTATAGGATTAAAATGAAAAATTTTTAAATTTTTTTTTATTAATTTATAATAAACCTCGTGTATCAATAATATTTTTCAAGTTTCTAAATATCCAGTCGTTTGTTTTTTAGGAGTGGAAAATTTATCCGGCAATGACGTTTATGCCTGTGGTTGAAAACTGTGATAAAAAAGAATCGTTTTTGTGTAAATATCCTCTACGCGATTTTAAGGAAGAATCTGCCGTACCGATCCTTATGGGAATGAACACTGCAGAAGGCGGTATTTTTGCCGCTCGTGAGTAATGTTTTAATTCTAATATAATAACACATTAACAGAGTCGCGAATAAAATAAGAAAATCGTTAAATGATTAATATTATAAATTTAACGTAAATTCAATTATTTATTTGAAATTTTAATCGATTTTCGGTCATGATTTGCTCGCGTAATGATTATTTTATTGTTCTAGAACGTATTTTTGTAAGAAAACAGAAAAAAAAAACAATTATTTTTAAACATAATTATGTAATATTTTTTCATAGGAATGTATGATAACAATGCGAATTTCATCGATTTCCGGTTAAAAGATAATTTCAACGAATACATTTCTTCATTACTTTATTATAAATACACAACGAAATTTTCTGACCTTCAGACAGTCGGCAACAAGATAATGAAACGTTATTTTCCTGATGGAAATTTCGATAACTCTTTGGATGCTGTTGATGTTTGTATATTTGTTTTAGTAAATCTATTTAAGTGATTATATAATAAATCTTTTGTGAAAAGCGTTGAATCAGCTAGTAATAACGCTTTTAATGCTTTCCTCACACCGCATAATCGTTTATAATTTTGGACGTCATTGTATTGTCGTTTAATATTTGGAAGAAACAGTTAACCATTGAATAATTTTAATGAACGTTTTTAACAAAACTCGATTTAGTTAAAAAATTAAAAAATAATTTCAGAAATATACTGATAAACACAATTGTGTGACTTTAAAAATGACATTTTCAAATAAAAATGTAATATTAAAAAGAAATATATCATATATTTGATTTGTACAAATGTGTAATTAACTAGTTTTTTGTTTTGCAGATGGTTAGCGGTGGGATTTTCATACCTGGTATCTTTGATATGGCAACCAATCTATCGTCGCCTGTATATTATTACGTCTATGGTCACCGAAACGAAATGTCCTTCAACGCGTTTTACGGGCCGTACCCGTATCCGAGTAAATTAGGCGTAACACACGGCGACGAAATGGTTAGTTTGTTCTACATGAAAGGCCAAGAACCATTAAAAGGTGAAGATCTCAAAGTGTCGATGCTGATGATAGACTTATGGACACAATTCGCGAGTACCGAGTACGTATAATATCGAGTGTTTTCATTTATTATAGATATTTCAATAAGTTATATTGATAATAATTAATAATTCGTTTGATTGTGTTGAATATTTAGCGAACTCATTGTGGACGACAAGAACAAGGAACTACAATGGCCGTTATTCGATAAAGATAATATGAGATATTTGTTCATTAATTCAAGTTCTCCTGTCATATCTGAGAAACCGTTCGCAGAAGAGTACGAATTTTGGAATAGTTTGCCATTGTTATCCAATGTGAATGTGCCCTAAGCAGTAGATGACAGAACGTGTGAAATTTGACTTTATAACGAAAGAAGACAATTTTACGATAAATAATTTTTGTCAGTGGATTTTAATTGTCTATAATATATATATTCATATTTTGGTTGTTTTTGTTGTTGTTATTTTAATGTTTCAAAATTAATATATTATAATGTATATCAAATTAAAAAAAAAATGTTTAAAATATAAGATATGTATTTATTTTTTTTTATTTGGAAGGTTTTATAGTATTTTTTTTTATGATTTTTATGAATTCATCTATTTTATATTGGTATATTATATTTAAAATGTATATTATATTATATTTATATTTATTTCTGCATGGCTGGGTAGTATAACGGATAATAACGTACAATAACGGATTACTTTTAGTCTAATATCACCTTAATTATAACATAAATTATTTTTCCTAAAATTAACGTCAACTAAATTTTTTTTTCCGCATTACGACCCATAAGTTTAGTTTTGAATTTTTATTGCCGAAGTTTTATCAATATATTTCATATAAATACGCGTTCGAGACAAACGCTTTAGTAATTAATAAAATGTGATAGTAGTGACGAATGTTTTCAGGTTTCATATTATTTGTTGCAAAATGAATTTTTGTAAATTTTTAATGATTGATGTTTATATATATATATATAAAAAATTTAATTGACAATTAAAAAAAAAATTACTTATAAAATGTTACTATTTTGCAATATCATCATCATCATCGCTTAAATCACTAAATTCAAATCCACTTGTGGTGGAGCACACGTAAAAAATTTAAACGTTTTTTACGCGTCATTCGAATTAAATCAACGTAATTTAATATGAAAACAATATTATCTTGCTCAATATAGTTGTGTATTGAAATCGTTCCTGAACTACAGCACAGTGGCATAAATATATATATATATATATAATCGCGGTTGAATAATATAATAACATTATATTACAACAATACTAACGTATATTATTTAAAGATAAATTTACATGTACGTCTTTAATATAATATAATTTTATAATAATTAAAAAAAAAAATCATCTATTTACTTATCAGTATTATGAGATATTTTTTTTTTAAAAGTATGTGTTGATATAATACAGCGTGTTCAAATGCGTTTTCATTATAAAAATTGCATATAATATTTCAATTTTCATAAAAATAAATTATAACATAAATATGCCACTCGACTATGCTATTAGGCGTAATTATCATGCAATATAAATACACGAATAATAAAATAAGTACTTAAAATTTTTCTTCAGTTTAAATACGTTGTTTGTAATTATCGTATTTGCAAGTAGATTAAATTATTTAAAATGTTTTTGCCTGCTTCGATGTTGTCTATTAGTCATCTATTAGAATCTAAACATAGATTGTAGGTATAAAATCACCTTTCTATGTTTGGAATAGCGCAATGTTTGTTAATAGATCCTGTGATGCGCATAAACAGTTTTATATTATTTTTAATTTCGGAAACGTACGGCTTAGTTGAAGCCTATGTCACCGAAGGAATAGTCATAAAATCGTATTTAGCGTCTGGTAAAAATATCAACAAAAAAAAGTTGATAATTCATTACTTACAATGGACTCCGTAAAATCTCGCTAAATAAATTGCAATTTTTAAAATGCGAAATCAAAACAATTTCTTAAAATCAAAATCTGGCCGCGTGAAGTCTGAATATTTATTTTTGTTTTTTATTATAAAATCTTAAGGTGACTTAATTGTATTGTATTTAGGCATTGCAGTGATTGTATGCAGCACTATAATAATATGCTAAACAGACTTTATAAACAAACTGCATACCTATTCACCTCTTTTTAAGCTCTGATAATGTATTATTATTTTCATCTGCAAATATAATATTGCCGCATTTTTTTCAATTTCTACAAAAAAACTTCCAAATGTTGACACGCTCGTTAATACACTAACACATCGTAGAACTTTCGAAATAACGAATAAACCGTATGCACATTTTTCGTCACACCAAACACATACTTGCAAGAGTCATAGGAATTAAAAAAATTTAAATTTTAAACGATTTTTTGTTTTTAATTAGAAACAAATCAGAAATATCATAATTAACATAGAATGCCATCATTAACACAATATATTCATGTTAACAATGAATTATTTTGTATAAATACCACGTTCATAGTGCACGGTATATATTGGTGCCAATATACGTGTCAAAAGGTTGATTATTATACAATCTCCCTGTTCGTATTGTAAATAAGTTTTTAATAAAATATGTAGGTTATAACCTAATTAACTAATAAATAAACGCGTAATCAATATAGTAAATATTGCGCTCAATAAATATACGTAGTTGCACATATATGTATAAAAATTGTATAATCGTATAGAAATAAATAATTCGGGATAAATTACAAAACATATGAGCAGATTAAAGACCATTGTAGTGTAGAGTCACGAGCTATTTCTACTGCTTTACATATTTATAGTACCTATATCAATGAATCAATCAAAACAGCCATAGTTTTTATTAGTGCCGGTTATTTTAAAATGTTTAATATTGTACTTTAAATCACTATAAAGGGCACGAAACTCATTGTTTTTGTGACTACTTTTTTTTGGTATTGAAATTTATTGCAATGTAAGTTATATTATATTCATAAAATTGGAATTTTCGAATTTTTCATTTATATATGTGATTTTTTTTGCGATTAAAATGTTTATTTTTGTATATAAATTTTAATAAATTAATTAATATTGTTGTATACGCTCAAACGGTACGAAAATATAATTTTTTTTTTCTATAACAGACGACTGCGACTCGTTACGATTTGAAGAACATTCTTGTAGTATCCCCGGATAGTAACAACCAGCCGATTTGAGTGAATATATTTAATTTATATATTAAAAAATACGTTTTGATTATTCTCATACGTCTGGTAATCGATAGAACAACGTGTGAAATATTTCGGATTGTAACACTTGCATATTATACATATATTCCTTTTGAACAATTATTATGACGCGTGAACTGTGTATAATATATTGTTTAACGAAGAACTTTTTCGTTTCTAATTGTCACGTATTTTCTGTATTTTTTTTTTTTTTGGAAGTAATTTTGAGTTTTTACTTCAAATTGTCACTTAATAAAAGCAGTTGACAGCTGTATAAAATAAAAATCGACATTTTCGCGTACTTATTTCCACATCGTAATAATTAAAATTTTTCGTATACTTATACGGCACGGTACGAGGTAAAAGGCGAAAGTCGAGAAAAAAAAGTGCCGATTGCCAATACCAACGCACTATATGTGGTACACTACGAATGTTCGTATTGACTTTTGGCTACCTTTGTAAAGGTCGCCGTCGTTGTAATGTCTACGGATAAGACACAATCGCCCGCGATTAGTATATTTCGGATTATATTCGTCGCGACAAGTGCCCAATACCTTCGTTAAATAATCGAACTGCAACGTTTCGAGGCGGAATATTTACTTATAATAATACAATATTATACTCTCGTATAGGTCAGTATATATTTATTATAACAAAATACTTACGTACATGTAATAATGCACGAGGCTCGGATTCTATAGCATTTGCTGATATTGAAAATAGCAAACGTATGTTTTTGTCCATCATGATATAAGGATTTCACGCATGACATTTTATGTATCGCTCGTTTTTACATATTCTTAGGGATATAAAATTATTGCGATGTAGTACTTGTACGATAAATTAGTAAATAAAACGTTTTTTTTTTGTCTGCTAATTTCTGATATTTTTACCGTTTTTAAGATATTTTTTTGTTTTTCGATCATATTATTATTATTATTATTATAGCGAATATTTTAATGCTGTTTAACGTTATATAATCCAAGCCCTACAATAGTAGATAATAAGTATACTTTAATATGTAAAAAGAATATATTATTTTAATAACGCGAAGGCCGATCGTAAACAACGCGCATAATAAATTTTATTATTTTTTAAATTTTTTTTACACGCGTATAATCGCGTCGTTAACGATATTTTATTGTTTCGTATAATACGGCTTTTTACGCGTAACATACGAACGAATGGACTTCATTACCGATAGCCAGTCGAATATCAAAAGGCGATGATAATACACGCATGCTGTATAATATTATGTAGTTTTTATTTTTGATCTCGACTTAAGCGATCAATATTATTTTTTTTTTGTTTTTTTACACGCACAAAAAGTTACAATTGTTTTTTATTTTATACAGTTTCGGTATGGATAACATCTCGTTGGTCGTTTTCGCGTTACTTATCGACTTTGTTTTTTGTACCGGTCCATTAATAAGCACACACCAAGGACAGTTGAAAGGAAAACATTTCACGGCGAGAAACGGAAGGAATTTTTTCGCTTTTCAAGGAATACCGTACGCTAAACCGCCGGTCGGAGACCTCCGATTTAAGGTAACGTGTGTTTTTCTTTTTTTACTATATAAAATCCATCGATTTTCCGACATGTTCGAATTACATATCCAGTTTTGGGAAACACTTATCTAGATGCGTTTTAAATGGATTTTTTCACTTAAATCTATAGATAATAATTCGGTTGTTTAATTCTATATTTGTCTTCTAAACACAGATTATAAATAAATAAAATCTTTTAGTTATTAAAAAAAAATTTTTTTTTGTAAAATTTATAATTTGGTTTTAATAAATATTAATATTATTTATAAAATATTTAAATAATACACGATTTCGCAGGTTGTTGTTTTATTTTCACTCGATTTATAGATCAGACATAACGTGTGCACTATAAATTCCGAATATGTCTAATAATTATGTTTAAAATACCCATTTTTTTTTTTTTTGTGGACGTTTAAAGGACATAAACTAGGTAGTATATTTTCATTAATACTCATTGCGTTTAGCCATGATTTCAACTCTTTTAGGTAGGTATTGAAACATTTTCTTGGGTAGACGTAGAATTTTTTCTAGGTACGTAAGTAAAAAAAAAAAACTTGGATCCGGTTAGCTAGCTCTAATAACTATTGGAACCGTGCCTGTCAATAAGTTTTTAGTGTTTTTAGATAATGAAAAAGTTTTGATTTATTAAATAAAATAAAAATATTAAAATGCATATTTCACGACACATTAAAATTTAACTTGTCTAGATTGTAATCGATTTATCTAGTTTTATCTATATTTAGATAGATTTTAAGGATTATCTAATTATCGTAATCTAGATTTTAAACGATTTTTTTTTCGTTATCCGACTCCAACACTGGTTATGACGCAAAATTCGTATTGTCACGCATACAATATGTCGTATTGATATTACTGTAATGCAATGGAATCGTTAAATTAATAGTAATTACTAATTGTAATCGACGGTTTGTTACCTTTCGGTTTTTGATACAATCCGTCTATTTCGCACATAATTAGGCACCAAAACCAGCTGGTTCTTGGAAAGGAACGTTGAACGCTACGTCCGAACCGGCGATGTGTATTCAAAAGAATGTGTTCTTATATCAGACATTCGATGTCCTTGTCGGCAGTGAAGACTGTCTCTACTTAAACGTTTATACGCCCAGGGTATGGTTCGGTTCATATATTCTGTTCGGTTACAACGTAACCGTACACATTATTTGTGATAATTCTTATAATCCAACTTGCAGTTGCCCAAAGCAGGCGTCAAAAACCTGCCCGTTATGGTGTGGATTCCCGGTGGAGGTTTTAGTTCGGGACACGGCGGTATGCGACTCTACAACCCCAAATATTTAATGGACAAGGACATCGTCTTGGTCACGATCAATTACAGGATAGGAATTCTCGGTAGGTATTATAATAATAATAATAATAATTTAATTGTCAGTGTTTTTAAACCTATAACGATACGACGCTATTATTGCCGTAGGTTTTTTGAGTACCGAAGACGACGTGTTGCCGGGAAATTACGGTTTGAAAGATCAAGTTTTAGCGCTTCGTTGGGTCCAAGAAAATATCGCTAAATTCGGTGGCGATAACACAAAAGTTACTTTATTCGGCGAGAGCGCGGGTGCCGTGAGCGTCGGCTTACATCTACTGTCGCCATTAAGTAAAGGTATATTTTTACACGTTCTATCATTATGTTATTCGATTAATTAACGGTATACTCATAAGTAACGGTACGAAAATGATGTGAAATTATCGTGTCAGTTATAGGTAATTTTCACGATGGGCATTACGTGGGGGTGGTCGTGTGAAAACTGATTTCGGATAAATTAGAAAATATTATCGCATTCAACGTGGTAGGTAATAGGGTTGCTATATAACTTTAATTAATTTCAAACACTGGACGCGACTATTTGGTATTATATAGAATTGATGTAAAATAAACGATACTGTTACGAATAAATCGTAAATTATTATTTAATAAATTTATTAAATTGAATAAAAGAAAAAATAATATGCCCTACAAATCTGTAATATATACATATATATATATGTACGTTTAATAAATAAATGGATCGCTTTTAATAGTTGTATACTGTCTCTTGTTTATCGCAGTTTTTATAAGTGATCAACGCCATTTTGTTTCCAAAATGTCGCAAAATTCCATATGCGTCGAGCTATGAAATAAGCTTGCATTTCAAATAATTTCTGTTTTCATATAGTCCCACAACGAGTCAGTCCGTAAGTGTTCCATAACGCATTTAAAATAAATTCTATCATTTCCAATAAACTGTGAGCACCGATTTCGGTAATAAGAATCATAGACCATTTTTTGGGATATAACTAGGTCCCAAAAATAGTTCATCGATATTATTGTTGATTTCTCCGCTTCCGTCCATTTTTTTCTTCAATTTTTTTTTTAAGATTGCCACTAATACGTTCGGTTGAACGAAATCGAGCAATGTAAACACACGCAATAGTTCTTAAGATATTATTATTATGATTTTTGAATATGTCGTCGTACGATAAGAAATAGGTATACTCTTTATTACGATTTTCGTGTTCAGTTGTTCGGATTGAAAAGAATTAACAAAATGTTTTTGCACGCTTATATCTAATATTTAACGGGTTTACGACAAAGAAACGCTTCTGTTTTAATCTCCACTTCAATACTCGAGATTTCGTTCAGCATTTGTACAGCGATTTGTGTATTCCTATCCAAAATCAATACCGCGTTTACATATCAAACAATAGTTTTGACAATCATTTAAAAAGAAAAAAATGATATATTAATCGATTTTATTTACATTTCTTTTTCCTAGGCTTGTTTCATAAAGCTATCTTACAGAGCGGTAGTCCGTTTTGTCTTTGGGCCGTCACGCCACCGGGTTTGGCCGAGCGCCGTGCCAAAGCCGTCGCAACGATAACCGGATGTTCTAATAACTCACAAAATATGGCCGAATGTTTGAGGCGTTTGTCCGCTGATACGTTTGTACGTTTGCACAAGAATTTTTTCGTAAGTATTCCGATTTCTTCTTTTTTTTAATAAAGAGCAATTTTAATTACATAAGCAGCGCTGGATAGGAACGATCCATCAAATTTAAAGGATTTTTACCGGCCAGAAAAGGGCAGACGGCCCTTTTACAGGTGTATAAAATTGATTTTAAATAGGGATTAATCCTTTTTCCCGTATTTGTCCCCTTGAATGGGTTTCAGATCCGCCCGTGGGGTCTGTAAATTATTATAAATCCAACTTTGTTTGTAGTTGTTGAAATACATACGTAAATGCAATATTGAAAGTATATTATTATTTGTGATTTGGGTTTATAATAATTTATAGTGTAACAATCACTAAAGTGCTCGAGTGAATTTGAACATAGGTAGGTATTACAGTTGTACAAGCTTTATTAAATTAAATACTTTTAGCTGACTATACAGCTAAAAATTGCTTAATAAACTTTGCAGTTAAAATCTTCCAACTCTTACTTTGTACTGTTATATTTTCGGGCTCGTATTATTTGATGAACGATTAAGTTGCATTGAACTCGATGACGGCTGGCTTTGTTAATCCGGACTTGTACCTATATAAGTATTACGTAAACGCATAACTCCATTTTGTCGTTGTCATTCAGGAATGGGATGTACACCCGTCAGTCACGTTTTCACCCGTTGTTGAAAACTGTCACGAAAACACGGACTCGTTTTTGTGCAATTATCCGTTGAAATATTATAAACAAGAATCGTTCGTGCCCATTATAATCGGAATGAATTCCGGCGAAGGTGGTCTTTTTGCTTCTCGTGAGTAAAATACAGTTCGTAGTATTAGTTCGGCTATAATATTATTAACGGTGGTGTAAAACGATGTAAAACGATAAAATAATATGATTTAGTGTGTTATTTTCGGCAATAAAAATAATAATAATAAACTATTCGAGATCAAACAATATTCCGTACGCTTAACAGGATTGTACAACGAGAACGGACTAATATATCCGGAATTCAAGGATAACTTCAAACGGATAGCGCCTCTGATCATGCAATACCATTTCACAGCTTCGTGTAAAGACGTCGATTTTATTAGTGATAAATTACAAGAACATTATTTCCCGGAAGGGACTTCGATAGAAGACAATCCAAAACGAACCGTCGATGTCAGTACAACTATATAATTAATACAGTTATTATATATAAAAAAAAATACTTGTGTATACCAATAGTTGCCGATTTTTAGTTTATTTTTATTCCTCCGGCAGATGTTCACTGGCGGTATATTCCTAAAGGGAGTTATCGATATGGCCCGTAATGTTATGTCACCCGTGCATTTCTACGTATACGATTATGCGAATAAACATTCGTTGAACACGTTATACGGCCCTTGTCCGCAGAATCTAGGCGTTTCTCACGGTGATGAGAACATAAGCCTTTTCGATTGCATAGGGAAACGATTAAACGCCCAAGACCAGAACGTTTCGAAGCTCATGGTGGACATTTGGACGAATTTTGCCAGCTCCGAGTACGGTTCGATTTACAACAGTATTTGTACTGCAACACTTTATTCCTTATAGAAATACGATTTAAATTTTATCGTTCCGATAATACACAATAATTTATGGCCTATAGTTGAAATATTCGTGCAAATAAGCAAGTGTGTGTGTGTGTGTGTGTGTTTTTTTTTTCAGTAAGTTGACTGTAGACGGTACGAATACAGGTGATATTTGGCCAAAGTACAAAGCGAAAGATATGAAATATCTTTTGATAAATTCAGCCGTGCCTAAGTTATCCGAAAAACCGTTCGTGGACGAGTACAATTTTTGGAGTGGACTATTACTCACGTCTAATGTCAATATTCGAAAACATTTCAAAACCGAACTGTAAATGTGTGTAGGTAAATATCGTTGTAACCGTATACAATAATTATATTTTCACATTTTGACGTGGGTTTGAAAAAAAAATTATTTTTGTCGTTTTTTGGTCACGTCGAAGACTTTATTTATTAAATTAAATTTTAGAAGTATGATATTTTTTTAGTTTTTTTTTTATATTCGTTTTTATTGAATCATAGAAGTAATGCGCATACAATATTATGCAGTCGATAAAAAGTGATAGGTTTCCGTTAATATCAACTTATCAATCAATTTCAAATATTTATGTACTTTAAATAAATATTTATTTAAAACAAATATAGTAAAATATATATGCATATATACGTTTGGTAAAGACAATTTTATTTACAGCGGTATTATAGCTGATTAAATAATCAACATTAATTAAAATTTATTTATAATTATTTATTTATTATTATTGCTATTATTGTTTTTCCTATCATATACTTATCGTCGTTTCATTATAATATTGTGAATTATACTAAATAATTATAATAAATATTTTGTCGTATTTCGTTCGCTATTAAAGCAACATATAACATTATTCGTCGTGTCGCTATATTTTATATAAAATCATTGTTTTCTTTTTGTAATATCGTATATAATAATAATTTTTTTGCCTGATTCCAAAAATAAACGAATATCAACGTAAATGGTGAGTTTTGTTTTAATTGATTTATATTTTTCAAAATATACGATAATAAAATATCTTTATATAATTCATAATTTATTTGTAACGTTGTTTTTTTCGTAAATAATATATTTATTCGATTGAAACCAATTTGTCGGAACAGAATAGAAGAATTGTATTTGAATCCGTTACAAATGAATATTTACATAGAGTTAATTTGTAACGGAAACAAACACTATTTTATTCGTTAATGCAGATTACTATTCTACGTTTTTTGATACGTAAAAAAAAATACATATTGAAAGGTATACTCGGAAAATTTCGATGTATCGATGGTTATTATTATTATTATTATTATTACGCAGACCTATATTTAGAACGTTGTTATATTAAACTAGAAAATGAAAGATGGATAATGTGTAAACATTATCTTTTTATAGGATCATGACGAAGAAAATTAGTACACCTATAAGTATAGAACTCATTCATAATGATTCACATATATTTTAAATTAATTACATTATAGGTATTTATTTTTTATACGCAGATAGTGAATTTATTTGATAATCATGAAATGTATCGACATTAAATTAATAATTATTATATTATAAACGAAAAAAAAGGAATTAAATTCACTAAATATTTGCTAAATATTTCACACGATTCAATATAAGTATGTGTATAGAATTTTGGCTTTGGTGTCATATGTGCAGGTTTATCGGTTCTCTCTAAAGCTTAGCCGGTGACTTTTAAATACATATTTTTTATTATAATAATATATAACTTATAATTCGGTCATTACCATCAACGAATTGTTTAAATTTCGTTGTTCTAAGTGCTTCTTTAAAAAAAAAACTAATTATATTGTATATTATAAATATATAAACGATTTTGAAAAAAAAACCGTGTAATTTTATACGAATAAACTGTTTTTAAAAACGAAAAAATAATTTAGAAAAAAAAATGTCATTACGATGAAAAATGAAAAAAAAATCACAAATTTGCAAATATAAACAACAACGTGTTAAAATTAATATACTTCGGTAGAACACTGTTAAAATATATTTTTATATATATAAAAAAAAACTTTTCGACGTTTATATAATGTTTTTTTTTTTTTTTAAATAATATATATTACGGAGAAAGTCGGTTGATACGAGGGCTGGTAGAACATTTTAAAATTTATTCTCATACTTATTTATATTCGCAGTGGGCTATTATTAGTGTAGATAGGTGAATATTTTAGTGCAATATAATACGCGTACTACTAAAAATAACGTCAATTTACTATTACATAAATAAAATATTATTGCGCCGAGTACGTTTCCCCCCGGGGCGTAATAAAATTATTTTCAAAAATTAAACGCGTGTTTTATTTTTTTAAATATAACATTCTTTTTTTTCTTTTTTTTTTATAATATTATAAACTTAGACCCGATTTTTTTCTTCTCTTCTACGGACGTTGTACAAACCGGATTTGTTCAATCCGTAAAGCATACGCTCAAACGTATTTGTGCCAAAATGTTCAATTACCCGGCGAGCTAAAGCGCATTGCAGCTATGTCGTGTTTTTGCCAAAAACCCTACCCGTTTATACGGATATAACGCCTGACGAACGTTCATTTGAAGCGCGCAATATTCGAGCGCAATCCGGCGTGTTGTCGAATAAATTATATTTTTTTCATTAAACGTTCTCGACGTCTACTACGTATTGCGTCCATTCGATTAAAACAGAACGGTTTTTCGTTGAAAACAAACTATAAATTCGTCTTCGAGTCGAAATCGCACGCGCTCTCTCAAACCCAATAAATCTTATTACACACACACACACACACACACACGCACACACATTTTTTTGTTTTACTCTCTCGCATGGAAAAATTCGTGAAATCTTGCAGCGTAGAAGAAAGAAAGTAATAAAAATTCGTTTTCGCGCGAGAATTTACGACACGACGCGTAGGTGATACAGTTTCGTAAGGTTTCCGTGACGTTTGCGAAAAAAATAGAAACATCATAAACCACGTGGGTTCTCTCGCATCGTCGTCGGTGACGATTTTGCGCGGAATTTCTTGGCAACCCTTTTCCTATTTAAATACTACAATTCCGTCAGTTAGAACGTTCACACAGTGCGTTATATAGTTAGTGCCTCGGTGTACGACCTTAACACTGTACGTGTGCAGCAGCAGCAGCAGCTATTCGATCGCGCGCGTTTTTAAATCTCAACAACGACATGTCTTTCCTCGACATTGTCTCCAAGTTCAATCAACAGGCCGACAGCCATTCGAAATCGCAGTCTCTGAATCCGTTCTCCGAACAGTTCGAACACTCCCGGTCGCCGTCGCCTCGGTTCTCCCGAGAAGAGTACGGAAAGTGAGTGGTCCATATTATTTTCAACAAAAAAAAAACCAACACTATTCTCGATTTTCAACACTCGTGTTCCGTCTCAGGCCAATTGCCGGTTCTAAAACCGACTTGAGGGGACGGAAAGCCAAGTCGCACATTTGCCGAGAGATTCTCGAACTGTGCACCGTCATCCACGACGTCGGTACATACAATTCGAAAAAGAAAGATCCCGACGACGACGGTGACGACGGTGACGATGACGGTACGATCATCGTCAGTTTCGGCGAGCTCTTTCAAGTGAGTACGCGTAATGAGTAAATTAGATGTGTGCGAGTTTAAATATTAGGTTTACCACGAGTCCCAAAACCGCAACGCTCATTAACGATCCACGTGCGATATTCGTTTTTCTTTTACTCTTTTTTTTTTTTTTGAACAAAAAAGAAAGAGATCATATATATATATATATTACTATTCTACATTTTGTCTTAAAACTATTTTATCGTACGGATCTGCATCAGAATGAATTGATAATAACACTACAGAGCGAAAAATTAATATCAATAATAAAACGTTATTGATTGGATTCATAAGTCTAGGAGCATTTTCACCCCGTGTGTAATTACACTTGGACATTGACACTGGAACGTCTATGTCTGAAATCGAGTAGTCGATATATTCGGGACAGTGTGCAATATTGTTCAACAACGTGTAAACGAAACGAACTGTAATTCCCCCTCGCCTTTTTTTTCCCCGTCTCCAAAACGAACGCGAACGTCTAAAACGTTTTTAATTTTGTCGAACATTACAGATTTACACGAAAATCTCGGACAAAGTGGTGGGTCTGCTGATCGCGGCCAAACGTCGCGGTTTCGTGTATTTCGATCGAGAAATACTTTTCCAAGTGAGTAAGTAGTCCGCGGTCCGTACGCCCGGACACGAGATCGCGGACGGCCGTGTTTAAAAGAACCGGGGGGAAGGCCCTTAAATGGTCGAATACAACAATATAGTGTTTGGTCCGATCGTAAATTCACTGAAACACTGCTGCCGCCGCGTCCACCTTGAATACAGAAATAGATCGATGGCCGACGATGATTAAGACAGACCCTGGCACGCGGCCCACAGCCGCGCGGCGCATTCCTCGCGACACACAAAACAAAAAATGAAACGCGCGGATTCCGTACGGTCGTCCCACCAATGTCAGCAGTGCGCACGCCACAATAGCGTTTACACACGACGAATTTATTATAAACAATAAACGCGCACGATAAATAATTTCTTCGCGACCTACATATGAGTCGGTTTCACGCTGGTTCGCTCTGTTTCCGTAGGTTTTTTCTTCTTTTTTTTTCTTTTTTTTTTTTTTTTTTTTTTAATAAAAAAAGCAAAAATACGATACATTTCTATTTAGACGTTTTGCCATTATTGCTCCGGTAATGGTGAAAATATCGAGACGTGTTTTGGCAACGTTTTGTGAAAAAACTATAAGGTCCCTCCAACCTCCCTCCCCCCCCCACACCGAAACTACGCACATGTCGTATTTTTTCTGTCCCTTGTGTCGCCCCATCGTTCCCGCGTAGGTGAAAAATCCGTTTTTCGACAGAGTTCGTGAATCCGCTCGTGCCAGGAATTCTCGCGTTTGGCTTTCGGCCCGAATTGAACATCACAGCTAATATTATATGGACGGTACACGTGTAAAATACGTTTTATTTCCGTTTCTATCCGGGAAACGAATTGTTCATACCGACTCATACGTCCATATTTGTATACATATATATATATATTATATCGGACGGCCACCACGCTCTCGTTAATTTCGTAATCGTTTTAGAACGCCGTTTTGCGCTTTACTACAATAACAATAATAATAATAATAATAATAATAATAATAATAATAATAATAATAATAAACGCGTCTGCGTCATATGTTGTTTTTGTTTATTTATCGAGTTACAAAATCAATGTACTCGTTATTCCGTGTTATGTTTACGGAGCCGACACGATTTTTGTTCCAGAGAAGAGACGACGACGTTCTGATCGCTCTGTTGAAACCGATTTCGGAAATCAGCAAAATACTGAAAGACGACATTAGCCAGACGAACGCGCCGACGGCGCCCGTTGAACCGCAGCCAGTGGAAAAAACCAAAACGACTTCGTGTGGCAAAACGAAAAGAGTGAAACCCGAAACGGAGCGAAGAGATGGTAATGCGGCCGCGGTGAACGACGACGTGCAGACGAACGGCGTTTCAGAAATAAACGCCGCAGTCGTGACATTTGAAACCGATCAGAATTGTAATAAGGAAATGAACGGCCGGTGTGTCGACGATGAAGGAGTAATAAATAACGTTATTGACATTTCAGAAAACATACAAGACGACGACGACGACAGTATTCGCGTAGACACGTCTGCGGTAGGAGACGTGAGTTACGGTGTTGACGTTACAGCGGATAGTGACGACGTCAAAACCGAGCAAACCGAAGAAATCAGTAGCGAAACTAAAACCGACGAAATCAGCGACGAAACTAAAACCGACGAAATGAATGCCGACGAAACTAAAACGGACGGAACCGACACGCGAGAATTCGATGGGATTAATATTGAGCGGACAGACGAGTTAACGGACGATGGACTTGTTGCGAGCAAAAGTGAAAATTGCGATTTGGCTAGTGGCGGCGGAAAAGTGCCAGGGAAAGAAATCGAGAACGATCGAAACGAAACTGCACCTGTGGAAGTCGACGAGAATTCCGCGAAGAACGACGTTCGAGTAGACACTGTAAGAAAACAATGTGTCGAAGAGGTTAGTATGAATGAACTTGATGACGTTGTGGACAACGGAAACGAATGCGAGTGTATCGAATGACAAATGGCGTTCGAAACCGAGCGAAGAATACGTTAATGCGTCTTAATAAATTATTCCGTAGATAAGTTAAAATAAAATGTCGATTAAAAACAAAAAAAAAATCTTCTTACACTGGTACTAAATACTCCATTCCGTTATGTCGAAACAATCGTGGTTAAAGTTACGTTTAAATTGAATCCGGCGGATGTGAACTATAAGAAATACTTGAGTTATAAAACCACACAATCAACGGTTTACACGAAATAACTGTAAATTTTTGTAAAAAACAAAAAAATTTTTTTTTTTTTTTAGAATGTAAAAATGGATAATATAGAAAATTAGAATGTTTTAACTACGTGCCGTTATAACGTTTTAATGTATTTTTAAATTAAAAAATTATATTTTGACAAACAACTCTATAAACACGGGTAAAAATTACACACGATATAAATTAATGGATATTTAATTTACGATAAACCATCACGGACGGTGTTATATTATCGTAAAAATTCCTATTTAAATTATGTATTTTGTTTTTGTTTTAATTTATATGTGAGGCGGTTTATAAAATAATATTTTGTTTTATCGTTATTTTATAATCACACACACATATCGCATAGTATATAAGTGATTAATTTTAAAACGATTGCCAAGCATGTAAGACGTATATTTTATTGTAAACGTAAAAATGTTTAACACGCGCGCGTGTGTGTGTATTAAAAATCAGTAAAAAACTTTCTTCGCGATAAACGTCCTGTATTTGTTTATATAACGTGAAGAATTCGAAGTCATTATAAAATAATGTTAAAAAGTCATTGAGTATAAATATTATTATTCCTTTAATGTATTACGTATAAAAGTATATTTATATAATATAACGCATTAACCGTGAGCGTAGTGTATATTATTATAAATATTGTAAAAGGCTATTTTAAAAATTGTTTATTATTGTTTTTCACTCTACGTTTAAATGTGTTACGAGTAAAAACGTGTTATTTATTTATTACGCGCACATATTGTACTTGTTAGTGATTAGTCTGATGTAAATACACCGTTATTATTTATTTATTTATTTTTCGTGTTTGCTAATATAAGAATTTGCAATAATAATCGTACAATAAAAGTTATATATAAAAAAAATCAAATTTCGTTATTATAGAAAAACGGGGAATTAAAACGACGTTTTCCATATATATATATATATTTTTTTTGTGTAGATTTCTCAACGCGTGCACACCAGTTGAAATTGTTCAACAGCTGCTGGTCGAATAATAATTTATTTACCATAATAATAATATTAACAATAACGATAACGCGTATTCTGCAATTTTCAAGACGAAATTACGTGTTAAATAATTTATATTTGTTTTTGTTCAATAACAATAATGTCTGCCAAATAAATTAATATACCTGAGAAATAAATAATAATAAAAAAAAAAAAATATATATAGAAAAAGAGAATATTCGTAGCGCCGCGAGTGCTTTTCGATTCGGCGTTCTAATACCGAGAAGTCAGTATTTGGTGGACGACAATCCGGCGGCGGCGGACGACGATCCGGCGGACGACGAGGACGAAGACGGCAGGTAACTGTTGTAGGCCATCGAGTGCGCGGAATCGGACGAGTGGCTGGAATAACCGGTTGGCTCCCACGAGCCGGCGGACGACTCGTAACCGGACGATTGCGGTGGCCCGTACATAGGCGGCGGCGGGCTGGCCGTGGTGGACGGTTCGGAGCCGGGCAGACCGGGCAGGTGCAACGGGAGCCCGGGCAACCCGGACTTTTTCAGGAATTCCTTGACCAGGAAGCCGAGCACGAGGAAAATGGCCACCTTGCTGATGATCAGCGCCTTGGTCGCCTTCATGCTGATCACGGCCATCATGATCGGCATGAGCATCTTCAGCTTCATCTTCATCAGCATCATTAGCGGCATGAGCATCTTGTCTTGCATCATGCCCATTTCCATGTCGGCTACAAACGGTATAAACGCAAGGTTGAGTTCAGATTTTTTCAGCTTCAACAACGACCGGTTGAATTTGAACACGGATCGTACGACTTTGAGAAATTCAACTACACTTAAAATATCCAAACCTCTAGCCGTTGTCGTGGTGGTCGGCTGTTGCGGCGACGCGGCCGCGACAGACGCCTCCGCGTTGTTGTTGTCCATCGCCCGGCCCGGTCTCGCGATCGTCGGCCCGGCCTCGGTCACTTGCCGACCGATGTACTCGCCGGTCGCCCTCACCAGCCGCTCGTCAATGTCCGCCGCCGAGTCGTCCGCGCCGCGTCCTGTGCGCCGCCCGTCTTCCAGGAACTCCAACACGTTGTCCTTCAGACACCGTACCGCTCCCGGTCCCATCGAGCACCGGTCCAGCACCGCGTCCAACAAGTTGTTGTTGTCGCTGTTGCCGTCATACCGTACGGCGGTCGTGGCGGCGCACGCCAACGCTAAAGACACGAAGAACACTGCTACGGCTGACCGATACATCCTAAACGATACGACTGTACGGCCACGCCTCCCCGTTCCGTCGTTTATATACCGCCGGCACTGGCCCACTGCCCAACATAAACCGCTCGCACGGCGTAGGGGAGAGGGCCGGCCGACACGACCGCTACCGGTGCGGGGCGCGGCGCGTGACAATACGTTAATTTCACCGTTTACGGGCCGCCGCCGCGCTCCCCCGAATACTAATTTCGAGCGTCGCGCGCGCCGTCGTCCGCCCCGCTACACGTTTCGGTGTGTACGACGCGTCCGAAGTGAAAATTCGCCGTGCGGACTGTGACTACAAATGCGCGACGGACACAAAAAACAAAAAACAAAAAAACGACGTCGCGTCCGTTACTCTTTTATTATTATTATTATTATTATTGTTTTCGGTTTTTCGACGATGTAAGTCTGATATCTCTCCTGCGCAAACGGTTCCGTCGTTTCGTCCCCGGGGACGTTTCCTATTCGATCGAGTCCGCGCGCCGTTAATAACGTCATCGCGATTTCTAAACACAAAATAATGTCCGTTTTTCCATTTTTCTGTTCGCAACACTCGTCGCAGGGGTCCTTAAAGAATAGACTCGTCAAGCTCGTTCCCGTCCCCCTCGATTTCTCCTCCGAAAATATTACTCACGAAGTCGTCATTGTAATTTTCCTCTTCAAATGTGTCCCTCGCAATATTCTCATGGTCTTTTTCGTTCACATTTACCTATTGCCATCTGTCTTATCGTCCCACACCGCACAAAAGTTTCGATAAATTCTTTCGCGGTGGACACATCGAGGAGTTTATTTGTGCTTTTTCCGGAACGTTTGCTCTGCCTCATACATACGCGGTATCAGCCACGCTCGATTTTCTCTATACGCTCGTAAATACGATTATACTGTTGACATCGTAAAATTCGTGTTCTCGAAATATTCTGTTATGAACTCAACAATTCGAGATGGATTAATAGCACTCACCGTTTCCACGATTTTGTGCACACGAAGAAGTTTCAACGGATTTCCGAAAAATTCGTGACAAAATTAATTTAATACGTTTTAATTTATTTTGTAAACAAATTGCGCGAGCATATTATAATCAAGTGCGATATTCGTGTAGCTTTATAGAATCGCGATAAATCCCTACTAATGTTGCCATTACGGTTTTTATCGAAATGTACAGTTGAGAAAAATTGAAAAATAGTTTTTTTTTTTTTTTTTTTACTTACGTTTTTAGTCAACCACAAATAAATATAATAATCGGTATACGAGTTATTCATTCAGTAATTTGGATAAAGTTAAAAAATTAGATTCAGAATCGACGATAGAACACATAGCCGCGTTCGAAACATGCGTCAATCAAAATCATTTCTCAAAAAAAAAAACAAAAAGAAGCTTTAACTGTTGTATCGCCGTGACTTTTTTTTATAATCTTTTTATGGTAGATAAATCGGGTCGAGTTTCCCGTTGTGGAAAGTCTAAAATCGTTTTTTATACCTAATTTAATGTGTCCTATTTTCGAGCTCAAAACGAGTTATATGATATTAAAAAAAAAAAAAATTGAGAAAATAAAAACGGTTTTTCCGTAAATTGTTGTGTTTGAGTATGTAAATTTTAGATGAAAACGATATATGTTTAAAATATACTAAATACCTATTAACATTTTACATCCACTCGATTGGTTCAGGTCGGACGTGAAATATTTTTGACAATACGTATATTGTTTTAAAAAATATTTTAACGGAGAAAACGCACACTTAGCTAAACTGATAAAAAAAACGTTGTGGTTTTAACGACTGCGACGTGAACGAAAAACGTTATACCCATAAATGATAAATACGAATACCGTATTTAAATAATAATAATAATAATAATAATAATATATAATAATGTGTTTGTTTTGAATTTAAATAGACTACTGCGGTATTCGGCGAACTTGAAAACCAAATTTGTTGGACAATTATCAACTTTTTAGATCTTTCAATTGTCGAACAATGGGAATACAGAGTGTATAATTATATTAATTTCATGACCAATTTGACAGGTTAAATTCACTTTTTAAGTATTCATTCTACTTTTATTAGCTGTTCGTATTATCACAAATAATACTATTTTTAATCTTAGTGATTCTATTAATTCTAATGTAACAATTTCAGGTAGAATATTTATTTAAAATTTGACCGCATTGTGTAACTGCGATAAATGGAATAAATCAATAATATGTATTTTCTCAAACTATGTTTAATGACGTTCCGCGTAGATTACTCTACAAATCAAAATCAAATCGCATGCCGATCGAATGATCGGTTCAAAAGGCAACCGTTGACAAACGATTCTCTGTAACATTTAATGGTTTTCTTCTTATCCAGCACGAGTCGTGTGGGCTATTCTCGTTTTTGCCCTCCGAACCATTCTATTATCTTGTACTCTATTGAATTACATACAATCCCGTTAATGAGCTCTCACTACTTTTTGACATTACTTTTCATACGCTTGAACGACTGTAATACAGTGTGATAAAATGAACGATTCCGTTGAAATCTTATAAATTCGTGAAATATTTTTAGTGAAAACTTAAACATGTAACCTCGTTGGTATAACTAAAATTCTGTGTTTACATTTTTATTACGTAAAACCGATGTACGTTAAGTTTTCAATTTTCAAAAAACGAGCGACGAGTACATTCGGCCAATAAAATTTAATTAAATATTTTGAAAACAAAGTTTGTACAAATAAATTATGTTTAAATGAGCGAAACGAAATAAAACGTAATTGAGTGGATATTTTTCAAAGGACATTAGGTTCCAATAAAGAAAAAAACAAAATTTATTAACGCATGTTGAATAATTAATACGTTAACCAATATTTATGTACCGTATAAATACCGCTAATATGATTTTATCGACGTTATGACTCGTCCAAATATGATTTTTATTAATTTCTTATTTTGTTTTGTTGTACAGGTACGATAGGTATTTATTATTATTATAAATTAAAACGTTTGCACGTACTCGTCGGTTGGAAGTAGGCGAACATTATATTATAGCATAATGTATTATTAATATTAATATGCTCGACATCGTATAGTATACGAGGTAAACAAACTAATTAGTTTGGTACGTTTTTAATATTATTACGCGATAAATAGAAAACAAAAATATTTATCCAAATTGTGTGTTATAATTCCTAATCCTGAGCACATTTTACCACACAACCTGTGTTAGAAATATTGGTATTTGTATACGTGTAAATCATTTTTAAATCAATAACGTTCACGTGCGATGATAAATTACATACGTACGACGAGACTAAAATTTTCGAATATAAGCACAGCCGGCCCGAAGTATTCCGCTGCGTTAGGAAAATATTTGTTTTTGGTGTATCATAACTTTTATTAATCGACACGAAAAACGAAAATAATTTTTTACGCATCGTATGTGTGTGTGTGTGTGTATTATAAGAACACAGACTGTAGAATACCTGCATGGAATTTCGGTATTTTTATCATATCATTTTCTTTTTTCATGCGAATCCGTTTGAAAATTTATCAAAACGAATTATAAATTGTAATCAGCGCGCAGGAATTTTGTAAGGGGAGGGGATATCATAAACCAGAACAACGAAAATTAAATTATATTATAATAACAAAACAATCATTCACGATCGATGCGTATGATGACGTGTACGGAGATATGCCGCAACGTTATTTACAGTCACTTTAAAACGAAGAATACAAAAAAAAAAAAAAATCAATAGCTACACCAATTTTCTGATAAAATCGCCAACTCCACTTGTATGAGCTATAACCGCGATATGTGTAATTATCGTGAATGTCTCTGATGCCACTCATCGGTTATCGCCACAGCAAAATACATTTCCGATGATACATTTTTTTTCGACAAATACGTATAAACTACATACGAACTGGAGTTCAAAATCATGTTTAAAGCATAAAAAAGAAAAAAAAAGGCTCACAGGGGAATCATCATCCCCTCTGCGTACGCCATTGAATAATATCGATTTAAATACACAATCGTCGGTCACCTAAATATTTTGCAATAACATTTTATGGAAAATGATTTAAAATGAACTAAAATTTGATAATTTGACATTCATTTTACGCGCCTTGTCCCGAGCAAATATTGTCGGTAGATTTTTGAATTTAATATATTTTTTCATCGTGTCGTTTTCAATTCAAATCGTAACGCTTATGATTTCTCCCGATTCATTTCATATCTCAATCAGTTTTTTTTTTTTGTAGTTTACAAAAAATTCAAAACGGCTTATCTTTTTACTTGGAAAACTTCCGTTCACCGGCGTCGTTTAAAAGAGACGTAGAAATAGCGCTACTAAACTATACGTAGGTACACACGCGTTTAGAGTAAAATTATTGTTAGTTAGCACTATTTGGTTTTGATGAATCAGACACTGCTCTACTACACAAACATCACATTTTATGAAATTCGTAGTGCGAATTTCGCTACGAGACAACAAGTACTGGTGTAATCGTATTATCTCAATGAGTAAATATTGATAAAATATTATATAGTCTATACTGTATCTCGTTATATATTTTATGACGTAAAAAAATATAAAAATTTTCATTGTTCAAATAATGATAGTGTTTCGAACATATTCCGGGGGGTTTTTTTTGTAATTTTGAGTGATTTTGCATTAGGAAACCACTCGGAAAATCGAAAAACGTGTCGGTTAAAGTACACCGGCCATATACAATTTGCTTTCGGTAAGTAACACGTATCAATCCGAACATGAACAACTCGTATACTAATATGTATCCACAAACGAAACAATAATAATTTAAAAAATAAATAAAAGTTATTTAAAAACATTCTTCATTTAATTATGTTTGTTATTAATTGGTTTTAATTTGCTAAAAAAAAAAATACACATAAAATATCATATAAATATAATATGTTTTGTATTCTAAACGTTATCATTGTCTAATTAAATAGTAAATAGTAAGTGGAAAGACAATTATTATTATTATTATTATTATGATTTTTGAAGATAAACTTTTAATTGTATACCTAACAGTGTACAGTTGAATTTGATTTTTCCGTTTTATGTGCTTAAAAGGAGTTCTTCAAAAGTTTCATGTGATTTTTCTACATAGATTATAAATTGAATACGAATTGGCAAACTTTAAATGTATTGTATTTGAAATCGCGAGAACATTACTGAGAAGTAAAATTTTATAATTTAATTTTTTTAAAATTATATTAAATTAAAAGATTTAAAGTTATATTGTAATTTGAAAATTAATAATCTCAAGGACTTAATATTTGAAAACGATTTAACGTATTATAATATGGTATATCATATTCCTTCAAAAGCATATTTTTGATTTTTATCTTATTTTAAAACATTACTTGTAATCAAATAAAAGAAAAATAACTAGAAATCGTTTTCCATACTGTACAATGATTTCTTTTTGATTTTGAATGAAAAATGAAAATATTAATTTTAAAATTTGGTGTTTCCACACCGCAATATTAGATTATCTTTTTTTATATGTCCTATCAGTAATTTTTCCATTTAATTTACGATAAAGTATAAATTATACTATTTTAATTTCTAAATTACTTTTCGTAGGATTTGTACGTCTGATTGTATATTTTTATTGTTGATTTTATACTCGAAATCTTCGGAAAAAAATTAATTTTATATACGAGTATAATCTATTTTAAAGAAAACTCTTAAATCTTTCTATAGGTATTATATGACCGATTCGCCGGGTCTTTATAGAATCGTATTTCGCGTGTAACGAACAGGTAACGATCGTTAAATGCGTCTTAGAATTAGTAATAAAATATGTATTTCTTTAAGACAATAATATAGTGAAGCTCTCGTCTGATACACAACACGCCCACTTTAAAACGTATTTTACTTTAAAGTACGATATGTTAGAGACTTTTTGTCTGAGTTTTACTATTATACACGTGGCTATATATAAGACGCGTAATTGTCGAGGGAGAAAAATATTTGGTATAATGAAAAAAAAAAAAAACAAAAATACTGTTTGAATTAAATAAACGTAGATTTATAAAATATAGCGTAATGTTTTTCATGTTGACAGGAGCGTGGATAGTCGGTTTTACAAACATTATAAGTGTAAGGGTAACGGATGTATTTACAATTATTCGTAATTCGTAATATATTATAATAACAATAATAATAATAATAATAAATAGTCGAAATAAATAAATGTTATCGTCTTGCATTGGTGTACGGTTGGAGCGTTCGCGTCGTTCCCAGCGTTCGGACGACGAGTCGACAATAGTTACGTCGATGGTGTACAGACAGCGCGCGTCTGAAATCACAGAAAAAAAACGTTTGTAAGCCGTATATCATGACACTTGTGAATTTTGTTTTGTTCTTTTTTCCAAGAAATGTTTTAAAATTAATGTCGATTTTATGTGTGCGCACCTATCTGACTTGGTTGGATCCGTAGGCCAACTGTTGGGCGTGCTCCTGGATGCTTCGGGCGTAGTGGGTTGGCGGAGCTCCGTAGATGCTGGCGTCGTGGGTGGTCAATGATGGTGGCGATTCCGCGGCTTTCTTCACCAGCTGGAAGATGGCCAGTCCGATGGAGATGACGAAGGAGAAGAAGGACAGTTGCAACGCGTTCCACGCCTTCAAGCCCAACACTCCGATGGCCAACGGGATCAGGGTCAGAGCCTTCAGCATGACGAACACCATGATCGGCATGAGAATTTTCTTCAACTTGTGGCGTTTGCCTGCGGACAACACATAGGTACAGACGGGTTACGCGACGGGGGAGAGAGAGAAGACACTCACTTCTGGGCTCGGCGGAGCTGGGAAGTTTCAGCGTAAGTCCCAGTTCGTTTTCGTCCAGATTCCTGGGCGACACGGTAACGGTGGCGCCGGCCAGTTGGACGGACACGTCGCGCTTTTCGATCAGTTCCTGTAGCTGTTCGGTGATTCCCAGTTCGTTGGTGTCCTGTTTTCGGAAGGGGAGAAAACGCAAACGATACGATATTACATTTTTTCTTTTGTCGCGGAAAATGGGAAGAGAGCCGCGGGCGATGCATGTGTGTGTCGCTTAAACGAATTACTCGCGGACAGAGTTTTAGCGTTTCGCGTTGTCATTAATTTGAAAGTAACGATGGATCGTTGAGTATGAAACTAGCGGCACTCTGCCGGGTCAAATTATTATTAATAAGGGATTTTGACACCCGCAATATTACTCTATTAATGGACGGCGTTTGAAAGGTACGGAGAAAATCGAACTCCCTCCGAGTGCTCGGGCGAAATTCGTTGAGCCAAAAAAAAAAAAAAAAAAAAAAACGAGTGTGTCGATAGCACTCGTCGTTCTAGTAGTTCGAATAGAGTCGTGTACACGGAAACACGCCCAAGGAAAAGAATACCTGTTGATGGTCTTCTCCGCCGCTGGTGTTCAACGGCGAGCCGAAAGCCGCGGTGGCGACGAGTGCGACGGACAGGAGCGTGAAACACGTGAAACGAGCCATGGTCTGATGTGTGCTGCTCGTGTGTGTGTGTGTGTGTGTGTAGCGCGTTCGACTGCGGCTGTGAGTGTGGTGTCTCGATCGGCCGCGTCCTTGGGTTTTATAGGAGCTCCACGTGACGGCGGTGGAAGGGCTGGTAAATGGACGTTTGTCTATGGAAGTGTACACCCGTCCGATCACGTTCGATCGAACCGAAGACGGCTGAATATCAATGAACGGTTACCGGAGTCTCGTCAATATGTGCGTCTCGTTCACGCGGTGAAATCGATTCACCGGAGGGGTCACTGTCACGACTACGGCTATGTGACGTGTAATGCGCGTTGATGGCGGTCGAATTGCCAAACCGCGAAACGGACGGTCCGGTTAGACTGGCGGACGAAGAAATTCGGTTCAACACGGTTTTCGAGCGTACCAACCACCCCCTCGTCCATCACATCGCGTCGCAAAAATGTCCGAAACTCTTATTCGTTTTTTTAGACGCATTTCTCCGACCGCGCGTGTTTTTATTTTACACGAACGGCGCATACTTTATAACGTTTTAAACATTTTTTTTATATATATATATATAAAAATTCCTACGACAATAATTGTTTGAAAACAGATTTTCAGACGTAAAACTATCGTTCTCGCCTGTTATTGTCGCCGTTTGTGTTTCGTTTCAACGCGTTCGCGTTTAATTGATTTGTAGTTAGTTCACGTGTTTAGTTATTAATTTTTTTTTTTTTTTTTTTTAAATGACGTTTTCGTTCACGGATTAAGAAACGAAACGTTCTACGTAATCAATAATGTGGTCAACACGCATTTATTCATACCGCACTGCACATTAATACAATATACTGGTCGAAACGAGTATACTAACGGTAACGGAACGCATACGAATTTACCGCAGATCGAAATGCCGCGGAACTCTATTTCCAGCGCTGTTCGTGTAAAATAGTCCGTCTCGCCGTGTAAATTTCCTCTTTCGTGTAAAAACAATATTTATACGGAATCGATATGGCGTCACGATATTATATAATCTCGTCGCCAACTAGTTTGGCGTACGTTTGAAATTAACGTTTGTTTTTTTAGGGAAAAATTGTTTTTTTTTTTTTCGTAGTTTACAAAAAAAGAATTCGCTTCCTTAAAGTATACATTGTAAATCACAGGACGGGAAGTCTGAATAATTCGTTGGATTAATCAAATAATTTCCACACGTCAGTTTGGTACCTAAGAATTATTGTTCGGACTATAGTTACGCAAAAAAAAAAAAAAAAAACTTAGCTCAGAACGATCGGATTTCGAACGATGTTCATTATATGAAAATCGCGTTTATCGTTAAATTCGTATATTACGTAAAATTAATAATGCAGAGTCCGGCAGAGAATCGAGATGAATGAAACGAGACGAGCGCCCATACCCGATCTCTTCATAAATATATACATATGCATTTTTTCCGCTATTTATACCGCAATAGAAGCTAATAATAATACGTTTATTATATTTATGTTATTTGTAGTGTAAACTATTTATAGCGTAACTTTTCATTCACACGCTTTGCGTTGTATATAGCGGATTTATTTATTTCGGTAGTGAAGCATTTAGGATTTAAAATAACATATTGTATAAATATGTACTATATATATATATATATATATATATATATATATATATATATAATTTTTTTTATCACGATAAAATGAATAGTAATAATAATAACGACGGAATAAAAACACAGAGGTGCCAGTAAAAGCGAGAGTAAAATAACTGTAAATAACTCGCGGTAAAGTATATATTGCGAACGATGGAAATTTTAAATTCATTTCACAGTAATTCGAATTATTGATTTTTGCTGAAAGACTTAAAATTACAGAACAAGTTATCTGTTATAACGTAAGTCGAAACGTTTTTCTATATTAAATACATTCGCAACAGCGTACCTACTATTACACAGTCGTGCTTTTTTGGAAATTTTTTTGTCTAATTATTTTAGTTATATATTATTTATATTAGGTCAAATACTTCGCACGTGAAAGAATTTGATCGATTGATTTGATTTTTTAAGTGCATAATAGTTTTAATGTTTTCAATATGATATGATTATTTGTGAATTATGGTGAAAATGGTAGATATTAATACGTATACATTATACAGTATAAACCTAAATAAATATTTATTTGAAATTTTTTGTGAACAATCGGATAATCTCTACATTTATTAATATTGACTTTCTGGTACAAAATTGTATCTTGTCAGTACGTTATTTTTCACGTTTTCCAATAGTTTGGAAATAGCAGTAAACCGCGGATAAAATTGTCGATATTATATTCGTTTTGAACACGGACAATTTTTTATTATTAAAGAGTTATTGATAATAAGAGATATTATATCATTTTCACTAATTAAAATAGACTAATGTTATCTTTTATAATCTATTTTCGAATCCAACGATTGGTATTCATTGCTTTCATTAATTTATAATAAAACGCTAAAATCATTGTCTAAGTAATTCGTATGGACCATTGTGAATCCGCCGTGGCTCTCTACTTTTTTTTTAAAAAAAATCAATGATAAAAGCACAATTTCAAACTATTCGTATAAAAAATTATAATTTCATTGCGTACGATTTATAAATTGTATTAAATAGGCGCAATACAAAGAAATAATCCACGCGAAACACGTGAAAAAAATATGTTTTTGTATAATACTTATATCAATTGTATTGGGAACTAATAAAAATCATTTTGATTTCATACTCAAAAAATAATTCGAATAACAGCAGTTCGTATACAGTGTTCGATGAAATACAATATTCGGACATCGTTTGTTATTCGCGTCAATAAAACGGCACACACGCTCTCCGGTCGGTACTCGTATCGTACGTAATTTTTTTCTTTTGAAACCGATGTTAATAAGTTATTTGAATATCGATAATATTTATAAATACCATTCCAATACTATAAAAAACGTATTACAATGTATATATATATATATTTATTATATTGTAAAAATTTAATTTCTTTCCAAAATACGAAGCGTAATTAAAATTTTTTTTTAAAATAACGTAGTGTATTTGCAATTCGTATCCATATAAATAAACTATACGCTAAAACGAATAATAAAAAACAATATTTTTTATACAACATACAAGTAATATTAGAAAGTTACGTTAATGTAGGTAAATATAAGGAATAAAAACCACGGACTACGGTCGGGTCCCGGGCATATTATAAAGTGATTCGTGACAGTTTCGGAGACAATAATTTATTACGTGTTATATTCTCGAACGACGACGTGGGTACACAAATGATTACCGATTGTTAAAATAGAGAAAACATAGAAATGGTAACGATGGAAGTCCTGAAATTGAATTATTAATTGACGAACGCGGATTTAGGGCCAATATTTCCGATCGTCGTGGTGCAGTTATGAATAATGATTAGCGAAAATGTGACAACGCCATATCATCACGATCGCCATACATACCTACGAGTAGCTTCATCGTGTAACACAAAACTATAATTATTATTATTATTATTATTATTATTATTATTATAGAAAAACGAAATCGTATTGTATTGTTTTTTTTGTTCACTCTTCACGCATTTTGATAAAGTCAATCGAATAATTTTTTGTCTCTAGTATTGCGAATACTCTCCCACCGGATTCGTATGAACACGTGTTCGATGTTTTGCAATCGTTTTAAATGTGCCTATACAACATTATCGTTATAAAAATTTTCCACAATGATTTCGTTGAATTTTTCCCAAACATACATACATATATTTGTTACTGACCTCTAAAACGAAAAATATGATAATTGTTATTTTTTTTTTTTCATGGGAATTTATTTTTAGATTTTTTTTTAATATAATGTAATATAATATTATATAAGTGTAAAGCCAATACTTTAATAATTCTGACGTTTTATCAGCGAACATTTAATACGAAATATTCCGTGCGTTATACATATTTCTCAAGTTTATATTAACAATAATTGAGTTATCATTCATTTTTCGGACGTTCGCGCCGCGAAAAACAGTGTAATTTTATAACGATGCGATTATATTTATAATATATTCTTAGGAGTAATATTTTATAATTATAATATTGTTTCTTCAAAAAAACATTTCTTAATAATTGTTGCTTTTCGAATCTCACACGTGCCAAATAAATAGATATTTAGATGTGACTGTTTAAAATTTAACGAAAGATATTTTTTTCGTTTTCACTTCAATCCAATCAAAATAAACCGTTTAAACAAATATACGCACGTTATTTCATAAATGGAATTTAAAATATAATTGGAAGAGTACCAGAATAAATAAATCACGTTTAACCATGAAAGCTCCTCGACAAGTTGGTTAGTGATTTATAAAAATAAATAAGACGCACGCTACGCGTATAGTGTAGACTTTTACACATAATTAATAGTACGTATAATTTAACGAACGAATGCCGTGTGTTACATCAGACGAAATTCAGTCGTAATTATAATAAAGTTGAATACACTGTATTTTGTTTAGTTATAATCATCACGTTGAAGAACACATACAGAATTATTGCTCTTTTGTAGTAGAAAAATAAATAATTTGGAAAAAAATTATGAAAATATCGTGGAGTGTTTTCAACAGTAAATACGTACCGAGTTTTTATTTATATTTTTATATAATAATCAAACGCTACGTTGTCGTATATATATATATTTATAAATATTTACTACATTTATTTTATTTTTTCTATTAAATGTATAATAATAATAATAAATATACGTAATATAATTATGTAATTTAGATTTATTGAAAAGAGATTAATTGAAGCGGCAGAAATACGAAATACCGTCCGCAAACCGTTTATATCGGCAAATATACTTTGCATATTTTGCATACTTTGCACATGAAATTATCGCGTAATTATTTCTGTTGTTCTGAATTAAAAAAAAAAATTGATGTTAAACACGAGTCCATTATAAGTTGGTCGAATGAAAGCCACGAGTTGACCTAACCTTAACTTTCCTGTTCACCGGCATCATAAACTCTAAAGAAATATTTTCGCAAACATGTTACAAATTTCAACGCGTTTACTGTTAATTGGAACGATTAGCTGAATTCAATATGACCGCTTGTATTGAATAAAGAGTTTGTTGCCGATAAAATCGAAACTATTTTCGTTTTAGTATGCAGAAATATCAATGTCTACCGTAAACGTAATTAGAGTCACAAAATTATGGCTAGTCCTCGGATCTTAAGATCTCTCACTCTAAATTTAAAATCATGGATGGACATATCACGTCGTGTACGGCTGCAAGCCATAACTAATCGAGCATACCTTATGCGTAGAAATTTGAAATTTTTTTTTAAAAAAAAACATGACATTTCGAATGCTGTGAGTTATATATATACAAATACGTTTTGCTGTTGTTTATCAAATAGACGCGTCTACGAGATCGTCTGAGTAACGGCTATATATTTCAGTAACGTCTAAAAGACCGTTTAATAACAAGTACCATAAATTAATATTCATCGCTTTGAAAGTTTTTGCTTTCAACGTTTAGTACTTTTTCACGTTGTGCTTCTATGACCTTAAAATAAAATGTGCTAGTCCCTATTACATTCAGGGTATGATAATGTTAAAATTCAATAACACAAAAAAAAAAATCCCTGAGGACATTTCTGAAGAGGGTGTTTGAACAACAATCATATTTTATTGATCAATTACACGCTTTTATTGATTAGGATTATTCAAACTTCGTATTCGTTATAAAGCGCGCAGTCCGTTGACGATAAATAACGATTGGAATTGTATGTATAAAAAAAAATCTAAATTCCCAGTAAAAACATTGTACGATGGCTGCACGCACACAAATTCCAATCGTCAATTTGTTCGCGACGTTTGTGATTTGTGCAATTATAATTTCAATCGTCCGTAAACATTTTTAAAATAAATTTTCGACACTTTTACTATCGGTTTATTTTTTTTGGAAATATAAAAGTGTGTTAAACGTTTAGCTCATCTTAGCGCAAGACAGTATACAATGTGTATACACTTCATTTTATTATCTTTTTCTCTGTAAACAAATCGTCGTGTTCGAAAACGATTTCGAGAGTAACTCGTTTGACTATTTACGTATCGTTTTTAGATTTTCTAATGTCAAGTGTTCACCACGGACAACGTCAATTTTATTTTATTCTTGACGTTATTAAATTTCGTATTACGAATTTTTAACGCTTACCAATAAAACAGTTCGATTTGTTTGTATACGAAATCGAATATATTCGGAAGTTTCATAGTACTCTTCTCCACACGTTAAAATCAAAACACACGTTCGATTTTAAAACGAATAAGTGACATTCGGAGCAATTTACGAAGTTATTAAACCGATAAAAACTGGAAATTTTAATATCATGATTTTGTACGAGGATAGGCCAGGTTTTCTCTTTATATTATAGATCACCGATTTTCACCGCGATTCCAATAAAACTCAAATGTACATGGAAACAGTTAATGTTTAATTGTCGTTTTTTTTTTTTTTTTTGACAAATAAATAAATAAATAAATAATTAAATTACTAACAAAAGAAAAAACGATTATTATAATCTATACATATATAGACGGTTGTCAGGTGTTCGCCGTTATTATTGTTCGGGCTGCTGCGCGCTGTACGCTCGGGCGTGAGCGTATCCGTCGTGATGGTGCGCGTGCAGTCCAGGTGCCGGGTAATGCAAGATCTCTACGCCGACCACTTTGGGCTTGGTGAACCTGTAGATGACCATGGCCGCGGACAATACCAGCGACAGGAGACCGAGAGTCAAAGCCTTCCACGTTTTCAGCGCGATTATGGCGATCGCGACGGGTATCAGCACGGTGGTCTTGAACTTCAGGCCCAAAAGGAACGGGATGACTATTTTACGGACGAAACCGCGGCCTGATGGATGCACAACGGGGAGGGGAGGGGTAAACGTGTTAAAAACAAAAATCAAACCGTGTGTGGATAGGAAAAAAATAAATAAAAATTCGGCATTTATTTCCGCGCCGTCTTACTTCGTCCACGTTGAACGGCGGCTTGACCGTTTTGGTCGGCGGCCAACGGAATCTTGATCTGAGACGTCGATCCCAGCTCTTCGGGCAGCTTGACTTTCAGCTCGTGCGTGCTCAGAAAATCGTCAACCCTGTCCAACATCCGGAGCGCGGAATTTCCTCTGATGGCTTTCACGTAGTCGTCTCCGTTTGGGATCTGTTATGAGCAGAGACCGGTTTTTATCTCGTTGTTTATACGGAGGAGTCTGATTTTCAAGAAAACAAATTTTGTTTTTAGGTGTTTTTGCGTTACCGAATTGGCTATTTGTTCCTCGTCTTCGCCCGTCTCACTCCGCACCAGCGACAAGTCTCTGGTCAATCTGAGTTCGTCTTTTCGCACGGACTCGCTGACGTACTTGATCAGTCTGGGCTTGACGCACGTCCAGTCCGAGCCGCAATCGTCCAAGAGTTGACCGCCGAATTCTAGTACGGTTTCTGTGGCCTGCGCAATGCGCAATAAAGTCGTACGGGTTAAATATCGTATATAGTCGTCGTCGTCGTAGTGTCACTAGACGAAAAAATTATTTGACATGATATTTACTTGGGTGGCGGCGAACAGCGACAGGGCGCAACACAACACGGCGGACTGAAGACGATACGTCATGATGATGATTGGACTTGCTGGTTGTTGGTGCCGATTGATTTCGATGAACTGCGGCCGTGTTCCCGCGTGCTCGAGCTTATAAATACGTTGTCCCCTGTTGCATTTGATCGCCTTCTGAATGTCTAATTCGCGGTATGTGTGCTGTGCTGTACGCATGCGTATATATGCCCATGCGAAGTGTACCGACAATGACTGCGGCGGACACACTTTCTTCGTCGATAAATTTTTCCAAATCACGTACCGCGGTGTTTATTTTATTGATCGTTTTCGGTCACCCGACCTCTCCACCTCACGTCTACCACCGCGTTTCTATAATATAATCGATCGTACATTTAGAAATCAAATATCCGGTACAGTGATTGACTTAAGCAGGGACATATGACTGGTACACTCCCCTTTAAAAAAAAATAAAAATATCACAGTTTCTCTTTCAAATTTTTCTAATTGAAACGCTGGTCGGCAGCGGCTCATTTTTTACAATTTACGTTTGTAATTTTATCGCGCGTAAAAAAAAAATTATTTTACGCCCGATCGGAGTAACGAAATTCACATCGATTTGATGTCGTATATAATAATTTTCATCAAAAAAAAAAAAAAAATATATATATATGTAATCACATCCAAACGAAATTTTCTCAATAATTCTGTTGAACATAATATTAACATTCTTTTCGGTTATATGTATTTATAAAGTCAGATATAAATAAAGAAAATGAAGTAAAACTAAATTAATAAGAATATCATTAATCATTGGATAATTCATTTGTTGGAAATATTGAAATATTTTATTTATACTTATTATTAATAACGAAAAAAAATATACTCGTATTTTTGGTTATAATATGTAATATAACCTATGAGAATTTAGTGTTGGTTTCGATGGGTTAAGTAAGGATGACGAAGCCCTCAATGAGTTAATGATATAGTGCAGTTTTTTAGAACGTGAATTTCTGTAGCATTTCTCTAATAATTTTTTCTCTATTCAAACATTGTATATATGTTAATATATATATATATATATATATATATATATATACATACATATCGACTAAATAATAATAAATAATAAAAATGGTACAGTAGCGTACTTTTGGCAACATTTTATGGGAGCGGGAATAATTTTTTATTTTTTGTCGTATTATTAAAATAATATATTTTACTTAAAACACGATTTTTGCTGTAATAAAAAGTATATTATACGAAATCTATCTGTCTTGGACTTATAATACACATATATGAAATTTGATACAATTCAAGTAAATATATATATAATTTGTACACGAGTATATACAGTATAAAAATGTACCCATGTAAAGTGTTAAAAAATCGAGAGGGAGTAATATGAATATCTCAAATTCATTAATATGAATTATATGAGAATTATGGCTCTAAATAAATGTAATAATAATAATAGCTCGTCACAGAGTTTTGAAAAAAAAATTATAAACGGTTATATTCGTAGTTGAAATTTGTAATTTAATAAAATTACTGGGTAGTTTATAAGTTATCAGTTCATTACAGTTAATGTTTAAAATGCGTTAAACGTATTGTATGTACTATATATATATATATATTATGATTACAATATTATTTACGCGTAATGATTTAAATCGAAATGACCAAGTTTAAAAACTACTTTAGTCTGAAAAACATTTTGTCGATGTAATCTTCAATGTTGAGAAGTGCGAAAAGAAAATTGCAAACATTGTACGGCTCAACCGTATGCAATATCTTTTGCGTACTCGTTTAATATGTTTAGTTTTTTCAATTTCATTTGCGCGCAAAAATTGAAATATGTTGTTCGGGTTATACGCCAAGACCGTGAAAAAATGTAAAAAAAAGAAGTAATAATAACATTGTAAGAGTTATTTTATAAAACAATTGTAAATAAACGTGTATTACATTCTAAATTTATGTTTAATTCCGTATTATTTATCTGTTGAGATATTTATATAAAATATTATAATGGTGTATATCCAGCTATGTATGTCAACAATATCGAATATTATTATTTTTTTTTTTTGCTTTAAGATTTAAAGAGTCGACGATAATGTGCAGTTGCATAGCCAGAATTTTATAATGGGGAAGAGGTTATATTTTATGCCGAGTCTTAGATGGGCAGTTAACTGTACATTATTTCTTAAAAAATACATTATATTGTGTAACATAGATTATAAATATAAAACGCCGAATTAACTTTTGATTACGTTAAGTTAAATAACTAAGGAACATAAAATAATATTATATTATTCTTACTGATAAGAATAATATAAAATACGTGTGCTTGTAGACAAAATTTGAAGTGTCTACAAATAATTGAATATTCAATTTAAATATTTAGAAGGAATCAATTAGAAATTATTGAAAAAACGAAACGTACGGTTCGCTACTTCACTCTGACCTTATACTTACTAATCGTATATATATATATTTGTAAATTACTTAATAAAAAGCTTCAATAATCCAAACTTCTTCATTATTATTGTGTGGATTTAATCGTTGTCAGTTTTGCGTTTTGAAAATATATGCAATCTCGTCGATTCCATCACGTGTCTGATTGAACGAAATGTCTATAATATTATATTTTAGACATTATATTATCATATTATCATATTATTATCATTATTTCGTATACGTAATTGTCGAAAACTTATGGAATGTACAGCGTTTTGCACGAAAAATGAACAATTTTACATTATAATGATAGGTTGTTTTTTACATTTCGTTACACTTACATAAGAAAAGTACTTTTTATTTTATTTCATACGATTTTCTATTTCGACATAATACGATTTAATTTATGAACATACGAATTTATATTTTATCGTTGGTTTTCGTCGTGTCTTGAAAACGAACAATTTTGTGTAGAAAATCTGATTGCGTTTGTACTAAATTTCTATCATATTTATCTTATCAATTATAATAAAATTGATAATAACTTATAATTACAAGACTTGTCTGCAACAGGTCGGCGATGTTTACACCAATTTAAGTTCACAATTTTTTTTGAATCCGTATATTACAATATTGATTTACATTTTGAAAATTTATTATTTCATTACGTTCTGTTTATTTTATCTATGGTGTAGAACTACAATTAAATGCTAAAATTTATAGAAAAATGCGATAATTTTTTAATTATAGAATTTTACAAGAAGTGTACTTTAGCCTCTATTAGATAAAATAATAAAAATATATAATAAAACAAACTTCTTTAAAATGTAAATTTATATTGTAAAAAGAAGAAAGTGTTCTTACGGTAAATGTTGAATTTAAACTTGAGTGTTCATAATACCAATACTTATAGTTAATTTTTAAATTATTTCGAATTAAATTTTCTATATATACACATTTATATCTTATAAAACTGATCCGTATATGAAGGCCTTTTATACAAATGTAAATTTTTCTTTCGGAATTACGAATAGATAAAAATATACTTGCTTTTATCCAAACGTGTTTACAAACAACAAAAACTACACTGCGTTATTGTATTAAAAATACATTGTTTAGGTATACTGTAAGAATATTTATGGAAAAATATCAAAGTAAATTAGATTTTATAAGTTGCGGCATAAAAAGCAATCGGTTATAACGATCGAACGCACGCAACAGCTGTACTTAATTAAAAGTTTTAATTATTTATTTAAAAAAAAAACTTAAACGACAGTAGTTATACTCAAATGATTTTTTTGAAACGGGTTTGTCTCTTACAATACACGAATAGAAATTCACAATATTATAACTTCGTATTTTTATAAACGGAATATATCACATAAGTTCTAAAGAGAACAACGGTGACTTCGTAAACCTTAATTGTTTTTAAATTTATTAAAAATATTTTCATTATTAAAAAATAGATTTAATATGCTCGTGGTTAATAAAATTTTGTAATAAAAAAATATATATATATTTTAGGTTTTTACAATTTTTAAACAAAACTTTCAAAGTCATATCGGTACATATTATTGTATGTGCTCGAAATATAATGCATTTTAAAATATCTAATACGGCAATAAGTATATGTATTTAAAAAATTAAAAAATATATGTTTCACTGTCCATTATGGAGTTAAATAATATTATTATAATATTCGAATACGATTAAGTGTTCAGTCGCGGCAGCGTCAAAAATAACGTAGCGCGTAAAAGAAGTTTATTATCGAATTATGATATTCTTAACTCGTTTTCATTGAAAATTAAATCGTTTTCATTAAGATTATACCCATATAAAATGAATTCGCGTTAATTGTCTCGGTCGACATAACAGAATGTCGTCGAATCGCTAAGACACACAACTGCGATTTCGAAAATGCATTAAGAAATTCGTTAAAAATTTTATTTTTTCAATTTAATGATATAAATATAATTTCAAATACATGTGTTTCATCATATTCTATAATATTTCTAAAATAATAATAAATAATTATATTTCGGATCTAGACAATACAATAATACGATTACACAAAATTCGTTTAAAACATATTGAATAATATTAATGTATATATATATATTGACAGTTGTATTGTATTTCTAATATTACTAATCTACATATAATTTATTATAAATAGTACGTCCATAGTTATTTGCTAATAGTATGTACAACGTGTAATATAGGTATAAAAATCAGTAAAACTATCACATTATTATGTTTAGTTTATATAATAAATACATATACAATTACAAGAATTTATATGGGCACATCAAATAAATAAATACATAAGTAAGTAGATAAATAAATAATATATACAGTGGCGGCGTATTTTTAATTTTTTCCTAAATGGATGGGGTGTAAAAAAAACAGAATTTGTTTAGATGCCGCTAGATTAAATTTGTTAAAATTCATAATAACTATAGTGATATTCGTAATTAAAAACTAAAAATTCGTAATATCGTTTTATTTTATAAAATTTCGATTAATTATATTAGTTATTATAACTTACACTTTTTTTCTAAATCGAGAAAGTTAAAGGTTTATTTATTATTATTTTTTTTTGCGAATTATTCTACGCAAATGTAATTATATCATTTGAATTTACGGATTTGAAATGCAAATATTACTAATCAATATGTGTAGGAAATATTAAAATTAATAGTTGTTGTCTAAATTTGTAGTTTTTTTTGTTTGATTTTTAAGCATTAGCCTATCCCACGTAAATACGCCTCCACTGATAATATTCAGCCACCGATGTACGGAAACAAATAAATACGTGAATAAATATTGAGATAATGATGAGTGAGAGAGAGAACGCGGTTGTTGAGATGTGAATGAAATTCGTATCGGTGTATAATTTTATATACTACACTTGGCTCCGGGTCGCGGAGCAATGGGTTGGGAGTGCACGTAAAGAGCAGCGTGCAGAGATTTACCAAGAATAAATTTAATGTATAATTGGATGTATAAACGAAATGTTTCGCGAAAAGCCGTTGAATAGCGAGCATTTGAAAAATATTTTTAAACGATTAAATGATTTATGATTTAATCATCAGTATTATCGTCCTGTACAGGTACGTCTATGTCCGCTGCTCTAATATACGTCTACGAAGGAACGTGCCTGGACAGGGTGTGGACAAATGGTTTGGACGTTCAAACCATCACTCCCCCTACCCCCTAAGAAATTTTAATTCGTTTTCAGAGAATTTCGTGGTTACGTGTTTAGAGAAAATAAAAATCAAAATTAATTATAAAAAAAAATGTCTAGGCACGTTCCCGCGTATTCACTACGGTTCAATAGACTTGACTAGATACGTGTGTGTGTGTGTGTATTTGAGTTAAAAATTTGTTTGTAAAACGTTTTGGACGAGTGAAAACCAGACAAACAAATACGATTTAAACGAATATCATACCGTTATAAGAACACACACACACACGGTATACAATTTTATGTCTATTGCTAAAACTAAAGAAAAAAAAATATATATTTTATTTTATTATTATTATTATTATTATATATATATTAATAACGTTTTGGACCGCTGTGTGTTTCGTTCGTTTGCTGTCCGAGAACGATCCGTTACACCGTCCTATGTATTGCCGCCGTGTATATTTATGAGGTTTTTTTATACTCTTTATTTATTTTTGTTTTTTTGATTAATCGATCAAATCTCTCGCTTCAGTCGTCACAGTCCAAGCATGTTGCACGTCGAATAGAGCACTCGACAATCGTCGCCGTTTTGACCTTCTTTGGCCGCTTGCACGTACCTCCACAATCTCGCCGCGTCCGCGCTTACGCCCGTTCTGACGCCGGAACTAGCGGCCGTCTCGCTGCAATCGGAACGAAAATAAAATGAAAAATGAGAAAAATTAAATATTAATTTATAAACGCGTCGATTGTGACGTGTGAGAACGGTCTTTCTGTTTATTACAACGACGGGACGGAGATGGAAATGTTCAACAATCACACACGTCCATAGAAAATCATACGCAATCCAACTGACGATTAGTATATTACTCGCTAATTACATGGTTACTTACTAAGAAAATTTCGTGTTCGGTCGAGCACCAATGCCCCTCCTCTTCCCGCACACAAAAGTACCGCACGATCACAAGTGCTATTGTTTAACACAGTGTAATTTATCATTGTCGCGCCTTTCACGTGGGCAACTATATAAAATATAGTTTTTACGCCTGAGGGGCCTTGTGAAAACGTACTGGTCGCTAAAGCTTCGACGTCGGTATTAAACGATTAGGATTCGTATAGAAGGAAACGGGACGCAAAGTAAAGTTTGGAAAAGATTTTTGTTTTGTTTTCAGAACATGTTCGTAACGCTAGCGCTAAAAGCACGGTCATCAAAGTTTTTCAATATTGTTTTAGATAATGTAGTCAACAGGAAAATACAACCGGACCGCGGATAGAATTTAGGGGAAAAACCATGTATTTCGAAGCTTACACCGATGGTATGAACGAGACAACAATTCACCTTGAGTTCGCATGACTCGCACGAGAGAAAGACAAAAGAACGTGGTTGTGAAAAAGTCAGTTGGATCAGCAGCGATAGACGTGAATAGGAAATCGTCGTTTTGAAAATGTGCAGGACACTGGGGTACAGAATTAAATATTCGAAACAACTATCGCGAAGAAATAGAATTGCGCACGAATACAGGAAACAAATGTTATTTTGCTTTAAACAAAGTGTTTAAATCGAAGGAAAGACTATATAAATTACTTGAACTAGTACGTGTTCAATGAGGAGTATATCGTACTCAACATGTATATTCGTAAAAATATTAATATACATGGATATGAAAAGAGGAACAAATGAAATGGGTTCTAATGCTGAATTGAAAGGGTTGTTTGGAGAACAGGGCATATTTGAGACACTAAGTAAGATGAGTTTGTTAGGATGTGTATGGAGATCATAACGTATAGCCTTAGGACGCATTAGAACGGATACATTCAGAAGGTAAAATATCGTTGAGAAGATTGTTCGACGCATTAAAAAAAAAAAACCGTCACTTTTTGGGAATTGTTGATGTTGAAAAACGGGAAGAACGAAAGAGATTGTGCGTAGAGCAGTTTGATGTGCCTAAACGGCCCGTAATAAGTCGAAAAAGAAAGATCTGTATTATATATTATCTATATTATATATTATATTATAGAAATCGAAGAGAAAGAAAACTGAACCCGGAGAAACGATAATGCGACGGTAACAAAGGAGATGATTTATAATTATTTTAACGAATAAAACACGATGACTGTGTGAGAATCTGTACACGGGTCATCAAGACTACGATGAATGCGTAATGGTTGTAATTTACGGAAACAAGTTATATTAGGGATATTTTGAGAAGAAATGTGTGCCGACTAAAATTATAGCGCGAGATCGTTATAGTTATATTTTTTGGGCAAAAAAAATTCTTTCTATACGCGCAAACTTAATGCACGTACATAAAAAAAAACAACAACACGACCTTATTTTTGTTGCATACCATTTACGTCTTTTGCGCGTTACATATTTGGCGTTAATAATATTTTATTTTGAATAAACTAGTTCAAACGCTATAACGGTGTATAGTAAAAAATAATAAAGACGTTTTAAAAAAAAAAAAATACCTTGCGTTTGTTTTTTGAGCTTTTTTTTACCGTAATTTTAATATTATTAGTGATGTTACGTATCCAGATTTTTGAGGACAAACCAATTCCCGAAACGAAATTCACAAAAAAATTTTAAAGGATTTAATTCTTAAATTAATTTTTGAAATATTTAAATACAACTAAATGCTCAATGGATTTATCATAAATAATTGAATATTATATCATTAATTACCTCATTTTACAATTTTACGAATTTTGCAACTAATCTATCACTAGGTATTTAAAAAGAACAAAACGATTTATTTTTAAATCCTAGTGCTACGATCATTGGTACGAGAATAATGTTAATATTTTGAATTTTCCAAGTAACCCCCGTCGAAAACTAATCGGACTAATCTATAATACATTTAAAACTATATGTAAACAACCAGTGGCGGATTTACGGGGAGGTCCAGGGAGTCTGGATCCCCCAAGATGCCGGTATATACATTTATAATATATAATATATTAATAAATATACAGGACCCTGTAATCTGTGTATATATATATATTTATATATTTCAAATATACCGAAATAATATGTTAAAGTATTTCTTTTTCTGCTTTACAATTACATGTTTATAATTAGAGAAAATCGTCGGCAATAATAGTAATCCCAATAATCAGTTATGTCCCGCTAGTGAATTTAATTGCGTGAGAATTTTCCAATATAACATTGTTCTTCCAGAAGGGACGATTACGATTACATGTACATGCTCTGCTCCTGTTATTTCATACTGTTATAAAATTGTATAAATATTTATTTGACCGCCAACGTTCGACACTGACACGGTAATACGTACGATAGTTGAATACGGGGAACATCATAAGTGAGAACGAACTACCAAATTATTTGTTTTTAACAAAGTATCTTCAGTCTGCTACTTTACCACTCACCACTGCTTCAAATGAACGCACTTTTTCAAATTTGAAGCGAATCAATACATATCTAAGAAATACTATGACTGAAGTGAGAATAAATTATTAGGTACGTCAAACTAAAAAAAAAAAGAAACGGTTTGTAAAATTCATTAATAAAAAATATATTTAAATTTAAATTTTAGGCCAGATTGGACGGCTTGGCAATGACGTCAATTCATAGGAATGAAAAATGTTTAACAGTTGATGCAGTCTTAACCGAACTTTGCAAAACCAAAAGAAGACTCGATTATTTTATTTTGTAAAATATATAATACATAAATAAAAACTTGTTTTTAATAAAAATAAAAATAAATACATTTGAAATACATATTATTTTTCGGGACCCCCCCCCCCAGAAAAATGTTTAAAATCCGTCACTGTAAACAACTCGTTTTAACTATGGTTTGGAAGAAAAATTACTTTGTTTCAGAAAAAAAAAAAGAATAAACTTTATTTTATTTTTTCAAACACGTTAATTGAATATTTTTCACTTTGAATTTCGTTTTCCAACGTTCGAACTGAACTATTTAGTCATTTAGTTCGATTCGTTGTTTCGAAAATCGAACACTTAGTAATGTCACTTGATATTATATATTTATGTAGTGATACGATCGATATAATATTATTATAATTATCGCGTTCTTTTTTAACGTCTGGCCTCCTTTCTATCCACTCGTATCTATCGCGTTAGGTGGCAGCGGTCATTTCAGAATGTCAAACAGCATAAGCAAAACAGACTTGTCTAGGCGTGTTCTTAATTCAGACAATTTTATAGACTATCTTTCGCCGACGAGTTTTCGTATTATCGTTTTTTCTACAAAAAAATTTACTCGCAAACTCCAGTATACGAGCAAAATATTCGTTTACGTGAATAAACAAATAAAATTATAACAGAAAGAAAAAAAAGATGTGAATCACATTATCGTTTACACGGGATTAACCACTCTAGTACAACATCTGCATAAAGCACCGTTTTATACCTCATACACCACAAATTCTTTATCAAATCCACTGTTTCTTCGGTCTCTTCGTCTTTTCCCGCCCTTACAACGAATCTCCGCATGACACGCGTCCGAACAATTGAATGATATCGTACTAGGCGTTTACACTCGGACGCATTAAATCCGATGAGACTACGAAATAAATATTATCCTAAATAATATAGTGGGATCCGGAGGTCCGTCGCGCGGTTTTGAACTAGACAGTCTATTTTTTTCTCTCTCTTTTTTTTCCAAATATATATATATATATATATATATATAAATTATAAAACAGTGGAGAAATTAGGTTTTGTGAGCAATGAACGATGGTCGCGTCGTCGTGTGCAGAGAGCAGTGATGATACGATTTTATCCGATGACGAGCCGGTTGTTCGACTGGTATTTTATGACGAGTGTGTCTGTGTGGCGGCGCGGGCACGCGTCCGTATGTGTCAACGAATCGGTAACGAATTCGTGTCAGTGTGCTAACAATGGAAGCACGTACGACGATAATAATAATAATAATAATAATAATAATAATAAAAATAATAACACTTTTCATTACAATGACTCCGATACATTGGAAGCGATCCATTATTATGAATCGTCTGTGAAATAATGAAATCGTACACTGCATGCACAATACACGTTTTGGTGTTCAGACGGGGAAAAAATATATGTGTACACTCGTCCGTGGGTGGGAATCGAAGAGATGAAATGAAAGTACCAAGGACATTGTTTTTATTTTTAATACTCGTACAGAGTCATCGTATCAACTACAAGAAGTGTTATCGTACGTATACACTCACCGCACTTATTGTATTTAATAATATTTTTTATACTGTCGAAGAAAGTACAATATTATAATAGTGACGTACGGCGAGAAATGCGTTTATAGCTTGTACGTAGGTATCGGTTGTCGGTACACCACTTTATAGTCACTTATCAGTCTTTTTTTTTCCGGCTACACGCTCATTTGATATTTGATTAGTTTTCGAAGCGCTTCACGAGCGCACATAAGACATATTCGGAACGCAAATTTTTCTAATACACTTTTGCGTGCCTCCACTATAATTTATGTTTTTCCAAATTCGGAGGTGACATTCGATGAGACTTGTCGCAAAAAACAAGTCATTAAAAGACAATATGTATCATTTACTACAATCAACTCGTTAAGACGTTTAATCGTGCTTTGTCGCGATGTCTCCGTGCGATTACGTTTTAATGAACGGACAAGATTTCTTTAACCGTCCGATTCGAGCGACGAGAGAAAGTATCAATTAAAACGCAATCGTACCGTAAATTAATGTGTCCCCGCGCCTCCGACGGTTCAATCGACGGAAAATCATTTACATTCGATCCGACATTGATTTATGCTAATGCGTGTATGCGCACGCCCAGTGGTGACGCGATCGAAAATATACGGCATACACGTGAGAAAAAAAGAAGAAGAAAGAAAAAAATAAACACAAATATCTAGACGGAAACTGAAAATATTGACAAATGCGGCGCGTTCGGAGCACATTTTCGGTTGCTGTTGACCGACGACGTCGGAACGAGAACGGATGGATGTTTATGTATCGATCGATAGCTGACATTAGCTGCAGCAGAAACCTGTTGTCCCGCTATTATTAATCTTCCCCACACATTTATCCACTCGAATGGTTTATTATTTAACGGTATAGTAAGAATCGTAGCTGTATAATTATTATTGTTGCGTACGTAATTCGGCCGAATACGACGTAGAATATTCTGGTTCTGGAAACGTGCGAAAATGATTTTTTTTTTTTTTTTTTATACCGTCGCGAGTCCGTACAAATATTTACTACTTACTGGTTAGTCGCTTTTCGTATTTTTTTTTTTCTTCCGAAATAATTACATTTTTACATTCGAGCGATAATACTACTAATTATTGCTTTTACGTATTTAAAATACGATTGCGCTTTAAACAATAATTGTACTTTATTGAATTATTATAGAAAAAAAAAATTCATCCTACTCGAGACCTCCTTATACTTCCTGAAATCGTAAGTAATATATAGTGAGGTATAGTGTGTATTCAACGACGTTATTATCGTTGTGAACGGCACGATTGCGGTTCGTCGTTTAGAACACTGTTTATCCTGATCTGAAAACTCCGCGTTATTCAATTAGTATGTGGAACACACGGTTTTTAAACGACCATAAACGGATTGAGTTTCACGAAATTGATGTACGTGCGCCATATACTCGTAACGTGTGCGCTCCGGTCAAAAAAATAAACGACTGCGGTTTCGGTCTAATAAATCACCGAGTTACACGCTGCGCGCGTCGAGCCGAGAACGGTGGAAACAACGACAGGTAAACGCCGTACACACGAATTAAAAATAAATATTTGCGCGCGTTTTCCTTTACCGGAAAACCCGGAGATTAGTGTTACGCGAAAACGTTGTACAGTCGCAGTTTCACGGCCAGTGTGATTGGGGAGAAATATATTATTTACTCCTCCTTTAGATTTTAATTTTATTCGTTTATCCGGCGCACTAGAGTTTGTCTCGTAAATGTACGAAAATCAAATGGGTTATCGTTTATTCGGTCAATCTCCTCGTCCCTTCGAAGAAATCATGAATACGCCCCCGTTGTGCACAGGCGCGTGTTTTCTCCAGACTTTCGGATAATTTTTTTTTTTTTTTTTGAAAATCTTATTGTTGTTAATAAAACGTTTCGTTGCGATTTCAAAACGATTTATATGGATTAAATCCATAAAAATTTAAAAAATTTATAAAAAAAAAAAAACATTTCATAATTATTGCCAAGACGTTTGAACAGTCTGGTGGCGCAAAAACGAAGAAAAAAACAATCAGTTCACACTCTGCCCCTCACAGGAGAAAAACGAGCGTGGTGCGCCACCGTGTCAGGTGACTTTTTCGAAATGCGCTGCTGTTGTTACACAACCAAACGAATCGATTACGTGTAAATACGTGTTTCTCGATCCGATCGGGCTCGCGGCGAGAAACGCCGTTTTCTCGGTACCGCGCACGCACGCACGCCGCCGACGTGGTTGGAACGCGAACAAACAAGTTCAAGGCCGAACAAATAAATCGCGACCGAACTTGTCCCGCGGCCGCCGGGGGCCGGTGACGCGCCGTCCAGTAGGTCATCGCAAACGTCGGGAAACAGGTTTTGTTGGTATTTAAGTGGGTTATGGGCCGCGGCGGCAGCGGTTCGTTTTCTTTTTTCCCCCTTCAAACTTTTCGTCGTCGGGGGGAAACGATGAAAAAAAATAAATAAATAAATATACTTCCCGGAAGTAGGTGAACAGGTTAATCGACACGAAGACACGATATTGTCCAAACGTGTGTAATATTCGTGTTTTATACGCGTATAAAATATATATATATATATAAAAAAAAATAGAAAAACATAAATTATTCTATATAAATTCACCTGCTCAGTTGCGCGGACACCAGGTTGCTGTGTGGACTGAATTTCATCGGATTTCCGTACATCCTGCAAATCAATTTCTCTTTGCACGGTTCCTCCGGAACGTTCAACTCGTGGAATATCTCGTCCAATTTCTGCACCACCGGTGTGTACACCGGATCGTGAGTCGCCTGATGTGACTGTTGTAACGGCGGCTGCGGTCTGTTGTTGATCGCTGCTGCGGCGACCGCGGCCTGAAATCGAACGTTATGACAATTTCAAAAAAAAAAAAAATGTATTTACACAAAAACTAAAAAGAATTATCGTCGTGGCGAGAGCCTGATACTTCCGACGTTCTTCCGCGTGTCGTGGGCGACGGAAAAACGTGTTTCGGCACGCGCCGTGATCGTCCGAGCAACGAGTTTTGCTCACAAATCGTACAACGACGAGTGGTGTACACGTCGTAAAGAGGAAACGAACACGGCAATAATTTGACGTTGCCATTTATTCTCCGAAAATTACGGCGCGTTCGATAAAAACCAACCGACCGATCACAAATCACACTCTGGGTCGATGGCTTTGCAGACGACAAAGTCATAATATCCAGATCAGCACATCCAAGTCAGTTTCAATCACGTTGGAGCGCCGTACACACTTTGGGGAGTTAAAATGAACGAATCCGAGTCCACGTCTCGTCTATTTACTCTTTCTTAACAACCGACCTCTCGCAACTCCACTACAAACATTTCACTAAACTCATCACGAAAATCCACTTCCCTCTTCCTCCTGGAATTTCGTTTGATATGCAATTTTCAAATTAAACGACCGAGAGAATGGCGGTGTCGTCGTGACCCGCAAATCTAACGTATTGTAATCGTGTCGTTGTCCCCCTCCATTGGCAGCATTATCCAATTCTGTCACTTCTGCCCAGTTTTCCACCGCTGTCAGTCACTTAATCTTACCTGATTTTCGTCCAGTCTCTTGTACTTGTCCGCGTACACAATTTGCGGCGGCGGCTGCCCCGGAGGACCGGGCTGCAGTGAACTGTACTTGTTGACTTGTTCGTACTGGGCCGGCGACGAACTGTACGAGTACTTGGGTACGTCGAACTGCGACGCGCCTTCCGCGTAATCGCCCAAGCCCCAGCTGGCCAGCTCGTCCGCGTGATCAGACACCACGTTGCTCATGTCTTGACCGTTGCGGTTGTAATAGTCGCCGCCGCTCAAAAGCTAAACACGACGAAAACGTTAGAAAAAAAAATGGCGTGTACACGCGGAGAAGCGGTTATGTTTTGTTATTTTGTATTTTTAATAAAAAAAAAAAAAAACCAAACTTCGCACGTCCGAAAATAACGGTTATACGAAAAACGGGGAAAAACGAATACGTTTTTTTTAGAAATAAAATAACGCGCGCCGAACACATAAACGCGATTTGCTACCCGGAAAGCGTTCTATTTGCTTTGAGATCGCTTGGACTCGCTTTTGAATGACAATCGCGAGGAGACCGCGAAACACTGTTGACAGATGGACTGTGAAATAAGCAAAACTAAAATCGTCGTACCTCGGGCGAATCGTACGGTGAAGGCGGATGGTCGAGCACAGGGCCCGCGGGATAGTAGTCGCTGTGGTAACCGTGAGGCGGTTTGATCGGCACCGGCACCGGTAACGGCACCTTGAGGTGGTGATGATGATGCTTCACCTGCGTGAAAAAAAAATATATTGTATATTAAAATATAATTATACGTTTGGTAAAATATTACCAAAAAAAATATAACGGATCCTACACATTTCGTATACATTGTTTTGCACATTAACGAAACGTATAATAAGCTTAAGGTCGAGTAACGAAAAAAAGAAAAAGAGCTCTAGGTCGACTTAACATCGGTTTCTTATCGACTGTTTATGATTTTATTATACCCAAAAAAAAACGCTTTGATTTCGAGACGAACTCGACTGTAAGAAACGCAACTAGAACGAGAACGTAGGGATGAGGACTACTTTGGATTTCGTATATTGTTGTAAAACGTATTTCCGCATATATTGGTATTAACGAATTCAGAAGAACCAAACGAACGATTGAAAAAAAAAAAATAATAACAATAAATTAACGGATGTTTTATTGATTCTCGAGTGACTCGGTCAACTAAACGTTAAAAAATGAAGAGTCCGTTGACTCGCATTGATGTTCTTTTTGTACACCAGTTGAAATCGTAAACGCTACACGAAACGAGTGGATTAATGAACGTTAGAGTATAATATAAAATTGATGTAGGTACACGATGACGACGACGCGGTGAGATTTACAACGAATAATAGCGAATTAACGAGACGCGCGCCGCCGACGTATGGAGTATATACAAAAATATAATATATCGCTGGCGTCGTGACCTCCTCATAACGATCCAATTTGTAATCGTCACTAATTACACGTTTTAACGTTAATTCTATTTTAACGCCACCGTTAATCTCGACGCCTCTCAATAACGGACACTTTTTTTTTCATATTTCTAAACTTTCGAATTGCCTTTAAATAACGGGCGTTTTTTTTTTTTTTTTTGTCGCTTTTGAATTTTCGATTTCGTCAATTTTTTTCCATCGTTATTTTAACGTAATTTTGTGAAAAGCAAATTCCAGTAGTTTTCGTCTCGATAACGGCACTAATTTTATAATAACATACGAAAAAAACCGGCGGGAATCAAATGTTTTCGGAAATATTCGATTGTTAAAATCGAAAAAAAAGAAACTCGTTCTGTGTTAATTGTTACGTTTTAATATTCGTCATGATTCGGACGAAATTAAAATCGAAATTTCCGCTTCTAATAAAACGGCATTCAATCGTCTATACGTTTTCTGAATGTATAAGCGTTAGGTAAAAAACAAAAAAAAAACCACCGCGGTTCATCGTTTGGATCAGTACAAGGGAGTATTTAAGAGAGTTATCGCTGTACAACACCAGCGATTATTATTATTATCAATCTTCCATCCGAAATCTAAGTCCGTATTAAGTCATAAATTACTTTAAAAAAAAAATGTATATTAAAAATCATAGAGTTTCGTTTATGAATATTTCGTCTCCTCCAATCATTGTCTTTTTACATTATAAACTCATTTGCGTTCATTGTTAAAAAGAAAAACACACAGATTGCAAAATTATAAATTAATAAACATGAAATCTTGTAGTGTTCGGGACTATTGAATATCTGTACCGGACGCAAGTGAAACAATAGTGTATAAAAACATTTTGTGGACTGTGGTGGAGTTCAAATATGAAATTTTATTTTACATATTTTTACATGTTTCGGCGCCATACTGTGTGTGGTAGTGCATGTGTTACTCGATTTTTTTTTTTTGTATATTTTTACATATTTTTTTTTTATGAAAATTGGTTAACCATTTTTTAATTATTAACAATTAATTAAAAATTAAAATTATATACAAATCTATGTATCTATACATTAAATCCATGGGGTAATTGTGATATAAAAGCAGTGTTTGGAAAAAATGATTTCGTGAAAAATACGCGAACGTCACTTGTATTTTTTCCAAATAGAACGCGAATGGCGTTAATTATTTTTAATGAATTTGAATGATTTTTACGCCACGCCGTTCAAATTTATTTACTTACTTAACATAAAGAGTATGAAAATATTTTTTATTAAAAAACTTTTTTTTATAATTCCCATTTGGGTATATTTATTTGATTCGCTAACTATAAGAATATAATATGTGGAATTAGGTCCATTTTGACGTAACAAAAATTACGGTCCTTACAAACGTTTAATAAACAGGTAAATAACATACATGATACGTACATTTTATTTATCGTTTATCATAGGCATGAAGCACGGCGTGAAATTGACCAGATTGGCTGGACTTTTAAAGTTTTAAGAGTTGGTCGGTTGAATTTAGCATTTTTTTTTTTTTTTTTTACTGCGTTTTATTCGCCACAAGTGATAAATGATCAATTTTATAAGTCTCTTTCATACGGACAGTGAAAGAGTAATTCATAAATAAAAAGAAGTACCTTCTTTAAAAAAAAAAAAATTTGAAATGAACGAGTCGAATTTATAAATGAACGTTCCGAACACTGAATAAAAAATGACTGGTGAAAAGTTTGTAATTTATTGTATTCTCGTGTTACCTCAAACACAGGACAATTCAAATGTTACGTGTACAAATTTAGTTTATAAACGTGTAATTCATAATTAATAATGTTATAAAAAAAATATCAAGAACGTATTTCGATGTTAAAAGCACCGCGGAATCCTCTGTTCTTAAGTTATTATTTATAACATCCTTGTAAATACAATTAACGATAATTATCAATACAAAAGGCCTGTACCTTGTGATGGTGGAAGTGGTAGAACTTGGACGCATGATGATGATAGTACGAGCACAGTTTGAACAGATGGGCGAGCGGCGGGAACACGAACAACAGGACCTTGAGCAGAATCTTCTTGGCCGCTCCCGCGCCGATCAACAGCGGCAACAGGAACATCAATTTGATCTTGATCAGTTTGATGATCAGCATCAGGGCCATACCGCTGGACATCAGTTTCTTCTTGAACAATTGTTCTGCGCGAAAAAATGAATTAAAAATTATTAATATCGCGTTGACTCGTGTTGTTTTTAACATGCAGAGCAGTGGATTTTTTCAAGCTAGTTGTCCACCACGTGGGCGACACGGCCCAGTGAAAATTGTATCGGTCGATTGAATTTTTATTAAAAACTGAGCGACACGCGTTTTTCATTTAACGTACGACAACGAGATACCCAATTAGTTTGTATGTTATTATGAATATATACGAAAATATTAAAAGTTTTGTGCACCACCGAAAGTGTTTGGTGGCTATAGAGCGAATGGGATTTCAATTTTTTAATACACTGTTCCTTTCCTCGGTACGTAACTTTTTTGGTTTACCACACGAGTGTATGTCAAGATTTGTTTTTAATGTCTAATAATCACGAGGGACGATCGTGTGACGTACAAATGGTATTGCATTGACTATTTGTTTTGAGAAAGTATGTTATTTACGGAGCGTTTAGCGTCCCGGCTAAACGTTTAGCAGACGTCACACGTCACGGACGCGTCATTCTCTCCGCGTTTCTCCGCCTATTTAGCGCGTTAATAGCACGACGAATACGCGTATTAAAAACATTATAATATTATTGTATATTATGCACATAGTTTTTTCGGTTTTGTTTTTCACTCTATTGCAGTACTTACACTACTACTACTACAGTCTATACCAATTACGTCCAATCTAGGCTAATGAAACGCATTTCGAAACGGCCGCAGATAAGTCGGACTTATGGTCGAGTGTGTAACAATTACACTGTCAGTTTCGAATTAATAATGCCAATCCGTAAACGTGCGCGCGCGCGCTCGAGAACAAAAGTGTAATTCTTCTCACGATCTTCACACGACATCGCGTATAAAGGAGAAAAACTGTTTGATAAAAAAAATTTGCTCCGTCCATTATATGAATTCTATTTGTATGTACGCTGCAATGAAGAACGTACTTTATTATTACACTCGAAACCGTTTTAAACGGTCGCATTTGATGTTCGGCACGAACTTAGAGAGCTAGTCTGGGACTGATGTGAAATTGAACGGCTGAGTAAACCAAAAAAAAAGAATGATTCATCCAAAAATAGGAAAAAAAATTCCAGCTTGTTAAATGTTGATTATTACCATCTCGTAGTTTAAGAGGTTAAGGTTTAGGTATATTTTATAAAATACAGATAATTTTTTTTTATTCTAATAAAAAAGTAAGGAAACAAACGGTTTTCTAGAATTTTCCGAGAGTTGGGTGTTAATGGGTATTTTTTTTTTTACACTCAGCTGTTCGATTTAAAACGTGGTTTTTTTCATTTTTTTAAAAAAACGATTTAATAATTTGGCGTTAATATATTTATATAAATATGGAACGAGTGCTCTCTGGTGATCTCGACACATACGTTAATTTCCGGAATCTTCCTCTTTGCAGTAGTGTCCCACGGCGTAAAGAGAAAAACCACCCGAAAAATTGTGAAATTTTCTGCCCGTTCCTGTTAGGTACAGGAAATATTTGTAGTAATAAATAAAATAATATTTGTTTAAATGCGTCATTCGATCCGCAAACTATAACACCCGCTACCGTTTTAAAGTTTTGATGTTGAAAAAAAAGTTTTCGGTATGATTTATATATGTAAAAAAAAAAAGAAATTAAAAATTTCATTTGTGAGTCATGTATAAGTGGAAGAGCAAAAGTAATCGCGTGTTTTGAATATTTGGGCACAGTTATTGAATATTGTGTTGTATACAAAAATATTGTGTTACTTTATTGACGTTAAATTTCAAGTATCTAAATTTAACGTTTTCCTTTCGGCGAATGATTTACGATATTAAATATATTTCCGCGTGTTGTTCAAAACACTATTTTTTGTTTAATAATAATAATAAACGTGGCTCAATTTATTTGTTGTAAATAATGAATTCGATACCCATCCTGGATTCGAATTTTTTCTGAAATTTTCTTTGAGCTTACTAACATCATTATTTTTCTTATTCCTACTTAAATAAATTCCACAAGACCGTGACTGCAATTTATATAGCTTGTAAGCCGAACCGTATACGTTTAAAAAAAAATAAAAAATCAAATATTTATAACAGCAACTAGTTATTTACATCCCACACAACAAACACATATATGTACATATATTAATTTCGATGTTTCTCTAGTACAATGCTTAGAGATTTATTTTAATGCAAAGAATTTTTTTTTTTAAATACAAACGATCGTAAAAAACATATTTCATATACCATTCGAGAATGTATACGTGTGTCTCGCGGATATAATTTACAGTTTTATACGATTTCAAACAAGATGATTCAAAAATTAAACCGCAGGTTTAGTCTTCGCCCGATACAGGTTTTTGTTGTTTTTTTTTTAAATACGTATTACTTCGGCGTTTCTAGTCCGTAAGGTTTATTTTGAACGTGTATTACTGTCGTGTACACACGGCGTGAGGAAATTATACGCGTGTATGCCCAGCTATAAGTTACTATTTATACGTATGTACCAGATGTATTTAAAATTTAAATAGAAACAAAGGCGATTATATTAAAAAAAATATAAAGTAAACTCGTGTGTTTTATTTACGAAATGCGACGGAAAACGTAGGAGATAAATTTAAATACAAGAACGCTCGAGTTTGTCGATATACATAATACGCGTTTACATTGAAACGCACATAAGAAGAGAATTTTCGATTTTAAAATAATTGCGTGCCTTCATTCGACAGTAGAAAAAGTGTACGCAATGTATAATATTCATGTATCGAGATATTATTTTTGCGATGTACTTTAATTGAATGTCGATAATAAGAAATTCGGGACGTTATGACTACCGCCAATATGTTTTGGTCTTTAAAAATTATATATTTTATAATAATTATATGTTTTAATGTCTGCGACTCACGGTGCACTTAATACTGTAATTAATAAAATATGATTGAAAGGATTTATTTTATTATACGTACACAGATTTTACGAGAGATTTTTTTAATTTATAATAAAGTAAACGTTTATTACGTTACACTGTGTTATTATAGACTCGAAATAACGTACTTTTGTACACACATATATTATTAAAAAAAAAAAAACACGTAAGAAACTTAATCATAAAACTGGCGTACCAATTTTTTATCCGAGTAGAATATTATTACACTCGGTTTATCATGTAAACAAGTAAAAATTAGCCGTATTAGTTCGTTAATAGTGTATTAATGTTTAACGACGACGTTTTTATTTTACGAATCGTAGGAGTTTTTTTTTTTTTTTGACACACATTACTACGGGTGAAAAAACAGATTCGCCTTACTTGGATTCCGTCCAAATCAAGTTCAAGGCCCTCTAGAACGGTCTTCAATGCTTTCTCTTTTACAAATAACACATACGTACTCATCCCAAAAATTATTCGTCAGTGATGCTTTAATAAGTATCCTAATTTTAACGTTGATTATTCACGTTTAATTAATAAATAAGAATTTATTATTAATAAATAGTATACGGAAAAAACGATGCGTTTTTTTTTTAATAATATTATAATCATTTTGAGTATGTAATTAGAAGACGTTTCGGTAATTCGAATATTCTTTATTTATACTTTTATGCTTTCGGATTATTAAATTTTCAAAATTTTTTTTTTTTGTAAATCTAAGTTACTGTTTGAAACAAATTCCGTCGTCGGCTACAATTAAATTCGTTATAAATTTTAACATCGTACATCGGTAGTTATGGTGGTAATAATAATACGATACGCCAACTGCAATGCACTTACACTACGTATATCTATCTGCGAATCGGTCCTGACATAATTTTTGTTATGAGGGGTGGTTAGGAATTTGAAATACATATTGTAGTAAGACATAGCAGAATAACATTTAAACAGTACTGATAGTTCAAATATTGAATTTTATATATTTATTTTTTTCGTACATTTTATTTCGATATTTCAACGTTTATTTCGATTTTTTTCTTATGAATATTGATCAACGATTTAAATATATCCGTTTAATTGAAAAAATATATAATAAAATAAACCCGTACGGTACATTACGATTGTCTGCGTCGGTTTTGGACAGTACGAAAAGAAATGTTTTTCAAAAATATAATCTCATTTTTCAAAATATTAATTTTAACCTACGTTTATATTTACGATTTTAAATACGGTTTATAAAAATGTAGCGTACTAGTAAATATAACATTTTAAGTATTAGGTGAAGCGAATGAGTTATTGATTTTACAATGATTTTATTATGTTTGTCTACAAATTTTCGACCGGAATGAATGCTCGTGATGGTCTCGTCACGCGTTACGTGCCGGTGTAGCGAATCGTATCCAAATTATTTGAAACGTTTTTCGATTTTCTCAATAATTTGTTTACGTGTAATTCAAACAAACTTGACAATTGGAAGAAAAACTAATTTCCTAACCTTGAAATTCACACCGGACTTTGTGACTAAGCACTGTACGTGTGTACGTAAAGAAACTTTTCAAAAAAACTTCTTCAACATTTTGGGCTGTTTATAGCAATATTATTAAATGTCGAGTTATTTAAGTCATAAAAGGGGCAATTCTTAGTTTCAAGGGCTGAAAATTGTAAAAGACTTTTGTTTTATGTTACTTTCAACTGTATTAAAAAAAAAAAAAATCTTCAAAATTCTAAGTAAGTATTGGTTTTTTTTTTTTTAATTTTAAATTTTCCGACAAATCCGAATGATTTCAAATTTATAATAATAACCTCAGAGTCTTTAAGTAATTCGCTTTATACAACTTCTAAAACATTAGCTTTTTTTTTTACGTATTTTTACGTTTTTTAACAGCCTGTATGAACGCAAATATATTTCTTTCCTAGCCGCTATAAGCAGTTATATGAAAAAACAAAAACCAAAAAAAAAAAAAAAACATTTTTCTGTTTTTGTATAAATTAAAAACCGCGATCGCTCACTTATCATCTTGTGCATGAACCTAGGCGATCTGGCGTTTCTTTCCGCATCTGCTGCAGCAGCCGGTAACACGTCCATCCGCAAGATAATACCTCCGTCCGGCAGGATCCTCTTGGGTGACAGACGGACCTTGGCACCGGGTCCGCCGCCCAAGAAACTCGGTACGGTCGCTTCGAAGTCGTGTGTCACCAGATACTTTGCACCCTTATCGTACAACGCGTCCGTCACGTCTTTCCAGCCGTCGTCCACTTCGTTTTCCTGCATCACCGCCAACACAAGCGTATTACAATACACAACGTTATATTTTTGCCTTACAATAATAATAATAATAATAATAATAATAATAATTATAATAATAATAATAATAATTATAATAATAATAATAATAATTATAATAATAATAATTTGGCGTTTTTATCCGAAACCAAATCGGGCGTACGGTTGTTTCGCAACGAACCGGTTATGCAGTAAAATTATCTCCAAACTACCGCGCTTGACCGGTTATACGTAATACTATATATATATATTATAAGTAGGTGGGGGTGGAGAGGAAATAACTTCCTTCCGCTTAAAATCATTACGGTTAAAGAAATTGTTTCCGTCGGCAAATCGTTATAACCAGCTTAACCTGATGGCGGTGGAGGGGAAGGAGTGAGACAGGCTAGAAATTCTCACGTTCTTTAATCTCGCGCGAGGTACAAAACGGGAATTGAAATGAACGTGTAATCCGCGTTTTCGAGTTCTCGAATTTCGGAAATTCAATCGGAAAATACTTTTTTTTTTTTTTTTGACACATTCGGTTAATTGGTAACTCTTCTATTGAAGTTAGTTGTGCACGCCATGCAGTTTTTGAAAAAAATAGTTCACAATTTTACAAATGTAAGACTTTGAAGTCAGTTTAAACTACTTGGTGGGGTCATTTATGAGTGCTGTAACAGTTAATTACTCTTCTCTTCTCAACAATTGCGATTGTTGAAATAACTTGTTTCACTAATCGAGAGCAGATTTGCACGCGCAAAGGGATTGGGTTTTATATAAAAGGATTTTGAATTTACCTTTGCCTCGGAAATTCTAAACCCTATCCTTTGTTTAGTATTAAACCACCAGATTGTGTTTACAATCATTCGATATAAATTTGTTGGCACAAACGCGAAACATTTTAAAAAAAATCACTCGATTCAATGAGAAACAACGAATCGAATTTTCGGAATTTACACGAAAATTCTGTCCGATTTTGTGATGATAATAAAATTGATATTCCAGTAATTAGACGAATAAGAATTTCTATAAAAATATATCGTTCGAGTCACACACAACTGCATATCGTTAACACCAAAGAAAAGGAGAAGAAGTTCATTGTATTACTTTAGACAACACAATTGTTGTTTTGAATCGTTAGGTTTGATCAAGATACAATTGACCTAGTGTCTAAACAGTGTCTTTGAACGAATCTTCGAATTAGTAAAAGTATTAATAATTTGTTAAAGGGCTCGTTCGATGTAGACATTAATATGTAAACAGAAATCAACGTGCTAAAATATACTGCGAATGATAAAAACGTATATTTAAGTATTGAAAAACGGCTTAAATGGTTATCAGAAACCTGTCGTGGAAGAGAAACCATGTTTTTAATTTCAATACTTGAAACATATTTATTGTCGTACATTCCAGTGACTAATTGTACGTACTGCGAAAGAACGTTTTCAAAACTCAACCTAAATAAAACGAGAATGCGCGAGAACGTTTTGTACGGCGTCACGACGTTTATCGAACAATAATAATTAGCGCATACAACGTCAATGTCGATGAGATGTTTAAGATCAGTTTAAGTGTTAAACTCCAAAAGAAATATGAACGGTATTACCATGATTGCTATACATTATATTTTAATTGGATTAAGTATTTATTTTTTTTATATAAAAATGTACTTATGTTTCGTTGCAGAATTCTGCAAACTAAATTATAATTAAAAAAAAAAATCGATTTTTTCCCTTGTTAACCGTACTCGAAATACGTACGCGTTATACGTGAATACGCGTTTAGGTTCGGAATATGCGTTTTTTTTCTTCTCCCGGAATACATAATGCGGTTCATTTATAAATCGGCCCACCCCTCGAATACTCCCTTCGATTATCAATGCGCCCGGACACGTCGAATTATCATAATAATAATAATAATAATAATAATCGTTGTAAATCTCCTAGTGAAACGACGAGGACACTCACGACTATTTCGGCGTGACCCCTGGCTCGGCGGTGGTTCGTCTCCGTCGAGTTGTCGCTCGAACACATGGCTTCGTAATCGTTCGCGTTTCTCGTGAACCTCAGCCCGTCCGTGACGTTGAAATCCGTGTCCAGCGTGTGGTCCACGTAATCGTACAACCGGCTACGCACGCAGTCCATCGTGTTCTTGGGACGGTCGCCGCACTTGCCCAACAGATCGTCCCACAGGCCATTGCCGCTGCTCGTCGACGACGACGACGGTGGTAACGAAAAGACGACGACGACGACGACGACGACGGACCACAACCGCAAACACGACCGCAACGGATTATTTTCGATACGACGGACGACGGTCGTCATCGTAACGTTAACGGTAACACAGTTGGCATCGCACTGACCGGCTCGACCGACGGCCGTCTCCTCGAAAGGGGAGTCGGTCGCAGCCGAGTGTGAAAGAGGCGGAAAGAGAGAGACACACACACACACACACACGTACACGCACGGAGAACGAGCGGATAAGACGCGCGCGCGCCGCCGTGACCCCGATTCACACTACGGCTGCTTCACGATCCCCCGTTTCGATTTCTTCCTCGTCATTCCGCGCGTTTCCCCCCCACGAGAGATCCTCGTACACATAAAAATATTATCTCATTCGGAATTCTTTTCTATACACATTTTTTTTTTCTGTCCGGTACCCGCCGAGGAAGGCCATCCGGATTTTCGAGTTCAGGCCTACGCGCGCCGTACCGAACGTGTATCGCCTAACCGGGTGTAGTTCCGTTTTTTCTCCTCTTTTTTGTTTTTTATACAAATCGGTTTTTAATACGCGCGTGGATATCAACGTGCCCGTCAAGACGAGGTGGATACAAACAAATTAAAAACTTGTAGGAGAAATATGTTATTCGAAAATTCGGTTAAGTAGACTGCCAGGCTCTACGGTCCACGGGGGCCTACGCGATAAATAAATGTAATGTAATGTGGCCAACGTCCGTCCGTACGGCACGTCGTTTTTAAAGTTCAAAAACGTCTCGTGTACCCGAAACGGATTTATTTATCCGGTAAAATCGTATGCGAGATGCGAGTGTGCGTGCGTCGCACGTCATCGTAACCACACGGTATCGCCTACTTCTGTGTCGGTACGCGAAAAAAATAAAACACGTATTATAAATTCGTAATGAAATTTCTCTTCTTATAGTATATTTTAAGTGGCCAAACGGTCGGGATGTAAACGAGTTATTCCGCCGGATAATGACAATAATGATATTATTAATACACACGTGCCCTCGTTTTTGTAATCGGTAAAAAAAAAAAAAAAATTACGACGATCGCGTAAATAATAATAATAACAATAATAATAATAATAATCTTCCTCCGCGTTTGTTCTATAGTGTCTCATTCGTTTTCCGTTTTTTTTTTTTTTTTGTTGCGATTTTCAGGCGATTCGTTCGATAGGATTAGAAAAACGCTCGTTATTTATTATTATCGTCATCGGCGGAATTAACAACGGGATAAAACGTTCGTCGTGTCTTCGCGATGTACATTGAGCACGCGTATATTGAGAGTATTTTTTCTAGTAATACAAAACGAAAATATAAGATATATAAATATATATATCCGTCACACACGTAGTTTAACGCGCTATTACATATTATAAACATAGTTTTTTTTTATCTCCCCCCCCCTTCTCCACAGACGTTTTTCGTTTTACCGAAAATATCACGTATTTTTTTTAAAAAAAAAAAACAAAAAGAAATTTTTTCCAAAATGCGTCGAATACGAAAAATAAACTCCCCATCGACCGTAACTGTAATTTATTATTATTATTATTAAAGAGTAAAATAAAACGAGTATTTTCTCTATCAGAGTATTATAAAAATTAAATTACATACGTTTTTAGTGTTGGGTTTGTGTAAACGCCGCAATTGCTGCGACGAGAATTAATTTTTATACGAGACATTTTGCGTTTAGGAATTTTCGTTAAAAATTAAAATTCCGTTAACGTTATTCTTGTCTTCAATTTTATTTCGATTAATATAATATTGTATTATCGTTCTGCACGAACGTATTTATTTGTACAATTCGATATAATTCAATAAATATAAAAGCTCCTCAGAAAAATCTTTTAGCGGACCGAAGATCGTTTAAAGAACACCTGTTCTTTATGGAATCGTCTTATAGGAACACCTATTCTATATATATATAGAGTCAGATTTGACTGATCAACGTACAACGATAGAAGTTATTCGAGAATTCATTGAGCGTCAAATTCATATGTGAAATTATAAAATCATCGTATAATATTATCGATATCATAGAAAGGTTAGTCACATTGATTATACGGACCGTGTCGTTTTACTCGGATTTTTCATTCACATTTTTTGTTTTTAAGACAAGAGGAGTAGGAAAAATTCTAAATATTCGTCTCTGATTACTAGTCCGAGTGACGTATATCCGGATATCGTGCGTTCCATGCTGTTTCAACTCAAGACGGTTGAACTCGAACGGGCGACGGCACACTGCGAGTTACGTGTAGAAATACAACGAAAATAAATAATTTTTAAATTTACTGACGCTTAACCGCAATTATATTTGTATTTAGCGATTGTAATTAAAAAATGAAAATTTTTTTTACCGTACTATTCACACAATAATACGTTGTCGTCGTCGTATTAAAAGGACGTCTAATTATTTTAATCGATTATTCAATTATTCAATAATCGCGATGGGAACTCGTTTGGCCCATTTCGGCGTATATTGAATTTACCGCGTGTGTTACAATTTATAGTAATTTCTTCGTCATTCAATTATAATATTGGTTGCAATAGTACTTTTTTTTCTCTTAATTCTATACTACTCTTTATATATATATATATATAATGATACGCATTTCTTTGAACATTGGACATTATAAAATTCATTTTATGCCGTTTACTAAATATATTTACGTATATCGAAATGATTTAATAAAGAAATATTAAGATTAATTTTGCGATACAAAAATTATTTGTTATTTTTAAATCGTATAGAAACCATTTTAAAATAAGTAAATTACATGTTATACGCTTTGATGGAAATATAAATTGTTAATCAAACGTAAATAACGATATTTTATAATTTTAATTGAAAATTTGAACGTTTTCTTGCAATTTTATGTCGGCTTAACGAATCCGAATTTCACTAAATCCAAAAAAAAAACCTCGGCTATATAACGTACTCACTTTTTTTTTTTGTAAAAATATACACTAATTAATAATATACAAATACGTGTATCAGACTTCGTAATACAGATCCAGTTTTACGTGGATTTGTTATGCGAAAATTCGACTTTAATCGTAAAAACTTAATGTCCTAACACTTGTATATCGTTAGTATCGCGTCGAAAAATTGTTCCGTAAAAATTTTAATTATCGCGTAAAATCACTTCGATTGTATCATCTCATAATATCTGTGGCGCAATCGTTTTTATAATTATTGTATGTTGCGCGGAATTCATGTAGATTCGGTTCACGTTTTTATAGGTTTCATTATTCATTGTTCATATTTATTAATTACCATAAGATTATTTATTTTTTTAACTTCTTAATTAACGAGGGAGAGAGAGAGAGTGAGAGAGTGAAAGAGAGATCAAATTTATAAGAAGAGTCTCAAAAATGTATTCATTTTAATAATATCATATCTACTTACCTGCTGAAATCGAAAAATATGATAATATAATGAATGATTTGAAATATAAATGAATACCGGTTGACGACGATTGTCGAGTATGGAAAAAGAAATATTGAATATTAAACGTTATAACGCGTTTTTTTTTTCTTTTCCTTTACCATTACCATTACCATATCTTTACCTTTACCATTCGCGTTCGAGTATTGGACAATACCGTTTGCGCGAATTAAATTACATAAAGTTTTTTACAACGTTCAGAAATGTCTGTTGTGGTGGTCTTGAACACATAAAATCGCCGCTTATGAAAATCATAGGGTAATTGATTTTTTTTCTTTATACGTTTAACGTCGAAAGAAATAATTAAAATGTTAAATTATTTATTTATTTCTAATTAAATGGAGTGGAATTTTCTGAATGCGCGTAATTCAGAAACACGCGGTAATTCATACGTTTTCTACTTCAATCGTATAATTAGACAAGCATAATTATTATATGTACAATGTAGCAAATTATCAGTAAATAACGACGAGCGTTTTAATCTCGAAATAGTTGAACAATTTTTGTTTAAAAAAAACCGTTGTTCTATTAACCTTTTATCATTATATATGCGTACGATATTTTTTCCTTTTTATCGTCAACTTTTGCCTAATTTAAGTGTTCATTTGTTTTTCGTCAACGCGTTCGTCGTATAATTTATTAATTTCTTAACATATAAGAAGAGAATATAATAATTATATTAACGAATACGTTAAGAAATCACAATAAGTTGCTTATTGTATATAACTGCGCTGCAGAAATAACAATTTCCGTCGTGTTTTACATATTATTCTTTACTCTACGCGAAGCGGTGAAAAAAATTTTCCGCAGATTTTTCGACATATACTTTTGAAAAAAAAAAACAAAAAATTATATCTTTTTTTCGAATCGAGTAACGTATAAAATCTTTAGATCTTAACGCTCGATTTGTACAAATGCTTCAATGATTGAACGTATCGCGTTTTATAACGATTTATTATTATATAACCGGGCATATTATTTTCTCGAACAGAAACGCTGCAGATGACCCGGATTATAATGGACGTAATTTATTGAGTTGTAATAATTTCGGTTGTGTAAATTCGTTATAACGTTAACGCAGGTTTTAAATTACAAATCCGACTCAATTAATTCCACGCCGAACGCTGTTCGCGTTGTTCATTAACGATACGTATTTTTTAATTTTTACTATCGATTTGTACGTTTGACGAAATATGTATGCGCATTTATTATTCGAGTCGGCGTTGGAGAAAGAAATAGAATAAATTGAAACAGCTATGAAAAAAAAAGAAGATTTTTCCTCTCTCTCTCACTCTCGTACCTATTCGTTGTAGGCCGCGGATGAAATGGAAACCGGACCGTATAGGACGTTTCCGCGTGCGTACACGCGAACGAGCGTATCAGACGGCGAACGGCGTTTTGTCGTCGTCGTCGATCCGACGTGTGGTGCCCTCCACGCATGTATTTTATACGGGACTGCGACGAACGACGTCGCAGGAGAAAGGAAAGATGTTGTGAGTGTTTAACTGAGCGCGAAAACGGTGGATCGTAATAGTTATTAATTAATACACGCGAGAATGAATAAGTCAAACGATGCGACGTTTTATAACAATAATATGTATATAATTATAAATAATAATAATAATAATAGAATGAGTATAGTTTTGATCGGTCGACGAAGGTAAAATAGCGGAAAAGAAAAATTCGAATTCGAAAAAAAATTTTTTTTTAATATTTATTATTAAAGGAAAATGTACAATTTGTATTTGATAACACAATAAGTAAAAAAGATGATTGACATAAACACATACATAATAAAAACAACACATGAAGCACACGATGAGGGCAGGGACGTGTTTAAGGGGAGGGAAATCATCATGAGGAAAATCCTCCAGCAATGGTACTCTTCGGTAATTTACCTTAAGACAGTATTAATTTAACAGGTCACGCCAACGTGGTGGGCTGTCAGGAAGAATACGTGACGATAGGTGGGACACTAAAGTGTTGAGATGGTGTTGCAGTTTAGAGTGAAATCTGTTATAATATAATTTGGCTAGTTGGCCTACTGTTGCGATTTTAAAATCTTTTGTGTAGGGTTACATTTGTTACGTTTACGTATTAAAAATTCCCACGAATCGATCTAAAGATTTTTTTTTGAAACCGAGATCAAAATTGAAAATAATGTGTTTTTTTCTCTGCCAATATTTTTTTAAATATTGTCAAAATCAAAAAAAAAAATATATGTTTACAACTAAACACTGTAGAAGAATTTCCATTGAAAAAAATGTTTTTAGTAGTTTAAAAGTAAAATTTGATATACGCTTGTGTATACCAAAAAAAAAAAGGATTTATTCATATTCGTCAATATAGTTCATTATTATATTTGTGAAACAAACAAAGTTAATAAAATGCGAAACCTATGAATTCGAATTCAAAATAAAATATAAAATAAAAACTATGAAATCATAGTTAATGAATAATAATATAGGGTATACGTACATTGATTTTGTATACTGAACGAATATCTTCTCGAATAATTACGATGATGGCTGCTGTTTATACAATTCGTTGTCCTTCATCCTCTATATTTACGTTTCGAGCATAGCGAGTTGCGAACACAAGCGTAAGCGAATTACTTAAAGAGTTTTATTCTATTATTATAAATTTTGAAAGCAACGAAGTACCGGAGTTTCGGTATAATACGCACTTTATTGGAAATTAAATAAAACGACTAATGAAAAAAGAAAGAAAATTGTGGCTCAGGATTTTTTTTTTTTTGATCACAGTCAAAGTAACGTATTTGTGACGTATACAATTTTTAGTTCAAAGAATCAAAAATTACTTCTTTTTATAACTTAAAAAGTGCGTGATTACATGATTCTGTGTAAATTTCAAGAATTTAGTACCATTTTTTTTTTTTTGTAGCGCTTTTAAAAAATATCGAGAAAATAGTTTTTCTTCGAATTATTAGGTTGTTTTGAATTGCGCCAAAAGAAAATTACTGAGATAATCGAAAAACGTTTCAAATAAAGTATCGATTAGATTTGCTAGCGGAACGTAACGCATGGCCAGATAATCCAACGAACACTTTTTTAGTCAAAAATTTGTATATATATATAAATTAATAAATAATAACAAACGTACATAATTTATAACGATAATGATAATAATTAAGCGTATAAATGTGTCACATTAAGTAACGTGTGGTTATTGAGTTTTTAAACGTAGACAATTGCAAATCAATTCACGTCTGTTTGTTCGCTGCTTATAGTTACGATACCGCGAACATCAGTTATATGATTCACGGTTGGTTCTGATAGCCAAATTTAAGACATAGTCAAGGAAGTTTATGCTTACTGCGTTTTTCAGAAGCCCAGAAACTTGTGTACATTGAATTTATACACAAAAGGCATTACTATATATGTATTCGAGATGCTATTTTATCTTGACACTCTTCAGAAACTAAAAATATGTGTTATAACGTATCAAAACGTCTCGTGTCACATTTACATTGCACCGTGATAAAGCAAGACCTCATTGCAGGAATAAGAAAAAACACTCGAAAAATTTGATCGACTTATATTTGAAATCGTCTTTCAGTCCAGGACTATTTTCAAATGATTTTTCCTGAGTTGGCTGATAGAAACTGTATTTAAATCCGTCGAAGAAATTCGATTCACAGTTTTGACTTGGATGCGTGGAGTTTTATCTAGTGGTTTTTTTTTTAAGAAATTCCCGCTGTACGGTTTATAGTGAGAAAACGAAAGTGACGAGGGACACTATGGCTTTTTCATTTTGAGCGTTCCATGTATGATTTACACCTATTTTTTTTTCTTATAATAATATATACCTGCCTATACGTTACAACAATATATTATAAATGATTACGAATGAGTATTATCGACACGTTAGAATGAATAACGCGCCCGTCAACGTCTGTAACGGTATAAACAACATTGAGCGCAGGTCCAGCGAGTACATTTTAAATGATGACAGGCGAGTAAAAATTGATGAAATTGGTAAAAAAAAAAAAAAACTGGACATAAGTCGCATGGTTCAGCTTATTCACGAGTCACGTAACGACATTCTTGGACATCCGCAAATGTTGTGCTAGTTGGGTTAAAAAAAAACGACAATTAGTAAAACTGATTTCAATATTGCGAGTGATAAAAAATAAATAAATAATCCGTAAAAATGCGGTTATTATTTGATAAATTAAGAAAGACTAGTTTTGTACTTTGTCTAAATTTTTACTAAAAGTCTAAACATAATATTGTTTTTCGAAATATCTCTTTTTATGACGTTAACCAAAAAAGACGTCGTTAGACCTACTCAGACCACACGTGATTTTGACCTTGTTCTTCATTGCATTGGCAATTCAATGTATTAATGTCCTAAAATTCAAACGCATAAAATGCACTAAAAAATTTAGAATTACAATAAAACTATTAGGTAAAAAAAGAAAATCTCTGAAAGTTATCACGCATTTTAAATGGAAATATATTAATCGATCTCGTTGATATGATGACGTTGAATAATTTTGAAAAAAATAATTTTCAACTCTAATTTACGTGAAAATGTCATTGAAATATCGTAAAAAATATTTTTTCAAAAATGAAAAATAAACTTATTTATAAAAATAGAAAATTTCGAAAGTTTTTTTTTTTTAACGCAACACGATATGAAACAGATTTTTACTAAAACAAATTAAAAAATATATGCAAATTACATTGAAATCCCTGTCCAAATTATTAATCATATTTCATATGTTATATCTGATTTGATAATTTGATAAATCGTAGTACGAAATTTGATTTCTATATATTATGCACAACGTTCGTTCTTCTTGAATAAATAATACAAACAAGCGTAATTGATCTCACTTATATAGTAGATGCTTTTAGGAAAATTGAGAATGCGGAAAAATAATAATAATAAACAGACCTCGAATTTTACGTTATAATTCGCTGAACTTCTAAAATGAACATTATTTATTTGTAATAACAACGTTAGGTCGTTATAATAACGACTACTTCCGCGAGAGTGAAAAAAAACAAATAAATAAACCTGTGCCACATTGCGAGTTTCGTTTTTTTTTTCCATCTTTCGGGTGTTGAACACATATAATTGCTACGTGCTATCTTTGTAAAATTATGTAAAGTGTTTATATACACAAAATGCAGTAATTGGTGGTCGAGTTTTTCTGCGCCGTACTTTTTTTTTTTCGTGTTCAAAATCATCGCTTTTTTTAAGCAAATGTATTAAAAAATAATAATAATAAATACGGGCGTTCTAAATTCCCAGTTTTTTTTTTTTTGCGATAATTAGGGTGAATTATGATGAATTAAACTATTTTATTTTAGTTATAATTCGCTATTTCGACAAAAATGCTAAAAATTAGAATTTATTCTCCGGTGTTATTGTTGTTACGATAATATAATGCAAAAACATATCGTAACGATTTCCAATATTTAAACGTATAATGCTTGTTATTATTATTATTATTATTATTATTATTATTATTATTATTATTATTATTATTATTATTATTATTATTATTATTATTATTATTATTATTATTATTATTATTATTATTATTATTATTATTATTATTATTATTATTATTATTATTATTATTATTATTATTATTATTATTGTAGACTAAACGTTTTTCATTTGTTTTCGAAAAAATTTAATTTGATGTGATACTTAAATGCAGTTTTTAAATAATTTTTACAAAATTATCAAACTCCGTTTAATTATGATGTTACAATAGTTTTTATATTTGAGAATTCGTTAAAAAATTATAAACGAGATGGAATCGTAAACTGCGGTAATCGACTCAGGGAAGTGTTGGCTTCAAATAGAAGTGTGCAGGTTCAGGGTCACGACCTAACCTAGTGTTCTGATTTATAAATACTGTAACTTTGAAATACGATATTTATGTGGTGTATATTTTGTAATTTCTGTTTTCATAATTACTGTAAAAGAAAGCACATTATAAATCACAAAAAAAAAAATTAAATAAAAATTTGAAAAAAAAAACAATAAAGTTATAATCGCACTACTATTATTGTATTATATGCGTATTAACTATATTATCCAAACCGATTGAGAAAATGTAATTTCGAAAAATTAAAAACACCGTAAGCTTTACATAATATAAACGTCGACGAACGTTTAAATTATTTTTATTTTATATATATATATATTTATATTTTAATAAAATTATTTGAAATTATGAATGAAAAGAAAAATGCATTATTCGTATATATATATATATTCGCATATAGGTGTACTCGTATTTTTCTTTTTCTTTATTTAGTACATTCGTGATGGTTTTTTTTTTTTAATGGGAAATGCGTACAGCGTTATTATAGATTATGTCAGAATAATTTTTCAATCGCGACGAGTGTCCGACACGTCAATATACAATAATTCTGACAAACATACTTTCGACAAAAACGTTTTTTCTCTAGTGTAAAAAAAAACACATTATATGTTTTAAAAGTAGTTTTACACGGTATACGGACCATAGATGAGAGAGAGAGAGCAGAATCCAAATTTAAAAATATATTAGTACTTCAGTTGACCTTAAAATATTAAACGCTTAAGAAAAAATTGTTACGAACGCATTAGAATTTTCGAAGAAAAAGGCGATAATGTATGTATAATAAGATACTTATACGAGTATATGGTGTATTATACACAAATATGTACCATATAACGTTAAGAAAATGTGATTTATTCTTTAACGAACGAGCTTTACGCTGAATCGTTTTTAGAAAACGACTATTCATTGCTTACGAATAAATGTGAACACTGCATCGCCATCATCTGTACAATACAACAAATATTCGTCCTGCGTATATTCAACCTACCGAAAAACGGTGGGCTACAGACGACGAGCGTATATTATTATTATTATTATTATTATTATTATTATTATTATTATTATTATTATTATTATTATTATTATTATTATTATTATTATTATTATTATTATTATTGTTATTATTATTATTATTTCGTATAAGCCATTCAACTTTGATTCGAAACGTATACGCGGTGGTACTCATATTTTCAATTGTAATTTAATTGAGATATACTTCTTTTGGAAAAATATAATTATTACGCGTATATAGGGGCCAACGTATTTTTATATTCGCGTTACACACATACAATATGAATGATCAAATTCTCGACCTCGACTATTTACGAATTATAAAAATGTTTCTTTCACATAGTTCGATTGCAGTGCGTACACAACAGTTATATATATATATATATAGTATTTGAATTTTCTAAATCGTGTAGTTAACAAGTAAATAATAATTTCATTACAAAGTAATATTATATTATAATTATACCACTGACCACTCTCTCTCTCTCTCTTAAATGATTGAAAAATGTAGGTTTAGCATTCACACACCGCACTGACAACAATATATGTAGTAATAATAAAAATAATAATATATTACGGTAGCGCATTTCTTTCTGTGAATTAATGTGCAATTGTGCGACGATTGGTTCACGTCGCAGTCATAACTAGTGAGATTTTATTAACGAATACGCTTAAAAATTAGGACGTTACCGAATCAATAGATTCGGGTCAAGTCAATAAATTTCATTTTAAATACAAAATTACTATTATAATAATTGTGTTTACTATATATATTTTTTTTTACTATGCGTCTATCGCGCGCGGTTCAATATGTGTGTGTGTGTGTACAACAATTAAATATATTCCGTTTATTATATCTTGTAAAAGCGAATTGTCATGTATTCGTCTGTATACACATGTTATATTGTACGGTTACGATCGTTGTATTACAACAACAACAACAACAAGAATAATAATAATAATAATAATAATAATAATAATAATAATAATAATAATAATTAATGGATAATTAACTATTCTCTTTTTTTTTCTACCAATAAACATTTCTATTGTGATTGCACTAATACGCGTACTCAAATACACGTTATAAATTTCTTTTTTCTAAATTTCGTTTCGAGAGATCTATCGTTGATCAGTGGAGATTATACACTATGTTCCGTATAATAAAAACGAATTATAAATATCGAAACCGTCGACACGATGCTAATTTCCCGTATTCGTTACCACCATCGTACACACATGTGACCTGCAGGTTTTGTATATTATTACAAGTACCATCAACAATACTCGTATATAATGTAATGTAACGCAAAACATTAGATTATAAATTTACAAATAATAATAAAAAAAAAAATCAACTTTAATGCCTGCGCGTATCTTATTTAACACAGTTCATATTATACAGACTCGGTTCACAGCAGTAAAACGGCTTTGATTACGACGACACGTAATTAATCACAGCCGGTTTTTAAAACCGGTAGTTGAAATTTGTTCGGTAAATATAGGCGTGTTGGCTTTTTGTTTTAAATTGTGAAGAAAAAAAACCGTTTCACCTACAAATAATTTAACCGATATTTGAAAAAAAATTAATATATATATATATATATTTTATTTTAATCTCGTAAGTCTGCGTGTATTTTTAGGCGATGTGTGTGTGCGTTGTGTTTTAAATAACGTGTAATATTTATTTTTATTATTATTATTATTCAAATATATCATAATAAAATAAATAATTCCTATTGTATTAGCTCGTGCACCACAACCACTGCGATGGTCTGTATACGGTGACCGCAAAAATAATAATAATAATAAAAAAAAAAAAAAAAATATGTTTAAAAAAGACACGAGCAAATAATGCGGTTGACAACACGTCGGACTATGATTAATTGAGAAGCGGCAACGGAAATCCTTCTTCTTACGTGTTTACACGAATATTCTCCTGTATTGTTTTGTCATCGTAATATTTATACTAATCGTATTTGTTTCGCCACGCGCTTACACATTATAAACAATAAAAAGACAAATAATTGTTAATAAAAATAACTTTTATGTCTTCATCACTGCAATGTAATTTATTTTTCGAAACCCGACATCTATAGCGCTTATGCTAATAATATTGTATTTAAAGATTGATAATTGATTTGAAAAAAAGTCCCTTTTGCGTAAAAAAAAACAAAACAAATCATATAAACGTGCATTTAATATTTGTTCGCGTGTTTATGAACGTAATTCATACGGTCAAAAGATTTATAGAAAAGATAAGAAAGATATAAAAAAAATATATTAATAAATTTGGTAATAACTTTGTATTTTTAATAAAAAAAAAATCCAATTCAATTCAATTCCTATTACAGTGTTATAAACGTATACGGTTGTAAAAATCACCAATAATTTTTGTCAAAACGATAAATTGTCAAAAAAAAAAAAAAGATTCATCTGATTGGTGATAAAAGTATGTAATAATAATACATGTAGTATGTTTGGGAATCAATCGAATCATTTAAAATTCGGATTATACTGTAAACTAAAATATTTTTTTCTTAAAATTTAATATACACTCGCGACTGTAGTACAAAGTTTAGCGTATAGTGAAAAAAATAACCGAACCGATTGGTTTTATTATTTTTAAGACACAAGTGAATATTATTTAGATAGTTGTTATGATTGAATTATAATATATTCATTTTAATAGGTCGATGTAATCGTATTGGAAATTATTAAATGTCCTTTCTAACACTCATACGCAATGCGAATTATGAGATTTAAAAGAAAATATTTACGTAATTTTTGACTCAAAAGTCAAGTGTGTGTGTGTGTTTTAGATAAAAATATTTAATCGTTAACGCGGCAAAAATAAAATTACCATTTTGTCAATAAAAAAATTAATTAATAAAATATTTCTAAAAAAAAAATCTTACAAGTGACCATTTATTTTTTTCCAAACGTACAATGATCGATACTCCTAATACATATTATTATTATTATTATTATTATTATTATTATTATTATTATTATTATTATTATTAAACTAATGTAAATATCGACTTTTATTTATTTTTATCTCTCGTCTGCATCGATTCTAATTTATTTCTTAAAATAAATACACGTCTTATTAAACGTGTTAATTTATATTTTATTAAAAAAAAAATGTATAACGTTTTACATATTAATTTTTTTATTTCGTATGTAACATATTTTATATTTATTAAACGTAAAATATTATCGTAAACCGTCTTAATTGTCGAGTCTTGAACGTCTTTTATTATTTTGACGTATTTTATTTGATTATTATATGTAATCGAATAGTTGTTGCGTATGTATACTTATAAGTCATTTATGACAGTATCTAGAAAAAAAAGACGAAACGCGTTTATTTAGTTTAATGATAAAATTAATATTATTCGATTAGTGTCACGCGGTCTAATCTATAATCGCTATAAAACTTTGTATTAAAATACCACTCACAACGAAGAACAACCGAAATGGGAAACGGGAAAATTTTCTCAAGACTACCTCTGTAGTATATTGTGTATTAGTCGCGATCGTACCATAAGAATTGTCCACAAAGTTTTATTTACCTTGTGTAAGCGATGTAAATGTAACTTCGTATAATTCGGCGTAAGTACACGAATCGCCCGTTTTTAATTAAAACATGAAATGTGTACGTAAGTTAAAAAAAAAAAAATGTCGATAAACAAATAAATAGTTTTATTTATTTTTTTAAAATTGACTAACGTTTCTAATCTTTAAAATATATTTTATATTTTTTTTATTATTCCTGTCGTCGTGTACGTATAAGCGCGTTAAATATTCAATTCGCTCTTTCTTTATCGTATTAAAAAAAATGAGAAAAAAATTGAATATAATCAATTTAAATTGACTAGGTCTCTTGACATTTTCCAAAACTCATTTAGGAAGTAATAAATAATTCGATTGATATTTTTTACGTGATGAAAATAATTTACTTATAAATCGTATAATATTGCTAAGGCACTTAATTTATTTTCACGTGATTAAATGTTTTATTATTATTATTTTAAATACGCAAGGTACATTTGCAAATTACCAAAAAAAAAAAAAAAATATATACGAGTATATATACAAATAGTGATTTAATATGAAACTCGGTCTGAGTATTAAAGTATTTAGAAATAACGCAAATCTAATCGTTTGTATAAAACCTGTTGGAAGTATAGAAACATTTATAATTATTAATTTTATTAATATATAAAAATTTTAAATTATATTTAATGATAATTTGAAAATAACGGATTGCAATAATTATGTACTATTAATTTTTATTAACGAGAATAGAGTGTATATTGACGTTTTTCTGCGAACATCATAGAGAATTGTGATTGTATTGATTCAATTTTCATAATCAGTTTGTAAATTTTTGCCCGACGTGTCTGACCTATATTCTGATATGTTACGTATTTCATTTCAAAAAAAGTTTATTTGCACAAATTGTTGATAACAAATAAAAATTGCACATTATTTTATTCAAATTTGGATATTGTGCATCTGGAATGAATTTGTGAAAATCATCTAAAATATTTCTCCTCGATGATATTTGATATCGAAAACAATTTGAAATATGTATTTTTAAATTATTCATCGTCTTTTTTTTTGTGGGGTGGGGAGGTGAGGGAGCCATAGTTTGTAGATTTCTGTTTTAGTGTATTGACTATGCATAGTTCTTTTTCGAGTAGTTTATACCTTTCAGTCGACTACAGATCGTCGTGCACGACCACCGCACGAATTTTTTAATTAAAAAACAATAATTTGTTTCGGTTATAAAAAGTATTCAAATCGCAATCTGCGGCGACTAACAAATAAATATTACAACTGCTCGCGGTGATCCATGTTGGTGCATCTAATCGATTATCTTAAATCCAATATTCTCGCATAATTTTCGATTAATTTTTTTTTTTTTTTGTATTTTCATATGTATATATGTGTGTATATGCACATAAAGATGACGAATATAGTTTTTTTTCGTATTGATTTCGTACGCGTTATGTTAATACGTGTTTCTTTCAAATTTCAGTCTATAGATCGTTCGAGCGGAAGTGTAATTTTTTTTTTTTTATTCGTACATTTATATTATAATACATTTTAATCCTTCTTCGCGAAATGTCAATAAGTAACGATTTTTATTTTATTTTCGTATTAGTATATATTTTTTTAACGAGGCCAAAGAAGTGTACAATAATTGTATCATCACCAATATATATCACGTATATATATTGTGGGCAATTATTATTGCTTCGGCGTATGATTATTTGACGTTTACGCCTTGAGTTGGAAAACGCAGCAGGAAAATGTGCGGAAACGTTAAAACTATTTTCTATAAATATTTATATGTTATACACGCTTTATTACAAATTAGTCTACAAAAATAATAAATTATACGAGCAAGAAAAAAACAAAAGTACATATTGTATACGTGTTAAGAGAAGACGGCAAAAAAATACAGCAATTAAAAACCAATAATATTATATTGTTATTTTTAAAACATAAAACCTGATTGTGTTTTTGTTGTCGACCATATTGTTATACACATTTTTCGAATAATCATTACGAATTTTAACGACCAAGTATAGCGTTTTAGGTTTTAAGTTTCATAATTTTAGAAGACGTCTATGTGTGCATATACGAATTGTTGAATTCCTTTAAATAAATCGCCTAAGCGTTATAAGGAAATTTCTAGTTAATGTTATGCGAAAAGACAAATATGAAATTGCGGAAAATGTATGACGAATTATTAATTATCTATTACAACGTTGTAAATCTGAATGCAATTTATAATATTACAAATTATTATTATTATTATTTTAATCGATTTAATTGATACTTCGTCGCCATATATGAACGTTTAAAGAAGTCTCGTTCAGATCCAAGGGCTTCTCGTGCGATAACAATCCATTTTAAACCCATCACTTTTTTTGTGATTGTCACAAAATTAGACAGTAATTCGTGATTCGGCATTAGATTATTCGAAAACGCCAGTTTTAAATAATATAATTAATAACTTATAATATTAAATGTATACTGATAAAACACATTTTTTTGCGCAAGTATTCATAGTAAATATATTTTTAAACGAATAAAATATATTTTTAATTAATAAAAATATTATTTTATCGTTTAGAATTAAATTTGCTTGATAATATACATAACTAGATTCATATACATATATATATATTTTTTTTTGTATTCTATACAACGCTAAGAATATTTATTTAACAAAATAATGTCTTATTATATATATATATATATATATATATATATATATATATAATTCCTCAAAAATTACCGGGTATTATATAGAATGCCAAAATTCAACACTTCGCCGATAATACTGTAATTTATAAATATTGCGTATCGCCATTACCGATTAGAAGGTAAAATATAAAATAAACATTAATAATAATAATGATGGATGAAACGAAAAAATAACAACGATTATATTAAACACGTTGGATCGATATATCGAGAGTTTATAAATAATAGTGTATTATTATATCGTTACACGTTTATGGAATTCAATAGATCGGACAACCGTTTGATTATTATGTATTTTGGCTTCAGCAGCTGTATACGAGATACGTCCCAAATGTAAATGTGCTCCATTCTGTTTTAAAATTTACAATGAATTATCAATAATCTCTTTCAAAGTGCGACCCTTGAAAAGCGATGTGCAAGGGTTTTATCTTTGTTCCCCATTGATCGCAAATATATTTAAAATAATTGTTCAAAAGATTCTTTAGCTCATCGGTTATTGATATTTTTTGTTATGGATCCGTAGTGATGTCCTGTGTTCTAATTGGAGGAAGAGAGTAAGAAGTCACAAGGACTAGCTCTCATTCGGTCTAAACTTTTTTCAAACCGTTGTTCCAGGACATCGATGTAAAAAGCCCGAGTGATAATGTCTGACCGGGAGGTAATGCAATTAACAGACGGTCTTTCACGTTTTGATAGCTTTCCAAAACCAACCAACATTTCTCCACGGAGTTCTGTGACGCGTAATAGTTTAGTTGCATTTAAAAAAAGTAAACGAATTTTTTTTTATAAGTGTCACAGACAATTTGTATAGCGTTAAAACACTGTCATATATATATATAAACGACAATAAAACGAAGCAATGACTGGGAATTAAACAAGTTCAAACTGCTTTTCACTCGTACAGGGTTCAATTTTTAAAATGCGCCGCTAATAAAAATATAATGACTCAATTTTTCCGTTTCGTGTATTAGAAATTTAACGCACTTTCTTTGGAACGTGCCTCGTACATCGACCGATGCCCAGCGGAGCGGTGAAAATTACGGAAGGATAATGGCGATAAAATCTTCAAAAATCTTAGGAAAAAAAGAAAATAACGTTTGCGATTGTGTCTCAAAATCGGATCGTCGACTAATATGTATATATATATATATTATATATATGACTAATAAGTAAGAAAATATATAATAGGTTTATAACAAGTCAAATCAATACGTATACATTAACTATAGGCAATTTGGTTAACGGGTTATTCAGTTAATTTTTTCCACATAAAAAACGTTATATCAGAGCATATATTTTTTCTCAACAATTTTTTTAACCACATAAACATTATTCATAATTCTTCAGCGGTGTTTTTTATTATTATTGAAAATTTACAAATCAAAGACGCGTATAATAATAATAATAATAATAATGTACGGATAAAATTAACCGAGTCCGGAATGAAGTCATTTAAAATCTGGTTTTATAACTTTTCACACTAGAATCGTGTAAGAAGTCAGTTAAAAAAAAAAAAATTAATTAATTAATAAATTATAATAAATTAATAAACCGTTTTTGTATTGACTAGACCTCGTCCGGTCCATTTTCATCTTTGACTCTAACCATGTTCGCGGTGTTGACAGGGACGAGACCGCGGGTGCCGTTCAAGCGGCGGCCCCGTAATAACCCTGAGGTTCGTACATCGGATAAATGACGTTCTGTTGGGACTGTTGCTGCTGCGAGGACGACTGTTGTTGCAGGACAGCGGACGAGGACGACGGCTGCCCGTTATAGGCGAGCAAGTGCGCGTTCCGGTCGTCTTTGTCCGACGACCAATCGGCCTGCACCACCGAACCGCCGTATCCTCCGCCGCCACCGCCCTTAAACTTCTTCAGCAACATCAGTTTGGATATGGTTAGCGAGATGACGGCTAATATCAGCGCTTTGAGGGCTTTCGCACCGATCATCACCATGGCCAGCGGTCCCATTACCGACAGTTTGGCGCACATGATCACGCCCAGCAGCGACATCAGTTTCTTCATTTGTTTCAGTTTAGACTTTTTGCCGCGGCCTGGAATAAAACGCGTTAAAAATCAATTTTTAAAAAATATTCTTGTAAATCGCGTAAGATATAAAAAAGAAAAACTTTTTACCGAAGAAATCAATTGAAATTCAAAATAAAGTAAAAATGACGGTAAATAATCGTGTTTAAAAATACGCGTGATACGGAATAATCTTAAACACGTCGGAAATTGATATTAAAAAAAAAAAAACATACAATGTATTTCAGTAAAAAATAATTAAAATCACATTCGCAGTCATAATATATTAGTGTATACGTGTAAAACACGTATTTAAACTAATAAACATATATATATATATATATGAATATTATAATAATTTTTTTTCTTTTATTTAATTACTAATTATAATTATCTACAATTAATAAAACATGTAAATAAGATAAAAGAAAAAAAAATGAATAAATACACGGCGAAAAGTTAAAAACAGAAAAAAATACGCTCTTCTTTTAACACTACGCGTTAGTTCTTATACTCTGTTTATTTTTGTGATTGTGCAAAACAAAAATGCAAATGCTACAAGTTTTCTGCCCTAATTATGAAAACATACGAGTATATCTTATTATTCATACAGATGTTAAAAAATGTTAATATTTAGAGAGGCCGTAAAGAAAAAGCGGATTTTCATTTCAATATTTAATACGCATTTTTAATACGTCATACACTCTTCGAAATTTCTCGTCTTTTCGTTAATATAGAGATTTTGGATTACAAAGTACTGAAAAGCACTGAAATATGCCCGAAAAACAATAAAAAAAAATAGCAAAAAAAACAAAAATAGTGTTAGATATATATGAATACATAAAAACAGATTATAATATGAAATATCCGATGAAACGGCAATGTTTTTTTTACCTTATTAAAAGGAAACTGAGAAAAATAGAGCTAAAATTCTAAATAACATATTTGGAATACACCGTAAAGAATTTCGTTCAATAAGACGAATATTTATTCCGCTATTTTTATTTGTATTCAATAACAATAATTATATAGCAAATGGTACATTACGTTATTATAATATTCTATGCATAGGGATAAAATTATAAGTAAAATAATTCAACACATAAACATATTGATATTACATATTAATTGATTAAATATCTTCGCTGGAACACAATATAAATAATTATATTTTGTTAATCTAATATAAATTTATAAACAAAACTCAATTATAATTTTTGTTAAAATATAAATTTCTTAAATTTTGATTATATATATATTTTATATTTTATATATATATATATATTTTTTTAGATTCTGAGCGTAGTGAGGTAGATATTGTTTTTACAATGATTTATTCTGTACTCAAAAATTTTACCAACAGGAATGTTCCGGTCTCAACGCAGTTATAATTCGTTTGCCATACTAAATTGCGTCTAGAAAAATGCAATGAAACTAACGGTTATAGGAATATGAAATTTTCAGTAAATATGTAATTTTATATTATATTAGGGCCAAAAATAATTTTTAAAAAAAATTTCTTTCAATTTTTGGCAGCTATTTATAGCAATTATAAATTTCGAAATATTTAATTCATAAAAAAGTGAATTTTAGCGTTTTAAGATTTACAAATTTGATAAAACGACAGACGTGCGTTTCGTTTAATTACTGTATAATGTACTAAAAAAATCTTGAAAATCGTTTAAGTTTGTTCGTCAAAATTGATAGTCGTAGAGTATTGGAATTTTTACCATAATATGTAACACTTTTTATTATACGAACGAAAACAATTTTCAAAAAATTGTGTAAGTTTATTGCAAGAAATTATATACTTAAATGACGTACGTATTCCGTAAGATCAATCGTATAAATTATGTATTCTATACATTTTTAATAATATAAATAATGAACACTAATTATATTAATTAATTAGTAATATGTTGGTAGCCAAAGAGGAATTTATGGTTCACATCTTTCCGCCAACATTTTTTCTTAAAATAATATTTAAAGATTTTAAACGTAGCTATTACATATGGATATTGTACACTTGTATAGCTTTAATGTGCAGCTTTCGTAACGTATTTTTTTTTAAACATATTTTGTCTTATATTTTGTTTTAACATTTATATATTCTCATATTTATCTTTTGATGTGTACTCGTTTTAATTGTAAAACGACGAAAAAATTATATAGAAAAACCGCGTTAATTAAATCTGACCGACTTCAAATTTTGCTGACTTAATTTTTTGGTGTATTGTAATAAATTCGGGCCGGCACTCCGTACAAATTTCAATAGAAAATTTTTCCTTATATAAATAACGGACACCTATATATATATATATTTAACTTATATAATAATTAGAGTAGAAATTTATGATAATATAATTTAATAATTTTATATTTTATTCGAGCAAACATTTACGTTTTCTAAAACTCGTTATTAAACAAATACATTTATAATCTCAACCTCGCACAGAAAAAAATTTTTTTTCTGCTGGCTACGGTCTTAAATATAATATATTACAATTTATAAATAATTATTCATTCGTTTATTATTTGACATTCAAAACAAACAAAAAATTGTTTTTTTCCTCATATTTTAACTTTTTCAACGCATATTATTTATTATATATTATTTTCATATTATTTTACATTTACGGTGTCAGTGACGAGCCGTGATGGACACGAAAAACGAAATTCCAAAAATCTCGCTAAATAATTCGCTCAAGCGACTCGCTACATTTTCATTTTCCGTCAGGCCGACTGCGCGGTGACGTTATGAGTGTAATTCTTTCCGCGCATTCCGCGACAACAATACGTTTGTTCCGGTTATTGCGCGCGCGTTTATTTGATTTACTCGTCGTATTGCTTTTTCTCTCTTTCTTTCTATTATATTGACGAAGACCACAGCGCTGAAAGATGTGCCGTTCGCCGCGGTCGTATGTAAATTACGCGGACGCACGACAAACGACAAACCGTCATTATTATTATTATTATTATTATTATTATTATTATTACAATATTGTATCGACGGCACAGGCCGCTGCCGGCAGTTTCCATCGATAATTTCGATAAGACTTTTTTTTTTTGTGTGTGTTGCGCGTAATAACGACCGCGCGTTCATTTCCCTCGCCCAGCCGCATCGCCAATGACTCGTGACCGCGCGCGGGTATTCGATCAACCCGTTGACCCGAAACTGAAATTCTCGCGCCCGACAGGAAACCCGTTTTCGTTCGCGTCCTATTGTGCGACGCGCGGTGGTGGTGGTGTGTCGCACGAAACGTTTCTTCAATTGTCCGATGCGCGCGCGCGCGCGCCGAATTCGCTTTCGCGCGTAATTCCCGAAAACGAAAACGGCGAAACGCGAGCGCTACGTACCGCGAACTCGCTCAGGCGCTTACCGACGGTTTTGTTCGGATTTCTATAAAAAAAAAAGCAAAAAAAAAATCGTCGTCGTCCGCCACGGCGATGGCGTCTCCTGTTTTTTTTTATATTTCTTTTTTTGTACAAAGTTTTTTTTTCTATTGTTATTATTATTATTATTATTATTATTATTATTATTATTATTATTATTATTGTATTTGTTGTTGTTGTTGTTGTATCGATAACGCGTACAACGCACAATATTAATAATAACGACGACGAAACGTTTTTTTCTTCCTTTTTTTTTTTTTTTTGCGAGTAGCAGCAGATTTTCGGATATTTCGGGAAAAACATATAAAGCCGCTCGACAATATTCTTTTCCTACACCGTAGTAAATCGTGTAAAATTTTATATTACTGTCCGACGGTTTTCTTCTTGTTTTTTTTTCCCCACTCGTATAGTCTTTTTATAAATTCGAAAGCAATTCGAATACACACGCGAATAGGTTTTTGGCAACAAGTGGCGCGCAATAATTTCTCGTGCAAACAGGTGTCGATTTTTTTCCCCTTTAAACTCGTCGCGAATATTTTGTGATCGATTTTTTTGTTTTTAACTCTCACGACGTTCGTAACGGTCAAAAAGTGTTTCATTTTTACGATCAAATAAAAGTAATCCGCAGATATCAGAGTAGAAGGACGAGTTGGGCAGGAGAACGTGTGCGCGAGAACACGAGACGCCCTGGTCTGCAGAAATGGACTGTTTGAGTACAGAAGGTTCTTAACGACAATTGTTACGGATGGATGAAGTGGAGAGAAGTGGCTGCAACGAAGGACCTATACTAAGCCAGTGGCGAAGAATGAAATCAGTTCAAGAAGTGACCTTCGCATACGTTAAAAGGACATTTATTTTCATTATTTTCGTAGTTAACAAAAAAAAAAAAAATAAGTAAATTTACATTATTATATTTATTTATATTTCATTTATACAAATTTTTTGATGTTTTTATTATTCGAATCGTCCGACTAGGGAAGTCCATATAATAAATATATGCATTTTGAGAAAATCGAAAAAATAAATAAAACGTACCGATCTGTTTGATTGCTATGGATTCATTCTTACGCGTAAAACATTTAAGCGCCTATTTATTCATAAATATATTTTCACGTTATTAAATTTTGATTTACACGATTTTCTAAAATGTCGTAGGACTCAGATGTATTCTTGTGCGAAGGAGAAGAAGTTATAATAAAAAAAACCCCAATATTTTATACTAAAAAAAAAAAAAATAAATAAAACTATATAAATATCTATTTAATTTTTTAAGTGCATACATTAATTAGGTACACAGATTATCGACATATTGTTCATCAATTCGAAACGGATTTTTTTTTATCGATAATTAAAGCACATAACACCATAATGTTCGATGTATCGGTTCGTAGATTAAGACATAATGTAAAGTCCTAGGACTTCGATACGAAATACGAAAACGAGGTGGCATCTTTTTTGCACAGTATACTGTTTTCAGCTTTGTATAAACGTCGCCGTTACATAAAACTATGAAACTATACCCATATAACATAATAAATCGTTACGGTATATGGTCCAAAAGTAGACTTCTAAAGAGATTCCATTAAAAAAATGTTTTTTTTTTTTTTTTATTATTATTATTATTATTAATACTCCACGTATACGCGTTATAACCAACACGCAATATTACGCGTAGTTAATGTAACGAAATCGTAATTCAGTATTATATAATGTTAAATTAATGATTACAATGAAAATAAAAATGATCTTTGTAAAAAAAAAAAATTTATATATTTACTTCGATGGTTTTGTTTTAATTGCGCAGATGTAATTTTTTTAATGTTCGTCTTATGTACAATGAACCTATATATTAAGCCAAATTAATTTTACGTAACCACGATTTCACTTACACTATAAATTAATAATAATAACAACAACAACAACGCAAAAAGCATTTACGATACATTAGTCCACAAGTCATTTTTACCAAGGTTCGACCTTCAAATTTGACGCGTAAATTGCTAAATATACTATGTGTATAATGAATTTTTATTGCGGATATTTTTATACGAGCGAATTCTAAAAATGAACCTCATCATTACAACGTATTATTATAATTATCGCCGAATGCGTTAAAAAGTAATATTGTTGTTAGATTTTTGATCTTTTTAAATGTTTTTCGTGAAACGATCCGTAATATTCAATCTATTTTACAGAGGCGAATAAAAAATTTCCATTACGACGCAATACTTGTTTAAGACATATTATTTTAATTTGGCTACAAAAAAAGAAAAAAAACAAATATTATTCACATTGCTATGCCATTCGCATCCATCATAGTCTCGTATAATATTATAAATGCGTTTCATTTATTCGTTTCACAGAACGATTAACACGAACGTTGCGTATCGTATACGACCGAATTTGTATGCATATTATAATAGAATTCGAACGCATAAATTTATATCTTATAAAAAAAAAAATTAAAAAATCGTACGTATCGTAAACAAAACAAAAAAAAAAAAGAATTATCTTTATTTATAAGTATAACAATAAATTATTACTGTCTAGGCCAGTGGTGGTTTTGTAAATATTAAAAACCGTATCGTTTTCAATTGAATTTTTCTAATATTGTGGCCCATTCCGGTTCGGACAAACGTCTCGTGTTTCAGCCGTTATGGCGTACGTGTCACGGCAAACATTATAATACGAAGACAAAATTCTTACGCACTGCAGTGCGATCCGACGAATTTCCTGTGCCCATTATACAAACAACGAGCGTAAAGAAATAAGAAAATTCCGTCTTATCAACTCGGAAAAGCAAACCGTTTTCGTGCCAATCGTAGAATCAACTCGCTGTAAAATCGTGAACGCGAGTAAAATATCGGCGGTGTCGTGCGAAATCAGAAAGCGTACCGAAACGTGCGTACTTACACTATTCAAAGGTCTTTGCGTCTCGATTTTCCATTTTCGAAATCGTTTCAAAACGATTTCGTTTTTTTTTTTTTTTTTTGTAGCTGATAAATATAAAATCATTTTTGACGTAGTTACGGCACGTTATTTTTTCTTCCGAATATTTATCGGTATTCAAATAAACGTCAACGATCGAATTCAAAAACGATAATGTAACACATCATAATCGTATGTACACGGAGAAAGTAGTCATGTGGATAAATAAATAAAAAAAAATGATTAGAATAAAAATATTTTGAGAAAAAAAAAGAATAGGAATTTGAAAAAAAAAATGACGTGACGAAATATAACGCGACGGGCGTCGCGTATAGATAAAATAATGTACACTTGTGCGTTTCAATTCGTTCGTCGGCGGCCTTAACCCCTTTGTTCCGGTGACTTCACACAGTATTTATTATTATTATTATTATTTTTTTTTTTTTTTTTTGTAGTTCACTGACCCAAATTAAAAATTAAAAAAAAATTATGCCCGGAAGATAGGTGGGCGGCGTATTATATATTTATGTGTAACATCGTCGAATGTATAACGACTACGGTATTGTCTGGTACCGAAGAGTATTCTCTCGGTAATGGTGTTTTAAGTGTACCTACCTATAATAATAATAATAATAATAATAATAAAAATAATAAAAATAATAATAATAGTAATAAAAATAATAATAAAAATAGTAATAAAAATAATAATAATAATTATAATAATAATAATAATAATAATAATAATAATAATGACACAACGCTTCGGAAATTTTTTTTTTCTAAACTATTTCCAAACGCTGTAAATAATATTTAACTCGTTAATTAGTCGTCATTCGGATTCGGAAAATGACATCATTGACCGCGCAGAGAAATACGCGTATTTTTAATAATAATAATAATAAATTAATTAATTAATTACTCGTTAAAATGAACGTATGACAGAATGCATAAAATCGATAATACACGTCGGTTACGTGAAATTTTTTTTCGTTAAACGATTATCACACGGGAGTTTAAATAATACTATATAACGTGTTGACGACTATTAATTAATGTACGGCGTACAAATAAATTATTCTAAATAAACCAAGAAACGACAACCAGAAAAAAAAAACGATACTTAAAAAAAAAATATTTATTTCTTCGCCGAAAAATTCCGCAATTAAATTATTGATTACATAAATACGAGGATAACATTTTATCGATACACGCGTTTTCGACTGCGAGTATTGTGCAAAGTGTGTCTAAACGTTTGCAAATAGATAGTCTTTGTGATAAAAATACAATCTCGAATTCGGTATGGCCATGTGAAAAATTTCTTAAAACAATTGTAATAATTTATATTTAAGTCGAGTGTGTATCGGTTCGTTGTATGTATTATATTACGTATTGTATTTTTTTTCTCTTTATATTTTCAATGGTTTATCGTTTAGGTTTTATAGTTCCTGCGCAGAAATATCGTCTTGCAACAATCGGCGAACGGTAAAACGACTATTTGCAATAGTACTTCAGTCGAAACTATTAAAAATAATGTATTCTATTAGGAAGTAAATGATGTTCGCAGTATTCTGTTATTGTTATTGCGGGTATTTTTTCTAGTTACGATTCACAAGGTTAACAAAAACTTCAATAACAGAGAGAGAGAGAGAGAGAGAGACAAATTTCTTTTTCAAACAAAAACATTACGTTTAATTCATTAATAAAAGCAACACGAACAACAAAGTGTTTAAAATTTAATTAGTAAAACGATTTGTATTTCAGTATTTATGTTTAAATAAAAATGTTCGAATTTCCGATTAGATTAGACTATTATCCACATTGTTCTCCATTATATAGACAAACAAAGTATTTAAAACAAAATTAGTAAAACGATTTGTCGTGTTTTATAACGTTTTTATATGCGTTCGAATAAGACTATTTTAATTTTCGTTGTTAGAATGTCATTCGTGAAAATCATATAGTATGTTAAAAAAAAACTTATAGACTTAAAAAAAAAATAAATTTTTAATATTTTATTACAATACGATATTTAATACACGAAACGAAAATGAAAATGGAAAATACAATGTATTCGATGTTAGGAATTTTAATAGTTTTTTTTTTTTTTTGCGAAAAAAATTTGCTTTGGCATTTATAACATACATATGGTAATGGTAAACCAAAATAAACTTTTTAGGCGAAAAATAAAGAATAAAGAGAAAAAGAGAAAGAATAAATTGAGAAATATAAATAATAGGGATGGTCTAGATGGCCTAGATAGGCAAGAGGATGGTCTAGAAAATAAGAAAAGAATATACAAAAATGTATACATTAAAGGAATTTTTGTCTGTTTAATAATGCGTATTTGTACTTCGATCGCGTAATATACGCGTAATAATAACTTATAGTAACTGAAAATCATTTTTTACACTTTACTGCGGTAATACTTCGCGATAGGATTGCATCAAACATTAAGAAACAAAACGCGAAAATATTTAACGTTAACTTTAAATTTGTATGCATGCATATCAATTAATAAATATCACAGGATAAACCACATTATAATTATTATATACTATATATATGATATTATCAGGGCTCAAGAATATGTAGCATTTGTTAATTATTATTATCATTATTATTATTAAATACAGATAAAAATATACAAAATTCTATATTGCATATTTTAAACGTTTTAGATTTTTAGCGATTTTCCCCACTTTTTATGCTATCTATAGATTCTGAACAAAGCGATGAAGCTGCTCTACCGGTTTTACGATGATATTTATTATTTTTTTCTGTATACAAATTTTCGACTAGAAAGAATGATCTCGTCAAGGTTGCAAATCGTATCTAGTATATTGGTACTTTATTTAAAACTTTTTTTATTTTTTACCTTCTGAGTCGTTTCATTATTAAAATAACCCGATAATTAGAGAAAAAAAGTTATTTTCTCGATTATTTTTGAACGCGACGCGAATAACTACCAAAATAATGGTTTTAAAATTTTGAAATATACATCGATTAGGTAAAATTGTACTATATAGGTAAAAAACATTTCAAAATATTTCTTCCATTTTTTTGGGTAATTTGTGGATTTAAGGCTGACATTTTTATATTACATGGGTCCTACGTTACTTTTACTATATTTAAAAATACTCGACAATCCAAAGTCACAATTTTCCTTTCATTACCACTTTAAATACAAAGTATATTACACCGGAGTTCCGATCAAAATCGTTTTATTGATTTATCATTTGTTTCAATTTTATAGTGATAAATTATCACTATAAATTGTAGTGCAGTATTATGATCAATATGCGCGTACCACTTTAATTCTAAAACAAAATTAGGAGTGACGAGATTTTTTTGAAAATATTTCTTTTATTTTCAATTCACTTACTAACATTTTTTTTCATCGTACGATATTCGTAAAATTAAAAAATCTTAAATATTACAAATATATTTGAATAAAATATTATAAATTTAACGGTAAATTCGATATTGTTTATTTTGTACGAGAACATAAATTGACAACGGATAAATAACTTCTATGACCGACTGAACGGAACTCATTTTCTTCCGTAAATCGCTATAAATATCGAGCCTACTAATTCTGTAATTTTTTTTTTATTTTTAAATACAGCAGTTCGGAATATTCGCCTCTAACACAAATGAAAAAGTGTAACACTTCGTGTAATTTCGATAAAGAATAATAAATAATAATAAAGCTCCTAAGAAGAAAGAACGCTTTCGAATTCACGTAGTAATAACAGTAATAATAATAAAAAAAAATTCTCAATTAGCCGCGGTCTAAGCGCGATTGAGCGCATTTCTCTATAACACATTTTTCTTTCGACAGTCAGACGGACTCGTCCTCTCACCTTGTTGGTCCAGTTCCAGATCGATGTCCTCGTCCAGTATCCACGGCAACGATATCCTCAGCGTGTGCGTGTCGAAGTACTCGTCGATGGCCGGGCCCAGCGACGTGCTGATCCGCTGGTGTTTGTTGTGCGGCCGCAGCGCCAGCGACGACTGTTGCGGCTGCAACTTGGTCCGGTCTTCGGCGTGCACCACAGCCGCGGCCGAGTGCTTTTTCACGATGGTCACGATATCGCCGACCACGTTCAGCTTGTCCCGTCTCTCCAGCCAGTTGATGTACACCAGCACTTTGTCGTCCAGGCACACGATGGCCAGGTCGATGACGCAGTCGTCCGCGGACGACGGCGGAGACGCGGTCACGACGCGGACGGACGCGAACCACACCGAGAGCAAAACGATCGCGGACAACATTGTGCGCGTATGCGATCCCCGTTGCGATTTGTTTTGTTTTTTTAGGGGAGAAAAGAAAAAAAAAAAAAAAAAAAGGAAAAAAAGAAAGAAAGAAATTAATTTTTTTTTTTTTTTTTATACGACACGCGATGATGGTACACGGTACAGCACGCGGTGGACGAGACGAGACTGTTCTGGAACGGGAAAAATCAATCACAGCCGTGATGCAGGCGGCGGCCACGCGCGCACCGTACCTTCCAATAGCACGGGAAAATCGACATTACGGTCATTTTTCCTGCCGAGAGGGGAATTAATCGCCGCGAACACTGGCGAGGAGGCTGCAGAGCGAGAGAGAGAGAGAGAGAGAGATTGGAAAAAATACATCGTCGTAACTATAACGAATTCGACAATGAAACTATATGGGACTTGTGTATATATATATATATAAATATGTATGTATGTACAATACCGTCACGGACGCGCCGAGTAGGAGGAAGAAGAATAGGAAAAAGCGAAAAAAGCGTTTTTCTCTAGTCCACAGAGAAAAATTACAATACAAAACGCAAACGGTCGTTTGATTCACTAGTTCACACGGCTCGCGCGCACTTTTTCTACATATGATTTCCACGCAATAACATTACAATACAACGAAAATCGTTCAAACTTGCACAGTCAGTCAGTCAGTCAGTCAGTCGGCGGCGGCGGCGTAATAACGCGTATCGTTTTATTTCATTTATTTCCCCTTAAAATCCTCTCTCTCTCTCTCTCTCTCTCTACCTCGCCGACGCACCCCGTAGAATGTCGAAAGTGATCGTTAGCCAATATAATATTGTTCGCACGTTACTATGTGTACGCGAAATGATAATGCCGCGCGACGTACGGCGGTATACTCTCGATTAAAATACCCGTTACTCGAACAGACGAGGGTTCTTCTTTTTACCGATCTTCGCGTCCATTCAACGATTTACAACACTCTCTGTACGCGTAACGTAAAAAAAGAATGTTTTTGCTAAAAAAATTGAGAAATACCCGACGCTGCTTATTTTCAAGGGGGCCCGGCCCTTGAAACGCGGCTACAGCGAAACATGGTCCACGTCGGTTAGAGAACAAACTATACTATTAAATTCTTCGAAAATAATATTGTGCTAAGGAATATACGCGGAGTTTAGAGAGATTATTATTATCAACGTGCTACATTAAAGGCCAAGGACTCGTACAGTGGTTTGGGGACATGCCGTGCGAAGACCAAAGAAACGGCGAGCGCACGAGCAGCAATCGAATAACGCGACCGACGGGAAAAAAGCCTGTGGAATACGCGAAAACATTTATAGGAGCGACGACGAACTGAAAATCTCAGGTTTAGAGAGAAAAAATCATTTATCTCTTATACAATGTTAAACTTTTGTAAGCCCGTCGTAGATTTCGCGCGTGAAATTTCAAGCCGCGTCGTATGCTGCGGTTGTGCGTTGTGGTTAACACGTCATGAGTATTTATTATCGAATAACGCGTTTGGTAATGAGCGGTAATTTAAAAAAATTAAATATTTTAATTAAGAAGGGCGTAGTAATTATACGAGTAATTTAAAACGGTGAAAAATTAATATCAATTATGGAAATAGAAAGACGAAAAAATTATTCTTTAAAAATGTGTAAAATATGAACGCACGAAATCCGAATAAACGGTAAGATATTGTTTGTTTTTGTCTCCACATGCGTTACGTAAGGTTACGTAGTTAACCGGTCAATTATTTTTTACGAATAGGTTAGATATAATGAGAGCCTCATACGTGTGAAGCGTGGGCGTCAATAAAATCGAAAGAAAAGAAAAAGATTAATGTCACTCGAAATGAAAATATCTATGGTCCCGACAAAAAGAAGGAAGAGATCAGATATGAACGAAGAAGGACAAATGCAGAGCTGAGGGCAGTATTCAGTGACCCAGATATAGTTGGAATCGTCAAAATCAGAAGGATAACTCTGGACCGGACACGTTTTGGAGAGCGGAGGGCCGAATATAACGTGAGACCATAGTGTGGAAATCAGACAAAGAACCTAGCCGAGACGACGGTGGATTGATCCGAGTCGAGGAAGACCTCGAGCTCTTGATTAAAAATTAAAGAACAACTGACTGAGAACGAGGAAACGTAGAGAGGTGTAGTGGAGAATACGACGAGCATTGTACAATACAGTTTATTGGTAATTGTGTGGCGCAAAATGTTTCTTTTCGTTATGGTAAACGATATTAACATATCATACACGGACGGAGCGAGTGAGATCACGTCTCCAAAAGCCCTTTAATATTTGTTTTCCGTAAAAGCAAACATATGTTGCGCTATATCATCGTCGATACTCTTCGCGTTATATCCCACTCGATGAGTGTACAATTTAACATTCATACCTTCTGCGGTTTGCCGTTGACTTGACGTGTCATTGATTTCTTGATGCGTATATAAATAATATATTGTAATACAACTCGCATCGTATAGTTTTCACATATTATCTCTCATATATTATAAATTGTGTACTATTGTTACCGCAGTAAATTTTACTCGATCGTTTGTAATTCGACGCTAAAAGTATTTGAAACAATAATAATTAGAAAATAAAAATCCGATATTAATATTGTTCTGGGCAAAAAAAAACCATATAATAATATCACATATGCGTGTTCATAATTTTGTTTTCAAGAGTAAAAAAATTACAATTTTATCAAAATCAAAATGTATCAATGAAATTTCATATCGATAAAACATCTCGCCGTTAAATATTATTGTAATATTTGTATTTTTTTGCTCGTTTCGACAAATAACACGAGTACCATATTATAGAAATTTATTCTCTATACAAATTTATAGAAACTGGTGACTATTGGTTTTCTTTTTAGTACGAGTCATGTCAATAATAATAGCAACGAGCTACCGTGACGGTAAAAAAAAAAATACACAAATATATATACATTATATTTTTACCGCGTTTAAGAAAATCACAGAAAACTTATAACAATCGTTGTACTCGATTTTAAAAGCTTGTAACAATAACACTATCCGTTTGACATTTTCTATACCGTTTCTCACGGATGCATATATAGAATTTAATCAATTCGGAGACGACTTACGTGTGAAAATATGGCGGGTATCTTAAGAATCATTTTTTTTTTTAACTATATCGTCTCGCTTTTATCATAACATATAGTATATTATAGTTAGTTATATGTAAAATTTTAATTTATTTTTTAAAAAATAATATTCATTTACGTTAAAATACGTTACACGCATAAATACAAGCGGTATACTATACACGGAGTGAGTTCAGAGTTGGTGTAATTAAATATTATTTAATTAAATTTGACAATTAAAAATATTTTACCGAATTTCTTCAAACGCATGTTACAACAGCTGGACAATGTCCGCATTTCAGACGTTTACCGATTGACCTCAGTGAATTCCATTGTACTTATTGACTAGCACCTACGTTAGATTATCAACATCATCATTATCATTTGTACACAATTTTCAAGGTTTCAAATGGTTAGTGAACTCATAAATCCATTTGCCCAGCCTTTAATTTTATTGACATGAATTTAAAAACATTTTTTTTTAATAATAATGTTAAGATTTTTCTTTTCAAAATGTATGTAATATAATAATTTAAGTTCTATTATTATTTATTTTTTTTTTTTTACGTTAAAAATTTATCGTTTTAAATCGTTTATATGAAAGTAGGAATTATATATTTTAATTATAAACTGTATAATTTCAATAGAGACATATAACCAGGGCTCGAGACTTCTAGCACTTGCATATTTATTTATAGCATGTAAAATAATAGCAGAGTAAGCTACAAATCCGTTTCATACTAAAATTAATGCAGCTTTAAAAGTTTTTAGTGCATATTTTTGCATATTTTAGGGTTTTTTGTATTGTTTCTGCTATTTTTTTAAGTATTATGCTATTTTTTGCATATAATTTGTTAATGTGAAAAAAATTAAGTAGTTTTGTGGTTTGTACTTAGTGAGCGGCAAGTGTTGCTTAAAATTCATATTTAACAAAAGTAAAGTGTAAAAACGCATAAAGCCGCGTTTACATTAGGACTGTTCAGTGTGGACGCTAATTCGGCCTAAAAACTGTTTCGTTCGTTTGCTCGCTTTTGTAATGTAAACGGGGCTTTACACGCGTAATATATCGATAAACCAAGTTTATCGACACTACGCCGCCACTATCCAAGTGATTTATATTTTACTATCTACATATAGATAAACATATTCCAGGAATATGGGAGATATCATGTTTATTGTATCTCGTATCTTAATTGTTTCTTTGAAGAACACGCAGTGTACCTTTTCAAGGTATAATTTATAAATTATAATATTTACTTACTTTCTGATTCATTGAATTTTACCAATTATTATGTTTACAGAATGATGAAGTCGTACAATGTACAATGGTCGACGAAAAAACACTCGGGAATATTTTTTAGAATTAGATTATATATAAGTAAATATTTTAATAATTAAAATTAATCAAAATAAATTTTTTTATTGAGCATATTATAGTGCATATTTTACCATTTTTTAAGGCATATTATAGCGCATATTTCATGGTTTTTTAGTGCTACAAGTCTCGAGCCCTGCATATAACTGTGTACGTAAAATAAACAAGGTGAGTTGTTTTTAAATGGCTATTAATATTATATTATAATATAATATGGTATGTAAAATACGAATTCGCGATTTTATGCATAGATAAAGTCTTCATGGAGTTCGGTTCAGTTAATACGGAACAACGGGTTTTGATAGTTATATATATATATATATATATATATATATAAAGTAATAAATTCGCAAATGTACTTTATTCTAATAAAGTCAAAATAAAAAATTATACGCCAACACTTACATTTCATTACACCGTTAGCAAAAAATTCTTTTTATTTAAAAGAAATTTACAATTGAAATTAAATTTACCGTAATAATATGTCGAACGAAATGGTTTACATACTTATAGTTATATATTATAAACTAGTCGGCAATTTAACTGTTAATTTTATTTGGAAAAAGAACAGTAGATATTTAAATTTAAATTTAAACGTTGAGTGAACGAATTAAATAAGTAAGTGTAATATATCGTTAAAATTATAAAGGCTATTTGTATGTCTTCAGATATTCATTAACATGACCCGTTGTCACGTTTTCCATTCTATTGAATATTTAAAATATATAATAATTTAAATATATAACTATTAGAATTTTGTACTACAATATTATTGTATTTTACGTTTTTATTTCTTTGCGACGAAAAATAAATATTAAAACGTTATTTTAAATGCGGGAGGTTTTTTGTACCAATATAAATTAATAATTTTGTGACATTAACTTTTAATACATTTTTTATTTTATTAATAATTAGTGGTTAATTTTCTACAATTCTTTTAAGTTTATGATAATATTATATTCTTCCTGTAAAATGAGTGTATAGTTACTAGGGTTCTCTCGTTTACCACACTAATTGGAAGAAACTAATGTTTTCATAAACTTTGAAATATTCTGGAAAATCAACGGCTTGTATTCTTTTATATAAAATAGTGACTATTTCGGATTTTACGAAAAAATCTCAAATACATTAATTGTTGCGTAGTATTCTTTCTATTAATTACATAAACAAAAGTAATTTTTTTTGGATTTTCGCATATTTTATGTGATCTAATTTTTGGTATATTTTTTAAATTAATTTAAAAGCAATTTGAAATTAACAGTTATAATTAGATTGAAAAAAAAATGTAATGCATTTTCATTGTAGATTTCGATCGAATCTTTATAATTAATAATAAATAAATTCAGCCAGTCATCCGACAATATATTTGTTATTTATATATCTATCAAATAATTCGCGTGCAAGACGAATTTATATACGTATAAATTTAAAAAAAAATATCGTTCATTATCGGATATATCAATTAAAATTAATAGATGAAAAGATGATTTTAACGAAAAAATTGTCACGCTCGACAATAATTTGCAGAAACAGTTATTGAGAAATTAATATAAGAGATATATACAAATTTGTTGATTTTTAGTGTACTGCCGAAATAATTCATAGATTAAAAAAAAAATATTTAAAATTAAGGAAATAACGCCAATATTGTAATATATTATTAAGATAACGTATAAATAGATCATTGTACTTTCTTAGTTATTCTATTATATTAATTTATATAAATTATATACACCATTCAATAGATAACATTAAAATAAAAACAATGCACATCAAAATCAGGACCAATAATATTTTTATCGTTATACATGCGCATACAAGAAAAATACTTAACAAACGAATAATATAATTACACGCACACTCGTTAATTATATAAACTATTTCTTTTATACTTCAGTAAACAAAAAAATATTTATATTGCGATGTGATCTACGTCCATAAAATGCGGTGACAACACTATTTTTGGCAGTCCAAAAAAATGGCGAAAAACAACGTTGTTCGGAAACATTCCGCATTTTGACAAAGTCGTGCTACTTTGGTTGTCCGATTTTCGTTCTGGAAAAGTCTATTGAATCATTGACATCCCTTCTATGTAAATTTTTAACGTCGATATAATTCTATTAAAATTTCCTTGCTTCAAACATATCTTTTGTTTTTACTTATTGGCCATGTTACTTGTTCACGGAATGTCTATAAAGTGAATTTTATTATTTTTAAATGCTTTCGTTTTCTCTGCATGACATATCTGGGATTCTTACGGGCAGGAAAAAATTTAAATCAGACCAACCCGAAAAGACTCACAATTTTGTCAGCACTACACGTCATCAAAATCCTTTCTACTAAGTGTCTTCGTGTAAATCAGTGGATTTGTAAAAAGCCTTTAACTTTTCGATAACAAACGAAATGTTTGAAAACCTTAATAGTATTTAATAATTTGTGGAAATTTCGTTGAAAAAACATTTACATTCTTTTTCGTATATGGGGAAAAATTAGAGTATTATATAATATTTTACTGTATTGTCACCACGTAACGTGTTACGAATAATCTATTAATATATTTGAAATATCTATGAATTGAAACCGAAACGTAAGTATTACATATGTTTTTCATAAATCGTTTATTTTTTCAAAAATACGGATCACGCATAATCAGTATAAAATCAAAACCAAACATTTGACAACAAAAACGTTTACCTAAACATATTTATTCAATGAGTTGAAAATGTCAATTTTCTCAATATAGTAAACGTTATACAGTAGTAAAACGGCAAGTAATGATTATGATTTTAACACGGCGGTATCGAGTGAAGGAAAGATATGGAAAAAAATTAGGAAAATTAAAATAAATATTTTATATATAGACCTACATATAATCGTATAACTATATACGTATTTTTAAGTGTATTAAAAACTAAATAGACATCATCAAAACATTTCCTATTCACGAAATCATTATATTATATTATTATTCGTGTATACAGAGTGTTATATATAAATTTATATTCGAGTCATTAACAAACAATTATAATTGAATGTGGCGTGATAATTATAATTGAGTGGCATAACTATTTTCCGTCAACACTACTTTTCCGCCAATCTAACTGAGATTATTTTAGATTTTGAGCGAAGTTTCACTATAGATTACAAACTACGCACCTGATACCAAAACTTTATCTGCTAAAAGCAGCAACAAAACTACAATTATTCACTCCTTAACGTCTAATTCGCGGGTATATTTCATTAAAACGAAAAACAAATAAACGTGTACTCAATACAAATACTATACACTAAAATACATTTAATGTATTTGTATAATTTGTTTATTCTTAGTAAATATATACGGAGGGGGGGGGGGTTGACACTCGATCGAATTTAAGCAAAAAAAAAAATCGATTGGAAATTGTTGATACTCGGTATCAATAATTATACTTAGTATATAAAATATATACTAAAAATAATCCGTGCCAATCATCTCGTTGACCGTATAAATATTATTACTTATAATTTAATGTACACGCCCATGGAGTAATCCTCTTTACAACTTACATTTATCATTATGAGAACTTCACATTGTTTTATCTACGAGTATAAATAATGTTATGCGTTCAATTTAATACCTGTACGTACACGCGGAGCGTAAAAATTTTTTTTCGCATAACGGCTTATTACGATTATTATTTGAGCTTTATTCGTACGAGAGAAAGAGAAAACCTATAATTCAGCACAAGGCTAATTACACAGAATGATGTCAAAGAATTCTGTGTCTGTATATTATACGTATATACACTGTGTATCGTAACAATTGTTTTTATTTTTTTATTTACTATTTTTATCACTCGGCGTTAAAAGTAATAATAATAGCCGAACGTCTGAAACAGACACGATCAAAAGACCGATCGGATGTATACGCGGACAATACGAAATCAATATTTATTTGGAACGCGCGTTGTACGGAATGTTGCAATAGTTTATTGATATGGATTTGGTTTATATATAACGCACGTATCCACTTCAGAATAATCAATTATTCGACAGTATAATATTATCGGCTATACACTATATTTATGTCGTTTCGAATTTGATGGCGAAAAACAAAAATTACCCTATAACAAACTTACAAGTGCGAAAATCGTTTCTCGATTTTAATTGATTTTTTTTTTACGTTTAATATATATATAAAAAAAAAGTCAATAATAAATTGTATACGTATAATTTGTAAATAATACGTTCAGAAATCGAACCATTTAACACAAACGTTTAATGCGGTTGGAAAAAAAAATAAAAAAAGTCATTTGCGAAATTCTGTTTTACGCACGCCGCGTTCGCCGATTCACCGTTGAACTTAACACACTTTAATCGTGTACAATTTTAAAGTGAAATATTTAAATATTCCGTGTACTTATAATCCTACAAAATCCCCCCAACAGTGCAAACAATCACAAAATCCTCATTTCGTTCGTAATATCATAAAGGAAATCGTGAATATCGTTTCGATAAAACTTAATGAAATAATTTTTTTTGCAAAACAAATTTATTATTATTATTCCGATATTTCAATTGAATTACATCGATGTCAACAATAATAATATTTCTTTAGTAGAAAATGTTTATATATATATATATATATAAATTAGTAATATTAATCATATACGAAGAAAATACACACGGAAACGATAATATTTAACATTGTGTTTGGCCAGAATTGTTAAACCCCTGTTTTTGAACGATATAAAATATGTCATTTCTCTCGAAATTCTTCTAAAAATCCGTCGTTATTTTAAGTATAAATGAAATTTTTTTTTTTAATTCTTACAATATAAATCGTGTTTTTGTTCAATCGGTTGTTCTTGGTTTCGGAAATGTCTACGTAGAGTATATATACTTTTATTCAATTTCAAATAAAACTACATATTTCCAATGATCAGTATCGGTTTAGCACTCCAAACAATAATTAGGTCGGTTATAATTTTTCGGTCAAGATTTTATCGTTCAAGGATTAGTCGAGTGTTTGATGGATGGCCTTGACGATCATTTCTCATTGTATTCCGTTCTCGTACGAATTTAATTATCATTTTAACGGCATATAACGTGCAAAACATCGATTTCCAACGTACCGCGAATCGAATCGAAAACCGATCGTTTTTAAGCTTTTTTTCACGTACGAAACTGTTTAAATGTCAATAAAACTGCTTTTTCCAAAAAAAAAAAAATCACGTGCGCGTATTTAATATGTCATAATTGCACGTTATAAGTTCGTACGAAGGAATCGGTTGTATAATTGTACACGCAATTACGCAAAATCCATCTGGATGATACATATATTAATATACGGTTTTATTATGACGATATTTCTGTTCGATCGTGTTACAATAGAAATCTTTTTCGGCACGTCTCCCGCATCGTATAACGCCTAAACGTATTTGAAATACACTTTTTAAAGACTGAGATTGTCGTGAAGTCCGTTATAATTGTACATATTGTCACGCCGCACGGCTCCTACGACTAGGCAGTTGTTGTTGACCACTGCGATCGCATCCCAGTCGATCGCAATGAAACCGGTAAAGGAAGTAGTCACCAGATAGCGGTACGACACAAAAAATGAGGAGGCAGCCACGCAGACGTATAAATAGCGGTCCGCAATCAGCTGGATCTCTCAGTATAGCCGCGGCGGACAAACGCGAACGGTCTTGTTAGCAGTGAAAACACCGTATATACCACATTATATACACACAACGATTTTGCTGGGGCCAGAAGCTAACACCGTTCTTCGCCTTTGCTCGTGACAAACACGCCGTATGTGTGTATATCACACGTGGTGTTTTTGTCGCGTTCAGAGGTGAACAACGTTGTTCGCGTTTGTCCACCATGAGGCACGCGCAATGTAGGGTAGTTCACATGTCTACACCGTGCAGTTCAATGTATTCGAACCGCTATTTATAGCAACTACTATCTTTTCCTTTTCCTACATCTCCGTTTCGTCTTAATAGATTCTCAGACAGTTATTTTTCGACGCGGATATTTCATTGCCAGAGGGAGTTGACTCCGTTTTCGCCTCCTCCCCTTGAACATCATTTATTATCGCCATAGCTTTGAACTGAACACGGTACTCAAAGTTTTGTCTGAACCGTTCGATATCCGTCGGTGCTATCACACATTTTCAGCGCGGTTCAGTGTCGGAAGCATCGACTTGGAACTATAAAATGTTTTTTTTTTTTTAAATACTGAGTTAAAACTTGAACCGAAACACTTAAATTGAATACAACAGTTCTCAATTAACAGTTCACAAACCGTGTATAAACTGTTAAAACTGTCACGATTATAATAAACCGACATTGAACGGCAAAAATGTAATCGGTTGGGGGCTATTGGCTGTTGATCCACGAGCATATAATATACGGTTTACAGATTATTTTAACGGTGTAATAATATTGTAAGACTTAGATTTCTTTAATGGGCTTTGTGTCAGAAATCGTAAAAATCGTTGATATTTTTTCGTGGCCCAGTGTATCTATTATCATAATGATAATTTTCGTTTTGACTTTGAAGATCACATAATTGGCAATCGATTAATATATGGTTAGTCGTGACCTATAAGCGCGTATTTATTAAGAGAATATTATTACATTTTTTTTGTTTTTACATTTTCTGTCAATTGCGGTAATTGTGGCTTGGTTCAGCCACGGATGAGTTCTGGCAATCAACGCTGTAGTTGCGGTTGTTACTCGTTATTTTCGTTTTACGTATAAATATTTTTTTTTCGACCGGCCTACAGATATGTTTTTTGACGTACCACTGATTATCTCGCGAATATATACAACGTAATATAATCTGATTCAAACGTAATAAAATATAATTAGATTCATCTAATCTGCGATCATACCATACTACTGAACGACCGCGTGTACGGATGAAAGTGCCCGCGACAGGGGGCATAGACTTGCGACAACCACCTGCGCGTTATCCTTTCGCCATTCCGCTGTAATCGAGATAGGGAATTAGATGGGATTTCTATAGGTATCCATCCCATTTGAACTTGACTCCATCATCCTCCATCCTCTTATTATTTCTAAATAAATGTTTATTTATTTATATTTTTATGAAATGTTTTCCATAAAAGACAATACTAACTTATATATATTTATTATGTGTTTCAAAAAATAATATTATTTATATATAAACGTAAATAAAGGACACACAGATTTACAGTGGGTATGAATAATAATAAATTACAGTGTAGGAAAATAACGATTCTGAAAATATTTTTGTTGGTTGTACGTTAATAGATTGATTAATTTGTGGGCGTTAAACAGGGGAACTGTTTGCCGGACTTGATTATATTTCATTTCGGGCATTCATCTGACAAAACGGAATGTCTTCTTTCGTAAGCGTGAGTCGGGTTTAAATGACCCACCCTTAGCCATGTGAATTTTCTAAATTATAATTTTTGCGTTATAAATTGTAATAGTGTCTATTAGTAATATCGAGAAAAATGTCGATTGACTTTTGAACGTTTTATGACCCACTTCAAAACGCGAATGGTTTTTTATATTCTAACAGAAAATCGTTATGTGTTTTAAACAATTAAGTTTAAATTGTTTATAATAAATAGTCAACTGTACATACATATAGATAAATACCGCGAGACGATGATTGCGGCAGATATTATAGCCGTTTACTACATATTTTATTTATTATAATTAGGCGCTATTTTATTTAATAATCAAATATCATGTATGTAAATAATTATTGATATTTTTGTACGATGAGGTCTGAGGAAATAAATCGATTTAATCCCGACTTTGAATTAAAACACCGGCGCAGCGTTTCTCCTCGCGGCCACTGCACCCGGCCTAAACCGCGCGTGTATCCACTGTCCCGTGTTTACCTTTGGAAATTGTTGTTTAATTAACACGCGTTGCTTTTCTTTTTAGATAAAACATACATTTTTGGCTTATTTGTATTATTTACTGCTCGTTAATAACCTATTGGCTTTTAATATTTATTTAATATACTTGTTATTAATAATAATATTCACATTCGATAAGATAATAAAACGTATCATAATAAACATTAACTTATTATAAATAATATACATATTCTCTCATTAAAAAGAAAATCCGAAATTCGTCTACGTTTTATAATATTTAACGATTGAAAAATAGTTGTTTGAATTTGTTGTACAAGTGTGAGATGATAATAATAATAATACTACAATGTACGCAAGATAATAGCTTCGTCGTTTCATTGTGAAAACTTCATATAATATCAAGTGTAATTATCATGATGAAAATTTATTTTACTTGTGTTCGAATAATAATAGTTTTAACGTATAATGTGATAATATAATAAACGCCTAAAAAAAAAAAAAAAAAAAAAAATCGTTTTTTATATTCTAATAACGTTTATATAATATATAATATTTAAAAAATAATAATAAGGTCGAATAAAACGCGTATTATAACACACACACATATATATTACATAGTTTTTCATGAAAACTGGCAATGATTTATCGTTGCTTTCAAAGTGAAAATAATTATACAACTCTATAGCCAACCAAGTATAGTGATGCTGCACTCGAGCCGACATCCACAGCGTATTCGTGACTCGTTAAAATGTAAACTTTTTTTTCGACACGAGCGCTAAATACGTCACGAAAAGAAAAAAATAATAATAATAATAAAAAAAATGATAAATAGTTTTATTTATATCACGAATCGACGCGATAATTATTCTACAGCAAAATCGAAAATATTAATTTTTATAATATACGACTTGTATCTCGTAACATATTAAATTAATATACTGCGCATATTGTTGTTGATTTTTTTTTTATATATATAAAATTCGAAAAAAAAAATTACATAAATGAATCACTTCGTCGGTTCGAGTCGAATTGATAAATTACGTATACGACCATCGCGTAGACACTTTTGAGAACGTATTTATATATTTCTCCATAATTATTTGCCGATGGTTGAACAATTTATATGAACCTGAATTGTAACGATATATAGAAAACGTACGGTTACGCGTATTATAAATTACACGGATAGTAGAAACTATGAAATTAATTTTAAATGCCCGGATATCATTTCGAAGCATTTGAATATATCGAACGGAATATTAATGACCAACACGTTTGAGGTATTTCTATTTTTCAACTACATTCGTACGTAAATGTAAACATATTTTATTATTTTTCTCGTCTTCGAAAATATAGAAATTCAAATTTTTCATCTTAACGACAACAATAAATGGCGGTATAATATTATTCAATAGGTATTGACTAGTTTTAAACTGACAATAGTAATATACGTCTTGTCAAGTATATAATATATTATGCGAAATGATAAAAAAAAATATATATAGTAAACATTATAATACGCGTATGTACACACACATATATATATATTATCGTAATTGCAATTTTTCTTGGCCGGGGAAGCCGTCCAGCGTAAGAAATCTATACACGTTCCTGCGTAATATAAAAATTATATTTTAATAATCACGTGATTTAATATCGATTTTTTCTTTTTTTTCTTTTTGTTATGTAAATATGCGCAGCCATTTATTACGTTATATAATATTATTTATGAAGAACAAATGAGGAAATATTTTGTAGATAACTTCTAAAAACGAGAAAGACAAGGTTACAAATATTTAAATACGTATGTATATATATATATAAGTTTTAACTTATACAAATTTATAGTATTCACTTCCTATCAATATTTTTGACGCGTGTACTTAACGGAAATCGAAAATAGATAGTAGGACACGCAGAGGTAACACAAAAAGCTTTAGGATAAAAATCCCACCAGAACTATATAATTGTAGTAATAAACAACGAGCAGAAAAATTTTCAACACTCCCGTCCCCAACCTACCAAAAAAAAAAAAAAATCTGAGTGTGCACGCCTTCTAAAACAAGGACAATTTTATGTAATAAACAATGTTTTTACAAATAGCAAGGGATAAGAGGATTTCGCGTCTTTCTTAACTAAAAATGGTCTCCTCCTCAGCAAATTTTATTTTTACTCGTTCTCAATAGAAAATTACTAAAGTTTAATAATAATAATGATAATAGGTGAAAATAATTAATTATTTAATTAATATAGAGCATTTTGTAATAATGGCATGTAGTAAGTTCTATAAACATTAAAAATAAATTATTAATACAGTACGATGAAAAAAAGCATGCACGGACATATTTGCAGTTTGACGGACTAATGAGAATTTATTTAAAATTTTCCTCACAACGTTGTGTTTATATTTATTGAAAATATTTTTTACGGATAGCGCCAGTATAATATGAAATATTATTAAAACATTATACTTGACAATTTGTTGTTAACGAAAAAAAATCGTTTCAAATATATCACAAAAAAACACGTTTTTTAAACTTTATTCCCTTTAAAAGAAGAAAAACCTAATTATTTATTTGTTTAACGTTGGTATTTATCGTGTGGACATTTACGATCAAATTTTTTCTTGAAATTTTTTTTCGAATTATCTAAACGTAGAATTGAATTCGTATATAAAAAAAATTGTTTTTATAATACTTATATATATAAATGTAATATTTATGAGCATTTTTTCCCCTTTCTACTCGTTTGGCTCATTCGTACGCGCTTTTAACGTAATTTATAATTGTAATTTTTTTTTTTTTTTTTTTTTTTTTTTGCAATAATATTTTAACATTTAAACGATCGATTTTCTTGAAAAAAAAAATTAAAAATACGACAAACGGAAAAACAAAGAAAAACAATTTATTTACAAGTCGTTTACACAACTTTTATTTTCTTTGAAAATCTATTACGATCTCCGTATAATTACGTTTCACGTCATAATAGTTGTATCGCGTTATACGGAAATTAAAAAAAAAAAAAAATGCCTAACTACACGTTGCATCGTATTGTCGTTTATAATAAAACAACGAACGACGTGTAATTGCAATTAAATCGTTAAATGTACAAATGACATAACGATATTACACTGCGTTGTGAGTAAATTATTAATGGACGAGCGCGTGTAGATTTCAACACCAATTATTATCCGAACAAATATAACGTGACGGATGGTTTTATTGTACGAGATCGTATAATGTATAACATTTAAGGAGGAAAGAGTGACGCGCAATGCTCGGGTTAAGTTTTAAACGGAATACACACACACACACTCGGTGTTAATATTATTTCTAATTATATATTTAATAATATATTATTTACGCTTAGTGCCGAATGCGATTCTAACTGTGTCGGCCATTCTTCCTTGTAATGTATTTGAACGATTCGGTTATAAAATCCGACTATCCGACGATTACTCCATCGCGCACGCACGCGTCGATTAATCCACAAAAGTTATTATTATTATTATTTTAGATAATAACACTATTACTTAACGTTTCCTTTGTTATTTTCTAACAAATAATTGGACAGTAGAGTGAGTTTTTTTTTTTAATTATGTAATTGACACACACACACACACATATAAATACATAAAAATGATTAACGCCGTGTTATTAGTTATGTAAGAAAATGCCCATAAATCATAGTTACACGATTTAAATACTATTTTTTTTTTTTTTAAATACTTTGTAATAATCTCGTATATAATATATTACAGAGTAATTTTACTATCGATTAAAAATAATAATATCGCGCGACGATTGGAAAACAACACCGCGTAGTAGTCACATAACGTACAGAAATCTTTATGAGAAATTTATTTTTAAATCTCAAATCCAAAAATCATCGAATCTAAGGATTTTTACAAAAAAAAAAAAAAAATATATATATATAAATTTAAAAAAAAACGGGCGTATTTTCGAAATAAGTAATAACAATTGTTCTTTTCTCCTTTATAAACGCGTAATCACGAAAACATTTAGTGAATAACACGCGCGAAATCAAACTGATCGTAATATCGAAACGTGTTTTCCCTTAATTCAATCGTTTATATCGAATAAAAACAAAAATCGATTGAATATTGAATCGTTTGATTTTTTTCGCTAGACAAATATAATTGTGAAATTCGATTGAAAACAAAAAAAAAAAAAAAAAAACGTATTAATTGGTATAATAGACGGTTAAAACGATCGTTACGATTTTCGTCGAAACAATATCGTTTTCACGCGAGAAACAACTCTGAAGACGAACAGACTGTGGACGCGGAATATGTAAACGCGAAATAAATTACAACGTTCACCTATATTTATTGAATGTTTTCAATTCGGAAAAAGCCAATTGAAGAATTTTCACGATTTTCACCATTTGTAATCTCGTGACGTCATAAGAATCTCGAGAAGACGCGTTTAAAAATAAAAAAAAAGGCAGCTTTTTCCCGCGCGTTATTGTAATTTATTTCGGCGTGTAAACCGCAACAAGTGTCGAAGGAGGACGAGGACCGGTGAATTTTCTTCAATAATAATAATAATAATAATAAAAGAAAAGGAAATTCAAACGGCGGCGGGGATAAATTCGTCGCGCGCTCTCGCCGGTACCGGTTCGCCGCGTTGGAAGCACCCGGGCGGCGGCGGCGGCGGCGAATGGCCAGTGAGAACGGCTGCCGAAAGTTGGCGTCGATCGCCCGTGCGCGGTGTTTCCAGTACGGAGACGGCAAAAAAAAATAAAAATAATTAATTCGCGCGTACACCTGCACCAGTGCACAGAACCGTCCGGTACGCACAACACCTGCACCACCACCACCACCACAACCACCACCACCACCGACGACGACGACGACGACGACGACTACGACGACGACGACGACGATTACGGCGGCGGCGACGGCGACAACGACTCGCATTCGCATTCGCGTCACGCCGGCCGACAGCCGTACGCCGCCACCCGCGTACAACGGTACCGCAGTCACGACATCGTCTGTGAAATTCTCTTTTCGGTCCGGTTCACTTCTTCTCTTTCGATATTTTTTCCCTATTCTTTCGCGCACGTAATATTTGTATTTCTTTTAAAATATATATATACGTTTGTACAGTGTTTACAGTCGGCGGCGAATCGCTTTCTCCCCACCCCGCACACACGTATATATAGTAAATATAAGAAGAAAAAAAAGAGAGGTTAAAAGGAAGAAACGCAATACGGAGGTGTGTAGAGACGACGACGCGCGTGGTTCCGTGTACCGGTTTGGCGCGGGCGTCTTTCCCGTCACACGACGCGACGCTTAACCGCCCGTGTGCGAGCGACAATCGGTCGCCGACGGAAACATGACCAATCCGCCGACCACTGTGATCAAGTAAATACATATTAATACAATTTCTTTTCGCGTTCTCGCGCGAACACGGTCGGCCGCGTGTATTTCATTGTCGGGTTCTTTTACATTCTCCGCGCCTATTTTGGCTTTTGAAATGACTCTTCATTTCCCCCCTTGTACAACTTGCCCAGAGAGTAAAGAAAAAAGAAAAAAAAAACGACGTTACACTGCACGTTCCCGGTTTGCCGGGGGGGGGGGGGTAACGAATTTCGTTGGGACCGCTATGCTCTATGGGACGCCGTTTTTCAGCCGGATACGGTCTTTAAAACGCGACCAAAAAAATAACGTCTCCGCACGAAAACCGACAAATGGAAAACGCTCGGATTTCCAATAGTTTTGCAAAAATAAAATTTCGTTTTCGCATAAAATAAATTGAGGAGGATGGGATGCGTACACAAAACCCCCCACCCCCACTTTTTGAGATCGGACGAAAAAAAGAAAAATCGAAAAAAATACGGTTTCGACGAGCTGTCGGTTTGCTCGCCGAACGATTTCAACAGGTTATCGAAGAAATCGCGGGAACGTTTGTGAAAGCCGAAATTTCCTTTCGTTTTCCTGTAAATTTTTTTTTTTTCTGTTAATCGAAAACGCACAAGTTTCGCGCAAACTTTTGCGACGATTCGCCGCGCGCGATCCGCAAGTACAAATATTATATACAAGTTCAGTAAGACGACAAGGTGATTTTTTTTAAAACATTTGTCACTTGTTCGACGAGAGAATTTTTTTGCTCGTTTCACATAAACATAAAGAGGGGGCGCGGGGAGAAAAGGCGAAGAATTCGCAATACCTACCTCGCAAAAATTTATACAAAATCCGACGTACAAATAACATACGAATAACGAAGTGTGTTTCGCACGAAGTTATTTCTTGTACAATGTATTAGAGTGCGGGAAATATGTTAAAATTCGCAGCCTCGTTGAATAACACGCGGCGAGATTCAGCTCTGATCTCTATTTTACTGTATCGGGTGTCTCGTATTGTGCCATGTGGACACACACTTATTAGCGGGGCACTTATTTCTCGACGCCGCGAGAATTCGTTTTTTAAACACGCGCTACAATTCGTCACCGTATATTTTGTTTTCACAAATAAAACGAACGTTAACAAAATTAATGTTTATTGACACTCGTATATGCGTATTGTACGTAGAAAAGAAAAAAAAACGCTCGTCAATTCTTTTCGGTTTACGAACTTTTAGATATTTCGCGAAATATTGCGTGAAAACGTCGCATCGGCAGTGTTACAGACAGAAATTACGGCGCGCGACTTCTTATTTTTTTTTTTTTTGTAGATTATTTTATTTTTATAACGTTTTATTCGTCACGAGACGTCACAATACGCGATTTTTAATTCTTGAAATAAAATTTTACGTATCAATTTTTTAACACGACAATTTCACGCGAGAAATACGTGTAGACAAAGCCTTTTTTTTCTTCACAGACGAATTCCTCGTAATATCGATTTTTATCGAAATTTTTTTTTTTTTTAGAAATTATTTAAAAAATATCGCACGACATAACGTTTTATCGCGTACGAGCGAATTTAGCGATACGTATACATTTTTTTTTTTTTTTGTAATTTCGTACGATTTCGAAATTCGTTCCTCTCTTCGGCCTCTCTTAGATCCACCGTTCATCCAAAATGTAATGAAATAAATTTTGCATTAAACAAAAAGAGCCGCGTGCTCGCACGGTTTCAATATTATTTCTTATTTCGCGGTTATTTCTTCTGTTTCTACACAGTCGTCGATATTGTAATACACTTCCTTATGCGCGGTGTTTTTTTTCTCTCTTTACTTTTTCGCGTTTGTATATATTTTTTTTTCGCTCGTGTTTTTGTGTTTGCCTAAAACGAAAACATTCAATTACGATTTCAAGTCGTACTTAGTTATTATGTAACTATAGGCAATAAAGCGGTTTTTTTTTTTTTTTTTGCATACGTCTGTGCAATACAAATTTAACGTTTTACTCGGTCCCGTCGCCGCCGGCTCGTTCGTAAAATGATTTTCTGCGAAAAATCGTAAACGTCACGGTCGACGAAAAAACGTTTTCGCACGTACGGTTGTTGTAGACACGCTTGGAGGGGCGGGCGAATCATCGAATTCTATTTCTTCTATTCGGTTTTTACGAGCCGATTCCTTGTATCTCTCTTTTTTTTATACTTCGTTAAATTAAATTAAATTTCCGCGAAATATTAAAGTAATTCGTGCGTATTTTTTTTTTTTTTTTGTTCTTTAACGAGTTAAAAATTTAGGGGTAAGAGTAAACGACGTTTAACAGCGAATAGTTTTGAATTACAACGAAAGAAAACGTCCGGAAGGGGAAAAAAACAAAAAAAATATCGCGATTTATTATTTTTTTTTTTTTTTTTATGTAACCTTATATAAAACAATATAGCCTGTTGGTTCGAAAGCGCGTTTTTTTTTTTTTTTTTGACGAAATATACGCGTAAATATTAATTTCTATAAACGTTTTTTAAAACGTAAAATTAATGCACATTCACGTGGTGTATTATAACGCGTCGCGGTCGTGATTTTTTTCTCTCACAATTTGCTTTGTTGAGTACGGAAACGTACGGCGAGTATTTATGTATGGTAATTGATTCGGAGACCGTAAGAATCGGAAATTTTTTTTTTTATTATTTTGGAATGGCAGACGTCGTTTCGCATTTCAGTTAATAAGTCAGCCGTCTCGTCGTCTCGTCACACAATATGCTCCTCCGGAACGCTGAAATTCTTTTTCCGTTAAAAATCGTTTGTATAATCAATAATAAAAATCATTTTTAGTTTCTATAAAATTTCAAAGGGGATTGGAACCGCGAGTGTTTTTCTCTCTTTGTCTTGCACATGACGAAATAGACGTTACCTACTTTCAACGTATCGATCGATCCAGTGATCCTCATGAGGATTCTGAAAACAAATTCGAATTCGTCGTAGATTTTATTTTAGATCGAATTTCTAATTTTTATTTTTTTTTTTTTAACTTAAGATCTTCAAAAATTGGGTATTAGAATTTTTTGATTTTAATTTTGGATAGTTTTGTGAATTAAATATTAGAAATATGAGAAAGTTAGTCTCAAATATACTTCACGACAAATTCAAATCTGTTTTCAAAATGTGTGTTCTTTTTCTTTATACGTTATGTAACTCGATGTTTATATACACTCAATGTTTATTGTAGAAAAAAGTAGTTACCGACAGATTTGACTGTTCACGTAAATAAAAAAAAAAGTAATCCTTTAAATTTACAAATAATCAATTATTTTGTGTAGGGAGTTTTCTTTTTTTTTTTGTATTTACTCGAGAAATTTGAGTTTGAAAGTGTCAATTTTTTTAATTCCGTCAACTCGGAAATCTCCACTGTTTTCTCCTCAACGAAAAATTGTCAAAATGTAATTGTTATGTTATGTCGCGATTGTTGGTGGAAAATTCCTAAATTCGTACACACTCTTAGTTAAGACGAAATCAGATAAGAAAAGAAAAACAATCATGTGAGAGGAGAATGATATCTTAAACTCCATCTTCACCGTGTCTGGCTTGCAAACAAACGCGCCGTTTTATAACGACTATAACGTGTTATGCAGAATATTGTCTACACGACGAGTACGAATCCAGTTTTAGCGCGTCATTACAGTGGCTACGCGAATTAAAAATATTCACGACACTGTTCGTATTCTCACCGCCGTCTCCTTTTTATAATTTATAACTCCACTCGGAATGTGATTAAAAGTAAATCTATTATTTATTTCGCGAACCTGTAGCCATAAAAAAAAAATAGAAGCAAAATGCTTTCGCATCGGACGGTTTATCACTCGAGATTCTTTTCCATTGCCTCCTCTTTTACTCCAATACCTTCGATATCCTACAGCTTATATGCTATTAGATCAACGATACTCTGATATTTTAAGTATACGAATGTGTTTTATTTATGTCATTGAATCCATGTCTATCGTCATAAATTCTGCGCGTTTTCTCGTATTACTCACGAAAGTTCGAGCCATATAATACGCATACAATAGACGCCGTCAATAAAACCACAAATCACACACCGCACGTATAAAACGCCCAAAAAAAAAATGATTGCGTACCTATGATTTGTTACTTTCTCTCTTGCCCGTTCGTTGCGGTTTAATCGAAAACATCGTGAATGAAAAATAATAATATATTTTGCGATTATCCCGCGGACTTGAGAGAATTTTTCGTCCTAAAATCTGCAGTTTTTCAGAACGGGATCTATATGATCGCGATTAAAATTTAATTGATGTTGCAGCGTAAAACGAAATATCTTAAGACCGTCAAAACAAATCTAACAATACAGTTTGTAAATAAATGAAAAATCGTCTACTTATTTTGTTTAACGGGAGAAACGCTGTGTCGGACCGATAGACAGAATCCGTTCAAATACATGTAAACGCATTTTTCTTTCTGCGTAATATAGGCTTTTCGTTGCCCGAGTGTCGGATTTAAGTTTTCGATTTGCGGAATGACGAGTGGTGGTGAGATGAGATGATTTCGGTTATTTTTCAACTATTTTCCAGGTCGTGTGGAGAAAATATATTATACGGTCCACATGAAAAATTAATGTTTTATTTTCGACAAAAAAAAAATAATAATATGTAGTTTGTCGGCGTACGGGGAACGTTGAAGATTTTTGGCGTCTCCGCGAAAACCCGAGCCTACAATATGTGCAAGGCTCGTATTCTCGTAAATCCGTCTCTGTCTGTACGTATATTATATATGTAGACACGAATTTCTTTTGAATAGTCGTTGTATCAATCACTGTCTGTGAATTCGTATGAGTAATACGATAGTTAAAGTAATATATAATATGAGCTCCGGTTCGAATTACTTTTGTTACTATTAACCGCACCGATGGTATTATTGTTTTAATCAAGAAAGACGCGTCGTATAATAAACAATAATATATTCCGTTTCTCCCGTACACAAATATTACCAATAACATATTTATATATTTCTTATACACGGTAAACACATGTATGCTTTCTAAAAGTTGTACATCGGTGAAAACCGAAAACATTCGACCGCGCTATACATTCGTCTCTAAAATCCTACTAACCTACATTTATTGAAATGGTGTACATTTTTATATCTAATTCGTGTACGCGCATAATATACAAATTATAGCCGCCTCTGGATTTTATAGTATTCGTTAATTATTATTATTATTGAATACACAAACAGCAAGTAATCTATAAATCTGTCTTATTTATCGAGAATTCCAAGTATAAAAAAATCCGATATATGAAGCGTTTTAAATTTTTAATGCTATTTTTCCCAATTTTTAATGCTATTTTTTAAATTTATTTTTAATACGCGTTAAATTTTATTTATTTCGTGGTTTTTTTTTATAAATCGCATACACTTAAGAAGGTAAAAATATATATATATTCACATTACCAGTTCATTAATTCTCTCCGTATTATTTTTTGGCATTGAATTATAACGATATCTTGGCAGCGTGAGCGGCGGACTTTCACTGTATAATACATAAATAAAACACTTTATTTTTTGTTATTTTTTATTGATTTTAGGTCTTAGTTTGAGATTTTTTCGGTCATATTTAAGTACGGTAAAATCCGAGCTCTTGATTATAACTGATGTATGCTTGCGTTGAAGGCATTTTTGATGTCTTGTTTATAATCGAGTACGTCCAAATACGAAACACAGTCGGCTATAATTGGATTATGGATTCATAAGAGTCAGAATAACTGTACGAGATTTTATTTCGCGATTTTTTTTTTTTTTATATTTTGTAATGTTTTAAAATAGAAATTTTATGAATTTTAGTATATTTTTCAGTTTCGAAAAATTACGAATATCTTCAACGTTTTGTTTTCAACGGAAAATTCAACAAATCATGACAAAAATGTCATATATCTGTCGTGAGAAACGACAAAAGCTAAACTGATTTCAGTGTGTGATAATAATTGACAAACGATGTTCCCGAGACACGGCAATAGGATAGTCGTAATCATTCACTGACTACGAGTGTATTACAATACATAAACGTGCGTAAAAATTTACATACTAAATAATACAGACTCGCGTTGTCTGCTCCGTTGAAATTTGCTAATTTGCCAAAAAAAAAAAAAAATTAAAACAAATATAACCGGTTTTGCTCTCGTGTTTTCGATTTAAATATTTTTCAGCCGGGCCTCCGCCGATGGTGATCATATATTTTTCGATGTCACCACACCTCCTCAATGATATCAATTATTGTTTCGATTATTATTATTATCATCATCGTACGGCATTATCTTATAAGCAATAAAAGACTCTTTATGACTGGATGTCAAGAGTTCTCGTCCATTCCGTAACATTATCGGTAGCTTCGTGGAGTTCTTCCGTCGTTACCGTGAATTGGTCTCAGACATATATTATGTGTACGATGGATGACCATGTCTGGACGGTGTCTTTTTTTCCATTCATGAAGCATCTCTCCGAAACGGCCGTGTCCAGTGTGCGAAACGGTTAACCGCAGTTATCCCAATCCCGACACGTTACATATTCTCTCTCGGAACTGGAAATGCTCGGAGATTTCATTAGATTGTCGCGGTACCTATGTCAGATGCAATCATGTATGCGAGTTTTCTGAACTCTGGTCTTAGATTTTTCGAACTGAGTATCTTGATGTATTGGGAGGGACGGAATTGAGATATATTTTCACCACACTTTACAAACACCTAATTTTTGATATATATATATATATATATATGTGCAGATGAGGGTTTTAACTATATTATTTCAATTAAAAATATTTATTATTAAATATTTAAATGTATTATATATATAAAAGAAAACTTTATGTAGTTTACATTTTTTAAATTATATATTTAATCAAATAGCTATAATTGTTTATAATTTTTACATATTTTTATGTTTATAAATCGTTTATACCTATGAATAGCTGCTTCGGATATAAATTTCCACGATACTTCAAAAAATACCTAAAAAAAGTACATTTGGATATGTAGGTATTTTTTTCTGCAACCTATTCCCGTACAAATTCTAGACAATTTTCTCAAACACGTGCTAGATAGCAAATTTTCAATTTTTTATTCTACTTTTCAACATTTCTGTAAATGTGGATACATACTATTTTTCTTTTTATTATTATTATTATTATTATTTCTATTAAAAGAAATATTTACAAAAAATATCATATTTTATATTCGAGAATATTTGTTGTTGTGTACGATTAATCGTTATGGATCACCGGCACGCGATGTCTATTTTTTTATTTTGAGGAGGTTTTGTCCGTCCGATGACAATGAATTACAGCTGAACAAGAAAGAGTCAACTGTATAACATAACACTCGGCAAATCAGAAACAAAACCATTTGTAAATGTTACGGCAGTAACGTTCAGTAGTTTCTGAACACGTTTCTTCATATGATATACACCAAACCTAATCTGTGTATATAATAACTATTACACGTCACATTTATGTAATTAATCAGGCGCAGGTCCTGGTTTTAGTAAAATTTCAAAATAATTACGCGAGTACGCGCTATTATAACATTAACTCGTTATTATATCACGGAAATTTCGTATGGTTGTACGGACACATTGTGTTAACGCGTGTAATATAATATTATAGAAACTCGTGCAGTTTTTTTTTTCTTGTATAAAGATGATTGTCACGGTATAGAACATAATATAGAGATCGAAGTTATTGAACGTGTAAATACGGACGTACATAATCGTTTAATAATAAAACGCATGTTTAAATCGATTAATAATCAATAGAATTTTTATTCTTTTACCAAAAAAAAATTATCATCATCATTATTATTATTATTATTATGTTAAAACCATGTGTGTGCGTGTGAACAGTGCACGCATATATTGTGATAGCGAGAGTTTTGGAGAAAGCCCGTGGCAAAGAAATATACGCGAGCATGTGTATATGTACTGCCGTCGTTATTATAGAAAATTTATAACAAAAAAATAAATAATAATAATAAAAATTTACGTGAAACGACGACCGTATAGGATTCTTCACAATTTTTGGATGGAAAACGTAGAAGAGAAAGTGATTAGAACGGAAACTGATATATAATATCATATAAATACAATGAAAAACGTGTGTAGAATTGTCTAGACAAGTGAACTGCGTGTATAATATTATAATCGAAATGCGAGACTAAAACGGAAATGATAATGTTTGAAGTATATTTTATATTCGCATATATTAACCTTGATAGCATCGTAAAATTCGAATAAATATTTATTTTTTGAAATTTTTTTTATTAACCCGAGTTTATTAACCTAATCGAATGGAAACGTTTAATAATATGTACATTATATGTTTTTATTATTTAGCATTTAAATAGGTGCGTGAAAAGTATTTTTTTAATGGAATTGATTTGATATTATTTAGTTATTTATTTATTTATTTTTAATTTTGTAACTCTAAATTCCCTAATTAAATTCATCTATAACAAACCGATTTCGTATCCGACTGTTTGTTTCTTGTACAACGAGTTGAACATTTTTTTGTTTTACAATCGTCTTTATAGATTAAAAATATTCGCCCGATTAGGAAAGGTTAAATTATGTATAAAATAAACAAATAAGACATTATTTCTACGTTCTATATAAATTATAATCGTGACACACCCGTTTGAAAATTCAATCGAACATTTTTGTACGTCTTGGAACGAGGATTGTATTCGAGCGACTAAGCTCTAAACACACATAAAACATAAATTACGTATAAATCGTGTTTTAAATATTACACGTTAGGAGGTGTATGAGAAATATGTCGTCGATAACGTATTTTTTATGAATAGTGTATTATAATTGTATAATTATGTTTCGCTTAATGTTATTTTAATTGCTTCAGTTTATTTTCTCCGGGTTCTGTACAAAATTAAGTAAATTTAACCGTTAAATTTTGTTTTATTGGAAATATAAATATTAAAATCAAACGTTTATATTTCGAATAGACGGTATTTAGAATGCATTTAAAGTATTCCAAATGAGATTAGACATACGTTTACTACTATTATCGTTTTTTTTTCTTCATTTTTTTTTAACGATATTCGTGCATAAACGATGTTAGCATACCGGTTTAAAAAAAAAAAAAAGAATAATAATAATAATAATCGCGTACAAAATATCTGTAAAATAACCAATATATATATATATATATAAGGGAAAAAATTTAAATAAATTGAAAAAAATGGCTTTGTCTTTATATATACAATAAATCGTGTCAGTTTTCAATGTCAATTAAATGATACGAATTGGCGCGAAAACGGTGAAGTGTCTGAATAATAATAATAATAATAATAATAATAATAAAATGTGACGAACTGTGTAGTCCGTCCACGAGATGAATAATTATACAAAATGCATTATAATATGAAAATCTTTGACATTGGCCGCGATTACTATTCGGACATAAAAAATAATGGGAAACGGGTTTTTTTTCGCGCCGACGGATCCGGTTTTCTCTGTTTTGGACCGTTTTCAAAAATAAAAAATGATCGATTTTGCTAAAATATTATATATACGATTATGTGTATTTTAATGTAAATTTGGCGAGACGACGATCGATGATGATCAGTGACTTTCCGAGCAACGGAGCGAACGTTCGAGAAAAAAAAATATATTTATATTAAACCTTTTTGAATTTTTCTAGAATACAATAATTAAATATACGTTATGAAAAAAAAAAAACAAAAAAACATTATCGTGGAAATAATTTTAATACCCGTGTTTGTGTTTCCGTAACGGGAAACAATCTGTAACAGTATTTATTCTCCTGTTATATGGGAATTAATACGCGTTGATTGGAAACCCATTCGCAAATCGAATACGAAACTATTTTTAATTCGTACGTAAAACATGATCTCATAACACTGTAATTTTTTGTAAAATTGTAAACGTACAACAGGCCGAATTTCGCGTTGAAAAATACTTACTGCGCAAATCGAGAACTTAATTATTATTTGATATATACACACAATTTTCGATAATGTTCTAATAAATATACCGCACTGGCGATAATAGCTACATATTTTTTTCATTATATATAGATATATATAATTATATTAATATTTCTATAAAATACACAAAAAAAAATTGTTTTTATTGATGGTTTTGTGCAAGTAATCGAAACACAAAAACTCATCATCATTAATGTAATGTCATTACCAATATCGTAGTATTGTCTTTAAGCTCTTACGAATTTCTTATTATTACTTATTTTTTTTTTTTAATTTAATTTAATTTAATAGCGCGTTATTAATTAAGTATTATATTTGAAAACAATGTAATCGTATTAAAATTTGTATTCGATATAATTAAAAAGAAAACCTATCGGTTTTCGTTCAACGCGATAATTCGTTTGGCCCAGGTTGAAACTTGTATGAAGTAAAGCAAATAATTTATTTCAAAATTAATTTTCATTTTTTTTTCTCATTCCTTTTTGTAGGCTAATTGAAATTTAAATAACGTTTTAGACAGGAGTAAGAGAGAAATAAGAGTTTTTTTTTTATCGCTTTTTCATTATTTAGCCAAAATTATATGCGTACTCGTATTATTTTCTCGCGTTGTACGCAATATTTCCGTTGTAATATTACTACTGAAATTACACCGACATAAATCCGCAGTAAATTATCGGAAGTCATTAAATATATATATATATATATATTAAGAAGACGGTAACCACTCGTGAAATAAAAAAAAAGAAGAAAAATATGTTTTTTTTTGCGAAAACCCGTGTGAAATTATCGTTGATTTTTACAAAAAAAAAAATCCACGCGAATATTATTATTGTCCTTGTTCGAAGTGTACATTTAATGTTTCAATAACACAAAATTACATTTATACTTTTGTTCGAAGTAAATATTCGCGTAATTTTTGTACTTTTTCAAAACAACTTACCGAAATAATAAAACGTAGTCGAGCGTAGCAAAGTGAAAAAATTCGTCTTCTTCGGTATTTATCATATGATTCGATCGCGCAAAACACTATAATATATATTTGATTATTATTGAAAATCTTAATTTTTATTTAACCGACACTACATTTTACCGCTGTTTACGCGATAAAAAAAAAATCTCAATTCGGTCTCAACGCGTACCACGTTTAGTGTTTTTATATTATTAGTCGTATATTGTTGAATTATTTTTATTTCGTGTAAACGGTGACAAAACATTTAACAGCGCGTTTTCTCGGCGTATTGCACGGTTTCTTCCCGGGTAGCAAACGTCGATGACGTTCCATCCGAGTTTTCTCACATTTCATAACACTGTACGTAATATATTACGCGTAACTGCAATGAAATCACGTTCATATTACTTTTCTTGCCCGTGTCTAGAAGAAAAAAAATTTTTTTTTGATTTATATAAAATTTATATCCGTTTCCTATTTAATCGCATACATATAATATATATGAATGAAAAAAAAAATAATTATATTTATTTGCTCGAAAACGAAACGAATTCGAGTTTTACTAGTAAAGAATTTTAAAAAAAAACATTGAAAACGAAACCCCGAGCGAAAAATACGATACGGAATGAAATTCTGTTTATCGAATTATCGTCGAGCGGGCGAAAAAATTTTTTTATTTTTATCGGAACATTCGTTACGAGAAGTGTGAAACGAAGAGAGAGAGAGAAAAAACGCTCCAAACGTTGAACGTTTTAGTAAGGATAATGCGAGACAAAACACGCGGCCAACAATCAAAGTCTGTAACTGTTCTATAAAAATGCCCCGTCACACGTGTACCGCCTTATAAGCATTAAAGTTCTTAAATTTCCTCGCGTCGATGAAGATTCGAGTAAGTCATTGGGATTGTTGTCATCATAGACACTGTTGGCATAACACCGTTTTCTACTGGCTATTGCTCAAGAAAACGCCGCGCGGCTCTCCCCCGTAGTGATTTTATTATTATGTTCAACCGTTAGCGATTTGTATAATATAAAAAGCCGCGCCGGCTGTCTTCTTTGTCTTCTTCTATTACTGAAAATTACAACACGTTTACGTATTTGTTTTTTTTTTTTTTCGTAATCGTCACACGTTCGTCTGACACGGTGGTCAATTGTACGGGCATTCGTTAAAAACATTGGTAAACAAAATATAATAATAATAATAATAATAATAATCGAAAACGCGCGAGTCTGATTGAAATGCGACGATCTTTCTCCGTATGTGTGTAACAACGAAATCGGTCAATGTCGCGAAACGCCCTCTGAATGAAATAAGACGTTATTGTTGTTGACGCGTGCGTGTGTGTTTATCGTCCGTAGTGCGTTTTGTTTCGTTTGAAACGATAAATTTCGAAAATCGCGCGAATTTTTTTTTTTAAACGTATATTTATTATTTTTCATTTATATATCGATTTTTATACTTCGGACCGTTCGTCCGAATTCGCAGGTCTAATCGTCGCGTATAACACAATATACGAGGCAATAAATATACGAATTAATAAATATCGCGTTTTTGCGATAAACTACTACGTCACGATTAATATTCTATATAAACGGATTGGGCGTCTGCACGGGCGGTCAACGAATGACACGACGAACGATCGTCGGTGAAATACAAATAATAATAATAATAATAATAATAATAATAATAATAATAATAATATAATTATAAGTATATAAATATATGTATAATATAATTTAAACGTTTTAATTGTACGCGTTTTACGCGTACCCGTTTGGTAACCTCGCCGCGATAAACCGTTCGTGGTGTGCATAGCGCGTAAATAACCGTGTATGTCCTATCTATTATTTTTAAACACGTAATATACGAATAAATATTATAAATAGTTACGATTGTTGTGCATATCCAGTCCATATTTAATCTGAACGAGACTAGATAGAGTGTAAAATAATAATAATAATAATAATAATAATAATAATGCGTCTAAAACGAGAGTTCGTTTGATATGTTGCTCCGTCCCCCCCCCCCCGTAATATAGTACGATTTAATTTAATATTTAAAAAAGTCGAATTTGTGTTCTTTTTATTTTTCTTCTCTCTTTACACTATCCGACTACTGTTGGTAGCTCAATATCAGCAACACATTTCACGGTTAATAAAACGATAATTGTTGTTTGTATAGTCTCTCAACGCCCACCGGTGACGACGAAATTTTGTAAAATATATTGAACAGTTATTTTAACGAATTGTTCCGATCAATCAGTCGAATCATATTTATATGTTTTCACGAATTATAAACATAATATATGTATACCGGGAAATAAAAATAATTTTTTTTTTTTTGTTAATATTATTTATAGGCTGCATTTTCGCTCACGTTCCGTTCTTTATCGTCGTTTTTACTTTCCCCGCCCCCGTTTCACGTATTTATTATATCAACTTTTGATTTCACTCGTACATTCTTAAGGAATTTATATATATATATATATATATATAATTTTTTTTTTTTAACCGGAATTTAACGTTGATTTTTAAAATCCGGAGAATATTTGTCGAGCAACGGGCGTTTTATACTATTTCTAATTTACCGCATTTTTATTAAAAACGTCTATGACCTGTTACATTATATTGCGAATAACTGTGCAATATCTGAATTAATTATGAAATACGCGCACTGTTTTAATAAGGCGTACTATTTCCACACGAATACTGCAACCACTGTATTGTATCAGCGAAATATAAAAACATTGTTGTTCGCACACACGGAATATTGAAAATTAAAATCGAATACGCGTACGACGACGGCGTGTAGATAATCAAAAGTCGTAGGTACGTATTTCGTGTGTGTGTGACAAAACGCGTAGTGGAAATATTATGTTAAAAACGCGGTAGATGTCCTTAAACGAATGAGAAAAAGCGATATGAAATTTGCTTGAAAAAAAAAATTGTTGATTGCTGGCGATCGATTGATAAAAATATCATCCGTTCAATTCATAATTCAGATACACTCAAAACACAATGCGTCAATATTTTCGAATGCGTAGATAAACTGCAATTACGCGTACTCGTATAATAATTTTTTTATATATGTGCGAAGCCAAAGAGTGTATTGTGAAAAATGCGGAAATACGTAATATGAGAATAGTCGTATTATAAATTCGTTTATTTACTACCGCTGTTTTGGATGAAAAAAAATATGTCATTATCGGGTATTAAACGAAAAAGAAAATTACGACAACGGAACAAAATAATGAATGAACGGCAAAGAAATTGTGTACATATAATGAATTGTTTAGAGAAACAGACCAACTACGTCGCGCTATTAATATTATATGATACGAGTATATTGTTTATGAAAATATTGTTTTTCAAATCTGTTTGTATGTTTCAAATATTTTTAAATTTGTTATGTTCAATGTCTTTATTCGTACGTAATTCTCTTTAATATTGAATTGATATGTGGAGTGCATTACGTTTAAAACGTCTAAATCTAATAATTATATCGATATAATATATTTAAAAATGATTTTATACGATTTTCTGAAACTCGTCTGGCAGAATTCGAAACGCTTTCGACGTTTTCTTTTTCTAATTAATTTTAACGCTTTCGCGCTATAATAATTTTAATTATAAAAAAAAAAAAAATTGAAATTTTAAAGAAAATTATCTTATTTTAAAAAAAATATATATATATATTTAATTACGAAATAAACGTTTTAGAAATTAATTTTGGCTTATAACATTTTCAAAAACAATTTTTAAAGTTTTTCCTTGATGCGAACAGGTATTTGTCTTGATATTATCAACTATCATCGTTGATGCTCCACGTCGGATTCCCATCATTGACAATACTCGGTGACGGTTTTAGTGTAATAATCATTACAGAATAATAACCAAAAAAAAAGTGTTTCGGACGAAACAGAATTGTTTGCATCTCTCCGTGAGACTCTCTGTACATGCGATACAGACTATTCGCGCAGCGTCCGTGACGCGTCTGGTACGCGCACCACTTGGCGATGCGTCGTACGAAAACGCTATTATCGATTCGTTAACACGCAATGACGTAATTCAATATAAAACGTCGATTCGTCGGGTCGGTTAGTCGAGGTTAGGATGACGGCGGACTCGAATGGCAAATTGAACGTCTTTGGCCGTTCAGCCGAAGCCAAAGGTCTCTCGTCGTGTTTTGTAGTTTTGCAAGTTTTGCGCGAGGAATAATAACCGACTGCAGGGAGACCTTTATTAGCCGACTCATCGAACGCACGCGTGTGTGTGTAACGTGATTTCAATAAATACGCGGTCGTTTCGATGCGAATAAATCGCGTTACGTATAAATTATTGTTATCATTGCGCCATCAAATGTGTGTGTTGTCGGCGGACGATATACACGATGAGAGTGTATATGCGCGCGGCGAGATTTGTTTAGAAAAGAGAGGAGACGAGACGGTCGGGCACTGTTGCTCAGACGTCGTGCAACGGGTCCAGTCGACGAGAGAACCGCCGCGAAAACACGGTAAACGCTCTCGAACATATTCAAACGTTATTTAAAACGAGGTGGAAGGAGAACCCCGCGAAGTTGTACTATCAAGACATGTCCGATTTTTATAGAAAAATTTATTACAATATTAACAAGGGTTGTCAAACATCTTTAATTCTTAAAAAATTGGGAGTTTAAAAAAAAAAAAATTAAAAAAAATTAATGGTAAAAATCGTATTTTTAAAATATTTATAACTCTACAAGTAGATATTTGATAAGTGCTGTACAGGTAATATTCTTATTTATTTTGTGTTATAATTTGGTGTTTGGCGGACTGCCAGTAGTCTCTTCGCGGAGTTCTTTTTCGCGTAAAGCGTTTCGATGAAAATCACAAGAGTGTAGCTCAAGACCAACGTATTTGACGTCCTGGTCCGGATTATAATATAGAACGAAGTCCGTTTTCTTCCATTTTCCAAATAATCTATAAAAGTACGTGTACTGATTTACATGCAATGAAAACTAAAGAATAAAATCAAAAAAACACATTTGTGATTTCCGTCCACTACCGTTTTCCGTAAATACGTTTTCAGATATTTTTTCTGACGCAAAATTTAACACGTCGTTGTTGTCATATGAATTTATTGCAGTGTGTGTAGTCAGTATTACACAATAATTAAATATATATATATTGTAAACCGAGATTATTTTATGAAAAAAAAAATTAAAAATCACTATTTTACTAGACCACCAGAAGACAAAAAAAAACACGTCCTAACTCAACTATTAAATTCCGAGTTTAAAAAAATAATCGAACATTTCCTAATGAAAATGTCTTTTATAAAAGTTATGACCGGTCAAAAGGAAAAAAAAATATCGGACCTCTGTGAAAACGATGTTATTTGTATGGAGATGGAGTAAAGTGTTACATATTGCATACTTCGTGTTATCCTATCGGTTCATTATCTCAGCCAATCGATTCTCCGTGGTGGAATTACAATCATAAAACCACTTGACCTCTTTCTGAAATTGTCCTAAGGCGCTTCTTAAGCGACGATTTACTATGATAAAAATCACTATGCGTCACTGTATAACTAAGCAAATCGACGTTTCTTTTGAATTTCTTTATATTTTCGTAAAATTATTATTGGCATTAGTAAAACAGTCGCGCCTCTTTATTGTGTATATTAGAAACGCGCGTAAAAACGCGAAATTAAATAATCAACTGGACAGTTTTCTCATCTCGTGCCCGTGGTAATTTACATAAAATATGTATCGTACGTGTTTAACTGTTTAAACCTTTTCAGAGGACACGCCTCGCAGTGTGTAATGTGTATGCGTAATCCTATCCATTTGAAAATCTCGTTTAAAATTCACGCGTCGTCCGTCGTCAAGAACGCGCATCCGTACAACATACTGATGATTTTTACAGTTTGTTTTTCGATATAAATAATCGCAAGCGAATGCTAACGTTAGTTTCTATATTATCACGTCTTCTATGAATACGCGTTAAAACGGCTTTTAAAAGAAGACAAAAAAAAAAAAATGTAATTTCCTTTTTGCGCTGTCGCAAAACCCGTTCGGCCGGACGCCGCTGTACGGTCACTGATCTTTTAAGATGATTCAAACTGGTCCGGACGGTAGCTCGATTTCACACTATAAATAAATAAATAAATATATATTATTATTAGATTATATTTACATTATGTATTCGTGGACCCGTTTTCGTATATAGACTAAATGTAAAAAAAAAATTAATAAATAAAAATAATTGCCAAGTACTGTATAAGTACTTAAGTGTCTGTTGAAAGGCGTCACCTCGTTCCTACATAACACATGCGCCGTATTTATTGATTCGACGTTTCCAAAGTGGTATTTTTGAAAACGATAATATTTACAGTAAACGATTTGGTTACTAGATATTTAAGCTAGATATAAGCGAATAAAATAGTAGACCTACCGAAATAATAGAATTTCTATATGTAGGTAATGAGAACACCTCGGACGGATTTTGCGTGAGAAAAAGTGTCAGAGACTTTAAGCATACTCAGTCGCAACATTAAACGCCAAAACGTTACTGTGCCAGCGAGATAGATATGAATAAAGCCGATAAAACGCGCTGACGCGAACAATAACACTTTGGAAAAATTAAAAATGAGATCGTATGCGAACGATAATTAATACCAACTCTTACGTACGGCTGTTGAACGTGGACCACTGCCACACAAAAACAGAAGCCAAAGACTTTCGACTTATTTTGTACAACGTCTCTGCGATTGCAATGTGACTCGTGGACAATAATTTTCCGTAAAGAAAGATTCACAAAAAAATTGCGCATAAAAAAAACCACCCCCTCGGAATAATAGTCGGAATTTATTTGAAAATATATTTCGACGCTAATGGGTTGCGGACTCGTTGTACGTCTCGGAGTGAAAAATGGTCCACTATAGCCGCGCCGTGGAACACAAATTATACTATATAGAAAGAAAATTGTCGCTTTTTTTTTCGCGACAATATTGTAAAATGTCACAGAGAAGTAAAAAAGAGAATGTTTGTTTATTTAATAAATTACATTGCGATGCATAGTTCTCGTCAATAATAGTAGGTTATAATAGCGAACACGTCGGCGCCGTATTCAGAAAAAAAAAAAAAAGCTTTTTTATTACGTGAATAATAATACAAGCGTCGATTGCTTTCATCCAGTATTTTAGTTTGAACGAGAGTATAATTTGTCGATAGAAATTCGTACAACAACAGATATCGTGATGAACAAAAGTGTTTTTTTTCTTTCAACTGTAACCGGGTTTCCGCGCAAAACAAAAACGAAACGTTATCGACGAGAATGCGTGCAGCGAATTAATTTTACAAAACGTTATTACGACCGATGGAAATATGTGTTAGCGGTCGACGTTCATTGCAATATTCTGTAACGTCGTGGCTTAAGCGAAAAAATTATTCGTGCGAGAAATGCGACGATTTGCCATAGCCGAACTTAAACCACGTGTATATAGTGCACGGGGATTGATCGGACCGAGAAAATCCCGACGATCGGTTTGATGGTTTTATACATCGCGTTACACGAATCCAACAATTTAAACAAACGATTTTCGTGTACAAGTAACTTTTTTTTTTTTCTCGTCTTTTCTCGTCACCCCTGATAAATGCGCATTGAACACGATACGACAATACGCGTAGCATTTTTCTTAGTCGAATCACCCCGAATACGTCGAAAAATTAAACGAGCCTACGTTGTAACAACAAAAAAAAAAAAAAAAAAAAAACGTGTAGAAATATCCGAAATTGCGCGAATTCACGCGTATCGTACATGATTTCTGTACAGATTTCCTTCGGATTATTTCCGACGGACAGTATTCGGCGGGGGGCGGCGGGCATTGTGCGCGTCGTTATATCGGCCGACGTCGCCTGACCGTCGTCGTCACGTGCTCTCGAACGTCGATTAAATCGACTCCGCGTTTATAAAATTTCGGTTATTTTTTTTTTTGCGAATCGCAAAAGTATTTCTTCATTAGATAATCGTTTGGCTTCGATTTTTTTCGTGCGCCGAGAAACGAGAATTATTAGGATTTTTTTTTTTTTTTACTTTTTGTATTCAATAGAATATTCAAAATTAAAGCGTTAAATTTTTCCCGTTTTTTTAATAAAATGTAACGAGAGTGAGAGAGAGAGAGAGAGGAAAAAACGACATCGGACTGTACACTGCAGTAAACGAAAGTAAAAACTGTACACTACACAGTTTACAACTTGGGCGGCATTGTATAGAACGCCCCGTCATTGTACATGTATAATGCCCGGGCATTTTCTACGTTAAATAGGTACGCATTCGCAGCAGCCAGCTCGATACCGACCAGTCGTTAACAGCGAACACAGGCTTCTTTTCCGGTTTTCACTTTTTTCTTTCTTTTTACTCTTCGAAAACACGTTAACGCGCCGAAATGTAATAATATATGTCCGTCGTATATTAAATATAATATAAACGGTAATGGTCGATTGGTCGTGGTCGATTTCACGAATTCGGCCGCGGTTCGTCATAACACAAATTTCTCGTCAATATTTCATTATAACATTACTGCGGCGGACGCGTGTAAATATATTTTTAACTCGTGTGTGTGTGTGTTTATAAAAAAAAAAAAAAAAAACACGTTATAATTTCGCTCGTCTCGTCCGTACGTTTCCCCCCTCCCCCCGTTTTCTCGGTTTCGTAGCGGTTAAAACGCGAAAAATATTGCAGGGAAAAAAATGAACCGCAGTGTACCGCCGATCGATCCGGTGATTTTGAAAAACGCACATCGAATTCGTCGTGAATTTTTTTTTTTTTTTCACTGTAGTCCACGGGACTTTTTGCGTTTGCAACGGTCTTTAACCGATTTTCAAAAAACGATCGCCGGAAAGAAATCTACAGGAGAATGGAAAAATCGATCGATATGTTTCTGAAACTGGAACTTTCGCCCTTGTAAAAAAAAAAAAAACCAATTCTGCAATACTATATTATATTTTTGGCATTGGTGTCTATAGCGGTAAGAGTTTTTTTTTTTGTTTTTTTTTACGAACGAACAACGAGAAATATTCGCTCTTCGTGTTTGGTCTCTGAGATCCCCACGGACTTAATTGCAGTGCGTTTTCTTCTTCTTTCCGAGATCTATAATAATTTATGTTTCTTTTCGACCATTAAGGACGACTCAAACATCGATATAAACCCGAACGATCGAAATATGCGTCTGGAAGGAATTTTCGTATCGCCTTTATTTTATTTTATCGCCATTACATCCGTGCTGAAAGCGATGTGGCCGCTTGTTGGACAAGAAATAAAACACTCGGCTATACAAATTTGAATACTACACAGTGACTCGGCCGAAATGCTGTAGAGAAAGGGACTTAAAAAATTATCCGCCCGTAGGCACTGCAATCAAACAAGCGCCACTTTCTAAAACAAACATCAATCGTCAACCGCGTATTGAAAATGAAATAATTATAATACACACTATTTCGGATAGTCGAAAAATGAACGCGTTTCGACAATTATTTTTGAGTAACAATTAAATGTAGTTCAAAACAAAATGTTAAATTTTAAAAATTTTAGATTTCATTTTGTAACGTTTAACGAGTATGTGTAAGTACGCAGTTAATCGGATCAAAAAAATATTCTTTTTTTGCGATCGTCGTTATATAAAAATATGTATTTAATATAATATCATATATTTTTTTTAGATTCATTTAACAAATCATAAAATGTAAATATTTTCGTTTAGATCACGTAAATGTTTATTCGTGTATGGAACATAACGCTTGGGTTTTTTTGTATATTATAAATATAATTACAAACGAAATTTATTATTATTAATATAAAATTCGCACGCGTACGCGAAACAAATGCACAAGGCTGTATTCGCGTACGAATCTACATAATATATTTTTTATAATGTTATATTATGGGAATATGTGATGAAATTGTAATACGAGTATAATATAATGAGTGCAATTATTCGCAATTTTTATTATTCATCTTCATTATTACGAAACTTGTCAATACACGTAAACGTACTTGAAAATAATAAAATCGTTCTAAACGTACCTATAAAAACGATAAAATTACGTAAAACTGTCGAAGATTTTTCCTGTTTTTCAATACATAATAATATAAACGTTTATGTAATACAATATATGTGCGTATACGTTATATCGTTCTTAAATCAAACACAATAAATATGTAGAAAAAAAAGAAAAAAATCGCTAAAATATTAAAAGATCTAAATAATTCTGATAATTAATTATTATTATTACTATTATGATTATTATATCACAGTCCACTAATTGCTATAATATCTACTTCTAAATTGCTGTTAATTATTCATCCAATTTTTTTTCTTTGTAAATATTTTATTTTTGTCAGCAAGAAACATTACTATTATTGGCTCTTTTAGCCGCAATATTTTGTGTACACAATTTCTTTGCTGTTTATTATTATTTTTCACTCCGTGAAAAGTCTTTTAATCGTTATATTCTTATTTTTTTTTCTTTACAATTTTGCCGAGGATTTTTTTCTCTGTATTATCGGTGACTTTTTTTTTGGTTTATTATCTATTGAAAAGTATAAAAAAAACAATACAAATTTTATGTAACAACTTCTATTATTCCCTTCCCCTTCCCCTTCCCTTTGTTCTTCATAATACTCTTCGGCTTAATTTCTCGTATCTTTCTTATTCTTTTATTTTATTATTATTATTATTATTATTGTATGTGTAAAATATTGTACGCGAATATTGTAAAAAAAGTTTTTATTAGCCGATTATATTAACGAAGAATACGTGGAGTTTTTTCGTAATAATCACACTTATGTAACTCGTATGGGGGGAGGGTTGTTTTTTATTATTATAATTTTTATTATTATTATAATTATAATTATTTATATTTTAATTTGCGTAATGAATACATCACACTGAGATAATTCGTGTGATATAACACGCAATTCATTAAGAACATTAGCTGTAATACGCATTTATATAGACTGGAATGGTAAATTTATTATACAAATATGAGTAGTAAAAACAGAACAATAATTTCAACGATGCTAATAGCAACAATAATAATACGTTATGTCTAACAAAACGTTTTAACAATCGTCAGACAAGATTGAATTTGTTTAAATAATTCAATTGGAAAACCTAATATGTAAAGAGATTATTTTGTTCTATTGCTGGTACCAATCATTTCAATATATCTACCATTCGTTGTTATTTGTTATTTTTAATATCAGTTTGTCAAAAAAAAAAACAACATTTTCTATTACCATTTGCCACACTCGGTGTTTTTTTTTTTAAATATTTATATATCTATTATTTTCAAGTACATTTTGTTTACGGTTTACACACATTCGTACTTTCTTATTAAGAAAATTATGGTAAGTCGTCTGCAGCATTGGAGCTTCATTAACCATCACCACTTTTGTAATTAAATTTTTGTATCTTTGACATGGCAATCGTACTACCTCAACCTTTTGTTACACCAAAAGAAATAAGTGATTTTATCAAAATTAAATATATATATATATATATATTTTTAATTAATTTACACACACTATATATATATATTCATTATAGTTGACAATAAAGAATCGATTTAATTTTAATTTTTTCTCGTTTTAGAAACCCGACGTGGTGGAAGAGGAGGACGAACATGGAACGTAACTTGATCGTCATAACCGGAGGAATGCTTTTAGCATCCTTGTTCCTGGCTCTAGCTCTGTCCACCTTGTTTTTCAACCACAGCTGTAACACGGGTAAGTCATGGTCAAAAACAAAAGTACATTTAGTCGTGAGTGTTGCTTAAGTGAATTGCTTAGATTAAAATTTCAGAGTTTTTTTACTATTATAAATTTAAAAGCAGTGGTTAGTACTCTGTAAAAAAATGTCACTGTCAAGCAAATATACTTGTACGTTTCACGTTGCAGTTTTTAGTTTATTCGCGAATTAATGAAAAGTCTTTATATTTACTACAAGCCAATTTAATACTTACAATATTATTATAATAATAATTAATATAATAATAATATTATAAAAATATTGTGCCCAGAATATTCACTATCAATCATTTTAATTAATTATCTATTTAAAATAAGTGAATTAAATATGAACGCGCGTTTATGATTTGTATAAGAAAACGAATTTCGTTACACTTTTCAAAAGAAGAGTCCTACAACGGGTTTTTCTATTAAAGTATGAAAAACGCAGTCGTTTGCTCGCAAAGTGATCGCCCGAATCCATCGTCCTATCGATATCAATAATTTTCGAGAAAATCCTCGTTCGTGTCTGGATCGCGTTCGTCAATCGAATCAAATAATCGGAGCGATTTTCCGTAGGTGGCGGCATTAAAACTTTCCGAATAAGCGTTTAAATCGATTAAAAGCGATTTGACCGATGATTTAATCACAACCGCGGCGTCTTTCATTTCGTTCTCGTCCTACAGACGAATCTTGCGCATTGTCAACCACTGTTTTCAGCACCGTTGTAGCCAGATCGTGATGGACCATGTTGTTCAGATACACGGTGTTAGCGAGTGTCCGAAATTTCGTTGACAAATGCAAAAGGCTTCTATAATAATTGGATGGCTGGTATTTATGAAATACCGGAGAAATACAATAATATAATATTGATATATGCGCGTTTTTAAACAGAAAAAAGCTTTTGGTAGTTTTCTTCGACAGCGTTTAAAAACTATTGAGAACGTCGAAAGTTTACCTCTTAAAAGTAAAATCGGAAAATGAATGCGGACGTAACTTTTACTACAGTTGACAATTCGTATACAGAAAATTATAAACGTCATTGTAAAAACAAAGTTTCTCGTTTCGCTCAGAATGTAAAACAGGTCGAAAAACATCATAATTCTCGTGATGAAAATGTATGTATAAAAAAAAAAAAAATAATAATAATAATAATACTCACTATACGACTTTATTTCTCGCACATACTCGTATATGTCTTATGTGGGTATAAAAAAAAAATACGGTTATAGTAACTAATGGTATAACGGTACAAAACGTTAAGGAAATTTTATTACATATATATATAAATGTGTGTTTGATATTTAAATTAATATATATAAATAAATAAAGAAATGCCCTAAAAACAACTCGTATCAAAAAAACTAGTTTTACGTGTTTACCGGTCGATAATATTTAAAAAAACCTGTTTAATTTGCTCTATATAAAGTAATGTTCGTGCGCTGCAGTTATACTCGGTACAAAACGCAATCCTCTGTACAAAACTGTAATAAATGTCAAAATTATAGGTATCCGCGCGTTTATACATAATCGTATATAATTTTATTAGTATATCGAGAGATTTCGAAATTTAAAAAGAAAAACACACTTATTTCGCACTAGCCACGGATTTCGAATCCCAAAAAAACCAATGGCTTCGATCATGTATTATTTCCATAGTGTAGAATGTATTATAATTAAAAATTATCCGTTACTTATTTATACTATGGAGCTGTTATACACTCGAAATATTTTAATATTGAAAAATTATATATTTAAGCAAAAAAATTAAATACGTATGTTTTATTATTATTATTATTATTATTATTATTATACGAACATTAAATACGAATTTATTTATTTTTAAGTGCGTTAACAATTCAACGTAAGTAATATTAACCTGAATCAATGACAAAGCACTTTGAGGCTTTGGTACTCAATGTAGAATCTCGCAAGTGTGCGACTGGTTTTACAATTTTAAAAACTAACACCACTTGGGCACCAAACTCTAATTCAAATCGATTATTTTTATTTATCGAAAACATAAATTCTATATTGTAATAAAATTAAAAATATAAGTAAAATTCATATTAATACAAATTGAAAAATAACGTGAAATAGATTAATTTTTTTTTAACTTATAGAATTCATAATATGATTAATTTTTTACCAAAGTAAGCACGCAAAAAGAACGTATAAAAAAAACACGTAAAATTATAACTTATAAGCTAATAAAACAAAAACGAACAATTACAAAAAATCGTTTATAAATATAAAAAAAAAAACAATATTTTTCACATAAATTAAGAGATACGTACATTGAATTATAAAAATGTTTTAATTATTTTCTTATAAAGCTGTGGATTTATCCTTAAAAAAATAAAATATGTATATATTTTTATTTTGTGTAGAAAAACCGAATTCAACGACAAAACGTTATTAATTATAAAAGTTCTCGGACAACACTGTAAAGAACGTAAGAAAAAAACTGAATCTCAGCAATCTGGTATATAAAGTATTTAAATACTTTTTTTTTTATATTCGCGGGCTTTTTAAAATAAACAATTTTGACAACTATTCTAAATGCTTTTTGTTGTATTTTTATTCTTGTCGCAGAATAGTTTTTTGTAAAATACATAAAAAATATATTTTTAACGATATTAAAAACGTACGTATATAAACCATACGTGTACATACGAGTGTATGAACACATTTTTTCACACTTTTAATAAGAAGAGAGAGAAAAAGAGAATGTTCTAATTTTTCGAATAATAAATAGTCTACAGGCGATTTTACGGGGAAAAGTACGAGTCGTTATGTGTGAAATATAAAATGAAAGATCTTTGACGAATATAATATGTATAGGCAGTGTTAAGTATGACAGGAAATTTGTGAAATTTCTCTGTTTCCGCATGACGAACGTCAAATGTAAATTAATATAATATTATAAAATCAATCGCAAATTATAAAAAATAAATCATTACTTTGATGCTTAAATATTTATTGATAATTTCCGTAAAAATCCAGGAAGATTTTATTTCATTTCTGGTTTTTTTTTTTATTATTTTTATTTTGTCTTATTACTTATTATTTCACAACTAAATTACGCGCTATAATAAATAATAATAATAATAATAATAATAATATGCAATAATTTGCGTATACGACATAATCCTTATTTTCATTAGCGGTACAATTTCATCAGATAAATATTCGTGAAATCAAAAAAAAAAAATGTACGTAGTATTTACAGAAACCTTGAATTCAAAAATTGTGAGTAACAATTAATTAACACAATATTATATCCAATCGATTTTTCTATATTTTATGTATGTATATATATATATATATTAGACGATGACATAATTTACGATAATCATTTATTTGAATTTTTTCTTTTATAATATAATATTTATGACTTATGTTAATTTTATAGCGTCATATGTGTTTTTAATAACGTATAGACTATACACCTATACTTGTCACTTGTCAGATATAATATTCAAACTAATGTTTATTAATTAATAATACTTGCCGGAGTGAAAAAGAGGCAAATTTATTTTGCCAGAATACGTTATAAACAGTATTGTACAATATGAAAGAAAAAAAGAAAAACGTAGAAATAATATTGTTTTCGATAATATAAATTTATAACGAAAATATTTCCTCTCGTAATAAATCACAAACTGTGTTATGAATAATGAACTGTTGTTACGGTATTATTTTCGGTTTTAATACGATGTCAAGACCTCTAATCGTTCTTATTGTTTTGAATAATACAATTATAATATTATTGTGTGGAAAAAGAATATATAAATAAAAGCATTAATTATAATAACGATGAGAACCGTAAACCACGCGATTATTATTATTATTATTATACGTAAACATTTCGCGTACTTCGGTATATAAAATATTATAAAAGTGAAAACACGAGTAATATTACGTCATGTATCTGAATACTTTTCAACCGGCCGATTAAAAATCATTTCGAAGAGAGAAAGAGAGAGAGAGAGAGAGAGTTTATAGTGAACGTTCTTCTAATAACGCAATTTATTTATAGCGTATAAAATATGTCCAATACAAAGTACCTTAGGAATATTTTGTGTTTAATTTAAAAAAATATATAAATTTGTATTATTAAAATAATTATTGGAATTTAGTGTCTTAATGAAAATTTCACGTTTTTTTTTTTTGTTATGAAATATAATATATATTTTTAAATTTGAAATCATATGTAAAACCCGAGAATACTGTTAATACAAAATAGTCGGTAAAGAGTTTGGTGAATTATAATAAAGAATATCGTAATTTATTATATTTGTTACTTATAGCGACCAGGTAAATTAAATTAAAATTTTTGTCTGCAGTGGGTGGGTGGACTTAAAATGAAATACAAGTTTGCCCCGATTTAGGCTTAAGATGGTTTTGGCGCCATTCGGTGTACGGAAAATATTTTATTTTGTACGAATGTTTTTCCTACAGTGTATAGAAAGGGAATAACATTTTGTTAGCACTGCTACCGCATTACATTTTGAAGAATTTTATCGTAAACAATATTATTATTATTATTATTATTATTATTATTATTATTATTATTATTATTGTTATTGATTATTAAATGATTACACAATCCGCAGAGAGTCTACCGATGATATCGGCCGAAAACAATGGTTTGATCGGCAAAGCTCGAGGCAGAAGTCTATTTCAAAGCAGAGAACAGGAAAAGGACAACATTTGTCTCACTACCGGTTGTGTGAAAGCTGGTAATTACTGTGTATAGATCACGTGTCGTGCGCGTATGTTTACTTACTTTTTTCCCCCATTTGTTCAAATCGCTTATAGCGGCCGCGGTGATCAACAACATGGATCAGTCGGTAGATCCTTGTGACGATTTCTATCAGTTCGCGTGCGGCAATTTCATAAAAGAAACCATTATCGATGACGACAAGACGTCGCACACGACGTTCAGCGCGATCAGCGATTCTCTGTTGAACAAGCTGCGGCTGATCGTCACCGAACCCATTCAGCCGAACGAACAAAAACCGTTCAAAATGGCCAAATTACTTTACAAATCGTGCATGGACAAAGGTAATACAGATGAGGTATCTGCGTAATTAAAAAAAAACCAATAAAAATGAACGATATCGGTAGTAATTTTATATAAAACGATTTTCGCGCGAAATAGAAAAAATCGAAAAGCAAGGCCTGGGACCGATCAAACAAATGTTGAAAAACCTCGGCGGATGGCCGGTACTGGAAGGCGACAAGTGGGACGAGTCGCAGTTCACGTGGAAGGACAGCGTGTACAAATTCAGGGCCGCGGGCTATAGCGTGGACTATTTCATTGACTTTTCCATCAGCACCGATTTAAAAAATACCACGATGAGAGCCATTGACGTGAGTTACAACACGCTCGTATATAATATCGTAATTGTGTAGTTTTCGGTATTTTTACAATTGAACATTAATATATACGTTGTATTTCGCAGTTGGACCAAGCTTCTTTGGGACTCAGCAGGGAGTATCTGGTCAAAGGTACCGACGAGAAAATCGTGTCCGCCTATTACAGGTACATGGTCGACATCGCAGTGTTGTTCGGCGCGGACCGTCAACGGGCCACTAAGGAGCTCAAAGAGTCGTTGGATTTCGAGATAAATCTGGCGAAAATTTCGCTGCCCCTGGAAGAGCGCAGGGACGCGGCTAAACTGTACAACCCGATGAAAATCGCCGACCTCCAATACAAGTTCCCGAGTATACCGTGGCAAGAGTATTTGAACAATCTTTTGAATCCGTTGGCCGTTCGACAGGACGACATCATCATCGTCAACTCGCCGAAATACCTGTCCGAACTCGAAGCTCTTTTGAGCAATACGCCCAAAAGGTACGTCGAAAACGCGTGTCGAACGTCATGACAAACAGCGCATAAATTATCCATTATTAAACCGTATTATTATAATCTCCGTACACAGCCTAACCGCGACGATCACGGTCCGAAAAACAAGAATATAATGTTTAATACGTCGTAATGTTTCCCCGCAGGATCCAAGCTAATTACGTGATTTGGAGAGCTGCCGCGGCGTCCGTTAGTTATCTGACCGAAGAGATGAGAAAAAGACAATTGGAATACAGTACCGAGCTGTCTGGAAGGACCGAAAGAGAACCCAGATGGAAGGAATGCGTCGATATAAGTTCGGGAAGTTTTTCACTGGCTATCGGGTCGCTGTACGTTCGGAGATTTTTCGACGAAAACGCCAAAAAGAATGCTTTAGAGATGGTGAACGGTATCAGAGAAGAAATGTATAAAATATTGTCGTCCGTCGATTGGATGGATAGCGAAACGAGGTGAAAATCCGAATTTTCACATATAGAGCACGTTTAGAGTATATAAAAAAAAAAACCGTGATATCTTTTTTCTTCTGATGCAGGAAAAACGCGATAGACAAAGCGAAATCGATGGCTACGCACATCGCGTATCCGGACGAATTGTTGGACGATAAAAAATTGAACGAATTTTATAAAGACGTAAGTATATAATAATTTTTTTTTTTATATCATCGGAAGTTAATGTGGTATAAGATCGTAGCCATGGGAGGATTTACGATTCAGACCCTTTTCCTCCAGAAACTTTTTCTTAAATTAAATTTAATGATTTTATTATTATTTTATTTCATATTTATACTCTCAGTCCTCCTCCCCCTAAAAAAAATGTTTGCTGGCTACGGCCTTGCAGGTGTGATACATTCCTCGCGCCTAATTAACCCATTTATACTGTATTATAAAAACTTCGATGAAAAATATCGCTTTTTTCAGCTTGAGGTTAACGACGGAGACTATTATACGTCAGTATTAAACTTGACCAAGTTTGGCACGGACTACAGCTTTTCGAAGCTGAGGCAACCCGTCAACAAATCGGACTGGATTACTCATAGCAGAACGGCGATCGTAAACGCGTTTTACAGCGCAATCGAAAACAGTATTCGTGAGTGTTAACAAAAAAATAATATAATAATTACAACGATAATAATCGATTGAATTCCGACAACGTAATCAAACGTTTTCTAGAATTCCCCGCCGGCATTTTACAAGGTGCGTTCTTCTCCAGCGATCGTCCTCGGTACATGAACTACGGCGCGATTGGATTCGTCATTGGCCACGAGATCACTCACGGTTTCGATGACCAAGGTAGACAGTTCGATAAAGAAGGCAACTTGGTGGATTGGTGGGCGGAAGAAACGAAGAAACGGTACTTGGAGAAGGCGTTGTGCATCATCAAACAGTACGGAAATTACACGGCCCAAGAAGTCGGTCTCAAGGTGCGTGCACTGTAATTCATTTTGTACAGACGAATCTTTCATGTGAATTAATCTCGAGGTCGACCTCGCGCTGTGCCTGTTTCTAAAATTTCGAATCTCCATAATGGTTTTCGAATGCGTTACACGTTATGTATATTTATTGGGCGCGCTCAAATTTCCTCCGCGTAATAAGGTCTGCAGTGTACACAACTGGAAATGATAATCGAAAGGAGTATTGCGCAGACAATATAATTATAGGCAAACAGTGTCTCGGTGGTGGCAGTCTTCCAATACTCAAAAACCATGTACCCAATCGCAATATTATCCGATTGTAATAATATGTTGACTTGGAGTGGTTTTTAAGTACGAGCGTAGTGAACTCCAAGGTTATGACTTTCAACGGATGAACAGACGGTGTTCGAGAAGTAGTACCTCTTAAAACTTATATATTTAAAAAATAAATTTTGAATAAAAACGCTCAATGCAAAATCATAATGTAACAATTCATTCGCCGTTTTGAATCTTTGTCGTTTCATCGAGTTAAATCTATGATTGAACAATACGATATCATTGTCATTCCATCAAGTCTTTGCTGGTCGTGTCTCTCATCGTATTCCGTAAATGCGTTCCGAGCATTCTTACGATGGGACGTCACATCCGCGCATTTACAGTTGTTCCTCGTTTAAATACAATGACGGAGAACGTGACAAAATACGGAGTCCTTAAATTTATTACAGTGTTTAGATTGAATTTTGAGAAAACGAACGTTTTTCCGAGGTATCGCCACATATAGGTTTTGTAAAATATTAGTTGAGGAAGAAGTGACAAAGCCTTTCCGCATCTCGACTCCATCCCTCTCTCAACACACATTCCTCCATTTCCTTTGTCATTCTCACAGACTCTGTCTTGTCTCTCCTAAAAAGACACACTCCTCAACCACGTCAATATCAATTCTCTCGAATCCATTACCAGCACTCTACGAACATACTAATTCTTCAGCTCGTCGTTTCTCCGTCCGGCCGTTTACACTCATTGCTTGTCGTATTTTCTTAGTAGTCTTGTGATAAGGAAACAAACATTTCTAATCAAACTTTTTTTCTGTCACACGCGGATAACGAAATTATATTACAATAACGTGTATGCGTGTGTGCCGCAGTTGAACGGAGTGAACACGCAGGGCGAGAACATAGCGGACAACGGCGGCGTGAAGGAATCGTATTACGCGTACAACGTGTGGACGAAACGGCACGGCATCGAGCCGCGGTTGCCGGGATTGCAGGACTACACGCCGCAGCAGATGTTCTGGATCAGCGCGGCGAACGTGTGGTGTTCCAAGTACAGGCCGGAGACGCTGAAGAACCGCATCACCACCGGGTTCCATTCGCCCGGCCGGTTCCGCATAATCGGACCGTTTTCCAACCTGGAGGATTTCAGCAACGATTTCAAGTGCCCGCTGGGCTCCAACATGAACCCGATGCACAAGTGTCAGGTTTGGTGATCGTCCGCGTGATGCGCGTCGTCCGCGACCAACAACGGCACGCCGCGACGATCCCCGGCCCGTCACCCGCACCACCGTAGCAGCCGCCGACGCATCCTTCACACCGTCCACGTCCCCGGTCCCTCTCATCCGGAATCCCTGCGCGCACGCATTCCACCCGTACCCACGAGCTTTATCTGTGGTAACTATTTATTTATATAATATACACGCGCAGTATAATATGCAATTTTATTATTCCATTCTTCGCGGTATTATTAAAATATATTGTATAAGACGTTTGTATATTAATATTTTAATATCATATTAGACGTTTATATATATATATATTATATTCGTATAATATAGTTATTATTATCAATTATCATGTAAAACAAAAAAAAAAAAAATTACGACGCATACACATAATATTATGTAGTCTGTTATTCGAACAACCGCAATAAATATGTATAAATTATAGGATAAAAAAAAAATAAATAAAATAAAAAAAAACGTGTTTTATTTTTATAATAACTATAATTATTATACATATTATATAAGCGGATTATATACTTATTATTAATATTATTATTATACTTTTTAACGTTATAAACGAATTGTACATAATAATATACGATAAAACATAATGATAATAATAAAAACTTTGTGTGATTTGTTAGCGTTTAAATCAAATCTTTGGTAAAATTACAACAATTATTATTATTATTAATACACGTATTATTATACACATTATATATATATAAATTATATGCAGTGCGCTTTTTCAGTCTATTTCCACGACGTACGTGGCCGGAAACACTCCGGTAACGCCGTTCAGCTCGCCGAACCACCAGCCGTCGGACTTTTTACTGTACACGTGTATGATGTCGTCTATAAAAGCGACAAAAAGAGAAAAAAAAATTTTTTCATAATAATATATTCCAAAGAAATCGTTATAAATGAGGAAACTCGCCTGGTTTCAATGTCAATTCGTCGTTAAGTTTTGCCGAATAATGATAAATCGCCTTGCATCGAGTTCTATCGGTATATTCTTCGTCGGCCTGCACGACGTCTTCTTCGTCGCTCGAGAAATCGTCTGCCAAAAAAAATAAAAAAAAATACACATTATATTATGACCTATAGACACGTTCGAATTTATGTTTTTTCGAAATTGCGTAAAAGACGATTTAAAAAAAAATTCAATTTTAGCGAAATTATCTTCGCTTTGCATTTCCTTCCCGTTTCTCATTGATCATACTAGTGCATGGAAACAGATTCTGATATTCCGGTCGTATCTTTTTTTCCACTCATCAGTTTCGGAATCACTGCGTGACCTTAAAATCATTCCAATGATCTGAAAAGGTGCATGTAGCGCTATAGGCCGCATCAGTATCATCTGGACTTTTTAACATTTTTCGAAAAAGGTTTTTTTTTTATAAACAAAAGTAACGGTTTATTAATTTTTTTTTTTTGTTTTAACTTAATGTTAAAACTTAACGTTTAACTTTAACGTTAATGTTATTGAATTAATATCGACTCCGACTATTTTATATAAATTTTGAAAATGCGAATTCATTCCCTAATTATTATTCCTTGTCGATAATTCGCCGTCCCTTTTGTATTTAATATTACAAATATTTGCTCACTATTTGCAAACAGACTCTTTAAAATACACAAATGCGACACGGGCCACATAAATAACGTTCAAGCCGTACGTTAATAGGTTTTTGATTATTATTTCGATTCGATTTGTTCGACTAAAACCCGAAATTATATATAATTTAAAATTATATATTCGTCTCAACGGGTTGTTAACAATAAATAAGTCAGAAATAATGTCTCACCGATGTCGGTTCCGTCCGCCGAACCGCGATCCGACCATACGGGTTCGTGTACGTCGATGGGCGTTGTCGAAGTCAGTTTCTGGCACATTGACGCAGGCATCTGGAACATATACCACGGTAATTTTTACAAAAAAAAAAATAAATATATATATATATATATATATATATATATATATATATATATGAAGGATCCGCGGTGTGTCGCTCAAGTGCAAACTACTTGGACAAAAAGATTTCTAGGGTTTTGTTATTACTACAAATTCGTTAGCAATTATTAATCATTGCATTAGCGATAAAACGAATTTGAGCGGAGCTCCGGTATAAAATTATTTATTATAAATAATACATAATTGTGTGCATAGAGTACGCTGGAGTTTAACGATTAACCGTACAGTGCGTAAAATTACGAAGAAACAATCGAAGCGATAATCGATTTCGACCAAATAGCGTTTTTAAATAATTTCTCGAGTATAGCTTTTGGATACAGACAAGAAAAAGGAAAAAAAAACACATGTTTTGTTGTAAAAACCGATGAATTCCTCGCTCCGCTCACAATCTAAAATGCAATAAAACTCGAATGATCCGAAATCCACACCGCGTTCAAGTAAAACTTCAATACACACTTTGAGAAGAGACATTTGATGGCCGTTCTTATCTCTGGTCGTCTCGATGTGTTGCGACAATGTATTAGGTTTGGCCGGCTGGTGTTGACCTTCTAACGTGTCCAAAGCCGCGACTATTTTGTAACGGACAGCCTCCAGGTACAGTATCATTAAGTTCGTCTGAAAACGAAAAAAACTCTGTGTCAACGTGGTAAAATGTACGAATCGCAAAGACCAACATTTAAGGCGATTTGATTTATTTTTTTAAATCACAACAGTATGACAACCGTTTCAGAACAAACGCGATTTTTGAATATTATTGCTCGTTACACGTCACTTATGAAAATGTAACGTTTCGTCTAACACGCGCTGTTTATTATAACACCGGATTCGTCGAAATCATTTTGAAGAATATCCCGCGGGGTAATATTATGGAATTTACAAACTTAAAGTTGTAATAAATTGTACGCCGGTGAAACCAGTAAAAATGTCCAAACGGCATACGTAAAGAACACGTATCTCTGAAATAAAATTTTAAAAAACCAATCCGAACACAAATTTTGAAAAACATTTTTTTGTTTTAGAAAATAAGCTAGTTTAATGAAATCTATAAAATTTCGATTTTAGATGAATTATATGTAAATAAAAATAAATCACATATAAACAGATTTTAAATCTATTAAATAATACGAATATCTCGTCATAATTGTTTTTTTCAAAACATAGTGTGAATACTATGTATACAATTTTTTTGCTGTTCTTTATTTATTATAACTTTTTTTTTTATTGTAGTGTTCGTAATTATTTTCTCCCAGTAGTAAATAAACAAATTTAGCACAACAATATACGAATATTGATTTATAGTTTTTATTTTTTATTTCTCTCGCTTATTCTTTTATTTATTTCTGTTTTTAATATTCCATTAATTATTTTATATATATATATATTAATAACTAACCGGTTGCATTAAAAAAATACACGCCATTCCGATAATTTTCTAAAAAATTCGAACATGGCTTTATATAGTAATACATAATCCCACACGCAATAATTCAATTTAAATACCACGTAAATATTTATACACGCGAGTGCAATGGACCGATAAAAATAAAACGGACGCCGCGTAAGATGATATTTCGGTAAAGTAATAATCGATTTTGTATATTATGTACCGTGGATTGTTACACAGAATTAAAGATTACAAAGGAAAAAAACAAATAGTTTATAAAAAAATTAATTTTATTTAATCGGTTTTCTATAACCAGGTAACACTCCATTCAACGCCCATCTAGTTACATCGCTGATCTATTAATATCGATCGATCAACTTGTCCTCGATTTTTTCACACATATATATTGCCCAAAAGAAACACATTTAAAACGCATTTAATAAACTTTAAAGTCATATTTGGAAAAAAATATATCTTTTTAATAGCCGTCTACGTCGTTAGAGGAATGTAATTTGTACATTTCTTTTTAAATCGGTCGTTGATAAGTCGGGTATTTGTTTTATAAATATAGTTAGTTGGAAGAAACACCTCTTCGGGTGATAAATTTTTTCTATAAAAATATTCACTCGTGTTGTTCCTAATGATTCGATTACTAAGATCGTGTAAGTAATATCGTATTAATCTTCATCCAGTTTTCGAGATAAACTCTTCAAAGGCGTCTCGTATAAAAGCATTAATATAATACGGTATGGAGGTATACGAGAAATGTGTCGAACTAACGTGATGAAGTTTTTCGTAAACGTTCTTCTGCGAATCGTCGTTCTTGGAAGGATGATGCATGGCGTTCGCATTGGCCAACGTATCCAAACCTTTTTTGGTACGCCGTTCCAAGTCCAAGTCCTGTACGACGAGGTGTAATATTTTTGTCAATGCCTAGAAAAAAAAATCATCGAGAAAATTAATGCAACGGAGGAGATAAGAACGTGAGCGTAATTAGAGGAATTCGAACGCAAACAAATTTAATAAATTTGTTTGGAAATTGGATTGTTACGGATTTGATTCGATATCGCTGAAACGTTAAAACTAAAGAAAAATAAACTAATTGCAATCAAACGTGTTTTACAAACGAAGGCGAACGAGTAGATAAATAATGATGTACTTGAATTATATAATCATGATTTTTTTTTTTTACATCAAATCGTTGTCAAATTGCTTAATCGAACAAAAAAACGTAAAATCGCATATCGACAGACGTACAATAAATATTATAAATAGACACCAAATTCAAAAACAGCGAAACGATATTATTACGATCTCAATAAATATTTTTATTGAACGAGAAAATATTGGAAAACTATGATCTTTTTCTAAGTAAAATATTATTTGTCTCTCTATAGTTGAACCTATACGCGAGTATGTGAAACGACAACACCTTACCGTTATTCTGCGCTTTTTGTTCATGGCCAGATTTGTGTGCTCTGCGTAGAAATCAGGCAACACTTGGACGCTCAGATCTTCTTCGTATCTGTTCACGGTGTCCGTGACAATCGTGTAATCTTTCGACACGTCGCACTCGTATATCGGATCACCGAGTCGCGACGATATCTGAAACCCGTCGTATAACGTATATTTTAATAACGCGACACTTATGAATACAATAATAATAATAATAATAAAGTATTACACGACTAATATTACAAGCATACGTATAGAATTTCGTCGGGTACGTAATAAGTACACTGCAGTGCGCATAATATTTCTACGATTATGTATTTATAAAGACTACATTGAGTTTCGTTGTCTGAATTTCTTTATATTACTTATTTATATTTATGCGAGACAAGTCCTTGAATAACAGCACATTTTACAAAAAAAAAAAAAAGAAAATAAGGAAAAGGAGGTGTCATTATTTGCCATGCACATAAGGTGAAATTATTAGAAGAAAGGCGAGACAAAGAAACGAGTTGAACGAGATTTTGAAATTTAAGAGTGATGGGATTGGAGGAAAATCAACTTTGGTAGAAAGGAGGTTGGATGGGAAGAGATGAAAATCTTCGGTACGCAAGATATAAAAAGTTCAGAGCACAAAGCTACTTGTGGTGGGTAGGTGCATAAAATGATAGTCTTCTATAACAATTACTTGGATATCATTAAAAACCTCATAGTGATTCACAGGGCAAAACTAGTAAATAAATTTGAAATATGAGCAGATTTCGTCAATCGGCTCCACAATAACCAGTTTTGACAACGCGCCATTACCTCATATTGTTATACACCATCCACGCCAAAGTAACAATCTTAATAATAATAATAATAATAATAATAATAATAATAATAATAATAATAATAATAATAATAATAATAATAATGATAATAATCATATAAAAATGTATGTATTTTAAAATTAATTAAGCTTTAACATGAAACAAACTTTTAAAATTTGTATTATTATTATTATTATTATTATTATTATTAATTTTAATTTTTATGGAAAACCGATATATGTGGACAAATAGATTTGCTCTATACATTAATTGTTGGTATTCACTATATTTATATAACGTACCTGTGAAATTTTCGGAACAAATTGCTGATAAGATTGCCACACGTGGTTCGCGTATTCTTTCAGCCTCAACAGACGTTCTTTCTCCAACGACATGAAGTTCTTTTCCCCGTTGTTTATAGACATTTCCCATTCGAGTCTGCGCGCGCACACAATACAAATTACATAAAGAAAAAAATCATTTACGTGTCCTTTAGGTTTTCATAAAAAAGTCTTTCAAAAAAAATTATATTTTTTTTAAATTAAATATACGAATTTTTTTGTACAATAAACATAATGCGTTCAAATATGATATTCGTTTTATATTCTAACTTTTTAATCCCTCACGAATGAATTTAAAAAATAAATAAAAAAATATTCGAATCGATCGGGTATGGCGCGGAACCAATTAATGTGTTTCACCTTATACCAGCTGGTTTTATAGATCACCACTAATTAGATTTACTCAAGATCTTTGATTGACATCGTCATGAGTATGTGAACTTCAATATTATCGTTATTCGTTAATGAACTTCCGAATGTGATTCAACTGGTTCAACCATTTTTAAATATAAAACGCGTAAACGTAAATAATAACTTAAAAATGAAATCCGTACAAGAATATTTATTAATGTTGCAATTAACGATGTTTCGAAAAGAATATTATATATTATAATCGGTTATCACTATACATTTTTCATGAGCGGTAAATGCAGTATTCACCTAAAGTAACCTGGTCAGTGGTAAGACACACAATATTGATTTCGCGCTAAAACCGATCGTTTTGAAATCATAAATCCTAAAAAAAAATTTAATCAAAAAATGTTGAAAAACTCCATTGGGAAAGGACATCGGTAGTGTGCTCACTCACTTGGCTCTAGCGGTTCGGACGCAATGCGTGTAATATTCCGTGTAGCTCTTTTTCACCGATTCTTCTAGTTTTCGTTTTTTGTTTTCCAACTAGAACAAATCATCGCGTATTATATTCCATAATTACTATAACAATCAAACAGACCTAATTATCGCTATTGACTTACTTTTGTCGCGTCTTTGGTCAAATTCGCGTTACTCGCGAGAATCGAATAAGAGCCTTCAATAGCCGTTAGATCTTGTACTTTTTCGTTTTCTCTGGCCACGGAAAAACTTTCTTTTTTGCTCCTCCGTTCTTCCGCTCTCCATTTGTTCATGCACTTTTCTATCAATTTAGTAACACGTCATATAAGAGCTCATGTCATACTATCAAATATATTCCATTTTTCTATCTCTCAATCACTGTATTATAATAATTGTTATCATACGTCGGACGTTAAGAGAACGACTCGTGCATACGTATCGACATAAAATGCTCAAATGATGGCGTCGTTCTATCAACTCGATATAAATCGTCATAGCCTCGACTGATGACACCTGATGATAACTAATTCGACGCCGTACAACGGCAAAACATAAACTAATAACGCGTCTGCAATTTAGGAAGACAATATGATTTACAAACCTAAAGAAAATAGAGAAGTTGTATGAATGCACGGCGATGGTGGTCAAATTTTGAATTAGTAGTCAACAGCCAAATGATCGTACTTTTGTTAAAATTTAATTAACTGTAATTGGTTTTTCTACAGTATTTACAAAACCCATTTCCGCCAAACACCTGTAGGACTTATTATCATTCTGTGCATTTTTAAGTTGTGTTCCTAAATTGAGTGTAACAGACGTAGTATTAAAACTACGAAATCACATTTTTATCTTATATTTTCTGCGTGAGACGTCCTCTTAAACGTTTTAAATTACGTGAATATAAATTATTATTATAATTGTGTAATATTTACAAAGTCTAACAATACGTACTGAGATGAACATAAACTGATCGCGGAAAATATTTGGGGGAAAAACATGAGGAGAATTTATTGAAATAATATTACGAATTCGTTTATACTTTATCAGAATAACCATTTTTACGAGAAATTAAATTAAATTTATATATATATATATATATTTATTTATTGGTTTTTCAAAAGAAAGAAATGTTTTTAAAAAAAAAAGTCTATTGCCAATTTTATTTACACACGAATTATTAAAAAGGCAATATTGTAATATTACTAAATCCATATGGATTATAAGTGTTTCGAATAGCGTAATATTTGTTCAAGTTTTTTTTTTTTCATAACTCTGTACGAGCCACATAACTTTTAACGTTCTGTGCTATTGATTAACACACAATATGGTAATGAACGTAGTAATGAATTTTCCATCGATATTGTTATTTATGACAGTGCAATTGAATCGCGAAAAGAATATAGAACACTGTGTATTTCTATAGATTATAATATATAATTGATTAAAACTCTAATTTTGTCTAATAATTGATTTTTTTTTTTGTTTTTACTATATAAACGATCGTGCGCAACTCACTGGTTTTGTTGACATTGTATTCGACCGTTTTTTTAATTCTGCAATGTGTTTCTTGCAAATTCTTAAGTGGCTTCACTACGTCTTCCTCCAACGAATTGGCGATGCAACGATGCGCTTGACCGTCCACTTCCATTTCATTGCCAATCGCTGACCAAGCGTCTTGTATGGAACCGGCACCTTTCTGCGCGACTTTCATTAGTTTCGCAGAAAGTTTGCACATCGTTTTCGCGTAGTTCAATTCAAGTTCCACTCTGAAATACCGTTTTTTTTTTTTTTTTGTTTTAATCGATCAATAACAATTTTCGTTTAATGCGGTCGAGACCGTTTAGACCAGAGGTTCCCAACCTATGGTCCGCGAGCCATACCTACAAAATTTAAAAATATTTCATTTTTCCTTTGGGGCGTGATACAAATAATATATATTATTGATATATTGTATACAATTTTTTCAAACTTAAACATTATCACATTATAAGTTAACTGTAAGGAATTGCATAGTATTTTATTTATTTATAATCTGAATATTCTAAATTCTAATGTGTGAGAAAAATATGATTCTTGTTTATGAGAAAAAATAAAGTCTAAAAATTATGGTGGTGGTCCGTGACGTATTGAAAGTTCTCCGAGTGGTCCATGGTGTCAGAGAGATTGGGAACCACTGGTTTAGACCGTTTTATAGAACATTTAACCTCCCGATCCGTCCCCGAGCCGAACACTGAATCCAGTACTACGTGACGCGCAGTACTTTCTTACTACGGAACCAAACGGAGACCGCCTCTCCGGTGTTTCATTTAACGAGACATTTTCGGAAAAAAAAATAAAACGTAGTAACACCTAACGCGCGTTGATACCTTTCTTGCATGATGTTCCCGAGCTCCTTGCAAAGGTCATTGCCCTTTTTGACGAATTTGCGCAGTTCGTAATACCTCGTATGGCCCTATACAATAATAAAACACGCTCGAGTCCATATTAAGAATGCCCACGCGAGTGTATCACCACTACGTGGGCGACGACGACTACTCCGAGGTCGCCCCCGCCGACTTACCACCGCGTCCAAGTCCAATCCCCCGCGGATGGTGTACCGAAGTTTGTTCTTCCTGCTGGCTGACAGGCTCCGGCGTTCCGCGCTCATTGTCGGCCACCGTCGCCGAGACGATTGCGGAAAAACACGGATCGCGCGCAGTGTTCGAACGCACCTTGTAATTACAATAATAATTAACAATAATAATAATTAATAATTAACAATAATAATGATGATGATTAGCTATTGTACGCAATTATTGGGGGGGGGGAAAAAAAAAAAATGTCAATTATTTTGTCACTGGACGCCGAAAAAAAAACCTGTCGCGGGTGCCATCAGGCATATCGGGGCTGAGTGCGCGTTTCACCGCGGATCCCCATTCCCTCCCCCCGCCGCCCAAACGTAACAGGATTTAGGTCTTGTCGTTTCGAAAGTAACAGCGCCGCGTCCAGCAGACTGGCTGCGCCACGCATCGACGACGATACGTCCGAACAAGGCCATCTCATCTGCTTTCTCCGAGTGGCCGGCCGCGCCGCGCGTTATTATTATCAACGAGTGGACGACAACAACAACAACAACAACGCGGCGAGGATTCGTTTTTATTTTTATTTTTATACATTTTTTTCCAACTCCATAATTGATTTAATACCCGCGCGCGCTTAACGGACGGCACACGTAATGTACAATTTTTTTTTTTGTTTTACCGCATGTGCGCGCCGTATAAAACGACGGTAATTAACGATGGATTTTACCGCGGTCTACTAATCGACTGGCCAGACAGAGCGGGTAATAGAGAATCGCGCGTACGACCGAAATAATAATAATAATGCGCTCTGACCTCGTGGTGCCAGCGCGTTCGCCTGGACATTTTGAAGAGAAATTCTCTCGCACGTCAATAAGCATAAAATGACAATGTAATAATGGGTTTTGTGCGTAGAGCACAGCGCGTTCCTGTGACATTTCGACCAGAGAGTGTTATTGCTGTGTAAAGAGAGAGAGAGAGAAAATAATAACCGCGTGGACGCGCAGTATACCGCAACTAAAATTCTTTTATTTTTTTTTTTCTGAAAATATACTTATTTAATATACTTATTGAAAATATACTTATTTAATACACTTATTGAAAATATACTTATTTAGAGTTTTCTTTTTTCCCCTCGCGCCCATAAAAATATACGCCGGCTCGTACTGATCAGAAAAATGTTTCAGAATGATTTTTTTTTTTTTTTTTGTTTTTGTTTTTACACATTCGGACGAATTGCGAATAAATTACACGTACCGTTTGTGCAACAGTTATTTTAGAAAATTTTCAATACGAAAACGGCTTTTTTTTATATATATATAATATACGAGATGAAAACAACGAGAATTTTCATAATTATAAAAAAAAAAAAAATGTAATAATTTTCGCGTCCGAAAACCAATATTGTCCCCTTCAAAGTACTCCCAATCACTGATATAATACGCACTCATATTCGTTAAAACACTTGCGGCGGCACAAGTTCCTCTCTTGCAGTATGGTCGAAAATCCGTGTCCCATCAGAGTACTCTTCGTTTTCGGGGGTAACAAGGAGAAGAGTCACACCGAATATATAATGTCTGGCGGTGACGTAACGACGACGGTTTGCAGTTTTTAAATCCCAAGGATAAAAAATGAAACGTGAGCTGATTGAAATTCAAGAGTTGTTTGCCCACAATTCTTGTCGTTTTTTTTTTTTTTTGTTTAATTAACTCTTGTACATTTCCTAAGCCGCACTTTTTATTCGCTGTAACGGCCTGGTGATAATGAATAAGAACCGACGACGAACTGTGGCATTGTAAACGAGTAGTCGTCGAACACTGCAGACCATCGTGCGATTGGACTGTATCGTTTAAATATACGTCGGGAAAACTGAAAATAACGCGGAGGCGATAAATCTCGTAAATATTTTTTTTATTTTTTTTTCACGCCTTTATTCAATACGTGGTAGTGATGCGTGGGAATTATTAATATTTTCATTCTCGTACACGGTTTACAACGATTTCGGTACACGCGCCCGCGAGCGAGTGTATAATTATTACGTCGTCGATAACCGTCTGCAACGTGTGCTCAATATTGACTTTTAACGACGAGAAACGAACACGCGGTTGTTGAAGAATTAATGGAGAAAAATAAATGTGAAACGAAAACAAAATAATAGCGTACGACGAATCGAATGCGAATTTCCTTCGATTTTTATTCGGTTTTCAAGTGAATGACGATAACGCGCGAGTGGGAGTATTATTTTTTGGTTATTATTCGTCGTACACTCACAATTCCAATACGATATTATGAATATCTCTTTTTTTAGCGATTCTTTTGTTACAGGTAAGAGAGTAATAAATAACATTTGAATACAAATAATTAGCTATCAATTAATATCGTTTAAATGTACTCTTTTAATAGTCATTACACGTTGAGCAATATTATTTTGGAATTAAAACAAAACAAGTAATTATTTATGCATTCGAAGCGTAACACAATAATATTTATAAGAGCGGAATACAATTAACAATTATACTAAACCTACGGATAACCGATTACATTTTTATACAATATTTTTAACTTCACTTCGGATTACCAATAGACGCAAACGAAATTTTTGTATTTACAATTTAATATTAAGAGTGTATAAAATTCCGATTAACTCCTTTATATTATTATTATAATTATCATCATCATCGTCGTAATTATTGTTGATAATATTATGTCGAATGTTATTTCTGATAATGTTCTAAAAAAATAATTGCTCGCGTAATGTTTACCGACGTTAAACTTGTCAAATGATTGCGCGTTTTCCAATGCGATTATACTCGACACAGATGCGTTAATTTGTCGCTTATACTCGTGTGTGGCATGGTTGAGCGAATTGATAAAACCAAAATTAAAATTTTTAACTAATTTCCGTTCGCAATTCGCGTCGATTTGCGTAATTTTTTTTTTAATTCGGATCGATTAGTTTAATTTCGAATACTCGTTTATTCGTCATTTTATCAAAACGCATTCGATGCGAACGCAACAATTACGTATTATGACGAGTGAAATTTCAGATTTCGTATAAATTTACAAAAAAAAAAAAAAAATGTATCCATTTTAATTAATTTTTCTTATATATGAAAAAAAAAATATGTATATAAACGCTTATTGCGTTAACTGATATACTCGAATTGATTTTTAACTCGGTTAAACCAAAAAATCATAAGTATAACTACCAAGCGGCCTCGTTTATAATTAAACAGTTATCTAATAAATGACGTGTATTTAAGAAATATGAAATATATTATTTGAAAACGTATTTTTTTTTTTTTTTTTACCGCGCTGTGTAACGACAATAATTATTAGTTATTACTATAAAGTTATAAACAGACGAGGTCGTATTATATACGGCGGCACGCCCCGGCCAGGACGACTAATAAACATTATTGCAAATTCCCTAACACCCACCCCGGTGTTACGACCTACGGAAAAAAAATTCAAAATCATTTTCTTCTAAACGTCGTAAAATCGATCGAAAACAGCTACGGGAAAAAAAATGACGTTTACCACACGCAGAAATAAATAATACGTTTTTTTCGTTATATAAATAATAAACGATTTTTCCCCCTATCGAAAATCCGCAATAGCGTGTGACGGTCTCAAACGTCTCCTCGATTACGTTATAACGCGGTATATGTTTAAAAATATTTTTTACAAAAGAACAGTTTTTTTTTCTTTTTACGCACCGAGTTTCTGACGAATTTTTTTCACACAATTGTTCCAAACACTATTCCAAAACGGTTTTCCGTCGAAGCGTTTCAATAATTTTACGATTTTTTCCAATAAATTTTCGTTCGAAAGTGTGCGCGGACGAGACCGAGTAATTCCGCAGCTACCTAATAACATATTGTTTAGCACTCGGGGGATTCCGTCCCGAGTCTCGCGCGCTACATCCATCGATCGGCAAGGCTCCAAAAAACAAAAAAAAAAAAAACGTCATCAAAATTAGTAAGTATCATCAAATAAGTAAGAATATAATAAATCGCAGGTTATCCAGAGATGTACGAGTGTATGTTATTACGCAAACGATATGAGAAAATAAAATATTATAAAAAAATAAACGTGACGGAAAAATTAGGACGTACCGTACGATTCGTTTCTCTCGATCGACGTCGCAATAATATTTATTGAATACGCGTTTCTTTCTGTACAATACGAAAAACACAACGTATTATTATTATTATTATTATTTTGTATACACGACAATAATATTTGTCCGGTTAGGATATGTTAATGGAAAAATAACGATTTCAACACCTCCGTTCGTATTAAAATATTATGCGGTTCGTTCGGTACCGCAGTGATAAACGTTACATTATATTACTAATTTTTCGAGAACGTTTTCGTTGATAAATGGGAATTTGTTGTAAACGTCGTCGGTATAACGAAATAGCCGTTTTTTATGTATATATATACATACGGGGAATTGAAGATTTTAAAGTAAGGCTTTCGAGCTATTCCAATCGACAGTCAAGATCGATAAACGTTTACGACGCGTCTCTTATTATACGCATCGCTGGTTGGAAATAATAAAAAAAAAAAAAAAAAATCCCGTACAAACGAAATATTAAAAAAAAAATTGCGTATAAAGCGTGGACTGCGACGAGAAATCGAGAGAACGGTTTGTTTATAGTGTAATGAAAATGTCATTCCGTCGTCATAGCATTAATAATATTATGATAAAATACTCGTAATGCGACGGACAGCAGACGACAACCGCCGCGATCGGTACATTACGAGTACCAATACATGCATTATTTGCGTAGTATTGAATAATATTAAACGTTTTATTGCCCGTGGTGGTGCTCATATTATCGCAAGTGTGTTCGTTTCAGCATCCGCACCGCTGCGGGAGTTTTACACAATTATTTTTAGGACGACGGCCGAAGTTTCACGAACGCTCGACGTAGTATATTCTTTTTCCACAATACGCTTCAAAATGAATTTTGAACAAAAAAAAAAAAGATTAGTTTTAATAATACCGTTGTGATTCTATTCGATACGAGCACAAAGAAAATTGCGTTTAAATCCGAATCGCGCTTGTGTGTGTGTGTGCAGCGCCTCGTAACAAATAAATTATTTTATTCCACGCACGATTGACGACGGCCGGGCTACTCTCGTCGCGGCTGTAACCGTATTCGACCGGCACAATAGAACCGTAAGCGTTAAAGTAAAAAAAAAAATAAATATATATATATATATATATATATTTATAAAACCACGAGATTTTTACGCACCACGAAGATATACCGTCGCCGTGCGGTCAAATCCACTGGCGTGCGAGCTGCCCGATGATCTATGACACGATGAGATCTATTTATCCCATCCCTGCTGTGAATTCCTTTTAATCGTCCCGTGCGTTATTGTCGGCAACATACGGCAGCTAGTTCTTTTTTTTTTTATATATATATATGTATATATTTATACGCTTTGTAGCACACACACGTCGTTAAACAGTAGCGAAATACAAAACGCGCAATAGGAAATTCTTGTAGCCCGTCCCACGTGTATTATAAACAAAAGTATATTTTAACGCGAAAGTATAAAAAAATCAAAAAAAAAAAAAAAATGATTTTTTATTATTATTATTATTATTAATTTTAGCTATCGGCTTTGGGACGTTGACAGTTTGTATTGGTTGTTCTTTTTTTTTTTACGCCGCTTTCGCATCTCGCACCGCACGGCCTATCTTAGTTATAACAATGGTGTAAAAACAGTAGAAAAAAAAATCGCCTCAGATGGACTCGTACAGTTATAAAATCTCGTCGTCTTTTTGTGATTTTTCCTTCAATTTATATATACGAGTATATAGGTAAATTTTCATTTAACGCTATTTTGGAATCGATTTCGGTGCGGCAGCTTTTATTTTTATTTAAACAAATTACTTTCCACGCAAAAACGTTATTGCACGTGTAAATACAGATCGTGTGTTTATTCGGAGCTCTCTTCTTTCCATACTCCGTGAAAATTGTTTTTACACAGTTATCTACACGTATTAAACCCAGTGTGTCATAACGAATTTTGTGTTTCTTTTTTTCCTTTTTTTTATCGTATCTGTAAATGACGTTATTTTCATCAAGTATTGTACCGTGCAGTGGACTGGAGCAAAAGTCAATAGTTACATAACACAATACGCTATTTAAAATTCGTTAATCGAATTTTATTTCACTAATTTTCTCCGACTGTTAAAAATCTTAAATCCGGTCGTGTTCCCCCTGTTCATCGTCGTTCTTACGCGGTTTTTAATTATTAATATTTTTAAAGACGACCGTAAAACATATTATGTAATAATTAGAATAATTATTATTGTTATTGTCAAAGTTATCAATGATAGTACTTTTTAAATATATGACGAATTATAAATTTTTCAATTTATATTTTCCGTTTAAAGATTATTTGAACATATTGATTAAACCACAATATTGAAAAAATCCGTATTAATCGCAGCGTTCAACTTTTTTGTTAATCAATCGTTATCGGACACAGGCACATAAGGTTTGACTCGTTGCAGGATTCATAGTTGATATAAACCACCGTCGTAGACCATTAACGAACTGCGTTATATTTCCCGTTTGCTGAGTACAACGATGCGCACCGGTAATTCGTTATATATATTATATTATATTCTTATTGTCGCTATGATATTATCTGACGAGCCTGTTATCACCACAGTATCGCCTCGTTTATACGTATAACACTCGACGCGGTACTATTTATTTATTTTTTTTCGGCGAAATATTTCAAAAGTTTACGCAAATTCGATTTTCTCTCCCCCCCCCCCACGCGATCATTGGCGTTGAGAAATAATAATAAACGCGTCCAAGGAAAGCGGAGAGAACGTTACAGTTTTTTTTTTCTATTATTCCGGTTTATTGATGAAAAAACAAATTTTCGATTGTTAGAAACGCCTTGGTAATTTTTTCAATAGAAAAACGTGATTATGAACACTCGGTGCGCCCCCGCCCAGCCGCTCGTTGTCGCGCATTTCGCCTCTTGCGCTCTACAGCGTTCTATTTCGACAAGTCGAATCTAATTGATGAAAAAGTGAGGAAAGCGCGACCACAACTGTGAAAAATGAAGAACTTACTCGTAACGGGTTCAGGCGGTGACCGTTATTAACGGTTAATCCTTTGCGTCTTTTGCACACGACTGTAGCGCGTGAAACGATGAACGAAAAAAAAAAAAAAGAAATATTTATATAAAGAAAAAAAAAAAACGCGTACGAAAGAAGCGAACGAACGCAAGACCGCGGCGATCCGATCCAAACGGCAACTGAAAACGACGAACTGTTGCGCGCCGGAGTCTCGTACGAGAACCCGTTCGTCGCCAACGCGGGCGGGAAGAGAAGGGGGACGACGACACGGCGGTGCAATTCGCGGCGGCGGCCACACGCAGCCTTTCCCCACCCGTACCCCACCGGCCGAACGCACATCGACTCGTCACCGCCGCCACTTGTCGCACACGCCGCGCCACTTGCGTGCGGTAAACACAAAAACGATACGCGCGATTCGTGTGTACTAACTCGAACGACCGACCGGTTTATCTCGACCGAGAAACGGGGGAGAAGACACTCGCGGGGCGTCTCCGATTTCCGAATTTTCGATGTGTGTAATTACTATTTACCCGCGTTTTCCACACGGATTTTTTTGTTTTTCATTATTATTATTATTATTATTATTATTATTATTATTATTATTATTGTTATTATTATTATTATTATTATTATTATTATTATTATTGTTATTATTATTATTATTATTATTATTATTATTATTATTATTATTATTATTATTATTATTATTATTATTATTATTATTATTATTATTATTATTATTATTGTTATTATTATTATTATTATTGTTATTATTATTATTGTTATTATTATTATTATTGTTATTATTAAAACATTGTGAAAACGGAATAAACGCGAATATTAAATCGGGAAAATTGTTCTCTATATTAATAACGTGTAAAGCGAGAATTTCGTGGGGAAAACGTTCGTATTTATTGTCACGTGCGTAATATGATATACATATATGACGGGAAAAACGAGACGGACATGTACGGGACGCGGACAAAACAAGAGTTTTGACGAGAAGAAAAACGTATTATACCGGCGTCAAACGCTAAAGCGATGGCGTGTATGAATTTCGGGAGAGATTACAAATGTATGTGTAGTAGTAAATAGTTTTTTTTTATTGAAAAACGCGTTGAAACGCTATAGGACGAATTTTCGACTCTTGAAACGCACATTTTCACTTTAAAAAAAAAAAAAAAATTTTTAAAACACATTTAGAAAGTATACTACTCGAATTTTTTATGTTCGGTATATATTTGCTTATTGTATGAAATAAATATGTTTATTTATTTTGTATTTAAATAATTAAATGTAATTATCGTTTTAGAACGGATCGAATGAACGCTTGCAATAATCTTATCCGTCCGTTTTAAATTGAACGTAAATAATAATAATAATAATAATCGGCCAATAGAAAATAACACTTAGTGTTGGACACTGTAAACGATATTGTAAACGTATGAAAATCAAACGTACAACGTAGCTATTAAAGATTGACAATACCTATTGCCGATGTAGGTATTTCGTATAGGAGGGAGAACGAATTTTTTTTAGTTACGACACGGCCGGTCTAAAGATCGGAAAAACTCTAACGAAAGAACAGAGTAAATTGAGCTGTATGAGGCGAAAATATGGACCACGGTGAAAACGGAAACGATAAGGATTGAAACATTTTTAAACACGGCGCTGCAAATTCCTTGTACGGAAAGAGTTAGAAAACGAAAATGTTTGTACACGTACGCGAATAATGAACGTCGCGTCATAACATATTTTTCTTTTTCGCCTTATATCTATGTCTGAGACTCTTTGTCGAAACCAGTAGTAAGAACAAAAAAAATTTAATTCAACACAACAACCCGTATGTTTTTCATAATACTCTTTGGCCTACTATTTATACATAATGTTATTATTATTATTATTATTATTATTATTTCCACAATGATACGAATCATACGTCGATTTGTTTTAAAGAAAAAACGAAAAAATTGCAGAGGAAAAGTTTATCTATAAAATATATACATACATGTATATAAATATATAATATATATTTATATAAATATTAAGACGCGACGAGAACTATTAATGCACCCGTAGGGCTGACGCGCTGTTGACATTTATCCGCGAACGTTCTGACAGAAACCGGGGCTAAGACAATTACGAGAAAAAAAAATAATAATAATAATAATAATAATTGTTTATTTACACCACGCATTTCATTTGGTCCGGCGACACCATAAATAATAAAATTATGCTGTTCGTTTGGAAAATAATGTATTTATATTTACAAGTCATTCGGATGTACTGCGTTTGGAAAATCATCACGGCCGATTCTTTATCGTTTTACTCGTATAGTATTCCTTCGAATGCATTTTGTCCATATCATACTTGTACACACATACTTCGGTGATCGTTTCGAATCGTTTTACACGCTCCAACGATCTGGATTATTGAAACAAACCCACACATTCTTTCGCTATATAATATTTATATACATATATAGTTTCGGTTAATAAATTGATCGAATAATCGGATAAATCGGATATAAACACATGACTTTTAGATTCAAAAACATTAAAAAAAATATATATTAAAATCGCGCATTAAAAAATATACTTTTTTTCGGTACGATTTTTTTTTTCGGAATACATATAGATTTTGTTAACTATTTTCTTATTATTATCTATTATATTTATTGCGTTCGCGATCTCTGTGGTGCTGTCATGAATATTGAACGAAGAATCGACGCGGATTTAAGTAGTTTCATCGAAAATTTATATAATTTTATAAATGATTAGTGATTACTGATTATATTGCGTAAAATTTAGATGTAATAATCAAAGTGACAATACAATCGATTAAATGTCGTTTTTAAACGCGCGGAGGTTTTTTTTTTTTTTTTTTTTGATGGATTTAATTTAATTTATACAAGACGCGTTGACGGTATTTTTAACTAAAATCTCACGTTGTCTGTAAAAAGCAGTAATATGCGATCGTTTGAAATTGATCATAGCGCGTTCAAGTCTTACGATACAGAACTGTGCAAAAACCTGCGACGATTAACAAATATTTATTTTTACACCGCACGCCGTTTACGGAATTGTCACAAAAAAAAATATATATATATATTATCACATAAACGCATAAGAGTATTTTTACTTTTTTGCTAAAGTCATTAGGTATTAATATAATGAATATTCAAAAAATTGTACACGTTTCGCGGATTTCGTTTTGGCGCACAATATAAACGGCACGAGTTCTTTGGAAAAATACAAAAAAAAAAAAAGAAACTGTTTAATAAAGGTTAACAAGAATAATCGTGTGAATTCGATTAATTATTATTACCGATCAAACTGACATAACTCGCATAAGGTATGAAAAAAAAAAAAAATAATATTTGTTCTCACGAAATACAATTAGTGTAAAACACGAGGAAACTAACGCGTATAAATGTAAATGTATTATAATTTTCTCGTTTGTTTAAATGCGATAATTCGATCGATTATTACAACATTAAGGTGTTATAACAGCAGCCGTTACTAGCTGCAATAGTAGCGACAGTTCGAAACGCGTTTGAAAAATTAAGACATATTATGAAAACGTATTTTTCCCCCCCAAACCTGCGCATATATTATATAATATAATACACACGGGTTTGTACAAAAACAACACAATAAACCTGACACGTCTCGTGTAAACAAAACAATATCGTTCGAACAAAAACCGTAACGAAGTCTACTCTTACGTGTTACTTTGTAAGTATAATATATTAAACACAATTTGACTTTAAATATCCACAGAGTTTATCACAGCAGATTTCAGTAGTACTTTCGGTCCACGTGGCGTTATGTAACGCGAGTCTTCGTTCCCTTCTTTAGATATTTTGCCCCGCAGCGGACTCGGATTTCTATACGATTATTATTATTATTATTTTTCTAAATTGACGTATAAAAATACAATGTTTTTGTGGTTTTTTTCGGCGGGAATTTTTATGCGACAATACCGTTAATATTCGATTCAAACGGAAAATTTATTAATTAAATAAAACTCGAATAAATTATAATAATATAATATTAAACTGTTATAGGTACACGTATCGAAGATTTTTCCGTGTCATTTACTAGATACGTAACCGTATTTCGAAAAGAAAAAAAAACGATAACGCAAAGATCAATTTCATATTGTTGTTTTCCTTTTTTAATTTAAGTTTTAAACAAAACTGATATCATCGTAACCGTAAACAATCTCTAATTAAATAATTTACATTATTATTATTATTATTATCATCGTACAATTACTATAATGTAATGAAATATAATTGCATTATTATGCAAATATATTATTCAAATAATGATGACGGGTCACTAGAAAAGAAAAAAAAATTTAGGTAATATATTATAAAAATGCTTACTTTGTCTTCGTAGAACGCGATACTTTTTTTCAGATAAAACGACTAATGATGATGTAATTTTTTTTTTTTTTTTTGTTCTACGAATATGTTAAAATATATTATATGTATTCTACAAATGTCTCTACATTGTTTGAAAATGCGCGAAGTTCTTATATGCGAACCAAAAAGAAAAAAAAATTATTGCGTATACGTTTATAAAAAAATGAAACCAACGGTTTTCAAGTGATTCAATACGCGTTTTAAATAACCGCAAAATGTCATACAATTTGTATCGATATCATGTTATGTGATATCAAATATCGTTTATTTCAAATTTTACTAAATAGAAAATTCTTCGAAAATATTGTGTAATAATTATTATAACTGGTATAGTTTTGTGTTGAATTTTAATATTTAATTAAAAATTCTAAATCGATTCCTCCGTTAAACGTTTTCTTTTTTTTATCGCCATTAAAAATTTAAACAACACAATGATGTACCGCCGACCATGTACCGACCGTGCGGGTTTCATATTATAATTCAGAAAATGTGCGCACGTTATCGTTGAATATTACAATTTATGGTATACTCGCATATTATATTACAACTAAAATATTAGGAAACCTAGTTGCGGCCATCGCATACGATAATTTATTACGTTTCACTTTTGTTTACTATGAAAAATTTAAAATTTAAATTGTATTCGTTTAATTTTTACGTACTACCAAGGAAAATATAAAAATAATTTCATAAGAGTCCGTTCGGGAGACATTATATCGTTTTTTCACGCACCCGAAATCGAAACTGGAGGACTCCCGATGAGAATCACATAATACGAACGTCGAATCTTTGCAACAAAGACATTTTTAGGCAAATATTAAATTGAATATCATATCGACGACGACGATTAGTTGTCGATGATAACTCCTTTGGGGTTCTTTCGTCAATCGTGCGCACATACAGATAAACCCGTTGAATCTTCCCTGTTCAATTTTAAATCGACGTTTTATTTTATAAAAACATTGACTGTATCTAACTACGAGCCAGACGTAGAATTATTCGAGTGAGTCTTTCCGACTTCTCGTATATATACTCGTATATATATTATGCTATTTTTTTGCATGAATTTTATGGAATCTTCATCGTAACTGTTTTCTTCGTAGAGAATCGGAATTTGGTGGCGATTGCGAACGTGAACAATAATAGCGTTGAACGTGTTTTAATATAATAAAAATATTTGAAGTCGACGTCTTGGTCTCGTAACACGCAACTCGTACGCAGATGAAATCGTTATGTGTATTTAATCACAGACATATATGCGAGATAATACAAGACGTGTGGATTACTGTTGTTGAGCTGACCGTGTAAACGATTGAACTCATACAGTTAGGTAATCACGAACGGATATCTTCTAATGGCACATCAAGACATTTCAAGACTATATATAGGCATATGTATGTATAAAATTATTATTGTAACGGCTCGGTCAGTTTCGCATTTCGGCGAACCGTCTTTTATATTCGTCCGAGGAATGATTGCGTTATACGCGTGCATAGAACGTATCATCATATTCATAATATATATATATATATATATAGTAATACTACAACCTACAGCAATAATTATTATTTACGTCGGATTGTGTTTCGATTTTCTCTCGATCTCAATCACGCATCTCGCGTCTCGCAATAAGTCTATAATACTGACGGATTTGATCGAGGACCGTTCGAAAAAAGGAACGACGGGTCGTCGAGACAATACGCGCCTGCAGATCGACGGTGTCGTCGAAGCACAGGACGAGAATAACTATCACGTGATGTAACTACTAAATTTAATAAATTTACACGCGGTGCAGTTTGTAAGGCGTTTAAAAGCATCCCAATAACGTATTTAATAACACTTCTCGGTTAAAGTGTTCGTATTTGTAATCCGAATGTCTTTTTTAAATATAAAATAAATATTATTAAATTTATCGAAATCAACGATCCTCCTCTACCGATCTCCGTCTAACAACTATTATTCGTCCTTTTTTTATTTACAATTAAAATTATCTAAATAAATTCCCAACGGCCGTTGTTTTTCAAAAGTGACTCAAATAGCTAATTTTAATATTACACTATTCGATTATATGATTATAACGACTCGAATATTAGATTTGTAATAATATTTCGTGTACATTTTCGCGTAATTATTCCGTTTTAGTTTGAGCCCACGAGTCTTTTAAACACGAGTACGTATTACTTATTTTTGCAGTTACTGTTGCTGTTTATTTTTCAGGTGAATTACTTACAATATTATTTTCAATTGTACTTATGTTCTTATTATACCAATACGATTTTGTCGTTTTATATTATAACAGCCAAAACGAACGACATTCCAGTGAGAGTGTATTCCGTAGAGAAACAAGTCAAGCGTCTATTATTAATTTCACTTTTTTTTTTTTTATATATTCGCAATTATCGTTTTATATTTTACTCATTTATCAGAATAATTTGTTATATTTTGTAATATTATATATTATTTTTTCTATTATTCAATAATTTTTCGAGCCAAAACAGCTTATTTTTTTATTATTATTATTTCTTTCATATGCTGTGATTTATATTTTTTATATCGGTCAATTTTACCGGCAAAATATCGAAAATATTTTAGTCCTATTTTTCTACACACACTTTTAAGTACACACTCGCGCGATTAATCGACATAAACATTTTATTTCATTTTTCGTTTTTGCTCTGAAGACCGTAACAATATTTTGGTTGTGTTCTAATATGTGACGTACCGTCAAAATTGACCTACTAGATTATTAATCGTCGTCCATAACATGTGACCTACTATAATAATATTTTATATTAAATTCCCAACGATAAAGTAAATATATTGATTGGCTGACTTATAAGTTTCTTTTATATAAAAAGAACCATGTCGGTTATGTTATACGCACGTTAAAGTTATTCTAATTGCCCGTCAATTTGTGTTTACGTATGTCGCGCGACGAACGTGTGCTAAATATTAGGTAAATTATTATTATTGTAATTTATTTATTTTTTTTTTTTTTATGAGCGTTACTTGATAGAAATGTCTTCAAAGAATGCATATTTCAATAGAAATATACAAATCTATGACGAATTAATGCGTATCAAATTTTAACAAAATAAACAGTTATTACTCCAAATCGAGTAAAAATAATTAACGAAATTAGATGTGATGGAAATTTCAAGGTAAAAGCGATATGTAGAAAGGGGAAAAAATCGTAACTCTAATAAATCTGACAAAGAAGGTTATCGTCCTATTAATCATGTTCCACGTACGTATACGGTGATCTGAATGACAAACGCAATAGTCGATTAAGCTTAACGAAAATAATGAAAGTGATACGTTTTTAGGTGTGTATAACGTCAACTCAACGAGCCCAAAAACACATTAATTAATTAAAATAAATCAGCGATGTTATGGATCGGTTAAAATTCATGCGGAAATGTTGTTGTGGAAAAAAATGGATAGTGAAATAGGCGTCATAATTCAAATCCTCACGAATCCCTGTTTCGGAGTAAAAGAAAATGTGCAGGAGACATACAACAAAAGGCGAAGAAAGTGACAGAGAAAATGACGAGGAACGCGATCAACAAGTAACAAGTAAGAAATCATTAGAATTGTATATAAGAGGATTTTGTTGGCAACACGATAGTGAAACGATGCTTGAACGACGTTATTATTTTTTTATAGTAAACGAACGTGACAGAGCAACTTTGCCACCATTAATTCAAGCAGAAGTAGAAACTAGTTCAACAGTATCCACTGCAATGACGAATGGAGAGCCTACACGTGTGTATTTATGACCACGATAAAAAAAAAACTACCAGACAGTATAAACCATCAACAAAATTGTGTTGACCCAATTTACTCTTGTGTGTGCACACACACACACACATACACAAAACATCCAAATTTATTATAGCGCGATACTAAAAAGATCGAAAAAATTACTAAATTTTAAATAATGCTTAATATTCTGTATGCTCAATAGACAGTTTCAGGAAGAACTATTGACGTTCCTATTGCATCCTCCAAATAAACATACAATCTTTAAAGAACATTTTCAACACCGCAATTCTTATGGATATGACAATTTGCCGAAAAAAGTCACGCAACAAAATATTTTCCGCATTATGAGAAAACCGTGTATCGACAAAGTACTTATATGAATACGAGGATTTCATTTTAGTAATATTTATAAATTCAATGGCGCACGCGAATATAAAACTGCTTTAAGGTATTCCATTAAAATGTAATTAAATTTAAAAAAAAAAAAAAACGTCCCCGTTGAAAAACTTGTGTTAGAAATACCACATATTTGCGCTAATAACTAAAATATTTTCAAATTAAATTTCTTAATCAGAAGTGATGTGATTAATACACGTAAAATCGACGGTCTTATAATAATAAATGATACTCGAAAAATATAAATTTATGTCGTTAAATCAATTATTATTATGAATCGAAAGAAGTGACGTATTTTACTACATTCGCATTAGAGTTTCCTTTTTTCTTTTTTTTTTTTCTTTTTTATGCGATTTAAATATCCGCATTGAACAGAATCAAAATTTTAAGAGACATTTTTTTTTTACGTATATAAATAATACGATACGCGCGTATGGAACAAAATGAAATCGTTCTGCAGGACGAGATGACAATATGCCGTGACCCAATTTTTAGCCATTCGGACAATGCCTATACGTGAATAAAATTAACCGGCTAATTATTATCATTTAAAACGGAACGTTATTTAAATTGTTATTGTGCGCGTGTCGTTTCAGATACACTGCAGACAACGGGCCAACAGGAAAGGGCGTATAATATATAATAATAATAATAATAATAATAATTACGATTTAGGTGCATATCGTACGTATAGTATAAACATTTCGGCAGGAAGACGCTATTCCCCCTCGTTTCAAACACCGCGCACACGTATTTTACAATAATATATCACTGTATATCACGACCGTATATAATAACATTACATTGTGTCGTTTATACAATTTATACCAGTGTCGTTTTCCGTAGTAAAAATTCGATTACGTATATTTCCAGGATACGTATGTTCCACGTACAGCTGAATAACCCGTCGCTCGTGCGCGCAGTCTTGAACGAAAAAACGCGTTGAAAAACTCATTCGATTCCCTTGAAGAATACATTCACCGATTGCCAATGATGTTTTTGTAAGCATAATAGGCTTAGAGTTCGGAAATTTCTAAAATCAAAAAAAAAAAAAAAATTCGCCAAACGATATTTCTTTCTTTTATAACCGCCAATCCATCCCGTCGTATAACGCGTATTTTCTCATCGATAAACGTTGATAGCTTCTCTCGTGGTCCAATTTCGTATATAAAAACGGCAAAAACGAGCGTCCGGAACAAAAAAACTAAAAAAATTTTTTTTTTTCAAGTCATTGATGGTGAGGATTTAAAAAACCAGTCGATTCCCCTAAACAATAAATACGCCACTGATAAAATGTACACTCATATAAATACGTCGCGTATATAAAGTAAACGTAGTGTTTGTACACCGCAACAAGGTCACCACCAGTCCGATAACTGTACGCATACAGAAGCAATTGCGATCCGTTCGCAGCCATATAATTATTAACATACCGCGGCGGTTACTTATTATTATACTTACGTGGTGTCTATACATTTGCGTACTGTTTATTCGATAAGTCTGCTGTTAGAAACGTTAAATAGCAGGTCAATATAATATATAGAAACAGGCGAAATATTATTAATAAAAAATAAATAAATACGATACACGTACGCGCGTAGTCCGATGAACTTTGACGAAGGTAATCGATAAATAAGCCGTATATAAAAATCGTATAAATTATTTATAAAAAGAGAATAAAAAATTATTACAAAACGGTTTCGATACGCGTAGTATATTAATATTCCGTGCGAGTCACTGCATACTTGCACGCTGCCGGAATCGCAATATATATAAATAATATATTCGAATATACTTAACAAAAACTATTCCGAATAATTTTAGAATATTTTTTATTTCAATAATACAATAATTATATAATTATTATTATTATTAAATAAAATACCTGTATAGTGGAATCGATGTGCGTTTTAATCGTTTTTTTTTCGTGTTTTGTAAATTACAAAACTATAATAATAGTAAATTAATACGTTAATAGTTATAGATAGTATATCAAATACCTACTCGTTTTTTTCCTCCCTGAAATAGTGACTTTTTACGTTTAAAAAATAAATGAGTAAAATGATCAATTGTTTTTTTTTTTTTTTGTAAAACTAAATAAAGAAGCTTTTTATAAGCTCTCAATGATACATTTTTTTTTATTATTCATCTAATATATCATTCGTATTACTCTATTTAATAACTCGCGAATATATTATAATAAAACAATTTAAACTATCGAGTACATATAATAATTTAAAAAAGAAAAGTTAATTAGGGAAAAAAAGTGAAATAACAGTAATCGTCACTCGTCTGATGAAAACGCGCGCGAGCTCTCGCTCTAATTACACGCATGCGATAATATTCTGTAATTTTGATTATTGCGTCACGAAAATTCATAAATATCCATAAATTAAATTTTTTCTTTTTGAACATTTGACATTACTATTTTATAATATAAAATAGTAATTTTCGAGATGCGCCTATATTAATTTTATCGTTATATAATACATTATAGCACAGCCTCCGTCGAGTACAAAATAATATAATACGATATATTGTTATAATATATTACGTAATATTATTTTTTAAATATTTTCGAGCTTTAAAAAGTATGCCGAATACCTTGTAAAAATTATATAAATATAATTTTCGGAATGCATACGCACAAAAATTTGTATCGATTAACGTCAAAAGAACAATTTAAAATATATTAACAACACGTGATAATAGTTTGAATTCTTCAAAAAAAAAAAAAAAAAAAATATTATGTTCGAAATTAATTATAATTTATAGAATACTTATTTGTAAAAAACTAAAAAAAAAAAGAATGTACAGTTCAACACAATGCGCATTCAACACGTCCGTTAATGTCGGGAAAAAAATATATAAATTTTTTTTAAGACTACAATAAAAAGATATTACGTAAAAAAAGAAAAACGTATATTATCGTAATCGCATCGCTTCAAACGGATTGTACTGCACTGTATATTATATTGTATACATTAATCATTTATCCCGGAAATATCAGCCTAGATTCGCGTGTATTCGATAAGATCTGTTAGATGGAGAGAATAGTCATTAGAAGAAACAATTTAACAGCCACCGGACCGTCGATATTTTCACTCGTTTATACACCGTTGCGAACGATTGTATTTACTATAAACACGTCTCGTAACTATTACATTTTGTCCGGAAGCTGCACACTACGCGCGTTAATTATAAAAATAAAACGTTATACGCGTAGATAGACGTACAGTACGGATACGAACTACACGGTGCACACCTTCGTGTACGATGGACATTAGCAATATTTGCGAATTACCAACACGTCAATCGTCGTTCGCGCAATGTCAGTTAATTTATGTTAGACACCGGCGCGTGTGGCGTGAAAATGACACGCGTTTGCTTTATAGACGACCGAAGGGATGCGATGAATTTAAAAGTCAACGATTTTCCAGGAAAACGCCGATCGACCGCGGTACAAATATACCAGAACACTTATATTTTAGACGTTTTACGATGGAATACCGTTCGAAAACTGCGCACGTGGACAGCAGCGCAGAGCGATCCCGTAATCGTCGTAACTGTAGCTTGTTTTTTAACGATACAAAGTGGGTAGAAATATAGTGTGAACGAAAAATTAATACTATTCATGAAAACCGATTAGATATCTTGATTTTTTTTTTAATATACGTTACCAGTAGGTAGAAACACAGAAGAAAGTCGGGAGGTCCGTCTGGGTCGGTCACAATATGTGCATAACGTTCTAATTACACTCAATAACCTTGATGGATACATTTTTACACTACCGTTTTCTCCGTGTACAAGTTTTTTTTTTTTTGTTTCAAATACAATAATCGCATATAAGAAAACGCGTGTAAATACGTACGCGCGTGTCGCGTTGTGCCGAAATAACGAAATAAATAAACCTTTAAATCGTTTCTCGGCCGTAATCTGAAGGCGAAAATATCAGGAGCGTCGTGTTGTATATACGGTGTAACGCAATTCATAAAACTATGCGCGCGAAACGGCGATTTTTATTGCAGCCTTATGTCCACATTACACGCGCCTGCCCGTACGACGCAAATGACATTTCGTCGTGCACGCTATGAATAGACACATTCGTTAAGCAACGGCGAAATTCAAAACTCTTGAAAAAATCGCTAATTTTCGCATTGAAAAAAAATATTGAACGACAACGCCGATGGCGGCGATAAGTGATTTATTTGAAATTCGACCGGCACGCGTTTTCTTTTTTCGCCGATCTATTTTTTTTCCCCCTCAAAAATATTGCGTATGAAAAACTTCATTGACAATACACGACAATTATTCTGTTCCCCCGTCCCCAATAACATTCGGTCTTTTTTCCAATAACATAACCGACGTGATCGCGAACGAAACTCGTCCGCCCCGAATACACGACTCCCTCGAGGACTTGTCAAAAACGCAATCCACGGTTCGTCCGAAACGTGTATCGTCCATCTCCGTTTTGAACACATCCCTTCACATTCGTACACGTACTATATGGCCAACCGTACAATATGTCGCCCGAGTGAACGTCGGGAAAAGAAAACGGAAAACAATATTCGAAACACGGCTTTTTTTTTTTTTCTCGAATTTCGTATTAAATTCATAAATAATTTCAGTGTTCCGAAGTGTTTTTAAAACCGACGCGCCCCATAATGCGACTCGGTACATCTGGACGCCCCCGAGCGTCGATCGCCTTCTCTTTCTAAATACGCCACTGGACTCGTTTCCGAAAACACATACCGGCGGTCGTGCGTGCGTGCGGAAAGTCTCGTGGAATCCAGTTTTGAAAAAGGAAAAAAAAACCACTCCGAACGCTCGTGAAATGTCAACAACAATAATCACGTGTTATTTTAGAAAACACTTAAACACACTTGTTGCACGTTTTACAAATGGATGGTAAACACAAGTCTATTCGTGTCTTCTCCGAATAGTACGTTTTTTTCACATATATTTATCCGGCCGGTTCCGCACAGACTATGCACACTTTCAAATCGAAAAAACACTACGTCTATAGGATGTATTTATCAAATTAATAAATTATTAAAGCGAATTAAAAAAAAAAAAAAAAAGGGGGAAAGTATAATATTTACATATTATAATATTACCTATATATATATATAGATGGTCGCGTAATATTCAAAAAAAAAAAAAAAAACTAGTAGAAATTCATTGATCTTTGAGATTCAACTAACGTATATCTTTGAATTTTCGCTTGTGATTCACCGCGCGATGATCGCTGTAGAATTGGAAAGTCGTCACGCGTATTTCCATATTTGTTTGTTTTTTTTTTTTTTTTTAATATAATCACAGAATAGGTAAATGAATAAACATATACAACGTGCCCGTCGTTTGTTTTTAATTTATTCCATACACAAAACTAGTGTAAAAATAGTAAACAGAATCTACAACGTTATTCGGCTGTAATAAAAATTATATAAGTAGGTACCTACAGTTATGTACTATATAATAATAAATTATTTACATAATACAGTTATAACTACGTGTTATATAATGTGATTGTGTTGATCGTAAACATCTGGAAAACAACTAGGTTTCTTTTTTTTTTTCGAAAATCGAATTCGTTCGATTATTATTATTATAGAAATTTGAAAATACGTCCAAACGGATATTTTATTTTCGGAAACGAAATTCCAACTTTTCATAACAATAATTTGTTATATTTAATTTTAAGTTAAATATATTTTAGACGTTTAACTTCGATTTTTTTTTTTTTTTTTTTTGTTTATGTGAGACCGGTATTACATCGTTAAATACGCAAATATATCGTGTACACGAGCTGATGATTTCCCATTCAAATATCATTGGATATTATGAATGGATATTCAATGAAAATATTATTGTTTTATTGCCCGTTACAGGATAAAATGATAATAAAATCATAACCGAATACGAATATTTGATTTAAAAAAAATCCGAGGTGGACATACATCTCAATCTTCGCCCGTTAACACGCGCCACTGGCGAAGAATATATTATTAATTCCCGTGGATTCTCGTTCCTATTACAATAATTACTCATTAATGTTTTTGTTTTATATAATAACAACTGCACATATATATATACGTGACTGTTTTTCGTCGATTGCTTGCAAATCCCGTCATCGTTTTCGTACATTATACGTATACCGTTATAATGTACAGTTTTATGTAGAACACGAGGCCTAAACGTTTATATAAACGTATTGTTGAAAAAACGAGAAAAGAAAACAAACGTTTGTCTCCGTACAACTATCGTCCGGGCCATGACAACAAATCAAATGTGGGACGGGAAAAAAATACTTCTTGACTAAAAACGAAAATAATAATATAAAAAAACACTCGACGCTCGATTGTAACTGCGCGTCCTGTACGTATAGACTACCACGCGAGTGTTACACCGAGTATTTTTTTGTTTGTTTTTGATCACTTGTTCGAAATGCGACGTGGTGGTATTGTCGTATATCACTGCAATATCAACAGTATTGTGGCCAGTAACGTTGTGTATGGTTCCGGGATATTGGAGAGTGGACAGGAAAAAGGGAGCAGAGACTGAGTGTGGCTGACATGAGAATTCTAAGAGGGACGTGTGGAGTAACCAAGAAGGATAGAACATAAGAAATAAATACGTATAAGGGATAGTTGTGTAGAAGTGGCGTCTATTGTGGAGAAACCGAGTGAAAATAAGTTGAGATGGTTAGGAAGTGTTGGGCGCGGAGAGCTGATCGTCAGAGGTGTAATGGAAAACGGGAAAAAGTCGACGGTGAAGGAAAAGTGAGGATAGACGGATTTGAGACTGATATGGAAATAGCTGGTGTGAGAAATGTATAAGAAGTGCCTTATATGGGATGTGTCCAATTCCGTGTATTGTTGTGAGTGTAAGACGAAGAAGAAGACGATTTCATTATTTCATATGCTGCAAGCGACTCGGTTCGTTTAGAATTCATCAAATAAAGAATCATTGTTTGCTTAAGAATGACCGGGACACTTACATAAATCATTATTATTATGGAAAAACGATCCCGAGAAGAGCTTTGGTGTGATTTAACTTTTAGCCAAAGTGTTCCGTTTAATTAACAAAAATGTTGTACAACGATTACGGTCTACGAATTAACGAAACATTTCTAACAAGTTCTCGTTTTTTTTTCCTCTATAGAAATATGACGCGCACTAGTCAAACGAAATTTTCTACTCAAATGATACAAAATATTATTCGTGAATTGTATTTTTATTACATAGCCACACAGATAGTTCGTTTTTCGACGAACGGACGAAAATCGTTCACGTTTATATATAAAAAAAAAAAATTCTTATAAATAATCGCAATGATTTTAAATAATTCTCATTTAGTTTTTACTCGGTTTTTTTGAAAACTAAAAGCGTGTTGTTTAGCGTTAATTGTTATTAAAAAAAACACACACACACACACCGATAAATTCGATTATTATTAGCGCGTTAGCCGCGGGTAGGACTGGTCGGAAACCATTCGCTGTGTCTATTTTAGACACAAACAGACGCCGTCATTACGGCGAGATTACACGAATCAAAGAAGACTGTATCGATTTATTGTAATGTTATGATCGACACTATCCAGACATGCGCTATCGGCGAAACATACACGAATTCTTTTTCCTTTTTTGTCTGCTGATTAATTATTATTGTTTATCAAACTCATTTAAGTTTACATCGTAGACGCGGGCGAATAAAACGTCTATGAATCGACCATACGCGCCACGCGTACGATAGTTAGCTTTCGTATAAATAACCAGTTGAATTAGCCGGAGCCACCTCGTCCACAATATTCATAAATATGCTACTTAAGAAATATAATTAAATAACACGAAAAGAGAAGAAGAAGAAAAAGTTTCAATTTCTAACAGCACGAATTATTTATTTAATATGAACTCTCGTTGTCACCTTGAACCATTGTGAACGACGCAGGAGCGGTCACAGGTTAACTCGTCGAAATGTTAACTGTCAACTTATTCCGTGTACTGTACATATATTTTTTTTTTTTGTCTCTAACAACATAAAAACGAAGTGTTTATTTTATAAATCGGCTTTTCCGATTAGTAGTATAATACGAGCGTAACATTTTTACCGTTCGACGTAAATAATCGTGACGGTTCAACCAGTTTATGAATATATGAGAACCGTTGTAGTTCCACACACACGCAATCTGGTCTTTGAAATAAGTCTTTGAACTTGTCGCGAGAACGTGTCGTACTTATTAACCGGAAAACGAATCGCCGTCTCCTTATACGAGAATTAAGAACGCGACTTATGTGCGTCAACGCGTTATGCGGAAGAAAATTGCAAAAAAAAAAAAAAAAACGTAATATTTACTGCGCGGGGTCGTTCATAATAATCAAAATGTCGCGATTTTCCGTCATTTTTTTTTTTTTTTTTAACGCGCCCGTTAAATACGTTCGACGAGACAACGACGACCAACTGCTGTTCGCGTTGAATTTATTTCCAATCTAATTGAATACTATCGGCGAACACAGTGGTCTATTAATACATTTTAAACGTTTTTTTTTTTGAAAGTATTCTGAACACAGCGTTTTAAACACTTCTGTTAAAAGTATTCCGAATACTATTTTAAAGCTCAATCGTGTTTTAAATAGTGCCTACTACTCTACACGATATTTCTTAGTACATACTTTTATTTATCCAACCGCATTTAATAGAACAATAATGGTTTTTGCACTTTCGCTCCAACGACGATGATAACATAATATTATGACGGTGTAATAATAAATAACTGCTCACATTCCTTTAATAATTATTTTATTGATAATTATTATCGATTAATAATAATCTCGGCGGCAAGTAATTAAAACATTATTTTATCTCAATAAGTAATAATCTCTCGGCATTTGGCGTTCGAACTCATACAAATAATCCCGAGTATATTAGTCGACTTCGCCGTTACATTTTATAATTAATTGGTATTATTAATTTACTTCTCAGTGTTAATTTATAAACGCGGAATTATTAAACTCCTCAAATATATACTACTACATGAGATTGCTGTTTGGTATTCGTATTGAGTGCTGAAAAGTAGTAAAAAAAAAAAAAAAAAGTAAATCAGAATACATCATATTCCGAATACTTTTTTACAAAGTGTTCCGGAATACGTATTCCCAAACACTTTAGAAGAATATTTCAACCCAAGTGGTCTGGGTGGTGTTCGTTCGGAAAACGGACGCGGGGGCGTATTTATTTCATCCCCTAGGGGAGGGGCGAATAGAAAATTCGAATAGTCGAATCTGTTGCCAACTTAGAATTATCGAAAAATTATATGAAAATAATGTTCTAAATAAAAAAAAATGTTTTATTACATTTTAGTTTTATTTCGATTAATTTCAATCGTCAGTAGATATAGGTACGTACACAAGTATCTAGGGGGGGGAGGTGGAGCGATCGCCCCTAACGCCCCCCCTTTGTATACGCCCCCCCGCGACGCCGTTTGTAGAACGTTTTGAAACGACGAGCCGTTCGGTCGGAGACATCTGTGGGACAAGAACGACCATCGAATCACCACTTCTTCTAACGTCGTTCGTAGATGTCGCTACGCGTATCGAATTTCTTTTTTTTTCCACTTCGAATCGCCCGGTTTGTTTTTTTACAAATGTATTCTGTAATGATATTCACATCGCGGCTGTTTCGTCGTCGTTCGTAAACGAAAAACGACAATAAATCGTAAAGATTACAGGGAAAAAAAAAGAAAAAAGAAACGGGCAAAAACCGATCGTCAGAAGTAGAGACGCGCGGCGGCAGCGGCGGCGGCTTTTCAGCCCGACGGTCGCGCACGCGCACTCGAGTCACCGCCGAACGTTCAAATGACCGTTATCATCCGCACCACACGCCCGCCCCGTGTTGTTATCCGAACGAAAACAAAAAAAAAAAATCACTCCCCTGAACAAAAGTTTTCTCTTCTCGCGTTTTTGATTTCTCGGTTTTATTATTATTATTTCACAGTTTTTTTTTCTTTTAACGTTTTCCACGTCGATCGCACAAAACACTGTTGGGGTAAGTCGACTCGAATTCGAGTGAAATATTACATTTTTTTTTTGTTTTTCGACTAAAAACGGTTTTGGGCACGCTCCCGACACACATTCCCTCGAATAATAATAATAATAATATCGGTCGAACGATTTACATTTTTTTTCCTACTTTGGCCGTTTCTCGTTTGCGTTCACGTTACTACGCACTTATTTCAAAACGGTGTCTTCCGATATGACCTCGCAGTGACCGTATTAAAAAACAAATGTACCACTTAAAACGTTTCCCGGTCCGTTATTTTATTTTATATTATTCGTTATTTCGTGCACTTTGCCGCTTTTCTTACACAAATTCATTACAACTCTCGTGGATTCAACTATTTTGTTTTTCCGAAACATACGTTTCGTTGTGTTATGCGCTTATAGATAACAATTATAATATTGTAAAGTAACGATGATTGTTTTATCGTAATATCGTGTGCTCGATTATCGGTTTTCATCGAATCAGTTTGGAAAATGTTTCATTAATATAGTAGAACTTCGATTAACTGTCACTCTCTGTTATCCGTCATCGGTCACCGCCGAAAAAAAAAATAATTAGGCGAATAAAACGTAATATTGCTGCTAAAAAAGCTAGAGAATCAAAAAACCAAACTAAAATTACAGATTTTTTTTTATAATATGTGTGGTATGTATGTTTATAATTTGTTATATGTAAGTATTTTTTTTTTAGAGTACACACACGTAAAAAATATAATAAATGTGTGTATGTATATGTATGTACACGTTTTTTTTTGCAAAATTTCCGTTAACCGTCTATTCAATTAACCGTCATAGCCCCCGGTCTCCCGACAGTGACGGTTAATCGAAGTTCTACTGTAATTAACTTGTAGTACAAAATATAATGTAAAAACAAGATATACCTAACGATGTTATCTATTTTTCGCTTAACATTATATCGATTTAGGTAAATTATTATTTAGCGATTTCTGTTTTTAATTTTATCAATGGATAATCGAATTCGAAACACAATCATTACATTGTATAGGCCGTAAACGCTAAACAGGTATTTAAGAATAGTTTTCTATGTATTTTAAGATTTTTTGAAAGTTTTATGTACTCACCTTTTTAAAAAAATACGATTTACGATTTTGACAAAAAAAATAAAAAATCAATCGTGTTTCAGGAATATTAACATAATTTCAAATGTTTTTAATCCATAAATGTAAATACGTAAATCGTGGTCTCGATTTCGTGTTAAATATTGAAATAAACGTAATTCTTGTTAGTACATAACAACCTGTATTTATCTGGGAGAACGAAGAGAAGAAATATAACGTGCTATGAGAATTAAAATAATGTACCACAAAAAGCAGTTGATTGTTAAATTTGGTTGAAACCTGTTATCTATATTTAACATTTAATATTTCCTTTTAACTTATTTTCATCTAAATTGAGGGTTATGACATTCGGCCGGTTAACCATCATCGATACAATATTATTGTTTGCAGTTTTTACATAGAAAAATATTGAAAATATTTTTAATTATCTATTTGTATAATTCTTTCTTTTCAGTTTTTGACAATGTGTTCCATCAAATGGTTGAACATTGATATTGACCAAATCGTGTCTGATTTTGAGTTGTGTTTCAAAACCAAAAATGATAATTTTATTAAAGAAATTAATCGACTCAGTGATGAAAAGTCGAAGGAATACGCAGAGAGAGTAAAAGAACATAAAAAGATATTAAGTATGCGATTTGATATTACTCGATTGTGTAATATTTTCTATAATATGTATTAATTTTTTTTTATTAATTAATTTGTCTTAGAACAACTGTCCAATATAAAGGATGAAATTAATGACAACCGTAAAAGACTTCACGATTTAACCAACAAATCTGATCATCAACAAGAAATATTACAATCGGAACAAAGTCGCTTAGAAACTATTGATAACGAAACTAGACTTTTGGAAATGGAAGAAACGAAATTGAAGAATACAATGAATGACACTAAGAGGGAACTAACTCAAACATTGGAAGGTATAACGATTTATTAATATGTATATTTATATTTTGTTTCATGAATTAATTTATTGTGTATTAGAAAAAAAAAGAGATATTAAAAAAATTAAAAACGATATTAAGGCATTTAAAACTGGAATAAATATATACGAGAAATATTTACAATTGAGTATGAATATTAGTAACGAAGGATTAAATACTATAATTACTGTTACAATCAGAAATTCTAAAAGGACCGCAAATTACAATGTTATTTTAAAAGAAACTGATAATGATTTTGACTGTAAGTGTATTTATAATTTTATTTTATTTAGTCCAATAAATAGGTTTTGTGCTGTATTTTGTACTTGTAAAATCTTATTTACGATTTCTATACTCCATTTATACACTTGGTTATAAATGAATATTTGTAGTATATTGTTATAATAAAGATGTATGTTGGAATACAATACAATAATAAATAATCATTTTGATTTTATCGGTATTGGTAACCCTAGCGACAAATTTGCTTAGACCAACAAACACAACAATAAAACTTGTATTAACAAATTATTTTAAAATTGACTTATTTATAATATATATATTATATCTCTTTTTTTTTTGTTCACGTAGTTATTGAGATCACGCCCTATACCCAATCGGTCAACGAAGCTGTATTGTTGTATAATCAAGATAAAGATATCCAAGGCCTGTTGGCTTTCTTGTACAAAATGGAAGATTAGTCCCTAAGGAATATTTTTAAATTACAAATATTTATGTGTCTATTCTGTATTATGTAATCGTATATTATTTTATTTGCAATGTGTATATAGAACTTACTTTGTGTTAATAAATAAATAATAAATTATTATTGTTGTTGTTGTTGTTGTAACCTAGTTATACAATTATGAGCACTGAGCACCATTGTTAAATCATTCTGATTAATGATGATTGCGCTGAATAATAATATTATCAAACTAGCATATCTCCATTGTACTCAAAATGCCACGTTTGGGGGTATTTTCAGTTTTATAATATTTACAAAACCGTACACACAAGCGTGCAAGCTAGTGTAGTTTTTGAAAATGTCTAAAACCGTTAACATTGTAGTTGATCATGTAAGTAAATTTAATAGTTTAGTATTTTAATTTACAAAATTTCCAAACAAATTAAACATACGTTTTATTTACAACATTCAATAACAATTGACTATTATAACGATTTGTTGAATTTTTGTATATTTTTTAATAATTAATAGTAGCGTTTTTATTATTATTTAATACTATATCAGATGCCGCCATATTTGTTATTATTGATGAATGACAGTGTGATTTATGACGTTTCTGGATACATAGGCGATATTTGGAAAATTATGGAAAAACGTCTGGATATTCGGTAGGTGCTGGTATATTTTTAATTTTAATTAATAATAATCCATATTTGAAATAATTTTAAAAAATAATCGTACATTGCGTGAGTATTATTATATTATATTGATAGTAATAAAATGTGTTGGTTATATTAATCGGAAGACAAGTGTAATAACTTTTTGTTATTTTCTATTTCGGAATTATTTCTAATTACTGTGATTTCGTCGGTCGGTGGTTTTTGCTCGGTGTTGACGACGACGACTCTCGGCGAAACCGCCTCATCGTTTCGACCACTTTCCGCATTCGTACCCCGGATCCGTTCGTCCGCTTGTATGTTGCGAGTAAAAATGTTGTCTTCTCCCACGATTATTCCTTGTACGGTGGCTATATTTTCTGACGGCCATGTGACCTTACAAAGTGTACTCAATTTAAGATTAATAATAAGACTAATAATAATAATGCGTGTATGTACAGAAGAGAATGAAGAAGAAAAATCGTTTTACAAAGTTCAGTGAATTAGAAGTACACGTTCCTTACTTCTTGCTGCTGTGTGATTGTGTCCGGCACGGGCGTTTTGTCCGGTTGTACGGACGGAAATATACTCTAAACACCGTGCAAACGAAATGGTTATTGTAACGTATATTTAATGTAGTAGCCAGTGTAAGTAAGATTAGCGCTAAATGAGTATTATATCGGTTTGTTTTCCAACAGGTCCATCCATGTCAAATGGATTAAAAATTTTAATTTACACGTGTCAGTGAGTGGTGAGACATAATTTGCTCCCATTTAAAAGAGGATACGAATTTGATGATTTTCGTCGTTTAAAATTTGTAATTTGCTATTATAATATATATAAAAAAAAAAAAACGACATAAAACGAATGGCTTTTTTTTTTTTTTGTCGTGAAGGCGCTTGGAAGAGGGAGTGTTATTTTCTGCCCTTCGTCTTGCACACTACACGAATCGTAGTAAAATAAACGTTCGAAACTTAGTGATTGCGATTCTGCAAACAGATTTAAATTCGTCGTGAATTTTTTTCATATTTTTTTTTATCTTAACATTTCCAATAACATTGATTATGATCGATTTTTTTAAATTTATAAAAAAAAATTGAAAACGTTAGGAAGTCATATTAGCGAAATTCACGACGAATTCATATCTGTTTTCTAAGTCTGTATCGCATCATTAGGTACGTGGGAAGTACAAAACGTTTATTTTCTAATGATTCGTGTGTGCGTCTTTGTCTTAAAAAGAGAAAATACTCGCTACCAATCCTCTTAAGGCGGCGTACCATGTGTGGTATATAATAGAACTCTTTAATATCTCTATAACGAACATAGCGAATATTAATAGGTTTACTAAAAATGTTTGATAAATGAAACGCTATGCGAATGAACGCTATTTATCGACGCTGAGTTTTTTGCTACTATGATTTTACACTCCCAACAAAAGTGGCCGAACTGCGAAAGTTTCGAAGATTGTCAATTTATATAACATTTCTTGTTTGGACAGTACAATCGATAAATGGACGTGAATTCGAGTAGAAAATAACGGTGCTTTTGTACTACGCATCTTCATTCGACAATTTTTTTTTTTTTTTGTTAAAAACGAAAAAACATTCGTATATGGAAAACGTCAAAAATATTTTGGATTTTTAAAAAATCCAACATTCATTAGCCGAACTCAAAGACGACATATGGTCGAATACTCAAGAGTGTATGGCGAAACAAAGACTGTTTTATAATAAATAAAATAGTTTCGAATTTTGTCCAAACGTTAGCAATTGTTTTGTAAATATTTCTGTCTCTCCCCCACCAGCAACACTGAACAGCAGAACGTTGTTTCTGCAGAACTTTAATAGATGTAGTTAAAACACCAGTGAAGATATTGGGCATAATAATGAGTGTTCGTCTGTGAACAAGTTCTTTTAAAGAATTCAATAAAAAAAGTTGTACAGGTATAATATATATATATATATATATATGGTAGGAAATGTAAACAGCCACAATATTTGTTTTATAATTAAATATCAAAAATACTTTTTGCTATGTAATTGATGTAATATAAAAATGATTTCGAACATTTAAAAGAAAAAAAAAATGACGTTTTTACATATGATATCCTCTCTCTCTCTCTCTCTCTCTCTCTCTCTTCGGCAAACATTTTCTACGATTTTATTCGGTAAAACGTTTGTTGTTCAATAGCATTTTCGGATTTTGCACTTTGCAACTTGTTGGTGAAATTTTTTTAATATTGACTTTGCAGAAACGGGCGATGACAACAATCATCGGCGCAACTAGGGAGGTTTGTCTGAAGAAGGCTTCCCTCTTGAATATAAAAATCATAATATATTTAAGACGTGTATTTAAACGAAAAATAAAAAATGTATTGCGCCGCTTCTTATTTTATTTCCGACATTACCTCGTAGCTATGAAAATTATGAATAAAAATAAAAATGATGAGGTGGCAATGACGGTTGTATGGTTTGGAACGTTAGGCGGCAGTGGACAAGAAGACGAAACAACGAGGCGTAGCGATAATGAGATGCTGCGGACGTGTGGAGTGATTACAGTGAAAGGACACAGTGATGGACGAACGGGCGCCGAGGAATGGGAAATATTTTGGAGAAAACGAGGACGGCGATTGGTTGTTACGGAAAAAATGTGAGAAGAATAAATGGATCGAATGAAGCGCAATGAATAGACGGATGGAATGAATAATAGTGACAAGGACTTGGTTGTTCTCGTTACTGTTTTAAACTTCCTCGCGTTTTACGGCGCTGGAACGAGCGCCGAGGATTTTTCTTCGGAAATTTGTTGAAAATTATCTCGCGTAAACGTAAATTATCGCGTCGAAAAAGAAAAAGCTCCCCCCCCCCCCGGCCGACCGAACCTATTGATAGGAGTCATTACGGTTTCGCTCTGCGGATAATTTTTCCGACGCTAATGCCGAAGACGACGTACAACAGTGTCTGTGTTGGTCCACTTGTTCGAGAACGACGCCGCGATTACAATTCACTACGGTATTGCCAGAGAAGTCCCCCGCGGTTTGTCCGCGAAAATCACAAAAGCACACCGCCGACTTCGTTTCATCGACGCGGGTAAAGCACTCGGCGGCGGCAACATCGTAATATACGCATTTTTTTTTATTTTCCTCGTCTCTTTACTCACCCCGAACACTATTTCTCCGATGAACGACGACAGGCACAACAGGACGAAAATCCATGACTGTCCCTTCATGTCGGCGCGGCGGACACGACGGTTTCCGTTTCCCCGTTGACGGTGGTTGGATACGAGCTGATTTGATTCGCAGCGACAACACTACCACGCTTCACGCGCAAACTATTCGATAACAATTATAAACGAGTAAATAAATAAATGTCTGTCGGAAGTGCGCGGCACTGCAACACGCGGCGTATAAAAAAAAAAAAAAAATATATATATATATATATTTATACTTACGCGAGAGCATAAAATATATGTGATTTTTCACACTCACAAGTGGAGATCGTGACGTTTGTCGCAGACAATAGACGTGTCATTGAAAATGTAAAACCAAAACGGAGAAGACAAAAAAAAGAAGAAAATAATAATAATAATAATAATACGCTATTGTGGCGCGACGGCGGCGATTGTCGGTGGTGCGCGCGCGCGCGCGTACGATAATTAGAGGTACGTACGCGTGTACCTGTTTGTATACTTATTTGAGCAATTATACACGCGTGTGTTTGCGAATTTTAAATTCGTAAAACAAGGTGTTTACCATTTTTTTTTTTTTTTTTTTTTTTGTTTCTAACAACACCGATAAATTATTATCGATGTCAAACAAACGGGGCGCGTGTATATATTACAATAATAAAGTGTTATAATAATAATAATAATGTACACCAGCTGAAGTATATCGTACGCGCAACGCGAATATTTAGAGACTATCGTCATTTATACATACGAATACATATTATATTATAGTCTATGTCCAGTTTTGTCATATTATAATATATAATGTTTGTGACAATCGGTTTTACGTCCGTCGATCGTAATATTACATTTTACATAAATAATTTATTATTATTATTATTATTATTATTGTTATTATATAGGGGGCTGTATGATGTGGGAAAATTAATAAACGTATTACGAATCCAACCAATGAAAGAAGGATAGAGGAAAAACATTATTTATAAGTAGAATAGAGATTGAAAAAAATCGGGAAAAACGTTTTGGGTAGAAATTTTGAAATTCGGTAAAAAGTATAACGCTGGAAAACGTATATTATACGGGGGGAATTATTATTGTTATAATAATAAAAAAAAAAAAACAATAGAATCGTCAATATAACAACGATATAAATATTATATACATATACGAAAAATCGTAATATCATTTCATGCGTTTTAAATTCCTATCGTTATTTCGTAAATATTTTTTTTTTTTACCGATTTTTATATTTTCTCGTAAATTTCCTTCGTTTTTTATATATCGTTTTCTCGCGAATGAATTATTTATAAAATTTTCTCGGGCATTCGTGACGAGAAAATTTCCCCCCTCCACACACACACACACATTCACCGTTTGCATTACACTCGTATAAACGAAAACACGGATTACCACGAATTGTTAATGGGATATATTTGGTGAATTAAAAAACTCGGAAGAAAATTAAAATATATAATTTATTGTAATAATATTATTTATACACGTACACGGGAATAATTCGACTTGTACGAATACAACGCAACCATGACATTTGTACGCAATAATTTCAACCACAATATGTATTTGATAAATAATTGCATGACTTTCGCGCAGGAGCAATTACGTGCGAAGCGATTTCGCCGGTGGCAAAGTCATGTTGAAAGAACAAACGGCCGACGTGCTACTAGTGCCCGTCGTCGTCACCACATCGGACGTTGAAGACTTTGACTTTTCCATTCCGATCTTTAAATCCTGGTGAGTCGCTCGACGAAATAATATCGTAAATCGAATAGACTCCTATTTGTATTCAAATACGGTTACTATACGAGTTTACTTATATATTATCATTATCGCGTACTGTTGAAAACTCTTAAAGCGCGAGAATGTAAGGGTTGAAAAAAATATATTTATATTATAATAAAAACTGTAGGACGCCATATAAACGATTCCAGAACGGTGTAAATCAAACGAATTTCGTTCATATGGTATTATGTAATCGGTAATATATTCAAAGACAGCTGAACCTATACATTATTTTATCGATGACAGCCGTTAAACCGCTCGCGTTTATATAACCAAAAAAAAAAAAAATAAACAACAAATTTAAACTGAATAAAAACGCGACACCGTTCAATATTCCCGTGTGATTTTATAATTAATACACTTGCATAACGTGCCGAGCGAATGTTTCTCGCGATTATCGTCCGTGTTTTAGCTCTTAACAACCGACCACAACTACACAGTTGTTTTCTATATATATCATTTTATATAAGTTCTAATATGAGTACACTAGGAATACCAATCGGAGAGGAAACAAAACCTTTTCGTCGTTCCAAATAGAATAATAAAACTATTGTAAATTTGGAGTTACCAATATTGTTTTTTTTTTTTTTTTGACGAGGAAGCGATTTTAATAATATATATCTGATCTAATGAAAATTTCTATAGTTTCGCCTATGTTTTTGTGTGCTTATATCTACAATATTTACACATACTCGATTCACACGCTTTTCGACGGTACTTGCACGCCTGCCTCGTTATAGTAATTGAATAATAATAATAACAATAACAATAATAATAATAATAATAATAATAATAATAATAATAATAATAATAATAATAATAATAATAATAATAATAATAATAATAATAATAATAATAATAATAATAATAATAATAATAATAATGATAATAAAAATAACAATAACAATAATAATAATATGCGAAACAACCTACCTTAATTTCGAAAACATCCAACGCATATGTTTTTGTATTATACGTTTTACATAAACGTGCCATTTATAAATGCGTAACCGATCCGAACCGCTCGATTTTAATAATACGACACACACACACACATATATATATTTAAATACCTTAAAAATATATATAAAAAAAATGTTCTGAAAAAATTTTATTAAAAAAAAATTCATTTTTATTTTCAAAAATAAACGAGTATATAATATAGTGTGTGTATAATTATTAATTATTTGGTTAAATTTTATTTAAAAAAGAAAAAACGAGTACAACTTGTGTGGGTGTGTGTAATTCAATCTAAAACAGAAATAAAAAGAAAACAAATATATAAGTGTATTTTAATTTATTTCTCAATATTATTATATAGATACAGGTTGAAAATAATCCCCAAAAGACGTTAAAAAAAAATCACCTGAAAACTTCGAAAAATGTAAAAACAAAAAAAAGCCCAAAGAAAATATCGTTGTTTCAATATATAGTCTGTAAAATGTCTGTAAAAATGTCTGTATGATGAAAATCATCGTGTCAAGCATCTAAGAAAAGTGTGTTGCGAAAATGCTGAATCCGAGCATAATAGTTATCTGTACCCGACAACCGATCGTGTTCGAAATGAACGCCCGCTGCAACACACGTACACGGATAGCGATTACGCGTGTAATTTTATCGAATTGCCAATTATATTTTATAACAAGTGTGTGCGGAGGAAAAATGACCGAGAGAGAGAAAGAGAAGGTTTAAAAACGTATATCGATATCCTTATAATATTGGCCAGATTACATGCAATTTATTAATGAAACGCGTGTAAAACGAACGAAACGCGTGTGTAATGAATACACATTTATAATAGGCAACATATTATTATTATTATTATTATTATATCGAACAAATTGTGCTCAACCGTTTTTATTATATACATCAGATAACAATTAATAACAACATCGTGTATATTAATAAAATGTGAAAAGAAATTGTAAATTAATAAACGTAATTAAAAAAAAAAGTATGTTAAATTCAACGATCCGTTACGAACTAAATGTGTCATCGTCTGCGGCGGTCAAAAGTGAAAATATAATTTATTTATTGTATTATCTCATTATCTGCAAATATAATTATTATAAATATCATTAGAACTTTTAGTATTTTCAATTCTTCATGCTTATTGGACTTATAATAAAAAATAAAAATGTTATATACCCGCGTAGACATTGTGTGTGTGTATACGTTTTCATCAATTTCATAATTGTTTAATGTTTATTTTAAAGGGATTTTCTTTTTACGCTTTTTTTTGTCTGGAACACTTCGAGGAAGAATTCGTTTGAATTATAAAAATGTTATTTCGTTAACAAATCCTACTTTAACTAAAATGAATAAATTAAAAATTATATATCGACGCAGGTACGAACTGTACGCGATGTACATTAGTAACCGAGTCACCTCGTTGTCGTACTTGGTCACCTGGAGTCCAGAAGTGTGGATAGCGTTCGTATTGACAATGTTGATGATCGTTGTGTGCATGTGGCTGGTCGCGAAAATCAGGTATGCGTACAATGTCAATATAATATTTTATCGCATTTATTATATAATATTTTATTAATATATATATATTGAAACCCGTCATTAATATACGCATACATTGTATATTTGCATAGTATAACTAATATAATAAAAAAAAAGTAAAAACAAATTCAATCGATAAAAGAATAAAAATGTTATGCGTGAACCAGATTGAAATAAAAAAACAATACGATTTATAAATTAATAACCGGAAATAATAAATTTACATATATAAAATATATACGTGTGAAAACATACCACCAAGACAAGAGTATTATGAAAAATATAGAAATACGCTCGTTGTATTCAATTGTTGTTTATTTATATTATTTAAAAAAAAAAAACGTCGTCATCAAGCGAAGAATAAAAATGAACAAAATTACGTAGAGAAAATTATAAATATATAACAATAAATAGACGTAGAGTCAAGAAGAAAAAAAAACAGTAAAAAAAAAAATTGTGTACATAATGAATACGAATTGTTAAAACTATTTTTTTTTTACGTTATCAATATTATTTACATTATTAAATAGTATTAAATTCACGTTCGGTGCTAATTATACGTTTAATTAAACGAATCAATTGTAGAATAAAACATTAATTAATTGCCAAATAATAATTTTAACGAATTTAATATTGTTCTTGAGTTTACAAACCATAATGCATGTATGTGCAATACATTTTCGTATTGGTAAAACGAATAGGGAATTTCGAAAGAAGACATGTTAAATGTATTTCCGTATTAAAACGTATAAATAGGCAATTCGGATTTTTTTCGCGTAACGCGTTTTAGAATATAATTTTAAGGAATTTTAAATATGAAACGTAGTATTTATACGAATTCGATATTTTGGAAGAATTACGGAAAAGAAAAATAAATTGAAATATACAAACGCGTGAAAAATACATATTTTATACAAATAAAATATAATATTAATAACACGCGCGCCGATGGGGTTGTCGACGATTTGTACACAATTTCTTTGACGTTTTCTTTTTTTCCCACGCCTTTTTATCGCATAACACTCATAATTTCGTCTACGGAAATTCGCTTATTTTCGTTTTTTTTTTACCGCGTTTTTTTTTCTTTTTCGCTATTATAAATACTCGCAGCAGGCCATGAATTGTTGTCGAGACCGCGGTGTCGATATTGAAACGATATTTCAATAGAACGTTGAATTACGCGTTTTATACGCGCAATTATTCTTTGTTTTTCACAACACTCTATTCGCCACTGGACTTTAACAAATATATTTGTATTATTTATAAATTTATTATTTGATAATCGGCCCCACTTTTTCGCGTACGAAATAACAAAAAGTTCGTAAGAAAAAAATTAATAAATATATCTGAATAGAAAAAAAAAAAACAAAACGATTTCTTACTCTTTGTATGCACAACAATTCGAGGATTCCTCCCGAGTATATATGCAAAACGTAATCCTCGCGAACCGTACACGTTTGAGTTCTCCTCCGTATCTCACACGTTGCGTGTAGAGAGATAGCGAGAAGGGGTAAAAATCAATAACTATACGTATAAGTAGTATATTCGTGTGCGAGTGTGACGGAATGTTTTTCATCCCTCCGCGAACGTATCGAGCTCCGTACCAGGATCTTATGGGGATTCGGCGCTTTTCCGCCCGGGGCTTTGCGTACAACGATAATTGTCATACACGCCGTCGGTGTGCGGGCCGTTTGGACCGCGTGGAGGAAAATCGCCAACGGAATGAATAATTACAATTTTTCCGGTTGTCCACGGTGTTTTTTTCTAATTTTTTTTTTTTTTTTTTTAGCTGAGTAAATCGTCGGCGAGTGCCGTGAAAAATTAATTCGAAAAACACGGACGTTAATCTCGCGCGATTAAAAAAAATATTCGCGAATTCCGGTTATCGCGATCGACGTTTGAAATCACGAGAGAATTCCGCGCGCGCATATTTCCGCAAAAAAAAAAATAAAATAAAAAATACGATCGTTTTGTACGCGCGGAGAAATCTGCCTGGCGCCCGCCCCCGTCAAAAACAACAGAAAGTATACACCGAAAATCCGTTTTCTCGATTCGCGCTGCTGAGTGCGTGTGGTGGATTGCGATAAAATCGTTTCGGTTTCGTTGTGAAAACCGTTAAAAATATATCACGAAATCGGTTTTTTTTTTTTTTCCCCCAGACATTTGTCGAACACTTTGGCGGATGACTCCGAGACGGCACAGCAGACGGCGGATGAATCTCCAAGTCTAATACTGTATTTCTTCGTCGTATGGGGATCGATTTGCAGTCAAGGTATACGCGATATTTGACATCAACGCGTCTAACCGCGGATTTTTTCAAAAAAAAAAAATAAAATTCTTTTCATATAATATACAATATAACGGCAATAAGTCCTTATATATCTCGGACTCACTGTACATATAGCCACACTTGTACCGGTGTTTTGAAAGAACGAAGTTCTCATATTTTCCGCACGTCATTCGTTTTTTTTTTTTTGTACTTCGTTATTATTATTATTTTTCGATTTCGAATCCGTGGTGGTGGGGAGAAGATCGCCGTTCTTCATTGATCTGAAAACGTTAATTGAAATGTCATACCGCCAGGTCTCTATACGGTCAGCACCAAGGCCTGTTCTGTACGCGTCGCGTCCTGGGTCACGTTGCTGTTCGGACTCTGCATAAGCACATCGTACTCGGCCGTGCTTTTTTCCCGGTTGACCGTCGACAAGTCCGACCTGGTCATCCCGACGTTGGACTCCGTGGCCAAAATGAGAACGCACGTGTTGTGCGTGAGGCCCACTAGTTTCGGCTCTTTGCTGTTCAAAGTGATTACTTATATATTACCTACATATATTTTAATATTTATCAATAATATTATACAGTAACGAAATCATATGTGGATGCAATCATATAGCGAAAAGAGCTGATTTCGCACCGTGCAAAGTGTGAAATTCGAACGCCTTAAAATTATACACCGAATTCGTCTGTTTATCCATTAATAATACTTGTAATATTGTACTTATACCAGCTGCAAAAAAAAAAAGAAAAAGGAAGTATTATCGAGAGAACCGAGTCCAAATATAGTCGGTAAAACAACAAATACCATAACGAAAAAATTTAAAAAAAAAAAGGTCCTGGATGTGGATAAAAAACATTGAGTCGTTGATAATTTTTTTTCTTTTTGGTATTTTGGAGACGACTATAATTTTTCCTTCCTCTTTTTAATACAGAGAGAGTATTTGGTTACTCAACGGGTTTTTTTTTTTGTAAATTGTTTGTAGACGTATTAGATTAGAAAGAACAAAAAAAACCATACTTAACGTAACTCGTGGATTAATATGACTCGCGGTATATACTTGTAAAAAGTTTTAAAATTTAAAAAATGTACTAGAATATATTTTTTATATCTAAATTTATCAATTTTGTTTTTATATTCCTTATTAATTAACTGAACGAAATTTTTTTCCACACATATTTATATAGACTGGAGGCAAGACGTATTTGATTAAACGGGAACCTAAATTTGGTTTTTGAAAAATCTTTAGCTCAGAAAATACGCACGTTCGTACGAATCTACGTGTACAAGTATTTCATATTATCGAAACATATTTCATTGCTACACAAATTGTGTATTAAATAAGCCAGATTTCCGTAGTCAATTCGTACAATATTAAAAATACACTTCAACAATCGTTACAAATTTTTAAATTTATTTTCAATACCATATGTGTGTTCGTCTTTCTATATTCTCCTGCAGCGTCTTAAAACGATTCTGTTTCGTTATATTTTCATCGTTTTTCTTGTAAAAAAAAATGTTTTTTATTTTAACCAGTTCTGTCTCCTTATTAGTGACAATCAAAATGTACTCAAGTCTTGAGAATTAAATCAACTGTTCATTTATGTCAACGATAATTTAATCGAAATTAAATGGAAATAAATTATTTTTCACATGTTTAGTGATTAAATTAAATACATTTTTCAAACAAAACAACAAAACTTTTGTGGAAAATAATCAGATTATAAAATATGTGTTCAATATTATTATATAACTATTTCTGTGAAAATTATAAAATGTTTTGAAAACGTTTTACCTCTACATGTTTATATTTCATATGCGCTCTAAAGCGTTACGCGTATGAGATAGCAATGATTAGAGAGCAAGTATTGGATTTTGAACTGTGTGACAAAAGCAAAAATAATTTTTTGTATACATATAATTTGCTATTTGATGACGGGCGCTTGAATCGCTGGGGCCCTCTGCAAATGTGATAGTAGCCGCGGTTGGGCCGGACACCGGACACTGGATAGAAATATCTAATAACAATAATTCGGAATATTTTTCGATTTATTTTTTTTTTCCTCTACGTTGAAAATTGATTTACAGTTTTTTTGAGAAAGTAAAAACATTTTTATTCGCAATTATTTCCATAGCTGCGCTGTACAGGACACGGCATAATGCAATACACGCGTTATGTATTATTATTATTATTATTATTGTATTACACGCAGGCGAACGAGGCGGACACGGTAATGCTTGAAAAGTGGCGAGGAGTGGTGAACGAGCCGCCGTGTCCTCAATATCAGTACAGCGACACGGTCACCATGGCCAAAATCGTGTGCAACGAGCACGTGCTCGTGCTGGAGACGCCGAACGTGATGGCCAGAGCTATGTCGGACCAAGACGGGTGCCGGGTGGTGTCCGTGGCCGGACGTTATGCCGTCGCTTACGCGTCGCTGATGACGTCCAAAGGGTCGCTGTACACGCAAGCGATAAACAACATGTAATAGTATACCATTATAATACACTAAGCGTACACTGCAGTAGCGATTTTGACAACATTTCAAGAGGGGCGACGATTATTATTATAATTAGTGGGACACGAAAAATATTTTTTTTCTCTTACCTGAGAATCCGTTTACGTACATTTACATATTAAAAAAAATCTAGTGAATACAACCCCCTAGGGGGAGGTAGAGCGATCGCTCCAATCCTCAAAACCGCCACTAAGCGTACAATACGTATTATACACGGCTAATGTGCGAAAACGGGCTAATGATGTACGTACATTATTTCCGGATAATGCGTTCGGATAAAATATATGTGATTTAAAACGATAATTTCCTACTTTATCCGGCTATATATGAGTTGGGGGGGGAAGGGTAGGGGTCACAGACGATTGTTGTACCATTTGCGAGTGTTACGCTACGATCGGAAAGTAATTCGTTTTAACTACGAAAATTAAATATTTTGTTAAGGTGAAAGAATGTGTTAAAGACGCGTGGCGCGCGTATTGATGGGAAATTCGGATTAGAATAGAATTTATAGCGAACCGTTTAAAGCAGTGTGTACAAACAAATAAATTCGTCTTAAAACGATATATAAACTAGAATAATGCATTTATTATTATTATTATTCGTATAATGAACAATGTATGTTAGTCACGATTGGATAAAGCCCCGGATAATGTGTACATTAGCTGTGTTTCTCGCGTATTAGCCGTGACATAATATACGTACAAATATATTCGTTTGTCGGACAAAAAAAACAAAAAAAAAAACAACAAATCTCAGAAACGACTTTTGTGTTTTTAGTTCGTTTCTATAGTGTTTGTCTAATGCGTCCATATATAGTCCGGTGTTTCACAAAGATCTGACGAAAACTAAAATTTTTGTTTTTGTCGATATTTTTTTTTTTTTTGTAATTATAATCAGAACCAATTAATATATATAAGTAATTTTTTTTAACAGAAAATTAAAAAATTATATATATATATATTTTATAAATTTATTTTTAAAAACATTTTTGGTGTTGGAAATGTTTATTTATGATTAGTCGTTGATATGCTATAATTTTTTCGGAACTTATGAAAAATTTCAATTTTTTTCATAAAAAATTGTATTGTTGTTTTCAACTAGCCATCGATCACGGATGAATACCCTCGTGCACGCCTTATTATTGAAAGAAATGTACATTTTTGTGACTGTCAATATAGAAAACTGGTGTGTTTTTTAGCATTTTCAAACATTTTTGTTTTTCAGTCAGGCACGTACGAAGTGTCGTTTGAGGCAAAATATCCAAATTTTCGTACTTCACACTTCGTCCCGAAATATTAATTAATTAATTAAAATTATAGTTACTTAAAGGAAAAATTGACGAATTTGAATAGCACGCTTTTAAATTTCGTACTACACAAAGTGTGTCGTACTACAAACAATTTTGGGGACTGGTTTGAGGTTTTTTTTTTTTTTAGTAATAAAAAGTTGTTCGTGAGCTTTTCTCTCGTCGCTCGCGAACGGAAGTAAATCAGCGCGATCCGTCGATCGCGGTGTGCCTCCTTCCGGTCCGGGCGAACGGTGCGGCACGTCCGCCAGATGGGGTTGTGCATCGTACTACATCCCATTACATTTAACGGAATCGAATCGATGACGAGACAAAATCACAACATTCTCCGCGCAAAATAATATTATCCGGAAATTATATCACGCGTCGCGTGAAAACGTATCGTTTTTACCCGTTTTCCAGTGTCGAACTTCCCCAAGAGAGGCGGATGATACTTTGGGGAAGTCATTTTCTCGATTGTCTCGACATGTTTTTAAACAACGCGGTCCAAAAAAAAATCGAAAAAAAACCGGCGAAAACGCGATTTTGTCGAAATCCGTTATCGCGCGTGTATTTTCCGTATTTAACGTGATCAAAAAGGACTTAAACGATTTTTCCGATTTCGACCTATGGCAATGATTTATACGCATCGCTCACACAAATCTTCGTATATAGAGTATAATAACAAAACTCTTGAATCTTTGCGTTCAATGTATTGGAAAATTTGTGACGATTTTCGACAATCACACGTTTTGTGCGCGCAACGCATAAACAATATTATTTCTGTTCGAGTTTTACGATGCGTTTTTTTTTTTCTAACATCGCCGCAGAATCATGTCGATATTGACCAACGGCGTAGCGGACTATTTGGAAAAGAAATGGATGTCACGAGAATTTCACGACCAGCCGTTGACCGAAGCGGACAGCATCGGTGCGACAATCGGACACGTGCAGGGACTGCTCGTCGTATTCGGGTTGTCCGTCGTCGTCGCCACCGTCATCATGTTCGTCGAATTGACCGTTAGCAGGTCGAAGAACTCGTCCAAAAACACAGTTCCCAGACCGAAATTCCCCAGGTTTTACCAATAAAAATAATAATAATAATAATAGAAAAAAAAGGATATGTGGGAATGATGATAATCCCAAGGAAACGATGACGATTCCAAGGAAACGCTATTTCGGGCGGCTGTAAACAGTATTTTAAGGGCGCGAATCCCTTTCGGTCGGCTAATAGCTTATACAACGTGAACGTGAAAATGAACGGTTCACACATACCAGTTAATTTTTAACTCGACAAATATTAATAACCTATAGCCAATGAAGTGTTTTCAATTTTTTTTTTTTTTATTAGGGGAGAGTGTTTAGCCGTTAAAATCGAGTTAAAAAAAAAAACAGAACACGCTTGAAGAACGACGAGAAATACGTATACGATTAGTTATTTATACGAAAATATTACTAACCGAGCGCATGCATATTTTATAGAAAATATTAAAAAGTAATAGTTTGAATTTTTATGATATTTTTTTTTGATTATGGTGACGGGTGGGGGAGAGGGAGGGATCACAGGACCCGAGAACTCCCTGCTATACTGAGACACCTATAACCAACGATTACGTAATATGTTATTTAAATAAATAATTGTCTAATGATAATCGTAAATTATAACGATTTATGTCCGTGACCGTTAGGAAATGAATATCGTTTCCTCGCCGTATTATCGAGTCGTCATCGTTTCCTAGGAATCGTCATTATTCCCCCTAATTGTCGACCGTTCCGATAGCACGCGTAAAACGGACGACAAATATTTGATTTAGAGGAAAAAACACACGCGCGTTTATATCGCATACACGTTGCACGAAAAACCCACCTGACGGTTTTTCAAAAATATTATCACATTTTAACGACTCGAAAATATTACACGGTATAGGCGAGCGTCACAGGATTCGCGTTCACTTCAAATCGCTTCGGATACGTTTATAACTTTATCCGTCGGTGACTGAGAAACGGATGTGTACATCGTATTATACGAATGTGAATCACGTCGGTCCATTACAGTCAGGACTCGGCGGATTTCATGTAACAACAAAAAATATCGAAAATTGCGTTATAATATGACCGGGAAAAAAATGGCCAAAAAAAAAAAAAAAATTATTTAAATGAAAATGGTTTTATTTATGAATCACAATAGTGCAAATGGTTCGAGAGCGACACTTATACACTTATAAAAAACAAAACGAATTAGTATAATTTTTTTTTTTTTTGTACCTATATTTTATTCTCAAGATTATGCGAGATCCGCGAAAAACAGAAAATCAATTGAATTCTACGCTTATTTAGGAAAAATAAAAATAAATAAATAACGTTAAAAATCTAAAACGCTCGAGATAAACGCGGTATATATATATCGATTTTGCGCTCGGAATCCTTTTGATGCATAAAAAAAACAAATTTATAACTATTATACACTGTAATACATTGTATTCGATAATATTTCAAGAGTGCTGTAGATTCCCCCGAGCCCTGATTATAATATATCCGGGAGGAGGAGGAGGAGGAGACAGAAAAATAGCATCTTTTTTTCTCTCCTTCGACGTCTCAAACAAACCCGTATATTGAATTATATCGAATTTTACAATATCCTTCGCGTCGTCTTATAATCCGATTGTATTAATTTATAAACGTAAAAAAATTATAAACGAATAAAATTTATATTGTCTACAACGTGTTAATATACACAAATGATATGTGCGAGACACTGTGTTTGATTTTTTAAACTCTTACTCATTTTCTAGCCAACACGCTGCATTACTGGAGACGAAACGCAGTACTCTCTCTCTCTGTGTATTAAATATATACACATGTATGCAATTAGAGCGTGCAAGAATATTATAAAATAAATATCGCTCGTGGTGATACGTTTCGACCTTGGAATAGTTCTCTACGCGTTCAAGTGTCATATATAATATAAAAAATATATCCAAAATTAAAATGAATTCCGAAGGCTATATAATATGTAATTAAAAAAAAAAAGAAAAAGAAAAAATCTAATAATTATACAGATAATACGTTGAAACTAAATATAATGTTGTCACCAGACTTATTAAATATTACATATGTACCACGTCTGCACCGTATATAATTAATTTTAAACGATCGACAAAAAAAAAAAAAATCTATTATTAAAAATTTTCAAAAATAAATATTTTATTAATACGCAATTACAAATACATATTAATTATATGTGACGCGCGTATAACGCGATATAAAGTTGAGTGATTCGATATTAGTATAACGGCTGCTGATTCCGTCAAAAATCATTTCGTTCGCCAAACGTATAAATCTTTTACTCGATTTCTCCGTGTATCGTGTTTTATCGGACGTTAACGCCTCGGTAAAACGATGTCAATTTTGATAAAAAAAAAAAAGATCCAAATCCGCCGTCCGATTTACGATCCACACACACACACACGCGCGCGTACCAATAAAGGTTTATGATTTTCGAAAAACGTTTTCCGCGTTCGATTAATACGACTCGGACAATTTAAGAGAGAGAGAGAGAGAGAGTGATGAGGAAAAGCGGATTAACGTCAAGACGTGTTGGCGCGGTTAGAAGTGATGTTTGCATGTGACGCGACGTATTTACCTAAAGTCTCGCGAAAAAATTCGACGAAATTTCATTTAAGACGCATTGGAAAATACAATATTTTACCGGTTTTACGATACACAACCTAACGAATGTGTAAGGTGACGTTGAAGTAGTGAAAACGATAAAATCACGAAAACTATTCCAATACTTCGGTGCATGTTATGCGGCACACGGAAAAATGTAATCCAAGACAAAATAATTGGTAACAGAAGCCGTGGAAGGCGTCAGATGTCCTGGATGGACATGTGATGGAGATCCTGGATGGATCGAATTGTGATGCAAAATACGTCTGCGATAGTTCGGAGTGGCCATCGTCGATAAAGACCAAATTGCCGGCGTTCGACAACGAATACGGAGCACTGTTGAAAGACGACGAGTACTTAACCAAATCATATGTTTTATAGCCCTCGCATAAATCATTTCGTCAATTTTTCATAAATATTCGTACATTTTTTTTTTTAAGTATTTATAATAAAATATTTTTGCTAACCGCGTTATTTCAAAAAAAAAAAAAAAAATTCCGAATTCCGATTCGCGTTGGTGATACGCGCGACGTGCACCGCGTCGAACAAAAACGACTCATTTTACTTTTTCACAAATTCTGAATGACATGATATTCGAACGAACTAATTTAAACCAAATATCGATTTATATAATCGCGTTATATAATATTACGACGTTAACGTCGGCGTGCGTTTAATATTTTATAAATATACATCGCGTTATTCCTTCACCGCGTCCGAATCCAAATGTTATAATATATACGAGTATGATATGACGAAACGTTAAAATTTTATCGTTACCCAACCTAATTTATGTAATGTATAATAAAATACGATAAAAGTGTTTACGGCTTATGAATTTATATCATCATCTACATAATATATATATATATATAAACATGTGTGCAAATAGTTACAAACTACCCCCGCAATAATAGTATTTATAATACCGCGCAAAACATTATATTATAATATGCAATCATATCGTATAACAACTGACTAATTATACACACATGTACGGGACTTGAACAAATATTTAAATATTTGACAAGTCGAAAAACTAAAATACACACACACACACACACATATGCTTACTCATATTAATCGTATACATATTATAATATTATATGTAATGTGTATTATACTATGCTATATTATTCGTAAATATTATTTTGTGTGTACGTGTACGGATAACTACAATGTGATTGTTAATTTTTCGTAACTATTCGAATATTAAAATTATAACTAACGCCGCGATTTTACATATTTATATTTTTCTATACGCTTTTAAATTGCGGTCTAGTCTTCTTCTTTTTTTTTTTTTTTGGATTTTATTCATTTTTTTTAGATTTCTCAGAGCGTAGCCGAGAAAACTATTGTAGGTTCTATCAAGATGTTTATTTTTTCTATCTATTTTTTTTTTTTTTTTGTAACAGAAAAAAATTCCCAAAACAATTGTCCGAGGCTCTAGAAATTTACATCCCGAACGCGTTATTTATATAGTAAGTAAGTAAAAAAAAAAAAAAAATTCTAACAATTTTGGGCTGTTAACAGCGATTATTAATTATTGAGCAATTTAAATAGTTAATTTGAGATTTTCTATCTATCTGCCTATTTCGTTAAAAAGCCTCTCAGAACCATCCCATTTCACACACACACATTCCTCCGTCCTTCTCTATCTATTGCTCTTTCTTTCCAATTCGTACCTCTGCCCAATGACTCCACATCCTTTTTGATTAAGTCAAAAAAACAAGTTTTTGATGAAGTTTTGGGTCTTCCAAGCGGTCTTTCACCACAAGGATTTCGTTCCATCACAACTTTTATTAATTCGTTCTTGGCTCCTCCGGGCATGCCCTACCCACTGGAGTCTTCGCTTTTATGAAAAATTAAAGAAACGAAAAATTCTGAAGGAATTCCAATTCCCTAATAAAACAATAAACCTAATTTTGATAAGTGTAACGGAAACAACGGTCAAAGTTATGGTTGGCGACCTAATATCCGGATCCTGTACAAGTAATTTGAGGTTTTAATGGCTGACAATTTTACACGACCATAATGTAGGTCTTACGGTACTTTAACTATATTCGAAAAAAAATTTTGACAATCCCCCCCGCCCCGTTGAAAAAAAACCGTATATTTGTCTAAAAAGAAAACAGTTATTCTCTCCGATTTCGATTTCATTGAAATAATATCGCTATCGCTATACAGGATTTTATAATGAGTGTGTGGAAAAAATTATCACTACGTCTTCTGCAACGAAACATATAAACAATTCGAGAAAAGTAGTTTACGCGTACATAAGTGTTAAGCAACAACTGTATTATGCGTAGGACGGCGTGAAGCGGAAACAAGCAGGCAAATTCTGAGGATTTTCACACACGTACACAGACATAATATTTATAAGCGTTTAATACCGTACAATTTACGGAAAATCTAACGATAACGACCAAAACGTGAAGGATATTCGCGTTTTTAAATCCGAAATCTCCAAAAACGCTGTATTTGTATTAATTCGAGTTTTCGAATTCCGATGGACAAAACGTACCGTTATGTTAATTTTTTAATAATTCGTTATTGTTGTTGTTGTTAAAAAACAGTATACGAATTTTTTTATTTTTGTCTTTTCCCGGCGGATCGCGTCCGGAATCCGATGTTTTACGATAAATAATTTTCTATATATATATATGTGTGTGTGTGTATTTTTAAAACGGTTCGATTTTTCATTTGAACACGGCCGCGATTTCATATGATTTTTTAAATGTACATTTTACCGATTTTTTTTTTCTTTCTACGAATCGTTTCGAAACAATTTCGCGTTTTCACTGCGCCTATACGAGAAAAATCGACAATTTTTAATTGATAATTTTTGTTGTCGCTAAGCGCGGTGAAAAATCTCACCGACCGGTTCTCGCAGTAAATCGACAATAAATTATTTATTACGTCATATTATATTGTTGGTGTTGTGTTGTGGACGTTGCGAGAGGTGGAGGACGCGTCCGAGACCGTAAACGAAAAGTTCGCGTCGAAAGTTAAGTCTGAGTTATACACTGTAGGTGTACGTGTGTATATCCACGCGTGTTACAACCATAAAATTCACACCGCGCCGTCCATAAACTTGACCCAAATTACTATACTCGATTTTGTAAGCTAACGTGTACGCGTGTGCGTAACAGCAAAACGGACCACTCAGCCTCGCACTACTGGCTTCACTATCCGCAGCGTGTACGTACGCGCGGAAAACGAATACACTTACGCATGTCGAACGCTATTATTTCTCGGCGCGTTTTCAAGAAGAAAATCCCGACGGTTCCTAATGAAAAACGGTGAAATCGCAGCAAACAAAACGCACCTGTAATGAATTTTCGGAAACGGTTTTTTCGTACGCGCCGAATACGAGAACATGGACGGATAAAAGCCTGCGGTTATACGGTTTTTGTAGACAGTTTCGCTGATGCGATCGGACTACGTCGTACCGGATTGAACGGAACGACAATAATTATAATGCGTAGCTGTAAAACGACGATGAGGTTATTAGATGGGTGGGGTGGGGAATATTTGAAATCTTTTTTTTTGTGATAAAAATGTCTTCTTTTTCTATCGGAACGCTACGTTAGGTTATGTCTTTAAAAAAAAAAATAATAATAATAATAATATACGCGCTATATACGATGAATAATATATATCGATCGATTGCTGTACGAATAAAAAGTATTGAATTCGATCGATACACCAATCAGCAGCACTGCCTGGGAGATTACGAGGGAGGTAAGGGGATGATGCCGGGAACATTTTTTTGTTCTCACCGGACTTACCGGACTATGCGGCGGCGTAGTGTGTTCTGGACCAAATACGCGCGGTATTCAAATTTTTCGCGTCCCCGTTTTCGGATCATCGTCTGCAGACGAGATGGGAAAAATCGAATCGGTTTTTTTTCCCCTCGTTCGACTATTCTCATTTTCGCGATACACGTCGACGACCGGAACTATAGGGGCACGGGAGCTCTCTTCTACAAATTTTCCGTGTTTTTTGAGTGCACACACATTTGAATTTTCATTTTCGTTAGAACGGGACGCGTTACTTACAGAGTACATATTTCTATGCGATTCTTTACGTTACTTATAATGATGCGCAAAAAAAAAATGTTTCGTTGTAATTGTTAATATATATATATATATTGTAAATAATTTGATGAAAACGAATTAATTGGGGCCGTCAGTGTGAGTCTAATATAAAGTGTTCGAGTCTCGTTTCTTTGATTTTTCCAATTCGAACACTGCGCGTGCATACAAGAAATAACGTAACGTTGGACGGGGATACAGTGCGGCCGCGTCGACGCAATATTATTATTATTATTTTTTCTCGTTTTTGTTCCAAAAACAGCCTCCGATTTCTTTGGACTAATTATCGCGCGTGCAAAACAATATATTGTGTCCTACACGCGCGCGCGCGTGTGTCATATTGTGTGTACGCACATTGCAGTTTATACAATATTTATATATATATATATATTATTTTACGATGAAATTCAAGAGGAAGTAAATAATGATCTAATACTCTTCTTGTTAGTCCCCCGCGCTTTATTATTATGTTATATACGCGGAGAAAATGTGCCAACGTATACCCGTCGTCCGGCCACTCACTCTACGTTTCTGTTTTTACACCGTGTTGCAGTATGTGTTTTTAATGTTTTCAGAACGCGACTACGTCATAAAAACTCGTCGATAAACGCAATATAATGTGTATCGCTCGTTGTTGTACACGACGACGTCTTATACGTCGTATAAGACATTATGTATACTGCAGGATATATGTTATTACTCGTATGTAGGTGGTATACAGAGCACACTGAAAGGGATTTTCGATGAGAGTAAAATCACGCATAAAAACGTACTCTGTTCGTCCTATCACACATTATGGTTTTTGCAACAAACCGATTTTCATTCACGCGTTGTATACGTGCTATGTATACGTACAAAAATTACTACGAAATTGATTTTCACGCGTTGACTTATGCAGTAAAACGCCCCCTCGCAAATCCGTCATTGAATTTACAATAGCGTTGGGTATTATATTTCCATATATTGTAATCGATAGGTTCTATATGCGATCTTTCGTTTCGATATTTAATTAAAATGAGTTAAAATTGACCGAACTAAACACAATTGCGAGATAATACCGTCAGCGGCTAATTTTGAATAGAAAAATGCGTTTTCATCGACTACGATAATTGTATAAAATAAACGATCAAACACATTGTAATATTGGCATCGGCATTTTTTTTTTTTTTTTAAATCAGATTGCGGGAATTAGAAGCAGGTATTTTCTCTCATTGTCTTGCACTCGTACAACGTAGTAAAATAGATGTTTCCTAATTCAAACCCCGATACGCCCATCGATCTAGTAGATGTTATAAGAAATTTGAAAACAGATTTAAATTTCAAATTGAACAAAACAAATAAATGAAGTGAGTAGTAGTTTAAAAAGTGAAATCGACACAGATAAAAAAAAAGAGCAGCTCTAGTATTCATCTCAAAATTATCAAACTAAATATCATAAAGTTTTAAAGGAACAAAACGTAGAAATCGTATCATCAAAAAAATATCAATTGAAAAAGCCTTATTTGTAGTACAAAACATAAATTACAAGAAAATCAGAAATCAGGTATTTACAGTATTCAATTTATGGATTGCGCGATAAATGTTATGTACGGCAAACTAGAGGAAATATAGGTATCAGATTTAAAGAACATTTAAAAAATTTTAAAAATCAAAAAGACGAAAAATCTCCTATAGCAGAACACGTGTAAAGGAACAAATCACAATAAAATTGTTAAAAACAAGTAAATAACAATTAAGAATTAAATGTCAGGAAAGCTATAGAAACGACAAAAAATACAAATAATTTATTAAATTGGGATTTAAATCGATTAGAAAATAATTTGTAAAAACTTTTAAAATAATAATAATATTGTAAACAATATCGCAAAACGTATTCGTTTGATGATTCATCGTTCGAAGACGGGAAACGATAGGCAGTAACCAGTTTGTTTAATATATAAAAACTGGCAGTTGCCGTTAGACGGTCAGTCGTTTATTGCGTGCTCAAGATGGTAACAGTCACTGAAAATACGTATTTACCAAATAAACTTTCCTACATTTCAATTTTTCATTTTTTCATAAATCCCTTCAGTGTTCAGTGTTGGTCTGTCTTATGGACGAGCCTCTATTCTAAATTTATAATAATACATACAACAAATACCAAACACCCGCGTATACCGAAATGGCGGGTCCGTCGACCGCGATAAAACACAAAAAAAAATAAAAATAATCACCAGATAGCGATACGATACAACAAAGTGGGGATGGCCACGCAGAAAAACGTTTATAAATAGCGGTCCGCAACCAACGGAATACTCAGTGTAGCCACGGCGGGCAAATGCTAACAACGTTGTTCTTCTTTGAACGCGGCGAAAACACCGTGTGTGTGTGAAAAACATTTTAAAATCTTTTTTTAAATTTTTTTTTTTTTGTCCAATATTCACTTGTTGATTTACTGGATATTAATCAAAGCCCGTTGTAAACTTCAGTGTATTATTTCTTTTTTTTTAAAGATACGATAATTTATAACCGTCATATTCTTTCGTGTTAATTATCCGTGTTTAAAATACTATTCATCAGTTTTACTTATGTATCAGTAGCTATAAACTTCGTAGTTTTCAACACAAAGTTCGTCATGATTCAATATTATTAATATTCGCGTATTACGAAACATCGGATAACTCTATTATAAAACTGCTGTCTTTACAATATTCAATAATCGATTTTTAAATAATATGCGAATATAGTTCTCCCTAAAGTTTCTATCGTGAAGTTATTGAAATATTATTATTATTATTATTATTATTATTAACAATTACCTTTTTAACAAACATTCTTTTCGATGCAGGCCCGTGCGCAGGATTTCATCAATATCACATGACTTATATTAGAAAATTTATTCATATTTGAAAATAAGTTAATCGTTATTGACTATACATATTTTTGTTATTGTGTTACTATTATTTAATATAATTCCGTATATTATTATTATTATTTATATTTTAATTATTTTGTTTCTATTGTCGGCCGGTTCCGCTACAGAGGCCATATAATCGGTTGGTTAGCGCTGCGGCATAACGAGCCAGCAAATGCCGTCGACGCTATCGCCATCTGTCGGATGATTTAGAAATCGTGATGTTTCTGTATGTGTGATGCTTCAAATAGACTAATATATAGGTATGTACTTTATCTTTAAAGCGATTTACTGGGAACTTTTTCGCGGACGGACGACACTATACAATATGGTTAACGCTATAAAAGAAAATAATAATAGTACGCGCGCGCGTATACAATATATGAATAATATAAATTTATTATATAAAAATTGGTTTTAGAACAAAGAAAAAATGACGTCTGCATGATAATTGTAGGTATACGAATTAAAAAATTTGGAAAACAACAAATTATGTTATACGATTTACAGCGAATAGCGGCGTTTATTTCCGCGGTCTATAATTATTCTACAAAACTCGTGTTTTACAATTTTCACTTACGTACACACGTAGATATATATGCACGTATTATTATTATTATTATTATTATTATTATTATTATTATTATTATTATTATTATTATTATGCTGTTTAAACGACGACACATTTAAATTTTAAAATTTTTCAAATTTCAACACTTGTGCTATCGTTATTCGCTACAATATTATTATTATTATTATTATTATTATTATTATTATTATTATTATTATTATTATATTTATAGTGTAATTATATTGACATACGTGCAATTTACCGGGAAAAATACAAAATTAAGCTGGCGGTGACAAAAAAAAAAACAAACATTTAAATATTAATAATTATAACGAATTTTACACGCCGAAACGTCACCGTTTCTGAATATCAGTGACAAAAAAAAAGAGTACATGTATATTACTTATATAAAATGAGTATATCGATTCAATCGTTCCGATAATTTTGACGATTACCGGTGACGAATAATATAATCCGAATAATAATAATACGATTCTTATGTAATGTATCTCTATAACACAACACCTCTGCTCCGCGTCATTCGATCCGGTAAATAATATCTGTGACATTTAATACAGCGCACAAATATTCGGTAAACAAATAAGTAAAACAAAATAAGATAAAAGAAAATCGATTTGGAAATATTATTGAATTATTAAACATTTTAATTTATTGTTATTAATATTATTGAAAATATATTCGATAAAAAAAAAAAAAATACAACTGGTAATTATTGTGGAAAAAATTATTCGCAAAATTAAAATCGAGTACAATGCTAAGGATTTCGAATTTATATCGTACGCGGAAAAAAATGAATTTATTTGTAAAACAATACATATTATAATATTCAAAAGAATTTCAATACCCATATTAAGGAAATCCGAACGAACGCATAATCATACATTTTTGGTAACGATAAAATTCCTATTGAAATTTAATACATATCATTTTTTTTTTTTTTTACAATTTCAAAAATCTCGACTACAAAGTGTTCGGTACTCGCGACTCGAAAACTGTATTTTTGTACTCCACAACCGCGGTATTTGCCATAAACGGTATAAAACGAAAAGGAAGTTTTCGATAATTTCTGGGTACACAATATAAATTTACATATATTTTGACGAAAGTTTCGAGTCTCCGTGCCCATTCTTCGTTTAAAATCGCGAAGAAATAATAATCGCGTTTTTATGTAATTTCTCGGTAGTTTTTTTTAGTTATATTTTTAGACGCCTTCGGGAGAATAGAAAAATGGCCTTTTTAAAAGTACCGAATACACGTAATTTCCTACGGGAAACGAACCGTAAAAGATCGGAACACACAATTTCTGATAGAATTTTCGGGCACAGATATGAAAAAGCAAAAAGAAAAAAAAACAGAAAATCACATCGTCGTCGCAAAAACCTCGTTCCCGCTCGGAATCTGAAATTTCTTTTTTTCCGCACGTACCGCATACACCGCGTCGTGCCGCGGTAGACTTCAATGCGCGTGTAAAAGCCGATGAATAATTTTTTTTTTTTTAGAAAATATTTGCGTGTTAAATATCGATTTTCTCGTATGGCTTGACGAAAAAAACAATATATAATATATTTTTCACTGCAACGGTCATAAGTATTAATTGATCGGTAATTTCCCTATTGAAAACGTTCGATTCGTTCGCTACCTACACGCACGTGCAGACGCGGAGAACACGTCGTGATATTATTATTATTATTATTATTATTATTTTATTATATAACGACGGTCGTTTGTTATTTAGTTTTTATTCTCCCCGAGTACTTCTCGTATGTTATTATTTTCAATTTTTTATTTTTCACCCTTCTCGGAAAAAGAACGTTCGTTTTTTTTTCACGTATTTTTTTATTATTATTATAAAAGTCGCGTTGTATAAATTTCCGCGTCGGCGATCGCGTGGCTATTACAATATGACTTTTTAACTCAACCGCGAACCATCATAACACGACATAACATAATAATAATAATAATAATAATAATAATATGTGTACACACGACTCGCGTTGCATCGCGCTGGCACGCGAGTTCGATTGGAAAAAAAAAATTAATAATAATAATATAAAAAAAATATATATACTATTTTATTTTTAGAACGAATATTATTATAATATTTATATTACCGACGACGACGAATATTTAATGATAACGATACGACGATTGTTTACGTGCCGCCGCCGATTGCCGGTAAATAATAAAAAAATAATAAAAAACAAAAAAAAACCATAACTCTTTTGCGACAAGCGGTTATTGTAAATAACGCGCGTTTCGATAACAATAATGTTATAAACCCGAGCCAACGGCGTGCCGCGGATATAATAATTCGTCTTCGGCCAATACTTGAATTAACCGCGAGTTTAAAATTGCATTTCTCCTCCCCGGTAATAAAACCGCGAGGAAATTCAATGAAATATTGGAGAAAAAAAAAAAGAAAAAGAGACGTCGAAACACACGCCGGATATGAAAGCTGCGGCGGTGTATCGGATTTGAAGATTTTCACCGGCTCAAAAATGATAAACGTCACACGATTCGTGGTGTTACGTCTTTACGAGTCACGTGTTATTTCAATTAAACGTTACGCGCACAACGTCAGTGACGTTCTGACACGTGTTTAGTCGTGCTGGTGAAAAATCGAATTATTCCCGATACGAACAAAGGTAACGCGTGTTATAACAATATTATAATCCGCGATTAGTAATTGAATATACACTTGGTTAAATAATTCCTATGGCGATAGCACCGCGCTTCGTTGAAATTTTTTTATAAAATCGATTTTGACCACTAAAAACGTAACTAACTCGTATCGCGTGGTGTTAACTGTATAACGTTCGCCCGTCAAATACAATAACCGGAGAAGTTCGAAATCTACGAAAAACAATCATTTTTATACGCTGCTTCGGCTATTTTAACATTTTGACTACAGAGTTCTGTGTACGTACCTATATAACTTATATACTATATAAACAGATAAATGTGATTCCGTGATTTAGAACATCGTGCGTTTAAAGTAAATATTAATTACGGGGACTTTAATAGGAAAACTACACTTATATTATATTATAATAGCCCGGGGCAATTGTTTTCGTTTGAAAAGTGGTTGGTCAAATTACGAGATTGAATTACAAGCCAAAGAGTTGATCATGAATAGTAATAATAATAATAATAAAATATACGTATGTAGAAAGTGCTTTTATGTCGAATTTGTGTAAGAAATACGCAACGGAATAAAAAAAAAAAAAAATAGAAATTAACGAAAATTACAATAGAAAGAGAAAAACGGGGAAAAAATTGTGCATTACGTAGTGGATTAAATCGCTAAAAAAAAAAAAAAATACACAACTACGCCGTGTTGTTAATATTATTTAATAAATACGAATGTATTGATACGAATTTTTCTTTTTTTTTTAAATCTGTTATAGTTTTTGAATTTATTGCGCTCGATTTTCTTACATATTCTTCCAAAAACGAATTTAAACTCTTCGCAATAATTTTCGGTTCGATTCATATTATATTTATGTATGTTTTTTTGCTTCCGAATTTATTATTTACGAATATTAATTTATTGGTTTTTTTTTTTTTTTGTTCTTATTTCCAAGTTAAATGTTCGTTTTAATTTTCCGTTTTCTGTTTTCTGTTTTTTTTTTTTTTTTTTAATAATTGTTAATTAATTAAACACGAATTCCGTTTCGCCTTACGCGTCGCTATCCAATCGATCGACTTTTAGTAATATAAAGGAAAAAAAAGAAAACCTATTAGACTTCGTTTGTGGCGTTTCGTTTCCCTTCCCGTTACACGAATTGTTCACGAAATATAATAGTCGTACAATTGTACAGCAGTGTGCCCTGCAGGAAATACGTTACGCCCGCGACTCTTGACGGACATCCGAAATAATATAATTATTTATCCCGGAGAGTCTGTATATTATCTCTCTCCGTTCGGCTTCGTCCACAAACGTAATATAATAATAATACATTCTGCGAATTTGTCGTGTGTATATTATTATTATTATTAAATAGGCCAAGATTTATGCAATTTCCCATGCGACAAACGAACAACGCTTCGATTTCCATCCAACCATCCCTTCTCCTAATTAATTAATTTTTTTTTTTTTTTGTACGAAATAATAAATTTCACCAATTACTTTATTATATCGTATCGTTCGAATGTGAATACATCGTGCGCGCGTATTAGTGCACGAACGCGCGCGCTCCTGTACATCAAATAATCATCAGCCATTATTTTGTAAAATCACGTCAAGCCCGTATTTATACATTTTTAAAACGGCTTGCGATGTCCAGTTAAAGTGTAGTCGGTCAGTGAGGTGTAGCCGCACAACGCGTGTGGTACGTATCGATTTTCCTATTTACTTTCGACACTTTATATTCAAAATGAAAATAATAACCGAACCGATTTTGTCGCATGATTTTGTCTCGTACGTACACTTTTCCCCGTATTCGTAGTACGCGTCCCGTAGTGCCGCGTGCACCGGATAATATTGGATATTTATTTTTTTTCACCTCACTCCTCTAGTTTCTCTCACAAATACACTACTCGCCACGTACATTTTCAATCTCCGAGAACATAAGTCGTAATTTTATATAGAACGAGTAATATTTATTTTTTTTTTGTAGAATCGAAAATTTTCGCTATTCGTTATTTCGGCCATCGTCATTTTCCGCTCCCGGTCAATCTCTCTGCCGCACATGCCCATAATAATCGCTCGCCCGATCGAACACGCGTCCGAGACGTTAGGGGGGCTGTGTGATTCGAGAAAACCGTGTTGGTTTTTTTTTTCTTTCTATAATTCATTAGGCGCATCTACAAACAAAATGTCGACTGAATTTCAGGGAATTTTTTCGGTAATCCGTCGCTGTTGCATGCACGCGTCTATAGATTTTTCTAATACGAAGCGACAACAACGACACGATTCAAACGAGACGATCGCGATAAATACAAAAATTTCCTCCGAAATAAAAATCCAACAACGTTGTCGAGGTGGTGAATTTCCCCTCCCCCGTACGCGGATAATTCGTTGTTTTAATCGACCGCGTTTTACACTTTCGAAAATATTGAACAATTCACCGAAGGAATTTATTGTAATAACTAATTCATTTCACCATCGAATGTGAATACCTCGAGCCGAGTGTATATATATATATATAAATTAATGTATTACAACGAAATACACACGACGTGTTTCCATTAAGTTATATTAATTGCGAACTAAAGGTAAGAAATCTAACGTGTTTATACGCGTATTTTATACTAAATTAATTCTTTTATCGTCGATGATTATTATTATTATTAAATTTCTATAATTTCCGACGATTTATGTAATATAATTATAACCGAAATTGAATACAGTCCGATTAAAAATATTAAAAGCAATTTTTTTTTTAACTCGCGCTTATAACAGGGCTATATATTTCCTCGGTGGCTTATGTGTAAATGTATTTAAGTTTTACAAGAAAAAAAAATAATACGTTCTTACGATATATTGCAATAATTACAAAAATATAACGGAAACAATAATTGTTGTTTAACACACATGACTTCTTGCAACGCGTATATTGAACCACGTCGATGAATATTGTAAATCGCATCGCGATCCGAGAGAAATTTTCTTCTTTACGTTCATGTTATTTCAAGTATTTTAATATTATTTCAATTGTGTACAACAGTATTGTAATAAACGCGTAATTAATTGACATTACGTAAAATCGTAATTATATTGATATAATTTTTAATTAATTATTTTATAATTAGTTCTAATAAACGAATAATTGTTTTAATTACTATATATATATAAAACATCTCATAATAAAAATTATTCTTCTTTTTTTGCAAAAAAAAAAAAAAAAATTAACGTTAAAAGTCTAAACGCTTAGTATTTTTAATATCTATTGTTAGACAATATGCATTTATAATCATTTAAAAATTTATTACGCAAAATTAGAGTACAAAAAAAAAAATTTTGTTAGTAAATATTATGAGCCTATAATTTCTTTTTGTTACATTCTTCAAACTGTATTTTATTTGATTTAATAAAATTAGATAATTTTTTCAGAATTTTTTTAAAACACGTTAGTTCACAAAAAAAATATCTTTAGGAAAAAAAACACGATTACAAATAATTACAGGAAAGATTTGAATTTTAAACACTCAACATTTTTACAGTATTAAATCAACTTTTATTTTTAACAAAGTTCACTTAATACTTCGTTTGAAGAGGAGGGGGGCGAGTTTCGATTTGTCAATGAACACACAATTTCTTTAACTAAGCATTTTTAACGGGTTTTTCTTTCTCGTAACGTTGCTCGAAAACGCGTTTTTAAACGTCTCCATGTCAAAAATGAACGTTCTACGCAATCACCGTTTTAATCTTTAACCCCTGCGATGAAATAGCTATACAAATGTCGAAAGTCTATAGACACTTGGATAATATCGCAATCTCAGCACGACGTTTCATTAACTCTGAATTCCAATAGGTTGGCTATAAATTTGCGCATTGTTTGAACATAGTTCCACTATTAATAAGGCACCGTAATAAAGATGAAAAAGATTGTAACGTTATAACTATAAAACAGTAGTCAATAATATCGAACTAAAACGTCGTTGTGTTTCAAACGCGATCGATTTCGTTACGATTTGTTCGGTGGAGTTTTAAATTTTGAGAAATTAAATAATGCGTGTGTGTGTGAAAAAAATCGTTTTACAATGGACATTAAAAATTATTTCACCGAGTCAGTATATATTTTGGCTAAAGTAGGGGTTCAAGTCTTGGTCTGCGAGATCACGTGCGCGTTTTAAATTTATCATATCTATTAGCACATTTTAAAAACGATTATATTAATCGGAACTAGTGTAAAAATACCTAAAATTTTGCTTTAATATTTTTGCAGGAGACACAATGCAATGTCGAATACAACGTAAAACGTCATTGAAACGAAGATTTTTAAGTGTCCCATTTGTTCAACTGTCCTGTATGGAGAACACGTGAAACGAAACCGAATTTACAACGAAATTAATTCTAGAAGTGGCTAAACTCGTTGATCGAAAAAAAATTAATAAATGTAGAGTTAATTTTTTTTTTTTTTATTCAAAAATAATTAACAAAGAAAGGAACGCAAAAAAAAAAACATGTTCATTTTCCTTTTGAATCGACGGATACGCCCGATGATAATCCTTCAATAATAGAATTTTCTCTCCCAAAACTCGAACAAAATTTGCAATGGAACGAATTTACTTCCGATACAGCAATACAAACATTATACTTTTTATATCATAATTTTATTCGGTATAATATTAGAATTTATTCGTAGATGGTCGATTATTTATTTTTGTATCATCCAAATTCTTAACGAATACTTCTAACGTTGATTATTTTTTTTTTTTTTTAAACCTTAAAAATTTCACGTGGCTTTGACATTTTCACAATAAATGTAAATAAATTACACTCCATAGTATTTTACGTACATAATAGACTAAAATCTACATTTGAATTCTTTTTTTCTCTCTCTCTCTCATTTTGTAAACAATTCTATTCAACTTTGATTTTAAGACCTTCGTAATGAGTGGACCTCGATGATTAATTTTATACTACATCATATACCATTGAATTAGACCGTGTTGATTGTTTTAGTTTTTTCTTTCTATTTTCATTTGTTTGTGTGTGTGTATGCAAACTAAAACGGTGCGAAATCGCTTACTCCGAGAGATCGTTCTTGTATTCAATAACTGCTAGTTGAACCGCAGTACATTTGTATCTTTTAAACGATGGCAGTAGAAATATTTAACAAAACTCAATAATAATTCATTCGCACCGTCGTTCACATAGTTACCAAAACGATTTTATACAATATTTTTCTTTTTTCAGTTTCAAATTTTTTCAGTTTTTTTAGAAAAAAATTAAATAATAATTCGCTTAAGATTGAAACACGCAATACTGGTACAACACGAAGTTTATAAACGATTTGTAATCGTGCTGTAGGGCGATAGGATCGAGGATATATCCCATACGCAAATACTAATATTTTATTAAAAAAAAAAAAATTTGGCCAATAATTTTATTATTGAATTATTTTTTTTTTTTGGAAGAGAAGAGCTTTGGTTTTCACGATACATTTTGCTTTAATGTTACGCGTCCTTATTTAAATTTTTCGTTGGAAACATTCGCGCACGTCACACGTTGTAAATTTTATTAGCTGTGAAATAAAATTAAAAAAAAAAAAAAAAAACATTCAGTATTTCAAATTTATAACTAAAATAACAGAAAAACGATATAACGTGTACATACTAGTTGTCCTGGTTAGGTTTTGCCCGAAGCGGACGTTATTACGCGTGTAGATGTAATCTCGAACATTTAAATCATTCAAGTGAAATTCTAAATAACGCGTTATTATATACAACATTTTAATAATTTATATGTTCTACATTAACTGTATTCGAAATTAATAATATCGTTACTGTTTTCCATCGTACGTAATTTGCCATTTCGCCCTAAAGCCAAAGGGTTACCAATAATCACGTGTTTAAAATTTTGTTTAAAAACGCGACTTTTCTATCGACTAAAAATCCTCTCTACATCTTCACGATGACGCTGCGATATTTTTACAAAAAAAAAAAATAATTTACGATAAATTCGCGCATAATACGAGTATTATTGATGATTTAAAATGTTAGAAAAATTTCCTCGTCTTTTGCAAATTATATTTTATGCATGGATAAGTTTTTATATTATAAGTCATGACAGTCTGGTCAATAGTTTAATTTAAATTTTCACGATTATTCTCCCGAGTTCCTTCGCTACTCGAATTTTTTTCTCTATTTTTCCAAAGAACTTATGTCGTTGAATAATACGATTGCGTACTCGAAAAAAAGTATGAAATTTTTTTTTTTTTAAATAGTAATATTATATATTAACGTACTTAATGCGGTATTTGCGAACAAATATTGATTTCGATCTGTCCGTATAACGATTGAATCGAAAATAATATTTGATATTTATTGATGTGTTAACTTCACGAATAATTGACGAATATTCGATGAATAATAGATGAAATTCTTCTTTTTTTTTTTCATTTAAAACATTTTCTTTTTCCAACTACGTTTCAAATACTTCTCACGCCATCCACCTTCGACTTTATAAAACTATATTTTTCCACTTTTGTATTTTAATTTATTTGCTTCCTCCTTCGTTCGGATTCCGTTCGGAATTATTATTTTTATAATAAAATAAAAATATTTTAAACTTTCTCGGACGTCAGCACGTATATACAGTCACTACTTTTCAATTCGAACAAATTAAAATTTTTCTTTTTTGAAAATCCATAAAGTAAAAAAAAACAGGTTCGAGTCTTATTTTTTTAAATAGCAATTCTGCCCGTGTGAGCCTTATACATATCTTTCACGAGAAATTTCTATTTTCTCCAATTGGTTTCTTCCAATTCTACCCCGGGACGGTTGGAAACCAGTTATTTTTTTTTCGACGGTTGGACCGTTAGAATTCTTATGTTTTTCAGACCAACGAGAAACAAATCGGGTGGACCATCAGACGATGAAGTAATCCGGAAAAATCGACCGATTTTTACCGAAGAAAAATTCGATAAGAGATTAGGCGGCAAAAAAAAAAAAAAAAAAAAACCTAAATTTTCGTAATCCGCAGTCGATTCGTTGTGGTATAATTTTTTTTTTTATTCCGAGTTACGACGCTTACCGAAACTCGCGTGCTCGTACGGCCGATAATTAAAAGTCCATTTGCGTGCACTGCTGCGGCCGCCACGGGTCAACGGATTTTGCAAAACTTGTCGAAGATATTATTATACGGATGAGGCGGTCACCACCACCGCCACTTAACGCAAGCCGTTACGCGCGAAGTTTCCGCTAATAATTTCCGTGTTGTACACGTACATTAGGCGCATACGAAATTCCTACAAAAATATATTGGAGCAAAAAAAACACGGTTTTTTTAAACGTTAATTTTAATAAAGTTTACGTTAATAAAATTGTATTGATTATAATATTAAAGGCCGCGCGTTTGTATTGCGAATGTCGCGGATTACTCGGATGAAGATTTTAGAGTTTTGTTATTGCAATACAAGTGTCAATGGCAATTATAAAGACCATTGCTTTCGAATTGATTCGACAAAAACGATTGTGAGCGGCGAAGCTTCGTTATCAATGCGTATAATATACAGTTTGTATGGAACACATAATTTTATTAATTGTAAACGGGTCAAAACCCTGTGTAATTAGTCGTACGGTAATTTTTAACTTGAACAGGATATCAGAAATAATAAGTATAACATAAAACTAAAACTAAAATAAGAGAAACGATATTGAGAATAGAGAAAGAAGTGAAAATGATATGCGAAATAGACAATAAAAAATAATACTAATAATAAATAATGATTAACATGAAAAATAAGCATAACTGATAATATTATGGATTCAAGTGACAACTAGACTCAAAGCTGAATATGCACTTTTTTTAAATATATTCCACGACATGAAAAACAAAATCTACATGATCAATAATAAGGTTGGCTAATGATAGAGCTCTAGGAATAAACGAAGCAGAACTATAGTTGTTTTTATAAAATGGAACAAAAAATAATTTAGATTTTCTTAAACAGCGATTGGGTATATTAAAATGAATCATAGAAAGTAATAACGGAGAATCAGTATGACCATTTAATAAATCATATATTAACATAATATCAGCAACATTTCTCTTTAATTCACAACGATTGAAACCTAGCCGGGAGATTTGGAAATTATACGAGTCACTTGAAATAGGCATATTTAATTTATAACATAATAATTTAAAAAATTTATATTTAACATTTTCGACGACATCTCTATATGAAGAATAACTTGGTGACCAGACGATAATTTACGATTAACCTTACAGTATCCGCGTAATTGTAATTTCTTACAATCTATAGGTGGGTAAAACATTTTTGAAAAAATTGTTTCCGTCAACACAAAGTCATACATATTCGGAAAAAATGTCCGAGACTCCCTAGGGCCGTTAGTTTTTGATGAACAAACGTAATTTTCCATAAAAAAAAAAAAACAATTTATCGTGAAATTCGAACTGTTCTTCTTAAGGAAATGTGTGACAAATATATGATATAAATATATAATATTCCAGTATATATAATACGGTCGAAGTGTACGTCTGACGTTGTATTACATTTCTAAGCGTTAAAATTAAAAATTACCGCTTTTCTATGAATTAAATACCCGAAAATCAATAGCCTGAAATCGAATGTATTATAGAGATAATGTATGATAAAATGTTGCGTGTGTTTTGGTAAACATTTCAAGTTTCCGTATAAGAATTAGTTTCGAAATTACTAAGAAGAAAAAAAGCGATTATCAATTTTAGGTAATTTTCCGATAGTTTTACATTTTTTTTTTTTTTTTTTTTTTTTTTATTGAGAAAATCGAAAAATCATCTCTCCAAAGTACCGACGATTAAACGCAATTCCGTATTGGAAACGAACAACAATGATTGCGTAAAAATCGGAGCATTCCTTCCGGCAGAATTTTTCTGGGGGAAAAAAATAAATACATTCCTCAGAGTTAAAAAAAAAAAAAAATAATAATAAAAAATTCGATATAATACGCGACGACGCGAACGATTTTTTTTAAAAATGTGCAATTACCAAGCGTTTATATGCCGTGGACGGCAACTACGTAATTTTTATATTTTTGACGGCAACCGCGCATATGTGTATACGCAGAAATCGAATATAGACGTTATGTTATTATTATCCCTTTACAGATGAGTGTTTCGATTAGCGCGCGAAATTTAATTAAACCGTTAAAATTAACGACGTAACAATAACGGACAAGGTTATTAATATTTTTTTAATAATAATCATTTTTTTTTTATATATATAACCGACAGCGATTTTAACCCGTTATAATATCAATTTCTTTCTGGAGACGACTCTACGAATATACGTAATATCGATTATTGTATAGCAAACTCTGAGGGGAAAAAAAAGCGAAAACGGTTTTTTAAGTACGAAAAGTTTAATTTGAAATTTTTACATCGGCGTGATTCATTTTGTTTTTTTTCCTTTGTTCTCCTGTTACGCATTCGATAAAATATATTAACTGCAGATGATGTTCCGCCGCGAACACGTTTTATCGATTTTGCGTGAATTGTAAAACCGGCCGATTGTATAATGTAGTCGATCTGACGATACGGTTTTTGGGGAGTATAAAGAATTGTTAAGCGAGTTCTAAACGGAAAAACGTTGAACGTATTTGTGTAGAAAAAAAATAAAAGTTGAATTTTTCGAGATCTTAGAAAAATTAAATTTTTTTTTTTATGGAAATCGAGCGAGATAACTCCGTCTCCGGGTACCATACATAATCGGTCTTTGGCCAAACGGACTAGTGCAGTAAACAGACAAGTCCATATTTGTTTTGAGATTATTCGCGAGTTAAAAACTAATAATTAAACCAACTTTTTTTTTAAAAAAAAAAAAAAGAATAGTAAATTTTTATTTTCCAACGGAAGAAAAAGTATTTTTATAACACAAATTGTTTAGTTAAGTTTATTTGAATCGTAATTAATAATCTTTCATCTCCGAAAATTCTATTGACACGTGAAACGTATGGACTTACCTGGTTTGATTGCTCCTCGTAAGATGGTTTTGTTAGTTTTATTAGAACAATATTTTTACTTCGAATTAATATTATTCCGTTAATAATAAATACTGAAAAACAAAATAACACGAATGTTACGGACAAATCTGAATTGCCAACAGTTTAGCGCAAAAACGAATCCCCGGACTTTTGTGTGTCCTCCAATACTCTTAGAGCCTGTTTACGCTAATACGAATTTGTGTTTTCTTACTTTATAATAGTTGTAAACCATATTTTTTTATTATTTCACTTAGTTTTTGATTTTTCACATTGTATTTGACAAATCACATGGAATTTTTTACTCGGACATTAATTGTTTTTCTCTATTCGTTTTGACGATTTCTTTGCGTGTTTTCCATTTTCTTGTAATGCTGTCCATACTAGAGAAAAATTTTCTTTTTTTTTTTTACTTCATGAATTTATTGAGTTTGCTATTTAAATGGATATTTTGGGAGGGGGGGGGTAGAAACGATTTTTAATTTTATAAAGTTATTTTTTTTTAAAACATTTTTATCACATTTTATACGGTTACGATTTTATTTTAAAAACCTAACGCCGTCGGTTGAAAAAAATCATATTATTTGTTTTAAAACGCAATGATATGTTTATTTTTTTTTTTTGCCTGACGACTCCAATGTCGGATGATACAAGTGCTTTGATTTTTACAAAACGTATGCGTATACCCGTACATAATGTTTTCGACATAAAAGTTTTTCGATTTTCGCTGAAAAGTTTTCTTAAGAGTACAATTATCGAGAAAATTTATAAAATTATCGACGTATTCGATATTTCTGTAAAAAAAAAAAAAAAAAAAGATGCTTTTTTTTAAATATTCCGTAATAACATATATATATATATATATATATATTATAATTTATTACATTAATATGAAATTAAAAGGACAGATTTACGGGGTGGCCGGAGAAGTTATAGCCCCGGCGTTTTAGAAAATAGGAAATAACTTGACAAATACCGAATTATATGCAAGTTTTAACAGCAATAATAACAATAAAAGGTTCTTTTTTTCTAAAAGTATATGTTTGATTTTTTAAATATATGGCGAATTTTCAACTACGGAGGATACCGTGACCGTCCGTTCAATTCGTCAAATTATCGTTGTTTAACACATTTTCTTGAAATCACTCATATAGTCATAGAAAATACATTGACACGACCAAAATGCGCACGCCACATAAAATGCCTAATCATTACTCCTTGTGGTGTGTCACAACGTTCCAGCCCTCTCGATCGAAAAATTTATATTTATATTTCTCCGTTCAATTGTCAAATCGGTGAAATTTTAATTTTTGAATATTTTCCTGTTTTCGAAACGCTTTTTTTTTTTACTTCCGTGGAGAGAAAAAGCGTTCAAATTATAAACTGTCTATTTGTAGCACGCATTCAAACCGTTTAATGTTGTAATCGGGTTTAAAAACCATCTACAACTGTCGAATATCAATAATAATAATAATAATAATAATTTATCGCGATAAACCTCACTAAGAATATTTCTTCTGCCGTTTTAAATCACGCCGTAATAACAAGTCACATTTTACGAACGTAAAATTAAGATAAAAATTTCATTTTTTTTCCCCCCTTTCTAAATTAAATATCTATAATATTCGCAATGCTAGTTTGAAACAAGTACATACGAATAGAAGAATATAACGCAATATATATGATAAATACGTTGAAAACGAAATAATGGGAAAACATAAATTTCCCTTCTTTTGTACCGCTCAAAAAATTTCTCGAACTTTATAAAATGATGTGCGTGTGCATGACAGTAGTCATATATATATTTGTAAACTATTAAGGGTCATGGGTCCACGCGTGAATATTGCTAATAAATGGCAGCGTCAGATATAATTTATATATCTGTCATCATATATTATTATATATAATAATATATAAACTTAAAAACGATTTCGTCGCCAACGCATATAAATATTAAATTTGTATATGTAAATGTATACAATCCAGCAAGAGAGAGTACTATGAAAAATAAAGAGATGTATAGGAGTTATCGTATTAAATTTGTTTATTTATTGCTACCGGGGCTTTCGACAAAAAGTCATCAACAGCTATTATTAAACGAAATGGGAAAAATACAACAGCGACAGAATAAAGAACAAAAATTACGTAGGGAGGATTATGAATATTACAAAATTAATAGACGGAGTTAGATAACAAAAACAGGTGAAGGAATCGTATCGTTGCGTAGTGAATTAAATCGGTTAAAAAAACAACTATAGAGTGTTATTAACATCTGTGTATATAGATATAAAACGTTATTTTTAAACCTGTATTCTTTGAAAACCGAATTTTTAATAGACATTATGTTTCGCGTGTGTATATATATATACTATAAAATAGTCCAGGTGGGAAGAGGAGTACTAAAATAATTTTTTTTTTTTTTTATTTTTATTAGCTTTTAGCGGAAACTATTGTAGCTCAACACTTAGTAAATTACAGATTTATCCTTAATGCTAGAACAAATTTATCAATACTTAAATACATAAACTTATAACCATAACAGAAATATACACACAATTAAACATATATGATAAATGAAATAAAAATATATATATATAAAGAATATTGTAAGAAAAAAAAAAAAAAAAGCCCATAGTCGCTAGATTTTGAACTAGTTTTTGAAATAGTCAAGAATTTTGAGTGTAAAACTCAAAATGGCTTTAATAACCTAAAATAAGAAAAATAATAATTATCGTCCGAGTTCATTAGTAATATTTGTAGCATACACACTCTACAAGTATAGATGCGATAAGTAAAATTGAGCTGAGACGAACAAAAGTGAAATACGTGAAAACAGACTCGCATCAGAGTCATCTGAACAAGAATGATATAAAATTAATGTTACGTATATATACGTACAAATTATTGAAAATATTTCTGGGCCACTCTGCCGCTCGGTTTATAGGCGCAAGTGTTTTGTAACGACGCTGAGCAACGAAGAATTTCGAATTCAACTTTGTAGTTGCAAAAGACGTGAGTGAATAATCTGTAAGACGTTTAGCGTAACGGCTATTGATTCTTAAGCCAATATATGCAATGGATTATTGGAAACATACCGTGCGAGGGGCGTTGGCGGACACAGTATATAGTTTGAAACGTTTGAATGGTTTCTGGTGTTTGATTCTGCCGTTCGGTGGTCGTACGCCAAAGACACCATAAAGCAATGGAAATATACTTTTGTACAGTAGGAGACTCGAAGACTGGCGATGGAGACGTGCTGTATTTCAGAAGAGATCTACAGACGAACGGCTGTCGAATCGCTTGCGTTTGGGAGGTGGAAATCCGAGGCGACGGGTCTTTTAGACCGATGATGGACTGCAGGATTCGCGCGAGGAATAGTTGTGTCGCCTCGCTTTTTGTATCGTCCGACTGCAGTGACGCGAACCGATTCGATATTTTTCCACGTTTTAAATTCCCTTGGACACCGGTAGATAGAGTACATCGCGATCGGCACGGGTCGATGTAATTCGTTACAGTTTTCTTTTTCATTCATAGGGGATATGAAACAAATTCAAACGTTCCGATTTTATTCGAATACTCGCGAGAACAGAACGCGCATTCGATTATTGTTATTATTATTATTATTACCGTACGAACATTCCGTTTACGTCTCCACGGGCGGGTGGTCCTGTCATTTACCCTGTTATCGCAATAACGTGTTATTATTTATTATAAACGTAAAATTATATAAACCGTTACGGTTATACGTATACGCGCGCGACGTGCGTGCACAGCGCGATTTACGTTTTTCGTGCCGTACACGTGGATCGAAAATAATTTCGGTCAACAAAACTTAACCACTACCGCCGCTGTTAGGGTCGCGAGGTGGATGTCGGGGGAAAAAAAATATCCCGAAAACTTTCTCCAAGGTCGTGCGGTGCACGCTGCAGTGTAAGTACACTAATGGTATTTTACGAGCAGTGCGTATGTCTCACGCTCGGGAACAAATTTTGCTCGCGTTTACAGAATCTTTACGAAAACAAACACGCACGGACGTTTATGATATCATAATTGCATAATAATAATAATAATAATACGCGGTGCGAATTTCCTTCGATAGAAAAAGCACTCCTCCTCGTGCTTCGAAATTCGTGTTCATGAATATAATACGCGTGTATTATAAGAAAGCCTATACACGCCATAACGGATCGTAGGTGTGTCTTTAAGACACACTCTCTACGCGAATTATTCAATTTTCGCTTCTCTCCTCCGACTATAATAATAATAATTATAATAACATTCCTTTATTGATGCAGATGTTCAAACAGCCGCGAATGAAGTGTTTGTCCAAAATCGGCTGCAATTGTCCAATACACGAGCCAATAGAAAAAATATCCGTTGCAACGCTACGTTATAGTTTATCCGATAAACCGTTTGTCCAATCAGAGACGGATTTACACAATTGTCGTCCCTAGGCAAATTTTTTCTTTTGGCCGCCCCATTAAACTTATCAACGAGAAAACATATTTTTAAATACTTATTTAACATAACTACTAAAAAAAAAAAAATCATAAAGACCGATACTAAACAATAATTAATGGCGGTTATGTTAATAAACAAGAGTTAAAACTAGGTTAAAAAACCTAGAGTATTCTCAATAAAATATTGGCCTAAAATTGCCGCCCCTAAAAATTTGCCGCCCTAGGCGAATGCCTACTTTGCCTGACGCTAGCTAAATCCGCCACTGTGTCCAATAAATAACACGCATGATCGTCGCCCGTTTCTATTTTTCCTCGAGTGATTACAAGATTTTTTTTTGTCTTGCGAGTTCCTCCTCCACCCCGGTAAATTAAAATGCCGCGTCGCTCGTTTTACAAAATTCTAACAGTTATAACTGGCCGAGTGTGTTCGGTGAACTATTGTCGATCGTCTCGCGTCATCGGCAGTGCCGCAGCGGCGATTTCATTTTAAGAGCATTTCTGTTTGATTCGTAATTCGTATATCTGAACAATTAACGGAATTTTTTTTTCTTTCTCTACAAACCCAGGACCCAGAACAGTGTCTAAAACGGGCTTTCACTCGAATTTTTCCTGATAAGCTCTTAAAAAATATTTGTTAATAATCTTAAAGATCGGTTCTACTATACACATCAATCTCTAACTGATGGAGAGGAGGTGAGACGCGTATTTGTCCGTAGACGAATGCCACTCGCCACGCGTGCACTCAAACGAACGATATGAATTCTCCATTTCGCGATTTAACGCGTTTTGTGCACGAGCGAATGCCGTCGAAAGGCGTAATAGAGAATTTATCAGAATTTTTGGTTTTCGCGCGTGGAATCGGAAAATCAAAATCGATTCGCCAACGTCAATAATAACCAGACGATGACGTCAACAACGAATTATTCCAATGAACTGGAAAACTCCGTGCGAGAATATATATCAACTGTAATATACACGCGTACAGAACGTTGAATAACTATCGCAAGAGTATATTTTATATAACATGAAGAAGCCGTAGTGTACACCAATAAAAACGATATCGTGTAAAGACTGCAGGGGAAAACGGGCCCGGCGTCGTCTGAATAACGTTTATTATGGCTCGCGATGTTATATTATAGACCTGACCAGCTAACGGTGTTACCTGTAGTAATATTATACAAATTTCAAAACATTTTTTTTTCTCGTCGATAACACGCGCGGCGCGATTTAAAAAGAAAACCATAATTCTTTTACAATTAAAAATGTGAAAAAAAAAATCAGCGTTCTTCTTCTATACGGTCTCGCGGGTGTAGTAGAAAGATTCCTGTTAAAGAGTGTTTATCGTTTTAATTTTTTAACTCGGCCTGTCTTCTCAACTCGACCATAACAGAACGTATTTGCCGGTGCGCGGGGGCATCAAAAACGCGTGGTTATTGTCACGTTCGTGTATTATTCTCGGATCGGAGGATCGAAATCGAGTTACAAATGTACAGGTTTAAAATTCGAAAAAAAAAAAAAAAACGTGACGACATCCAAAGTCACAAAACGGACAAAGAATTGACTACGGACGGAGAAAATTTTGATTTAGGATTTTTTTTTTTAAAGGTAAACTTTTGTAAAAACTTACTTTTTTTTAATGAAATAAAATAAAAAGTATTTGTTTTTTTCCACATTTACGACACACACGCAGTAAAACATCTCGACACATTTATTGTGATCGCGCCCGATATATTGTTTTTTCGATAATTATTATTGGAAACTCAACGACAGGACGAAGAGTTGGACCGCCGTTGAAGGCTTTTCGTTCGCGAGAAACAAAGAAGACGTCAATATTACAAACAATAACAAACGAAATTACAATAATACAAAGACAGCAGTTATTAATGTGTAATTAAATTTTTTTCTTTCTCTTTAAAACGTTCGAATATTTAATTAAAAGTTTTTTTTTTTCGTTTTATAAATCGATTCGCGTAAAACGGTGACATTTTTGAAGAACAAAAAAATTAATAGTCGAAAAGGTCAAATCACATTTGTTAACGGCACGAGGAAAACGCCTTTAGAGGCATTCATTCACGCGAATGTGTTCAACGACTTACAGAAATTCGTTTCCGATAATATCGAAATTGAAACCGGCACCGGTACCTACCGGCACGTCGAAAATCGAATAGGCCTAGAAGAAACCGCCGCCCAATATCGATCAATGTGGCACTGCAACCGATTCCGCGATCGTTTTGCGATTAATATTTATGAATTTTGATTTTCGAACGAATTTCAAGAAAAAAAAAAAAAAGAAACGTTTTCCACGTGATAGATTCGTATTTAAACGTTTCCCGCCCTATCCCATTTGTGACTCGTCAACGACACGTTACGATCACACGGTGGTGTTTGCACTCGTGAAAATTGTAAAGCGTTTCATTGTGTATAATCCGCTGTTCGAGAACATCGCGTGCTCGCGCCAACGGATTAAAAACAAAAGAGAAAAAATCAAGTGGGCAAAATAATGAACGATTTGACGAACGAATGACGAATTCGTGTGTCGTCCTACGCTCGTTGAACTATAGCGTTGGACGACGCGTGCCGATCAAAAAACATTTTTCACGCCAAGCCGTTCGTCTCTGTATAAACGCTTGGGGGGGGGGGGGTTTATAAACGTTCGAATAAAAATTTTACAGCTCGACAAAACGGATGACACGAAAATCGAATTGTGTCAAATAAAAAATACGGTTTAAAGAGAACGACTGCCCGGTTAAATCGAAGATATAGATATAGACGAAAGGGCGAGCTGAATATAGGAGGGAGCGCGTTATTAGAAACAGACGAAGAGAACGCGGCGTCGCAAATGTCACATTCCCGCCGATTCATTGAGACGCGCGCGCCGCCCGTATATAATTTACGAAAGGGATTGTAATATAGTCACGTATATTACAAGGGTTAAGGGGCGAAATGAGTGGACCGCGAGCGCGGGAGAAGATTGCGACTGGACCGAGACTGACGAGACGGCGGTGGCACAATGAGACAATAGTCGCAAGTGATGTGTACGTATACATATATACATATGACTGCGCGCAGGATACAGGTCAAGTCCCTTGCAGAATCAGGGACGCGGTTTGGAATTCGAGTGGAAATGAACCTGTGGCCACGTGACAGTATATGTACATATATATATATGTGTGGTCCGGTGTGAAAACAGGACCTTTGCAACGGCAATTCTTTATGATATTTTAAACCATTATAGCGGAGATAGTTTTATAAATTACACATATTTATATAATAATATGTAATTGTTACTATAAAACCGCGCGTGTTCGAAGTATCATTTCGACGAGTTCGAAATACAAACAACACGTAATACGTTTACCGAACATTACACATTTATTATTAATAATAATAATAATAATAATATTATTATTATTATTATTACGCCAATACATACGTTGCGGGACGTCTCACAGAGAATCCAGACACATACGCCTTAAATAACTTCGTTCTGTTCAATACTTTACGTTGTGTTTTTTTTTTTTTCTATAATCTTTTTGGACAATTATTATTGTGTCTAATGATAAGTTTCTCCTTGGAAAATTTCATTCAAAATCGAGTATATATCGTTAATGTAACCGTTGATGAACATGAAAACCGTTTGAATTTTCAAGAAACATTTAAAAATAGTTTAAAAGTTAACGATTTGACATAATTAAATCGAATTAAACCGTATCGAATTTTTTCTAAATTTCTAATTGGACATTTCGCGTATTATTTTGAAAAATAGGAATTAATTTTTTTTTTTATATATATATAATTATAATCAAATTCAATCTGATGTTCATTAAAGCGATTATTAAAAAAAAAAAGAACTTTAAAGTATTGAAAATAACAAAAATTTTCAGATTTCCCCGTAAGACACACTGTAGAGTTAAAATTAATTTTTTATTTTTTGACAACAATTTAAAAAATTCCTACGTGTATGTGAACAACGGACATATCAAATTCGTGTTTGTGAAATTCAAAAAAATTTTACGGTAAAACAATTGCTCGAAAATATTACGCATTTTTATGATTCTTTCGCTATTCTTTGTACGCTAATTTTCGTGTTTTTAAATCCCTTTTCGCCGTTATAATATTATGTTTCACCCCATTTCCATCATTGTTTCCTGCAACGTAATATACAGTTTTGAAAACACACGCGCCCATCACACTCGCAGTGTAATATTCGTTTAACGTGTAAGGGACTTATATAATCTCCTATCCCGTCCACCGTTTTTAACAACTTTTTAAGGGATTGAAAGCGAGTATTTCCTCTCTTCGTCTTGCCCACACGTAAAAATAAACGTTTCGTACGTCCAACACACCGACCGTCCTAGTGATGCGGTAAAGATTCCGAACACAGATTTAAATCCGTCGTGAATTTCGTTCGATAGAATGACTTTTCAAATTTTTTCATTTTTTTTTTTTTTTTTTTTTGTCTTAAGATCTTCAAAAATTAACAATTTTTTATTTTATTTTAAATTTTCCGAGTAATTAGTTGAACGATTATTTCGTAAACGTTTCGGAAGAAAGCAAAATTCGTTATTCCGAAAGAAGGGATAAAAAAAAAGAACATTTCAAATGTCCACCGAACGCTTTATGTAATAATTTACTATTTTTTTAAACGTACACGAGAAAAGAAATTACGTGTATATATGACGGAAAGGAGAAATACTTTTATACGCCTATTAAACGCGTTTTGCTTCCCCTCCTCCCGTGGTAAAACTATAAAGTTTTTTTTTATAACATTAAGGAAATTAATTATATTTTTCGGAATAAAATATGCAATGTTATATGGATTACGTCGTTTTTATTGTTCGAGTTTTTTTCACTCTTATTAGATAAACGCGCGAGAAGTACTTACTGAAAATTCAATAATAATAAAAAAAAAAAATTTGAAAATTACAAAAAAAATAAACACTCGCTGGCCGTACATTAATTAATGTTGTTGAATTTGTAAAACGCTTTGGATGTGACGTATCCTTCGGTCGTTCTCTCCTCTGCCATTGTGTCCGTTCATAATAATAATAATAATCGATTTTATTTTACTACGTTCGCCTCGTACACGCAACAATAATATTATTTATCGGAAATTCGCGCAGTGAACAAAACAACGAACGAAGTTGAATTAAAAAAAAAAAATTACGTAAAATAATTGATTTAAATTTGTATATGTATATATATATTACGTTTATATAGGTATACGTGTTTTAATTAAATCCGGAATTGTAATTATTATTATTTTACCGTGCGAAAGAAACAATAATTTATAATAAAACTATTTTGCGACAATATTACAAAACGTTAAACGAATCGTCGCGATATCGCACTGAAATTATTATATAAATAATAATTCTATGTGGTCCTTATGTACATACACACTGTTTCCCGCATAATATATAATAATAATAATAATAAATTTCAAACTAATTTGAAATGTTACGCTTTATATATATAATTAAAATGTATACTACTGTCGTTGTGTAATTAATAATTTTATTTCGTAACGATGGCGGTTATTGTTTTATTCTCGTTGGGAATGAAGACGAAAAACACAAACGTCGAAAATATGATTTGAAAAAAAATAACAAATTTCGCTCCGATACCGATTAAGTTTGTACGAGTTATACGCGATAATACGAATGAGTTATGCACTACGTAAAAACACGTGAGCGCCGTTCTAACGAATAAAGAATACCCGTTAGGGAGAGAACTCAACGCTTTATTAGCGCGACAAAAATATTTTCAACAAAAAAATCAGAAGTCTTTTTAACGGAAAAAATTGCCGTCACCCCGCGTGTGTCCACGATTTATGATCGTATATGCACGATTTTCACCGATTACTTCGATATCGCGGTAATTGTATTGTCTGATTCCCGGTCGTCATAAAGACACGACTGAAAAAAAAAAGTCTCCGCGATCAAAAAATATTCGAGAAAAATAAAAAATCCGTTTTTAATACGCACGCCTCGAGCGTACGTATTATCACGCAATAATTAAAATATTTCAATTATTACGACCCGTAGTGCTGTAGAGTAGACAATATTGATAATATATTTATTCTCCGCGCGAAATTACCAAACCGATGTATTTGAAATTGTGAGCGCGCGATTTTATTTTATACATTTTTTTTTTTTTTTTTAGTCAATAGGAGCTTTCGGCCGGAAAGGAAATTTACGACTCTTTCGAAATTTACAAAAAAAAACAAAAACTTAGAAGTAATTTTTTTGGTAAAATGTTTCGATTCGGACTTTTTTCTCGGTTACATATTAATTTTTTTTCTTATTTCCTTTTGCCAAACGAAAATCGAATCTTCTGCACTCTTGTCGCGGATACGTTATACATATATATACGTTATGCTAATATGTGTGTACACTCGGTCGAAATATAGGAATTGACCGCATTACGACAAACGTGAATTCGATTCGGTCTCGTGTACGTTTATATATGGTCGTGAACACAGCAAATTCGGATTTATAGAAATAGTGGCTACTTTCGCAGCTATTCATTTCATTTCCCCCCCCCCCCCGATGGATAATAAGTAATTGTTTGAATCGGTTAGGTTGGCGAAAAAAAAACGTTTTTTTTTTATCGAATCGCGGAATTCAAAGAGATCGAGAGAAAATTGCTTACTTTTCATTTATACGCATACATAATACAGTCAAATTTACTTTATCGAAAAATCCTTTTCGATTCGACTCCTTTTTCGCGCACTCACGGTTTCGTTTTAAGGCGATATTCGCTCTGGAGACCCGCACGCGTTTTTAACCCCGGGCAAATTAAATTTGAAAATATTCGGTCTTTTAATAATTTTATCGAGAAATCCCGGGACTCGTTTATAAGAGTAAAATATCGTTTTCACGGCCTCGCCGACTGCAGCATCTCTGAGAGTAACGTGAACACGCCTTCCGGTATTCATAGGATATTCATTTATTTTACAATTGATGTCAACAATTATTTACGTATTTTTAAAATAAATAACGGTAACAAGTAGTAATCGTCGCAGCTATGTTATTACCGCGACGGTGACAAATAAAAACAAACGAATTTACCATAATTTTGAATTTATAATAAATCTCTCGAAATCCCGAAAATATATATATATATATACGTATTTATAATAATGCGCACGACAGAACAGCAGCGTGTGTGTAGACACTAACGTGCAAAACTAAAAAATTTTTGAAATTAAAGTACTACACAAGTAGTTCCGTTCGTGTCGTATAAACGGCCCGTGTCGGATCGCGCGTCATGTTGGTATTTATACAAGTATGAAAAATGAGTCGGAATCCGTCGACTTCCGGGAACCCGAATATATAATAATAATAATAATATATATCGTATTCTAAAATATATTATTATAATTAACAGCTGGTGGTCTTTTCGACACTAAGCCAAGTGCTCGGGACTGTATAATACGAAATCTGGTCGATCGTCCGAGCAAACCAAACACGACGACACACACACACACACCCGTCTAAATAATACAAAAATATATTCCGCCGCGGCGTATATAATATAATGTCTTTTGTGCGTTTACGTATTTATATTTTTTTTTCTCCGTCCTTTGGACGTTTCGTGGAAACGCGCGTTATTGTGTTGCCACTATGCGATTATAGTCTCCGTACACGCGTATCGTTTATTTTATGTATACGACGTATATAATAAGGTTTCCTATAGAAAAAGCGAAAAAAAAAAAATCAACACCGATACGACGAATATAACGACTGTAATATGGACAATTATTATTATTATTATTATTTATATGTACGACAAACAGCGGCGAATTGGAAACGTGCGCTGAGCGAGAGAGAGTTTTGAGACATATTATGAAATTCGCGTTCAAACAGGTTTTCGGGAAGGACTACCAACCGACTCCTCCGGTTATGAGATTTTTTTTTTTTTTTGTAAATACGTGTTAAAATACGCGATAACTGGCGATTTTCGTTAATCTCCTTGTAACTCCACTACAGACCCACGAGCGTATTTAAATTGGTTTTTGTTGTTGTATTTATCTGAGTTGAGTGAGATTTCTAAATTAAATCTCAAACACATTAGAATTTACGGGGAAAAATTATCCCGAATTCTCAAATCGATTGAAAAAAACCGGGGTTTATTTTATAATTTTTTTTATAAATCGTTCTGACAACGAGACAACGTCGTCGCGTAGTAAACGAGAATTGTGCGCGCGCGCGCGCGATAAAATCGTGCAGCGGACAAACGTTCGGCGGAGAAAAATCTTTTAGAAACAGATCGCCGAAAATATTTCTATAAAAATACGTCATATTCCAATATTAACACTATATACATACGTTTCAATCGGAACAATGTACCGATTGAAAAGCGTTTTTATAATACCTCGACGATTAAATATTGTTGTTTTAACGTTCGCGTTTTCCCATTGACCGATCGACCGGCCGTCAAACGATTTTTCTCGGAAACATAATAACGTAACACATTTCGTGTGTTATTCTAATTATTATATTTGTATTTTTCCTGCGCAACATAATATTATTGATGAACGCCGTGGATTTCGAGTGTTATAAACGCGGCGGAACATTCGTTTTATATAATCGAAGTGAATTAAATCGCCGTATAGACGCGCGACGGGAAAATATTCGTCAATTAATTTCGAATGGTTTTAATAAAATTATGGCCACGCGTGTGGTATATAACAACAACAACAACAATAATAATATTAATAATAAAAATAATAATAATAATAATATTAATAATAATAATAATAATAATAATAATAATGGTTACTCGCGAAAATTATCACACGCGGTTTAACTTCTTTAAACATTTTAAATTGTACGATGTCATTAGTTATGTTTCGTATAAAACCGATTAACGCGAGAAATAATTGGCATTTTTTTTTCCCCCCCATAGACGTTTTGTATAAATTGTCACTTGTAACAAAAAACTATTGCCTTTTAAACCATCGATAAATGCGGCTGTAATCGAGCGTATTCATATTTGTGTACAGTACTGTACGCATAAAACAGGGACGGTGACAGTGTCAAATGAAAAAAAATTGTGATCCGCCGGCTTCAATGTCCGAAATAACAAAACTGTACAATTAAAAAATATCCATATTTTACATATATATATATACACACACAAACAAAAAACTCGTGCATTACACGCAATGAAATAACTCAAAATGTGTTGATTACACGAGACGTGTATGTCGAATAATTATCATTTTCCCACACATTTATATACTTAAATTACATTAAAGCAGTTCGTCTGTCGACAACTGCAAATGTATGTCAACGTTGTTTTCGCTTTTATTCGTTAAATCCACTTTCAAATGCGTTTTAAAGGTCCGAGAATCTCTGTTCTATCTCGCATATGCTAGTCCGGAGCCAATTATTTTATCCAACGCGCAAAAGAAAACAATTTTTACGGGTTAACAACTCAAGTAAAGACCACCACTTCTGTACGCGTTTCGCGCATATTATCGTTCATTACAATTTGTTCGATATCATATCAATGCTAAAATCTTATTTCGTGCATGAACCGTATGAGGTCCATAGCATGTACTGCGATGTTGTAAATTTGATCAAATCATTTTGGAGGTCTACGACGCAATATTAACCTGTTATTTTATTTTTACAAGCAGAGAAGAGTCCTTAGAAGGATTTACAAAAAAAAAAAAAAAAATCGAAGAAACTCGAACGCACGAAATCAATCGGGTCTAACGTTGAAGTAGGGTACAAGAATTATTCGGAAAACCGAATGCGCATCATAATGGCCGAAAATCGACACAACAGACCGAGCTGGATCGGTCACGTATTAAACGTGAAAAAACAAATAAGAAACGACGTACTAGAACGCACCTGTCAGGGGTAGGAAACCGATTGGATGGCCCCATATAGCGGAGATGGATTGGCGAATTCAGGAAAGAGCCAAGACAATGTTGGTTCTGGACAGAGAAATATTGTTTTGCAACAATGGTCTTCAGTGGCCTATTAAGCCGGAAAAGATGATTTACATTGAATATTATTATAATTATACGAATGGAAATCGTAATGAATATATATATACTCAAAGTATATGTCCAACGATTACTAATCTAAAGCGATTGGGAAACAAAACAAATACAATATAGTAAATCTCGCCCTGCATTTCATTAAATATGCGTATATATTGATTTTCTTCGCGGAAAATATAATGTAAAAAAAAGAAAAAAAAGAAAAACGTATAACATTATTGGACAAACACTTTGTGTATATATAATATATAAGTACATAGAAAAACAACGTGAAAATCAATTAAGTGCAGTAACCGAGCGGTTTAATATAAAACGTTTTAATACGGGGGGTTTTTTTCCCCCCCGTTTTAATATTAACCACCAAGATGTTATATTAAATTAAATTTTCTCCCCCCCCCCGAACAGATGAAATTAATTAAAGAACTTTGATGTCGCGAACGTTATAATATAATATGTATTACGCTGTGTTTTGTATAAAAAAAACTTTAATACGATTATCGGATGAGTGTGTGTGTGTATTTTTTTTCTATGTGTTTATAACGTCGATCGACGTATGGCGTGTTTATATATATTATTATTCCATTAATATAAAAATAAATTTGTTTTTTTTTATCTAATAATAATAATAAAAACATTGTTCGAGTATATATATACATATATTAAATAGCGACAACCGCTACAATTTTTTTCCTCCTTCCCCCTCCCGCTCTTATTATTTCGAATCGGCGTTTTAAATATCGTAAATGAATAGAAAGTGATCGTTCAGCCGGAGGACGCAGCCGTTACTCCGATCCACGTCGAATTCGTCCCGTGTGGTAATAAGAAAATATTGCAAACGTTGTGCAACGGTGCACACGTAAAGAAATTTGATACGCGACTGCATAGCGTGATGAGAGTGATTAGTCAAGTCAACTCAGTCGCAGTGGTCACCGGGTGTTAACCAACATAGCCCCACCAGACTTACCGAGAAAGGGAGAAAACTTATTAAGACAATTGAGAAAGCAGAGGATAGAATGGACGGCTCATTGTTAGCCGAAAGATTGAAAGATGTACCGACACTTAGATTGAAATCAAGAAAGCCACCCTGCAGGAGGACGGCCGAAGTCCTGATAAGCTCAGGGTTTGAAACTGGTAAGCGTTGGCGTGATGAGTGTATTGGGTCTACTGTAACTTAAATGATGACTTGGTGCCTGATCCTAATCGAAGAGTTGTGGGAATGGAATTGCCTAGACATGAGTGGTGTCTGTAGTGAATCGCCTTCGTACAGACGATGGCTGCTGTGCAGACATGATGCACAAATGGCGACTTCGAGATAGCCCGACATGTGACTGCGGTAATTACAGGCAAACAGTAAACCACATTATAACAGAGTGTCGATTGAGGAAATTTGATAAGGGCATCGAGAGAATCCACGCGATAACTCCGGAGGCAACAAAATGGATACAGGGATACAGGGATCGTCTGTGAATAATCAACCCAGGTTCCAATGAGGCTATGGTGCAATAATTAAATACTAGTCAATAGTCATCGTAGTTAGTTACTATACATTTCTTATATTATTATTATGTTTAAATCCATACATGTTGTATAATTAAGCTAAATTTAACTTGCTTTAATGTTGATTTGTAGTTAAGCAATACGAATAAATAAATAATAAGAAAATATAAGACTATTTTTTTTTATTATTATTATTATTATTATTATTATTATTATTATTTATCTCCCCGTCAAAAGTTGCGCGATACATTTTTATTTTCTATTCATTACCGCGAGAACGCAGTAATTGTTGTACTCTGTTGGAAAAGCGTTTAAAAAAAAAAAAAAAAAACCGTGTACGTATAATATACGCTTTTCGCCGGAAACTTTCACTTTTCCGCGGTAATCCGCGAAAGATTAAAACGGTATTTTGCGGCCTCGTTGAACGCGCTACACCACCATCACCACCACGAACACGGTACACCGTACTTGGATTTAGTTGGAAAATCGTCGAAAACGCTTCTCTACGAAAAAAAAAAAAAAAAAAAATTAAAATACGTTTCCGTAGAATAATGCATTTGTTTTGTGTTCAACGCGTGCGTACACTGCGAAAACACGATTTTATAAAAAAAATTCATGTAATTTAAAAACGTGTGCGTTTCCGATATGCGTTCGGTATACGGAGGTAAATATGCGATTACAGACTATTAATATTTATTTTTTTTCTCCGCATTTTAAAAAGCGAAAACAATTTATTACGCGATGCTGTCGTTCAATTTTATTCTATTTAGTATAAAGACAATATTGACTTATTTAGTGTATTCACTTATGCGATAAAGACACGCGCATTGAACACACGTTCTGCGACAGATCGACTCGATTGACGCGCACAGCGTTGAAGTTTTAACGCCAGGATTTAAACCGGACGGCCAAAAACCGAGAGTCCCCGAACGCGTTCGCGGACAACAAATAATTCGTAATAACAATAATAATAATAATAATAATAATAATAATATTAGTCGTCTCTCCTATATTGGCTTTCCTATATTAACAGACAGAAGAAGACGTGTGTATAAAATAATAGCCCGATGCCGCCGCCGCCGCCGCCGTTGCCGCCGCGGTGTCTTATCGATTCGTTGCTGCGGTAACCGCGATAATATTATAATAATATAATACAAAACAATACCGGCCGAAGAGGAGAGGGCAGGGGGGAAATATTATATCCGCAGTATTGCGTTGTAAAATAATTATTTAAAAAGAGCAACGGAGTGGACGGGAAATCGTCCGATGGACAACAGCGGTTTAATTCGGTTATCCGTTAACGTGCCTCCGCCGCCACCGGTAACGCGCGCATTTATAATTTATATTGATAATTTAATATTGTAATTTTAGCGATTATCGTAAGCGCATTGCGTTCATAATTCGGGGCGAAAATCGCGAGTTTTATTTTACCGTACGCTCTCTACGCCGTAGACTCTCCTCCAGAGCTCTCGAAACGGTCCGTTCGCAAAAATTAAATAAATAGAAAATATGCGCAGAAATCTCGCGGACCGCGACGCGGCTTTGTCGTCGGGCCGTATAGCCGCCACCAACCACATTCGTAATGAAATCCTATAAATATATCCCTTATTGTACCGGTAAAAACGAGTATAAAACGCAGTCGTAAATGAAATTATACGATTTCGATTAAAAAAAAAAAAAAAAAAAATCCTCGTGTTATAATCGAAAGGATTTGCTATTACTGTTACACACACGCACGCACGCATCGTCCGTTCTTTTGCCGGGAAAATAAAAAACGTATAAAATTGTAAACTCTCATCGCCTTCTGGAAAATAAAAATATAAACGAATACGATGCGGTGACACTGCTCGGTGATAAATGTTCGTATATTTTTAATAAGAATAATAGTGAAAATAAGCAACTGTAAATCGGTACTCGTAAATAAATAACACGTTTTTTTTTTTTCGTAAATAATATTTTAATTTGTTTTTTTAAATAAAAAATTTTAAACATGAAAACACAACGTCATCGTTGATTTTTCAAAAATAATATTCGTAATTTTCCCCGTGCAATTTGTTCATTTTTTATTCTGGTTTTTTTTTTTTTTTTTTTTTAGCTTAATACCACTTGCGACGACGACGATGGTCTTTAGTGTCGAAACCGCGGGTAGAAAAATCAAAAAAAATCGTATTTCTTTATTATTCACAATAATCTTTATAACGATTTTACGTTCACACACGCACACACATATATTTTACACACACAAATTGAATATTTAAATCGTTTATTGAGATATATGTAATATATGTATACGAGTATTTACTATAGTAGTCGCAGTGACCATCGCAGCCTCCACGTCTTTTATCCACGCGTTACGTACTATACAAATCGAAAACGAATCGTTTTCCGCGGGGATTATACGCAGAGGCTGAGAAAAATCCGAGTCTCTTGTTTTATTATTTAATCGGCGACGACGGGTTATCGCGCGGGTAGGTACCGTGCGTGAGCCGTCAAAAAACGAGTAACCAACTTGTGACTCCTTCTACAAAACTCCTGAGATCCAATCGCGCGTCCGGAATTAAGAGTCCTTAAGAGATTTAATAAACGATTTCCTATTACAACGGTACCGTATAAACAAGGTCGAGCGAATTCAGAACAAATTTCTTAGATGCTTCAAATGCGAAAATTGCAAATTGTTCTGTCCGTAACGCCGTGTACGTCTTTGGAAATCGCTAAATATCAATTACGCTGGTGTTCTAAGCGTATGTATCGAGATGTTATTTTTATTCACAAAAACCTTTAAACGGCTCAATTGACAACGGTTTACTTTTAATAAATAATTAATAATACCTGTTTCTCGTTCATTCAATTCTAGAAATCGACAAAACATTTTATGTGTCTAAACGCAGAACACTTTACGGAGGGGGGGGGTTTTTTTTTGTCCGATTAACCGGGCTCTCTTGCAATGATCTTCGGAATTTCTTTTTTCATTCCTCTCAAACGGCGTTACGTATTCTAACGTTTTTCTTTCTTTACCTCTTTTCTTGTCGTTATATTATTTACTTTATACAAAATGCTACTAAAATGCTGCCGAACGCTCCTCGGGCGTGTAAAATGCAAAAAAAAAAAAAAAACAAATGAATAATATACGGAGAGCCGAAGTTTGGGCAGCGGCCGGGGAGCGTCACCCGCGGCTCCTCCCGAAATTGTTGCCTTACACCGTGTGACTGTGCTCGTCCCTGGAGGCCCGCCGTGGAAAAGTAACCCGGCGACGCGGCCACTGCACACGGAGACACGCGGACTGGGACGCGGGAAACGGTAGGTTAGGTGGAACGGCGGACCTATGCGAGGAGAGGACGTATTCAGAGGAAATCCGGTAGAAAACCGTCCGGTGTGTTCTCTACCGCCTGGTAGAAAGAGAGAAGGAAAAAAAAATAATAATAATAATAATCATAATAGCCGTTTACTGAAACCGTGTTGGCGAGCTCTTAAATAGGAGATCCGCCGAGCACCGGTGGACACGTGTATCGCGGGTACGCGACAGAGCGCGGCCAATAACGGAGTGCAGAAGAGACGATTGTCTTATACAAACGAGACGATATCGCGGTGCAGTGGGTTAGGTTGGTGGTGGTGGCGTCGACCGACCGCCGTCCGAATATTAGCGCGCGGAGAAGGCGATTATACGCGGAGGCGGCGGCGGTGGAGTGGCCGAAAACGTGCGTGCGCGCGTGTACTTGTGTGTGTGTGTGTAAGGGCCGAGGAGGGCGACCGCCGTAGAATTATATTATGCGTATGGCCGCTATCGATTTGCGAACGGCTCTCACTCGCGCCGCACACTCTGCGTGTACACCTACGCGCGCGCCGTCTTTGTCTCTCCGGCGCGTTACACACGCTGCTGCAGCACCACGCGTCGTACCCGCGGAAACGTCCGTCACCGACACTTCTTCTGCGCGCCCAAAACGTATTCTTTTCGGCGACGATCGTCCCGGGGACGCTCTCCTCCGCCGGGACTCCTCCGCGCGAATACGCAAGAGCGATTACTGTATCACGGAGCAGAGGAGGTTGTTCCTTCGGTTCGTTATAGTTCTAGTAGACGAAAATTCCGGATTTGGAAAAAAAAAATGTCTCTCGCCTTTAGCAATAGTGCCTATGAGTACTCTGGCGATGGTTTAAATATATTATATTGTTTTATTATATAATATATTATATTATTGAGGGCCTGGCGGAAGTAATGCGAAAGCGGTTCCCGCCAGGCCCTCGGTTCAATTTAAAAAAAAAAAAAATATATATTATATTAATTTTTTTACGTATAAAAATAACAACAGTTCAACGATGATTAGGAACATTATAATCGCTGAGAAAAATCGGTATTTGCACGTGAACAAAAGCGAAAACGCGTATTATGGTGGTGGGGGGGGGGGTGGAAAGAGGAGGAGGAAGCCGTTTCTTCGGATCATTAGCGCTATTAAAATAAAGAAATTCTATTGAAATATTTCTGTACGCTTCAAAGAACACCTAATACAACTCAACAATAATATTATAAATAAAAACACGAACGCCGTACTGAGGTAAATTTATTTACATATAAATGTACAAACAAAAACGCATGCACTATAAAATATAATAATAGAAAAGAATTAAATTGAATAGTAACCCAGCTGGAACGGGGCTTATACATTTTAAAACCGCTAGAATTAAGAATATTACGTGAGAATAATATTCGTATTTGCGTGGAATATTAGTAAATCTAAGAGCTCGAGTTCGAAACCCTTCCGTTCAGTTGTGCCCGTAGTGTTCGAGAGTGATGCGACGTAAAAATTGTGGAAAAAAATTATTCGCGCCGAAAAATCCAATTTCAACTGGACTCGATACATACGCGTTCGATTGTTACTCGACGAAAAACGCGTTTTCAGACTGTGTGGGCGAGCGGAAAAGGGGGGAGCACTCCTCTGTCGTTTTGTCACGGGGACTTATTTACAATTTTGTTCTCCCTTTGTAAAATGCAATTCAATCCTCCTGCAATCGTATACGTTCGTCGTTTATTTATTATTAATTTAGTATAAAAAAAAAAAAACTTTAAATAATTTTCAACTAATTCAATTGTAAATCTCTTCTTGAAAACTCTTCAATATTCAGTAGTCTACTTTCAATTACGTAATTATCGATAACAGTTTTTTTTTTTTTATATATATAATAACGAATTTTTCTTTTGTAATTTGTGTGTTATTATAATAATATCTAATAACGGAGTCGTTGTCCCCACGTAGAATGTTAACAACAACAACAACAATACAATACCGTTTGAATCTTTTTCGAAACAAAAAAAGAATACATTCAGGATGCTGTAATACGCAAAAAAAAAAAAATAATAATAATAATACTCGTTTATATAAGTTGAAAACATATTTTTCTCTATATACAGGTATATATAGATACGCGTATACTTAGTTAAAAAGAGTATACAGATCAAATTTAGTATTTAATAAAACTCGGGATAAATAATGTGTACGGAAATAAGGAGAAAAAACAACGTTGTCACTGTAAAACATACTTCGCAGAAAAAGAACTGTTTCACTGAAATCTATAACGGACGAGACAAATTAATATTTTTCTCACATAATTATATACGACGAGCGTTCAAGATAATAATATTATGTAAGTAGGTGTGTAAAATCAATTTATGACGTTTGTAACGTTTAAATTATTTACGTTTTAACTATTTATAACGTCGTATCGAGGATATTATAGAACAAAAAAAAAAAAAAATTACAAAACAGATTTTATTTTAAGATACTCGTGTAACACCAATCGGTATAATGTGTGTGTGAGTGTGATATGAATCGCAGAATTTTCAAACCAATGCAAAAACGTTTTTTTTTTTTTGTTAGGAATACGCCAGATTAATATGACGATAGATGAGTATCGGAATTTTTTTTTTTTTTAATCCTTAAGAATTGAGAAGATTTTTTTTCTAAAAACCGAAAAGTTAAAAAAAAAAAAACGAAAAATCCGAAATTTTGCAAATCCGCATCTATTTCGTTGCTGCCGCGTAAAGGAGCTTCGGAAATTGAACCATCATCATCGTCTATTTATTTCAAATCGTAAACAAATGCACGGCGAACCACTTGAAACACGAATACGTGAATTCGCTCAGGTTTTTGGCAAACGCTTAGGTTTTTTTTTTTATATTTTTTATTGTGAATTGGCACACGCAATCATTCGGTGATTTCACATTTGACTTACAAAAACCCGCGTGTAGAGTAGTACCGCGGTGTACACCTACTAAGCAATTTTTAAAATCTCGAAAACGTTTTTGGGCCAAAATCGTCGGTTTGAAAATTCCAAGATAAAATCGCAGGCGTTTATCTCGCGTGTTATATATAAAAATTATTCAAATTTCTCTCGAGATAATAAAATGGTACATCGCTCAGTGACGCAATTGAGGGGGTCTAGGGGGGGGAGCTTATCCTACTTCTAAATCGTCTCGTCCCCTCTTCCTAATTTTTTTATTAAATACAATTATTTCCATAATGAATGATCGATTGAAATAATAAAATGTATGTTTTAATTGTCATTCGACTACGAAACAACGCATCTAATTAATATTTAGGCTGAAGAATTTTAATTTTCACTTGATATCGAAAAAATATTACCAAACTCGTGTGGAAGCCCAGGAGTTATCTTTTTTTTTTTTTACAATAATGTTATTAATAAATGCACGTAAAATTTCACAAGCGTAATTTTTTTAAAAATGAGAATATAAAGAAAAAAAAACCTATAAATACTATTTTTATTATCATTATTATTATTATTATTATTATTATTATTATTGATTTGATTTTATAATAAACAAAATATAAGTTACTAATACGGTTATTTTTTTCTATTTAGACTATATGTATATGTGTGTAATCCGATTATTCGATCACTGCAGACCATTTGCAGAAAAAATATGGAAATTCGACGTGTGTATATTTAAAAGTCTTGGTTAATTATATAGCTAGTGATGAAAACTGTAAAAAAAAAATTATAAAAACTAAATATTGTTTTTATGTGTCGTAGCTAGGCCGTTCGAAAAATTAGACTCATCGCGAAATCCTATGAGCTCTCTGACAAATAAAAGGCAGACGAATTGTTCCTTTTTTCCCCGCAAACGACCCGCCATTTTCTAGGACCTTTGCACGGAAACCGATGGCAGTCGTGCCCTTTGAAAATACTATTTTAAAATTATGTTAAATATTTTTGATTAGATACTTCATCTTGAAATTCTGCGTCAGTCATTTGTAAACTGTACCGCACCAACTCGTAATTCCACATAGGGTGTTCCGATTTTGATGAAAGAATTATTTTTTTAAATCTTGAACTATTCCAAATATTATATTTTGCGTGTATAAATGGCCTGCGATCCGCGAATACTTCTTTATGAGAATATTCACAAATATATAAACTGTCCGACTTCAATTGGAACCATTTTCTTTTTCTTCTACTGACTTCTATCATTTTTTTAACAGCTTTTTTTCTTCTTTGCCCTTCAAATGCTCCTCCTATTATATTTACGTTACTTTTATTTTGCACAAAAATATTTTTGACTGTCTGTTGAACACTTTTCAAGTGTAAAAGTTTAGTCCCACTGAAGTTTACGCGCATATATAATTTCAAATATTATTTTTATTTATTTTTTACTAACTCATCAATAAATATTCATAGTGAAATATAAATATATAGCGTCTTGTACAACGTGTGTTTTATGGTTTAAAAAAAAAAAATAGTATTTTTCTAAAGGGTCCAATTGCCGTTGGATCTCCGTGCAAAGGGCCTAGAAAATGGCAGGCTGTTTGCAGTGGAAAAATAATGAATAATTCGAATAGCTGCAGGCTACAATATAAAGAGCTCTTGCGAAGGTAAAGAGTCGGGGATTTTTGCGAAAAGGCTAATTTCTCGGATGGCTTCCGGACATATTAAAATTGAATCAAAATAATTTGAACGCGTAAAACCGCGACTTTTCACGTATTTTCTTGCGTACACTCGTCGTTATAGATAACGCAGACACGTGTCTAGTACTACTTCTGCAGATAAACGGCTAATAAAGCAAACCAGCTATGGACTACGCAAGCTTAAGCGTTTTTTTCGGTTTCTGCAAAATTTATTTTTCTATTATTATTTTGTTTTTTTTTTTCATTGTATATTTTGGTAATTTTTTCGTGTCTAAGAGTAGCAAAACCGCAAAATTTTCCTTGTACCAAAGCAAGAAACAAAAAATAGTATAGTATAGAACATGTAATTAATATGGTATTTTTTTTTCTATAAGAATTTAATTTTATAATTATTTCGCGATGGGGGGGGGGGAAAGGAATTTTATTCCATTTGGACGTATTTTTATATATACTCGTATATATATTTCATTCAAATGATAACGGGACATTTTAAAGAGAAAAGAATTTCTGATATATTGCGCGAATATGTTTAATTTTGTTGTGTGGTATGCACCACGACAGCAGCCGACCTTTCGGACCTCTCCACGGACCTCTGAACTATAAATTCATAATTTAAAATTCCGCGAAACCCATTTATACGTGCAAATTCATGAAAATAATCAATAGAAAATTTATATATGGCTCTAGAGTAAATATATTCAACGCCATAACCAGAATTATTAAAAAAAAAAAATCGATATTTTCTTGATATAAAACATAAATTGTAGCTACGGCTTATACGCGAACTACACATACCTTTACGCGGTATTTATTATTATTAATGGCGGGAAAAAAATATATTAAAAAATCCGTTCGTTATTCATCCGATTTCGAGACGTTTGCACAGATTTAAACTCTCACTCTACCTCATTCATAATAATCGATCACATACTACTATAATTTAAAAAAAAAAAAACGATAATAAATTATTATATGCGGCTGCTCGTATTGCGATTATACTGCGACAGCACGCTAATCGGTAAGAAAACACAAAAATATACAATATTTATAGATCATCGTACATTACCATAAATTAACATTTACATTTGCATTTACCATAAATAGTTAAACAGTTTTGGAGGGAGGGGGACTTATTACAGCTCGAGTTTAGCGTTCATTTGATATAAATTCCGAAAAGATCGATTCGAATACGAAGTATTTAATTTAATTATAACAGTTCACCGCGTCAAAAACACGTCAAATTATTTTTAGTTTTTAAACAGCAAATGCATAATGTAACGGGCGGTAATAAATTATTGATAATAATAATCTGTTTGTGGTCAATACGATTGTATAGTCATATGAACGAACGGGTTTTCGTGAAGGTATCAAAATCATAATATTCATTGACATCACAATACAGTACAAGTGATCAGTGGTCAGTATACTCAAGAATAATGTTTCTGTTTAATTAACATAATATAATATTATATAGAAACTATAAACGATTTTATAAAATATTTCGTTTAAATCAAATAAATATTATATATAGCATATATTTAAACTATTAAGTATTGCCCCCGTTAAAAGAGATAACGAATAAATAAATAAACGTTTTATTTAATAAAACCGAATAAACTACATCCGATGTACAGAATTCCTCTAGTGTAATACAATCTTTCCGGTCTTTTTTCGTACTTTCTTCGTCTTTTTCTTTATTTTTTGTGACATTCTAAACGACCGCCGCCGTTTTATATTTATAAAATATAGAAATTCTGAGAAATTTTATGGACTACGTGTCGACGAGTATGACCAGTATAATAGACAAGTTAAACGCGCATAAATACATAATATATATGCGTTCGCTCATTTTATGAAACAATATTTTAACCTAAAATAATCACGAAAATATGTACTTTTGTAAAACGTTTTTTTTTTGTGGTAGTACGAATTCAAAGCAAAACTCACCCGCTAAATGAGTGTAACGGTTCGGATGACGCTTTATACGTGTATATTATGCACCTATAGTTTTTTTAGTTGTCCCGCAATATTATTTAACCACCGGTAATTAACGTTGATTTTCGGTACACGATCTTATCACGAAATCATTGCAGATTCTGTGCACTCGAGATGAAGTCTACTGGTGCTGCGACGGAGGGCTACGTCGAGTGGACTTGACACGCGTCTCGTTTAGACAATGTTACATAAACGGCTCGTGTATACATATAACATTTAAGTGAACAATTTTTTTTTTTCAAACTTCACCGACGATTTTTATATAAAATAATATTTTTGTATTTATGTAACTAACTAATAATAATGAATAGGAGCGATTGGGGGGAGGGGATATAATAACAACATTCGGTGGAATAATAATTATTTATGATATTGCGGGTATACGGAAAACGACGAGAGGATAAACCAAACCACAGTCGGAGCCGATATATACTTCATTTTTTCCACAGACCTCGTAATCCGCTCGCAGTCGCATCCGATAAAGTGTTCTTCTCGCGGAATTTTCTCACTGCACAGCCACCGTTCGAGAAAACGGTCACAAGTGTTGGCAGTGATACCCCACACCACAATTCGTAAAAAAAGGGACACCACGGTGCGGGATTCTCTTTTATAGTGTTTTTTTCTGGTCCGACGCGGATCCTTAGGATTGAACCGGGGGGGTACTCCGCGCGCCCGAGTCCGAGACAACCTTTTTGCGTTTTCCTACAATTTTCCGGGGTACAGTTTTTCTGCGAACGTTTCGGATGTACAGCGTGTACACACTGTATCTTTGCCATTCTTTCAACACGGCGCTTTTACGGCGAATCGTATTACAAGAGGAACGCCGCCGCGTGACTCTACAGTGATTCAGTGAGTTTTCAGTGCACTGAATCGGACGATTAATATCATATAAAATTACATTATACCCGCGGACGGGTGCGTATACACGGCGGATTTTAGTTGTTTTTTTCCTTTCGAAATGTCGCGCGCACAAAAAATAATAATAATAATAAAAATATTCTACAAAGTCCGAGGGTTTCGTCGTCCGTCCCTGTTTTGCATATCCACCATTGGACACGTCGTCGTCGTCGTCGCCCCCTGCGTATATAGACGCAGTACATTATGTGTGTGTGTTGTGCGCGCACGATCGATACAGAGATTTTTTTTTCCTAAAAAAATAAAAACCTCTCCTCCGAACGGGACTTTTTACGTTACACGCGACTACACGCACACACACACGGTCGATCTCTCTCTCTCTCTCATCTCGGTGCAGGTGCAGGGTGAAGGGGAAGAGAAAAGAGGCCGGCCATTGATTGAACCGAATTAATATATAGAATATATTATTATGCGCGCGCGTATATCGTCGCGCGCTCGGCGTTGTCGCGGAGGAAGCGGGCGTGCGTGAGAGGCTCTCCTACTCTCACTCCGTCTCTCCTCTATCCCGGTCGTCCGCCACCGGCCTTACAAGCACCGTCGTCGTGGCCGGCCACCAAGGCGGTGGCGGTGGCGGTCAGCGGCGTGTACATATATATATATACACGTATACGGTGGACGGTAGAGTCGGGCGGACGGGCGGGCGGGAGAGAAGTGCCGCGCGCTAGGAGCGCGTATACGACGAAGGTGCAGGCGACGGCCGTGCAGGGGGATGAATATTATTCTCGGAAGCTATTCGCATTTTCGGACGTCGTGTGCGTGCGCGCGCGTGTGTGTCGTTCTCAGATATTCACACACACACACACACACACACTTATTCTCCCCTCCTGCAGCAGCAGTAACGTTCTGCAGCGTACGCGGTGTATGTGTATTTACACGAGCGCGTTATTGTGTGCGCGACGGAGAACGGCGAGCGCCAGAGAAAGAGAGAGAGAGAGAGAGAGAGCGAGAGAGAACACTGCACATATACATATATGGGAATTCGCCGGGGGTAGTACGTCCGGCCGCCGTCAGAGGGTTGTGCCACCCCCAACTACACCGCAAAACCCGTGGACGCGCGCGCGTTTCTCTGCGTGGTGTGTGTGTGTGTGTTTGTGCGCGCGTATAGTGGTCATCGGGCGGACGGCAAGCTTGCCCCTTCCCCTCCCTCGCCGTCCCTTCCGAACGCACGCACGCGATAAAAACCCCTTCCCCTCCGCGGCCACCCGATCTTTAAGCGTGTATACGCGGCGGCGGCGGCGACGGTGGTGGTCGGCCGCTCGCGCCCGCGGACCGTCGGCAACGGCCGCCGCCGGCATTCGAAAATTTCAGTCTTCTCGGTCACTCTGTCGGCACTCGTTTCATGTTTCTCTCCCGCCCCCACCACCACCGGCAGGCACACACCACTACGCACCACCGGCACACCGACGAACGGCGGTGCGCTCACCACCACTCCTCGTCACCACCGTCGTCGTCGTCGTCGTCGTCACCACCACCGTCGTCGTCGTCGTCGTCGTCGTAGTCGCCGCCGTCGTCGTCGTCGCTGTACACACACACACACGCACCGCCACGCCGCGCGCCGCACACATCGCAACCACCACCGCCACGTAGTACGTCTCACACGCACACGCGCGCTCGCGCCATATTTCGCCCCGTCGGTTACTGCACTACTACAACTACTATTACTACTACTACCACTACTACACTACGGCTGCCCCGTGTCGTCGCGTACACATCACATCGCGCGCTCCGGCCCGCACGGACACCGTCAGGACCACATCACCGGGGACTACTATTGACGAAGGCGTGCGGTTATTTTTTTTTTTTTTTTTTTTTATCGTCTGTTTCTTTGCTTTTTTTCCCTACGCCGCGTTATATGTAGAAAAAAATTTTTTTGATCGCGATAGAATAAATCCGTCGGTTGAATTTTTTTATTATTATTTTTTTTTTTAAATTATATTCTGTCGTTCGGACGTAAAATAAAAGAAAGAAAAAAAAGGGAAAAAAAATTACGAATCGCGTTCTATTTTTTTTTTTTTTTTTTTTTTGCGTCGCGCTATGTTTTCGCTCGCCGTCCAACGCGTTCTTCACCACCGTCACCGGCGACCGCCGTCCGCGTTACGATGATGACGACGACGACGACGACGACGACGAAGACCGGAGTAGTCAGCGCGCGGCATCACCGCCTGCACCACCGCCACCACGACGACAACGACGACGACGACGAGTGTCGTTACAGAAACGCGGCCACCACCGCTACTATACCACTACCACACGACGCCGCGGCAGTACTACGCTCCTCACAGCTGATTCTCATGTGCTCGCGCGCCCGAGAAGCTAATACTACCGTGAGTATTTACTACGTAAAGCGAATAAAAAAAATTGACAATTCCGTTATTTCTCCTCTCCGAACTTTATTAATAAAGTCCCCCGTCCCCCTTTTTTCTTTTTTAATAATAAACGCTCTTCTCCTCCTCCCCTCCCCCTCCCCACACGCGTTTAATAACCGTTTTACTTCGGCACCAAAATGTACGGGAGAAAAGGTATTTTTATATAAATTATTTTCACTCGCCGTCGTCGTGTTGTCGCGTGTACCACACGTGCCGCCGATACGAAACGTGTAATTTTCCCGTCGGAAATAGATGGGGCGGCCAAAAATCGGCGGGGCCCGACAGTAGTCGTGTCGCACACGAATCGCCGTGGCCGTCGTACATTTGTTTTTTCTTTTCAAATCGTTTTAATTCGCATGTTTCGGTAAACAGTGGTGCCACCGAATACTGCGATTAATTCTCCCTCACCCCGTCCAGTACTTCTTGATTTAAAGTTATACCACGGTATCGTCAATAGGAGATTATAACGTACAGTGAGGTAGGTATATCGCAAATGTTATTGTGACAAAATCAATTAAATTTTTTTGGAACATTCGTTTCGTCGCCAACGATAAAAATATCAGTTTTTATACAGTAATTTGATGTTTGTCAAACGTAAACGTCGGTGTAAAATTTTATTTTGCGCCACTGCGGCTGTTTCGAGAATTCTCAATTGTTCTTATTGAAATCGAACGCAAAAGGAGGGATTTGTGCTCGTTATAACGAAAAATCGAAAAGAACGGACGTGAGAAATAAAATGACCAAGAAAGTGTACATACACGCCAGGGGAGTCAGCCCCCTCACGGAAATTTCAGGAAATTTTTTTATGCATTCTTATAAAACGTTATAATATGTTTTTGTTATAAAAATTATTATTACAACAACCAGCGGCGTATTTTCAACTTTTTTCTAGGGTGGGAGAGGGATCCAAATTTTTTTTGTTTTGAAAATCCCAACAGGACATATTGATACTGGGTATTGAATACAATTTTACCATTTAGACAATTTTTAACGGTATATGAGTACATTTTATTTAAAAAAAAAAAATTACTCGATTTTCAATTTTAAAGTACGAAATGTAATCGTTTTTTTTTTTTTTTTTGTTTTTTACTTAGTTAATCCAAAATTTAGTTATGTGTTTTGTATAACTATATTATCTCGACATGTATTTCAGTGTCTTTTACTCTTGAGTAATTTTTTTTTTCGGTTTTGATGGGGGGGGGGGGTTCAAGTACCCCTGAACTTCCCCCCTCCCCGTAAATACTCCACTGACGACGTCTTAAGGGAAGGGGAAATATCGCCGACGAAATTCCCAACAGTTGTTTTTAATAGGTAGAGAGAATTTGATAAATTCCTTTTTTCTAATTTACACTTGGATTAGAATTTAGATATTACCGAGTCCGTTTAGAAAAAAAAAAAATTACGAAAAGCTTCTTGAACGCGCGAATAATAATAATAATAATAATCGGAACGCCAGGAGTAGTGTACGACGCGACGTTTTCATTATTGTGTTTCGACCGAGCTCGGACGAAAATAAACGCGCGTGGACGAGACGATAAGGAGATTAGCAATTATTTTATCACGATATTGTTGTTTCCGAAGCCAGTATTATTCTTAGCGTTTGTCGCTATGTCGGTTTGTCCGTCGTTGTCGTTTTCCAAAGGTTTTAAATATATATATAAAAAAAAAAAACAAATATTTTTATACACCTGCGGCCGTCGCCAGCTCCGCCGTGTGTGTTCTATTCTCTCGTAGGCTCCGCCGACAAACCATTTCACTTTTCGCGCGTACGGATTCCGCCCGACGAGGACCATGTGACCACCGCCGCTCAAACAGTACGTATTATTTCATCACGTGATCACTCTTTCGAACCGTGTTCGTCCGGCGATATACGGTTTTTAAAACGCAATTTTTTTTTTTTTCGTTTTGTAAAGATATAATATCGAATATTTCATATAAACCGCGGCGTTTTCTCGTAAATAATCTTACACGCGTAAATCATATATATATATTTATACACGGTGCGTTTGCGTTTCGTTTCAAAACAGTAACGTAATGGCGAGGGGCGGTGAGAGGAAGATAATTCGGAATCGGGAGACGGAATTACGAGACCGCTCTTCTCCTCTAATCTCGGCGACCGTTATAAGTGCGCCGTTGACGACGGTGTCCGTCCGGTGCGGCGTGCCGCCCGCCGAGTGTTGCGATACGCATCGCGTGGCGGCGGCGGCGGCGTCTCGAGGTGGTTTTTATTGCGCCGTCACCCGTCCCACCCCTGAGCCGCCACCGCCACCGCCGTCGCGACCTTGACATAACTCGTACCCGTCGTTTTTTTTTTCTCCTTATAGAGGACCGCCACAACACTCGACGCGGTCTTTTTTTTCTTTTTTTCACACAACCTAGTGTCGAAGAAAATAACAATATTAGAAAAAAATCACCGATATAGGCGGAATAGCGCTTTTTAGGTACACGACGCGCGCGCGTGTTGTTGAGGCGTGCGGATTTTCGGTGACGAAAAAAACAAAAAAAAAAAAAAAACATCGTGTGAAAGAATGGGAGAAATCGTGTGCTGGTGGTTTTCGATTGAAACAAATGTGAAAATCGCGTTAAAACGACACGCGATATATATTTTGTGCGATTGGGTTGCACTTGTTGTCGCCGCCGATATTTCCGCGCGCGCGCGTGTTGGTTGGTGCGGGCGGGGGAGAGCGATTAATTGGCGTGTGCGCGCGGTGTTGTTGTGCACTTGTCACGACGGGCGGCCGCTCTGCGGGCGGTGCCTGCCTGCCGGCGGTGGTGGTGATGGTCGGTCGGTCGGTCGGTCGGTCAAACGATGTATGCGAAAAAAAAATCGCGAATAATGTATTGAAAACGTGCGTGTTGGAGGAGAGAGGGGACGGTGTTTGTGATTGTTGTTAAAAACGAGAGAAAAACGATCGTTTGTTTTCGGGAAGAGTGGACACGTCGGAACAAGGAAATTACGTTTCAAAAAAAAAGAAAAGAAAATTAAATATAATAACGAAAATTTGATATTGCCGGCGGGACCCGCGGCAGCGGATCGACGGCCAAAACGGCAAGCTCGTTCGTAAAACGTTACCAACCTGATTTTTTTTTAATTCCACGCCCGCCTTAATTTAAGAGTCTAAACTCTTAATTATTAAGGGGGCGTAGAAAATTTAGACTTTTTAGACGATCTATTTGATTTTTTTTCCCGGTGAGGAGCCAGCCGTACAATTTTTCATCGTTTTAAAAATAAAATATCGACTCAAATAATATTCTCGTTATTTCGTCATCACTGTATTACTCCGTTTCAGTATTTAAATCCCTTCCGGTTGGGAACCACTGACGTAAACAATAGTCTCGTGTCGTGCCGTCCACCACATAATATCGCACTTTTTTACTTTCCGCCTTGTTTTAAATTCGTACTTTAATTCCCATTCTTTTTTTTTTCACAAATACTCAATTATTATTATTATTATGATTTACCTGTATTTCATTGAAACGCGTTCTTGGGAAATAATTTCGTATCTCTTCGTCTTGCACGCACGACGAATCATAGTAAAATAAAAACGTTTTTACGTACTTCTAATCGATATGATCGACCTAGTGATGTGTGATGACGATAAAGATTCTGAAAACCGATTTTGAATCTTTATTACACAACGACTTTTTCGATTTTTTTTTTCATTTTTTATCTTAAAATCTTCGAAAATTAATTATTAGCAATTTAATTTTTTTTTTTTTTAATTTCTCCAAGTAATCTTTTATGGATTTATGTAAAAAAAATTAGAAAATTTTGTGGAATTTCTCGTTGAGTGGTCGATCGGTGGTACGCTGAAAGTACGGAGAACGTCTGTTTTTTACTACGGTGTTGTTTCGTGTGTGTACGAGAACCGTAATACCTAACCACAGCTTCCAAATCTCTTTCGTCCCGAGTTAATTTTACGAAAATATTACTTGTCTTCGATGTAAATAATATACAATACACGATTGCCGTTCAAATTAAATTTATTAGATTAATTAGAATAATTTTATATTATACGATATTTTTAAAAATTATTAGACGGTGCACCGCGAGGAGCCGGCCATTTCTCAAGTTTAACGATATAATCGGACCCGGCGATTGAACGAAACTAAATAATATTTTTTTATATTTATATACATTTATTTATCCAAATGAACAAAGATTATTTCTAATATTCGGATAATAATTGAAGATCGTTGAAAAAAAAAAAAGGCGGCAATGTTCAAATTCGTTTTCAGAATCGTTTCACTAAATCGATCGGTAAGTTCAGTGGCGCAATTAGGAAGGGGGACTTGGCCATCAACTTGAAATATGACCTCACAGTTTTCGTTCCAAATAAATAGCAAAACTACTGATGACATTTTCGTTATTTGTTTTATCGTCTATACTAATATTGTTTCATGTAATTTTTTTTTCTTTTGAGTAATAATTATTACGCGTATAGAATTTTGTATTAATCAGCACCTATATTGACCGAATATTGGGACTCTGCGTGGGCCGTGATAAAAACGTTATTTTTTCCAGGAGCTTCGTATTAGTATTCGGAATAAGAGCTGAAACGTTAGTTGCAAAAAATCATCCTATCTCTGATGTTTTCAATACGATTCCGAAGAAATAAAGCATATTTAGACGATAAAACGTATCCTAACTTATATAACGTTTTATTACAATAATCGCGTATCAACTGAAATAAGCAATGCGACACGTGATAAATGTCACACAATCGTGATTTTCATCAAATGTCTGACAATTTTAAATATCGAAAACGATATAACAAATATGAAACTCTGATGAAATTATTGTATAAGTTTGCATTAGTAAAAAAATAAAAAGTGACATTTATAAAAAAAAAAAAAATTAAACGAATACGTATTTAATTTCTAATGAGTAATAATTTTGTTCACATAAATTCGAGTGATTTTTCAAGTATTAACAAGACATAAATAAAATAATCAGTGGCTATAATATTCGGTGTCCCAATATTTACGCGCCACTGGGAGAGGAGGGCACGTTACAAGTAAGAGACGTCTATTTACGTGTTTCGCCAATAGAAATATTTAAAAATTGATCAAATGATTTCAAAACTTTTAGTGAATTTTTATTTCGCGAGACACAAAAAGTTTCGACTTTATTAGAAAAAAAAAACTTATTCTTTCGCGTTTATCAGATGATATTTTATATATTTCGTTTTTTTTTCCTTTTTGGTATAACATTATGCGGCCATGAAGTTTTATTCGAACAAATTTTGTATTCTATATTTGTTCATCGGGCGGTTTCTTTTTCGCATTCCAGTGTTTTCATATAAAAGTCGCGAGAATGAGTCTCTCCCCCCCCCCCGTATCCCTTCGAAAATCCCTTACGCGCGTAAATTAATGTTCATTTTTCCCGTGCGGGCTGACATTCCCATTAATCCTCCAAGCGATTTAATACGAAACTATATTATTATTTTCACAATATTCAATAATTTTTTTTTTTTAAATTTATATATAGAGATTTTTCGACGTGTTTAATGTTCACGGTGTTATCCGTGTGTGTGTGTGTGTGTTTCTTACTCGTTTTCAGTACACGTAACCATGGAAATGCAGATAAGCAACGCGTCCGAGTTCCCGTTGTACCACTCGATGGCGACGGGACCGCACTCGTTCCAACTGCCGGGTGCCATACCGCCCGTCAGTACCATACCGTCGTACAAGAACACCATGTTCCCGGACAGGCTGGGCTTTTATTACGACTCGGCGGGCGTCACGCACGCCATGCCGCAGGAACGGTGCGACCGGTGTTACGTCGAGCTGTCGGCGATCGGCGGCGGTGCCGTACACCATTTCGGCAAGAAACTGTGCGGAATGTGCGCGGCCAAGGAACAACAGGTGTCGCCCAAAGTGGAAACGGAAATACTGGACCTGGACTCGCAGCAAGTGATGTCGCAGCAGCAACAGCAGCAGCAGCGACAGCAGCAGGACAAGGCGTTTTTGCAGCACGGCGCCGTCGTCGTGCCGCCCGGTTACGACAGGCCGCCGCCGCCACCGCCCCCGCCGGCGGTCGAGTGGCCCGGTTACTTTCAGCCGCAGCAGAACACGCTGTCCGGCGAACACCTGTCGCCCGATTACAACAACGTGACGACCACGACGACCACACCGCCGACCATGATGGGCGGATCACCGCCGTCCGACATGCAACAACAACAGCAGCAACAACAACAACAACAACAACAGCAACAGTACCAGGCCAACTTCGCGGACGGCGGTGGCGGCTACGCGGTCGACTCGAACCAACAGCCCGGAGGCGGTGGCGGCGGCGGCGGTACCGGGTCCAAGGGCAACGGATCGTGGAAGTCGAACGAGGCCCGGCGGGCCAAGACTTACGAGTGTCCGGCCTGCGACAAGTGGTTCACCAGTTCGGGTCACCTGAAACGCCATTACGGCACGCAACTGCACAAGAACGCGGTCAAGCAGAGCGGCAAACCGGATCCCGCGCTGTTGCCGATGAAGCATCATTATCACCCGTACCGGGACCCGGCGTACGTGGCCCAGCAGAAGCTCAAACAGCAGCAACAGAACGGCGGCGGCGGTCCGTCGTCGTTGCACAAACAACAGTCGTCTATGATGTTGCCGGCCGATTTCCGACCCGTCTCGTCCACGTCATCGTTCAACACCGATTCTTTTTTAGAGCTGACTCCCCCAAACCTGACAGCAAGCCTCTCGGACAGTTTGGGGGGAACCCAATTCCTACCGGCCCGTCGGCCGGTCAGCAACAGCAGCAGCAGCAACAGCAACAACAGTACGGAAGGTTTCACGGACGTGATGCAAATTTCTTCGTATCCCAACAACAACAACAGCAGCAGCAGCAGCAGCAAATACCCGGCGGACCCAACGGCGTCGGGCCGTACGGAGCACCGCCGCCCGGCCACGTCATACCACGACCGCCGCCAGTCGACGCAAGTTCAACAAGCGCGTTCGGCATACCGGCACCACCAGATCACGGATACCATCCAGCCATACACCACCCAGGTTTCTATGACCCGACAAATTACCAACACGGATTCGTACATCACTATGCCCGACAATAACGACGGTCGCGGTGTCCATCATTACGATCAGCAATCATACGAACAGCAACAACAACGTCGACACGTCGCCGCCTCTTCGCATCATCCGCAACAGCACTTGGATTATCAGCCGTCGTCGTCCACGTCGTCGTACCCGCCGCCGCCGCCACCACTTTCACAACAACAACAACAGCACAATTACGAACAGCAACAGTTCCAGCAACAGTTGGCGCACATCAAACAGGAGCCGGCCGACGTGCACACGACTACCGCGGCGGAATACTGCAACGCCGACGACACTCCGATGGCCAGTCCGGACTCGAGCGTCGATCATCATCTGCACCCGCACCACCATCATCACCACCATCACCACCACCACCAGTACACCGGCCTGTTGGTAATGGCGCCCATAACGTCGTCTTCGTCGTCGTCGCCACCGCCGGCGGTGCCGTTGCCGCAGCAGCAGCACCACCACCACCAGCAGCATTTTCATCAGCAACAACACGTGCAGCAGCAGCAACAGCAGCTGGCGGCGGCCGGTGGGACGGCGACGTCGTACGGCGATTACGACGACGACGACGACGGGACGGCCGTCAGCGACAGCAGCGGTTCCGTGGAACTGGAACTGTTGTCGCCGTCGCCGTGCGCGAAAAAGTTGCGGAAGACGACGCGCGTCACGTGCCAGCTGTGCAACAAAGACTTCACGGACAAGTGTTACAAGACGCAGCACGACCAGCGGTTCCACAGCGGCGAGAAACCGTACCGGTGCGGCTTGTGCGGCAAACGGTTCGGCGAGCACAAGAAGCTCGAGGTGCACGAGCTCCGGCACAACAACAGCAACAAGGCGTTCCCGTGTACCGTGTGCACGAAGAGTTTCAATTTCAAAAACGACCTGGACCGGCATTTCATGTCCAGCCATTCGACCGACAAACCGTATCAGTGCGTGCAGTGCAAAAAGAAGTTCGTGCGGCTCGACCACAAGCGGCACCACGAGAAGACGCACGGCGGCGGCGCAATCGCCTCACCGGACAAAGCGAAAAAGAACAGGAAGAAGTCGTCGTCGTCGTCCGCCGTCGTAGCCGCTGCTTCGTCGTCGTGGTGTTACGATCCGCCTCTTCAGCATCAGCAGCCGATCCAAGTCGCCGAACACCGACGGTCCTAACGCGTAACGAACAAATAATTTTCATTACTTATTATTAATATTATTATTTTATTTTTATGCGTGTATCCGACACTCGGCTCGTAGTTTCGCTTTTTTTTTTTTTTGTTTCGTTTAACATCGATATTGACATTAATAATAATAATAATTTTTTTTTCGTAAGTAAATAAATTACAAAGCAAACAAAAAAAAAAAAAAAATTATTATCATTATCGCTCGCAATATATATATATATATACATGACGAGTCGTATAAATTCGATGGAAATTTCATTAATGTCGTATACGTAAAACGAGGTACGAGTCCGTATGTCGTCTCGTGAGATTCAGATGGATTTTATGAATAATTTTTTTTTTCGATAAGTTTTTGACGGGCGATTTTCACACGAATCCAATAATTATTATTAATTAATAATATGTAAAAAAAAAAAAATAATAATAAATTCGTTTCCGCGCATGATTATTATAATAATCATGTATTATTTTCGATTACGTCGCGGTACTTGTACATAAATATACATATACATAACAATAATAATAATAATAATATCCTAATTCCAGGGGCATTACAATTTATACGATTAAGTGATTTTTTTGTTTATATATATTTTTTTTTTTTTGCGTTCTCCTTTAGCGTCCCGACCAGGTTCCCGAGGGGTGAGGGAAATCCCTTCATTTAACCCCCATAATTATTCCTTCCTGTTGTCGCGTCGTTTGTTGATGGCTCAATCTCTTTCTATTTAATATACGTATAATAATAATAATAATAATAATATGTAAGCGTTAATATTATTATTATTTTTATACGAGAGTTTTTTCAATATATTTTTTTTTTTTTTGTTCATTTGGGTATCAATATATTGCGCATTAGTTAAAACATATCCCCATGTTACATATCACACGACGACGCTCTAGAATTATATTATTATAAAAAAAAATATATATATGTGTATACTTAACGTATATTTAAAAATAAAAAAAAATATGGCATTCGTTTGTTTCGTACCTATTATTTATGTATAATAGTACACACATTATAATATTAAATATATTATATTTACTTACCCCATTCTTTATTTTTTTTTTTTTTTTGTACGCAGACTAAATATTTAAAAATAAAATATATATTATTTTGTGTTATAGTAGATAGTTTTTTTTTTTTTTTTTTTTTTTTGTTTAGCGAATAAGACTATCGCGCGTTAATATATTATTAATCATTATTATTATTAATTATTATTTTTTATCGCCCTATATTTTTTCCTCGGTGCGAATTTTTTAAGTTTTTTTCACACACAGTTACACGTCGTTATACTTGTATTAAAAAAAAAAAAATTGTCCAGATTTGTATTTTTTTTTTCTCTCTCTCTCTGTATTTTTCCGTAATATTATACGCAAGTGTTATTGCAAGCCAATTATACAATATATATTTATTTATTATTACAATTATTATTATTATTATTATTATTATTTATTATTATTTTTTTTGTTTTTCGATTTATTATATAATATATATGTATTAAAACGAATATCGATAGTACAAAAAAGTACCTCGTAGATATTGTGGAAGACTATATACTGCTACTACTACTACTACTAACTAACTAACTATACTACAACTACAACAACTACTTGGTATCAACAAACAAATTTATATATATATATATATAAATTGATAATTAGCGAAATTATTATGTAATGTTTAACGAGCAATAAGTTTGTAAATAAAGACAAAAAAAAAAAATAAATAAATAAATAAAGATTGATTAGAAATAATAACACTAGTTTTGTGTCTGTGTGTGTGTGTGTGTGCAAACGTCACAGTCTCGCGTCCTCCTAACCGTTTATTTGTAAGAGGGGCGGGTTAAATAGGTTGATCTTACCGCGGTATAGGGTGTCGCGGATTCTCTAAACCGGAGAAAAGACCCTTTTTAATACTGCGTGTAAATCCCTTTCCAAACACCGGAGGCGCACCGACGGAAAAAAAGAAGATGGGGGGGGACGAGTGGAAGTGATATTCTTCGCTATCTTTCCTCCTCGCCGTCCCTTCCGCGCAACCGTCGTATTTTATTACTCGTATTACTACGGTACACTTATTTCGTACGGGGCCGGCGGAGAAATTGCCGCCCGTGTACGCGTAGGTATAAAACCCGCTGCGGAGGCGAGGGTTTGCGGATAAACGGAAAATTACCACCGGCGATGCCAAATCAAAACGATCGGGAATCCGTTTTCTTCTCCGTCGCGCCGGCACAAAACGTCGATGCGTCGTCCGATTACGACGTGTCTCCCGTTGAATTATTATTATTATTATTATTATTATTATAAAAAAAAAAGTATTGTTCCACGACTTTTTGGTGTACAGCGCACGCGTTGTTCCACCGGTCAGTCGGTCCGTCAATCGTCGATAAATCAACTCGTCGACGACCGTGTATCGTGTAATTGTAGGAAACGAGGAAACGACCTATATAGTAACACACGTATGTTCGCTTACACAAACAGCGAATCGCAATAGTAATAATACAAACGCGTGAAACCCTGTTTGTTATCAACGGTCTTCGGAAATTGGTCCACGAAGATATTTTTATTCGAAATAAAAAAAAAAAAAAAAAAAAAAACACTTTTCTATAGAAATATTATATTTGAAACCGATGAGTACGGTGTAAGTACAAAAATTGTAAAAAAAAAAATAAGTAGTATACGAAGCCCGCCCATCACGAGTTCGTGCGTTGTCAGTTGTACTTAAAAGTGTACAATACAATACAAAAAAAATCATTTGTATATACGAAATGTGTGTAATGAATTTGACAGCGACGAAGCCGCAGCGGAAAATGAGAACTGAAGTGGTCCGGTGAAAAAAAAAAAACCCCCGCACTTATTACAGCTCGGTAAGTCTATTTACAACAGCTACTACATATATGTAAGTCGTATTTGTTCCTACAAAACAAATAGCGGCGATCGTGTCTTCTTTGGACGGTAAATTAAACGCGTACTCCGAATTTTTTTTAATTGAAATACGTTATGAGTTCCGTCAGTTCAAAAAAAAAAAAAAAACATTCTTTCGTTATAATTTTAAATTTCGACCAAATCTATGCGGAATTCAGTCGCAAGATTCACTTTGTACGGGCTCGGCGAGCAAATAAAAAATAAATTAATCGCTGTCCTTCCCCGACAAAGTTAAAATAATATTTCACGGTTCGTGTTGTATTTTCAGAATATTATTTAGTAATTTTTTTTCCCCCCGCGGTTTCTGGAAGACGTGTGTTCTACTCCAGGACGTCCTGGTAAATACGTCGCCAACATTACTGTTGTTACATCGCGTTTAGACGTTTGCGATGTATTACATTGAAATAAACCGCTTCGTAACGTTTCCGAGGAGATTTAATTTTTCTTTTATAATTATGTATATAATTGATCACTCTATTCGGGGGTAAGTTGCTACAGTGAAACCGCGTCGAACGGGTTATAACGAGGCACGAGCAATTCTTATTGTCCAACCGATCAGTTTTACCAGTCAAAACGAAAATACAATTTTTTTTTATTCGAAGAAAATTAATTTACCATAATCTACGCGTATGTCGTTATTTAAACAATAAGATTTTTTTTTTCAACGCGTCGGAAAATCTTTCGAAACGCGTCAAATATTCTGTGTTTGTAATCAGTTTTGAAATCCTTTTGACAACATTAATTTTTCCAAACGTTTGCAGCAGTCCGTTTCGAGTATTCAGAACGTAAACTTGTTTTCTTCTTTCGTTAAGTTCAATCTAATAACAATACGAAAATCTAAATAACACCGTTAAAAATTTGAGATTTTTACCTCTTGAGTCGTTTGTATGACTCGTCCGACGGAGGAATTCTTCAAAGAGGGATTTACGCGGTCTTCCTCTAGTTCTTTTACCGTTTATTTTCCCTTCCTCGGTAATGGCGTGATGAACCACGAATTAAAATTTTAATCCGTGGTCTTCGCAAATGTCCGGCTCCCAATTGGCTTTATTTTTCTTTCCATTATTGCACTTCTCTCATTGACCTACGGCTGGCTCCGTCCAGATCGTTCCTGTCATTTTCCTCCACGTCTACATCCCCATCGCATTCAGTATCACTTTCCCACCGTTCACGTACATTCGCCCGTTTCGCCTACATAATAATAATATTATTATTCATTTTTATTAAATATAATGTTTAAAAATTTACGTTTTTAATTTTTTTTTCGAGACCGTATTTCACGTGTACGTCGTTGTGTATTCGGCCACCTAACCGCCCGCCCCGCGTGTGTGCCGAGCACAAAATGACGTCTAAATATTTACAAGTGTTTGCGTTTGACCACCAACCGTCGTAAAAGGTTATAATATAATACGCGCATTGTACTATACACGCGCGTAAAACGTACAATAATAAAATATAACGTCCTGTACATTATCGTATATTGCGGAGGAGGAAGAAACGGGGTAATGTCGTAAATAATAATAATATTAATATAATATATTATTATAAAAGGTCTCGGCGGTATCAAAACGAGACGTTTCGCGGTGGTATTTAGAGGGAACGGTGGTGAAGTAACTATATTATTATAATAATATATAAATATTTCAATGCGGAGAGAGAGAAAACGCAAAATTGAGACGGACGAATGAGAGAGAGAGAAGGTGAATTAAAAAAAATCAAAGGCACCGTGTTTATTACGCCTTTTATAATCGTCGTCAAACAACTTTTTTATATATATAAATTTAATAATAATAAAATATTTTTAACTATACATGTACTATACACGGGGTCTCGTCTATGCATATTTCGTAACATTATTTATTTTAAACGTTCAACGATTAAATCCAATTGGTTTTTTTTTTATTTTAAATTTGCGTATTATCAATCAAATCGGAATTTTCTTATTAACAATAATAATATTGTTAGTAAAATGTCGTCTCACTGATGCCGCCAGAATTAGCCAGTCATTATTTTACAGGACGCGTATTTGTCCAACACGTTTTGTCGATGATCAATATTATGATGATCCGTACGGTTTTGTTTTAAATTTCATAATTTTCTCCCGTGCGTCGGATAATCGATAGACTGTGCGTATATATATGTTATAATAAATTTTTCTTTTCTTTTACGTTATTATTATTATTGCGATTTATAAAACTATACGGTTTGTCGAGAAAGCCAAAGTGTACGTCGTTACGTATACATTTATAAAAACAGTATACTTTTAGCCTTATAAATAATACATTATTACACGACAGTTTATTACGAGTTAATGTTACGTTTTTTCTCTCTCTTTTTTTTTTATGAAAAACCTATGCGCGTATATAGTTTTACGATTCGCGTAATAGAAATGAGAAAAAAAAATCGCTTAACATTTTTTTTTTTTTTAATGTTTTAAAAACGTTAATTATATTGTTTTTTTTTTTTTTTAATAAAGCTGCCCAAATTCTCTCGGCGTAATCACTATATTATATACAATAATATAATTATTGCCGCGCGTGTTTTTTCGTTACTATAATTCGTTCGATAGATACGTATATTGAAATATATAGCAAATGGAAATTCGGTTTGCGGTGTGGTTTTTAAAAATAATGAAAAAACGCAAAAAAAAAAATAAATAGTCGTTCGCTACACGTAATATTATATAATATGGTAATAAAACGCCGACGACATTGTTTCTGTATACGGTGTTTTTTTTTTTTTTTATACGCCGCGCATTTGACGTTGACAAAACAGCGACGCGGTCGGGGGAATAATCGACGTGTATTTAGTGTCTCGTCGTTTTTACATACGACTGCGTTTCCGAGACGAACAATTTACTAATACAATACTGTAAAATGTTATGTCGGATATGTCGGCCGAACAACCGAATGGAATATAATATGCATTTATTGGAGAAATCGTATTTTGATCGGTGTGGTCAGTAGAAAAATTATGAATTATCTTTAGCACAACATATATGCGGAGTTGTTATTATTTGTCTCGAAACGATAGTGTGATACGAATGGACGTTTGGAAAAAAAAAACAAGAACTGAAACTAACCAGCGGCTCTGTTCAAAAAAAAAAAAAAAAACACTTTTCGAAATGATTTTTTTTTGTTCCTCTCAGATTTTTTTACCCGTCGTAAACTTTCTTGTTCTGACGAATGGACAGTGATATTTTTATACTATAAAATAATAATAATAACACGACGAATGTATAATAATGCAATAAACGTATTATAATTAAACCGTGGTGTCTCGTGGCGAATCTGTGCGAAATCACACGGGCGTGCGTCAAACCGATTAGACGCGTACGAGTGGAACATAAACGGTTGTTCGACGAGTTATCGGAATCGACAAAAAAAAAAAAATTCGTATTAAAAAAAGAAAAAAAACGGTTTTACGCTCGTCGATATTTTTTTCTATTTTCTTTTATAAATTTTTTACACGTCGACGATTGAAGACACAAAAAAATTGAACGTGTTTCGTCGGCTATCAAACGACGTCAGTTACCGAGATCAGCAGACGACACCGAGTCGTCATTAGCCGGACGGGGGAAAGAGCACGTGAATTGTAAGGCGATTTGTGCCCTCGAAATAAAACTCGGGGAAAAGGAGGTGTACTGTTGATGACGGACTGTTTCGAATATTAAATGTCTACGACGATCATCCGATGTTCGGATAAAATTACAAGTAAAAACATCGTTTCCCCGAGTAACAACGGGGCTAATAAAAAAACGATAACAAAACTCGGGGGAAAAAATTCGTCACGTATCTCGTCATCGATAACGTGTTTCGCGCGATTGAAAGCAGTCATAAAACGGTTGGGAAAAAAAAAACCGAAAGCCACAACGCGCTATTTCATCTGATTAATACGAGTGAAATACGCGCCGCTGCAGCGAAACGCCGGATTTCTTATGTAAGTATCGACTTTTAAATATAATAATTTTTAAAATCAAAAAATAATATAATAACCGGTAGTAATTTTAGTATAAATTTATCGTTTTTCTTCTTCAGACGATAATTTTCCGTTTTTTTTTTTTTTTTAAATAGTCTGTTTTTGGGCATCGGAGTTATATAAAGGACCTTTATTCGATTTTTAAATAAGCCTTTCAAGAAAAAAAAACGTAATAAAATTTCAATCAATTACCGAGTATTTTATTCTTGTAAAATGCTTACAAAAAAAAAAAAAAAAACCAATTAAGTAAATATGTATCAACGGAAGAAAGAAAAATTCTTTTTCCGAAATGTTTGCTTTACTCCACTGAAGGACGTGTATAATATTATTATATTCAATATTTCGCGGATGAGACGAAAACGTCTGAGGGATGTGGCGGATGATATACGGAAAATTTGTTCGATTCGCGAGTAATTTCCGCCGATTAAACTAAAGCGGACCACCGAACGTGGTCGTGTGTGTGTGATGTAATTCCGAGTCGGCTTAAAGTATCAGCAGCAGCGCGTACCGGTCAGTGCAGCATCAAATCCGCGGTGTATATAATGATAATAATAATAATAATAATAATAATAATAATAATAATAATAATAATAATAATAATAATAATAATCATATCTATTCTCGTCCCCTGCAGCTGTAGGTCGGTTTAGGTTTTTGCATATTATTTGTTATATAATTGATACAACGTCTCTTAACCTACAGAATTTATTGTTTTTTTTTTAATTTTTTTATTACAAATATTATATAGTAACAAATTATGTATTTTGCACGTATATACGGGAACGGGAGACAAATATTCCGCAATGAGATTAAATATTTACATGGTAAGCCACTACGAAACATACGTATTTGATCGATCATGCCTGTACGTTTGCACAGGATTGGCATTAGAGTTTGCTCTGCAGACAACGCAAAAGCACGCGAAATCAGCCTCCATTAAATTTAAAAATAATTTAACGTTACCGTAACTGGGGATTCGTCACTTAGACCCCTTTTATATTGGCGAATTATTACGTGGAACGTATGACAATAAGTATTAATTTTTTTTTTTTATTTTAATTTTAATTATTCCGAGTGGATTAATTGTATCGTGAATAACGTAGAAACGGAAATTTGGTTTTAAGACATTGCACACTTACAGTGGTAAAATTATAATAAGAATAAAAATGTATTTATATAAATATACGGCGAATCGACTGGACAACACACTGCACAGTGACGGAACTACGAGGAAGGGAGCCGAGCGTCGCATTTTTGCCTCAGCAAACATACGCCGACATTAATATAAGTTCATTTCTCAAACTAACACCCGATTAATCATTAGAGAGATGGAATTTTTTTGTGACCACTTTTTTTCTCGGCGCAGAATTACGATTATTTTTGGTGACTTAAATAAAGTCGACTCCCTTGTAGGTGTAGTTCCGTCACCGTAACTGTAGCCGTATAAACACATACGTATTTTACGTGTTCGATAAACGAAATATAATCGATCATGACGACTGAATGAAAACAATCCGAGACTATAAACGATCGTCGCAGGTTATCATCGTAAAAGAAAAAAAAATGTAATGTTTTATAATTTACGCTTAATAATATAAAAATAAATTCGAAAAAAATATTTCGCAAAAATTTAAACTATTCTCTCTCTCTCTCTGTAATTAGTCTACCCCGTAGTGGTGACACGCGTTTTTAAACATAATATATTCTGCGCTCCGAGGTGGCTAAAAAAGAATGAAAAAAAAAATCTAACCGCGCGGCGCGTCAACAATAGTGTTTTGAAAACGATTTCTACTGGGAGACATTCGATAATTTCGTTTTCAATTACGAAAAACACAAGTACTGCGGACAATAATAATAATTAACAAGACGAATTTCACCGTATATACGTAGAAATATAGGGAAAAGAGCAAAACGCGCGGCGACGTCGTTATTCGCCCGGGGCGGCGTATCTCGAGATTCGCACGTTTTATTGGCCGCGGTTTTAAAGATTACACGGGGAGAAACGCGGACTTGTAAAGTGAAATTTATCGAAGGGGTTTTATTTTTATGCGTTTTACGCGAACGCGCGTTATCGCGCGGATAACCGGCCAAACGCGGGGCGATTTGCAATTCGCAAAGGGCGAAACGGTCACGCGAATCGTTCGAAAGACGCGTACGGGAAATCGAGAATTTCACCGACGTTTCTTCTTCTGCTGCTGCTGCTGCTGCTGCTGCTGTTGGTGTGCATGGATGCCGACAATAATCTCGTTTCGATAATTCAAAATAGTAATTCGAAAACGAAAGGCGATACACTTCCCCACACCGAAAAATCCACTTTATCATTTTCGTCGCATCAACCCGCTCTCACGGGCGCGCTCGCAGCAGCTGCGCGATATTTTTCGCCACACTCAACAATATAACAATAATTTTTCCTATACACGACGCGCCGCCGCTCTCCTCTCCCGCAGCACAGGCACCGGCACACCCCGTTCTTCACACTCCCATTATTGCGCTCTTTTCGTTGATCTCGTTGCATTTCCCCAGCAGAATCGATTGTATCGAGATTTCTTTTTCATTATTATTTATCAAACCCAAGCAGTCGTGTATATTCTGAAATCGGCAGCCACCGTGTGCGTGCGTGCGTCCATGAAGACGACCGCGAGGAAGGCTGCGCAGCAGCATCAGCGGCTACAAAACGCGTTATGTGTGTGTGTAGGAACGCGAGAGATCGCGCGCACCCCTTTTTGACACAATGCACGCCCCACGTTCTCACGGTCCGCGAAGACCGCGGCCGTGTACAGCATCATCGTCGTCGCCGCCGGTGCGTCACGACGACGACGCTGCTGTTGCTACAGCGGCGGCACAGCCTCCGTCGCCGGGACAGCTGACTCTCCTAAAACGGATGTTTGCACAGGTGGCGACGGCCGACGAAACTGCTATTACTGTTTACAAATTTATTTATTTATTTTAATTAACGTATATTATTATTAAATTGTTTTTTTTTTTTTTTACCGCGCACTTATCGGTCGGTGTCTATGAAACAAGAAGAAAAAAACGGAGAAAATTCGAGTACACTGCAAGCGGTTGTTGTTGTGTCTGTGAACACAGCTCTTTTTCGCGCGATAAAACGAGATACAATAAGAGCGTCTATACAATCACCGTTTCGTATGGCACACGATTTTCCCGGTAGTTTCCTCGAAACGACGACGGTCCTCGCGACGAACGGAACCGCGCGGTTATATAACTCGGATGCCAAAAATCGGTATTTTTCCAAATCAGTACGACTTTTATAGAGAATTTCAAATACATTTGAAATACGGCTATGGTTATTGGAATTTATTTTGCGTACGAATTCCCGGCGTCTTAAGTACGACTGCAATAGGAGTTGTTTCCGATCGCGGCACAATTATTTCGATGAAATATCAGTGGCGAATGTTCTCTTAAAACCGTAGTCGTGGACAAAACGAAATTGAAAAAAAAAAACCACTTTAAAACGTTGTCGACACCGTTCGTTTTAGACACGAGAAAACGTCGGCACATCCATTTCTTTTTTGTTTTTTTTTTTTTTTTCATAAGCAGTCTCCTCCAATGTCTCTTGTATATTTTTCAATACGATTTTTACCCACGTTACGCGATCGTTTTAAGTATTTCGGATAAAAAATATATTGGAAAATAAAAAAAATTGATTTTCCCCGTACAATCCACGTACGCTCCTCAAACACTCTAATAATATAAAAAAAACGATAAGGATGTTAGGACGATTAAATATACGTTTTAGAGTTTTGCGTGTTTTTTTTTTTTTTTTTTTTAACATTTTCCTCCATTCCCCGCGTTCACGGCCATTGCGTTTTCGGCACGATAGTCCGGCCCGCGGATGAAAATGTTTGCATTTCTTAACGGTCACGAAGATCTAATAGACGAGCGTTATTAACATATTACGTTTTGTCGGTAAAAAAAAAAAAGACTCCCCTTCTTCTTCTTCTTCTTCTTCTTCTTCTTCTCTCGGCTTTCCAAGACCCTCCGAGAATCTTCTACGATCTATCGCTGAATAATTTCACTCTAATCGTAGAGGGTCCGGCGTCCCCACGTCTTGCTTGGCTCATCTCGTCGAATCATCGCGTTTCCTCGGTCTACCTCTCCGCCTTTTCCCCCTTGGTTGATATTCCAATCGCACAGCGTTCGTCCGATCTATTCGCGTAGCGTGGCGTCCGAACTACTGTGTAGTCGGTTTTTTTTTTGACGCTAAAACAAAAAAAAAAAATTCTCGTCGAAAACGATATTTATATTTGTTTTTTATACGTATTGTGTAGCCTGCATAGTATTATATCTCCGTGTATAATACACCGGCCCCCGAGTCATATCGTTACTGTGTGTGTGTGTGTGTATAATTTATGTGCGAGTGTGCTATGTGTTATATACGCGCGAAAAGGAACGCGCGATTTCAAACGGTCGTAAATCTTTAAGAACGGCCCGTGTTCGAAACAGGGGACGCGCGAGCGACCTGCGCGATACGTACACGAGTATAAAAAATAATAACGCCAGTTGATAATGCCCCGTACACACACACACACAATAGTAATAACCGTATTCAGAGCGAAACGGAAACGAAATTCTGCACGCGGCGGTAACGAAAAAATAAAAAATGATGTATAATACACCAACGAATACTCTATATTATATTTTTGTTTTTGAAATTTATTTTTACTGTACTAAGCGAGTATCGGGAATTATAATATTATTTTTTTTTCCGGTACTACATGTGCACCGCGTTTTTGATTTTTTCTGTATTATTATTTTTTTTTTTTTTTAATTTTGATACACTAGATGTATCCCCTACGCCCGCCGGCCCTTAGCGTTCTGCAGTGTGTAAGAGGTTCTGGTTGCCGGGTACGGGACGAGAGGTCAATAGCAAAGGAGGAAAAAAAGAAAACGATGAAAAGATCTCGTATTTTACAATACAATACGCGCGTGCGTGCGCGGCATTGAAAAACGTTTATATTCCGCCGGACCACCATGAGATATGCGTGAAAGAACGCGTATTTTATCACCGTATATATATATATGGGTGTGTGTGTGTGAAAACGACGTTTACACGAGGTGAAAAAAAAAGTATTCGTAACAAATTATTATTATTATAAAACGTTGTAATTCAGAGAATATGGGAATTACAATCGACAGACTCTCCCCCGCGCGCGTCAGTCTTACGAGATTAACACGCGGATTGCTTTATGGCAAAAGACGATATACTATCGATTTGCATAAACCGCGGAACGGATTTCACGATAATAATAATAATAATTATAATAACATATTCACAGAATGCCGCATGCAGTACACAGAAGACAACACACACACAACGCCTTGTAATTGACACGATACTAGAACAAATGCAGACACCATCTCAATTTGTTCTTTTGAAGTTCTTTGAAAAAAATAAACAACAAAATCACGCGCCTATAATTTAATATAATACAAAAAAAAAATGTAAAAACTATAGATATTCTACAAATAACGATTATAACTAATTACCGTTGTTGTCGGTAATGTCAAGAACAATTAAAAAAAAATAGAGTAAATGAAAATTTCGAATATGTATATATATATATATATGCGAAGAACGCAAAATAAAATTTGCACCACAAAATAGTATTTTTTTCTTCTTCTAACTAGGCCACGTATTATTTGTAATTTTCAATATTAAATATTTTAGCTCTGAATTTGGATAAAAAGAAAAAAAAATGTTTTGGTTTACTTAATTCTAACAATATTAAAAAAAATAACAAATCGCCCAACTTCGACTGCGTGTATCGTTTACAACTGTATATTATTATTATTATTATACGCGATGCGTTTGAAGACGTTATCGGAATTCGTTTTAACCTACCCAACGACTATTTGTGCTGAAAATCAATGATTATATTATGAAATCATATTATAATATCGTTCGGCAAACTCTATACGACTTTTTTACGCGCGCGGACGTCTTCGTTCGCCTAATATTATTATTATACTATCGTGTCTGCAGTACATAAATTCGTACCACACACACATTTGGTGTATATGAATGATAAACGATTATAGGAAATCGACTGTCGTTTGTACGCAATCGCGCGTATAATCACGGACAGTGTATTTATTAATGACACAGAGCCGCATAAATTCGCACAAAAACAAACGCGTATTGAGCGGGGTTTGAAATCGATATTTTATTTAGGCGGGATTTTTGTTAGACAGGAACGAGAGCTTCGACAAATTTTCCTGCTCGTCACTGTATAATATAATAATAATAATAATAATTTACGTTATGACTTACCTCGGCGGTGGTTTTTCTTAAACGATACTACTGTACGATATCCACGACACTAATATTATGTTATAATGAAAGCGAAAATTTCGTTTTTTGATGAGAGAAACCGTATGTTTTGATCGGAAAAGCGTCAGTCAATCGATTTCCTCTTAAGAGGATTGGAAAGCTTTTCTCTACGTCATACACAAACGAAACATAGCAAACTAGACGTTTCCTACTTCCAACGTACCGATCGATCTAGTGATGTGATGAGAAATTTGAAAGCAGATTTGAATTCGTCGTGAATTTTACTATAGAACGACTTTCTCACTTTTTTCATTTTTTTTTTTACCTCGAAACCTTTAAAAGTTGATTGTTGTTGGCCAATTTTTTTTTTATTTTAAAATTGTTCAATTAATTTTTAAGGATTTACGAGAAAAAATTATAAATGTGAGCAAGTCTATCTATCAAGCAGAGAATTCACGAGGAATTCAAAATTGTTTTCAATATTTCTTATCGCGCCATTAGATCGATCGGTAGGTACGTTGAAAGTAGGAAACGTCGGTTTTCCTACGTTTCATGAGTGCAAGACGAAGAGAGAAAATATCCGCTTAACGGTTTTAAAAGAGACTTTGTAGCAGTTCGTAACAATTTATTACAATAAGTAAATTAACAATCGGGCAGTTGATATTTCGCGTATAGTCAACGTCAAACAGAATCCATGGAATAAACAATTTGACGTGATTTTTTTTTCTCTTTCCATCGTCCGCGAGTGGTGGCGGTTAAGTGTTTTTCAAAAAAATTTCCCTACCAGTTTTTTGGGTGCCCCAGCAAATGCGAAAAATCGTCTGGCCAAATGAGTTCTATCGGAAATTTACCGGCGTAGTTTTATAAATTTATTTTTCAAAACGTCAGTAATTAACGCCGCGATATACTATTTGTCTTGTAATCAAAATGAAAGTGCCGAGGACAAATTTTTAATGTCGAAATTCCGAGCCAGCGCGTGACGGCGGTGAACGCGCGTTTAAGATGATTCGCAACGGGTGTTATGCAGGAATTCACGAAGTTTTTCGTTCATAAAAAAAAAATAAATAAATACAGCGAATTTCAACAAAACGTTTACGCGAAACTCGTATTTTTAATAAGTTTTATTTTTATTTTTTTAACCGTTTTCACAGTTGTATAGGCGCGCGCGCGCGCGTCAATAATATTATTGTGTAGTCGATTTGATTACAACGATGAAACATGAAAACTCGATATTTTATTTTATGACACTGTGTATACTTATAAAAAAAAAAACATTATTATTATAATACGTGAAGTATAGTTTAAGTATAAGTAACAACTACAGTTATTGGTTTTTTTTTTTAAGACGACAAGTCTCTATAGATATGTCCCTTGGACGAAACTATATTCAGCTAAACGCAAAACGAACAGCTTAAGTTGCCAATTATAAACACAGCTTGTACTTATATCAGTGCGATGTGTATAGTTATTTGTAACACAATATATGACACATACATAATACACGTTGTATAGTAAACATTAGCTATAACTACACTCTAAGTAACTTAAAAGTACACCGTATGCGGGGCTTATTATTAATACGCGGTAAATACAATTTTTTTTTTATTATTATTAACAATTTATGAACATAAATGGCACTGGTTCGTGTCCTCAATCACCGTTATCTTCACCAGTTTTCGTTTAAGAATACCACGAGTGTTGAAGAAATTCAAGAGGATAGGCGCTGCTGTTCCTCTAGCACCACAAACCGTCATAAACCTTCAGATTGTCAATCTTTGTCTCAGCGTACATGGAACGCAAATCGCCTGTTTTTTTTTCCGCACTCATATCTTCATCCTGGGTTTGTTTCCCGTCGAATTGTCCGGTAAAAGACGAATTCCTCGGTGTCTTTTTCTCGACTATATAAACAGCGATGTGCCGGCAGCTCTTCTGTTTTTGTGCGAATTTTACCTACGGCTCGACCACCAGTGAATGTCTTCATAAACTTCAAAATTTTTGTTTCTTTTACGCGCGAAATAGATTAGTCAGAGTTGAACGGATCTTGTGATGGTGCAATGATAGTTTTGTAGAGAAATTAAAAAAAAAAACAAAAAAATCGTATTTATTGAACACTATCTGAAACGTTCGGCACCGAGACGTAAACGTTTGAATCGATGTCGGTGAATTTTCTGAAAAAGAAAACAATTATAATAATAAGTTTCGTAGATATTAAAATTATTTAATTCACGTCGATTTTCCCCGTTACAGAGTTATTTTTCAGCTATAAAATATACAATATTAAATAATAATAATAATAATAATAATAATAATAGGTTTTGAATATCGTTTTATAAAATAATTTTTCGTTACGAAAAAGAAAATAACAATCGGTCCCCCCCCCCCGTCGGAATTCGTTCGTGATTTTACGTACAAAACGGCAAAAGGGATTATATACACACTCAAAATCTTATTGGGCGGTTAGGTAATCCCTTTTCTATTCGCCCAACAAATAAATATTTTTTTCTTCCCCCTTCTCTCCCCCCTCCACCATTGATAAGTATTTGTATAAGATATAAGGCAAGGGACGAGAGGAGTCCATTTCGAATCTCGCGCCTATAATTATAGAAGATCGTTTGGCAAAAACGCGCCGGCGCGCGGTTCTCGGATAATAAAATATTACGGCAAAAGTGAAAAAGGCGGCTCGAGCGGACTAATCTCAGGGGGACTTTTTTAGTGCTGCGTGCGCGCGGCGGAACGGTCGACAACACAACATTTTATCCAAAGCCCTTTTCCGAAAATTCATCTCTTTTTCTTATACACGACGCGTTTGTAAAATTCACGCGATTATTCCGATAGTTACATAGGAGTGTGCGTGCACGCTACTGTGCAGTGCGTAACGAAATTATATTTAAAAAATCGTTCGTTGTCAGTGGCGAACCGATTGTCTAATATATACTAACAATACTAACCAGATTACCAGATTAGAAAAATAAAACAAATTTATATATATATAAAAAAAAAAAAGAAAAGAAATCGGTGAGAACTGATCGAATATCAATGGATACTACTAATAAGTAATATCACGTGAATGTACCGGGGGTGAGGGACAAATACGAACGGTCTGTCATGCCGTTTGAATATGAACGCGAGTTTCTGTTGAAAATACGATATGTACAAGCCAGAGGATGTTTCAAATGCGTTAACTTTTTTTTTCCACTGTTAAATACTAGTCAACGTAGTAAACTGTCCGAAAACATTTATAACACCCATCGGATCAGACAACACTTGTGTTTATAATATTGTATATGAATTGTGGATTAAGACCGCCGAAGTTAGGCAGTGCATTTACTCAGAGACTATTGATCGGTTGGCTGTCGATGACTCAATCGTAGACTGTTGTCATTGTGGAGAAAGTCAATCAAATATCAAATGTCATTGTTCGTGCGTGTTTATATTTCGTTGTGTGAATAGCATGCGTACGGTAATTGAAAATTACGCTAACGAGCCAAAGGAAGGAGTCCAACAGCCGTGGCAGAGTGTGAGATTATATTAACTATACACACAGCTCATATTTTGTACGTGCGTGATAAAATCGGAATTATCCAATTGAATCTATGATGATTTTATTGTGTATGTGTGTGCGTGTGTGTTTTTATGTCTATACGTAGCTAAGATATACGAAAAGACACATCCCCCTGCGCCGCTTTTCGAATCAACGGCATTGGCTTCTGGTACGTATTATTTTACATACGTTCCCGATCGAGTAATGAAAGCGAGAATCATTATTAAAAACGATTCTATGTTAAACGCACTAAATCCCGTATTTTTATATTATTAATGACCTCACGACGTTCGCGACAGAAATTAGCCCATTGAATCGCTTCAATTGGATGCTGAATTCTGTTATTATTGTAAAATAATACATGATAATATAAAACGTACGTTCGCGGCTCCAAGAGTCCTGCAGTCCACAGTGTTTTATATGATCAAATATAAAATGTCTCACCCTACTTACGGTATAACTAATATATCGCGTTTTATCGATTAAAATATATATACAAAGGGATTATTATTATTATTATCTAAAATCTTTACGTCGTCCATACAATACGCGTCCCTTATTACTACATTGCACAGTACTGCATATATATATTTACTCGCTGTCTCTCGGCTAATAAATGTCTACACGAAACGATGATTACTCTAAGCCGATATAATATTACGATTGGGATATAACGAATTTTTTTTTTAATAATAATTTTACAAAAAAAAAAAAAAACCAACGACAACGCAATGCAATAGGAAGATTTCTGTCGAACGCGATGTCGATAAGCGCCAATAATAATAATAATAATAATAATAATAATAATAATAATAATAATAATAATCAACAAATCGATTATAATATTACAAATTGATCGATTGCACTAACTGCGGCAACTACACGATAATATCACTTATTTTACACAAAATAAAAAAACAAATAATAATAATAATAATACGCGCGCGTTTAGCGTACAAACGTTTTTATTATTTTCCGTTTATTTTATTGTTTTTTTTTTCTTTTCCTTCTCGTGAAAACAAATGTCGTTTATGGCCGCGCGGTGTTATATTTTGTGGCCTAATACTATTACGACGATTTGGAGAGAACTGCGGAAGGAAGCGGAGAAAAGCGATCTTTCATCCCCCACGTTTTTCTAACGTTTTATATCCGTGTGTATTATATGTACTTACGAGTATATTAATACAAACGATTTTTTTTCATTTAATATTTACTCGTGTGTTTTAATACTTTTTATGAACCGTATGTGCGCTCGTATAATGGAGTTTTGTTTGTAGGACGGTAAATATTATATTGTTATCTGCAGTGTTCGAGAATATAATAAGTCCCGTTGGCGCGTATATACGTTTCGTGTTGTGAACCCGTCGCGCGGTTAATTTCGAAATATTATCGCGCGATGGTCAATTTATATGAAACGCGTTTCAAACTATTGTCGACACTCGTCGACCGACCGACGAGTATCCAGTGGACAACATGTACGCGCGTTCCCCCCCAAATATTCTCTCTGTATATTTAAAGAAAACGATTAAGATTTTATCGATATCACGAAAGAGTGTGTAGTGAAGATCTGCATGAAATCGGAAAGACTCAACTCTCGAGGATAATCCTACATCGGACGTTTGACTAAAACGCTTTTTCGTTTTTATTAAACAAAACCATTGATTTAAAAAAAAAAAAACGCTTATTGTTTTTAACGATACAGCTAATATTATTATACGGGTGCAGGCGTTTTGTTTAATTTATATCGCATATTAAAAATATATTTCAATTCGAAATATTATAATATAAAACCGTTTATAGCGCGGACAAGGTTTCTACGATTTGTTTTGCCCATCACCACCGGAAAGAAATCTGAAGTACGCCACTAATAATTATTGTAAATATTGCGTGTTTTATTATTATTATTATTATTATTCAATTTTATAACGATATTACAATACTCATAACAAGCATTTATACCTATAATATAATACAGTTATTACGATAATATTATTCGATGTTATTTACTGCATGTTTAACAAATCCTTTTAAAAACTTTTCGACCCACAATTGTTTCGTATAGTTGTACCACGTAGGATACACTATTTTGTTTTTAAACTTTTCAACTCGTTTATAAAACGTTTTTGTTATTATTTTCGGGTAATAAAAAAAAAAAAAAACAAAATCATGAAAAAAAAAATGTTTGTTCTTATAAAATTTCAATTTACAACCGAATTTATAATATTTTATTATTGTTGATGTATTCAGTATCGTACAGTCGTATACGATTACACAGTTTAAGTTCAAAACGAATAATTCAGGATCGTCGGGGATTATTCGAGACGGGACAATATTTGAACACGTAACGTACGTTTGTAGAAACGAAATTCGCGACTCACAATCGTATAGGGAGAGTAAAGGGAGCACGTAAATTTGAGGTCACTCAATCGCTCTAAATATTGCATAAAACTAAATTAGAGTACCTAAGATTTTCGAATTTCGTAATGTATATAATATTATTAGATCAATATCTGAACGCGTCCAATCACAATTATATACTTCTTTTCGGCGTATTTCCGTAAAATTAATAAAAAAAAAGACTGTTTTTTCTCCCCGACGCATAAAAAATATTCCGCGAATGCGCCCGGTTTAAGTGTGTGTGTGTAGAGAACAATTTCGGCGGAAACGTCTTTTCTTTTTTTTTTTAATTTTATAAACGAAAATTTGTATACGTTTATAATATTGCAATAGTTTCTCCCGGAACGAAAATTATATTATTTTTGTGTGCGTACATATCGTAAACGTTTATTTTAAATAATATATAAACGGTTTCTACGGAAACCGTTCGGTACCGATTTCGCGATCCGTTCTCAGACGAATAGTGTGTGTGTGTGTGTATGGTTTTTCGGTATTTTAAACTCTAATCGTTATTATGCACGCAACGAGACGCGACGTTTAAACGTAGTGTAAATGCGGCAGAGAAACAACGATCATATAGTGCGTAACACAAATGTATGTACGAAAATGCGATTCTTGTTGGACATTTGCCGCGGAATATATGGGAAATTAAGTTTCCCGAGAGAAAAGTCAAAAAGTAATTCCGAACGATCTATAATAATTAATCGGCGCACACGCGCTTCTCGCTGCAGACGATTTCCACTCGTCCCCATCGCGATTTTACAAACCCATTACGTAGATGATCTCCTGCAAATGTAAATAACTTGTTTTCGTATACAAGACACGTTGTATACTGCACTGTATAATATAATAATAATAATAATAATAATAATAACAATAACAATAATAATAGCATGTCGATTGCGCGGATCCCGTAAGAGTATTTTTTTTTTTTTTTTTTTTGGAAAACCGTACGATTTTGTGCGTCAGAGTGAGAGCTATTAGCGTGTATACAGAAAAATAAATGTCCGGAAATACTAGTGTAAACATGTGTTATTTCATTAAACGATTTTAAGATCGTTCTCTAATAATAGAGTTCACGCTGTATATAATAACCATGTAGGTACCGACAGAGAACGGTAGTGAAACTTGATCGGCGACCAAGGTAGTACACGGAAGACCAATAATGACGCTTAGAAGAAAAGCATTACGAACGGCGTATTTAAAAGTTTAACGAAAACTTTAACACGGGTATTTGATGGAAGAAGCAATGCGAAGACACAATATAATAGGCCCGTGTTATTTTATGTATTATGTGTAAAAACGATTGGATTGCGATTTGGCTGTGCACTGACAGCACGGACGACCAACTATAATTGAAAATTTATTTTAAAAACCCGCTTGGATTATGCAAAAAAAAAAAAAAAACACTGCGAAACCTGTAGAAAATGCACAACATTACGATCGGAATATAACTTTTATACGCGATGTCCAAGTGTATAAAAATATGTAATACATATAAAAAACATTTTTTTTCTATACGATTGTGCGTATTGAAACGGACGATAAACGTAAACTATACACTGTGTGAATCGACGATATTAACGTGTTATATAATATTCTCATTACTGGATAATAATGATTTACACGTATTCCAACTATATATATATATATATATATATAATATAATAATTATCCAATCAAAAAAAAAATAAATAAATAAATAATAATAATAATAATCGTATTTCTTTCGTATAAAATAAACGTGTTGGTAGTACAAACGCGCAGTAAAAAAAAAAAAAAATTCAATACGTGTTTTCTTACTAAAATAATAATAATAATATAAAAAAGGGGTCTTTATACGTCAAAGCACGAAATAAATACGGAGAAAAAAAAATCTCTTAGTAATTATTCGATTATGGATACTGATAATTGTATACAACGAAAGATTTATATAAACGTATATTTTACTTAAATGTGTGTGTGTGTGTGTGTAATGGCCGTGCGAAACAATCGCACAGAAATGGGATGAGTGAGGGATATAACGTATACGCTATAAAGATTACAGGGAGATGTATAGGAGTACAGTGTACAGGTATTTTATGTAGTGAATGTCGGCAGAGAGATCGAAAAGATAAATTAATAACGACGTGAAAGACGATCATTCTTTCTTTTTTTTTCTTTTTCGAAAAGTTATAATAATAATAATAATTACAATAATACCTATTAAACGATTTTTTGTTCCATCTCCCTCGCATTATTAGAATTCGATTAAAATATATTATAAATAAACAACGGAAAACCGCGGTTCGGTTGTAAACGAGGGAGGGAGGGAGGGGGGATTAATGAAGTAAATAATTTAAGTTCTATAAATATAAATTAAATTTTTTTTTTTTAAATACGTCTTATGATATAACGTATAAGATGACGATTAAAAAAAAATAATAATAGAAAGAAATTCCGATTAAATTACGAAAAGAAAAAAAAACGAAGACGAAGATAATTTATTTTAAATTATGTAAATCACAATATCGATCACGTAGCACTGAAGCCGTTGTATACTGCGAAGTAATATAGTCATTCGATCGCTTTTAGCTTTATTAAAATTTAATACGTAATGTTATATAGCGTTTAATTTACTTTTAAATTTCCGCAAACAACGCGATTACTTGTATATATATATATTTTAAAATATTTAATTTGCAAAAAAAAAAAAAAAAAATGAAACCTATTCACATTTAGATATTTAATTGTTCGATTAAAATATTATTATTATTATTATTATTTCGCGTTACAAACACTTATTCCCGTAATAAAAACGCTATTTCAACTGCAGCCGTATACTAGCTCGAAATCGAACGTGTGTTCGTTTAGCAAAATATACACACCTGGATTCGTTTGACGTTCAAATGTCGTTTTTTGCCAGACAATTTCGACAATTGGGATCGATCATCGAAATGCAGTAAAAATTTCAGTGCCCCACTCCCTTCCACCCCGACAATAATTTTTTTTTACGAATTCTGCTACGCAGTTCAATTTTCGATTCATTTTCCATCGCGTACTTTGAGAAGTGCGGATTTCTCTGCGATTATTAACTATCCGGTAATTCGATTCAATATAATTTTACACGTCATATCAGCTACAAGGACGGACCAAACACGGTCGTTTGACCAAAACCGACGGCAAATTTATTAAAAAATTATGACACGTAATCGTTTTCGGTACATATATATATATATATACATTTTTTTAATACGGTTTTTAGAAAAAAATCAAATTTTTTCGAAGAAAATTACAATTAAAAGGAAGAGAGAAACCAATTACAACGGGATAGAAAATTGAAACGTCGGCGGCAAAAATATCGACGACGTATCATTTGGCCGACAAATTAAAAACGGTATACAATAAATATTACGCTCGCTGTTTCGATGTCGTCATAAATGCCGCATAGTTTTTTCTCATTTCAGAAAAACAATAATTCAATAAGAGAAAAAAATTATACACTATTGACGCGCGTATATACTTAACAGCCGGTATACATTAGCGGCTCGTATCGCGCGGCATTCGCCGCCCGCGTCCTTTCGATGAGAATGTATTAACGTTTTTTCCGAAAATATATTATTCGTAAAACGATGGAAAAAGACATAAAAAAAAAAAACTGCTTTGAATTACACGCGTCAGTCAGGTTTATTTAATGAAATAGTTTTTATTTCTACGTTAAAAAGAAATATATTTTGTAATACGATAAGTAGTAACCTATTTCCCTCCCTCCCTCTTTTAACATTACTTTTTTTTTATTTCGTGACGATTTCTTTGATTTCTGTGTGTGCGTGCCACCAGCAGCAGGCCATATAATATAAAATATACACGCGGACTGCACGTGTGTAACACAACGGCGAGGTTGTAAACGAGGGCTCGTGTTATTATTATTATTATTATTATTATTATTATTATTATTATTATTATTATTATTATTATTATGCTTGTTATATTCGAGAACGCGCGAGTTAGAAAAACCGCATCGAATCACGAGGTCGTGAAAAGATATTTTAAATGTGTGTGTGTGTGTGTACGCACAAACGTCCGTTGAACGACCGCGCGTCGAAAATGACTAAAAAAAAAAATGATTATTTTTTTTTTCCGAATTTCGTTTTTCTCCCTTGGCCGAAACTCGACGGGGAAGGGGGACGGTTGAACGAACTATTTTATTGAAATAATTCAAAGGGACAGACTTCGCCCTCCCCCCCTCCAATTACTTTATTATCCCCGATTGAACGCGCGTTATAAATTTTTTAAATTTATTTATTTACAATTTTTTTGAAAACACCTCGATTAAAATCGTCATCCTCTGTTTCATTCAACATCCCTGAGCAGCGGAGGATTTAAGGAAGGGACCGAGGGGTCCCTTTGAACTATTGCCTATTCGTAGTCGTAATAAAAAGAATTAATAATGTGATTGTAAGTCGTCGGTCGTCTACAAAAAAAAAAAAATCGATGTAACAGCCACAAAGATGTTCTAAATCTTTTTTCCAAACAACACGCTTACGCGTTTACAATAATATTATATTCGTTGGTTTAATATATTTTAATGTTTTTTTTTTTTTTTTTAGTTTATAATATTTAAATTGTTTCGAACTTCTTTTTAAAAATTTAAATATATATGTGTTTTTCAATTTTTCGCGTTAGAAGAATTTCAATAATACTTTATTTAAAAGCCCGACATCCAATCCTTAAGTCCATCCACTGTCTCTAAATCTCTCGCTAACTACGATGAAAATCAACCATTTCAATCGCCGCGTGCTACGAGTTAATATTGGACTCTTTTTTTTCTTTTTTATTATTATTATTAATATTATTAATAATTATATATAATATAATTTTTTGAATAATATATTATTATTCAAAAAATCCCCGTGATTCATTGATTGTTTTGTACATGCTTACAATATTTCTATTTCGTTAATTCTATTAATTGTTCAATTGTACCGTACAATTGAACAATTAATAGAATTAATTTGTACGGCTCATGACATAATAGACCGTACACGAATTACTAAAGGACACAATAGCAAACGATAGGTTTTAAACCGGCGTAGAATGATCACGGCGAGACGAAGAGATCAATTACGCACGGTGCAGTGCAAGAGCGTTACTCGCGTAATTGAACGGGTTAAACGTAATGGGTTTGTATACGTCGTACTATACGAATTAAGGAGTGAAAAAGGCTTGAGAGAAATCAGGACGAGTACAGTAAATCGCACAAACCAAATGATGAATAGTGGAAAAGTGGATAGCGCGGATACGATGACGTGTGAAGTTCGGAATGTATACATACATCCGAATACGATTATAGGACTGTCATCAACTCTTGGAATTTCAAAAACTGGACACGAACAATTATTGTTTTATCTTAAACTATTTTCGTATCCGGTACGTGAATAATAAAACGAACACAATTAATGACGAACGAATCGTAAAAATAATATTTTTAAACCAAAAACGTAGAATATACGAATAATTGTAAAAAAAAAAAAAAAAAAACGAAAGAATTCTCCTTTTTTTTTTAAACTGTAAACCCGTTTCTCTCACTCTCGCATTTTACAGCTTTTATAAGTTGTCGACCTAATCATCCCGTTTTGCAAAAGGTCACACAAAATTCTTAGCACTGAGTCCCTAAAAATGTATCGTAATCCCTGCACGCGCGTTTGTCTTTACTAGCGTCGATACTCGCGACTTTCGCGCGAATACACTGTTCGAGCGGGGGACTTCGTAGAGAATCTCGCGAGTCATGTGAAAAAAACCCCGGAGACATTCGACGTCCATTCGAAAGGCATTGGAACGGTGGAACGCATACTGGACGTGTACCGGATAATCTGAATTGTCCAGGCAAAATCCGGACGGTCGGCAGCCCGATAAATACGACACACGTATGAATTTCTTTTTTTCCGGACAAAATAAATTCGTACGTGATAACCGTCGTCGAAATCGTATACAAGAAGTGTGCGTGTGCGTATGTGTGTGTTGACAAGCCTTGGGCACGACAACATAATAATATATAATATACTGCGAACCGGTGCGTATAATAATGGCCGACGTATAACGTTCATACAGTGGAAAACGATGGGATCCCACCGAAGACGACGTGCCGGTCAGAAGAATATTTCACAGATTTCGTGTGTGTGTGTGTATAATATAATAACAGAACACGACACGGGCATTTTAAAATTAGGGGGAAAGATGAAAAGAAAGAAGAAGAAAAAAAATGTGTTAAACACAATTTCGAAGAGAAATCGTAATCCCTGTTCCGTTTCCTCCCCTGCCCCACCCCCACATCCCCATCGCGTACCACTATACACGTGTTTTTATAACGGAACACAGCACGGCTATTTTATAATCCATTCATCGATATAATATATACATTTATTGACATTTATCATTATATTGTTATACAGTATATAAAATATACAAGTGCTGTTTCGTGTGTATACTACCACCAACCGCGATCGTCGCGACGTGGGAGTGGAGGAAATAATATTATAACACATATTATACGTGCCATAATGCGGTGGTATTCTCTCTCTCTCTCTCTCTCTCTGAACGTGCAGTGTGACGAGAGGATGTTACAAGGAGTTCGAACAATGGTTTTTGGAGCCAGTCATATTATATAGTCGCGAGAGTTTGGCTGAATGCTCGCGGGACGGACACGCACCGAACCAGTGAATATATCTGTAAAATATTATTTTTATATAAGTGTGTGTGTGTGTGTGCACGCGAACAGCGTACAAAATGGACGAGGACGGAAGACGTTAGACCGTTATGTAATAACGACCCTTAAAGCCGAGAAACTACCCTCTGTGTATCGTCTACGGAGAGAGAGAGAGAGAGAGAGAGAGAGTGAGAGCGAACGAGAGAGTGTGAGAAGGATGGTGGTGGTGTGTGTGTACCATTAGCTGGAACGAAACCGGTTTCTGCCACGTCTTTCACGCTGTGCAACAGTCTATACGCCATACTGTAGTTTATATAACAATTATTATTATTATTATTTCTATTCCGTCGTTCACGGATTCTCAGTCCGCGGTGCTCGTGCAATGTATCGTCGTAGCATCATAAATAATTCCGTGCGTCGAAGATATTCGAAAAAGAGATATATATATATATATATTGCCATTATTGTGTCCGTTGCGCTGTTTGTTCACTGTTATTCCGATGAAGAAGACGTACCGTGTACGAAAAGTGTATTACGACGTGGACGGACGCGATAACGATTTCAGATGGTGCTGCTGCGTGTTTCTTTTGGCGACGAGACGATGTTGGAAATCAATCGGATTTCTGTACGAGGACTATATTCTAGCACCGGTACAGTACGGTTCCGGACGGTGGATAGGAAAACGGAAGAAATGGATATGGAGCGCGACGAGACGACGAGTGTCGTCGCGGCGGGGAAAAATGACCGAGCGTCACGGTCGGCGAGAATAGACGAAGAACACGGCTGGCGTGAGTCGCACACGCGAGACGGTGGTGGGAAATGGGTCTTTACGGGGACTTGGCATTCGATTTTTTCGACGGTCCCAAACGTTTACGTAGCCGAACCGAACACGGACATTATAATAAAACAAGCCATTAACGTATATGTATATCGTATTTGGTAAATGTAAAACATACGCGTGTCGGCGTATACGCTAAAACACGTGATACGCGTTCAAACGATAATAATAACTCAAAAAAAATTTAATGAATTTAACAGAATTAGTATTGGTCCGACCTTATGCCCGCCTGTATGTGATGTAGCAGGGATGGGGTGGTTTGTAGAGCAGGGAATGTTTTGAGCACTATGTTATACATCTGTAAAATACAGAATAATGTCGGACGGACGAGAGAGTAATAATAATAATAATAATAATAATAATGATAATAATTGATTTTCGGCGCGTACACCGAAACTATATAAGGGGGGAAAAAAAATAGTGAAAACGCGCGTTCTGAGACGACTACGACAAGTCTCTAATATCGTTGTCATCGTCATTTTCACGCACACACACGCACAAAGGCGTAGGACCCGTTTATAATATGTTATTATTAAAACTTTATCTCCGTCCCTGACGGGTAATATGAATTGTATATTATATAATAGAAGCAAAAAACAAATTAATAATAATAAAAAAAAGTACACGCGAAAGCAAGAAAAACAGGAAACATTTAAATAATAAATTTGGTATGTATATAAAAATAAAATAGGTGATTCGATATAATCAATATATATAAAAAAGAAATATATAATTTAATAATGTAAACACTTTTTTTTTTATTTCTTTTAATTAATTTGTTTTCGCTATTCTATTTCTTGACAAAATTACGCGTAGAAAAAAATTAAAGAAATTTCGCAATAACAAAAAAACGGAATTGTTTTTTTTTTTAAAAAAAAAAAAGGAAAATTTACGAAGAAATCGTGTGTACACGGTGAATTGAATTGTTTGAAAAAACAATTATGACGTGGCGCCGTCAAAAGTATTCGCACTACATATCGATATACAATTATTTATTCATCAATCGGCCATTACATTTAAAATATTTTTAAATTGTTTACACGTATATGATGATTTCTTCGTGTGCAATTCTTCCAAAACGGAATTCCTATACATAAAATACATTGTGTTGTGTGTTTGGGAAATTTCCGAGTCGTTGTAAAGTGAATGATTTAAAAATAAAAAAATCGCAAAATTCGAATTCGGATTGGAATTTTTTTCTAAAAAAAGAAAAATTATTTCAGAAATAATTTTATACGTCGTTTTAAAAATTCCCATTACAGCAGCGCGTTTAAATTTATCGATTAATGTAATTATATGGATTTTTAATTTTTTATATATATATATATATATAAAATATTATTCTGTCGTGTTACGGCGGTGATTAAAAAAACGACTGAAACGGCGGGTAACGCCGTGTAAGTATTAAGAAATACTTTTGTGCGTAACACGACGGCGGGACGGTGGTGAACCAACGCACGAAGTAAACCTACCCCAATATCGATCACGACGGCGGCGGTAGCCTTCGTTACCTATTGCATTTATACGATTTTGCCGGCGGTTAGAAAAACTAAATGAATAACAACGATTTTACATAGATTGATAATGAAAAAATTAATATATTATGTCATCCTTTCCCATATTTTTACATATTGAAATGTAAAAAAAAAAAAACAACAAATGAAACACTGCGATCGATTCCATTATTATTATTCGAAATTCTAACATTTCAAGCGGATGGTGATGAAGTAAACCTCCTCTCTACTATAGTCAATTTCAATTGCAAAGAAAAAAGGATTATTTACCATATAAATAATAACAATTGAAAAATTCCGTTTTCGTTGAAATTTAACAGCGAATTATATATTATATACGCGTGTAATAATTATGACAATATATTCTAAATATATCTGCAGCAAACCTAAGTATCGTAACTATAATATCGGACACGCGTAATAATAATAATAATAATAATCAACGAAACGTATATAGACACAATATTTATTCGATAATTTCTCTCAACGAGCAGTCATAAATATTGTGTCCCACACACATACATATTCCGTCGTTCTCGTTTTATGTACGTGTATTGACGACAATATGTTTTAAATTATCTTCAAACGTCTATAAGAATAAGGTATTTTATTATTTCGTATTATTATTATTATTATTATTATTATTATTATTATTATTATTATTATTGTTGTTGTTATTATTATTATTATTATTATTATTATAATTATTATATAGCCATACAAAGGACAACAATAGTTTTGTCCTCGCATTCTTATATATTATACAGTCGGTGACGGCTCGTGCGCATATATTTACGGTCGCACCCCTAAAGAAATATATACCATACGCATATATTATGAAAATTAAATAAATATTTTTCATATAATTATAAAATATTTGTAATAAATAGCTCGTTAATTATTATCATTGATGACGGCGACGTTCTTCTTTATATAAGACCGTGATTAATTTATAATTATATTTTATAGAATAATCAGCGTCGTTGGTTTGTAAAATTACAAAGCTGTGTGCAATTATACGCGGAGAGGGGGAGTTTCATTTTACCGAAAAAGACGAGGAATAGAAAATATAATAATAATAATGTACGCATTATGATCGCTCATATTATATTCTTGTTATTGAATGCCTAATAAAATCTAATGTATACAATTGCTAACATTATAATATCATAAATTACGTGCGTATGTATAAATATAGTATATTGTCAATATAAACGTATTTATTTCTATTTTAAAATTTAAAATACCCGTAATAATAATTGACGAATTTTTTTTTTGTACTGATATTCGCGGTTATTCGTATAAAATTTGTCGATATTTTTGAAAAAAAGCCAGCGTATTATAATTTTTTTTTTTTTAAATAAATTGATTATATCATTATTTTATCATTAATTTTGTGTGTGTGTGTGTGTGTGTTATAGCGTTTTTTTCATCGCATTCCTATGGCCAAACCACTACGAACCGCCACACGTGTGCGCGCGCGTGTGTGTATGTGTGTGTGACATAATATAACTGTACCACGGAGGTAAAGGACACCATGTCTATTTTTGATAAAATTTAGTTAGCTTCATGTCCTCGTTGTACATTTTAAGCTCTGTATTAACGTATAGGGAATTATGTCTAGTTATCAAAAGCAAGGGAAACAAGGCGATGGAAAATCATCAAATCATCACGTCCATTTCCTTTAGAGCGTAAAATGTACAACAAGGACATGAAGCTAACTAAATTTTATCAAAAATGGACATGGTGTCCTGTACCGTTATTAATACATGAGTAATAACATATTATATATAATAATAATATATGTGTTACATTTTTCTTTTATATATAAATATATGTGTATTTATAAATATGTAGAAGAAAATGTTAACAGCCGGGAAAAGTTACGATTTCCCGCGTTTACGTTCGCCAACGTATATACTTTACGGACCGCGTGTACGAAGCGTATAATAATAGCGTAGCGCTCGTTGTCAAAATACAAACATTGGAACGGCACTTTTTTCTCTCCTTCGACCCGACCGAACACACACGGTCAGACCCACCTCAATGTATAATTCATTCGTTTTAACGTTACAAACGCAATATTATAATAGTGCGCACTCGTTTCGACACGAGCGAGTGCGAAAGCGTTTGTATTTATTATTAACCAATGCCGCGTATTTACTCGCAGCGGGACCAGGGGAGGATCGCGTCGAAACTCGTCCGCGGAATCCCGCGGGGCCAAAAAGTCAATTAGAAAAACAAAAAAAGAGACTATTGCGCATCGGCGGTCGATTAATACGTTTGATACGCTGTACGCTGTCGACGACTCTATTCCGTTAATACGGTTCTCCGTTTAGGGAAAACGACGAGGACAGGCTCTGTGCACAACACGCAGTTTACAATTGAAGATCTGCGACAAAGATTCTCTACTCTCCAATCGTCGTCCAACTGGCCCATCGGAATATTATGATTTATGATTCAAAATAATTGTTACACGTTACGTTATGTCCGTAGAATACCGGGCGACTGGTGAGTACATAAAATGTACAAACTCCGGCCGGAGTTATTTTACATCTAAAACGTAACGAAAAAAAAAAAAAAAAACGATCTTTCTCATCGCGGTGACAAATATTTCGGGTTTGTGTTTTTATTCTCGAAAAAAAAAACGCGATTTATCTCCTGTTATAACTGTTATCCCTGACCAGGGGCGTGTACAAAGGTGGAAGGGGCGATGGGGCTATCGCCCCCCCCCTAAGTACTTGTATATGTATCTATATCTACTGACAACTAAAATTAATCGAACTAAAACTAAAATGTAATAAAACATTTTTTTATTTAAAACTTATTATTTTCGTATAATTTTTCGATAATTCTAAGTTGGCAACAGATTCGACGGGCCGTTTTTCTACTCCCTTCCCCCCCCCCTTGGGGATGAAGTAAATACGCCCCTGTCTCTGAACAGACTATTTGTCCCGCAGAAAACATCAAACCCTTAGTGAAAAGCTCGTTCGGTTTTCTCGAAGGGAACACACGCGCGGCCGATTTATTATTTAATCAGTTACAATATTATTTATGCAAACACAGGCGCAGTCTTAAAGATTGAATATACTGAAATTTCTAAATTTTAAACAATTCTATTTGTGTCTAACGATTTTTTTTTCCATCGCCAGTCATATCCCGTACAATATAATACCGAAGAAAATGCGATTAAAATTAATGGTAATTCTCCGAGTAATGCAAATATGATTTTACAAATTTTGGCAATGGAGGGATTTAAACCCGGTCGATCCCTTCCCGACCCCCTCATAAATACGCCACCGGCGATGGACCAGACCGGCGCAGCGAACATTCCACTCGACGAGACGCGAATGTTCTGCACATACGCGTACGACACGTAATAAATAAGAAAAGGGTGTGGCGATTTATGGCTCGGACACGTCGTCATCCACCTGAGCACGCAGATTTCGCGGTCGACGGCGGTTTGAGCGTACAAGTTATAATAATAATAATAATAATTGAACGAGGACAATTTTCTCTGTTTATATTCGACAAAGTGCAATTTTCCACTGGCACATCGGGGCCACTATACCGTTTTCGTTATACAAACATAAATCGCAAATGTTTTATCGCTGTATTTTTTTTTTTTTTTTTGCTACAAACGGCTGCGCTCGAAATCATTTAGCTGTGTACAGTATAGAAACGGTTTATTTCGTTCATTTGTCCCGTCTTCGAGTATCCCCGCGAATTCGCGCGAACGCCGATTGACTCGAAAATCGAACGCCGCGAAATCGTTTTTTCATTAATAAGCGCGCGAGTGTCCGTTTTGAATTGCAAAAAAAAAAATTACAAAAAAACGAATTTCTTCCCGTTTTAAGAAACGGGATCGTATCGAACATATTGGCACGCGCCAACGGGTCTTCAGACGTCCCGGGGACTCTTCACGACCTGTTTTTACGGTGCGACAAACATAAAAAAAAAAAAAGAAAACAAATCGTTCGATTCCGGGAATGTCTCGCCGTCGCAACTGCGGACGACGCACACCGGACGCCCGCCGTTGGCCGCCACCGGCCGCGGGACAGCGTCGCGGGGCCCGGTTAGGTCAGTAGTGCACGCGACAACCGCGAGTCATTGTCGTCGAGAGAAAAAGAAAAAGAAAAAGAAAAAGAAAAAAATCAACACCGGCCGACAACAGGTACGGCGGGGGGATTTTCGTAACGAGGGGCACGAGCCGATGTAGTAGTAGTAATAAGTGCGCGAACGACAATGGGTGGCGGCGAGGTACGAAATATTGTTAAGCGACGACAATGTAAAACGGTCATATAATATATAACAGGTATATATAGTCGCGCGACGATACTCTGACCGTCGTCGCCGTCTGCACACCACGGCCTCAAACTGTACGACGACTTATTCGGTGTGTGTTCGCGCCCCGTCCTCCTGCAGCGCAACTGCCAGTACTCGTCTCGTCGTCACCCCGTGTCTTTTTTTTTTTTTTGCTTTTTAGGGTCAAACGGCGGCGACACGGAACACCGCGAAAAAGACCTTTTTCTCTCTCTCTCCTTTTCCGCCGCGTGTTCCCACACACACACACACACAAAACGACCGCGTCGGCACTGCACTGCACACTGTAAGGGATATTATCATTCCCGAATATATTATATTACACACTTTATTCCCTCTCTCTCTCTCTCTCTCTCATTCATAAACGCGCCGCCGACCACACGTCTTTTCTTTTCTTCGCCGACGGCAAACCGTCGTCCGTTGGATCGCGCGCGCGCGCCAGGTCGTCGTCATAATATTGTGTGCGCGCCCGCGTTCCAGGAGTCAACAACGGTTAGGTGTGTATAACAATAATAATAATAATAATAATAATAATATAACACACAAACACGCAGGTGAGTGTTATTACAAACACTTTATTGTGTCGCGTACGCCGCGTGTAATATGCGTGTGTACAGTTATACGACGGGAGACGTAGTCGTCGCGACCTGCAGGCCGGCCGGTCGGATGACACGACGACGACGACGGCGCCCGTCTCGAAAACCGTTCGGGACGTGTGGAAAAAAAAAAAAAATGTAAACGAACTCACCGCACGATTATATTACGTAGTCGTCATTTCGCCGTCTTTTAGATTTAGCTACGCGCTATTATCTATCCGATATGAGAACGGGGAAAATGTACGAAAAATTTACCACCCTGTCATAACTACCGGTAAAATAAAGTGTTTTTTTTTTTTTTTTTTATAAATTTAAGTGTATAACGAAATTCAGAGTACTCGTGGGTATTTAAAAATGCCGCCGCACGTGGACTTTTGAACAAAAATGACTGGTCCGCAAAACGTCGTCCCCCCCCCCCGGGACGATTTTTATTTTACTTTTTTTCTTAAACCCGTTATCCCCGCTCACGGCGTTTGTATAGTACGTGAAATCACCCCCGAACGCGTAAAATTTTTTTTTTCTTTTTCTATTAATAATAATCGGCGATTGAATGCGCGTTCGCTATACCCTGCGTACAAGGAGGGAACGAGTTGTTGTTTATGAAGGGTTACACGCGAATTCTGTTCGTTCCTGTTTCTCTTATATCCGCGCATAAGAAATATGTGTGCGAGTGTAATACTAATAACGACGGTCGAACGAATCCACCGCGTTCGGCCACCAAGTGTTCGATAAGCCGATAATGAAAAGAAAAAAAAAAGTTATTTAAATAGTTTTATGGTAAATTTCGTAAATTTCGTAAATCATACGACTGATCATTACGTGTCACCCGTTCTCACGCTTTAGGTTACGCGGATAAAAAAAAAAAAAGTATATAAAAATTTGGTTTCGCCCCTTCCCCCGCGGACACTGGTCAAATGAGCCCTTGTTGTATATACATAATATTGATTTAAACCAAACGAATCTGTACGCTTCCATTAAATATTATATGTATATAATTCGCCCGAACGAATCGTTTTTCCAAAATTCGTATACAAAATATTTTACCGAATATCGTTATGCGTGCGTTTCGATCGATGTCCGATTTATCGGTAATGTTTATAAAACACGGGTTTTTATTTATTTATTTTTTTTTTTTTGTAAAAAATATGAATATACCCAGAAGAAATCGTTCGAGAGAAGGATCGTTTTTAAAATATTAATACGGTTTTCGCCATTACGCTATTATATTTGTAAAGAGCACGCGTATAACACAAGCGATTAATATATATATATATATATAGAAAAAAAAAGAAGAGATTTATCAAAAAATCAAACGTAACGGAACCGCGGGAAAATAATGGGGTAACACGAGAGAAATTAGAAATTTATTGTGCTGGACGCGCGCGCGTAGGTGGAAAACGTAACCGTAATGTAATTACGGAATTTAATTCCGAAAACTATATAAAAGACGTGTTGAATCGATAGTGAGGTACACCGGGCAAGAGAGAAGTGAGTAATACGAGTCGATTGAACGGCGCAATAATAATAATAATAATAATCTGTACAAATGGAATTTATTCTATTTTCCGTATAATAATAATAATAATAATAATAATAATAATAATAACGTCGAGAAATAAAAATTAAGCGTGAGTGTTATAAAAAAAAAAAATATATATATATATAAGAACGGCGCATGCTCTGTGACGAATAAGTTATTTCGTCCGCCGCCGAAATATATCGCCGTACGTCACACAGTCCCCGAATTCTAGTGATAATATTATAACATATCCGTAGGACGTTTCGAAGGGATTTTCGAAGAAACGGTAAAACCCGTCTAAAACCTATTAGTATTATCGCATTTGCGGATTACAATAATAATAATAATACGAGTAATATTAATATTAATAATAATAATAATAATAATACGAGTAATATTAATAATAATAATAATAATAATAATCGAATAAAATATAATTTTATACGGTTAAACGTTCGGTTTTTTTTTTCGCTTTTCCCGCGAATGCGTCTACCATCGTCGCGCAGTCATTACCGTCGTGTCCCGTAGTGGTTTCTTTGATCCGCACTTGGCGTGCGCTCAAAATCCGATCGGTCAATTTACGTACACTGCCCCGCCGTAATACACCGACGACCGTTAATTAATGTTTCGTCGTTTGGTCGGACGTTATTAATACAATATATAATATCGTACTCGGACCACCCACCGCAGTCGTTATCGATTTTATAACAACAACGACCCACTGCAGCAGCGTATTGCTGACGCGGCCTGTATAGTAATATATTATTATTATTATTATTATTGTTATTATTATTATTATTATTATTATTACGTTATAACAATAACTATACGAAATCGGTTTTTTGTTTTTTTTGTTTTTTTTGTTAGAAAACGGCGGTTTTATTCGCGCCGCGCAAAACCGTCTTTCGTCGTGCGAACCATAACCGCGTACGTTGTAAAACAAGTCCGTATAGCCCGGACTGAATTACAAGCGATATCGGAACGCAGTCCTCCGAATTCGATCGCATAAATGTTGTCCTCCGAATTCGATCGCACTTCGATCGGTCATCGAAACGGAATCGTACACCGTTAATGAAATGTGTACGTAAATTTCTCCTACCGAAACTCGACGGTGTCCAGGCCCCATTCTTTTACGGGTTTGTCCTATAAAATAACCGTAAAACGAAAGAAACGCGGCGTGTATCGCGAAAATTTCGATAATTACAAAATATGTTTTTAGACGGTGTACCGCAATATAGACGTTATTCGTTGTTGAAATTGTAATATGTAAAATATTTAACGGCGGGGGGTGCGCGTACGTTAGAAATGGGCTACGCGTGGATTTTTCGGACGAAAATTGCCGCCAACAATAAACGAGTATAGGATTTAAAGTTGTGTTTAAAAAAAAAAAAGACTATCGTGGGAAATACGAATGTCCGATTCCTCCTTTTCGCCGACACCGAAGGATATCGAAGAAATAAATGTTCGATATCGAATCGTTTAGTGGACGATTTCGGGTTAATAAAAAGTTTTAAAGTTCGTTGCCCGCCGAGAAGACCCGCGCACGCCCATGATTGTACACGCGGTGCCTACAGCTAGTGAAGTACTTACAATTTCTCTCTGGGCAAGAGGTTTAAAACAAAACACAGGAACTGTCCGTCTCCACTATATAAACGATTTTTATATAATGTTTCCAATTAAAGAGTATTTTTTCTTCTTCTAATAATATATTAAATAAAACATAAAAATATAATAAAAACACCTAATTTTTGATCGGAGTGTTCGTTGAGAATTTCATCGGATTCCTATATTGACGCTTGCCGATATCGAACGCGTTGCGATTTTCGTCGGTGTTGAACCGGAACCTGTAGAGCCGGAATAACTTACAAATAGCTTAAATACTTATAACTTTTTTTTTTAAAAAAAAAAAATTAAAGATATTAAAAAAAAAAATGGCTACGTTATCGTATGAGTCGTATTGTGATTTATTTTGTGTACACACCGTGACTTCGGCGTTCTTTCCCGCGCGAAACAATGATTTTGATGAGAACCTTAGTAGTCGTTCTCTCGAGCGCTACGCGTGTACGTTCACGGATTCTCGAGGTACGTTGTGTACCGTATGGAAAAATAGAGTCAAATCGTTCTGGCTGGACTGCACTAGAAGCACGAAGAAGAAAGCACGCTATGAAGAAATTCGCTCTAAACAGAGCAGTTACTGTAGCTCGTCGTCTATGTCCCCCCCCCCCAGGCACGCCAGCAGAGATGTAGATCACTAGGTGCAAAATATTTTTAGTGTCAATATAAGCTGTGAGGGCTTCGCCCCCCACACCCCCCTAACACTAATTAAATGATATATATTCTTTATCATCAATGATGGGTATAACAAAATATATATAAATACCACAATATTACATATCACGTTTATTTAAAGTGATAATGTGATGTCAACATGAGTAAAATTAAAACACAAATGTACAATAATAGTTAATAAAATCATAATAATTTATACAGTATGTCAAGTATACACAAATGCCAATATATATATGAGTTGCTGGAACATACCCAAAATAAATAATAGTGTACCACAAAATAGATGTCAGATAACGAAATTATTAATAATATCATTAGAGTGACCAAAATAAATGTATTAATAGACGCGTGGTTAGACGGGACTGTACCCAGTGCTAAAGTGCGACAGACGACGGTTTTTCAGAATAGCCAGAATAAGTATTTAATATTTTTACTGTATTCGGAATAATCATGGGCATAAATTATAAATTAACAGAGAAGGAATTTTTTATATTTTATCATTTATTTGAAAAATCCAAATTATGAAAATTCTCAGGTGGTGCATTTGCACCACCTGGCCCCCCCCCCCCATACACGTAATTTCTCCCGTTGAAATGGTATTAGATCGCCAGGCAACGATTTTCTTCGTTAACAAAAATGTCGGACCACAAACGCGTTGCAACTGCAGTCGTAACGTGTAGTTTGATTAAAAAGAACGAAGGGGGACTGCGTGGATGAGAAATCGGATATGACGAAGAGACGACGAATAGGAATCATTGAAAGAAATCAGTGTAGAAGATAATATCACTTCGTACGAAAACCGTCACTAATCGTGGTCGTAGAAACAATTCAGAAGAAAACAACGATGTCGTGGGAGGAAAACAGCTTTGTTACCAACGAAAATTTGTGTAATAAAATGCGATTGTTGCGAATGTTAATTATCAAATACACGCGCCCGTGCTCTATTTAATCTGACACGGCGAATTCATACTACTCCGGCTAATAAATAGTATTCTAACCGTAGACGCTAGTAATATCGGCCACGGAGACGATCGGCCGTAGACTAAATCCGGAGAGTTCTATCTAAAATTACTGTGCGAAAAAAAAAATAATAATAATAATAAAAATCTACGGAGTTGCGTTTATAAAATATAACGCGCGACGGTTTTCGACAGTTTTCAGTTTCTTTAATTTTTTTTTTCCCGGCGTTTCCCCCCCTACCGTTCTTTCTTAGCCGGTGTTTGAATAACACACACACACACACGCGGAGTGGGGCGCGGAGGGCGTCTTGCCTAGTATTGGACCAGCGGGGCGCCCTTGAACCACCGCCGCCGCTCCGATCGGTCGGTCACCGACAAAACGATTTAATTTTTAACAACACATTGCCCAGCGCCAACGTGTACTATATAAAACCGGTGTGCTGCGCGCGTGCGTGCGTGTGTTCGCGCACACGTCAAACGCGGCGGCGGCGACGGCGACGACGACGACGACGACGTTATAACGTCCGGCGGACGTGTGGGTGTCTTTTGACCTAACCGCGCGCCGCCGCGATTTCATTTTTTTTTCTTTTCCTTTTCGGTTTTGGGAGGGCCACCACCACTGCTCTTGGTAAACCGCGCGCCGGCTTTCTCGGTAACGATCGACGTCGATTTGTCGTTGTGCGTTTTTTTTTTTTGAAAACGAATTACTATAAAATATTGAATATCGTTTGTGCAGCTGCGGCGCTGCAAAACGAAATATTACGTTTTAGTCGAAAAACGCGATTTTCATTTGTTCCGTATTTGAACGCTCGGGGGACTGAACTCGTATAAAAAAAAAAAAAAAAAAAATGTATTCGAACGAAAGAGAAAAAGGAAAACGATTTCGATTGCTTTTCATAAAGTGAAATATTCGATCGAATGCGCTCACTTGTATTGGCCAACAAAAAAAAAAAAAAAAAAAAACGCTTTTTTTTTTTGTCGAAAAATTATCGATTCGTGGCAAAAAAAAAAAAAAAAAAAACGTTTTGAGTTTCTATAATATTTCGTTAATTTCTGCGACCGATTCACCGACGAAATACGGATAAATATAACTTCCGATTGATAAACTAAAAAATGACCGGAATACTCTATTTCTAGGTATTCCAATACTCATTCCGTATACGGTTTTACTCGTTCATCCGAATAATAATAATAATAATAATAATAATAGGTCACTCCGAATACAAAATGATGAAATATTCTTCACGGAGTCTGCGGAATTCCAAAACGGACGTTGCCGGTTATAAAATATTATGTATTTAATGTGTACGCTGCGAGAGAACGGTGGTCCTGCACACGTTTTCGAACCCCGTCGACATAGCGTGGGCCGGAAGCGGACGAAAAATTCGTGCGATCTATCGAAATAAAGGGATTTTTTTTTTTGCCGGGTCGAAAAATCGTGTCGTGTCTCTTTCCGTACGCAGTCCGTTTAACAACAATACGCTATAAATCAACAACAGACACGATCCAGATGTGAGAAACTCACGTTTTGGAACGACGGGAATACTCGTGAAAATTAAAAAAATTTTAATTCAAACTCGCCGTGTATTGGAAACGTAAAAACGTTAAAACGTTTATTGGGTACCAACAACAAACCGATAATGCGTTTTCGGGGAACAGCCGATGGGCAATTGTGTCACGCGGGGATTATTAAAATCTGATCATTTAATGCGTCAATCGGCTCGTATTATAATAATACGGCGAAAAACGTTTACGACGTTTTCACCTGCACTTCGTAATACGTTACAATCGAAAACACTTTCGTCTCATGGCCCTGTACGCGGAACGGACGAGATTTGAGTAAAATTCGCGTGAAACAAAAAAAAAAATGCGAACGAATTTATTTATGTTTGTGTACGGTTCGAGATGATCCGTTTGCAGTAAATTTGATTTGACGTTTATTCAACATTTCCCGTACAAGCGGACACAGTGATAAAACGACACGTAACAACTTCACCAAACAGAGCGTTGGCATTCTATACATAGAACATATAGAATTTACTCCAGTAAAATTCAATTGACAAATAGCACAACGGATGCTTATACTCAACAATTTGCCGGTAATTTATTCATCTTAACGATATTACGCCGGCAGTCATACACCTTCATAAATTCTTGTACACTCACACCAGCTATCTTCTCAGCTATCACTACCCCCTTAATTCCATCAATCTGCACTTCCCCTTCGCCGTCTTCCATTTCTCTCTTTAACGTGACTAATCTCACACGGCCTCTGTCTATTTTACCTCGTTTTCTCCGCAATAGACGGCCATTCCCGCACTCTCAATCGCGTGATTCGTTTCGTGCGTTCTATCCTTCCTAGTTACTCCGTCTGTCCCGTTTTGCATCCTAATTGCAACCGTTTCATAAAAATCTACTCTTCAATCTCGTCGGCAATCCACTCGTCACACAAAACACCAGCTGACGCTTCTCTCCGCTCCGTCCGTCCGCTGTGTTTCATCATATTCCTCTATGTCTTCCTCGGAGCCGCCACTTTTTTTTATACACTTATACGTACGTATCGTAGACATATATTGTATTTGTAAAATATTCGTTGTACAATGACGCGATTGAATATATAGTATTTCGACCGAACGAAATTTAATTTTATTGTTATTCCTTTATTATTATTATTATTGTTATTAATTCGTTATTAAAAAATCACTAGAAAAACAAGAAGAAAAATAAAACAGACGTACCTACTACTATATAAACGAAATGACAGAGGTTTTTTTTTCTTTTTTCTTTTCGCTTGTAGTTATAAATCGCAAAAGTTGTACGAGGCGGGGGAAAAAAAACAATGTTTTTAACAGTTTTTCTTGTCTTTTATATTATGTATACATATTTTATAAATAGACGATTCGGTATTTTATTAATATACGACGGAGTAGGAAACAAAATCCCGGGAACACTGTCTAGGAAAGGCAATTAATAATAATTACTGTCGGTACAATATCGATTGGAATGAAAAAAAAAACACGAGTAATTCCAATTTCAAATCGTTTTTTTTTCAACTACTAATGAATTGTAAAAACACAATTATCGTCCAATTGATAGTTAAAAAAAATATGAATAAAAAAAAAAAAATTGAGCTGGAAATGAAATATTTACTGGGGGAAATTGCTTTCGTCTTGTTCGTACGCAACGTATAGTCGTTCCTAATCGTATTCTAATACAGTTGTACGCGTACGCAATTTATAATTGAATTTAGGAAATTGAAATATTTTACTGCTCGCCGTAGTCAGAACACGCGTGATTTTCCATTAAATATTTATATTATTACCGGCGTAAATAATTTACGGATAACATATTTCGAAAATATCGTTTCAAAGATCTACACACGAGCTGTGTACGCGTGTGTGGACATTAAAACGTTATTAATGTTATTTATATACGTTTTATTCTGCGATTTCCCGTTTACGCGACACTAATGCAAAAAATAAATAAAATATATTATTTTTTTAAATTAATTAGGGAGGAAAAAACTTCTCTATAACAAAAAGAATTTTGTTTTTTTCCAACGGTGTCGATTGGCTTTAGTAATGATTTATGTATAAATGTGTATGTACAACAACGCTTAGTTTATTTTTAATTAATAGAATAATCGCGATCAGTTATTGAAATATTTTCATAGAAACTTTAATCGCTTTGTAATTTAATTACACGAAACCGATAGAAATTTTTGAAAAAAAAAAAGGAAAACAACGATAAAGAAAAAACGGGATTAATTTTTTTGAACTATTCAAATATTATTTATTAAAAATATTACATATATATATATATATATATATATAATTCAAAATTTTAATTATCAGTTTAATTAAAATTCTTAATTATGAATACATATTAATATATACTTCAATTAATCGTTATGTATTTGAAACGTTACGAACGAAATGAAATGAATCCCATAATATCGTGTGGTTTTCATGTCACCCTCGAAATTTGTTTTTTCATTTTAGGATTTATGATATTATATTGCTTACGTTTTTGTGTGATATCGGATAGTAACGTAAACGTTGCTTTTCTTTTTATATTATTAATTTATTCGTGCACACGATTCTTTTGACAATAATACAGTGGAAACGATAAACGCCACGACATCGCCGGGTTTGCCGAATACGCGATGTAGTTAGACGTGTCAGGTGTTGTGTATAGAGGCCTTGTGAGAAGAGCGCAACTCGATTTGGCCGCTATACGACGATTGGCTGTACATACACACACAACACACACATATAAATCCGCTGTTAAAATATATAATATATAGTTGGTAAATATTTGAAAAGACAAAATATGTGTATATATAAAAACCCGGACGGAATCTGTTGTGAACGATATTAAACAACAATATTGATGGTTTCCGTCGTGACTTCAAAAACGAAACGTCCCTTTATATAATATGGTGAAACTCCTCGGCATGTGTATGCTGATCCCACTCGAATCCGACGGTTCTTTTGCACACGTACTATACGTGTCCGTGTGTACCCTGTGCACACTGATGGTGGTGTGTCCGTTAACGAAATATAATAATAATAATAATTATTATTATTATTATTATTCGACTACAACACGTTTTTAATTTGAACGAAAAATGTTTGTAACGAATTTTGAATATTATATTGTGTGTGTGATAATCGCAGGCTTTATTCGTTTCTATTATTTTAGAGACCTGCTGCGAGCCGTAGAGAAATAGAGGAAGAGAGAGTGAGAGAGAGTTCAACGCGACAATACTACATACATGCGCGTATTTTATTCGAAATAATATTAGTTTTTATTTATTTATTAATATAAACGCCCGCGTTTAGGCTCAAGCACGGTTTATAAATCATTTATGTAATACGAGTAAACGTATTATCATATATAATGTACGGATAATAATAATAATAATAATACAAAATACGATATTGAAGGAAAAATATAATATTATAAGTAATAATAATTAATATAATATTTATATAAATCGTCTGGGCGTTATTTATTCTGTGCGCAGTAATTCTTACACGTTTACAATTTTAATACATTAAAATTGTGACCGTACTCGAATAAAAAAGTATTGAAATAATTTTTTTCTTTATATGTTCGAATACTATTTTGAATATTTTTCAGAAAACAAAAACAAAAAAACATTTACAATACTTATTCGGAATAAACTTTTACCCGACGTATTTTGTTTTTTCTCGACAACGAATATTATCGTATGAGTTATCGATTTATGGCAAAAAGAAAAAAATTGTGTTTAATTGTTGCAAGCGATTCATTGACAATGTTTTACCACGTTACGATTTCCTGAGCAAATAGTAAATTCTACACATTATACATAAACGAGATTGAGAAATCATCATGCAATGTATACTAAATCGTAATGGTAGAATACATGGGGGACGTAATAAGAAATAATAATTATGCGCGCAATTAACACGATAAACGCAGTTCGCGGGTTTCGTAATTTATATTTTTATTTTTTTTTTTTTTTGGTCGACGTTTCAATATAGTTTATTGAACATCGATACAGTTTGATTAAAAACAAAAAAAAAATGTAAAATTCGGATATGTTGGACAGTGGATCAAGAGAAAACGAATAAAATATGAATATAAAAACCGATTGGAATATATTTATTTATTTTTTAAATACATTCGAATACCTCTATTGGGAATAAACTTTTTCCCCGTTTATTCCAACGAGTATTTCCGAACACGAAATATTCTTTACGAGTCCGGTATGATACATTATTATAACGTACACGACGAGTCTATTGCGCGTCATCGTTGTTATTGAATACAAATCGAATTTAATTTACGTGTCGATTAAGAATTTTAAATTAAAAAAAAATGAACTACGATTACGGAAAGAGACTGTTCGTTAACATTATTAAACGCTATAAACGATTCGTAGAGAATCATCATCGCGAATACGACGTATTCGGTTTTTGAAACGGTCGTAGCAGGCTGTATAAATATTGTTTTATCGGATGATGAATTTGTCGTCCTTAGAAGAAGAAAAAAAAAATTACTCCGGACGCGGAATACTCGTGTTTAGCGTGGTGATAAGCTCTATTTATTTTTTTCTCGAAAAAGAAATTCCGCCGATTTTTACAAGAATACGCGACGAGGAAGTTCGTTTCGATTTCTCGTTATAAAATATTTATTTTTTTTATTTTCTGGAGGGGAAAAAAAAAACAAAAACCCGCAGGGAGAGTACATCATACAGCTACTATGTATATATCCCTGCCTGCCGCAGCACCGTCTTAAGTCTTTCGGTACGATCGGAACACTGTTATTATGTGTGCCTATAATACATATACGTATATATATGTGTGTAATTAGCCGAGAATCCCTTGGGGGAACGCAACGGCAGACGGTGCTGCAGTTTTGATTTCTTTCACGGCGAGGGCCGGCTCGTCCGGGAGATACGTTCCCCAACAACAACAACAACAACAACAACGCAGCAACAATATAATAATTATTAAATATCGTCGTATATATATATAAAAAAAAAATATCTAATTTATAAAACTGGCACGGCCAAGGGTGCTGGTGCTGGTGGTGGTGATGGTGGTGTTTCGTACATTTTTCTATCATCCCTTCCACCGTCCGGGTGCCGACGCGCACACAACCGTATAACTCCGGTAATGACGACGGCTCTGTGTGTGTGTGTGTGTGTGTACGAACGAACACCGACCGACCTTGAAACGACACACGGGCACAGAGATTTATCTTCCATCCCCTTCATCTCACCCCTGGCCTTGAACGGGCGCGCGCACACGAAAACAACCCTCTGCTTCTCATCATCCCCCTCTTGCACCCGCACACGTGTGCATGTAATGTTTTGTCGGATGGCCAAGCCTCTTCTACTTAGATTCCATCACACACACACACACACATATTATCGTCGTTCGAACACACCGCGCACTGCTGTGCAGAGTTCCAGACAAAACCCATCGCCAAACTGGCGCCTCTCGAAAACATATTATAAAATAGTGTGTGTATAATATTATATTGTATTTTATATATATACATACGTGTGTACCGGTCGCGGTGTAAAATATTGGCCATGCCGGAGAACCGCCTACCTGTTACCACGACGATGGGGAACGAGGAGGAGATTTTTAAATTAAACGAAAACCGAAAAGAAAAAAAAAAGAATATAATAATAATAACCATTATGTGAGTGTGTTTTATTGTGCAGTCGTCGTGTGGGAAACGAGAGAATTCGCCAGACGAATTTTGTGGACTAAACCGCGTTATATAATAATAATAAATATATATTTACGAGAGAGAGAGAGAGAGAGAGAGAGAGAGAGAGAGAGAGTGAGGGAGAAAAAAACCGATTTATCGTTAATATAAATTACCCGTAATATATATATATATATTGTTTTTTACAGGCTTACCAGCCTATATAAATAAATCGATTATTACAATATCGTGTTTATTACAGATTAAATTACGGCTTTTTTGTTTTTTCGTTTATGCGTTTCACGAATTTTAAATACAATTTTCTAGCGCTGATATTGTGGGCTCCTTCCGTGTTTTTCTCGTTGCGGCTACTGAGTGTATTATCGTGGACCAGTGAATAACATTAAATACGTCGCGTATTTAATGGAATTCTCTGCGTGCGAGCGTCCAGTAATTCCATTTACTACGTGTTGCTCGATACGTATTGGATGGACACACACACAGTCGATTATCGGTTTCTTTTATTTTTTCGATTCTTAGCTCGATGTTACCGCGGGTAACAGTATCAACGGTTTGGCGCAGACGTGCTTCGTCAGTCACTATAGAATAACCCATTATTATCGTCTCGTCTCGATGCTGTGTACGAAAATCGTTTTCGACGCGTAGGCACGACAATGTGTACATACGATTTGAATTCTTATTTGCTCTATGAATCGTCGTTTCTCGCCGGATAAATAATAATAAATCCGACGCGTTTGTCACCTAACCCAGCGAAATCGACGATTTTAGGCGACCCTTCTCGATACGGCCCGTTTACTCCGCTAGCCGACGTGCTGCAGACGGCGGCCTTCGGAGACTTGAACGCCGCCGCCGCCAACATCGACACGAGTGTTTTCCACCGAGAGAACACGACGACGACGACGGCGTACAGTAAACGCGGCGTCCTAAGGGATGGACGAAGGGTTGGTCGGGTTGCACGTGACGCGCGACCTGACACAACACGCGTTCGGTTGGATACACCGGCCAAGGTTGCCAACCTAATTTACACGCGCTCACGAACCGGTACACTCGCCACAGTGGTCCGCCGCGCGTATTAATATTTACAATAATATTTGGGTCGTCCGAAAACCCGACCGGTTATTTTTCGTACGAATAATACCCGGTGCGGTGCGGTGTTAACGCCGCGCGAGAGTGTTTTTTTTTAAATATATTTTCGACGGGAAAATCAGTGACTCCCCGCCGCCGCCGCCGCACGGGTGATTAATTGGTCGCGGGGCGGCGGAGAGAAAAGAACGGTCGACGACTTTGTTCTTTTTCGCGCGAACGGCTTTTTCCTCGCCTGCCCTCCACTTTCCTACCCTTGTTCGCGTTGAATGGAGGGACGGGGGGGACGCGAGCGTTCATAAATCACCGGGCGACCGCGGCGACGATAGCGCGGTATTTGCTGCCGCTGGGTCAGCTAATGAGCGTAGCGAGTAAGCATAAAACTTACAAAAGCCCAGTTGGTCATTCCGCCGCGGCTCTTTTTCCATTGAAACAACCTTTTTTTTTTTTTTTGTATTTTATTTTTTAACCCAGCGCCGGGTCGTTTTTTCCCGCCCCCCCCCCCCCCGCACCCGATCACGACTCCGAGGATTCGCTATGTGAAATTTATCGTTTTTTAAAAAAAACGCATTATAAGAACGCGTAACGCGTCCGCGTCGTAATAATTACACGATTCTCACCGTCTCAAGCCGATTTTCACCGTGGCCGGGGGATCCGGAGCGAGACGTGTTTTCGTCTCGTCGCCGTTGTTCCGCTGTCGCCGCCGGCAGCGACGATTGCCGCACACTTTCTCACGGCCGCCGCCGCCGCCGGTCTGTGCCGCAAATCGTCCGGCAGTTCTAGGACGACGGTCCGGTACGCGGTCAACGGCACTCTTCCCGTGCGAATCCCGTCGTCTGGCGGACATATAATAAAACAATTCGCTGTAAATTGCATTACATTAACGCAGTAACAATCGTATCGCTCGCGTTATAATTCTGTGCCCCGGACACGTTTAAGGACACTATGTCCGTTTTTGATGAAATTTAGTTAGCCTCGTGTCTTTTAAGTTGTACACATTGCGCTCTAAAAACAAATGAACATGGTTTCATTTTACATCGTCTTATTTCCCCTTTACTTTTGACAACTGGACATAGTTATCTATACCTTTATATAGAGCGTAAAATGTACAACGAGAAGGACACGAAGCTAAACTAAATTTCACCAAAAATGGTGTCTTTTGCCTTCCGGGACACGGAATTATATATATATATAGTTTAGAATACGTTTGAAATAGTAACGTCGTCGGTCTGGCCGATAATTTCGGCGCGGTGTGTGTGGTTTTTCTCGATTCGTCCGTATAATTATTACAGTGTCGTAGAAATAATTTTTTTCTTTTATTTTTAATTTTCATTCTGGCTATTCCGTACGTTTTAACGATTTTTTGTAATATTTCAAATTCTGAGCGAAGCGAAAAACGTTCGCTTATGATGCGCTTTTTTTTCCCCCCCCCTTAGAAAATTCTACCAAAAACGAGTGCTGCTCCGACGATCTTTACAATCACAGTTCGTTTCCGGTACCGGATCGCGTCTACTTTGGAGAGGAGGATTTTTTTTCCTCTAGTAAATTACATACATTTTTCTTTCTTTTTTTTCTTTTTTTTTTTTTAACTCGTTATTTATTTAATGAACGCGCCGGGTATCTGCATGGACCAAACCGACGCTGAAGCGCAGTATTTAAAACGATTAAAGAGAAAAAAATTCGGCGCTATATATCGACGGATTTTTTTTTTTTTACTCGTTACTGGTGACGGTCGGTCGAGTAGTTCGGGCCGGGAACTCATCAGCACAGTCATTAGAGGGTTGATCTGAGCAGGTTTTTGGATTTTCGTCGTCGTCGTCGTCGTAGTCCCTTTGTCCGGACACCTGCAGAAGAAGACGGAATAACATTATTTTATACCATCCCGCTCAACAGCAGGTGCGTATTCTCGTAGCTACGACGTGCGAGGGGCCGCAACGGCGGCGCTTCGACGAAACTATGCGCGCAATTATAGCGCCGTGGTTTCGAAAATTTCAGGGACGTGAGCAAAACTCGATTGAACGCGGAATGGAATACGAGTGTTTTGGTCGACGAAAAACGTCAAGATCAGGAATTCATATTTTATTCCTTTAGTCCAAATGCACACAGATCGGTTGTCAGTTATGTCCACGATTTCACTTATTTTCGATTAAATGTTACGGTTGTTTTTTTTTTGCATGCTTTTTTTGTAAATAAAACGCATATTTCACGATTTCGCATGTAATTCCTAACTCTCTAGTCATGTGATTAACGGAATACTTTTTTTTTTTATGCCCATAATTATTAATTCTCGAGAATTTTCAAACCCTGCAGAGAGTGCATATTATACGCGTTGAGAGCGTTTAGTTTTTTATTTCGAAAATAATTTAATCTCGGCCACAGCAATCGAATTCGAATCATTTAAATATTATGTTTTCCGCGTAATTAATTAAAATATAATTTATTGACTTTTACCGAACGATTTGATTTTCCGATTTTCCGATTTTTTTTTCGTTTTCCGTCGAGCAATTAAATTATCGTTAATATACGAATTATAACGCACGTCGATTTATAAATTCCGTAATAAAACAAAAAAACATAAAATAAGTATATACAACAGCCGATATAAACAATTCGGCGTTTTCGATTAGAAAAAAAAAAATTGAACGTCATTATTTCCAAAACGAAAGTAATTATTTATTATTCGTTCAATTCTTATTTCTTAAGTGTATTCAATTTACGTTCTTAGAGAACTCTATTATAATATTTATACGCTCCGGCGACCGTCTATATACGACTGAAACGAATATTAAATTATAATTATCGAACACTGATTTATATATTATTTATATATATTTTTTTGTGAAACCGCAATATTCGTGTTAATCGATATCGCGTGATTTTGTATACGATGCGATTTTATTTATTTCATCGTTATAAATTACAGTGTAATTATAAAAACATAATCTTTTGATCTCCGAAAACGTTAACGATTAGCAACAGTCCTTATTCTACCCGGCACATTATAAAACTAGTAAATATTATATTTGGTTTAAGTAATAGATAAAAATCGAATGTATCCTTACAAAAATTTCGAATCGGTTATATCGTCGCGGCACTGACGATATTGTTTTATGCGCTTGCGTTGCTAAACAATAACTCTTAAAAACGCTTATGATCACTGTTGGACCGGTTATTTTACGGTCGAACATAAAACAACGAAACAAAACAGTTTAAACCGACTAATATTATAATAATATATTATATAATAATATGTGAAACTATTCTCTTTCAAAGTAATACGGGAATCGAGTCCAAATTAATAGCTACAGTCGCGCTACAAACCGACACATGTCACGTGCAATATTCGACTTTTACCGCCCGAACAATTCACGTTCAATAATAAAAGAGTATAATGCACGCGTGTACAACGTATCATCGCCATTGCTGTTTTCATACACACGTTTTTAATAGTTAAAAACGAAATATTTGATAACTGTTTAATACTTTATGCATTCGTCGTGTTAACGTAGTACAACACACGAATTTACGTCAACATTGTTTAATTATAAAATTTATAACATTTCATGACACATTCGTTTCGATACGAAATATCTTAATTTGGTTTTCGCAAAATCTTAAATATCTGAAAAACGATAAAGATACCAACACTCTCGATACGCACATTTACGTCAGAAGAGACCTTTTACGATGTAAAATTGTAAAATATAATAAAAATCTTTTTTTTTCTCTTCGTAATTTATACGTATAAAAATCACTGGACCATAACAATTTTGAAGTAAATTTAATAATTTTTAAAAATAAATACCTATATACATATGTTAATATCTTTTGACGAGTCTGATATTATCGTAGCATATTATACAATATATAATTTTAAAAATACCTAATTGGTATAATTAAATGCAATAAAATTTAATTATAAAATAAAAAAAAAATTTGTTCCCCCATAAATCGTATTATAATTTGATGTACAATTTAAACGAGCAATTAAAGAAATTCGATTTTTTTCCTCCTTCTTCTTGAAATTGTTAATTACACGATACACATTAATATTGTCAATGAGTCTTATTGATTTACAATTACAAAGCTCGAATTTTGTTTTTCCCCCCGAAAATATAAAATTGTTTCTATATACTTAATATATATATATATATATATATATATATACGTATATAAAACCATATAAAACGCGTTGTGTAAATATATTAAAATTTTATAAAATTCGTAACGGATTTAAGAGTCGATGCGTTTGAAATGAATTAAATTAACATACGAGAAAATGTAACGAGAAAAAAAACCAATGGTGTATAACAATAATTTATCGTGGAAATTATCATAATTATTATCGTGTTTAGTATAATTTTTTTTTTCAAGAATAAAATAAAAACGATTTTCTATCGCGGTATATAAATAAATATTATTTTTCTAACACATAAAAACGTTAAAGATAACATAAAATATGATAACTGTATATATATACGTGCTTAACGGAATTTACATTTGTTTAAAATATTAACGTTTCGTGAACTGCGTAATTGACTGGATTAATGCGATGTTGCGTTTAAGGATAAATATTAATAAAAGCGCGTCTATATGAAATATAGCCACTATATATATATATATACGTGTTAGGTTTAAAATAAATAATAATAATTATACGAAAGCGATTTTGTATAATATTTTAACGTTTTAAATATATTCAAATAGAAATAATAAAAATTATTATTTTTGTTTTAAATACCGCGTATTGTCGATATTATTCTCGTTTATTAAATTCCCGTAAGATTATGGGAATATTATTTACAAAAGAAAATCGTATCCGTTTTGTTTATATGCATATATATATAACGTTATACAATATATTTTGTCAAAATGATTAAACATTCAATATATTGGCATTTTTGCATTTTTTTTTCCCCCGGTCATATTTATGCAGAATCGAGGGACGATAAAAACTCTTATATTTTTAAATATATAATAAATTAACCCTTTTTCATTAATAATTATTTTCGATGCATCATCACTTTTAAAATATATAAACGGATGGTTTATTATGAATTGCGCGGAATAATTTACATGGAACGTTTTTCCTTTAATTTTTACGATATTGCCAATATAAATTAATTGAATATTTAAACAAAAAAAAAAAAAAAATTAATTTCATCTTATATATTCTCGAGCGTGATTCGTAACTGTTCGCTGTTGATATTTAAACTTTATAAGATATTCAGTTGGATAAAAAAAAAAAAAACGTTATAAACTTTTTATTGAATGCAATCGATATAATTTTTATTTTTATAAAAATTGAAATAAATCTTTGTTTATTATTTCGATTAAAATTAATAATTAATTCGGTGAAATAATATTATAGTCGATATTTTTCTTATGTGACAAAAAAAAATGTTCTAATATAAGTTTTTTTTTTTTTAAATTAAAATATTCTATCCAAAAGTTTTGGCTGTTTTTTCTTTATATTTTACATTATAAAAATAAAATCACTTTCATAACAGTTTACATATTATAGTTTTACGGGTATTAAAACGTTAAAAAAGACTTGATTATGAGTTGCATTTTTTGTTTTTACAGTCTATATCTATAAATATTTAAAATAACTATTTTTTTTTTGTGCCAACAGAATTTAACGCAACTACATGAATGTTTACGTGTATAACTCTTATTACATAACGAGTTGAAACAATAAAATATCTAATTATTCAGATTTCGTATTGGCATATTTCGTATACATATAATCATGTATTTATTTGTAAATTATTTTTTTAAAACGTCGAACTCACTTGATCTTCTTTCCTTTGGCCCTCCTCCAGTGATATATCGATCCTTTGCGGTCGTGTGTTCTTTCGTGACATTTGATTTTCGGCTTCTCTCGACGAACACAACGACGCCGGTCTTCCAAGTCCATTCTATTGACCCGTATCTCCGGCAGCCAACACCCGTTCTCCTTATTCAGCTTGTTTGTTTTTCGGACGGAAATGCGTTTGAACAAGACCGGCGCAAACGCCAGCGGGCGTGTAAATAACAATTCAGACGAGAAGACGGTCCATTGCAATGAGAGGGGACGGAGGGAAATTATAATAATAATAATAATAATAATGATGATGATAAAAAATTACGTCTTATATGTTCTACAATCGGATCGTGCGAATCGGTGTCAGTAAATGTACGTTGTCTCTCTCTCTCTTGAAACTATCGCGCAAAGCTTATTATACACTCGATGTTTTTCGTAATATTAATAATCGTGCGTGTATACACTACAATAATTGCCAAAGTGTTGAACTACAGAGAGGCCGTGTGTGTGCGTGTGTGTTTAAATACGTGTCGGTGAATAATGACAGGTATACTAGCATTTATAATAATAATAATAATAATGAATTTAACCGTGTCGGATTAATGTTTCAGAGCCGGTAACAGGGTGGTACGCCAGGTCAAGCTGCAGTGTACTGTTGTTGTTACCCGCTGCTGCTGCTGCTGCTCGCCGTCAGAGTGGATGGAAGACAATTTTTTTCGTATTTATTTTCCTCGCCCTTATACACTGCTGCGTGTCCTGCGAAATTGGATGTTCCATTTTTTCCACCTCTCTTCTTCGGTATTACAATAACAATACTTTTATTATTATATCAGCCACTTTAAATATCATATTTATTTTTTTGTTTTGTTTTTTTATATTGCACGGTTATTTCGACACACGCCGCGTAATATATGCGCGTACGAGTACATGCGAGAAGTTTTCGCGGTCCTGTACACTCGCGCGTATCGCAACGGTGTCAAAATGTCGACATTGTTGATACGCCCTTTTTGTCTGAGAAAACATATAGCCCTTCGGAAATGAAAAAGAAAAAAAAAAAAAAAGGTCGTAGAAAACAGGGATAAAACAAATCTTGTATACATATCTGTGTAATAATATTATCTGGTATCCATACGCGCAGCACGCACAAACGCTCTGCAGCGCGAAGAATACGTCTCGCGCGACCGTTTCCCATACCGATGGGTTTTAAGGAACACTTTATAGGCAACTCCTTAGACATTCCGCAGTCGTTATTATCATTTAACAAGCGTCGGGGATTCTATTGCAAATTCGCCAACAACAATATTATTATGGTCGGGATAGCGGTTAGAAATAGCCGCCGGTCGAGTTAATAAAACGTTATATTGCATATTTTAAGCGTTTCACATTTTTTTACGTTGTTTTTATTTTTGCAAATACGCATTCAATTGTGTAATTATTTCGAGTTCTTCGTGAATCTCGCACTGCCATTTCGTTATAATAATAATAATCTATTTCTAATGTATTCAATTATCACGATATCTATTGGCAACGTTCGCGGGACCTTCACTACAATCCATAATAATAAACACCGTTTATTTTTCCGCTTTTTTCCCCTATTATTGCGGCGTATTTTCAAGTTTTTTTTTGTTTTCGTTCATATTTCAATAATTTTTGACGCCATAGATGCATTAGTAACCCGTTTAACGCGCTTGTACGCGCACATAGCAGAAAGTCTATTTTGTGTGGGCGAAAAAACAATATTTATTTTTCACTTTTCAACAGACGATTTTAATTCCAACAACAGTGATTTCGATTTTCATTAAGAAAACATATTCGAATTTTCCAACGAGCGTTTTTAGTCGATCATATATTATATGTACATGTATTTCAACTTTTTAATGTCGTTAACTCTATAATTGAACCATTAATGAAATACAAAATCTGTTTCGATCGTTCCCACATGTACGTGTTGCGAATAATTCGAATATTTTTTTCAGAATTTACAAATCGATACAAGCCGCATTGCACGAAGTATTGTGGAACGAATAGTATTAGAGTAAAAAAAAAAAAAAAAAACCGATGGTGTTGAAGCTCTCTAAAAGGTTATATTTATATACACACACAGATGATACACCAACGAATATCGAAAAAAAATTAATAAGCCAGGACGTTATTAAAAAAAAAAAACACAGGGGGAAAATATCTCAGCGTTTCGCCCTTCGTGAAATTATTAAACAACATCAAATATTGAATAATAAAATTGAGCGTACATAATGTTATATAAATATAAAAATCCCGCAACGCAATATTAAAATAATATAATATTCACTGTACTATATAATAATTATTATTACTTTGTATTTAGATGAGTAATAAATAAATTGATACGCGCAGCGGTATTATAATAATATACGTATAATAGCCAATATCGCTATGATACATATATGTACATGCGAGTATACGGATTCGCAAAACTATATTATATGGAAATCACATTTTATGGAAAAAAATTTTAATGAAAAAAAAAAAAAACAAAAATACGTGTTTCGCAGCGTATTAATATACGATTGTAATTGAATATTTTAAAATATATAATTCTGTTACGCTTAATAAGATTATCCTTTATGGTAACCGTGCGTGTAAAATGTATTTTTTTTTCCTAACATAGAAAACAATTTAGTAAATTACACTGCTCAAAGCTCGGCTTTTGAATCGTTTTTCGAATTCAATATATTATGGATCGTTGTCATTACTCTTGCCGAATTCACTACAGCAATAATATACAAATAAAACTATAAAATATCTCACTTATAATATGACAGCAAGACGCCTAAAACCTCCGGTGCTCACTACATCTTTTTTAAATTTTTTTTCACCCAATAATATGTTCCCGGTAAATGCATTAATCAAACACTACAAGCATTGCAAAAGTACGGAAAACGAGCGCACACAGTACACAGAACGTCGTTGTTCGGTGACAATATTAGAGAATTTCCAAACGTATCTCGTCAATTAGCGCACCAAAATATAAATAAAATTTGTTCCGATACAACACGACAATACGATTTGTTATTTTTTTTATTTCTACTAAATATAAACGCGTAAAAGCGTACACATCGCAGCGATAAACACTAAGTACGAATACTCAACACTTCGAATACTTTTAACGATCGAAATTTTCCAAAACAATTTCTTATCCTCGAGTGAAGTTTGTGCGTGTAACGCGGAAAACGTGAACACTCAGCTCTATTCATACCAATTTTATTTCCACTTAAAAATCGCGACTCTTTTAAAAATGCTACTCATAATTTATAAATGTAGGAAATAATTTGTTTTCACTCGTTTAGTTTTTATTATACTTGACAAAAATTAGTTTTGAAATTGGCGAATCTCATCACCTCATTTTCGTGTTAGAATTTATTATAGGGCTCGTGTTTTTGTCTTTGTAAACTTTTTTTTTTTTTTCTTCTGTTGATGTGCGCCAATTCGCGTAGTTCGAGAGTCTGAGATAAATCGTCTGATAAAAATACTAGTTTATAATATATGCGCGTATATAAATATTTGTATGGCAAATAATTCTCACGCATTTTTCCGTAGTACATTTTATTTTTCAAACGCAATTATTTGTTCATTTCTTGTAAACGTATACAATGAGACATTTTTTATTTTTAACTTTCGAATGAGATTTCTATGAATTATTTTTAAAAAAAAAAACGACAAAAGCATCGCGGTGTATATTCCCTCGAGTATTTCCTCGGAATCGTAACAGTAAAAAGAAAAAAAAATACAATCCGTAAAATAATCTTTGACGATTAAATAGAAAATACTAATTTTTAATTCAATACAATTCTTGGTTTATTGTAACAATATCCGCGCATAAAGTGTTATATACGCTGACTTTTCTACATCGATTCGTAAATAATGTATTGCAGTAATATTAATAATAATAATAATAATAATAATAATAATAATAATAATAATAATAATGTGTATCGTATATTTTTATAAAAATATAAATCACTGTTCACATTAATTTTTAACTTAATTTTCTTTCCTTTAGGAATAAACACGTTATTAAACAACAAAAAATAATAAACGAATTCTTATATTCCTTGGCGTTTTTTTCGTTACTTTTGTTTCTATACAGTGTGTAAACGCTAATTGAAAACACTCAATATTTTTGCGTAGAGCCATGCATTTTGAATTCTGTTTTTTTAGATGGAAGTTGTACTTAATAATACACATTTTTATGGTCTCTGAACTTTAATCTGTTTATTATATTCGCGCAGGCGCAATGCAACTTTTTTTTCTTAAATGGCAACCCCCACTTTTGAGCACAAATTATTTTTTTTCATATTTTTTTATGAATTTTAGTGGTTCAACCAACTTTATATGTCCAAAATTGATTGAATTACAGCAATCTAACGAAAAATATCGAAAATTTCGCGATTTTCATTTTTGTCCCCTATTACTCTGAAAAAAAACCGTCCTAGATACTTGAAAACTACCCCATCTAATTTATTAAAGTTTTATTTCATTTCGAACTACCCATTGTTAGGTCCATAATTAGCTGAGTTACGGATATTTCAATTTATTTGAAATTTTCCGCAAGAATTTGTAATAATTTTGCCGTTACATGGACATTTTTATTTACAGAGGTTGATTCTGTCACTTTACCATGTATTTTATGTTCTACAATTGTTTTTCTTCTTGTGAATGAATAATGCAATTCTGAAATGTCTATTCAATATTACTTTTCACAATTATACTATTGAAAATTGCAACAGAAACTTAAATAATTTGTTTCATTATTATCTTTAACATTGATCATTAAATTTTATCGGGCCTTCTACAGTATCTTTTGGATAAACTTTATCTTAATGGCCTCATATCAAAAATGTATTTGCTTTGACACTAATTTAAAGAAAATAAATGAAATAAGCAAATAGTTCAATATTTCTCACTGTTCATTTATATTGTACAACATTTTGTAAAATTTGACTAAAAAGCAATATTAAATATGAATCATTCGGAGAAAGTTGATATGCTATTTACTTATTGGGAGTGCCGTAAAATTCACGTCTTACAGCACAAACTTATGCTCAACGTTACCCAGGTATGCTTAGTTAAATTTATTATTTTTATTTAGAGAATTTTATAAATTAATTTTTTTTTATAAATTACTCCATATAGATAAAACACTTCTTGCAGTTTTTTTTTCAACTTAGAAAAAAATCTTATAAGTTGGGGATCATTTTCAAAAAGAAGTAACAATCCACAACAAAGACGAAGTGATTCATTAGGTGAAGAGGTCGAGAACCAAGTATTAGCGTACGTCAGATTAAATCCTCGAGTATCTACACGTCACGTTGGTAAAGAAATTGGAATATCTCATACTATGGTTCATAAGGTTTTAAAAAAGTATAAAATGCATCCGTATCGACCTGATATAGTTCAACATTTGCGCGAGGGTGATGCAGTTCGTAGAATTACATTCGTTGCTTGGTTGGTGGACAGATTAGACGAAAATCCATTTATTTTAAATTCGATATTATGGACAGATGAATCTAAGTTCACCAATAATGGTGTTATTAATAAACAAAATAACCGTTATTGGGACGATCAAAATCCACATTGCACATTTGAAACTAACAACCAAACCGTGTGGGGAACAAATGTCTGGTGTGGTTTAATTGGTGGTAAACTGTTGGGACCATATTTTTATGATGGAACACTTAATGGTAGAAAATATTATAATTTTCTAATAAATGATTTACAAATGATGTTTGAAGATATTCCGTTAGCTATTAGACAAAATCTAATTTTTCAACAAGATGGCGCTCCAGCTCACAATGCAATTATTGTTCGAAATTATTTAAACGAAACATTTGTAAATCGATGGCTAGGAACGCACGGACCCATTGAGTGGCCACCAAGATCACCTGATCTTACTCCATTAGATTTCTTTTTATGGGGTCACTTAAAAACTATTGTGTATGCCGATCCTCCTATAAATCTTCAACATTTAAAAGATAGAATAAAAGAAGCATGTAACGAACTGACCGAAGCACAAATTACAGCTGCAACTAATAAAGAACTTATACGGCGTGCTGAAGCATGTATTGAGCACAACGGACAACGATTTGAGCAGTTTTTAAAATAAAGTTATTATAATTAAATAAAATTGTTACTAGAGTTAAGTTTATTATCAATTAAACTGTTAATTACCTGTTAAAAGTAAAGTAAAATACATAAATTACATACCTACATTTTTTTCTTTCCTAATCCTATTTATTCAAGTAAAATTATGACAAATCGACATTTCAGTGTCGCACTATTCATTCACAAGTTAAAAACAATTGTAGAACATAAAATAAATGGTAAAGTGACAGAATCAACCTCTGTAATTAAAAAATGTCCATGTAACGGCAAAATTATTACAAATTCTTGCGGAAAATTTCAAATAAATTGAAATATCCGTAACTCAGCTAATTATGGACCTAACAATGGGTAGTTCGAAATGAAATAAAACTTTAATAAATTAGATGGGGTAGTTTTCAAGTATCTAGGACGGTTTTTTTTCAGAGTAATAGGGGACAAAAATGAAAATCGCGAAATTTTCGATATTTTTCGTTAGATTGCTGTAATTCAATCAATTTTGGACATATAAAGTTGGTTGAACCACTAAAATTCATAAAAAAATATGAAAAAAAATAATTTGTGCTCAAAAGTGGGGGTTGCCATTTAAGAAAAAAAAGTTGCATTGCGCATGCGCGAATATAATAAACAGATTTAAGTTCAGAGACCATAAAAATGTGTATTATTAAGTACAACTTCCATCTAAAAAAACAGAATTCAAAATGCATTGCTCTACGCAAAAATATTGAGTGTTTTCAATTAGCGTTTACACACTGTATATATATTTACACGCTTTTATAGATATCAGTTATTTTTTTGATTTTTCGTTTAAATGAAAAATATAGGCGTTCTATAGAATGTCATCAACATATGTATATTTATGAAATATGCAAAAAAAAAAGGTTTTTTTTTTAATACTTTTAAAATCACTGGTTGGTGTAAAAATGTCTTACCTTACAAACGGAGAGACCTCGTCGTCGAGTCTTCAAAGGAAAAGTGGTTCGATATATAGCTTTTCTATATAAACACGTAACGACGAACGAATAAAACGTTTTAAGTACAATATTCTCTTCACGACCATAAAAAAGAAAACTATTCAAAAATACAAGCCCTATCATTTCAAAGGTAACAATGGCCATAGTCCGCCGATGGTTTTCGTAAATTGTTTGCGTAGAAAAAAAAAGTAATATAAAAATTCAAAAATGTCCATTATATATAAACGATAATCCGTATCGATTGCAATATTGTTCAGTTCCAGAAATATCGAACGATTTATTGAGAATTTTACTAATTGTTGAAAATTGAAAAGAAAATATGAAAATTAAAAAGAAAGAACACCGTTAAACGTGTAATACGCGTTCTACACAATTAGTAGTGTACAAAACGAGAATTGTGTTGTACGACGACCTTATGTGAACGACGACACGTGCGCAAATGGTTTAATCCGAAATCAGTTTACTATTATATTATTATATTATATAAGCGCAAACAATTACAATATTAATAATTATAAATATATTATTCCTGTTAATACAGGGACTCATTGTTTTCAAACGTTCTCGATCGAGGTAAAATTTAATATACCTTAAGGTTTTTTTAATAATACTATAATGTTATAAAACTCCAAAGGCGTCAATTTACGAACGTTCGAAAACACATAGTCCTAATGTTAATAACTAAATATCCGATATTTTTTTCACAAATCACGTAGATCAATAATATACTATATGTATGCCATAGTATTATATTGAACCGGCGTAAAAAAATAATTGTACGTTTAAAGAAGAAAAAAAATACGACTGTTAAATGAGTACTCGTTCAATATTATTATTTACACCAGTCGTTTATGATTTTAATTTCAGTTCGGAAGGTTCTTTTTTTCCAATCATTTTAATATTTTCCACACATAAAAAATAATAATATTCAAACATCCTTCACGCGTAAATTAGGTCACTATATCTATTCGTATTAATATTTGAATGGGCGTAGTATATACTCGTATAAAATAGGAAAACGCTTTTTTTTTCTTTCTTATATTACAACAGCACTTTACTCGAATTTTATATCCCAATCGATTCGTTAATAAAATCAATTAAAAAAAATTCGTTATATGATAGTCTATGAAATGAAATCATACCCTATACATTTTTTTTCTTTTTTTTTAATGGCCAACGAAAAATTCTAAGCGATTATCCAATTTTATATCCTTCGTGTGTTTAAAAGTTTTTTTCCGAGATATTATTATATAATGTTTTAATAGCGGCAAATTATGTACATCATCGTAATGTGTATATTTATAATAACAGTATTTTCGATATTCAATATGATATAGTATTATATAATTTCAATAATGCGCTTTCGCGATAATTTATAAATAGAAAATCTATATATATATATTTTTTTTTTTTGTTTAGTATAATATTTAAGCGTTATATAAAACTATATAGTTTATAAAATTATCGATATAACGCCGCGCGTGTAAGTTTTAATTATATATAAGCGCTGTATAAACGTTTTAAAATGTTTGATGTTTATATAATATTGTATTTTATGATATTATAAATGCTCTTAAGTGATTTTTATTAAAAAAAAAGTCGTAAACGAATTTTTATAGAATTCTTCGGATTTCTTTTCTTTTTTTTTTTGTCTTCACAAGAAACTTTGTATTCACTATACGTGCACGGATTTATGTATTTGAATATTTTACTAATAAATTAAATAAAACAGATACCTATATATATATATATATATATATAAATATAAATTACTAATAGAACTTGGATATTTTGATATATTTATTAGAATTTAGAAAAGAGAAAATTATAATAAAAATTCCAAACGTCTATTTTCTTTTTCCTAGGCAGTTCAGTGATTACTTCTTCGCGTTTTATTTGACGTTATTTCCCCCACTTGTGAACACAAATTATGTCCTTCCCCACTCTGTTAAAAATAATAACCAAATTTCACAATTAATGTTTTATTTAATAAAAAAAGGAATAAATATCAACTTCGACAATTTACCTTTCATGTAGAATTCCACGAGTGTATGTGTTTTCAATTTCCTGCAAATCTTCACTATTTTACCCTCTCAGCTTTGTACAGAGACTGATAAAATCTTCATCGTACGTGCCGGACGTAAGTGCGTCGTTAACGCAAGAGATTTTTCGATTTAATAAGTGTAAAAATCTCTTCAGTGACTGAACCGTAAGAGAAGCTAATCCACTTTCTTTAAATAGAGTACTTAGTAATGTGCTTGTTATCCACTACGTGTCGAGCGTCGAGAGTAACGTAAAAACGTGTTAATATCAATTGTCCAAAATTATAATTACACGGTGAATCTGTGGAAACTTATTGTCCGATACCGAAATGTTTAGATTGCGTTGAATAATGTAATACAATTGAAAATTATTGTAACGTTATTCCTATGATATCAAAAACGACAATTGACTATGCCGTCGCGTCACAAGATCCGCAAAAAATAATAAAACATTATTAAACTGTTGAGTTTTGGAATGTATTTCGATTGTACATCGTTGAATTTTGGAAGAAACTATAATTATCATCATCACAGCTCGGATTTTATAGTACTAAAAAGTCTAAGTATTTAAATATATGCGCTCTGCAATATGACCGAAAAGATCAAATGAACTGTGACTTAAAAAGAGTAAAAAAAAAAAAAAAAAAAAAAAATAGAAGAAATAAGAAATGTTTTATTTACGAATTATAGTGACTATAGGTATTCTGTCGTTTAATACGTAATTATATATATATATATTATAATAAATAATTCGATTAGAATATGAAATATCTAATGAAACGGACAATTCGGGTATTTACATATCTTAAGATAAATACTAAAAGATTTATGGAAAACGGGAAATAAATCATAACCAACGTTCATTATAGAAAAAAATAGCGACAATACTGTTGAAATAGAATTTTATACGTACAACGGAATCCTCGACGCGTAAAACAAATTTATATAGTTAAAAGTATTTATTTTTTTTCTACTTTTATTCAATAATAATCATTATCAAAGGGGAACACTATATAGAATCCGAGCCCAGCAAATCGTTACATTAATAACACGCGAGAATTAAAAAATTTACATAAAACTATTAAAATGTAAAATATGTAAGAAACGTTGTAAGGCGTGCCGCCGCCACTATCGAGGTGAAACTATTCACCCGAACAAACGTCTATACGAGGGATAATTGTTTGCGTTTTTCTCTTTTCTGGATGATCGGGGCGGGTGGGTGGTGTGGAGTGGGTCAATTGAAGTCAATTCCAATCTGATAAACTTACAAAATAATGTTCAAACAAAAAGTTTTCCATGTGCGTTTTACAACAACAGCTCGAGCGGTTATTTATTGATTTTGCGACCAAGTTTGTTTTTTGAGCACATATATTTACATATTTATTCGTCACGCGTTGAGTAATTTGAAGGCAAGTAATTTGGCGCACGCTAAGAACTAAAATTTTAATTTTTACATTTTTATTTTTTTTTTTTGTTTTTTTTTTTACGTTTATTCGAAAAATACAATTACGATAAATAAAATAATAAAAAAAAAAAAAATAGATTTTTTTTCATTATTAGTTTAGAGAGAAATTCATAAGAATAACGCGTCACACTGAAAATACTGATTTTCGGACACCATTTCGCATAATTTTTAGTCGTTCAAGTGGTTTGGATTTGTCTTTTTTATATTATTTAACGAGTTAATAAGTTCCTAAGTACCGAATTACACTGGAGCTAAAAAAGAAAAAATTGTTCTCATTTATTTTATTCACTTTTACGGAATATAATACTTAAACTACGGAACGATTTGCGGGAGATGAAGGAGGGATTCAATATTCCGGTACATTTATGATTTGTTAATTTTGCCACAGTAAATTTATCTATATGATAAATAAATAATAAACAGTATTAATCAGAAAAAAAGTGATTTATATTGTATTTTAATATTATAGCAATAATAATAGACAAATTTTTTTTTTCATTTAATCGATTCTTTAAAGACACAGAGACGTTTATATAATATTCGAAAACAACAATTTAATTTAGCTCTGCGGTGTTTATTCTATTCTCTGTTTTATATTATCACTGTTAAACTGTTAAAAAATTTTAACGCTGTAATATAATTTGAAGGTTTGAATAGCAGAAGATTAATAAACACTTTAAACAATTGTACTATTTCACATAATATTTTATACTGTGTACCATTTTTAATAATACATTTTATTTCTACTCACCTGTCTGTTTTATTTTATTTATTTATTTTTTTTTTGAGAGATGGTTGATCAAACCAGATGATAGGCCGTAACTGAAACCGCAGTCTGTAATGCGTGTGTGTTAAGTTTTCTACAAATATTTTACAGGTGATTTGCACGAGTTTTTACGTACTCTTATAAAGTTTTATTATTCTTTTTTTTTTTGTTTGTTTTTGCTGCGCGGAAAGAGAGAAAAAGCGTTCGTTTATTGCGAGTAAATATTATAGAAAAGAGAAAGTTTATCGAAATCGAAACGCCGCGGTCAATGGCGTAGTCATTTGACTACACATTTACACTCCTCCCTCGAAATATTTTCAAGTTTTTTCAAAAAAAAAAAAAATTGAATTAAAAAAACAAAAATACATTAAAAATTGTATTTATGTAATGTATTTTCAAACGCGTTCAAAATCGAGTGTGTGAAAACAATAATACGAAAACTTCCTGTAAAACTCATAAGCGAGAATTCGGTGTGATTACTGGTGGAGAGGCAGAGGCTGAAGAGTCTTTGTGTTCACTTTTACATTCATTGCCAAAGTCCAATAATAAAACTAACGAGTTACGTGTGCGCATTGGAATTTTTTTTCCACCCTTTTTTGGGTGTTGTAAATGTCACTCAAATGAATTAATTATACATAGAACGAAGTATTAGAGTTCTATTACTGCGATATAATGATTTGAAAAAAAGAAAATAAACGATAAAATTCCGTCGCATTCGATAAAACGATTCCAATGGCTTCCCGTTTTTTTTTTACGCGTAAAGTTACGCATTCGGTGTAAATTTCAAGAACAAATTGTGTTTTCGGCTGAGATTCTTTTATGCAATCGAGAACAGAGTTTTTCTTTTCCGATTTTCGGATCGTTTTGAGAATTACCGCGCGCAAGAAAACTATACTGAGAAAATCGAAATCGAAAAAAAAATAATACGTTTCAAATAAAGTACCCCGACTAGACGCGCGGGTAATCGCGAGATCGTCAGAGTGTTTTTTATTATTATTATTTTTCAGTCGACAATTTCGTGCACAGAAAATAATAAACGAATAATAAAAAAAATTAACGTATCGTTTCAATTAAAACCGTATGTTTTTAATAATGAAATAGTAAAAAAAAAAAAAAAAAATACGTATATATAAAATAAAAGAACGCGCGAAAGAAATATTATAATGTTGTTATATAATAATAATAATAATAATAATAATAATAATAATAATAATAATAATAATAATAATAATAATAATAATTATGTTTAGAACGAATATTTTTTTTTATTTAAAAAGTGTCAGCCGACCGGAGGAAAAGGGGTTTAAGACTTAAAACTGTTAAATAAACGACGGCTCAGTCAAATCGAGCGCTCCCCTTCCGCCTCACCAAATCGATATTTCCGCGTATGAAATATAAAATATGAAAAAAAAACCGATGGAAAATTAATTTTCACACAAAAATTACATTGAAAATATCCGAGGGGTGGGTGGGGGGGCACACTCGTGTCCGACTGTATTGTTTTGGATTGCTGACGATTCGTGCTGCTGCTGCTGCTTACGGACCGCGCGGTACGGCCGTTTAGGAGCGAAAAATTTCCTCTGCGGAGAAATTCGCCCAAAAGCGCGCACATACGTATATATATATATATATTCGTGTAATATTAGCGCGTTTTTTTTTTTTAAATAAGAGAGACGTTTTTGCGGGCCATCACGGGAGAAAACGATAAAAAATAATAATAAAAAATAAAACGATCGAATTTTATTACGCCCGTGCGAATGCCCCGCCCCTACCCCACCCAAGGTGGAACCGCGGTGTTCGCGGCGAGAATATAATATTTTATTATTTTGTATATCTGACACGCCGCGCCGTCGTCACCGGGCACGCGAGAGAGAGAGAGCTGCGAAAGAAAAACCGTTCGTGCGAGTGCGTGTGTGTATGGAAATCGTTCGACGGCGGCGGTTGCGGCGGGGTAAAGGGTTGCGCGACTCGGTTTTCGGAGAAAAGCTCTCACGGACTACGTGACGCGTCGTAGTGACCACCACCGCCACCGGCCTTCCCGCCCACCGACGGTACAGACCGCACCGGGCCACCACCGCCCCGGCCGCCGCCGCCGCCGCCGTCCGTCAGTGCCGCCAGTAGGATGGACGGTGCGTGCGGGCAAGCCGAGGAGGCGAATATACACACACACACACACACACGTAGAGAAATGGACAGCGGGAGAAGGGAAGGTGGTGAAGAAGTAAGCAGCGGGCAGGAATAGTGCAGACGTGGACGACGTGGAGGGGTAGTTTCTACCACCACTACACGCATACACTGTGTGTATACGGGTCTTCGTTCTCCGCTCGCCGCCGACACCGGCCGGTGTCCGAGAGAGGAGAACACACGCGCGCCCCCCCCCCCCGGCCGTCCGCGCGCGATTATTCAAATACAGCAGTGTACACCGCGTGCGCACCACCGCCACCGCCGCCGCCGCAACCCCTAACCCGCCCCGCGTGTCCCCGCCTCTCTCCGGAGAGCTCGTGCTTTTGCCATCACTTTGGTCCGGCACCACCGCCGCCTCCGGGTGACACCCCCGCGCGCGTCTCTCACACTTTCGCGTCGCTTTCTCGCGCGTCCTCCTGCTCCGTGTCCGTATATATATATTCCTCGACGTCTCCACTGCAGCTTCCCCCTTCTCTCTAACCTAATCGATTCTTCAATAAAGGGGTGTCAAGAAAACGGGGTGGACCGCCGGACGGCCACGTGAGCATATTGATAAATGGCGAGAGAGAGAGAGAGAGAGAAAGACTATACATATATATATATATACGTATATACGCCACCGCCGCCGCCGCCGGCTTTTTGCTCGTCCACAACACGCATACAAACGCTCGCCACCCGTGTATATATATATAATATATACATAATACATATACACACACACACACACACAACGTTACGCCGCCGGACCTCGGACCGCCGCCACACCTCCAACGACGAGCGCGCTGGCCGTTACGACCGTCCCGCGGGCCGCCACCACCGCCACACTGCAATTCGTCCGGCGTACGCGCGCACACACACACACACACACACACACCTAAGCACAGAGCCGCCGGCCGTCCACCCGCGCAGGGACCACCTTCTCCGCAGTCGCCGTCGCTACGCGCTGCTGCTGCTGCCGCTGCTACCCTCACCGAGCTAATTATTCAAACTTAAGCGTGTGGACTTTAACGGCACCCTTCGCCCCCTCCCGCGTCTCCGTCGAAACGACTCGCGCAGCTCGCTCGGATATTCACCTACAAGATCCGATCAATACCTCGCATTCTTTTGTCACACTATATGTGCACGTGTGTGTGGATGTAAAAACGTTGCGCGCCCCACCGTCCCAACACGTACGAACGCGCGTATAGAAAAAAACAACGGAAAAAAAAAAATTATTAATATTATACGCGCGCGTAATAATTGTTACGGTTTCTTTTTTTATTTTTTAATCTCACATTTTTGGATTTCCTCCGCCGGCGTGCGTGTGTACGATATAGTGAATAATAATAATAATAATAATAAAAAAAAAACAACGCGTATATAAAATAAAATTGTTTGTGGACCGCGGCCTACCGACGTGTAGACGGGATCCCCCCCCCCGGCACAACAACAATAAGACAATCGGGCGAGCGCGTTCAACGCGTCTAGACGGTTTTTGGAAGAAAACTTTTCGAGTGCCGCGGCCGGGCGCGGTGAGTGCTGGGGGAAGGGTACGGCGGAAGGAATGAGAGTAAAAGGCGAGCGCGATTTAGTTTCGGGTACAGTTTTAAAGACGAAATACACGCGATATATTTATATATACGCGCGCGCGGTCGACGAGACCGCGCCGTCGGCGGTGGTGAGGGACACGGGCGAATATCTACCCCGGAAAATAGTAGAGGTGTTGTCCGACCGCCGCCACAGCCGCCGCCGTGTCCGGTTTCCGGCGGCGTACGGGGATCGCGTCCGGGACAAATTCCCACACCGCCACCGTTAGCGACGAAAAAAAAAAAAAACCCCACTCCCCACCCCTCCAAATTTCAACGGCGGTGTTTTTAATTTCCCGCGGCGCGGTGGTGATTTTGTGATTTTTTTTTTTCCTTACGTATTTAATAGCGCGCGCGGTTCGCAGACGTGGCGCGCGGACTGCAGCAGGTAGTCTCGGCGGGTTATTGTACCGTTTAAAAACCGTCATCAATTGGAAAGTCTCGACGAAAGACGGCGGCGTGCTCCACGCGACTACCTGTTCGCCTGCAACACACCCGGACGATTTGTTTCGGTTCGCAGGGAAAGAGAGAGAGAGAGAGAGAGCGAAAAAAGAAAGGGAAAATATAACAAAGTTACCTTCTTAATGACAGCTAACCCTCGGAAGCTTTATACCGCCGTCCCGACGACTAACCCTTATCCGCGGGGAAAAGTCTTCCGCGTTGACCGCGCGGCACGCTTATTCCATTAAATTCTTGTTACCCCGCGCGACGAATTTCCTTTTTTCTCTCTCTCTCTCTCTCTCTCTTTCTTTCTTCCGCTCGCCTGCGCGCAGTCGTTATAACCTGTTGTGTAATTTCCTTTATTTTATTCTTTTCGGTTTTCTTTACGTAAAAAAAAAAAAAAAAAAAAAGAAAGTTTTTCTCGTCTTAAAAGTTTTTCCCGTTTCTCCTCTATCGGTTTTTCTCACTTGCCGTCCGCTACCCGTTTTTTATTTTTTTGTTATTATTATTCCGCGCGAACTATGACGCCCGCGCGTCCGTATTATATTTGAACATTCGAAAGTGACACGTATATAAACTTTTCCGCCACCAAAGTCATCTAATCGAAATTTCCCACATATATCATTTTATTTTCTTCTCTTCTTCGTTTCGATCGGATTATATACACATATTTATATATGCCCCACTCCTCCTCGTCTAATGTCAACCACTCGCTTTGCACACACACACACAAACACACACATAACTATGTGGTCGATATCGCCTGGGGGCGTATATACATATTATTATTTTTTTTTTATTATTATTTTTTTGCACCGAGCAATGGAAAATCTCCCTTCGGACGAACGGACACACACACACACACTTACGCATGCAAAAGACAAAAGTTAGGGATCGGCCCGAGCGTGCGCGCAGCGAACACACGCGTAATATGCATATACGCGCACACGCACGCGCGCACACACTTTCCAGGGTCCGCGGCGGCGTGGGCAGTGTAAAGTGGACCCAAGAGCGTCGAACGGAGGGACGGAGGGCGATGAAGTGTGTGTATGTGTGTATGAGGAGTGAAAGAAGAGAAGCAGCGGTGGCGTCCAGAAAGGGAAGGAGGCAAAGGGTTTCGTGGCGCACGAAAAGGGAGTGTGGTGGGGGAGGGGGGTAGTTCGGTTCGTCGACGTTAGGGAACGTTCCTCCCATATTGATCGGGGCTGACCAAGGCCCGCGCGCTCATCTTATGCAGAGCAGAGACCGCGCCGCGCCGCTCCGCCGTGCCCAGAGGTTTGGCCGGGGACCGCCGCCCTCGATCCCTCTCGCCACACCGCCACCACCATCGCTATCGCCGCCGCCCGACGTTCTAAGCCGCGTGTCCGACGCGGCCGGACACTCAGTATGCAAGTTACATACTCGAAACGAGCGTTGTAGAACGGAGGGTCGGTTACGGCCGCCGCCGCCGCCTCTCCCTTACACTACTTCTCCTCCGCTCGATTACGCTATGCGTACGGCGGCCTCCTACCCCTCCGCCGGCCGTTGTCAGCGACGTCCATTATGACCCCCGCGCACCCCGTCAGCCGTGCCGGGTGCTGCCGTCCGTTGTCTTATCGCGCGCGCGGGAACGCGACCGGCCACGTTGTATACGTGTGTGTGTGTGTGTGTATGCGCCCGCGAAAGGGACGACGTGCCGGAACAGCGAAAGTGTGGTTAGGAGGCGGTGGTGGCGGTGGTGGTGGCCGAAAGCGGTGCGCAGAGAGGAAAGGGACCGCGCGTAATTAAACTACCATGTTAGCCGGTACGCCAACCCTTTCGCCCGGACCGCCACGGCCACGGATTCGGCGTAATATTTCAGTCACTATATACGCGCGCGTGGGTGCACGCACACACTCTTTGTATTTTATACACCTAAGTGCCCTGGCCCGCGCGTATATTATTATTATTATTATTATTATTACGGGTGTATGTGTGTGTGTGTGTGTGTGTGTACACAGTAACGCGTTTTATACTAAGAAATCCGCGTACGGCGTATATTATTATTATTATTATTATAATATTCAGTTTTCTGCACGTAATATAACGGCGCGGTACACCGCGTCAAAAATAATATTTTATTATATTTCCTACTGCTGTCCGGGTATTTATATAAAAGTAAAATGGGTGTGTGTGTGTGTCGTTGTTCACAGCGGTGGCGAGAAAAACGCGCGGTAACCTGCAGCAACAACCAACAGCGGGGCAGCTCCTCGTCCTCGTCCCGCCGCCGCCGTTGTCTATTCCCACGCGCTGTCAACCCGTCGGCGACTCATAAAAAGAATCAAACGAAAGAGTCGAGTAAAAGATTCAATGCACACACACGCGCGCGCGCACGAGAATAAAAGGCTTTTATAGAAATCTTACGCGAAACGAAAACGCTTGTGGATAAAAAAAAAAAAATTGTTTCTCGTGAAACTATTATTATTATTATTATTATTAGGCGTATGTTATGCGCGAGAATATTGGACGAACGCGTGTCCGCGTCTGACCGTCTCGCACAGCCGTCGCCGTCGCCGCCGTTAAAGTGACCGTAAATTTTTTATGATGCCGCGGCCGCCGTCATCTCCGCCGATGCTTACGGCGCGCAGGAGAGGAATTTTATTTTTCATTTATTCATTTTTAAATCGTCGTAAATATTTACACAATCAATGTTCGAATACGACATTATGCGATTATTTCCATTTGTTTCGAGCGAGCTTGTGTTGGAATTAAACAGAGAGAGAGAGAGAGAGAAAGAGAGAGTTAGTAATATTATTATTATTAAACAAATTCTCTTGAATAATTTTAATTATTTTGAGCAATGTAAATGTTTAAGATCAAAACGAAACAACAGTAATCATTTATGAGCGTATTAATGTGTATAAAAATACGGAAGAATAAAACGGAGTAAAAGTTCAGTCTAAACCTGAGCAATTATGATTTGCCGTCGTTTACGTATTCAACATTATAATACACGTAATAATAATTTGATCGGCTTTTCGAATCGGTCGAGGCCCTTCAGTGAATTTTTTCACGCACACAAAACACATACCATTGGGTACTAATATATATATTATTGAAAGCAAACGAATTATTTTCTATTCGCTGTAGCTAAGCCTGCATACGAATTACACGCGATTATAAAATAAAAAAATAAAAAATTGAAATGAATAAACGGTCGACCGAAAGATTTATTTGCACATTTTTAACAGGTGTATATTATTGTATACAACATTGTTTCCCATTCAATTGAAACATTTAAATCCGCGTAATACAATAGCGATTGTTTTTCGTAACGGAATCACGCGCGATTCCGTAAAATTTCGCCTCGTTCATCCTTCCGAGAAGATACGCGTATTCAATCGAATTCGCACTATACGTTGTTTCGATTGCTTTGAAACCATTTCATAACATAGTCCGTACCGTACCGATTACAAAATTGTTTGACTAACACGTATATAAAGCAAAATACATTCGTTTTATGTAATATTTTTAATTTTAATAAATAAATAAATATATATATATATATATATAAGTTATTGCACGTAACTGTGTTATAAAATTCGAAATGCCCACGAAACGTTTAATAGATGCGTTTTTTTCCCTACTAATTGCACGCTGTATACTATCAAAAATACTCGCATATCGTGTGCGTGTGTTATGGACATGGCCCCAAAGCTGATCTTAAGATTATCTGATTAATTTCAACGCCGTAATAATATCGTCAGACAGTTGTTTTTTTTTTCGCGTTGACATAACACGTTTCTACGGGATATTATGTTCATTTTTCTACACGATTTATTATTTTTTACTTTTTTACTTTGAAAAATATAAAAAGTATATTTTTTTCGATAAAAAGTAAAATCAACCGTCACCGTTCTATGTTTTCCGTGCGGAAAGTATTGAAATGAATTTGTACGACACAATTTGTCCGTGTGACCGGTTTATTCATTTGAGAAGTGAAAAATCATTATGGGAGATGGATAACTGTCAGACAATGTCAAGCGATCGTGGATTTTTGAATGTCTGTGCAAAAAGGATGGTAACAATGTAATAAATGTGTTTTTCGAGAAATCGGCCGTGTTCCGTACAATTGTACACATAAAAGTGTTACAATATAACGATGCGGTATATATATATATATTATGCATACAGAAAATAGTTTAATACGGTCTTGTAAAATTATCAAATAATGAAAATTCGTTAATATGAATAATTATTTCTTGTGTTTTTAATACGTTCAATGAAATCGCGTGTACTGACAATAATAACAATAATAATAATAATAATAATAATAATAATAATAATAATATTAATAATAATAATAATAGGTATCGTTTAGACAAAATCTGTGTGAAATATTTAATTTCAAAAATGTTTTTTATTAATCATAAAATACGTTCACAAAATAAAACATTTTGAAAATGTTTTTCAAAACACGTTTTTTTTTTAAATTATATTTAAAAAAAAACACAAAAACAAATTGCTTTGCACACGCAAAAGCGAAAACAATTTTTTCTCAACAAATAAATTAAAATTCGGTAAACAATTTTATCGTGAAAATTAAAAAGAAAATTGTGGGCTCGCTGATATTATGTCATATTCGTTGATAATACTCTTCTCTCATACATGAAATCTTACAGAGTGTAGTCACATATTGTGTACCTATCATGCGGTGTAATAAATTGTTTATTACGACGTGCGTGGTCCAGTAAATTTACTGTATTCATTCGATACGATAATTTTCTCGAATTAGTTTAGTTTAGTATTTAATAAAAAAAATTGCATGTCAATCGCTCCTACACTTTTCATTAACATTTTTCATCGGTTTATTTTTACATCCTGGGAAAATTGTTTTCGGCTGTACACGCGCGCAAAGCAATTTATTTTATTCTTTTAAGTGCATTTTATATATATTAGAAAAGGGGTTTTAAATTTTTATTGTATTTTTTTTTATTTTTTAGTTCAATGAATTTTATATGATTAATGAATGAATTTTTAATAATAAACGAATTAAAATTAAATAAATTGTCAATAATATTTTTTCGATTTTTTAATCAACATTTTAAAAAAAAAGTATAAAATGACGATTAAATACTATACATAATATTATATTCACGTTGATGTAAACGCTGTTGACGATCAAGTTATTATCGCGTTTTAGCACTTCTCCTACATATTTTGATCCATATAGATTATATTTCTCAATAATCTCGTTCGCTTAGCATTATCATTTTCTCCGTCCCTCTTCTCACGTGGTATTTTTCACGAGCTTTTTCCAAACATCGTTTTCGCGTTGAATGGCACTCTCTCTCTCTCTCTCTCTCATTGTTGCAGATTATTCTTTGATATAACTTTAATTTCAATAACGTTTATGATCCCAATATTTCCGATGGAATTATATCATATAATAAACTTATAAGTGATTTTCATTTTCATTACCTATTTTGAAATTCGAACAATACCACACTGCGCAGTCTGCTGTGTGTAGCAAGTTAAATTGTGCTAAATATACGATAAATGTTCGTGCTTCCATAATTTTTCTTTTTCGTATTTCGTAGTCAATATCAAAGTATTAAATCCGTTTTATACTTACACGTGTATATATATTTATGTATTTACATTATGTAGAGATTATTGGAGAAAGTAAAAACGGTTAAATGTGTTAAACCGCGAGGACGCGTTAATGTTAAGTTTTTCCACCCATTCATAAAATAAAATCAAATACTCTGGTTTGTAATAAACAATTAACATAACATTTAAACAGAGATATAAACGAGAAATACTCGTATTCGTATATACTATAATATGTACAATATAATTTTTTTTTTTAAAAAAAAAAGACACTTTGTTTTTCTTCGTAATAAAATACGCGCCTGTTCGTTGAATATTTTTATATTTCCTATATAACGTATATTACAGTAATATATATATTCGTAATATACGAGTTTATCTATAATAATAGTAGAAACAGTTTTGTACGATTTGTAACGTCTAACTTATATATATATATTATATATTATATATAAGCTATGTTACCCTCATATAGAATAGAATTTAAATTAATAATATGCTTATAAGAATCGCGCGGTGATCGCCGATTTTTTTTTTTACACGCTTTTTTTTTTATATTTATTCCAGCAATACGGAACCAAATTAATTTTTTTCGAATAATGTGATTTCTATGGCACCGTAATATATTTTGTTCATTTATCGAAAACAAAGGGTTTCTTTCATCTCTCGCTGCTGCTTTTTTTTTTTTATTATTATTATTATTATTATTATTATTCGTATATGCGCCGATAAAATAACATTAATCGCTTTTATTATTTCTTTTCACGACTATGTATAACGACGAGAACGGGGTAATTGCAGGTCTTTAATAATAATAAAAAAAGAAGCATTGTTCGCTCGATATTCGAAGAATATTGTCGTTCGTTCTTCTCTCCGAGGTGAATTAAAAACTTAAAAACACCAGCTCATTATTAATATTATATTATTATAATTAAAATTACAGTAATATTTTTAATAACCGCTTCGTCGACACGATTATATAATATATATAATACATGAACCCTAAAAAAAAAAAAAAAAAATAGAAAATGGAAAATAATTTTCATTAAAAAAAATTCCATATTACTATATACGTATATATAATATATTATTATTTTTCACATCTGCAGGTTTTGACGTAATCGGTAAGCAAAAGACATTTTTCGAAATCGTACATACACTCATTGGTTTGCGCGCGCGTTCTGAGAATTTATAATATTTCCACGTGCCTGTAATATAATATATTTATATATATATATATATAGAATTCATCTCTGTTATAGAAAATGTAATTCCGACGAGTGATTTCCGTACAGTTATTTATTTTTAAATTAATTATGCAATCCGTGTGTATTGAACGCGATTTCAATCGAAAAAGCGTTCAAATCGAACGGATAATTTTCGCAACGAAACGTTTAGAATGCGAATTATTCGCGCACGCTATTTGAGTTTTTTCAGAATAAAATTCATTTTTTTCCCCCTTCGTTTAGTAAATATTAAACATTGAAATATGTACACAGTTCGGACACGCGCGGCCGTGGATGACGAATGAAATACGATAAAAAATCGATACCCGTATATAATACGCGTACTACTATACGGAATAATAACTGATGAAGATTTTGTAGGCGCGTTGTGTACGCACACCATGTCGATTTAAATAAAACTCTCTTTCCTTTTGTTAAATTGAATATAATTTATATATATATATATTATATACATTTTAAAGCGTACGTATTGGGACCGAAAATTATAATAACGATTTTACGAGTAGAAGTAAAAAAAAAAAAAAAAAAACCTATGGAAAATACGTATATGATTTCGAAAACTTTTCGTTTCTCGATTCATACGATATAAATATCGATTACTGCGATCGAGCAGCAAACGCGTGAATGGGAAAAAGAAGAAAAAATAAATAGAAGTCCGTCCTCTGTTGAAAGGAACTCGCAGAGTAACAAAAACTGCGTTGGTATAGAGAAATTCTTGTCGCCGAAAATTGTTTTTACATATTTTTCAAAGTATTAAAATTTCTATACGTCTTATGTAATAATAAAACGCGCGTCAAGAATATAAAATAAATTTAATTCTCTATTATCATTAATATTATTATCATTATTATTATTATTATTATTATTATTATTATTATTATTATTATTATTATTATTATTATTATTATTATTATTATTATTATTATTATACGTTTTATACGTGCGTGTGTGTGTTTTTTTTTGCTGTCCTCTTCACGCGAGAGAGACACTGCGCAAAGCACGGCGCGTATACGATTATCGCCCGGCTCGGTGGGCAGTGACCGTTCCATTGTCACGAACATATATGTAAATACCTAAGGTGGCGTCGGTATCGACCGTCAATTGGGCGGAGTCTTGACGACGTTTTCCAGAGGGGAAAGAGAGGGAGGAGGTGAAACCGATTATTCAAACCGATACATAACGGTTAATTTTTCAAAAATTATAACATCTTATCAAGCTCGGCGTTATTATTTTATTTCCTCCCGCCCCCCCTCAACCATTACTCGCATCGATATATAAGTTTTTGTTTTTCTTGTCTTGTTTTTCTTAATCCGTGTATTTTTTTTTGGGGGGAGGGGGGTATTAAGACCGTCCCGTCGTACATCCAGCCCTTTTCCATCCCTCCCCCGGTCAGTTGCTCGTGCCTTTCAATCTGTTCCTCTTCCCAGCGCTTCCACACCCCGTTCTTCACTACATCCTTCCATCTCATTCTCGGGCTTGCAATTCGGTCTGTTTCCCGTCGGGTTCTCTTCTGATGCTGCAAGGGTTTTGGTTTCTCCGAGCGCGCCCTGCCCATTTGTAGTCTCTTATCCATCGATCGATTCAACGGTGTTCGGTTTTCGGAATAGTGATTCTAATCACTCGTTTTTCCTAATCCTCCAATCATCGGTCTACACACCGTCCTCCACAGGTCCGAAAACTCTTCTCGGAATTCGAAAACAAAGCGGTTTGCTCTCGTCGGTTTTTCGGGATCGCCCAAGTCTCCGGTTCATATGTGTCACAACTGGTCTAATCAACGCAGTGTAAAGCTGTTTTTTTTTTTTTTTTTTTAAATCACTTGACAGGGATCGAACTCAACAAACAGCTTCGCTACAGTCCGAAATAGCATTCATTTCCATCCTGGATTCTCGCGTCTACCTCCTTTGCCGTTTCATCGTTTTCTGTAAGAATCGAGTACTCGGCTACATGAAATCCGTACGTTTACCACGATAATATATTTTATGAACTCAAACAGTACACGCGTATATTGTAACTGATATTTAATCTGTATAAGCATTTCAGTATTCCCTAGATTGTTCAATAGACGATTCGACGTTTAAAATACATATATATATATATATATATATATATATATATATTAAAATGTAAATTAATTTTCATCGAATTAACGTAATATTCGTTTATATAAATAAAATCGTTAGGTTTAACGCGTAAAAACGTGTATAAAGCTTAATAATTTCGACGTATATGTATATAATAATAAACGGGTATTAAATTTATATAAAACGTTAGAATCGTTTTACAATATTATAATACTGTATGTGTTAAAACGCCGCACACATATCGTTATTGAATATCGTCGTCGTCGTTGCAAAAAACGACCGAATAAATAAATGCGTTTTAAAAATTTGATTAAATCTTTATAATATCATTCGTAGTACAACGCGTTTTATATAATATGAAAACGCGATTGTTAATAATAAGTGCCAATAACGACGTTAAAACCACTCATGTTTTCGACGTGTCTATAATATAGTGTTACATATATGTATATATGTATATAAAGCGAGTTTCGCGTTCAATTCGATAATTTTTGACAATTTCCAACGATTATAATAATAATAACAATAACAATAATAATAATATTTAATAACCGACGAATCATGTGGAAATTTTTGTTTGTTAAACGAGTTTCCCACGGGGTTCACACAAGCAGGACAGCAGCTGCCGTTCGAACCATATTTGCTATACCTACTACTGCTGCAAAACAGCATAAACACCGCCACGGCCACTACAACGATGTTTTTCAATGAGACGTGCTCGAGTACGCAAATACTATTACACAGTGTAGTGTGTGTGTGTGTGTGTGTACCACGCGTTGTAGTGATGCTGTGCAATGGTGTGGTTTCGAAAAGATGGCGTACCTATATTCAGTTGTTTAATCTCATCGCGTGACATTCATATACGCGCGAGTGTGTATACTCACATGTTAAAATTTGATCGATCGCAAAGTATTCTAAAGGAACTAATGTTATTTATTTATTTTTTTTATATATATTACTACGATTCGATTGCGTATATAAATTTACTCTTTAAATCGATAATCTGTATAATCTGTATGTACAGTGGCGTAGACAGAAATTTCGTGTATTGGGCGAGGGAGAAGAAAATATCTCGTATTTATGCCTATGTAAAAAAATTTTCTACAAAGCGTATCAACAATCACTGGCGTTAAATTAGATATTATTATATAAAAATACAAAATTAATTGGCAAAATGTCTGTTAAAGATAACAACTATACAAGTTTCGACCATTTAATAGTATACCATCATAAACGGAACTGTATAGGCGAATTTATTAGGACGGACCATAGGATAAATATGAAAAAAAAAATAATATTCTAATTACGACTATACACACGGTTATTTACTCTAATTTTTTCCAACGTAATACAAATATCCAATATGCTAACTGCGCAGTCTCCTAGGAATATATCTATGGAAATAATTACCGAATAACTACAATAGACATAACATAAATAACTAAAAAAAAAAAAAAAACCGCGGCCGATGAGAACTACTGGTGTCCTCTCTACTCATCTACCCTTTTAGTCGTCCTCCATGCAGGCTACGTCCTTGTATATATATTTTTAATATAATATAATAACTAAATCGTAATTTAACGGTGAAATTATATTTATATAAAAAAATATATACATATAACGTTTTAGTAACGGGTATAATAACTACGCCGTATTTATGAGTTATTGTTTTATAACAATATTATTAGATATATGAATAAGCGATAATAAAAATATTTTATTATTGTATTGTATATATATATATACTATTTTATATAATTTTCGTGTATACATTGTACGACAAAACTTCAATAATTTTATATTTATTTATGTTTATAAACAACGGAATTTTATCGAATAATAAAATTTTTACCTTTTTTTCCGCGTGTCATTAAAAATGTTAATCGGCCATCGATCTAACTTAGATGTACGTTTGATATACACGCGTTAGAAAAGTGTTTATTACTTCAAATATACGCAGAGAAAATAACAAATAATTTTGGAAAAAAAATATACGTGTTTTAATATACAGTTGTAGCGGTTTTTTTAAAAAAAAAAAAACAGTATAGATACTCACTGTGGGTTATTATAGTTATTTAATTTATGCGATAAAAGCTATATTTCAAAGTATTTTTTTTTCTTTTTATGAAAAACGCGCAAAACAACGTTTTGTGAAAGAAAATGTTCGGCACTTTACGTTAAAATTATAAATACACTAGTATACGGACGATTGAGCCGTAACCCTATTGCCATTCAAAAAACCGCGCGTATTATCAATTTTTTCCCTATTCTCCGTTATGAAAAGAACATTTAATTATGTAATTATTATTATTTTAACAATTTCCATTGTTTTCTCCTTAAAATATTATAAGAACGAGAAACCCAATACGTAATATCCACCCCCCTAAATTACAATGACTTTACATCAAAGATACACGCGCAATTCAAGTTTTCTATTAATTTAAATAAAAATGTATTACGCGTTTATTTTATAAAAATTGGAAAATAAAAATTATAATCCATCAAATGATGTTTATCGCGATTGAATCGATACAACTACTATTATAATATTAAAAACGAGAATATTTTTTCGATGATAGTTGTGTGATCATTTTAACGTGTGTTCGACATGATGATTGTATTACAACCAATAGTAGCTTATATATATATATATATATATATATATATATATATATATATATATATTTATAATTTAAAAACGAGTTTTTTTTTCGAAAACTAATTCTGTATATCAATTCATTTTAATATAAAATGTATGTCTAAAAAATTTCGTCTCGAGAATTTATTACATTCAAATGAATATTAATTCTGTTTTGAATTGCGGGTGTTCCGTGGTAAGTTTTACTAATAAAAAAAAAATTGAAAACCGACATGGTTAAAACGTTAGTGTTATATTTCTACTACATTTTCCGATTGTAACACGAAAGGACTAATAAAATTAAACATTTGAAATATAATATTCCTTCAATTAAAAAAATAATAATTGTACACATACATGTGTTCTGTTAATTTCAATTTATTCTCCTGACTACTTCGGTCATAATTTAAAATTAGAATATTTAATAAAATACTATTGTCAAAATCTGCTCAAAGGACAGTATGCGACATAATATATACTTTTATCTAATTGACAGTAATATATGACAATAATATCTAATTAATAATAATATGGTCTATAACTCGAATTCGGAATATTCAATGAGTATAACAATACAAAATGTATCATTGCATAATTTTACAAAAGCTTTTCTAGGTTATTAGCATTATATGATTCATAAAAAATATAAATACATATATGAAAATTCGAATATAATACTGATATCTAACAAAAAAACCAAATATTAGATAACGGTTTTAGCATCGTACAATTATTATACATAATAAATATTATTGAAATATATATAAAAAAAAATGTGTACGTTTTAAATTTTTGTTTACAATAAATAATCACTAATCAGTGTATTGTTAATACGCCATATATATTACTTTCGATTATTATTGCTTACGACTGAAATAAAATTATATTTAATAATCTAAGGCACACACTCGTTTAAATTGTTTAAAAAAAAAATGACAACGTTTATAATTTATTAATTTGTATTTAAAGAAACAAATACAGAAAATCGTATATATATAAAACTGTAACTATGAACGACATACGTACGTCGTTCATGGTTACAGTTTTATATACAACAACGAATATATTATTAATTTGATTTGATTCTAAAACAATTTTAAGCCGAGTTTTGTTTTTAATCATTTTTTTTTCAATATTTAATTTAATACGTAGTATAGAATAATATCTAATAATTATCAAACACGACTAAACATTTCTCCTTTACATAAACAGTTGATTTATATTGCTTTTCTGATTGATTAACCAATTATTGATAGTTTTAAATATTAAAACGAACAGAAAATAATTAAAACACACAATTACCATAAGCGTTATAATAAAAATTTAACAAAGTATCCGATGATTTTTTTTTAATTTTTAACTTATCCATAACTATATAGTATATATATATATATATTTATTTATTTAAATTAAAAATAAAATAAAATCTGAATTGATAACGATATTTTCTTAAAACATGTATATATATTGTATGTATTAACAAATAACAATATACATTGTTATAATATATATATTTTTTTTTTAATACTCTCGTGTGAAAGTCGTACCTACACAATGACAACAATTGTAATACAATAGAGTTATATAACAAAACCAAATCGCGTATAAACACGTGTATATAAAATGTATTTGTACATTTGCATTTTTACAATAGCTAAGGTTATTTAGAAGACATTTTAGAAGAAAAATTCAAATGTATATTTATTAAATATGTTTTTTTTTTATTGTGTTATATAGTTGTTAATTTATTAAAATGTTTTTCATTGAATATCAATAATATGAAAATTATATTTCTATATAGTTAATTAACATAACAAACGTTATTATTATATATTAAAATATTTTGATATAATTGTAAGTATATTTAAAAAAAAATAAAAATAAATATCATATAATTTTATAATTTATTATGTAATATAAATTTAAAATACAAATATTTTTTTTTAATAATACGAAACCGTGATAATTGGCTTGAAAATAAAACATATAATAATAATAATAATATATAGATATAATAACTCTACAGTCTATACTAGGTACTACTCCTTTACCTCAATTTATTATTTATAAATTCAACGTTTCAATATTAAAATAACAATGAATGTAAGCAAATTTGTTCAATAAATTCAACACAAATAACACTTTAAACAGATTACGTTCTTTATTTCTCCCGATATAACACGAGAAAATCACGAACGACTAAACGAGAAAGAAATTGGAGAAATCCGTGCAAATGTATGGAGAAAATGTTAATAACCAACAAAACCTATATACATATATTTCGATTATGTTCGTTAATTACATAATAATAATAATAATAATAAAAAAAAAAACAAAATTTTACTTACGTACATTTTTTATTTTGGTAATCGATTTATGATCGGAATTAAGTATCAAATAGTTTTTATTTTTCAAATTCATTTAATTATTAGATATGTTTGAGTATATAACCATAACAGCATCAACTATAACATTACACTTATCACTTCCTTTTGAATTTATCCTAATCTGTGTATCAAAAAGGATTAATATCTGCTAGCTTTGTTAAGGTCACCGTTTTTGTTTTTTTAAATACATATCTACTAAAGCGATTTATCAATTTATATTTAATGCATAAAATTACCTTTAGCCTCTAAATCTGATATTAATATTTTATATTTTATTGACCAGGCTTACGACCAATCACTATAATGCATACATAAAACAGTATTAATAGCCAATTTTTTTTCCATCGCTAAAATAATATAAAATATATGTAAAAACGAGACAATATTTAATGGGGAGAGTTGGAAGTACAAATACGAATGCGTTTGGAAGAATAAGCCGACAGGAGAAAAATGAACGCGATATACATCCATACAGTGGTCGAATATCGATTTTGAAAAAATGATTTGAATTCGCTTAGTCACTTGTCTACGCGCGTTTTTTGTACGGGAATTTTTTTAGTAGATCCGTGAAAAACGAGTTTATTTTAAGAGCAAATACACGGGACGCATATACCGAAATGGACTAAAAAAAAAAAAAAATATCGAAAATTCGTTTCCTACGTACACGACATAATAATATTATACAGAAAATAGAGACGGAAGAATTCAAATACGTTTTTTCGAAATTAAGATCGGACGGTCGCAGACATTCATTTCAGCTTTTTGACACGCCGGAGTAAAATGAGAAGAAATGACGCGTTATATTAATATGTCGATTACTGACACGGCGCACCAGCTCGTACAAAAAAAAAAAAAATATCAAATATTGTCTACATTAAATCTCATAAAACAGTATAGTTTTCGACTTATCAACGGAATTCATTCAACTGGATCCCGATCTGCAGCCTGACAGTACTCGGTATACAAAATAAATAACGTGCTCGTCTATAGAGTACGTATGTCCGTGCGCCTGATTTATGAATGCGATACAATTATTTGGTATTTTAATATCATAAAAGTATATAAAATGGGATGAAATTGCACACTGACACTCCACCATCTTATTATATAGTGAAATTTCATATTTAAAAATATTTAAAAAACCGCCCTTTGATAATTATACACGTCTTGATCGTCCCCCGCGTAAGCGCGGTCGTCGTTATTCGACGTTTTCCACTTTTTACATGGCAATATTTGAATTTCGCTAACCGCATACGAAGTCCTGTCACTAGATCCTGACACAGAATAAAAATTATAAAATTATATTTACTCTTAACATGAAAATTCATATTGCGCCCGATGAATGTGATATATAATATATTTCGCGTATTCCATTTGAAAAGAATTAAAACGTATTTATATCTTTTTTTTCTAAATAGAAAACTTGTCTAAGGTAATTTCGATCTTAAACAGATCCGAATATTTCTGGGCACACGTGTGACGAAATTGACGGACGCGTATAGTGTTTCAAAGTTTTCCATGAAAACGTTATATCTGCATGTTGATGACGTATTAATAACCGCGAATTTACACGCTCAAATGAAAAAATGAGACATTGTACCGAGTATATGTGATTTAATTATATTACATTGTTATTATATTATCAATTCTTTATATTATGTATATTATTTAATTGTATTTTTCAATTATTTTTAGTCGAATGAGCATCCCCCACCCAGGAAGATGAACAGCTATTTATGCGTAAATATACCTAATCAAACTCCAAAACATTTTCGATTCATTTCGTCCCCCCGTGGACATAAGTCGTAAACACACACCCCTGCTGTATATTAACGAAAAGTTAAGTGAATAATCAAAATTTTCAAAATCTTTCGTACGTTTTTCTATATATTATGTTTGTCAACGAGAAACTATAATGTAATGAAATATATTTTATACTCCCTCTCAACGGAATTACGTTTTTTTTGTTTTCAATTTTCAAAAGTGATTTTTGACTAGATAAATTTTTTTTTTTTTAACTACATAGTTTTTAAAAATAGTAATATTTGCTCAATGTATAGCGTGAATCAAATCGCGCGTACCACATTTTAATCATCTATATATAGATACGAATATATTTCGAGAACTCGGGCGCGATTTTCTTTATACGTTTTGTTTGAAATTGATTTATATTTTTCAGTTTTTTTTTAATAATAACGAAAAAAAAAAATTCGGTACGCAAATTAATTATATATCTACGCGTACAAATGAAATGAAGACTTACTGCAGTACTAAAAACCTACACAGAATTAATAATAATAATAATAATAAAAAAATCCAATAATATTTTATACGTATAATGCGTATAGGACGCGTTATTTCGATTAAATTTTTCTGATAATTCTCGAAAAATTCGCGTTCAATTTTTTTCGACACGACTCAATAAAATTATATTATATACAGGTGCAGGCCCGTACTGGCTACCTCTAAGGGGCGCGGGAAAAAATATATTTATAGGGCGCCAACTATATTTTTACATATCCACTTCAAAAGAAAACAGGGGCGCTAATTTCTCAGTCAATCACGGGGCGCACCGGGAATACTCCCGGTGTCCCGGTGGGCCAGTACGGGGGGGGGGAGCCTGTACAGGTGAGAGTCAGTTGACCGAAAAAGAAATAACACGAATTAAACGAATAAAAAATATACAAATAAAATTAAAAAAAAAATGGCCGATTGACGGGTTTTGTTTTACCGTCATGGAGGAGAATATCAAATTCAATGATTAGACGATTTGTTAGGTTATGTACAAAAGTTATAAGTATTATCAGCAAAAATTGTAATGCTCCGTTATACAATTATCATTGTACGGTGTTCAGGACGTTTACGTGTTTGGCGATTTCATTTTGTTGAGCCTTTAAGAAAACCGTAGGACGAATTTTGAAAAAATGTCTATGCTCAATCACTGTGGACTTCAAGGCAACGGTACGCTCGACCTCAAGGAAGACGAAGTGTCTACAGGCGTAAGTTACAGTAAACACCTATTGCTAGTCCTGTAAAAAAAAAACCCCGTTTGATATTTTTGCTCGTTTCATTCGTCCGTTTGAATTTCATCTGATACTTTCAGACCACCATAATAGCGGCTACTTATGACGGCGGAGTTATTATTGGAGCCGACTCTCGTACAACGACCGGGTAAATAAATTGTCAGAGTTCAATCGACGCATACGTTTTTATAGGCATTGCGTAGAAAATTAAACGCTATTTATGCATTATTTTTCAGAGCGTATATTGCTAACAGGGTTACTGATAAATTGACAAAAGTGTGCGACAACATTTACTGTTGTCGGTCCGGCTCGGCTGCTGATACGCAAGCCATCACCGACATTGTGGCGTACTACATGGACTTGACAAGGTAAACTTCGGTGTTCGTTTGAGAGACTTATACGACCAAACTTTTTCTACTACTCACTAATCTGAACCGAGCTATATTTAAATCGGGAACCGTATTCCTTATAGTAGTTATTAGGTACAAATTAATGTTAAAATATTTGTAGAAAAGAAAAAAACTAGTACCCGTGTAATTAGACCAGTAACTACCGTACTGTTCAAATATTTTAAAATAAATATACTTTGTTTCTTTTGCATCAGTAACACTCTTTACATTTGGAATTTTTATTTTTTCACAGCTTATAGTTGTTGTTCATCACATTACCAATAACAATTTATTAATTTATAATAATCTATAAATAGTATAAAACTATAATTTATGGTCAATCACAAAACAGTAGTTTCCAACCAATAAAATTTAATTTGAAATCAATTCAAATTCTGAACCGCACCAATAATTCAGGTGTTCCATCTATTTTGTCTTTGTGTAGAGCATGCTTTTCAAATTTTTTTCAATCAGTCTCTAGTATTTATTGTCTATAATAGTATAGTAAACTAACCAAGAAAAAAATTTTTTTTTCCATTCTAGTATTCAAATGGGTGAACCACCACTTGTCAAAGCTGCTGCCAGTGTGTTCAGAAATCTGATATATGAGAACAGACACCAGTTGACTGCTGGTGTCATCGTTGCTGGTTGGGACAAGAGATTCGGTGGACAAGTAAATTGCAATAAGTTAAATTATTAAAAAATGATGTACTATTATAGACATGCTAAAAAGAAAAAAAAGTATATTGTTTTGTTATTCATTGAAAATATTTTGAATTATTATGTTCAGTTACAATACATAACTTGTTTCCAATTTGTCAATATAAATATTATATTGCTGACAATCGCATAGAAATAACCATTCATTATTTTCAAATAAGCTTTGAATGAACTTATAGTCTGCTATAAATTCATAAATCTCTATTATATTTTCCACCGTTGTCACGTTTACAAATTTAGTATTTCCATTTTTTTCATTAATTTATATAGTACACAATTGTATTTGATAATCAATATATTTTCAATCGTAGCTAATTAATAATTATTCTAACGTTAAATATAAAAAACATTCATTCCTAAAACTAGATGTACACATCATCTAAATGACAAATTAGATATAAACGTTACGATATTTATGTTTTCTTTTTCGTAGCAAAATAACGAAATATTTATGTAAAAAACAACTTATTCAGGTATACGCAATTACTGTGAGTGGTTCGATTGTTCAACAAAACATTTCTATTGGTGGCTCAGGTAGTTCTTATTTATATGGTTTTATGGACTCACAATATAAAGATGGAATGACCGAAAAAGAATGTCAAGATCTTGTACTTAACGGTATACTAGATAATTTTATTTGAATAGATATTGTTATTTTGTATGTGTTTTTATGTTTAGCGATTTCATTGGCCATCAAACGTGACGGTTCGAGTGGAGGCGTTGTGCGTTTAGGAGTAATAAACCATACTGGCTCTATTCAAAGAAAGTTATTCCTCGGAGATGAACTGCCAAAATTCTATGATAATGTTTTAGCTGTAAACCCTTCAAATGAAGTATCTGGTGGAGATGCTGCTATGGCTTGATTTTTTTCTTTTTTTTTTGTAATTATAAATTAAATTGTTTCGGTAAAACATCATTACTTTCTATGCTAATAAATAATACAATTAAAAAACTACCAGAATTTCTGTGTTTTTCTTGTTTATATTTTTTGAATTTTTTTCCATTAATGTTCCAATACTGATAAAATGTTCTTACTATGTACATAAAAAGTATTTTTTTTATTTCTATACAAATATTTACCATTCATAGTTATATTATATTAGTATACTATTGTCAACTTTAGTACATGGTATATTATGTATTTAATAATATAAAAATAATTAACATTATATATACTAAATAAATTTAATAAAATTTGATGTTAGTTTTAAGACATTTAGTGTCTAGAATAGTTTCGAATTATTCGCCATGTCTAAACTGTCATACCACAATACAATACGTTGTTACTGTGTTGGTATTTTTTTGTGAATAATAGAAATAATCGTGCAGAGGAACACAGAAAAGAAAAAGAAAGAGATTTTTTTGTTTCATTTACTATAGTCTACGAATTCTTTGTCATTACAGAAATCTCCACCACACTTATTACATGATACGAAATATGAGAGTATTACTCGTTTTTTTAACTGTCACTAATATGGAGAACTAATTTTACTGAAAATGAGTTCTATTTCAAACACAAGTATAAATTATCAAAACTTCATTTTTAAGGTCTTCTGATTTTCAAATTCAGACATCTCATCGTCTGAATCATTTTTGTCATGGAGCTCTTCGATTCGTAAATATTACACCATGTATTCAATCTTATTATAAAAAAAAAACTGAATATTTTTGACACAATTTACATACTTGTATACTTATTATTTTTTTATATACGATTGTCCTTGCACAGTTATTGATGAACTTATAAATTAACATATTTAATGATAGTTCTAAAATGTAATTTATAAACATAATTTACTGTTGTAAAAGAAAAAAATTCAGAAATTAACAAAAAAAGATTTTTTTTTAGACAAAAAATTTTAATTATAATACCTAATCAAAATATCTCGTTTTCAATTTATAAAAAAAAAAAAAAAAAATGTTGACAGATTAAAATATTCAAAACTATTATATTTAATTTTATATTGACTACTGTAACGTCTGTATTTACTATTAATAATTATTAGACGGTATATTCTATCATTTTTAATTTTGTTGTCTATATATTGTTTCTACTTCATCTTTCTCTTTGTCTACTAGGCCAAATCTCTGGCTAAAAATTTTCTTTTATTTTTTCATTACACGTATCGAAAAATCATCAACATATATTATGTGAATTAGTTTATTTATTAATTTTCCATTAATTTCTAACTATATTGAAATTTTGATTTAAGAGGACTGATGATTTTCAGTGATATTAAGAAAACATGTACACACAAAGTAGAAAAAAGTATGCTTCAGAGTGATTTTAAAGATAAAATACTTATTATAAAAAAAAAAATAGAGAACAATACTTTAAAAAGAAAATCTCATGTTTTTTTAAAATATGAAGTAATTTTTTTTTATTTTGATAAAAAAGGTGAAAAAATATATTTTGCATTCATTGCTATTGATCTACAAGTGTTTAATCTCTTAAATCACTTTGAGAAGTTTGTTTTGTTTTGTAGTAACTTGTTTTTTGTCATTTGATTTTATCTTTCAACAATCACTTGCTGCCTGCGCCTAAAACATATTTATATAAATATTATTTATACTGCACGATTATGTTTTAATGATACTCTTAAAATATTTTGAAATTGTTAGATTTTCTTAAAAATCATCTATTCATAACTCATTGAAGAGACAATATCGTTTGATAAAAATCATAATAAACGTCAGAAAAGATATTTATATACATTAGACACATGCCCTCAAAAAAAAAAATGATTATCGGGACTTAAAATAATTTCATGAAAAACTTAAATGCCAACAATTAAGTTCATTATAAGTAGCTTGGCAAAACCGAATAAAAATGTAATAAAATAATCTCTGTAACTATAAATATATAAAGTAAATAATTTATTTTAGGTCGAGAAAAAGAAATTAATTTTTTTTAGGCATTTCGTTTCATTAATAAATTTAAAGATTTTGTGTTGGTTATACCTATTTAAATATAAATAGACAATTCGCTCCTAAATGGAATTATTGTAAATGGTGGACAACAGTTTTCTTCCCTCTCATTATCAACACAAATATAAAATATTTAAATGTATATTATGAAGTACGATTACAGACTTAAAATATATTATTTAAATGTATCGAAAAATTATTAAATTATAACTATAATTAATAATATTTAAATGTCCACAAACCGTTATTATATTATAAATTTATTATAGTTTCTTTTTTTAACTAATTCTTATGCTATAACAATATTCAGTCATTAACAATCGAATTTTGGCATATTATAAATGTGTAATTAATGAGTCTTTAATAATATAATCGCAAAATATACAATTTGTATTAATGAATTAAAAAGTTATGAACATATTTTAAACACTTTATATTGGTATTTTTTAACTTATCTCCTATAAAAAATTATTGAAAAATATAAAAAACTTCTACTTCAAAAATAACATTAAAGGAATAATTTTTTTTTGTAATAATTATTATCAGCCAACCAGCACCATGGCCACGATAATTAATATTTAAAAATTCACTAAAGAAATACATAAATAGCATTAAATATTTCAACATGCAATTATTATTAGAAAACAATTAAAAAATTTGCATGTTTCCAAAATTCTCGAGTATTTAAGAAATTGGTTTATTTGACGATCTTGGGAAATTTGTAAAATGTAATATTATCAAATGTAGTATTAATTGTAAAACAGTTATCACACCTATTATTATTATTATTATTATTAAATGAATGACAAATAAAACACGTTTGACGTAGTTTCCGTTCACAAATAATAATTAATAATTTAGCATTAAACTAATATATATATTTATGAACACCAATACAAAATCATATTTGAATTCATGTTTGTTGTATGAAATGTAAGTCGGACAGGAACTACACATATGGATACTAAAATGTTAACTCTATTTTATGACATAATACTGACTCCTAGTATTCACTTTTTTTTATTTCAATTTATAATCGGATTAGTCACTTAAAAAATTTAATTTGTTTTTTTAAATTAAGTTGCACAATTACAATACTACAAATATTTCAATTACAATCAGTCTATATTTGTTCATTAAAAATTGAGCAGATGTTTTACTAGTTTTTTTCCATATTTAATTATTTTACCTCTCCTCCTCTTGGAAATATTTAAAATATTTAATAAGATATACATGTCTGTTAAATAAAATTAAATGTCTGTAAAAAAAAGTAACAAAAAACTCACATTACATTAAACACAAATTTAAAAAGATTGAATTTTTCATAAAAAAAGCATGTACTCAATAACGTTGTATTACCATATATCACTGTTATCAATAGTTAATGAAACAATATAAATTTGAGTGTTATTAAAATATTTTTACTAATATTTAACATATTATTATTATATCGTGAACAGATTACAAGAGGAAATTGAGGAGTCATCATAAAATAAAAAAGAAAAATTTGAGAAATTCAGGAATAATTTTATTTCTAGAGGTGCAATTAGGAATGAGAAGAACGTTTTAACAATGTTTCCATAAATAAAACAGACAAAGTGAAAAATAATCAAGTAACTGAATAAGAAAAATTAATGCACACACTAGACGATGAATTGTTTGCTTTTATAAATTCATTTATGTAAAATTACACGTACAAAATGTTTTAAATAAACCATAATATGTGAACAAAAATTCGGAAGTATGAGATAATAATGACAATACAAAGTTTAGGCGGTTTTTGTTGATTTCACTTCTTCTAAACTAGGCATGTCTTCTTCTCCACTCTTCTCTTCTTTACCTTTGCCCTGTACAATAATAAATAAATTAAAAACAATTTAAATGAAATAATATATTAAATGAGTATAAATTACCGCAGTTTCATTTTCAATGTCATCTAAATCAGGCATCTCTTCATCATCTGAATCATCATCAGAAGGTACATTGTAGTCCCCGTCCCCACCTAAACCTCCAAATTTAGCACCAGGTCCTCCTCCACCACCCATCATACTGAGCATCTAAAATACAAATATTTAATATTAATTTTTTTTTCAACTTAACAAACACAATTACATACATCATCAATGTTAGAATCTCCTCCTAATCCACCTGAACTTCCAGTTTCATCATCTGAATCATCTTCATCCTTCCACTTTTTAAAATCTACTTTTAACCAATGGTACTTCTTCTTTTCTTTGGTTAAATATGGCCAATACTTGACATCGTTTGGTGTTTTTTGCAAAACAATCTCTATACATCTACCACCAACTGTTGTTTTACTTTTCTTTAAATATATATATAAAAAAAAATCAATATTAACTTTTAAAAATAAAAAAAACTTATTCCGGTATAAAATTAATTTCTTAATTTTATCCTTAACTTACATCAGGTTCAACTTCTCCAAATAATGGTATGGTAAGATCATATACTTTTTGTTGTAAGCCAGCAACACCATGGAAAACTATCTGTTCCGGTTCAATTTTAACAGTTGGACTTTTGCAATCTTCTACACAAATAGTTACATATACCACAGTGTTACGTTGTGCCCAGATGACTGGTGGTATCAATGGCCTGAAATAAATAATTAATTATTAATACTATACAACAATTCAAAGATTATTCTAAACACACACACACTAATGACCTAAAACTATCAATATACAATATATTAAAAAAAATCGATAATAAAGACATTCATCACATCTGATCATATCTCGGTAGTCTTGCACCTTCCCATTCGCTTATACACATGACATAATTAATATATCAGGACTAAACTGAATTAAATAATTATAAACATAATAAAAAAATAATAAAAACCAACTATTCATAATTTTTTACAAACATTATACATTGAAGGGCCTTATTATCTCCTACCAAAAGATAACATTAAAACAAATTTTAAAATATAAACTAAATAACGAGTCATTACCGGTTGAGCCTACGGAATATCACAATGATGCGTAGTTATCGATAATTAACATTTTAACGATCTTTGAATTATTATTCATTTTAATTTATAAGTTCGTAAATCTGAAAACTGTATAAATATTGTGTTGCATAATTCAATGTCAGAAATGTTAAATTTTAGTTTTATTATTTAACGAATAAAATGTTTACGACTGTTTATAATTTTAAATAGTCAAACGAATAATGTAAAAATACTATCATAGTCACGGATAATTGAAACAACATCGGTTTCTTAAAATATAAAGAACACAATTTAAGAAATTATGAGGGGTTAATGTAATTACTATTATAAATTATAATATTACGATATCAGTTGTAAAATATTTTGCAGTCGTCTAATGGAATCGTGCAATATCGACAAATGATGTTTGTGTTCATAAACTAAATTGTTTTTTATTATTATTTACTTTTTGATATATAATTACAGGAATACACAGGAGAGGTCGTTGTGACTAATTCCACTAACTTCTCGAGTTCGTGGCAATGTTTAAATATTAAACACAATAGAAATACAATAACCACTTGAAAATTTTAATGAGATATATCTACCGAAGGGGGAGGGATAGACTCGCTCGTATTTACGTTAATTTCAAAATAACAATGGGCTCGACGACTTTCCTTCCATCGACTATGAAAATCGCGTTTTTTTTTTTCGTTTATTTAAACGGAATAAAATAACAAATGTTTGCATCGGTATTTTCACTACATTTCGTTTTATAGAATTTGGATCGATCGAAGCGGCGGAGAAAAAGAAATTTATAAAACTATACCGCAAACGATCATCATCCGATACAAAACGCATAAAAAAAAAAATAACATTTAGAACGGCTAACACACAAACGTTTTACACCAATTTCTTTTGTTGTCCGCGTTGGGGTAGGGAAGAACCTTTGTAGGCGGGAGGGGTGGGGGGTTGGAGGCGATGGGTATGTTTGATCGATAAAAATCACGTTTTGAGAAGAAAAAAAAAAAAGTCAATTTCAAACGGACACCGCGCGTTTTCGACAACGAACGTCGGAGGGACACCGGCGACGGCGGGAGTCGACCGGCCGCGAGACTTTTCGCAGTAGGGGACGTGAAAAACCTTAAAGGAAAAACGAGGGAGGGAATCCAGTGGGAACGACGTCGGGGGAAAACTTTTGTACGAATCGTGCGAATGTGAACGACAGACTAATGTGAACGCGCGATCGAGAGAATCCTACGACGACGGGTCGACCGGGGACGCGCGGAAAAGTCCGAACGGGACGAGACAGTGTCACGTGTACGAGGAGAGGAGGCGTCTCTCGGGAAACGCCGAGAATCGAAAGAATCGCAAGTTTCTCGTTTTACATTTAACAACAAAATGGCGCGTGCGCGCGCGCGGTGTCTCCGTCCGTTTTTCACCGGCCGGCCGGCCGATAAAACGGCGGCGGCGAGCGCGCGCGCGCTACGACCACCAAACGCGTTGTTACTCACTGTTCGTTGGTCATTTTTCTGATTGTTTTCGACGGTGTGTGTGGCACGCGACAAACCCGATTTGATTGAAATACTGCGCTTAACGGACGCACGAAGAAAAATGCGACGGGAAGAAAAAACACTCCAGCAGTGATATTAATCCGCGTGTACGCACAGCGCAGAAACGAAAATGTAAAACCGTAAATGACGGTGCAACAACGGTGGAATGAAAAATATCACGACCGCGCTGTTCGGATGGGTCAAGGCGGCGGCGACGGTAGTAGCGACACTAGCAGTGATCCAGTGAGTTTCTAAAACGGTCCGTGGAGGAAACCGCGCGCCGGCATGGAGGAAAAACATGGTAAAAAACGACCAGGACCCCCCCCCATTACCGAATTATTTTCGAAATGAAAATGGTTTTCGGTCCAATTTCTGATTATTTCAAAATCTTCGGCTGGATTTTTAGAAATTTTCCCGATCGTACCGCACGAAATTAGATTTAGATCCAGCAGCATGTCCGTTGACGTTATATCTGGCAAATTGAATTTATAATAAATGATCCGAACAATATTGTTTACACTGCACGAAATACGTTTCAACAGAATTCTCTCAGCTTTAAAATTTGCGTAAATTTTCATTTTATTTATTTACCGTTCTCCGTTTCTGTTAGCAACGATAACGTCCACCACATCTTTGCGTGTCATCTTTTTTTTTTTTTACCGAATTTAATACCTTATTACTGTTAGACAGTACAATAATTACAATGGGCAGCAGATGCAACCACGTTATCCATTTTTTTCCCCCTACCTAGTATTGAAATCAGTAATATTAACACTGTTTATACGTATAGTTTTGTGATGGACTACCGAAGAATAGTTTTATAATATCTATTGTTTTAAAAACTATCGAATAGTTTTGTGTTTGCAAAAACACAACCGACAACTATCGCGGACGACACGGTATAGTTCTTTAAAACTATCGACAAGATTGGTTCTCAAAATAAAAATGACGATTAATTGTCGTTTTATAGGCGTTGAATAATATATCAGTGAAAAATGGAAAAATATAGCGTTTAAAAATTGTTTTCACTCGAAACGAATAATTTATCTTTTTTAAAAAAAAAAAAACAAAAAAAAGTACCTATACAATCATTGTGATCTTTTAAAGTAAACATTTATTATTTAGTTATAGAAATTATAACGTTTAAAATATCTTAAAAATCTAATGTAAATTACGGGAAAGTTTGACTTTTTTTCACTGAAAAATTCAAATATTGTATAGTAAGCACTTTCAAATTTTTAATGATTTTTGTTTGTAATCGATTATAATTTGTAGAGATACACACACACACAAAGCATATCTAATAATCATTATCCCTTTTACTGCAGAAAAAATCATTAATATCTGTTTAAAAATCCTGTACTCCTGTAAAACTAATATTTTACAATAAATAAAAGTATACTTGTAGGCAAAACTCTATGAACTAGGTTATATAATAAGCTGGGTTATATAATACTATTACATATTAATTATTTAATGTACGAGTTTGTACAAGTAAAATCGATAATTTCGAATTTTGAAAAACGTTATATAACAGTTTCTCTTATATACAGAAAAGCCATGGAATTACAAAGGCTTTTTTTCTGCTAAATTCAGCTTACACGATATACTAAAAGAATAGTTATAGTTGAACACGTATAATTGTATCGATTCAATTAATTCTATCTCACCCAGCCCTTGTGTGATATGTGTGATTTTGTAAGTGGCGAGTATAAGTTAAACATATAAAATATGAAAATAATTGTGTAGTATACATACGTTTTTTTTTTTTTTGATTTTTTTGTCCTGTTCGCGAGTAACAAGACACACCAAAAAGGGCCATTAATTTATAAATATTACACAAGCATTCAAATCAATATTCTAAACGGCAAAATGCTGACATCCAAACAGAAGATCATACCACATGTCCATCATATCAATTAAATAATGAATATAATAGTAATAACAGGGCAAAAAAAAAATAAGAAATAGTTGTTATAATGACAATTTGATATTTATTCTTTCAGCGACAAAAAACTACACTGTATATATTGTATAATGTAGATATATAATAAATAAAATATCGATAATGTACTTTTTATCCATTAATTTAATATTAAAATAATATTATTTATTAATTTATATATTTCCATATTGAATACATGTTTTAAAATTGCTTATAAAATTATTTGATTCTTAATTAAAAATTAAAATTTTTTTAGTTAAGTACATAATAATTTTTAGTTATACACATATAATTACATTAAATAAAAAATACATTCATAAAATATAATTATTTGAAAATAATTAAAAAGTAAATATAAATGAAAACAAGAGATAATAATAATTAAATAACAGTTGAAATAAAATTTAGAAGACAATCGGTACGCTCACTAACAACAATTTTGTCAACCGTTGTATTCATGAAGTAAATCAGACATTTCTTTAATTTTTTTACACGCTGCGTTATAGTCGAACTGTGATTTATTATAATTTATTTTGTTTTTTTTTTTTTTATTCAGACTTGATTTGGACGCTTTTACACGCTTCAACATTTTGGCTTCTCTCGATTTATTCAACGGCGATGATGGTTCACTGACACTCAACGAATTTTCCGCTGTCCAACTTGAGCACTGGTAGAAAAACGGTGGCGTTTCCTCTTCGGACGTTTCGGTATACGATAGAAGACTGATTTTCCCAGGAGACTGCATGATATTATAAATTGATTGGTTATTGTAATCGTAACCGTCAAAAATGCTAACTTCTAATGAAGACTCATTGGAACACATATTAATGACGTTGTTTATGATTTGTAATACATGAAAATATATTATATTAGAAAATAACAAAACGGTCACTTTAAAACACGAAAAAAAAAAACATCAATTTTTCTGATTAAATCAACAACTTCATTATTATGAGCTATAACCATAGTAAGCGTAATTATCGTTTATGTTCTTAGTACCACTCGTCAATTATAACTATAGCACATGTTTCCGATGATAAATTTTTGTACAAAATAGATATTATAAATAAAATCAAAAGTGTAGAAAAAAGATGAGGGGTCGATGGCGGGGGAATATATCTTCCCCGCGTACGCCGCAGATTATGAACCCTTTAAAGCATTGTGGTTACGACACGAAAACACGTATTTATCATTTTTTTTTTCTAGTAGAAGCATAGAGGGGGGGTTTTTATTCGAAACCACCATTCAATTTATATTATATTTCTTCTGATAACATTCTATTTTTAACATTTGTAAACACGAATTTATCATCGTTGGCGAAAAAACATTGCGTTTCTGTTGTGTGCCGATCGGTTGTAAAACGTTGGAATCATTATAAAACCTGTACGACATTGTGTCGAATACATACAATAATAAACGTAAGTAAAATTATAAAATTATGTACTTTGATTTTATCACGGGTAAAATTTAAGCCAGTAAAATAATATATAAATATATTATTCCGAAATGTTTAATAAAAAAACAAAAATTGTGTCGACCCATAGTGGTTTATACGGATAATGATGATGACCACCTTAAAAATTGGACTTTCAAAAGTTCAAATTTTTTTTTTTTATATTCATTTTCATTTCTATATGTAATAAAGAATATAGTTTCGGTTGATTTAGTTTTGGATTATAATTTACGTGCTTCAAAGTGTTAAACACCAGTCGATAATACGCGAACGATAGTTTGAAATTTTTAATAATTTAATTTTCCGAGTTTGGCCACTTCGGTCGTGCATCAATTCTATTCGTGATTAGTTTCGTTCTTTCCACACACACAACATTTTTCTTTTGTAAAGTTAAAAAAACGTCTGTGTTAATATATTTAATATAATATAATATTTAACATATTTGTTAAAATATGTCTGTCTATGGAATATGGATAGAGGTATATTATTATGTATACCCTATCACAGTTCATGGCGATTCCTAATCGTTTAATCAATTATTATCATACTATTTTAGATGTTTTTGAAAATTCTGTATGGGTTTTGTGTCCAGCCATCATTAAGATAGGATGAATATTTTTATCCAAAGTACCTTGAAATTAAATATAATATAAATTAATAAAATTATTTAAGCTTTTTTAAATATTAGGTATACCTAGTAATAATTATAATATGATACTGTTTTTATTAAACATAATTTTAAATTTTGTTGAGATGTATATTACATTTTAATATTTATTTAAAAAAACTTACCGCCAAAAGAAGAATCATGACTAGATGACGTATCTAATCGTATCTTTTTAGGAGCAGAAAAAAAAGATTTTATATATAGACTTAAACTGTTTGTTTTTATTGGTTTCCGACATTTCGTAGACGTTTTAGAAAATTGTAATTACGACGTAGACAAATTATAAAAATTTTTGAGTACTCAAAATACTTAACGGGCACATCACTCGGCGTTACGATAGAACAGAATGTGTTGAACGAAAAGCGCAAGATCGGACGCGCGGCCCAGTCACGTTCTCCGACACCCGCAAAAATGACGACGTAATTTTCCAAAAGTATCTAAAAATATAACGTTTTCCCTGTACGACAGTTGAATTATCATCTAAAAACCCAGGTTTGAAGTATGCGTTGAAATAATATTGTATTTCATCGTATTTATACGATGGTAAATTACGTCTATTTGTGAACGCTTGATGATTACTTTTCGATACGTTTAAACCTCCGTTGTAAACGTAATGTATTGCAGTATAGAATAATTATACATTAGGTTAAATCTCTTATTAATACTTTTACGATAAATTTCAACGACCATTAGAATTAATTCGAAAACTCTACGAATTATAGCTGTAAGTTCTTACACACTATACACATTTTTCGGGTGGGCCCGGGCCGGCCCACCCGGGCGCCGCCACTGGATAAGACGGTTTTGGTCGTTATTCAATAGGTAACACTTTTACAACAACAGCTGCGTCGTAGCAGTGTAATGGGAATCGATTGAATCGTACACTGTATTATTAACACTACACAAAGTACAGTTGTTTCGCAAACACCGGTGTCGAACGACAAGGCGTAGATTTGACGGCAAAGTCAAATCAAATTTAAAAAAAATATTACTGGTTCGGGGATACCGCCTGCCAACCCGGACGGTTGCGAACACATTCAATCGCTTGGTCGCGGGGTCAGTCGTTCGCCCGAGGAAATTTTAATTATTACATTATTCGTATTTATAGTATCGATAATACGTCTGGGCGGGTAATCAATCAGACTGACACGCGGCCAGTCAATTACGAATCGAAATTATCGTTTTACTATAAACATGAATATGTATCGCGTCGACGGACCTTATATGATCGCGCGTAACACACATACGGCCAGGGGCGTATTTACTTCATCCCTTAGGGGGGGGGCGCGAATAGAAAAAAGGGCCCGTCGAATCTGTTGCCAACTTAGAATTATCGAAAAATAATAAGTTTTAAATAAAAAAAATGTTTTATGACATTTTAGTTTTAGTTCGATTAATTTTAGTTGTCAGTAGATATAGGTACATACACAAGTATCTAGGGGGGGGCGATCGCCCCATCGCCCCCCCCCTTGTGCCCCTGCATACGGCGCTAAGGCATTTTCGTCGACGTTTTGCCGAGAGGTATACGGACAGTTATTATTGATAATTATCGGCTCGGTGGTGTAAGCGATTCGTTTACACCAGATTTTCTCAAAGTGTGGTCCGCGAGCCCATACCAGGGGAGCTTTCCTGTAAAGTACTTTCCTGCTCCAGATAAAAACAGTGACTGGATGAGACACCCTTTCAAACAACAAGATATTGCTAGCCTTACTATCCTCTCTGAAAATGAACAAGATCAACTGGTAGATTTGTCTTGCAGTTAGGGTTTGGGAAATAATCTTCAAAGAAGAAAATGATTTATGTCATTTTTGGTTTCTTGCCCGGTCGGAATTCACAGATTTAGCAAACAAAGCAAACAAATTTGTGCCTTTTCGTACGACTTATTTGTGTGAACAGACATTTCCTACACTTTGTAACGTTAAAAACTGTCAAGAGAAATCGACTGAAGAACGTTGAACCAGCATTGAGGTTGAAGATTTCAACAATTGTTCCCAAAACGTCGGACATTATAAAGTTTAAGAATCAAATGCATTCTTCCCATTGATAGTGTTTATATGTTTTTCAAGATGTTTTATGTTAATAAAAATATTCGAGTAAATTAACGATTTTTTTAATTTCAAGTCCTGATACAAAAACAAATCAAAGAAATGTTTTTTATCTCTGGTGTTTCATCAAATTCAAAATTAAATTAAAAATAAAAAACGGAAAATTATATATTTACACACATAACGATATGGGCAAAACTAAAAATAATTATTAGCATAATGCGTTGGGTTGAGTTTCCACGCGTAAATTTTTTTTAAAGACCTTTTTTTTTTTTTTTACGCTTGTTTTCCGAAAAATAAAATAATGATGAGCACAAAAAGAAAAATGTACGCCTGGAACCCAACCGGGGGTCCTCCTCGAAGACTGTAGGTCTTTAGGTAGGGGTCCGTGATTCATTTGACATTGAGAACCTCTGGTTTACACCTACACGAGCCGCCGTGTCAAAGAATTGCGCCGGTTACATTCGGACGGAGAAACAACGGGGGGGTTGCGCCGTCGTCTCCTACGTGTCGAACGCGCTGTTATCGCGTGCGCGTTGGCCCGGTGATGGGGAAAAACGATCGCGGGGAGAAAAGAAATCCGGGACGTTTGGGGGGGCAAACCGAAACGAGGAGGACCCGCCGCCGACGTGTCCGTTAAAATGTTCATTGTGACCGCGATTCGTTTTTTTGCTGATAATAATATATTTTTTTTTATCGGACAAATCGTGTTGTCGCGGTTCGACGAAAAACCTTCCGAAATCGCAAAAAACCTTTCGAAAACTCGCCGACGACGACGGGGATCCATTCCGTTTCGTTACATACACGTATTATGAATATGTCTACGAAAAAAAAAAACGCCACCGCACGCGTTTCCAGTAAAATCACGCGATCTACCAAAGAGAATCGTTCGTGATGGGAATATTATTATTATTAAAAAAACAAAAGAAAAACCGCAATCACGCGACGTTTACGCGGCAGTGTGGCCGATTTCACGGTAATTCCTTTTCGTCATTTCTACGTGCGTGTGTGTGTATCCATTCGCTACGAAACACGTACAACAGATGTGACGATAATATTTCTAGGTTGGGTTTTAAAAATTCCGTGTTATATTATATAGTAGCGTTTCCCCGAAACGTTTTATCATTTTTTCGTCCCCGCTCCTTTTTACGCGACAATAACGGTAATCACGCGGCAATTCAACCGGAGGGACGTGTTTGTGTTATTATTATTATTTTTTTCTATCCGGAAAAGTGTTTTCCCCCCCCCCATCGGTAAATAAATCGATCGACGACAATTATTGAACGCGGAGAAAAAGTGATTTATTCTTTTTTCTTTTTTTCAAGTCTTCCGACGTCGTTCTCGACAAAATGTACATGAACGTACGATAAAATGTTTGAAAAGGAACGCGCGGACGACAAACAACACCGTTCAAAGGTCAATCGCGCAATTCGTTTTTTCCCATTTACCGTCGTCCCCTACGCGATGTAGACGCGTTGTTATTTTTTATTTTTTACGCACACGCACGCCCCCGCCGGACATGTCTTGGATACGCGACAATTCGATGTCTTGGACGCAACGATTTTGCGCTCAGGCGTTGACGTACGGAGAGGTGCCCAAACACGTAGCGTTCATAATGGACGGCAACAGGCGTTACGCGAAGAAAAATCGTGTGGAAAAACAAGAAGGCCATTCGCGAGGGTAAAGCCGTTAATGTGTGTTTTTCGTTAATGAATCGCGTAATGAACGTCGTTTAAGCGAAGAAGACGTCCATCGGATGTCCGGCAATAACGTAACGCGATCGTTATTAGTTTTCGGTTTTAAAAGTCTTGCGCGTACGGTTAATAATAATTATAGCGTCAAGCGCCAATACGCCCTGTTACTATAATATTATTATCATCGTCTATTTACGATTTGTATATTAGTCGTAGACGTTTTTTTTTAAACCGGTCGTTGAAAAATTAATGTAGTACTTTTATTGTTACGATTTCCGTTTCAGTTTGACGACGATGTATTTTAATTTTACCATAAAGTTATCGTTTTAGTACACTCGTGCGGATGTTAATATTATCAATATTTGGGGTATCCAATCGGTAGTAGTATATCAAATATGCCCAAAGAATTCCTTTCTACCTTGATCGTTCGACTCGTCGGTCTACAGCCGGCTTTTCTTTTTAAACAATTATCTAATGTATGTGTTTTTGATTTTTTTAGATTCGACAAATTAGCCGAAACATTACAGTGGTGTTTACATTTAGGCATTAAAGAGGTTACCGTGTACGCTTTCAGTTTGGATAATTTCAAGAGAACGCAAGAAGAAGTTGACGTGTTGTTCGATCTTGCCAGAGAAAAATTTAGAAAACTTTTGGAAGAAAAGTAATGCGTTTTATTAAAACAGTAAATATTATAAATTAACCGTTAAAATATAAATGACGCGACACGAAAAAAATTAATTTCGCTTTTGAACTCGAGAAGAGGATACACTACGATTTATGCTCTTCGTGTCTGATGTACTCGCAACATGTAGGGAAATATATTCGTTTATCGCATAATTGCTGCAGGTTTGTCGTTTTTAATAATTATTGTCTTAATCAATCCATTATTACGTTTAAAAATCATATAACAATATTACCTATTATTTGTCGGCGGTATTTAAAAGAAAATGTATTTATCATTGTAATTATTCAGAACTACAATGTTTTAAAAGTACTTATACTTTTTTTTTTAATTCTACGATAAGTCATTGTTGACACTATTATTAAAATTCACAAAATTACACTGATTAAGTTAAGGAGTTAGGTATATTTTCTATGTAAAATGCTATACAAACCGTTGTATAGTTTCAGAGTTATTAATAATTATCTTGTTATAAAATTATTTGTTTACAAATGAAAAAGTGTTATTAGTTAATTTTAATTCGTAGTGTTAAATTTGTTTCAGAGATAAATTAAACGAACATGGTGTGTGCATTAACGTCATTGGGAACTTAAAAAAACTTCCCGATGATTTAGTGAAGTTAATAGCCGAGTCAATGCTTATAACAAAACACAATAATAAGACATTTTTGAATGTTGCGTTTTCTTATACAGGTGAGTTGAAATAATTGCGCTATAAAATAATACCATTGATCAATGGTATTAGCGTTTACAATCGATTGTAAACGCTAATAATCGTAATTACGTAATTTCATTGTTATTTATATGTTTTTTTTAATTAAATTAAAATATAAATTAATTAAATTAAATTATAGTTTACAATATAAACACATTTTGCTTAACAAACTACATTTTTATAATGTTTTACTGTTTATGTACTCGTTTATGAAGTCTTATTGATTTATTATTTTTAAATTCACATTAAATGTTTTTTTTTTAATTAATTGTTATTTTTATTTATTGTACTTATTTCAATGTAAAATTAATGATTTTATAATTTCATAGTACAGTTGAATTTTAATTTAATTTTGTGGCATAATTATTTTTATTTCATTCTAGGTCACGACGAACTAACAAATGCATTCAATCAAATATCTAATGGCATTAAAAATAAGGATTTGGAGGAATCGGATTTATCAGTCGAAATTATAGATAATTGTTTGTACACATATCCGTCTCCACCACCTGATTTATTAATACGCACATCTGGCGAAACTAGACTGAGCGATTTCATGATTTGGCAGGTAATTTTTTTTTTTTTTGGAAAAATAAAATGTTTTCTTTAATTGATGTTCAATTCATTTCTGTGTTACAGTGTTCTTATAGTTACATTTATTTCACTTCAGTGTTGTGGCCAGAATTTACTGCGTGGGATTTTATGTTTGCCGTTTTCATGTATCAAAGAAACGTTGGAGCATTCATACGTTACAAATTATCAAATAAAAAATTGAGTATAAGGGCGGAAAAATTTGTTAAAAACGTTCAACAAAAACGGTTAAATAGTCTTTATACAATTGCGTGATAATATTATAATTGTTATTTTTTTTTCTTCATTTATTAAAATAATTTATTTACATAATAATTATATATGTATGAAGTTATACATTATATTTAATTATATATATATTTTTTTTAATGAGTCCATTTTTTTTTACAATTGTACACATTTTGGCGTTTCGTTCAATTCATCGCTGTTTTCACTGTTGAAATTTCCACATAAGCCACAAGTGAATCCACGCAATTTACTTTCAACCAACATGATCACCGTGTGACCATAGTGTTGAACAGTTAGCCCAGAATTAATTTCAAGATCAGTCATTTCTTCGTCCCACTTTTTCACTCTGAAAACCAGTGTAATATAACGGTAGAGTGATTGTTTATTGTTAAGGGGTTTATTTTAAACGTGTGTGGGTGCACTGAAAGGATAATACCTGTAAATAAACGAGTCGTCTTTAGTTTTCAACGGATATTGAACTCCAGCCGGCGTGACTTCAATTTCAGTGCCATTAATGTATACTCTTATGGTCGAGTTTTCTTGAATCATGTCCATCACACTGTTCTGACTCAATATCCGGACGCTCTACAAAACCATATTATTAGAATCAACGTTTTTATTTTTGTGTCGGAATCAAAAGAACAATTTGAAATCATCATAACCGACCAAAGTAGAATTGATATTGTTCATTTTGATGCCCACAATAAAACGCGATGATGATGAACAATCTGCCACAGCTATGGTGTAACAATCCTGATCCAGTTTGAAATTGTGTGTTGTTGAATTGTCCAAACTCAATGCAGTCACAGAGTTAACCGCACAAATTCCTAAATACCACAGTATGGTTTAAATTGATTTTCAAACAGTCGTGTGCAAGCAAATATGATGAAAAATAAATACCTCTTGTAGTCCATGGGAGTTTAGTTGGAAACGTAAATTTCACTGTAGTTATATTCCCTTCATCAATTACGAAATCCGAAAACAAAGAATGCATTGTGATAATCATCCAACTTGGCAACTAGAAAACATAATCATATTTTAACTTAAACATGTGTTATTTTATATGTATAATAATGTAGGACTTGTAATTTTTTTTTATTCTGAACACAAATGATATACATTATGTGTTATATATATATAAAAGTATAATGTGTTCGAAAAACATTTTGAAAAAAATGTTAAATGGATAAAATTCATCCGGAGAATACATTTTATATACAATAATTTATATTCACTCAATATTATTCTTTGCTAAATTTATTGTACAGATACAAATTAATTTGTTGTCTCTTTGATTTTTAATATTTTTTTTATCTCTGTTCCAATACACATTTTGATCGGTACTGATAAATAATAATTTGTATATGCATAACAAACGCTCCGGAAATAAGAATTGGTTATTATTTTTGGATAAATTCGACAAAGACTCATTATTATTCAAATGTGACTTTTGACTCGATCGAGTTAATTTTTTTTTAAATTTAAATACTGATTTAAAATGAAAAAACAAAACTCGTCCATTAGCCTATATTGGGTTTATACTAGAAATGACGTAGCTCACACAAAAGTCATAGAGGTTATGATTAGACAAGTTGCTTATACAACCTACTACTGCTATAGGTGAAATGCTGACAAAATATTTATATATATACATATTTTTTTTTCTGAAAAAGCAAACGTTTTAATGACTGTATAAATTATTGTCAGAGACTTGTGTGAATCCAGTCACACAAAAGTTTATTACTTGGGAAAGAACGTTTTTCAAACTCATATGTACCGAAATACTAAACATTGATCGATCGATTGTAAAATATATGTATTTAAAAAATATGTTTAATATTAAAAAAAATTTAATACCGAATAATATCTATTTAGATTAAATATACGAACGTAGGAAACGAAAAACAAAGTCTCTATTAATTGCAAAAATTTAAGGTCTTCCGTTACGTTGGTATACGTTAAAAGAGATTTCGTCGTCTCCGTCTGAAGTCTTACGGGCTTGGATGGTGAAACATCGTTTAGAGTCATCCCTTTATTTTTAATACAGTCCCAATTGGTCAGCTTTGGCAACGGCACTAATAATGGCGATAAACAATGTCAATATATAGTAGGAAAAGCGTATTCTTCTTAAAACTTAAAAAATTGCCAGTATCCGTTCACTTTAAATACAATTAATATTTTTTCGTAAAATTTATCTATGCTTGTATAAAAATTTTAAATATTTTTTTTATGGTCTGCTTGAAACTCCATTGTGCCCGAAAAGAAAAACTGAAACGACCGACCCCATACCACCAGCCCCTATTATTATACATAATTATATAAAACTGTACTCACGTTTACGAACTGGAGCGATATGATCTGACTGGTGGATATATCGCTGGCGGTCTGCAGGCACGTGGGCGAATCGATGACGCACTGTTCGGGCCATTCCTCGTGCGCGTTCTCCGGCTTGATCGACATGATCATCGTGGTGGCCGACCCGTGGTAGCCCCACGACACCGTGGCCTGTCCGTGCAACGGGGGCGGCGGGTGCAGGGCGCCGGACTTGCGGGACGGCAGTATGAACGACCCTTCGAACCGGAGCAGCCGCCAGTAGCCGTTCGTTATCGTGATGTCCCGCTCGCGGATCGTGTGCATCAGCTTGAACATTATCTCCTGGTTGCCGTCCGAGATCCGCGTGTAGTGCGCGATCAGATCCCACAGCGACTCGTGATTGGGCTGGGTCATCATGACGTGCACGATGTTCCCTTCTTGGATGAACACGGGCACGACCTGGGCGTAATCCCATAATGTACAATTTCATCGTATGTCGAAAAACGTTATACATCTTATATATATATTTTTTTTTTTGTGTGTGTGTGTGTGTGTGCCCAAAAGGAGTAGCGGCGTAGCAAGAACTGTGCCAGGGGCGCAAAATTGTATTTCAAAAGTGGTGTTTTTATTCTACTACCTTTATACCTTTTTGAAATTTGTTCGATTTCGTCTAATTGTACACATTACAAATGTGTCAAAAATATTATCACATCAATTTTTTTTTAATTGGTAAAAAAGCGCTCTAAATACCGGAGTTTGCCAGAGGCGTTTCTGCGCGCTACTGTGATGGATCAAAAAGGAGTGCTCGGACGATTTACGCAGGCCCGCATTTACAAAAAATTGCCGTCAGGAGCAACATAAAACATTTCGACCAGATTTGGCAAATAATAATAATAATAATAATAATAATAATAATAATAATAATAATAATAATAATAATAATAATAATAATAATAATAGTGGCAGTGGCAGTGGCAGTGGCAGTGGTAGTGGTAGTGTTAGTGGCAGTGGCAGTGGCAGTAGCAGTGACAGTGACAGTGATAATAACAATGCGTTTTCATCTTTAATAAGACAAACCTGTAACGGTGATATGGACAATATCAGACCGCAGCTGTCTTCGGGCGGAATGAACGTGAAGTAGTTGGAAAGCGAGTAGAGGCCGAGCAAAGCGACGCCGCCGGGTATAGACCTGAATTAAAACAATACGGTTTGTCAGATATACATAAAAAATATATTTTATTTACACGTCGCGCACAGATTTTTTACGATATTATATACACTGACGACGATACGGATAATGGGCGTACACTTACTGATAGTTTTTGTTGTTAATATGAAAAGCTTCTTTGATGATGTACAACGAGTTGACGAACTTGCCCTCGTTCTGACAGTCGAAAACGGTAGTGGCGATTTTCGCGCCTAAATCTCGCGACTCGAAAGCCCAGTCCTGCAGCAGAAGAAACGAGTAATAATAAGAGTGCAGTATAAGAATATTATTACGTTATGTCAAGACGAAAAATAATGAATATGTTCTCGATTCATAACCAAACAAACTATATAGAAGTTAACAAACTATAATTATAGTAGTTGAAGAAACGATAATTTAAAACGCGTGTTTTACCAATTTTCGAAAAAAAATTTGCTTATTTCTTAATTTTCAGTTTTGCGCATAGTTTTTTGTAAAAAAAAAAAAAAAACCCGTAATATTTTTTCACACAATAATGTTAAAGATAATAATAATAATAATTATTATTACTATATTATTATTAACGTAATATTTAAGAAAATATTGGTGATTCAATTTAACGCGAGACATCAGGTAAAATTAAACGTACATTTATTTACTTCACAGAATATTGAAAACGTATTACATATATATATATATATTTTTTTTTTTTACTAAAGTTCACTGTTACTATTTTTTCCAGTTCAATAACGCCGACCAGTTTCCCATCGGATTTCATAAAAATGTTTTTAAGAAAATTATAAATATTTATATACTCGTATTGATTTGTAATGTAATATTGAATAATTCATTTTGAACATGTTTTAAATAACAATTTTTTGCACATTATTTTGTCTATTTTAGCTCCTATAACTTCCGCGAGCCCTAATATTATAATATTGCTGTTATGATAGTAGACTCTTGTTTTGCGAAACCGAGCCGAACGGCATAACGTTATTTTTGGTTTTAATTCATCATCACATCATGAAATCGTTGGCGAATGAGCGAAGACGATAAAATTGTACCACCGTAACAATCAAATAACCGATTTATTTATTGTCACGCACGCGTCATTATTATTACATACTATCTATAAGCTATATTGTTAAATTTTAAAACTAAACTGTTTTACTGTAAAATAAAAGTAAACTTATTTCGAGACATTACATTGTGCGACATACAGTAGGTATCTATACAAAACGGTAAACGATAAAACAAAATATTAATTTATTACGTACTATATTATGAACAAAAACAAATGGTAATGCCTAAATATTTATAATATATATAATCAGGTAATACTTACGTCTGTGAGCGATTCGTTGTTCTTTTCAACGATCGGCCGCTCGTTTTCCGGTTGAGGGTACAGTTTGGTCGCGGAATGCCACACGATGCCCAGCTTCGATCCGTCGACGAAATTTTTGTATCTATAAGCCGACGCTTTTATGTACGACCTGTAGAAATGTGATATAATCTGAGTGGAAAACGGTATCCGTGCGTGGATGCAACGGAAACGGTCAGCACCTCGCCACGTGCTGCTCGAAGGATTGTACGTTTTCAGACTGGTTACCGTGTCCGTGGAATATCTAAAAACAACGAGCGACAAACGATTTACGCGCGTTATGTTTGCATGATAGTGTCCTGCAGAGTATTTTTTGAACTCTACGGTGACGATTCGATTCCGACAAAAACTATGTCCGAAACACCGCGCGTAACAATCGCTGCCTTTTGGAATTTAAAAATCTAAAAAAACGTAACAGCGAACCGTCGCAAAGTGTTGTTTAGATGCGAATTCACTCGGATAATAGAGTTTATCAGCTCAGCCCGCTCAGAATTTAAAACGTTCCCATATGAAATTGAGACTGAATCGACACAGAATAATCGGTATGTATATTTACCGAAAATCCAATTCGGCGTCCCTGGACTTGCCGCTCTCGGTCTGTTTGATGCTGCCTCGTAACGATAGTAACGAAGCCGTTCTGAATTGAAGAAGGATCGGCGTACCGAAATCGGTAAACTGTGTCCGTTGGAAACGCAACGGGAACGATAGACGTTGGTAGTTTAGACTGAACTCGAAGGTGAACGAACTGTACCTTTTCAGCTCTGGAAATGACAAGTACACAATATAACTCACATAAGATGGACATTTTTGCGTTGCACGATCTCCAAGTGTGCGAGTGTGCAAAATATCGTTCTACTATTTTTTCGTTAAACATTTCACCTCCCCCCCCCCTCCCAAACAGCACAGTACACCGAGTCATTCGGAAAAGTATAATGCGTCCTTTGACGAACATTTTTTCAAACCAATGGAGTTTCGTACATATAAATGTATATACGAGTATATTAGCTAATCCTGCACGGCGTTGCCCGTGACGAATTTAATGCCCGTGGATTTACGCCCTTTGAAACTCAATTAAAAGTCAGCATTAAGCTACATATATTTTTAATACAGTTATTTGGGTTATTTTGATCAAATATACCTGTGTAGCATTTTAGGTGCAGACGCCGTTTTAAATCATCAATAAATGATGGTTCAAGGTACGGTGCAAATCTGGTTCATAGCACTGTGTTTTTGACAAAAATGAATACCACATTTTTACATGGGTTTAATCGTGCCATTAAAATGTTACTTTCGATTCAAACACCGTAGTATTGTTCACAATAGGCACACGGAACAGTGTACGTTTACAGTACAATTGTCAGTTAAATATCGCACTTGTAAGTTGGTCCAATTATGTTATGGTTATGCTCCGTTTCCACAGCACCCCATCCCTTTGAACATCATGTATAAGGTTGGGATAAGTGCTCGACCGACGATCAGCACATATGGTGTGCGCTGATTATCGGTCGTGATCGAGCGTTTAGGGCTTAATTGACGATAAACTCGGTCGGTCGAGGAAACGCGTAAATATGAGTAGACCAGTAAAAGTTAAAAAAAGTAAAATGTGTAAAATAAACGAGTAAACGAGTTACAACGAGGAAAGATTACGTTAATTTTATTTCATTGAAATACGCGACACAATATTATTTATAATAAAAATAATATATATAGTAAACGCGCGTACGACTGACCGCTGCACCTACTGCTCCACCTTATTATTATTATTAATTAATCCACTTAAACGTAACATTTTTTAAAATCCTTTCTTATTGCACATTTACATTAGATAAACCTCTATTCCAAATTTCAAGTACATAGGTCGTGTAGTTTTTGATATACTCGTATAGTGATCAGTGAGTGAGTGGTAGGTATTTGGCTTTTATATATGTAATGATTTAAAAAAAGTTTTTTCCACTGTCTTACCTTCTGCGAAGTTTTTGAACGTCACGTTGTTCAAATGGTAACAGAAAATGGTCTGCTTGTTGATCTTCACGATGATCTCTAAGTGAAGGTTCTCATCTTCTTGGATGGTGAACTTGGCGTTTCGCAATATTTCCAATAGCTTGATCACGTCGACCGATTCGTTGTACGGTTTCGTCAGTTCGCTGAACAGTATTTTTTTCAAACTGTCTGACAACCCTTCTGCCTTCACGTGCATTTCAAACTCCGACGACACCCCAAACGAATGCTGTTCGGCCGTCAACCGCACCAGGGATGGAAATCCCGTGTGCTGACTGGCCATCAGCACGGTCTGGATAATCCCTCCGAATCCTCTCGACGGATCCTCGTAGTCCAGTAAATAGTTGCCGGTGGCCCAATGGTGCCATTTGTGCTGCACGAATCTCACGATTTGCGTAGCTATTTTACTGCTGCAATGAATAAAAAAAAACTTTACGAGTTAACGTCGCGTCGTAATTGCACAGATGACATCCGCGCTTTGTATACAGGCAGATGTTTCGCCGCACTGGATTTTACGCAGAGATGAGATTTTATATTACTTCGGGTACAAAAAGAAAAAACAAATATATATCGAATTATGATAATAGTAAAAGCCATTTGATGTATACCGCGGCGATTTGGAGAAAGGGCTACTTAATTTTGGTGCGAGAAAATTTTGTCGTCGAGTCGTTGGTTCTGCTGAGGTTTTTCGATCGAAATCCAATGAAAAACGATACGAGGATTATTAGAATCAAATTATTATACGGATATGTACATCGCGTATTATTTATATTTAGTATTTTACTTGAAAAATTAAAATCATTCAATATAGATTCAATCTATACGCTCATCGAACACTAATTGAAGTAGGTACACTTACTGTTTATTGTAGCAAGGATACTTAGAGTTGGCCATCGAATTGATCGTCGTGTAGTAAAAATTATAGATCTGCTGGTTCGGTTCCGCTTGCATGTACCAGTATAGCGTCAAGAACCGAGATACGGTTGGTTGGGACATCATGAGCATGTTCAACGCAGACGTCCGAATTTCCATTGGTTCGGAATGGTTGGTCAATATCGGCCAAAAGACCTCGGCAACCTGAACGGGTTAGTATTATTATTATTATTGGTATATACGTTATGTGCATGATAATCGTCGAACGGTTTATGAACAAGTATATATCGCATATATATAATGATATATGTTTAGGTATATATGAAAACTGGTGTATACTTTATCCGGATGAGTGGTGGTGGCTGATTTTGCCGCCCAAATGGCAACCAGTCTGATGTGCCTGGAACGGTTATGATCCGTAATGATTGGTTGCAAGAAGTCCAGTATATTGTAAATTTTCATGTTACTGAATGCTTCGATAAATAACATTTGATGATGGTGCTCCGTAGATTCTAAACAATAAGAGTACTATACATTTCTTATGTGTAAAAAACGTGTAATATTGGCGATGAATTTTATAAAAACGATAATGGCACAAAAAATATTTACACGCATATTACGAGTATAACATATAATTTTTTTTATAGAAAATAATCGCGTTACTGACCTTTGAATTTGTCTAAAAACAATTTTATATAATTGTTCTGCGTATCATCTGAGCACTTTCCATTATCACACGTTTTGTGTATCAAAGAAGCAAAACTCAAAATCGCTACTCTCCGTACTCCGTCACCTAAAGACGTGCCCAGAGATAACAGTATTTCTGATTCTTTTAGGAGTTTTTCGTTTGGATATCTAACGTGGTACGGAAACGTAATCAACAGTCCAGTGGCCAAAAAGTCTGTTATTTTATTCGAATTAATTAGTTGGCAAATAAATTCTATTGAAGAAGCCGATCCGACTTGAGGTACTAAGTCCCAAAAAATGTGTCTAGAAAAAAAGCGATTAAAACGTGTTCACTCATTGTTCTAATATTATTTCCAAACATAAATCATACGAACTGTATGGTTTCTTGCGAGTAACTGGTCCCGAATCTTATTGTATCGCACAATGTATTCCAATCGGAAGTGTCTAACCACCACATGAGTTCTAAAGCTCTAAATGCCGTCTGGTTGTCCAGGTCTGTCGTTCCGAGTTCCCAGTTTAAGCTGTCAGTAAGCTGACCGAGTATATTGTGAATCTAATTGTACGTCAGTTACAAATGAATTGTCAACATTTATTGGTCGTAGATAATACAACATTGCTTTAGAGGGAGGGGGGTTTATGAATAATTACTTCTGTTAACAAATACGATTTATTGGACGGTTTGTAACCCAACGTAGGATCTTCATAGTGATGAAAATCGTATTCAATCGAATCGTCTGATTTCGCAACGAATGTTATGGGGTCGACGACTGGAACAGCATATTGCAACTCAAACGTTTGACTGTTAACATTTTTTTTTTTTTTTTTTTTTTAGACGTTAATGACTCAAATTTCTGTGCGAATGTTTGTAAACTTACTTTGTAAAAATGTGATGAGATTCTGCTAACGCCTGAAACGGTTGGAATTCAACCGTACCAATAACATTCAAATGACGAATTACGTCGTTTTCGTTCAGAGTATATGATCGAACACTGTGACTCATACTTCCGTCCTGAAAATGAGCAGTTTTCAAATGATAAAAATATTATATTATATACAAGTACGAATTTCGTTTGAAGAGTGGAGACTACCACCACCGAATTGAAAATATCCTTTCAACCCTGCAGTATATTACCGTAGAAATGGCGTATTTAGAGAGGGGGGAGATTAGAAATATGTACCTCTCCTCTTGATCTTATTTCTTCTTTAGTTTGTTTTCTGTTAAACGAATCTATACGCAATATTTAATTGGAACATTTGGTTTTATTATTATTATTATTATTATTATTATTATTATTATTATAATTAATTGTGATTAGTTTTAATCGCGATTTAATATGTGCTACATATAGCTACACATTTGGTAAACACTTCAAGACTCTAGGGCCATTAGTTTTTTGTACAAACGTGATTTTCGACAAAAAATTAATTATACCTCGACGAAAAACTTGAAATGCTTATGAAGGAAAATCGTGACCAAAGATTTTCAAAATGTTTTTTTTTTTTTTTTGAATATAGGTGAAGTAATGTGCGTGTAACGTCGTATTAGATTTTTAAGCCACAAAACCAAAAAATACCTCTTTTATAAATAAATAGGCCAAAATTGAAAGAAATTTTTGAAATTTTTTTTACCCTAATATAATATAATTTACATATTTGGAGAATATTTCAAACTCCTGTAATCGCATTAGTTTCGAAATTACGGAGAAATAACACGCGCGACAATTGATTTCGACGAGACCGCGTTTTTATAAACGCAATTTTTCGGAGGTTTCTTTTTTTTCTTTTTTTTTTTTTGACGCTTTTGAGAAAATCGAAAAACGACTCCTCCTCTAAAGTACTCTAAAACTATAGGACGCACAATTCGCAAGCGGGAAAAAGAAAACTGTATGACTGCAAAGATCGGACCACTACTTTTGGTAGAATTTTTTCGTTACAGATATAAAAAGAAAAACATCGTTGCGTAAAAGCTGCAATACACTTTTGCGCGCGTTCAGAGTATAAAATGTAAATTCACGACTCATCTCAATGTTAATGTAATAATGAATTACTTGGTAATTTGACGGGCACGTGAACGGCGGCGAATTATTCCATTGCTGTTCCAGCTTATTGTCGCAGGCCGAAAAGTTCACTATTTTCTTTACGCTCGTGTTATTGTTTTCTTTGGTCACCACGTACTGGACTTCGCATTTCCCGTGAACGCCCGTCTGTAACGTTACGCCTGATATGATAATGCGCGCGTGCTAACATCGGTAACGATTTACGTTTGTAAACCACTTGTTTTTTTTTTATGAAACAAATATTTCCTTTTCAACACACGCTGTAGGGAATGTTACGTAATACGAGCAACTCTTTGGAATCGTATAAATAATACAGTTTTAGACGAATCAAACCGTTCTGTTTTAAGAAATTAAAAAAAAAATTAACAATATAATATTATCTTTGATTGGTTAATGTATTCGAATTGAAAAGAGATTTATGATATTAACACTGTATTAGTAATTCCGCGTTGAAACCGATTGGGCGCGATTTTAAGTTTTGCAAAACATTCAGTCGCTGCGAGTCAACGCTCCTAATTCATATCGATTTATCTGATATTGACTTTTTCTTTTTTTTTCTAATCAGTTTTTGTCAAAACGATCGACGTAATGTTTACGGGCAATGTAGGTGGCTGCACATTTTGTGGTAAAAAGCAGCATAATAAAGATCTCATGCTACAGTAGACGGAGCATGTCGAGCAAAATCTCACCAATTGCTATTAAATCGGTCAAAACGATTTGTTACGGCAATGGAATAAGTCATTTTTATAGAGGGAACCCTTTGGGAACGACATACCTCTTGTGCGATGAACGACGTTCGCCACAGGGAATCCAATTTCAGTTGAAACAACGAGGCCAGAGCTCTTTTTATGTTCAACGATCCCGGGACGTCACCGGTCTCGGTTTCGAATTTCCGCACTTCGCCGTTGTTGTACGCGCACCGGAACGGCAACGCGATCCACGAGAAAGCTTGTCGCATATCGCTGGTCTCGAATTCTCTGATCTGAAAAGGATAAAAAGCGTGAAATATATATATATACGAGTATATATACATTGTATCGAACGATAAATCCGAAACGCCGCGGTCGCGCCGAATATTTCCAACGGTGTATTTACTTGAAACACGGTAAAATCTTGGTCCCGTTGTACCGATAATTGCGCGGCCAACGAATATTCGGTCAGGTGTTCCGAAGGGCGCACGGTGCCCACGTGTGTCGTAGCCGTCCATTTGTAGACAAACTGGACGTTCTCGGGGAACAGGTCGCGATCGCAAAAGCTGCTCCGGACCAGATAACCTGTCGTCATTTATCTCCATATTATTATACGCGTATTGATTGACAAGTACGATAAATACAACGGTACGTTGTTATTTGTAATTTTTTAATAATTCAAATTGTACAAACAAATCGTGTGTATAGGATATACTCATCGATACGAAGACGAGTTTAAAGGAGAAAAAAAAAAAACGAGAATTTCAACCGCGTATTTCTTAGTTTATATGTATTTTTGCGCGTATTTAATGTATGATACGTACATTTTTTTTCATTTCTACTATGTACATACATATGTATAAAAAAGTCAAGAGGGGATTCGAACCATTAAAACACACCCTGTGGCTACGCCACCGGCCTTTAATTGAAATCGGACGAATCTCTTCGGAACGTCTATTTCGTACCGCATACAGCGCGTTATTATAATATATGTAACGCGTATATTCGTACATATATTATTATCGTACATTGTGATTTCACGCGTGCATTTCAATAATAATAATAATAATAATAATAATAATAATGATAATAATAATAAACTGTTATCTCGATACGTATAGAAATTAAAATCGTAAAATGGACTAATTAATAATAAAGACGCTAAAGTTCGTTGAAAAAGACGAACAACATAACGGGTTTTCGTAATATAATATTCTAATAGTAGTAGTCACGTAGCGCAGCGCGTGTTATAATGCATAAAACGTTGTAAAATATTTTTATTTTATAAACGTTTTATACTCGGTTACACTACACAGGCGCCCGTCACAAAGCTCGCGCGGTCAACATTGAACATTTCGTTCCGAGCAGGCTTATATTCTATTACACCGTATGAATTTCAGATTTATCGCGAATACGAATTTATAATCGTGTAAGCGATTATAAATTTGTACAAAAAAAAAATAAATATTTTTGTCTCGCGAAAAACTCGCATAAAATAACAAAAAAATAGACTGTCGTGATTTTCTCGGGAAAAAAATATTTCAAGGGAATAATTTTTCATAGGGTCGTCCTTATTTATTGTTTTTTTGACTCGGAAAATAATTATAATAATATTTATATGTAATAAATTTAAAAAGAAAAATAATATGGAATTTGAAACGTATTTATTTTTTTTATATTTGTAAATATATGGTACGCGGAATTTTTAAACCATTATCGCGCGCGTTCGTGTTATCCGCCAGAAAAAGGGATTTCATATGAAAACCATACGTTATAATTTTTTTGGAAAAAAATTATTGGCCACGCGATTGAATCCAATCGGGTACGCGCTATGTGAAATATTGTCGTAATATCCGCGCGAACGTTGTTATTATATTATTATTATTATTATTATATCAAAAATATTATTCTACTCGAATTATAGAGTATTTATCTATTCGTTTGCCCTACTAGAAGTATAATGTTATTGAACAGATGTAATCGGGGAAGGTAAGAAAAAAAGAAAGAAAAATCTGTTTTATAAATAACACTAGCTGTATATAGATGTGATAATTAATACGAATTTACAATTTGAAGAAAACATATTGTGTCACATAATATGCGCGCGATACATATCGAATTCTAAAATCTAGTTATCAAATAACTCTTTTCTATATATATATATATATATATATATATACGTATATATATATTATACGAAAGAATCAGAAAATTCAATATGGAATTTATAAAATATTTTGCGTTATTGCCATATTTTCGCGTCAAATTTTATTTGACTTTATTTTTACATTGAAAATGTGTTTTTTCTTTTCGCGCGTACCTGTGTATATTTATTATTATTATTATTATTATTACAAATTTCGAAAACAACAACCGGATTATATTTATTTCGTATATTTTCGGGCGTCGGTATGACGCGTGTTGTTGTATTTGTTTTTTTCCCCCCCGAAAATACAATTAAATATATTATCGGAACGATAATACGATAATAATTTACTTAAAAACATTATTGCGTACGCGCAATGCGAGTGTAGACTATTTGTTACCGCGGTATAATATTATTATATTAACGAAACGAATGAAATTTAATAGAACAATTTTCCGGGAAACTTCGGAATAAAAAATGCGAACGGAAGTAAAAAAAGAATATCCGTAGTATGAATAGCAATAATAATAATAATATTTCAATAAATTGATTTTCTCCTACAACACAAGCACTCGTACGCGGTAAAAACCGTTCCGGCAATGATATTATTATCGCGCGCTCGATTGTCTCTCTCGTTCGAGAAAGTCTCTGATCGAATTTGCAACGTCTGAATTCAATTTCACGCAATTATATACGTGACCGGGGGGGTGGAGGAGAAAACTCGATTTTAGTATTTTATGATGAACGGCGGTTAATATTTTATAATATCGTTTAAAGACGGTGTCGGTTGAATTGAAAAAGAAAAACGAATTAAATCGACTCGAATCGTTTTTTTTCTTTTTTTTTCCAGAAAATTCAGGTGAGAAAATACGTATATTACAATTATATACAAGAGGATATTATCGTATTTACGTTGAGCTCGGAAACAGTGCGTGGACGTATTACCGAACATAAAGTTTTAATCCACGGGACGACGCTAATAATGTTCGGTTGTAAAACGTATAATAATATTATACGCTCGTATTATATTATATAGTGTAATACGCCCAAGGACTTGTATAATATCGGATTTAAAAACGTTTTTTTTTTTTATTCGCGGTATTCGTCGGATTCCATCAGTGTAAGTATTTTACACGGAGTGATAAAAAAAAAAAGAATCGGAGTCTTTTTTTTATTTTGTTTCTTGTAATTTTCAGGAATCGGAAAAACGTTAATATAAACACATTTTTCGAAAAATGAATAAATTAAAAAAAAAAAATTCGAAGCGTTCGATTTTCCCGAATATTATATAGTTTCAACAGAAACCCGTCCGACTTTTATGCGTTCGTGTGTTATTATTTTTTTTTTCAATCGAAAAAACGCTTGTAACAACAAAACGGAAATAATATTGCGTAATTATTATATACGCGTTTATCGTCGTATTTACCGAGGAAATGTAATCAACTCATATTTTTATACGCGTAAAATCAAAATTTACGAGTTATAATAATAATAATATTGTACATATACATACACACACAATCGTTCAGGTTCATTGAATATCATTTGAAATTATCCAAAAATAATTATATTTCCGTATTATTTTATACGATATTTTTTTGTACGCACAATTTAAACGAGTGCGGCGCAGTAAAAAACACATTTTACGTGTAAAAATATATTTTCATCGTCAATATCGTTAATTATGACCTATATACGACGTATACATTTAGTGTGATATACGGAATCCCAGACCGGGAAAACGTTATTCTAATTCAATACTATACACGTTGATAATATTATAATATAATATGATACGTTTATTAAAAGTATATTTTATGGTACAAAACCCGATTTCGGAACTATGAATTTATCGAATGAGTAAAACTTGATAAAATTTCCAAGATTATCATCTCGGTTCGATAGAACAGAGCAGTGTGTATTTTTTATTTCCACGTTTTCTCCCGTATACAAAACAGTAATTCTTTAGGGACAATTCGCGCGATATGATTTTTGTGGTAAATATCGCTAAAATATGCGTTTACAAAACGTGTAATCGTTTAACAAAAACTATATAATAAATATGACATGTAATAGATTTGCATTTGAAATGACTGTAATAAAATACGTCGGACGTCGCAGATAAATGTAGACTAGTTTTTGTTTTTTTTTTCACGTTCAGTTCACTCGATCACGATTTTCCTTGTCGTTTTATTTTAGTTAATTTAAACGTGTACATTCGTTTTAGATATCTAGTGTATTGTAATATTATATTTGTATATCTGTTGAGAAAAAAAAATTCATTATATTTTTATCGATGAAATATTTTATTTTTGTTCGTTTTAATTACCCGCTCGTGTAGGTATTATTACATAGATTCTCTTATATCATATTTTATCAGTAAAGGTAAAATACTTTTTTTTATATTATTATTATTAAATAAGCTTACTCATACACGAAACCTATAAAGACTATAATATTTAGTTTTTAATAATACATTTAATTACATTACGATTATTATAATTATTTATTTTTGTTCGACGAATATAAATTATCCTTTGTTCGAAAATTATACACGCGATTCGATTAGGTTACATTTATCATGCGAATTGATATTGAAAAGCGCTTTATTATTTATTTTTTTACACTTTACAGTACGACGTTTTAACTTTTAAAGTGCACATAATATAAAACTACGTATCATTTTTGTTATATATACCGCGATCATCATAAATAAATAAATAAATAAATATATATATATATATATATATACTGAGTTATGGCCAATAAACATTTTAAAAGTTTTTATTAGAATAAATACAAAAATATATGTGATTTAACAGTATTTAAATAAAAATAGTTATGTTACAAAATTTAAAACGGTATCTGTTTAGTGTTTTATAAACTAGTTTTAAATCTTAAATCTGTATGTTTTCACAATTTTATTCCTTTTCTATATCTATTAAGATTTTTAATATCCCCGTGATAACTTGTTGCGTTTTTTATCAAACCATTAAAAATGTTACGTTTTCGATGATACGTATGTATTTTCTTTTTTTAAACATTTTAGTATGAGTACATAAATCGATTATCGGACTAAATATGTTTTAATTATAATAGTTTAAAGTTTAAACTAGTGCTAGGAGAATGCGGAGGAAACGAGAAGAAGATATACAGTCAAAGTCTTGTCTATACGTCTAGATTCTGTGTAAGTATAGGTACAATCTGATATTTAAATGTGTAATGCGTTGTATTTGATCCGGCTATTGGTTGTGATATTTGCCTGTCGGTTATCAAATTACTATTAATACCGTTTTGATAAACAACGGAGACTGCAGAGCTATGAAAATAATATAAATTTTAATTACGACGAATTTGTTGAAGCTTTCACGCATTTCACTATAAGTTTGTTTTATTTTTCGGATGTATCAGCGTTGTTAATTTTTTTTTCTTTACTCAACATAGTCACGGCAGTTAAATAAAAAACGTCGCACACTACTACTACACCTTCCGAAGACGGTCCCGTGCAACGGATCCGAAAAGTCAAGAAAAACATTCGAAAAATATAATAAAGCTTATAATAATGTTATAACTTACGAGACTAAATCTAGAATAATAGCCAGATGCTTTCTTCACGGGTTTTTGTTAATCTTTTCAATATTTACATTAGAAATTTGAAATTAATCGAGTGTCTACATAGGAGAATTTCCTACGGATTCTCTCAATCATGCTGCATTAATACACGGGTCCCGTAGAACAGAATCGCCTACTCTAAGGCCGGTCGAATCAATAATTACGATATAGAACTTTAAGTGGAGTAGCTTGAGATCAAATTCAAACGATGTGCGTTTGTCTCTTGTTATTTCAAAATCAAAACAACAAAATGGACATTAAAAACTCGCTGTATTAATTCCATAACATTTCTTTTTGAATGATAACAAAATATACGAATATAATTACCGTCGATAATATAATATACATAAGTTCATAATTTCATTATGTATCGTAGTACTTATAGAATAAGATGGAAATTTTTTTTTATTAAAATACCAGTCAGGTGTTCAATTATCAAATCCATGAGATTCAATTTATTGCGATGTTATACAATTTTAATTCGATAAAATTTTAATTGTTAGGTTAAAAATGATTGCGCATAATTATTTGTATATTACCTATAATTAATACAGTTATTCACCGCGGTCATATATATATATATATATATATATACGTGTATATGTATAATAAAAAAGAGCAGAGGCCTATTTTCCAGAGTTCGACAAAACATATTTTTCGGAGGGTTTTGAAAAAAAAAAAGTAGGAAAATGAATTAAGCTAAAAAAGGCTATTATTTCTTATAATGAAATAGGTATAAAAAACAGACTAAAAAATGCGTTCGCTTCTCCTTCAAAAAGCAAATTATTTCATTGTTCGTTACATTTGTTGAAAATAAACGATCTGTAGAAGCGTTTCTGAAAATTTATTTTAAATTTGGTCTCTATCGGACCCTTCTGGTAGTAGCGATACTGTAACGTCCATACTGTAGTAAAGCAGTAATTAGACGCGGGTACTATTTATCATATATCGCGCCCCCGTGTATTGCGCGGGATGGTCTCTCGAATTATACTGCAGGGATACGCGTAAATCGTGAATGAACTAAAATGATTTTTATCTAGTTCACAGAATTCCACTGAACTAGTTCACTACACAGCATTAAACTACTATTGAGGCGATTAAATAAAAAAAAAATATACTCTTAGTTTAACTTAACCGAACGATTCGCGGTAATCTGATACGATTACGGGCCGGTCAGGTGGGCCTAAATTTTTTTTGCCAACTATGCATAAGTTTGTTACATTGCGAACTATAAAGTACTCCTACCCGAGCAGCCAGGGCGATGCCACAGGAGAATGGACTCGATTTCAGTTTTATTTTTATAATAATAATAATACACAATCTTATATAGTAAAATAAGAGTAAACGAGATGATAAAAACAATACAGTTCGATAAGCATGACGAGAGAAGCCACCCATTAATGACACTTCTTATGAATTTTGTTCTCTATTCAGAATTAATAAGTCTCAAAAGCAATTACGCTTTATGAGGGTTGCCAGAAATAGTCGTGTTTGCTATAGGTTTAGGATTAGAGGATTAGGATGAGAGTTAAGACGCGAATTGAGGAACCTCTTATAGAAATTTACTGCCTCTTCTTGCACGGTTTTGAACGCGAGTCTGTGTAAAGGTTGTAATTGGAAACACAAGGAAGGAGGAGAATCGGTCATTTTTTTTTTTTTTTTTTGAGAATAATGTTTCGAAAGCGCTGTATTTTGTTTAAGTTAGACATTTTGTCGCTTCCCCATAATGAAAGGCCGTATGCTCGAATCGGTTTAATGACGGATTTATAAATGTACTGTTTAATGTTTATTTCTGTGCGTTTGTTACTTTCCATTAGCGTTGAATATTATGTTACGCGACGCGATTCGACGTTTGACCCGTCGTCGTAGCAGTTGAATTCACGTTATTATCAGCACACCGCCACCACACACGTATTTACGTGGAACCGAATAAACTGTTTATACAGTGGTAAAGAAAAACGGTCCACAGTTTTTTCCGATGTTTTTTTACACTAATTATGTCCCCCTCCTCCTTTGACCTTTTTTTGTTGTTTTTTAATCAATCAATTGTGGTCGGTATGTGATAAATACGCTCTCCACTCTTCCCTGTTGCCAGCTAGCCTCTTCAGTTCGGCGTAGCTTGATTCAGTCCGTAGCGTTTAAAATCATTCGTTTGACAAATGATGTATTCGATCGTCCTCCGTGTCCCTCTTTCAATTTTACATTCTTTTAGTTCGTTTTCATACCTCAATATATTGTGTTAAACACCTCGTCTTGCTTTAACGGCACTAAGTATCTCTACATGCTCATTTATTTCATCAGTCAGCAACGCTTTCGTTGGTACGGCGTTCTGTCCTTACTACTTATACTTCTCCAACACGTTACATTTCAAGACCTTCGACAATGTCTTGCTCTGCCTCGTTTAACATCCAAGTTTCGCAACCATGCATATATAGTTTTACGTTAAACGTTTTCTCGCGCCAATACTCGTGTTATTGGATCGTAGGAATTTCTCTCTGTTAGCGAAACGGGATTTCGGAACGAGATATCAAACGTATTACGGGTCGGACGATGAAAATCGTCAATAACGCAAGACTGTTAGAAATTTGGTCAGAAAACCGACCGCGTGAGTGACAGTGAACAGACGGCGAATACGAGAACGAGACACGCACGATTTTGGAAACGACGACCACGACGACGAACCGTACGCGGCATTGGCGAAAACGCGTTAGCGTACACGTTAGAATCGATCGGATTCATTTCTAAGTTGGGGCGGTTCATAAATACGTGCCGCCGATACCATCTCGGGGATGTACTCAACCAAAACCGTTCTGAAGTCAACAAAAAAATAACATATCCGAAATATGAATTAATTTTTTGTATTTATTAATTTTCTTATTTAAGTGAATTTAATTAAAAAAAAAAAAAAATAAATATTTTATATTTGTTTATATGAAGAAAAAAAATTGATCACACCACGTAACGACTAACGATTTTCGAGATATATTTTTTTTCTCCTTCTTGAATACAATTAAAAACAGACTGACAGCCGCGGCATACCGTATACGGTAAAAAATAAGACCAAAAAAATAACGGTTGTTTAATTTTGGCTATAGTTTATTTTTTCTGACGCTCTTGGAAAAAATTACATTCGAGAAAATCGAAAAACTGTAAAATGGGGGCGGGGCGGCGGGATTCGTTTAACGCAAAGACGACAAAGTAACGTAAAGATCTGAACACTTTTTCCGATTGAATCGACACAATACGTACGCGTAACTCGAATAATTGACAACAATCGTCTACTCACAGGACACGACGGCGATCACGATGACCAGTGTGCCGTGCATGACGACGTCGCGGGGGATCTGTCTGTTTGCGACGGCGGCCTGGTAAAGGGCGGGCGCGGTGGTGGTTTTCCTCCTTTTTTGTTTGTTTTCTTTCCGTTCGTTCCGCGGGCGCGAGTCGGACGATCACGTCATGTCAACAGTGGCCTGTGCGCACGGCCTGCGCGGGGCGCCGCGCGTGCCCGCCCGCCCGGCGACGGGGCAGCCGCTATACCGCGGAGAAACCCCGGGCGAACGCGGTTAGGTTTTTGTTTTTTTTCGATGTTTTCAGGCCGCCGACGACGTCGATTTACGAATATTATTTATTATTTATTATTATTCACGTGTATCGTAACCGTTTTGCGCGACGTTATTTTATGTTACGACGATGTCCCGCAGCCGGTGCAACGCGCGCTCGTTGTTAACGAACACAACGACGACTCAATATGACCGTAGTGAACGCGATCGTCGGCAACGTTATAACGCGGCTCAATAATAATCGTTATCGTCCGATTCGATATAATATGAAACTCGCGCGCTCGTCGTTGTTCACACACTGGCCTGGGTGGTCGTCAACGAATCCGATCGATTTCAGACGTTTCCGTCTATGACCTATGGACCGCCGCCGTCATTCGGTCCGATCGGTTCGTACCTCTGCTTATCTCTGCAGCCGCGTACGAGATTTTCTTCACCACCGCGTCTATCGGCCCAATCGTCCGCGAGAACGATAAGCCGCGCGCGCGTTCGCCACCGCCGTTCACCCGACCGCGCGCGCGCCCGACAACATAACACATCACTGTAACGTAGAGAATAATAATAATACGTTTGAAAAATAAAACGTTTTCTACGTTCTCTATAATTTCGTCCAGATAATAATAATAAAAATAATAATAACAGTATTTTTATTGAATAAAAAAAAATATATCATCGAAAAATCGTACTCGTCTATTTATTTTACATTTTATGTATTTTTTTTTAATTACACGTTACCGAGAACTTTAGAATTAAGTAAAAAATTTCTCTCCGAGCGAGGAGGAGCCATGACTATATTCTATCGACTTTTAACAATACGGAATATATTTTTATGGGCAATTACGCGTCGGTTTTCCGACATTTACAACCTAGGCTTTATTAGAAATCTTTTAAGACCGGTAGTTAAATTGTCCGTCCTAATCAATAAATGGTCTCAATGTCTATAGAATATATAAATCTATTAAAGCGCGTCAATACACGTGTGTGCGTTACCGTTTTCACTGAATTTCGGGGGGAGGGGGGGAACGATTCCTCGTGTTTAAATACTCCTTATAATACGCGTAATTCTATATCATAATCTATTATACGTAAGATTGTAAAACGTGTCACAGACGAAAGAATCGTAAGGGAAATGCGTTTATAGGAAGACCCAGAAAAAGACGGAGAAAAAAAAAATATAAAAATGAAAGTGTACGAATAGAGGACGCCCGCTAAGCTTGTAGGCTCCCGCTAAGCAGTTAAGAAGAAGAAGAAGAAGAATCTATATTAGATAGTGTATGAAACAAAGCAAAAAAAAAAAAATAATAATAATAATCTATAGATTGACATTTAAATGAACGCAAAAAAAAAAAATAACCGACATATAAATAAATATTAATAACTTATAAAATGAAAACGATTCCTGTACAATTTGAATGATTATACTTATGTTGTTCAGTATTACAAGAAAAATCTAACGTTTTTCCCTCGTCAATTGTAAAATATAATAATAATAATAATAAATTGTGGTAAGTAATACATGACGTTTCAATGTACAATTTTTTCCTTTTTTTTGTTTTTTAACGCGTTTTATATTTTGTTATATTGTAGACACGTGCGCGCGTGACGACGAAGTCCAAGGAAAACTCGCCGCGTATTGTCGTCGTCGTCGTCGTTGAAATATTTTTCACCACACATAATTTCTATTGTTTTAAAATACGTTTATCAAGTTGTTCCGTATTCTGTTGTTGATGTTTTTTATTCTTATCGACCGTGTTATATTATAAGAATGCGTATAAATACATATCATATTATTAATTTTTACAATAATAATAATAATAATAATAATAATAACGTAACTGCGCTTCGTGGGCGTTTCAATTTCGATAATATTCCATTAAAAAAAAAAAAAAAAATGTTTTTATTATGAAATATTCAGTTGTTATACTCTTATTTTTGGTTTTTTCTTTCTATGATGACGTAAAATATTTCGAACGCTTTGTTGATGATGGGGATGGAGGAAAAAAAATTACCGATTCTATAATAACACGTATAAGGCGTGAAATATTTCATGTGTTTATAACGTCGTTATGTTTATTTTCGAAACGATACAGTACAATATACCTCATACATATACTTTTTTTTCGGACGGCTACGTCCGAATATCGAGAGAGAAAAAAAACCGATCGTCATCAGTATTCAGCGTGCAATACATCGAAATCGTATTATATTTCCGATAAACGGTAAATATATATTTTTATTGGACTTTTTCTCTTTGAACGGAACAGGTAACAGACGGTCTATATACAAATACCATCGAGAATATCGTTAGTTTTCCTACGCGCCTTTTAAAATATATCGTCGTTTCGCTCGCGCGTTTAGCCCGGCACAGTTGCGTTTTCATTTTTAATCAACGCAAATTTCGTTTTGTTTTATTTTTTACACACATATGATTGAAATACGATTATTACGAGCTTATCGACCGATTAATATAATATTATAACGATATCATTTTACAATCGTTATGATAATTTTAAGCAGGCGTGTCGATAACGCTGCTTCGATTATAAACATTCCATGTCGAAAAATCGTCGTCCGGCGAGAAAAACGAAAAGAGAAATCGATTCCAATTAGGTTTTCAAACACTTATCGTCGGACTGTTTAACGAAAATATATCACTTTCGACTGTATCGTCCGACCTACGATTTCAATCGACGCGTTCGTTCGACATTTCCAATTCGATCTCAAACGACGCGTCGGATTTTACACCGTTATTCACTTCATTTAAACAAATACATTACAAATACTCCAAGCGCTTTAACAGTTATTTATGGTGTGATGTACGCGCGATAAACGTTTTCACTTTTTAAACGTATTCGCGGTTTGTATCGGTAAATTTGAGTTTTTAAATTAACATTTTTTTTTTTTTTATACGAGTAAGTGGCTAATTTATTAAAAATATATTTAATTATACGATATATTAATGAAATCTTGTCTTGAATATACGTTTAAAAAAATCAAATACCCTAAGGTTTCAAAAATACACGCATCGATAACAATCAATTGGACAGACAAAATTGCGCGGTTCGTCATCGTGGAATCGAACAAAATCGAACCGGAATTTTCAACTAGTTTTCTGTGAAATTTCAGTGTATTTCAGTTGCCCGTGTTATTCTTGTCGCAAACGAACGGCAAATACGATGTATGTTCGTATGTTTATAAAACGCTATTATATACTTACGGACCGCGGTGATCGAGTTCTCAACACTATATTTCAGTGTAGACTACACTGACGACGACTCACGAGATTCGATTGTACTGTACACGACAGAATTGGGTTTGTCGGGGGAGAAATAAAAGAATAATACCGATTTAGAATATCGGACGGTGCTCGATTTATTACACCGTGTGCGTGTTTAAAAATATAGTTTTTATAACCGTATATCAGTGTTGATAATAACAGCGGAATCGATCGCATTATTATTATTATTATTAATCTTCGTCGTAGCTGTAAAATTCTTATTAAAAAAAATAAAATATGTTTGTAATTTGCACGAATTATTGTAATTTAAATCCCTTTTACACGGATGTAATTAAATTCGTTGAATTCGAAAACCATGTAAAGACGTTTGTTTTGCAGGCGTTCCTTCCATATCAACGCCTTTCTCACAATAATTATTTATAATGTTCGTCATAATGCGTATTGCATAAGCAGCGACAATATTATTATAATATTTCATAATTTTTTTGTGAACAGAAAAAAAAAATGAATGTTTGAAGTCTATAGGAATCGTTTTATTACTTGAGAGGTTTCAGACTGTAGTTTTACTGTAGGTTTCAGACCGGCATACCGCATATACAAATGTGTCCGTCTCGGTTTTCGCAGAAGAAAACTTTATAATTGTCATATTACTCACCGTGGCTGTTTGCTTCAAGATCTTTGTGTACGTATTATTATTTTTGATTCTAAACTTTTATTTTCACATTATAATTGCATTAAAAACGAATCTCTCTCCGCGTTCGTCATAGTTATGCGTAATTGTTCTAGTTTTTAACGAACTTTTTACATTATACGAATACCTCTCTAATCGGCGGCGGCGTTTTCATTTATTAGAACGCTCAACGATTATGCGGAATTAATAATTTGTGTCGATGATACGATTGGAACGCGGTTCGAAACGAATTCGTTCGATTTATTTGTTTAAATGCGATACAGTGGAAACTTCCTCGTTCTGGTAGTAATAATAATAACATTTTACGTTGATTAAATCTCGTTTTTTTCCGTTAAACAGTAGAAAAAGGCGCGTATGATTTTTCTTTTGTTTTTTTTATACACTAAATTCTCTTTTATAAGAAACTGCAATACGCGGCGACCATCGCCCACCACTTTTGCTGAGCCATCACTTTTTTTTACGTATAAAATTATCGTGAACACAAATCGTCACGTGTGTTTTAAGTTTAATTTGAAAACGTACGAGTATACGACCGTAATAGTTGTCGAAAAAACATGAAAAAATAAGCGGGAAAAGCCGCTAAGATATATTCGCTGAACAACATGGACGTATTACGAAATAGTAATAATAAATCACAAAGTATCGAAATCGTACATAAAACGTAAAAACGTTATATTCGATTATTATCAAATTTAATAGTATTTAAAAAAAAACGTATATAGGGAACGATCGTTTCTTGCTGCAGTATTCGCGCAAACGCGTAAAGAAATTTATTTATCCTTAGAGAACTATCCTTAGAGAAAATTTTTTTATTTGATTGATAATCTATATAACTACGTTCATCAACACCGTTCACGTTAATCGTATCTCTATATAAAAAAAATACACAGTGATTGATTGGTTTCGAGAATTGAAAAACCATCATTTTTTTTTTGCATTTTTTAAGCAGACGTATATAATAAATATTATACACGAGGAAATTGAAATGATACGGTTTTTTTTTATACAGATCCGTTCTGAAAATTGTGGGAGTACGCGCCGACGATCATTTACTTGTTTGAAACCGATATGTAAGTACGCATTCAATCATCGGGAGTGCGTCGAAATTTTTCAGTTGTAAATGACGATTTTTTTTTTTTTTATATATTATATTACATATGCGTATGTGTATACACGTGTGAAACTCTTCGCTTCCGTTTTATCAATTTTCCGATTTATCTCTGTATTAAATATACATTACACGTACTTAAATAATATAATATATACTCGTCTACGTATGCGGAATATTTTACGGAATAATAATAATAATAATAATAATAAAAATCGAATGCTTCGACGTGCGTGAAATTTTTTTTTTTTTATTCCGTATAGTACTTGTATAGTGGAAACTGGCGAATGAAAAATTATCTAAATATTTTTCGCGTTAAAAATACTGAATACTAAAACGATTTCTTCTTTGAAAATATAACGGTAAAAAATAACGATTAAAAATTATACGAATAAATTATTAATGAGTAGTACGTTTTACGAGTTGGATAATAAAACATTATCCAATAATGTTAATAATACTATAAAACGTTTTAAATATATTAATAATAAGTAATTATTTTAGTTGACAAATTCGATACATTTTATATTCTCGTTGGGTATTAATTATTTTTACTTATTAAAAGAATTGAAGAGTCAACAATTTTCTGCAAGAAAACCATCGTTTACCTAGTAAACGAACATTGTCTTACGGGTTTCTAAATTAATTAACACAACATGATAAGATTAACTTTTTATTATATACGTATATGTTAGGAAAACATTTAAAAACACGCAATTTTTGTGCGAATATAATATTTTTTAAATAATATAATTATTATTATTTGCCACGTTTATTTGCACAGGAGCGTACGTTTCAACGTATTTTTAAAGCAAAAAAGAAAAAAAAAATGTACATAATACCATTCTGTTTGCTTAACGGACGCGGAAATTATTATAATATTATACGTGGATCGTCCCAAAAATTATGCGCCAAACGCTCTATAATAATTGTCGTATAATGGTGACGCATGCGCAGCTGATTTTAATTTCAGTTTGTAGCACGAAATCTAACGAATATATTTTGGTGGATTTAATGGTTTTAGTGAAGTGTAACGGTAACGAAAGTGAAAACGATCCCTCGGCTCGCATTTCTGAGCAACGTATACGTATACTGAGATTGAAACTATTCGTGTGATGTACGGGGACGCGGGTTTCAAAGGGGAAAAAGGCGATTTACAAAAAAAAAAAAAAAAAATGTTTTTTTTTTACCGTGCAATTTATTTTAATATCGAGAAATAATTTTTCAAGATACAATTTCAGGAAAAAGAGCTTAAAGATATCTATCAGAGAATGATGAACTCCTTTGGACAAATCAAAACGGAAGACATCTGAGACGTGGATGTCTCAACAAAGCGTTGCTTTTGGGAATTGACGATGAGTGTCTACTAAGGCCCGGGGAGAGAATGCGCTGAATTTTGGCTTTTTCGCCTAAAAATCCGTTAATGTCGTGGTAAAAAAAAAAAATAAAAAAAATACCAGAAATTCGTACCGATTGCCCGGCGACCATTACGAGACATTTTCTATGCCCGAAAATTGCGACCGGAAATCCGCGAAAAGCCACCAGAAATATCGTCGCTGTTTTTTTTTTTGTCAAAATACAAATGGTAACGTCTCAACCACCCAGTCCGTATTCATAGGAATTTGATTTATTTCCGAAACACTGCTCGGAGGAATCCGTTTTCTTAACCTAAATGCTCGCAACGAAAGTGAGCCGAAGGGTCCGTGTGCTCGTGGCGTTCCCCGTTCGAGTGCTCGCGGACCGCGGTGAAAAACACGTTTTGATGAGCTGGACGATTGATTGTATATACAACACGTTAACTAATTCAGCGCATTACTTTTGGGACGATTCTCGTATATTAATGTTATTATTAACAGAGCCACAACACTGTAAATGCTAGTATAAATATTCTATACGAATTGTGTGGTATTTATTTATTTTTATTTTTTTTTGTTCAAGCCAAAATATTTTTCGACGCGAGAAATTACTCGTTCATCTCGTCGTCGACAAGTAATTTATTTTATTTATATTGTTAAAAAAAAAAAGTATATGTTACTTGTTGACACGCCGTGGCGGAACTATTGGCGAGCGAGCGGTGAGATGGATTTTCCTTGGCCACCGCGCCACACACTCGGAGGGCCACGAAAAATATTCCAGAACAACAACATATTCTGTTCTCTCCAATACCGTATCGTCATCGGTATCGTCGCGCGCGCTAACGATTCAAAATATGTACCGTTGTGTTATTCCGTTACATTGATGTACGCGATATTATAATGTCTCAGCGTTGAGTCGGCAACGGGGTTTTATCGTAAATTGTATACGATTATCCGGAGACGGGTTTTCGATTTTTCTCATCGGAATCAACGTCCTTTGGATACGTATACAACGGTCAACCGCGGGCTCGTAGTTCCGCCACCGGTGGACACGGTAACGCGCCGTCGTTCTCGCCAAACAACGCGTCATATCGAAATAATAACGACAATTGTTATAACTCTTATTAAGTCCCTATGATAATATTAATAACATATAGTGAGTTCTACGCGCTATACGATCGTTTATATATATATATATTATATGGTATGTATTTCGTATATATTTTATGTGTGTTATGAATTAAAATAATAGTTTTCGTTGCTACTCTCTCCCTCCTAAGCGTTGTATCGGGCGGACGACGACGACGACGACGACGACGCGATGACGTTGTCGTTGTCGTTCTCGTCGTGGCCCTTGTCCCTTTTCATGGTCTCGAACCCGCCGAAACCGGTGAACGATTCGCCTTCGAAACCGGTCGCGTCCATTTCGGGCCTGCGTTTCATCGTGTCGAAACGGTCGAAGCCGCCGGTGAACGACTCGCCGTGGAACCCGTTGGCGTCCATCTCCGGCCGGCGCTTGTCCGTCATCCGCATCGCGTGACCGCCGCCGTGTTGTCTGTACGACGGAGACGGTTGGCCGCGCGACAGCCGGTTCGCCGCGGACGGCGACGTCCTCGACACGGACCTGGAAACCGCGAAAGCGAAAACCCTCGAATATATATAATCACTGTGCAGTGTTCTAAGGTCCCTGTGGGTTCCCTCCGTCACAGATTTATTTGTACATTGTTCGAACGGGATGGCTTAGAAAAAGACGATGTAGACGAAGAGGATCAAAGGAACCCGTGGGGCGGGGGAGGCTGATGATGACGTGGTGGGAGGAGATAAAACTCTCAGAATGTCGCGGAGGCCGAAAGAAGAAGACCGAATGCGGTGTCTGCGCTGTCTGACAGAACGATCGACACCTGCATAAACGGTGTGTTGGAGATAACCCCGATTCCGGTATAAAAACGGATTAAATAATTTAATCCGTTCTTATACCGGAATTAAACCATACGCGCGGTTATACGTAATACGTTATTTACGTATTGCGCCGTCTAAAAAAAAAAAGAAAAAAAAACACATTTACATAAACGGGTTAGCATTGGATAGCGCACATTCAGATTATATAAGTGCGTGTTATCCGAAGACGCCGTTGACGAGACTTAAACGATTTTTATCGATTGATTGTAAACGGATCCGTAGGATTAATTTCGAAACGGGACGTGTGTTCGTCTTGTGCTCTGTGCGAGCGTTCGTAATAAATCTGAGAGAGATTCGAGTCGATCGTGTTACAACATTCGTTTGGAGCACAGGCACAATGAGTACGTCGGAAAAAAAAATTACGAGTTTAACGATACGGAAAATAAGATCAATATAAAAAATACTAACCGTAATAATATATTATTATATTTAAAAGGCACACTTCCATTAGGCGTATAATTGCGTTTTATGACTTTTTTTTTTTTTTTTGTAATTTTAACGAATATATTTTATTCTATCGCAATTTATCAAATACCATAATATGTTTTGAATTCCGAAAAACGTTAAAATGTCACGTATTTCTAAATTATTTTAATACGATATTTATGATTTTACGTCGGAATATTCAAGTACATTTTTATTCCTCCAAAGCGCTTGGACGCGATGAAATATTGTATTTATCAGTACTGGACAATTGTTTGGATCCCATCGTTTCGATGCACCTACGACGATATTCTACAGCATACCGTAGATGATTTTTAGACAAACAGAATAAATTGTGGCCATTCCATTGGTTTTCAATAAAAATATTTCGTGATTTTATTTATATAAATATATACGTTTTTTTTTTTGCTTTTGTCAGGCCTCGACAAATTGTTATTTAATTATATTTAAACTATTATTATTATTTATTTTAAATTATTATTTAGGTTATGTGCTTACAAACACAAGACAACGGCACGCAATACGCAATTCATATACGTAAATTACGGTTTAACGCGACTATTGTTTCGAGGTTTTTTTTTTTTGGATCTTAAATCAATAACGTAATATTCTTTTTGGCACAGAGTTTTAATATTGTTTCGGTGTTTTAATATTATTTATAAAACTGTTTGTCAAATAGATACTACGGCTTGTTGTCCGCAACGTCCGTTAAACCGTGTTTTTGTTTATTTTCTTAAGACGTTACAGAGTATTATTTTAATTGGAGAACACCGTCGTGACGTTCAAAATGAAAAAATACGTTCAAAGAAATCTCGAGTAGTTTATTATTTTTTTTTTATCTCACGATTTCGACAACGGTGCAAACGAGGATGGTCTTCTCCACGTGAAATAAGAAGAAAAAAAATGTTCTATTTTATTTTTATTTACGGCGTTTATGAGCTGAAATGTAAGCGCGTTACGCACGCACACGTAGTCGTATCGATGAGTTTTCTCTCGAGAAAATGAAGCTAAAAATCACGCACCGTACTCGTGTGGTGCAACGCAGCAATGTGCGTAGGTCAAGTAAGAAACAAATAACAATAACCTGTATAATCGAATTTTATCGAAACAATTGTTTTTGATCTGAGACGTCAGGATTCAGTCATTCGGTTTTCTATTTATTCACGTTCGCATACAGTGTACACGTATGTTTTTGAAATGTTACAAGGATTTACGGCCGTTTCGTACGCATTCTGAACGCGTATTGATGTTTGAAATTCGAAACATCGAAAATTGTACATAACAAGTGTGAGGCTGTACATGCGGTTTTATAGGTATTGTGTAGAACAAGAACGTTACAGTAACCATTTTTTTTTTTTTGGCTTTTCTAGCTATTACGGCCTTCGGCAGCTTTCCATTTATTTACGGTCAATCGCGAAATGAAATTTTGCAGCTACGTCTACTATTTTTATTGCATTCACTCTAATCTTACCGTCTCGTTGCCGAGATCTTCCTCTAGGACATTAGAGTACATATTTAAGTATATATATATATATATATAAGTTTATTTTGAAAAAAAATTTACAACTTGAACTAAGAATACTGTAGTGCAGCATAATATGTATAGACTACACGATTTTACGACGTTAATTATTTTTTTTATTTCACGCGAAAATTTGAAAAGAAAACATTTAGCGCATTTAATATTACTATATGTATATATATAAAGATAATTGCTGAAATTCGTTGACAGTACACCGAAACGTATAACGCTTATGTATATTATTTTATTATATTACATATTAATCGAATGAAATTTGTCGACTCGTCGTCGTCGTCATTTTTTTTTTTTTCACATTTTAAATATTTTAAATTTCGTTATTACGTACTACAGACGCAAATATTTATTATATTTTAATTACTACAATATACGGCAATTAATATTTCACGTATAATCGCGTTCCGTGACAAGTTTAGCGCGAGAAAATTTAATTTATGAAATTATTATTTGTCAAACATGTCAAACAACACAGAACAATTAAAAATAATGAATTACGCGTTACGAGTGGCATAATATACAAACATAAAATATTCAAAACGATACACGGATAATTAACTTCGGAACAAATGATCTATGTTTTTCAATTTTTCTCGTCTGACTTTCTCTCGTTTTACGCCGTATTACAATATGATATATATATATATATGTATATATATTTTATTTTTAATTTATATTTATACGAACGCATAAATGTACTCCGAGCGATATAATCTATATTCGTAATGTTCGTGTCCGTCAATAACGCTTGTGATTTTTTTTTTTTGTTGTTTTCAACACTCCATTTCAAATAAAACACAGTAATCATTATTATCAAACGATAAATACGTTAGAATTTTTATCTAATAAGTGCAAGGTCTGATTGTAATATATTATTACTCGTATTATATATGTTTTATAGCGAAGGCGAATTTTAATTTTACTCGTTTGTTTATTATACCGACACCGTTTGTTATTGTAATATTAGTAATATCGTTTATTAATGAACGCGCACGTACGAATTTATTTCGAAACGTTCGGTATTCTACACACGTCTAGATTTTCATACGTATTATATATTTACGCGTTCGAGCGTCTCGCAATATTGTGTAGTTTCAATACGCACACGAATAATCGCGGCGTGCGTATTCGTGTTGGAAATTTCGAGCTGTCGCCAATTGTCCAACAGTTTGCAGCCGCAGTTATCGATTAATCGTAGTTTTTTTTCCTCCTCCCGTATCCACTCGTAATGCAATTTTAAAACAATTTTTCACAAACTAATAACAGCGTTGGATTTAAAACATAAAGCAAAAAAAAAAAAAAGAAGAAGAAAAACGATTTATAAAAATTAACGCGGACCGTTCGGTACGTGTACGCGTACGATTAAACACCGTCACATGACAAATACGATATTATATTACGACGTTTGATGATGATACACTTGCAAAACAAAAAAAAAATAAATAAATAAACTCCGTGCGGTGTGATATTATCGCGCGTCATTAAAACCGAAGCAATTTTTTCCCCGTTCCCCGGTCCGTTTTACTTGAAAAATAATGACGCGAAATCAATTTTAGTCGTAACACAAGACGAAGAATATAAATTTCTTTAACCGGAATACGATTTCCAGTATTATGTGAAATTATCAGCTTCTGAGTGCGGCTCATTCAATTCACTTCGTATCAACGAAATATATGTTTTTATAATTCTCGGGTTCGTGTCCTCAAGAATTACGAATACCATACTGTTTTCACGTAAAAAAAAAAAAAATAATACCTATACGTATACATTACAAACGAATTTTTTTGAAGTTTTCGGTTTTTTTTCTACCGGTATATCGCGAATTCCGTCCGCGCAGGAAAACGATTTCGAACGTTTGGTTATTTAACGATATAATTTGATTTATTCGACGAGGGTCAGGTGTAAATACGTTAAGGCAGTAGCGTTTTCTCACTAATTTCTGCGTCTACAACCGAATTACAAGAAGAAGAAAAAAATTCCTACACGCCAACGAAAACTATGCGCGCAAGTCCTCTTGCGGTGTACAGCGTAATAAAAATTATTTCTCTAACCGTATTCTATTGCCGTGAATATTTATTATGCCATTACGAGTGTTTACCCGGGGGCCCCTCCGGTCACAGACCAAACCAATACAAATAGATAATATTAAAAAAAAAAAAACAATAGTCGCGATAATAAATTTAATAATAGACGTGCGCGTGTTAAAAATATATAAAACGAATTCTCAGAAATTCGTCTATTTTTATATATTATATGAATTGTATAAAAAAAAAAAAAAAAAAATTCAATTCCCGTATACGTGTAACGCACACGAAATCATATCGGAATAATTTAGATAAAATATTGTTAACGTTCGTACAATACAATAATTGGTCGCGTTCGCGATTAAATTACGTACGTTTTGTTTTACACCGTAGAAAAAAAAAACGGTATTTCGATACGTAAACGAATGAAAACGTCATTTGTTTTTAGTATTCCGAGGTGTTTTTACACTACTGCGGAATTATTAACACGCGTCGGATTAACGAATTATTAATAACCCGACGACGGACACATTGACGCGTGAAATGAGTTGCGAATCGTAAAACTATGTCTTTACATCGGTCTTCGGTTTGAATTTTACGTCGCGCGCCGCGTGTTGTTCGTCGTGAAATAACCGTATGAAAACGCAAAAAAAAAAAAAAAAATTTAATTGTTTTTATCGTTTAATTACGTCCGTCACGGGGTTAGTCGTCACTACAATTCGTTTTTCGTTTATACAAACTCGAACTCACGTTGACGGCGTTCGTTTTCCCATTTCTTCGCATAAATCACTTTCGCGTTTCGTATACGATTTATTTCCGTGTCGGACGAGCATAAACTGACTTTTTCGAATTTCGCATAAACGCTACGGGGGAATCACTTTGGAATTGGCCGAAAAACGGTTTCGAAAACCGTTGGACCCAATTGAATCGACAAGTGTTTCAGGGGAAAAAGATAGAAGAAACATTAAAAAACCTAACCCGTACGCGATGATCTTCTATGCGCAATAATAAAAACAGTTCTTTTTTTTTATTTTATACAAATCAGCGTTACGCGCTGTTAGATTTTTAGGGAAACAATTTTTCATCCAACAATTCGGCCGGGACCTCTGGAATTCACGGAAACTGGCGAAAAACTTTTCAACAAAACGATTGTTGCGTGGGACATTTTAGTACGCGATAATAGTGTCGTCGCAAAATGCGAAAACCGTACAAGAACATCGATTGAATCCGTGACGGTGTTTGTTTTTTTCTTAAAAAATGTCCTCTTCTAATTTTTCTCAGCGGAACGTTGAACAGCCAAAGAACAGATTTTCACACATTTCTATTATCGCGCGAATAATGATAATAATAAACCGTTTTTATCAAAATGACATCAGCTATTATTATAGTACGTTTCGTAACGCGTAAAAAATTATATAATCACGTGTAAACGAATGTAGTAAGTATTTACTATGACTTTTGAATCGGTGTACTGAAATTGGTGTATTAAAACGTTTACACCAGATTTGGATACAAATTCAGATGAACCGTTCGTAACGAGATGTTCCGTTGTTTTGATCGTTCGTACGATTATATTTCGCTAATATATATATATATATATATATGTCGCGAGTGTGTGAAAATAAAACGTCAAATCAGATTTACACTTTGAAAATCCAATTTTTTTCGTTATACATCGTTTTTGTAAAAACGTTTTTGGCGCGTTTTCGAAGCGGCGAATTCGTGTATCCCTGCGTAATTCATGTTGTACACAATCGACGACGAATCGGATTTGACGCGCGATGTTCTTATACGCCGCAGTGCGTATGATGAGTACGTAATATGCCCGGTGAAGTATACCGAAACGGCAAAAAGTAATTCTCTCGAGAATTCGATAGCTGCAGATGGGATGAGATTGGACGATATCGAAACGTTACATCGAGGCATCATTCGCGTTCCAAAAGCGAGAGTATCTTTCTCTTTCGTCCGAAATTTAGCGGACAGGAAATCTTTTCTTTTTCTTTTTTTTTTTTTTGTCTCGCGGCATTTTTGAAAAATAACGAACCAAACGATCCGTTTGCATGATACGTGTGTGTGTGTGTGTGAACGGAAAATACACTTCGGCCTAGGGAAATGCGGCTGGAAAAATCGTGTACAAGAACGAAAAGAAATAGAAGTCCGGGGCGGCAAAAGCTCTTAGAGAGCATTGATTTCGCATCGATTCTTTGCTCTCGATATGCGCGCGCGAATTAGCGTTCGATTTTTAAATTTACACATGGTTCGGACAAAAACGATCGCCGTTAAATAAGTCGACGTAGGATATTATTGGCTAGTTTTAGAAAAATATGAATATATAGACTAACCGACGTTTTATTACACAGGTCTTTTTTTCATATAACACATACATTTTATGTGTATTAATATTAATGCTGTTTGGTTTATCTGCGCGTCGAAGTGTCAGAGTGTAAACGATGTAATTCGATATTGAATTTCCTTTTCTAAATAGCGCGTCAATTAAAATAAAACGTTGTACAATATTATTATTACACTGGGTTTTCGTTATCGTAATGCACGTACGTGCGCGTATATTTTACAGAGGGGACGGGGAAAAAACAACAAACGTTTGAAAATAAGAGATTTATAAACGCCGCGTAATTTATTTCTATATTGTTTTTGTTTTTTTTTTAAACAACTCAAAGGGCCAAAAGTGTATTGAACGACCGATAACGAATAACCGCAAACAATAATGTATTTCATAACAGTTATATCCACAGAATCGATTTTGACGTGTCATTAGTTTTTAAAAATTCGAAACTACGCACGCCGCGCATCGTCTATCCCGCGCGTGTACGTACCGCTTCAGCGGCTCAAACGTTCCGAAGCTCTGGTGGAAAATGTCATCGCTGAACCCTCGGGACGTGATTCCTTGCGGATAATAGTTCCTCTTAATTTTGATTGACGGCCACTGGAAGTCCGGTTGTAATCCGTCAAAAACGTATTCGTGAAATCCTCTGGCGTCCATTTCTGCAACACGTTATTATCACAACACATTTTAACTATACCAAAGAACGTGTGTGCGTATAAGAAAATATTTATCGCGTAGAAAAATACAACGAATTCCGCAGTACGCGCTTTTAAAAGTGTCAATATTCATTTTGATACGAACCGTACCGGGCGACGTGTTAATAAGGAAACGAATGAATTACGCACGTTTTCTCAACAATAATTATTATCTAGTTCGTTTGAATACGTTTTGAAATCGAATTATTTGAAAATTATCGAACACCGATAGAGTTTAGAATATTGTCGTCCATACGCATTTAATTAACAGATATCCGTTTGTTTTTAATTTCATCGCTTATTATAATCGACACGCGGTTGCGCATTATATCGTATTATAAGTATTTTTTTTTTTTATAATAATAATAAACCGTTTGTAAAATCGTCATTTACGACGTGTCGGTCAAATTTTAATCGATTCTAGTAGAAATATTCGTGTAAATAACAGAGATTGAAATGTCCGCGCGTGCGCGTACAGTGCAATATCCGTAGTGTATAATAGTTTCACTGCGTTCGCGTATTCAGATTTATAATGTGTTTCATAATCGTTTTATTGCGAACCCGATAGAAATCGACCGAATCCAAATAAAATAAGCACGTTAAGCGCACGATTCAAAACTAGAAATCCGATTACGTCCGAATACCATCCAAAACAAATGAACGATGTAGTCAAAGCAACGGGCACTTTAGAATTTCTTAATACACATTTTCGTATACGGACGAAAACGCGTTGCGGTTCGCACAGTTTTACGTCTCGATCAAACGCATGTGTATTTTATAGGGTTGACAATAGAATATTACTTAAACTACTGGCATATGGTTTTTTTCGTTTCGCCTTATGGCACATATTTAACCAATTTCGATTAGACGAGAAAAAACCCCTTCCCGTACAGTTAATGATATTTTCAAAGTCTCGCACACGTTGTTCTTGTTTGTTATACCATCTGTTGTCCATAAACTACTCCAACGATTTTTGTCCAAACAAAAACTAATGCGTTTCTAGAAGTTTGTGACGTGTCATTAGTTACAGATAGGTACAGGTTTCCAAATCGAATTATGTGCAAGTAACGCGCGCCGGGACACTGTCGAACGAGTCCCTTCGGAGCTTTTGCGCGTTAACAACGTGAGTGAATAACAAAACTCTTGTTTGAAAATTCGTTGCCCGGTTATATTTCTGGTCGATTTATATTGCCTTCTTCCTTTAAACCATTTCCTTTTCTTTTTTACACTCAATTTTATTATGAATTTTTTTTTAAACCCTCGAACCTTGACTGTATTTTTATTCAGTAGTAAATCGTGTATTGTAATTTTTTCTGGCTGTAAATAATCGTGTTCCTATGTTGAATTCTATACTCGTAGACGTATAGAATGCCGTGGTTTCTTGATGGACCTGGACAACGGAACGCATTTAATCCAATTATTCAGATTGAAATACATAATTAGTAGATGCTTGCAAAGCTATTCGAAAACCAGTTCTAAACGCTTATCGGTTTTAACGGATGCGACGTATCTACAGATTTTAATACGCGATTTGAAAATAAAAATTACGAGTATTAAAATAATTTTGTTACACAACAGAAAATAATCAATAGTGTGGACGAAACAAACCAGAGTCACGTTGAAAGGCATGTCGTGTTTTAAGTAGGAAAAAAAACACGACAAGTGCACGTCACATTAATACGTAGCGTAACGAATAAAGAAAGTGTCCTGGATGAACAGTCTGACAGCCGAGGACAGATTTAAACTTTCTTCTTCTAATATTACCCTCCAAAAAAGAAAAATACATCTCACTGCGTCCACGGGTAGTTGCTTTTATACAATTTTCAGTGTCGATATTACGAGGACGTGTTTGGAATTGTTGTCGAAAACGCTATGGAGACGTTTTGTACGTGTCGTCTAAAGACGTCGCGTATTGCAGGAGATTGTGTAGTCCCGTCCAACGATATTCGTTAAACTTCGATATTATTACTTGCGACTGAATTCACGTTTTCCATTTATATAACTGTACGTGAGTAAATCTCGCGCATACTTGTAAGTATACGCAGAACATCTTAAAATTACGATTCCTATTATTATTTTCTTTTTTAAAAAAATTCAATTCAATTTAATTTATAACTTACACTTTATTGAAATTACTCTTCCACGCGCAGTTGTCAGCGTTTTCGCGTTTAGTCGAATTTCGTTTACGTTTTTAACGATTGGTTTTTTTTTTTGATTTTTTGTCGCATTGCATGGCGCACAAAACACATTGTCGTGCCAGTATTTATTAAAAAATGAATAATTTTCAATGGCGAAATTACGAAGAAAGTGGGCCCAGGATTGACTTTTGTGAAGAGACTCCATAGTAATTGTTAAAAAAAAAAAAATATGCCGCCTCGGGGGAAAATAATCGTATAGTATTTATAAAATCAATTGCGGTGCAATAAAATCATCGTTTTCTCAATTTACGCGTTTAGTATTTAAAAGTAAAATTTATGTTTCAAAACCAGATGATTTCATTACCATATATACTTTTTTTTTTTTTTATCGAAAATTCCTATATGGCCGTGTTACCACCGTTAACTGTGTTTAATGAAAATACAATAAATTTCGTCTCGCGAAACTTTTTTTTTTCTCGGCGCACGACATGGATCTTTTCGGGTGCTAATCATTACGTTTTGGCACTCGAGGCAGACTACACACTCCAATAGTCATAATTTTTTTTAACGTTTCTCGATTGACGACGGTCTGCTTAATACTGTGTCAACATTGTGATATTTTCATAAAAACGGAAAAAAAAATATTACAATATTACTGACTACTTTTTTTTTTTTTGTTTTATCGTTTTCGTATGATAAATACCTGGGAACACTGAAGTGACGAAATGTTTATTTCTGCCTCTCAGCCCGTAGGTGTTTAACATGTTGTCGTTTTGATAATGAACCGCGGCTGCTTCGGGTTTGATGTCCTCCCAGTAACGTTGGTTCTTCGTCGAATCCAAAATAGCGGTGACCGTGGCCAAAGACCAGGCCATTAGCAACACTGCGTTCCAATACATCAAGAACCGTCCTCTGTGTGTACACAATTTAATACGAAATTATTGAAAATTATCAAAAAATTTAAAATTTTGTGTGTCGTATACTACAATATCACTAATTTTTTACACCCGCGGTATATCAATAATAATAATAATAATAATAATAATAATAATAATAATAATAATAATAATAATAATAATAATAATAATGATGATGATGATGATGATGATAAAAAAAATTAAACATTTCAATTTGGAGATTATCGCGGCGACCGCGCCACATACGAAATCCGTACGTCATCGATTAGATTTCACACTAATATACGGGAATAGAATATAAACAATAATGTTTCAAGTTATTTCTTACATTTTTCGCGTCCTAAAATTAGTGTCGGATTGTATAAAAATTCTTTCCCCCCCTCCCCCCAATGACTTTTAAATATATTTTTTTATTATTATTATTATTATATTTTCCGTTTGTTCAGGCAAAGTTTTTAGAATAAAATAAACCATAATATACAACGCTGCAATAATACGAGAAAAGAGCACGATTCAAATAGCCCCATCCCCCTTTTAAATCTGCCACTGCGTCTTGTGATTCTGATGGGATTGCACTCTCTGTGACATAAAGAGTAAATGCGATCATACTACAGTTGTTATTTGTCGGCGTAAAATATAGTTTTTTTTTTTTTTTTTTTTAACGGCACAACGAATATTTTAAAATTCAACGGACGACAGACAGTGACGACGGAATATAATATTTATACGCTCGCGCGTAGATGATGAACAAAAAAAAGAAAACCGTTTAAAAACCGCGTTTTTTTTCCACGTTTGACCGTCGTCGCTTCAAAGGATTTCAAGTTTCGTTTGTAAATGAGAGAATTCGTACTCTCTCTCTCTCTGTCTTCGCTCGTATAAAGCGCGACGACAATTTGAACGTAACGATTTCGTCGCGCGAAACAAAAAAATAAACGATAAAACGAAAGTGGCGGTTGTTCATAAACGACGGTTCGTCGAGTTTTTTTTCGCTCTCTCTCTCTTTCCTCGCAGTGTATTATTTCCGCCGCAGGTCTTTTTTTCCAAAAATAATTGATGTTTTATTCAATATGACGCTGTTGGGACGCGTGCGATCAAAGCCGCATTAGCCGAGTTTAAAGTTTAGCGGGAAAAAAAACCGCAAGTTATTATTACGGTCGTCGTCAATCGCGTAACGCGTGTTACTACGCGAAATTTCGCGAGGAGTTTAATCGTCGCGTGGGTTTTGTTTTTTACGAATAAAAAAAGGAGACGAAAGAGAGAAAAAAGGATCTCGTCAAACTGGAAAGTTATAAAATAGTTGCTTAGTGTCGGTTTTCGGCGGCGAGCGCGCGTTTTTTACAGTAATTTATTACGAAAATCGTGTGTGGGGACGTTTACATTGCGCAAAACGAATGTTTCGACGATTGAAAATGAAAAAAAAAACGACCGTTTCCGGATGGTAAATCGCGAGAATTTCCATTTTCGAAACCGGCATTTCGTAGTTCGATTCAATTTGATTTTCGTTCGACGGTGGTTCCTCCCAGTCAGCGTATGCCTACGCGAAAAGCAAAATGAGCCATTAACGCGCGCGTTATCTTTAACCTTTGCGCGATTAATTATTATTAATGCGTTAATAGGATTATCGCGAAACGAGACTAGCGGAATACTTGCGCTGGCCGATGATAAAATGCGCAGGAAACGAACACTGTAAAACATTGCTAGCGCGAATTCGAACGTAACGTTTTATATTCGATAACGAATAAAATAATCGCTCCGCTGCAGTAGTTATATTTCATGTTATGGCGGCGAAAAGTCCACCTATTTTTTTTTTTCTTTTCAAAACCTTCACGCGAATGTACGCGTATATAACGTCTATATACGAAATGGCATATTAAAACACATTTCTCCTTATAACACGTTTCTCGTATTTAATTGTGTATTTTATTATATCGCGAGAGAATATGTTTTGGTTTTTTTTTTTTTTTTACCACTTTTTCATTTCCCTACGTGTGTCGTGTAAAACGAAAGGCGAAGGAACGAGTACTTTTAAAGTAATTCTATACACTGGGCACGTGCGCGGAGTGTCAATCATCACGATTGTTTTAAAATATTATTCTCGAAAATTATCGAATCACAAAACGTTTATTAAAAAAATAAAAAAAAAAAATAATCGTTTTAAAATTATAATAATAATTTCGCGATTTTTACACTTTAGGTGACATTTTGGAAAATTTCGTCTTCATGTTTCGCGGACAAAAGCGACGGGAATGACATATTTTCAAAGGAAACTATAAAAAAAACTCCGTTATTCTCTCATGTCGCTCCGAATTCGTACGCGCATCCGATTAATAATAATTTATACAGATTTAAAATTTACAATAATTATAAAAATACAACGCTAGGGAAATTGCAATATATATCAAATACATATTATGTAATTTTTTACTTTTTAATTTTTTTTCCACTCATGACCTTTATAATTCGTTTAAAAATGGATTTAATATATATATATTTTTTTTTTTGGTAAAATTCAAATTAAGCGTAAAATTATTTAATTCGTATTTTATTGTATTATAATATTGTAACACGCCGTTCGTTATTTCCTTTACAAAAAAATAAAAAAATAAAAATTTTCTTGACAATAAAAAATTATGCGAACGAATTATGCGCATCAGGTACGACAAAATCCTGTACAGGGTACACGAAAAATTCGTAATAAAAATCGAAACATTTATTCGGATATCGTATTTTCCACACGTTCTTGTTACTCGACAAAAGTATTTCTCGCGATTTCCTATTTGTAAAATAAAGGACGTTTTATCGATGACCAATTGATGTAAAAATAAAATAATAATAATATACGTTACGTTTTCGTTATCGTTGACGTCTTAAAAAAAAAGAAAATTTAAATAAAACTTGGCTAAAAATAGTCGGGCTGCTCTCGTTCAAACAAAATGGTGCGTTTTAAATGTAAACGCATTAAACGACCCACGACCATATGTCCCATTTAAAACTTTTACAAAAATCTAACAAACGTTTCACTCGAAATATCTTTCATAATTCTATGGCACGTATAGAGAAGAAAAAGAAATCAGTTAATTTTCGGCACACAAGAATCTGTCACCCAAAATAATATACGCAGTATACGGTTACGGATAATATATATATATAAAAAAAAATGTATTTCTATTCGAGACGGATGAAAACTTTATCCGAGACGACATCGACGGAATTTTCGTCGTCAATAGCTTACAGTAGTTATTATAATTTTTAAAAGCATTTCATTATTTATTTATTTTTTTGATATAATGTAAAAAGTATTTATATACAAAAAAACAAAAAAAAAATCTGCATCGATTTCATACGAGTCGATTGAAATTTCTCGTCCACTTCGAGAATCTCGTTCGCTTAAAAAAAAAAAAAAAAAGAATATTAAAAAGATATGCGCGCGTATAAATTACGCGAAATTTTATTATGATATTAATTGATTTCCTTTTTCAGACGTTGAAATATTTCTACGTAGATCGGTAAATATTAGTTAAAATGTAAAAAAAGCAAAAAAAAAAAAAAATATTACGATAAACGAAAAGATCTGTTTCTCGGATACCTGCAGCGTAATCGAAAATGGATAATTTCATACGGTACGGGATTGTATTCGTACACTCGTTCGACGATATTGTAAGATATGTCGCGAACAAGCGTGCGTTATAAGAGTTGAAAAATAGGAAATTTAAAAAAATTATCATACGACATGATCAACCGAATGGCGTTTTCTAACGGCGAGACATGTGCAAGCATTAAGTCGACGTCGTTTTGGGGAGTTATCCAGTGCTGTTCGATTCCAGGTTTTCAGAACGTAGTTTAATGAGACAACGACGGCGTTACTTTTGCCTCGTCCACCGCGAGCGCGTGTTTATACAAAATAATCCGAAATTCGCAATTAGCGGCGGGTTTATTCTCGCGAGACGCTCCTCCGTATTATCCGCAGATACATTTCTATATATTTTATTTCTTTCGAAACAATAAAATAAAAACGAAAAAATCAGTTTCCGGGATTTCGTGAAACGGTCGTGTTTCGGGAAAAACGATCGTTTCGCGTATTGTTTCACGCGAATGACGCGTTGTCTCGGCGAAAACGTGTATGTAGTTAATTTTCTACGCTCATCGCGGTAACAAAACGCTCTCCTCCAAGCATCTTTCTTTTTGATACACGCGGCGGTCTCGGCGTTTTCCTCTTTCCTTCTCTTCTGTTCCATATTATTATTATTATACTCGCGCTTGGCGCAATAATATAATCGTTTTAACGAGGTCAAGTATAAAATAACGAAATTTCACCGTATACAACGTACACATTAATTAATAATTATATATACGACGTCTACGTATTACTGGCGGCAGCTCGCAAGCGCTGTTGCAAAACCAATTAAAAGCGTAATATGTAAGTTTTACTAAAACACGCCGAACGTTCTTATTATTATTATTATTATTGTTTTTTACGTCTGTAAAGTTTTTTTTTCGCGCGTATAAAAACGGTTTCGTGCACGGATGCTGGTCACCACTTTGTCTGACACGTGTTTTTCTCGAAAGAAAAAAAATAATAACCGGTAAAATTATCGAAACACGTACGCACGCGTTTAAATTCTTTTTTTATTACGCAGGCCGAGCTCGGACGAATGTATTCAAAGCAAACTTCAAAAATCGTTAGTCGCGTTGTTCTTTTTTTTTTTTTTGCAAGCGTTTCGACCGTTCGTATTTTCGAAAAACAATCGAACGATCGTTTTGATGATTCCAACGCGCAATATGGCGCGGATTCACCACACTCGAATCGACAGCCACAGCACGTCCGGAGAGCACTCGCGGCTATCACCGCTCTTCACTCACCCACCACCCCGGATACTTTTTGAACTCTCAGCTAGAAGCGAAGAATTTATATTGGTTTTATAACAATACGAAACGTTTTCGCCTACGGATTGCGTGATGATGATCGCCACACGTTTAATCGTATCCCCCCACAATCGGGTTGCACAGAAACCCCAAGTAAACCGCGGCGTTTATACGAGACACTTCTTCGATCCGCGTCCGTCCGTAACGATCATGCGTCGTATTTTTATAATCTCAAAACGGTTTTGCGGCAAAAGAATCTGATTCGTCTTGAACACGCGGATATTTCGTTACGATCCAGAGGAATTATGAATAGCCGGTGAAATTACGCGCGGTTAAATGAAGGCGAACTGAAATCATACGGCGAACAGTTAACGTGTTTTTAGAAACCTCCTTAAACACCGCCGCGCAATTGCTCACAGTTATTCGGATGCGTTTCCGCTCGTCGTTTGAATTTACGAATTTATTTCAATCGCATTAAACTATACGCAGAGTACGTTTAAATGAGAGAGAGAGAGAGAGAGTGAGAGAGAAAAATTAAACCGCTTCGTACTCTATTTTATATAATACCCGTTTTAATCGAATTAAGTGAAATTTAATTTTGAAACATATTCCACTTCGTGGAAACGCGTTAATGGCATTCTTCCAGAGGGTATAAATTCAACCGCGTTCAAGACGCGTAATAATATAAGTAATAACACGTGTTGTTTCAGCAAATCCGAATTCCTCGCGTAGTTGTTAACCGAAACGAAATCGTATTGCCGCGGCGCTATTATTATTATTATAAAGTTTTTTTTTTTTTTTAAAAAAAAAAAGAAGAATATATTGTCTCAGCCGCCCACGGGGATATTATTTGAATATATAAAATACGAAATACTTTTGTACGTTTTTCAGCATTTCACGTTGGCGGCCGTATGACGACGACGCGCGCTCAATAATACGTATAAAATCTCGTCTCAAATGCCAGTCGGTTACATGTTTTAGCGAAATAATAAACGGAAAAACGCGTAACGCACTGGATTTGTGTAGGACGAAATTCGTGTATTTAACTACGAGAAAAACGTTATATTTTGTCATCGCACAAAAAATAGTTATTTTCGTATCGAAAAACCTCAATGTACACGGAGCCAACACAGACCCTGTGTGGAAAAACGATTGTGTTAAAGTGCGTTTATTGGACGCAGTAAAAGTTTGAAATTGTTGCGAAAATCGTGTGATTTTTTTTTTTTTGTTTCATCTCACTATACACTATGCACTGCTGACTTTTGCGTACGACCTTTAAACAAATATTGTCAAAGGCCTTCGTCGAATAATTAAAGAAAAGCCTACAAATATAAATAAAACTATAATATATATTACAATACAATATTATGTAGAAAACATTAATAGCTTATATTTTTTTTCGTGTTGTAAAGAAATCGCTCGCGATTCAGCGAAACGCGATCAAAGTTAAGCGTTAAGGGCTTCTTAATTTTCCTTTGTCCTTGTCCCTAAAGAGTCCAGTTTCATTAGCGCGAATGCAGCGTATGTATAGCGTAAAAATTCGATTAAAAAAAAAAAAAATCGTACGCGTTTTTTTGTTTTTTGTTTTTTTTTTGTACGAGTAAAAATTAAAACGAGGAAGAAATCGAGGAAAACGGCGAAAAAATTATGCGATATCGCTTCCCGGTGTCGTTGCTGGACATTTACCGTAATAAATCTCTGAACACACGTGCGTTACACACGTGTACTCAGGTTTTTTTTTTTTTGCGACATATTTCCAAAAAATAATACCCACTCCGCCCGCGAAGAATATATTAAAAATATAATAGTTTTGCATTTTAATGCGACGGGAGATACGACGTAAAAAAAAAAAAAACGAAAAAAAAAATGCAAATTAATTCGACGTAGAAAACAAAAAAAAACGACTCGTTTCCCTTTTGTTCATTTTTTTTTTCTCCGTGGTCGACCGCAAACGATTTTCGTGAACGACACGTGACGCATTCGTGAAATCGAGCGGAGACGAAAACGTTGAAAAAGGCTTAACCGCGCGTTCGGTCTAATACTCGTACGTCATCGCGCGCGCGTACCGGTACGCGCGCGGCGATTAATCGGTGGAGGGAAAATAAAATATAAAATAAAAACGTTTCGGCGTTCACTGATGTGAATGTACACGGTGGAATAAATAATAATAAAATGCATTAGAGAAAAACGATATTTATGTCGGCGGCAGTCATCACGTGTACTCCTCTCAACCCATCGTCGTACGCGCCAGACCGACGCGCGGGGGCTTTTGATAGCTAATCGCGTGTACGTAATATACACGTTATACCACAGAGATGACTGAAACGTTTTCGATAAAAGTTTTCACTTACTCGTCACCAGATTCTTTTTTCCGCCTCAAAAGCCCCGGGGGGATAACCGTTTAAAATGGATACGGAGCGTATTACACGCACACGAATTGACACGTCACGCAGCCGTGTGAGTACGGTTTCGGCAAACTATTACCGCCCGTGCTTACGGTAAATGTTGATTCAGTAAAAATTCTTGTTTGCCTTCGCCGCCGCGGCCATAACCGCACGGTTTGCGAAATGATTTCTCCAAAAAAAAAAAATAAATAAATATCGAAACGATTTTTCCCCGGACGCGTTTACGAAATAATAATATACAGAACCGTGTCGGGCTTTGCAGGGAACCGACTAAGTCGGGCGCACAGAGTTCGGTGACTCTTTTGGAAAGTCGAAGAGAAATGCGAATGAAAACGTAAATACATTAAATTAACATGTAAATGATGACGTGATTACGCCGTTTCCAGAATTGATCTTATGAGAATGATGGGCTCCGGTTTTCCATTTTTCCATATTTTTTTTTTTTTGCTTTGGCCCCCGCGTTTTTTGTTCCTTAAAGCGTTAACAGCCATATCAGTGCGTGTAGACTGTCCGTTTTAGAGATAGAGCGGGGAGTAGGGACTATTTGCGAAAATTTGCCATCGATCGTTCGAGAACAACCCGTGGGAAGAAATTTAAACGATTTTCGAACGAATAGCAAAATCATGCGTTGCTGTTTCTCAAACGTTATATCTCAACTGGCCACCGTCCGAACATCAAATTCAGTAAATGCGCGGCACGCGGATTAGCGAAAACGAAAAACAATCGGAATCCGAGTGTTTTAACCAAATGTATCCGTTAAAGAATAATAATAATAATAATAATAATAATAATCGTAGAGATGTGAATTCGTATAAATATATTACGATTTGGGTAAAGACGGAGAACTGTGCGCGATTGTTTCACATGTTTCTCGACTGTATCTCGAAGTGGAAAAACTAGGAGCAGGATCGGTTTGGAAAGTGCGAGCGTTGCACATAGACGAACGTATGTATGAAGGGATCGGTGCCGTATTTAAGGGCGGAAGGTGCGAGGGGATCGTATATATATATAACAATTTTAATGTTAATGCAAAATCAGTACGTCTGTTAATTTAGTATCGCGATCGCAACTTGTAATCGTCAAAAGACATTTCTCGGTGGTTCTCGGTTTATGATTGTAATACGCGCATGTTATCATCACAGTTTCGCTCGTTTACACATCATTAACGGCGGACGCGATACCGTTTTTTTTTTGTTCTAATATTGCTAGAAATAGATTTTTTTTTTTTAATTTCAAAACGTCGAAATCTCCCGTAAAAAGAAGAAAAAAATTCGGTGACAGAGAGCGGAGTATTCACGCCGCGAATTCCGTGCCGCGGAAAAAACGAATCCGTCGCGAAATCCGAGTCCAACGGTAATTGTTATGTGCTGTACACGCGTACTGTTTTCTGTGTAAAAGAAAAGTCGCTTGTACCAGACAAGGACATATTGACGTGTAATTTTATTACGCCGTCGAGTAATTTTATTCGTATTTTTACGTCTCTTTTCTTTTTTTCTCATCTTCATCTTGTCGCGCGGCTCAGTGTTAACAAAGACAACGAGATTTCCGTCCTCCCCCCCCCGGTCCGTTCGTAATTTATTTAGCCGCGCGGTAATTATTATTTGCGTTGCAATACAGTCGAGTGGCCTCATCGCGACGATACTCTTTTTCTTCTTCTTCTTCGCCGCGTCTCCTCTTGAAAATCACACCGGTCCATATTATATAATACGCACAACGCGGGCAGATCGAGTGTTGAATTTCAAACGATCATTAGAAAACGGACGTTTCCGCACGCCGCGTTCTCTCCGGCCCGCCCGTCCGCAATAATAACGCCGAGTATTTTTCTTTTTCTTTTTTCTTTTTTTTGTTGCCAGTTTTCGCGCCTTTATTACGCCACTTTCAACGCGGCGAAATACGCGTGCGCGGTAAAAAAGAGAGAGAGAGAAAAACGCGCGTTCAAACATTTCTACTGAATATCAAATAATAGAAATGGACCGTCGTCTCGCATAACAATTTGTCCGCGCTATCGCGTTACGTTTTTTTTTTTAATATCGACGGGCATACCTAAACCTATACAAAAACAACAAAGTGCCGGTGGTAAACACAGAACAGTCGTACGTTTGAAGACGAGCAATCAAAATTGAAAGAAAAAAAAAATTAATACTCCGTCCGAAATTCCGTCGGTCAAGTGTTAGATTTCAATAATATTATGTTCGAAACAATCGACGATTTTTTTTTAATTTCTACTTATTCAAAATACCGTTGGAAAAATAAACTATTATTTTTCTTTTTTTTTTTACAATGTTTTCGAACGACTTTTTTTTTTTTTAAATTAGTTTTTAGTTTAAAACCATTATAACTACAACAATTAATGTGTATTATATATATATATATACATATTATATTTATTATGTATATATATATATATATATATGTATACATAATAAAAAATATTTACAATTGTTAAAAAAAAAAAACACTGTTTACAAATGATTTACTGAAATGTACACGGAACAGAATACGATATATTATATAAAAACGGTAAATATATTTCATATATATTTTTTTTATATAATACCGATAAAACGATTATTATAAGCCCATCGTAGTAGCTAAGATTTGAAATCAGTTCTGACGACTGAACTCAAGATGGATTTAATGAGTAAGTGGTTATTATATTGGAGACGATAACGTAGACGATTTTAATAGGAAAAATATTTATTTTTTTCAGACGAACGACTTTAACATCGAGTAAAATCGACATTTCACGATCAATCCACGAGCTCAATCCCGTTTAATTTTTTCTCGCCTAAGTATTTGTCACCAAAATTATTTAAAAAAAAGGGGTGTACCATAAAAAAATTAAAAACCAAAAACGTATTTTGTGCACAGAAATTACATAATTTATCGATAAAATTAATTATACGTACGCATGAAATATTTTACGTGTAAAATATTTTTCGACAAAACGAACGTCGATAAAACCATTATAAATTGCAAGGGAAAATTGGGGGAAAAAATGTTCTAAAAATTAAAAAAACCAAATACTCATAAAAATATCGAAATTCGATTGTACTTCGATGTACAAATATGATACGAATTATGCTTAATAAAATGATGCATGTTAGGTTAGGTTGCATGTTAGCCTAACCTAACCTAACTGCAATAATCGGTAAAAGAATAAAACGAAACGTTTACTACAAATTCACCACCTTCGCTATATACGTTTTTCCGGGGCAATCGATATGGAACGAAAACTTTTTGTTTTCGGCTCTTAAACATTTTGCGATATTGAGTCGAAAACGGTATTTCATGTAAACACACCACCGCTCTGGAGGTGTTTTATTTTTCGTTTATTAATATAACCGTATACGCCAATCTAGTTGATGAGTAGAAAGTTACTAGTTATAACGTTTAACTCTCTCGGTTTTATTATTGATCTGATTTCAAGTTAAAAAATTATTTCACGCCGCATTGACGCGGTTAACCGGGAGGGTTCGCATTTTTTTCTTCTATTCCAATCGATTATTTTGATTTCGAATTTGTCCAAATATTCATTCCGGACGTACCTGGAACGAGAGCGGAGATTCGGATTCCACATATATGTATAAATGTATTCGTATAAATAATTGACGGCCGACTTTTTCGTCGAAAATAAAAAAAAGAAGATTTGAGGCGATAGTATTTTGTTAATTTTTGAACTCGGTTTAAAAAATCGATTAGCTCGATTTTAGCGGATTAAGAAATAAAAACGTTTTTCCCGCAGCCTTTTTTTTGTTTTTATACGCACGTATATTTCAATAGTTTCGGTATAAATAATTAACTGGGCAAGTCGATATAAAAAAGAATTCAATGTATATATATATGTATATATATTTTTTTTTTTTGCGAAAACGGACGATTAGAATTATAAGGAGAATTAATGGAATTATATATTCTCTTTTATTTATTTAATTTTTGCATGCGTTTACCGTATATAAACGTGAGAAAAAAAACCTCTCCCGTCCGAATCCAACTCAACGTATGTCAAGTGCCTACGGTCGATTGAACTTTATAAACGTACGGAAAAAAAACGATAATTGATTTACCGCTCTTCACTCTTTACTTTTAACTGTGTATACGTCCAGTGAGCCGTATTATACGTGAAATATCGATTAAAACGTTAAATACACCGCGTAATGTTTTAAACGGATGAAAATATGTAAAAACAGTAGCGGGTATGCGGTTAATTAGAAATTGAATTCAATGGCCGTGCGTGCGCTCAAATGCTCGCGGGCCCTTTAAGGAAACGCAACGGCGGCAATTAAGTGAAAACGCGTATAATTAATTCGCGTACAGACAATACTTTTGGCCTTTTATTACGTATATTGAATGCGCGTCCAACGGTCATGAATTATAGGGAGTCCGAATGACGTTGAAACACCATAATTACGATATAGTAACGTTCAATAATGTCTACTCGTTATAATTTCATCAGTATAAGACGCCGCGCTGTACAGTGCCGTAGAGGTACACACACGCGATACTCATTTTAATACGTGCTTTATGATTTTTTTTTTTTTTTTTTTGTCAGGAAAAGTAATGTAACTAAGTGATCTTTGAATATTAACGCGTACGGTTTCAAACCGTTTTTTTTTTCTATTATTATTATCAAAATATTATTTTCACGTCGTTAATAGTTGCTATAATTCTGACGGTTTATTGTTTTAAAGTAATCGTTGCGAATGGAAACGTGCGCACGTCTCCGCAACAACAATTAATGATCGTGTACGCATCGGCGGGAGCGGATAGTTCTCGATCAAATAGTCAGATCAGGGCTCGCTTTAAACGTGGTAAATCTAGACGTTTATCTACAAATCTTTTTGTGCAATAAAAGAACTCGTGTGTAAATTGTATCGATTTGTATGAAATTGCGCGTGAAAGCAAATTTGAAAACAGTATTTGTTTTAATGGCGATACAGAAAAGCATTTTAAGTACCGTCGGCTCTAAACACAGTCGTCGAAAAGAAAAAAAAACCCCCCGAGACGTTACACAAATTACCGATTGTTTATACTGTGTAAAATGATCGATTAAAAAATCGACCAAAACGTACTTTTCCGATTAACACTGTGGTTTAAGCATACACATATATATATTTTTTTTTCTCAATGTTTTTTACGAGTATTTGTAAACGGAGGATTTAGCTGAAAATGAGATATTTTGAAGTACTATTCATCAATGTTATTGGGGATGCTTCAAGGAAAATCTACCGGGAAGCTGTAATATAAAAGAGCCGGTCCGCCGCTAAACGCGCAGAAACGTCGCGGATTATTCGGTTATATTTAAAAATTCGCTTGTAATTAACATTTATATAAATATTATTATTGTGCTAAGACGGCGGAGTGTGTTCGCGATTGTCGAAAAACGTTTTTATTTCGATTTTAAATACTTTTTTATATTATTGTAAATAAATTATACGATTCGATTTAATTAAAAAAAAAAAAATCACCCGTATTGTGAGATAAAATGAAAATCAGGTTAGATAACACGTATATAACTACTCGTAAAGTACGTCAGTTATTTAAATAAATTATCGATCGAAAGAAAAGAAAACAAACGTAATACAAGAACAAGATACATACACAAGGTATATATTCACAGGGTAATACGTATAAAAGAAAATTTCAATTTTATAAGTAAAGATCAAAATATTTTTCGTCATAAGCGCCTTTTTCAACGCGATTTTTATTTCTTGTGATGAAATTTAAAAAAAAAACTCCCCCAAAGGATAAAGTCGATCGAAAAAATACGAGCAAAAAATTATATGCGGTTTATATATCAATTCACGTACGGCGAGTAAGAAATGTTATTGCGGTATAAAAACACTGTTTGCACACAAAATTGATGAAGTTTCCAGAGGGGAAAAAAAAGTCTCGGTGGATTTTCTTTTATTATTAGGTATTTTTTTTCGTTTTTTTTTTGTTATAGTCGATGATAAAAGACGACACGCCGGACTATATTTTATTATGTCCACAATTCGTTCTGAACAGAGACTATTATCGTATATACACTGTAAAGCGAATAGTAATTTTTATATATGTTTTTCGTCGAATCGAAAGGTTTGATTACTACAAATTTCTAGGGATTAAGCTGGTTAGGTTCACACTCGCCGGTCAAAACGTGCATTACGACCGATTCGTCAAAACCGAACTCGTTATATGAACGTGCCGTACACTTGTTTCGACAGGACTGAATTATGATAATCGATCTTCGGTCAAGTAGAAACTATTTCTACTTGTGATCATTAATAATCATGCAAGGTCGTAGCTAGTTGGACAGTTCAGACCCCCCCCCCCAGTCATTTTGTCTTAAAATAAAATTTAATCGTTTTGTATTATTGTTTTATTTCATATTTATACTCTCAGCCCTCAAAATTGTTTGCTGGTTTCAGCCTTTGAAGGGTATACGCTACGTGATGCCAATATAAAATACGATGACTAATTCATCAATAGGGTTTTTCATTGAACCGTATACGAACGATTTGTTCAGTGAACTGTATTTTTCGTCAGGTTTTCGTACGGATTTTCGATAAATAAAAAGAGCGATTCGATCGGCGAAAACAGAGAAAAACGAAATTTGTATAAAATTCGCGAATACTTCGTTTCGGGTTTAATTTTCCGTGGGATTCGTGAATATTTTTAAGTAAACCGAGCTGTAAGGAGCTCCGCGCGGTACACGCTAATTAGTGTTTATTTGAGTATTGTAAATAGTAAATTACAATCGAATTATACGGGCGGTTAATATTTTTGTACACAATTCGTAAACGTTTGCAATTGAAAATAACAGTGCTTTGAACACTGTGAACGGAAAACTTTATTAATTTTATCGTTCGCGTAAAATATAGCGTGCGATACGTACAAACGAATCCCCTCGTCCTATTCACATTACAATTCACGTTACGTAACCTAATACTATGATTACAGTATATTTAAATATTTTATAAATTAGTTTATATTGAAAGTTACAACAGTGCAGGTTAGTACACACACAAGGTCGCGTATAGAGGGTTTATAATCTGGACATCGAGAAGCGTACGGATTCTAAACGTTTAATACAATTCCAAAAATAAACATTTCGAATGTTTTTTTTAAAATATCATTTGAGTATGGCGCGTATAGACATTTGTTTTAACGTTGATAATCTCATACACGGTAGACTTGTTAAAAATAATTTCCCGCGCGAAATGCGTAAAAATTACGCATTAACGTAAATAAACGTATAATAAATATTATACGATCGGACGCGATACAACGGCACGCGCGTTTTAATATAATTATATCACGCTGTGGTGGTGATAGGCCGGTTTTCGAATCGACGGAACGCAAATCCAATTCGCGGTCTGTACTCAGATCCGTATACAGATACAAATTCGTATTATAATCAATTCGGAAGAAGAAAAGGGAAACTACTCCGAATAACGCGTTCGAATTTACACGACATCCGCCGCCGATATGTTATATTATAGAAGAATTCGCAATAGACTCGAAGGAATACGAAATCGAAACGTAGTTTTCGCGGACACGGATAAGTGTTTACGGATGTGTATAATGGTTGTTGAACAAAAAGCGTATCGTTTTAACCAGTGTGTTGTCAATGCGGATTAGCGAGATAATGAATTGACCATTTCTCTTTACCGAAGTTAAGTATATTGCGTTAAATTGCGCTAGACGACGAACGGAATTTTGGAAAATATTGTGATATTGCGTTAAATACAACAAACTCCCCCACCCCGATCAATAAACGGGCAGGAGTGAATGTAAAATCAATAAATACCAAAGTAAAATCGATATTTGGAAGCGTCGAGAACGAGTCGGACTCTCGCAGGGTAATGCGAAGTTATTTTTTGAGGGTGGAGAGAGAGAGAGAGAGAAAAAAAAACCGATTTCATCGAAAAACGAATATAAATTATTGTTTTTAGACACGAGTGTACGAACGGGGGCGCACATCGTATCAATAGATCATTTGCGAAGTACAGCGAATTGACGTAAGTGTATTAGTCGTGAAATGGATTTATTCTCTTCTTTTTCCTCGCCGGACGAGCGCGTCAGGAATTCACAAATAAACTACGTGCCAGTCGAAACTTACACACGCGTCCGCAGGTTATAAATTATTATTACAAAATAACATCTCCGAGGGAAACCGTACGGGAACGAAGTCGTTTTTACACGTGTTTGTGTACGATCAGTCTTGTTAAAACATCGATTTGTATAAACTCTAGTTCTTATTTTTTCCGTCGAATCAATGTATTTTTTATCCTAAAACGACTACGTCAGACGATAATTTTTCATACGCGAATCAAATTTAATATCACATAAAATTTCGTAATTTCGTTAAAAAAAAAATTTTGTCATCTATTACGTTATGTAATAGCTTAAACGTGGAAAAGATTTATTTTTTTCAAAATTACACACAGATTTATTATCGTTATTATTATTATTTTTTTTTTTTTAACGAAATTTTATGTGATATTAAATTTTTACGCTCAAACAAGCTCGAATTGATATTACTAAAAAAAAAAAAAAGAAACACGTTTTCTACGGAATTAAACGATTTGAATTGCGAACAAAAATTGTGTACGACTTCCGTGTGTATTTACACAACACTTGGTGTAGGAGTAAGACGTTTTTTTTTTCATAAACATAATATTGTTTTTACTGTAATTCGGTATTTATTAATTTTATTGACTAACGGTAAGTCAGTGTATAGAGCCCCGTCCTTCTCCCTAAAAATCGTTCAACCTGTATCTCGTTTAAATAGTAATTTAATTACATATTATTATAAGACACGAGAAATATAATGAAATAACAACGATATTTTTAATATTACTAAATAAACTAATGTAAACGTTTCGATAGACACGTAAACACGTTCGTTAAAATAACAATTCTGTAAACACGGATTCGAAATAAAATTGGTATTAATTAATTAAAACGATTGTATAAAACACCGGGATCAATATCGTTAATATTTGTTGAAACATTTTGCGATAATAAATATTGTGTCATTATTCAATTTCCGTGAATACACGGGTCCAATGGCAAAGAATTGAGATACGAGTTGTCTACAACGTCTTTAAAATAATTCTGTTTACGTTTAGTGTTTGTAACTCGACTCGCCGTTATTATTTTTCGTTCGTCTATTTTCGTTTCATTGAAATCAACGACGTTTCGTTTGCGTTCTTGAAGAGAAATGGCGTCGATAGAAACGTTAGAAACTGAAGTAGGAGTAGAAGTGATATCGGCATTGATCGAAGGTAACGAAGGCCGAAGAGGAGGAGGTGGTTTAAATACAAAAAAAAAAAAAAATTATCATCCAATTTCTGTATTTTTCAAGTCTTATTTTCTCGAACCCACTTAGTTTTTTCTCCGCGGCGGTATTTATAATACGTTTCAAATATTATATTTTACATCGGATATTAAAATACAAGTAAAATTAAAAAAAATTATAGGAAAGAAAATCAATGCGTTATAGTAGTACGAATTCGTAGTATAAAAAATAACAAATGTAGTAATCGCGATGGACATCGAAATCGATTGAATCTGGTGTGCGCGCGACGAAAAACAAAAAAAAAAAAACATTTTCAAGCGGTCCAGAGAGATACGAACACGAATTTAAATCGTTCCGCGTTTATCGCACGTAAGATGGATTAGCTATTTTCATACGTTTGAATAATCGCTCGCAGTTGTCTGTGGAAATTTTGTCCGTATAGTCTTTTAGTAATTATTATTATTATTATTATTATTATTATTATTATGCTTTCCCTCCTGCCAACCATTTTAATCCGGCTCTGACAACGCGATATATTTATCAACAGCAGCGTGTACAAATATATATATATATATACAATAAGCCATAAACGCGTGATATTTATGTTTTCGAACATTTTTCAATACGCTCGGGACATTTTAGAACCGTCGTTCGAATAAGACGTTCGCGCGATATCACGATAATTCAATAGAAACCATATTTGACATTCCACTCGTGGAAGATAATATTTTACTATTGGATACGCTTCTGAACGATGACAATTCGGTTTCATCTTACTCGAATCTATTATCGCATTTCTCCGCTACACTGTCGTACGCATACTAATATTTTGTATTTCTTCACGTTTTAATACGTTTTTCTCAGCTTAACACATTAATATTGTAATCCAATCGATTCCGGCCGATATATACGAACGCACGTATCGTATTTGAATTACAATTCGACGAATAAACTCCTTCTTTTACCGTTATCGAATAACGTTTTAGTGTAATTTATTTAAATTGTTTTTTTTTTTTTTTTTGGCACCAGACGAACATTCGAATTTAACGTACTGCAAACGCATGGTCGTGCGGTAAATTTATAATAATAAACGCGACTTTCAAAAAAAAAAAAAATTTAAACGTATTTTTTCTTTTGCAATATACATAACGCGAAATTAATTGTCAATCGCTCCGATCGTTTTACAGAAAAAAAGAAAACAATTTTACGATTTACATACGAACGAGTGTTCGCTTAATACGTTAAAATTAAAAAAGAAAAAATCTATTTAGAAAATTGAAAATCCGACGGAATTTTCATTTTTATTTTCTTTTGTCCCACCGGCCGAACTTCACTAATTTCGAACGGAAAGTTTCCATTATAAGTCTATTCGAGAGAATGTTTGGTAACAGAACCGTTTCTCAAAACGAAACAATATATATATATATATATATGTGTGTGTGTATGTGTGTGTGTGGTGACGTGCGCGTTTTGACGAAAAATTGAAAACATAAAACATGTTTTTTTTTTACGAGAAAATAAATGATCTTCGCGCGATAGTTTCTTTCAGTTCGAACACACACACTGTTGGGGAAAAAATTTTTCGAAACTCTTTTTCATTTTACCTCTCTTAATAACGTTCCGCAGCACATTTGCGCGCATTCGCTTTATAGGACGCATGAAGACGTATATTATACAGTCAGTATATATGTTTTGTTGAAGACGTACATAGTGACCGAGACAGAAAGGAATAAAAAAAAAAAAAAAAATGACAAAACAATCGTTAAACGAAAAATTGTTGGCGATTAGTGAGAACCAATTTCCTCAAGTATCGCGTACGCAAACGAAATTCGAGAATAAAACGTACTCTGTGAAATACGTCGTGTGTCACACAACCGCGTGTGTGCGACATATTAATATCGTAGTTTATTATTTTCTTTTACTAATTTTATTTCTAGTGTTATAACTATCGCGGAGTTTTCAATAATAATGATAATAATCGTTTATTCGTTAGCGCGCCATGTTGGCCAAAAAAGGGGAAGAAAAAACAAAACGTTTTAAAAACGTATATACCTATACGTTTTTTTATATTATGACGTTTTAAATATTAAATTCGTAACGAGTTTAATGTTTCGTTCGCATTATTATCTACGAAAACGAGAAAATAATATCCGTGAAAAATAAAATCAATTCGTTTTCGCGCTCATTTAACGTATTGACCGAAACGCTTTTATACATGACGTATACGTCGGCGGCCTCCGTATCGTGTGGATGGACGAACTGAAGGGCTCGGGTATTTGAAACGTACTGAAATATTACTGAAAAGAATCAGAAATCAATTGCCATAGCACACAACGAAAGTATAGCGATGATTTAATGCTTAAAAACTGATTATTATATAAAATGACTAACGAGAAATGGCGACGCGGTTAATTTTTCACTTTCTTAAGGCGATAAAAATTAGGAAAAATCTAAAACACGCCAACGTATAACCGTTGAACTCGGAATGTCTGATGCGTAAAACAAAACTCTGCTGTTTTTATTTGTATCCGTTGATAATAATAATTAGCGGATGCGGTGGAGGTTTATGATATTGTGGTCGATGGTGGAAACGCAGTGTAGAAAGCTCATACGACACAGACGTTTTTTAGAAAACGTATTCGCCATTTCCGAATTTCCGGTAAAATCAATGAGAAAAATTAGATAAACACACACACTTACACAAATGTTGTACAGTATTTTTACGTTTACAAAATATCGTAAATTCGTTTTATTAAAATAGGAGTCGAAATATCGTATAAAACTATATAACCTGTCGGTATACCTAAGGACGTTTTGCCTTTGGCGACATTTTTATATTAAATATGCGCGCGCACCGTAGTTATGGGTTAAGTGTTTATGTGGTTAGGTATAATTTTGTAAAAATATGAAATCGTTCATAAACAAAATTTGTCGCGGACGATTTTCCACGAGTTTCTACAAACAGCAAATATCGCGAAAATGTGGTTTTTTTTTTTTCTTAAATCGAAATGACGACGTAATTTTTGTTGTTTTAAATAATACGAATTGAAATTATTCGACGGTTAATCGAACTTTTTAACAGAACATATTGAAATCGTTTATACCGTTCGAGTATAAAGGATTTTTCGTATATATATATATATATATTTATTTACTGAAAAAAGAAAAAAAATCGATATTTCCGACGTTTTGAATACGATCAATCAATTGACTGTTGTTTATAAAAGAAAAAAAAATCAATAGTGAAAATATTGATAAATATTAATAAAAGCGTTCTTTGAACACCGCAAACGATCGAAGAATGACGAGCTGCTAATAGTAGTCACATCGATTACGTCACATATTAAATCATTTACTAAATTAGTCAACAAATGTCAATGAATATAAGTGTTCAATATGATGTTTCCTCGATATTTATACCGCGGTATTGCTTATTCAATTACCCGTTTCCTATTGTTACTATTACTAATATTTGTGGTGGTCCGCTGTGTTTGAAAATCTACAAAATTCAAATTGAACCACTGGTCAAGACAAGCGTCACGTCCAGACGGTACACATTTTTATTTCGATATAAAAATTAAATGACAAAAAAGTGACGTGTAATAAGCGCGACGTTTTCTCGGGATTAACGCATTGAACACAAATTACATGTGTGTTGTACGAAGAGAATTTTACGAGATTTTTTCTTCAATTTTGCACTACAATATCGTCTGGTCTGGACGATAAAATCAATCGCAATAAAACGCGCACACCTATGGTGTACAACTTTTTTTTTTTAGAAAAATCGATTAAAAGATTATATATATATTTAAGTATATATACGCTTATGTCGACCACTCCTCGATGAAAAACTCAATTTTGAACTCATTTCAAAAGACAATGTAAAAGACACTACTTAGATAAATAGAAAAGTTTAATGGTTTTTTTAAAAAAAAAACGATATTTTTTTCATATTGTATTTTCAACTGACGCGTACGACTAGAATCTGCGATGAGTATACGTATTTTGAGGGATCGTTTCATATAATAAACGTTTTGAATTACGGTTATAATAGGGTTCGATCGAAAATATATACGAGTATAAAAGAAAAAATTGTTATTTTCCGCGCGGTTACAGAAATATCGAAAACTAGAAACAGCGGAATAGTCGAAAGCGTTTGAGAATAATGTTCTCGGATTTCTCGAGAAGATTGCGACGTAAAACATATACTTATCCGGATGTATTTTACTTTGTATTTTTTCGACGAAGGACTACTGAGCGAAGACGGGAATAAATAATCGTAATAAAGTTGCGAACAAGCGCGCAATGATTAAAATTGAACTAATGGTGAAAATAAAAGTTTACTACTTTACACCGCATAAGGACTATGCGCGTGGAAATATTCTTATTAACAATTATACGCTCTATTCGAACGAATTTAACGTACGAACGGGATTTTATACATCTCTCTACTCATGTAATAACGTCTGCTCCGGAGCGAAGCCGGACAACTGCGATTCTGGAAAAGTTGATGGAACTCGAAAGGCGTCGTCAAAGTATGAAATACTACGAATACTGTTAATCTGATTTAAATCAATGGAAGTATGTATGCAATTTAGGTTTAATTAAATTGATTTTTTTTTTATTTTTATAATCGTATGGGCACGGAAACGTTTAAAAACCACATCGCTCGTAAATAATATTAAACAATAAATTTTTTTTTTCCCGATAAAAAAACAATATTTTTTCTATACCACTCGTCGTCTATTCATATTATATATGCGATTCGATTCGAGTTTTCTCTCTGTCTCACTTTCGCTATAACGATTTTCTCGATTTTTTTTTAGTTCAGACGCGATTGATTGAGTGACTAATTTTTAACGTTGTTTCGGCGTCGTATTACAATGATTTAATAATAATCGTCTGTTTGTCACCACTTGAAATTGTTACTTATATTACAACGTTTCGAAAACGGTATTTTTACACGACACTCGTTACAACATTTTTATTAAGCGTAATAATGTCAATGATGAATGCGAACAAAATATATATTATTCGCTTTATTCGCATTACTGTATTTTTTTCTATAAAAAAAAAATAATAATAATAATACGTTTTACCTACAACGAGGAATTCGTGTATATAATAATATCATTTTCGTTTAAAACAATCGATTTTCACGTTGTGGAAAAATATAATCCGAAGAAATATTACGCATATATAAATTTCAAAAGTTTACCGAACAGCAGTGTATTCCGCGTCTTTTTCAAAACTTACGAAAATATTTTTTAATATTGTACGTGTAAGTATTCCCTAAGAAAAAAATAAAAAAATAGAGATACAGAGTCAACAGTACAATATTACCATAATGTAAATAATAATTACAATAGTTGAAATTATAACATACTTTTATTATTTTTTGTTATTTTAGAAGCTCCGCGTGTAAAATAAATAAAAGTTTTTTTTAACGATTTATCTTAGTGCGCACGGTAAAAGTTAAAGAAAATCTACGGTCGAGTTCGTGATTTTATATTATTATTATGCACGTAAAGTACAATCGTACAACGTGTAAGAAAAATTAATGTCTAAAGTTTTGTAGTAAAAACCGAAACCCATAAGAACGAGCGAAACGATATTTCAGTCGCGAAAATCAAGAAAATAATTCAAGATCAATGTCGTGATAATTCGTTTTATTATAATAAATGTAGGCGAGAGAATATAAAAATAACGTTTAACACGTCCAAGTTTTCTGGTTTCCGTATAAATGATTATAGAAAAATGAATACTATTTATATTAAATTTATTTAGTCAGTATCAGAGCGGACGGTCTCGAATACCGCACGGTGCACCTAAGCGGTTTTCCAGTGAGTTCGGCGGACGCTGTTTCGTGACTTTCTATGGCAGTCGAATGTAAACAAACGAGACCAATAAAAAGATTTCAAATGGCGGGATAAACGGTTATCTGTGGCGTATAGTGTTTTTATTTCTTCTTCTTCAAATGTTCGTGAAAAATAAAAAAGGCCATGACGACGATGAAATCAAAAAGGACTATATAAGACCTTAACGTATAGGTTTGTAAATAATTCAAATAACGAGAAAAATTCGATGATTCGGAGATTGTATAAGGAAGAAAAAAACGAACCGACTTCGCGATTTAAAAACATAACGATAAGGCGAGAGAAGAGGAAGTAGAAGACTTATTTCAGAATTATTCAGTCAGGCAGCGTTTAAAAGGAACGAAAACGGTGGAATTTTGAAAAAGTATTTATTATTTATCAATAAACGACGTTGTACAAAGTTACTTAGATTCATTCGGATTGTGTAACGGATACGGATGATTTTCGATTGTATTTCCTAAATTGTCCATGTATTAACGATTAGACTTCGAGTAGTAACAAGACCAGCCTGAACTTTTCGTGTCCGCGCGTATTCTGTTTTATAGTGACTGTGCCTAGTGATTATAGCGGTAGGTACACAAAAACTAAGGGTTAGTGGAAAAATTCTAAAAAAACATAATTGATTTCTGCTTGCTGCGATCGGTAGGAAACGAGCATTTTCAGCGTTGTATACGTGTATAAAATTTCGAATGTTCTTAAACGTCAATCGCGTTAAATATTGCGCATTATAAATCGAGTGAACGTGGATTTCGAGCGTTAAGATGCGCAGTTATATTAATGCAATAATATTTTACAAACTTGTACAGTCATTTTCAGACGTCTAAACTCACGGGAACGTATTATCCGCATTAAGCGATGCGACTATCTCGTAGTAAACTTCACGGCCGTTCGAAAGTTTCGTGTCGAAGTCGTAAAGCCAAATTTATAATTTTGTGTGGGTGTTGAATTCGGTGCCATAACTGCAAATACCAAACGGGGGACGTTCTTATAATAATAATAATAAAGTCAGTCGACGAAAAAATATAATCAATGACTTTTTTTTTTTAACGCGTTTTAATAATTATCGGGGGTCGGGGATTTAAAGGAAATGTAAAACTACGAGTACATGTGATCAATGAAATGCGTCTTCATAATTCTTAATAAATGCTTTTAGATGGTTTCCCACCAGGTCCATTCGACGTTGCCGTTAACCGATCGTTTTTTTATTTCGCTTTTTAGCGAGTACCCGTTTTATTAATTATATTACACCCTTTGAACGTCATACACGCGTCGTTCTAACATTTCTGATCTCAGTAAAACCTTGTAAGTCGGGTACACCTATCCTGTTCAAATCCACGTCCTCTCTCCACTCGTATACACCGGTGTTATACGAGTAGGTCCATATATTTTTCTAAGGATTTTCCTCTCGAAAATTGTCAGCACCATTCTTATCACCCTGCGTCGTGGACCGTGTTTCAAATCCGCACATTTCATAATTGGACGTAAGTAGGCAACGTATAGCTTATTATTTTTCTATATTATCGTAATTAAAGCTAACTTTAGTTATATTTTATACACACATATATTCATATTTTTTTTTTTTTAGAATACAATTTATATCGGAAAATTGTCTACTATTTATTTGTTCGACAAAGTTTAAAAATGACGTATTCATACCGGAATATGGTTTTTCTGTTACGGTTCGACGTGTAAAATATGTAAAAAAAAATCTAATATTTTGATAGAATATATTATTTCAAATCGAAAAAAAAGTCGACGTAATGAAATAATTACAAGTTTTTTTTTTTTTATATTTCTCTATAATAATTAACTTGAGAGATGTTATTGGCCAATAGTTTTGCATTAAATTTACTGTTCTTAAACACGTTTAGCCAATTCATAAAATACGCATAAAGTACACAATGATTTAATATAAGCGATTTTTAAGTTATACGCGCAACGAATTGAACAATTGGATGCGCTTTCAATAATGTTTGACGAAGGAAATTAACTGAAATTTAGTTCAGTCAAAACGATTTATTTACGGTTCGCAGTTAATAGAAATTTTTAATTACTAAACGAGTTAAATTATATTTTTTTTATTATAAAAATTAGTATTTCGGTGTATAATTATTTCGTTGTTCACTTATTTTAATTAAAAAACACACGGAAGTACTCTGTAAATTTAAGACATATTTTCATTAGGCATATAGTTTTTTTTTTCGGATTTTACGAATTGTTTGTAGTACGTGTAACAAGACTGAAAACGCTTATTCGATACGAATAAAATATCGTATTCGGGTGTTATTTCGAGAAGGCATTTTGCCCGGGATGAAAATTTCGTAAAATTTCCGAATGAAGTTTTCGTCGGGTTTTACGTATTAAAAATATACTTTCGATAGTATTAAAATATTATATTAAAACGCGAGAGGAAAAATACTCTAGAAAAGTATAAGCGTGTGTAAAGAGTGTGTTTATTACTTTAATAGAATAACGCGTGTTTTATATAATGTACTGTATGCTGCAACGAGTTTTATTGGTGTTACCGGGGTGTAAAGTATTTGAGGATTTTGTCGTGTTATTAAAATTTTATGTATGGTATACTGACGTGCGTGTTCTGAAATACAAGTGGAAACTGTTATATTTTAAACGAAAATGAGTTTTCACTGAATTTATCCGTGAAATTCATTTGTAAAAAAAAAAAAATGTCATTCGAAAACGTTATTAATAGTAAGCTCGTACACGGTACGATTGGTGGTAATAAACGTTTGCACGTCGTCGTATGGAGCAGTAAGTCACAACCTAGTTGAGGATCGCTAAAACTATTGAACTCCAAATGGAAATATGTGTGTGGCTGACACTTGTCCCCATTTCGTTAGCTGTGTATGTCTTACAACGTGTCATATGAAACACGAATTCAAATTTCGTTTTTAAACTCGCGTTAAATATGCAGTTTGTAATTTTATTAAACGCTTTAATTTTTTTTTTTCATGTTGAAAAATAACAACTAAATTCGATCGCCGGCCAACGCAAAGGTATTTCTTACAAATCGAATACATTTTTTTGTTTTTAACGAAACCATTTTTTTTACGTTAAATCGCATATACATATACGCGTGTTATGTAAATTCTTGTAGGGGAATCGTCTTATTGAAATAAATAAAACAAGGAGATTTCAATAACGATCTGGTATGGTATTGTCTCGCGTATTATATTCTTTTTATCAATTACACGTCAACCGAAAATTAAACATTTTATTCGCTTTAATAATTTTGTTACTCTTTTTTTTTTTCTTACGCATAACGGATAATGGAATAACGAACGGCAGACGATGTCGACGTTTGTCATATTTTAAATTTACATTGGTTTGTGTACTACGTAGAATAATAAATTTGCGCACCGGACGCGAGTAAAACCGAGTAATGTTTTTTTTCTTTTAAGTATACAAATCAGAGTCAAATCTTGAGTTTGATCAAATATCTAACGCTTTTTGATCATTGTTTTAGTGATTCAATGCAAATTCAATGATGTGATAAAAAATAATAATAAATATGTAAATACGTGTTTATGAATATACCGAATTTTTTTTATTATTATCGTTATAAAGGATAATTCCTCGAAATAAAATAAAACTTGATTTGTCGTAAGAAAAGGGGGAAAAATGGATTTTTTAATATAATCACTTCTGTGCGAAGTGCTCCTGAACACGTAAGTATAATATTTAATGCGATAAATGTAATGTTAAATTATATTTAAACCGAATCATGTTTAGAATAAGATATAAATGAAAATATGAAAACGGAGTAGACCGTATGAGACGAGGTCATAGCAAAATAATTAATCGTTCGTATAATCGAATTTATATGGACATTGGACACGTTTAAACTCAATTTAAAACGTTTAACACGAGAGCTATCTCAAAATCAACCTCCGATGTGTAAAAATTCACTACACACGACCATTTCGGTAACCTGTACATTATTCTCTTGTAATATGCCAAATTCCGACCGTTTTCGTTCAGTATTGTATTCTAATAGTTGCCGTAACAACACGGAGACTACAATTCTATCTCCCGCCGCCTGTGAGGAGCGAAGTGTAATTCGTTTTTTACAAGCCGAAGGAAATAGCGCAGCTCGAATTCATCGTCGGTTATGTATTGTTTACGGCAATACCGCAGTGATGAGTGATGGTTTGGTACGTGATTGGTGTAGACAATTTAAAAACGAACGCACAGATGTGCATAATGAAGACCTGGACCCGACGGGCACAGAACTTGTGATAACCCAAGTTTTCACACACGATTCTGTGTAGGGTACTTCGAGAATTTTCGAAAAATCTTATTGAAAGGTCTGATATAATCGTAAAACGCCTGTTTTCTCCAACAAATCGATCAACTCGGTGAATTTCGGTCATAATTTTTCCCCGATTCAAGTACTGCTTATAATATATATCTACTCGTATTATATTATTGACGTGTTCATTTGTCTTATGTCCATAAGAGTAGAAGGAGATATAATATATTTGCGATTCAATTCCGGTACAATATTTCCCGACCGTTTTGTACACGGCCTTCACGATTAATCATTATGGCGTCTAACAATGTTCCAAAATAATTGATTTATAACATTACCAGCGATTTTGACGCGGATTAATACAATTATATATTGATTATGGTAATTCGATGTTGTAGCCCGAAATTATTTCGAAGAGTGAGCACTACAAATGTGTGTGTGTATATATATATACGAGTATATAAAAAAAAAATATTTTTGTCTTCGTTATAAATATGATAAGGCTCGGGTCCGACTTTTCGTCCGCGTTCCTTTGACCTTTACACGTGCCTGACACGTAAGAATCTGTTTCGATCTTTCCCCGATTGCCTGTTTGCCTGTTCATTGCACGGCTATTAAAAACTACTCTCGTGTACAACGGCGATCATAGCGTAGTAATAGGATCTTACGCGATGTATTTGTATTTCTCTAATTTTCGCTAAAATAAATTGTATCCTTGATCGATTCACTGACCGCGATCATCATAATCCCGCAATACGCTTTCCTACATGTATCGTTAACACGAGTTTTTCTTTAATACAACGCTAACGCTATGCGCACGACACGACATTAATTATAATACTCGCATCCTTTTTTTTTTTTGTAACTGTTTTACACAACACCGTCGTCATTTATCAAACTAAAAACTAATCGGACCGATACATTTGCTCGAAAAAAAGCACACGTGTTTAAAACTTATTTGTTTTGAAACAAAATTTTTTTCCTTCGTGTAGTAGTAACTCGATAAGACAGTGTCAATTTTACCCCCTAATTACGACGCAACTTTGTATTACTATTAATAATACGGAAATTCATAGGTGTCTACTGAACGGTATGATAAATGTTATCATTATCGGGGCACATATCGAATTTGAGCTTTGAAAACACAGCCAAAATAATACATAATATTGCGTTTGTTTTCTCCATAACAACGTATTTTATTGGAAACCAGCTGAATCGTGCACAGTTTTAAACAAAATTTTACCCAAGATTTCCTTGAATCGGCCCGAGTCTTCAGCTGATCGTAAATATAGACAAACACGTACATTAGTAGATATATTTTTTATAACAATTGATACGAAATAATTATAAATTTCTCTTTTGTGACAAAATCGTAATGAGAAATAAAATAACGGGATTTAATCAACAACCAAGATTGTTGGCAACCAAGGAACAACAAATATACATATATTTCCCCTCATAACCAGCGGAAGAAACTCGAAAGTTAGGTTTTACTCTTTAGTTGATCGATGTCTTTCGGAAAATCGTTATAACTTATGGACACTCACCGGACCTCAACAAATCTAAAGAAGTGACTTTTATGAAATTTAGTGATGCCGTTCGGTAACTTATAAAAATTTAAACAAGTTTATTAAATATTTTTAAAGTCTGAGATACAATTTAAATCGACTTTAAAAAAAAGGAGGTTATTAATTTGACTTGTATGTATTTTTAAAGTATGATGGCTCACAATTTTGTAGTGCAAAGACATATTTGAATAGTTTTGTTTTTTATTATTATTATTATTTATTTGGAAACTTGAGTTTTTCAATCGGCCCCATTGCAATTTAAAAGTAATTGAAACCAGTTAAAAATATATATATTTGATGAGTATAAAATTGCACTCGATACATAGTTGTAAATAGTAACTAAAGGCCAACAAAATGTGAAAACATCGTTGTATTGAGAATGTGTAAATCTGTGTCGATTATAATGTTTTATAAAACAAAAAAAAAATCCATGTTGATTCATGGGTATAGTCATATTTGTGAAATATTAGTTGATTATAATACGTTTTCACTTTTTTTCTTCGGAGTATAACGTATTCTTTACAAATTGCTGATAAAGTGTAAACTAGTTATAAATAATTATGGATTTCTTTTTGTAAAAGCTCTTTTGCTACGAATTTTCAAATTTTATACTATTATTAGTCCTATCCACACAATACTACTGTTCGTGTTAACGTTAAGTTTTGTGTGGAGTTATAGTTGGGAAATCGTTGACAGAAACTTTGCAAATGATATAAAGTGCTCAGTGCTTACGAGCATGAAGTTTTGTGTGTCATTTGAGACGAAACACCAGACATTCCAACGGAAAACCAAAAGTTCTCCAAAACGCTACGAGAATAAAGCACGTCAGTTACGACCAAACGTGTCAAGGTTATGTTCACTGTTTCCTACGATTCAACAGGAGTTGTTCACTGCATGGATTCATCCCACAAGCGGAGGTCCACTACAATGGTCTATTATTCAGATTGTTCGCGAGTTTCACACATGTAATGGGATGACGGCTTTTCTTCAGCCCGAGCGTATTCGCGAGCTGCTGAAATTTTTTTCTTTTTCTATTCCTCAGGCGTCTGATTTCTTTCGTCACTCAAGGGACGAAAGAAAAATCACACTGGATCCCTACAGGATCACGGAATACTTGTTTTCTACCAGGCTCCAGCAACGAAAACGCCATTGCAGAGAATTTATGGTGTTTAGTGCGGTTATAGACATACAGAGAAGCATTTCGAAGGATAATTTCTGATAAATCTCAATAGAAATAAGTCTTGTCAATTTCCGATCAGATATAAGAAGAACCAAAAAAATCTCGGTAATCATAATGTTTACTATCATAATGTCTTGTTGTTTGAACAGTAATTGAATTAACTCGATTATATCGTCCTCTATCTATTAAATTTATATGTCTTTTATCTCTCGAATCACTCTGACAGGTATTTTTTCTGTTTCCGTTGTTTGATTTTGTATTTTTCTATTAATCACTAGCTGTCACTTATATCATATTTATACTATTTGTGAAGAAATATTTTTATACGACTTTTAAATTGTTAGAGATTTCTAAATTTTTTTTTTAAATTACATTTAGAATTCCTTTAAAATCCTTTAGTGAGACATCTTTTACAACAGTATACGTATATATCCGACCACTGATAAAAACGCACATTCATCAAGTAAATTGACACGGTCAAATATTCAATACCAGCGCGGCGTCTGTAGCAGTATTATTGTGATTCAGTCGTAAATAATTCTTATTGCAGAATTTTGAAAATGTCTAGTAAAATGTTTTTATTTTTAATTTTAAAGTTCGAGTTGCATAATGTATAATAATTTGTCGAACGCGTTTTTCAGCGCAAGACTGAGTAATAACTGGAAACTGTTTGGATTTGTCAAGAGAAATTATTAAAAACACATACACTAAAATAATAAAACCTAATTTATTCGTTTGGTATATTTTGAATATAAAATATTCTTCCGAACGTTCTTTTATCATCATTTTTACAAATGTTTCATAGAAACGTGAAGTTTTCAGTTCTTTCCACCGACTCGACGTACTCGGTATTTTTTTATTCAAAAAGAAAATAATAATTATTGTACTCGGGAAAAAATATTAAAAACCTTCAACTTACGGAATCATTGATTGATTGCATGTCGTAACGTTATTTCATATTAATTATTATCGCAATATTCGAAAACATATTTAATATAAAACGATACGTGTCGTATAATAATTTAATAATATAATGTGCAATTTTTTTTTCCGAATTTACTTTCACATTTCCGATTACGTGTTATTTCAAAAATTCGTTCAAATTCTAAAAACAAACCTTTCTAGAAATTTTAAAATATTTGTGTACATAGTGCGAGCATGCCGACAATTCTACAAGATTTGAAAAAAAAAATCGAACGTATTATATTGTTCAAGAACTAAACCGTTTTTTTCGTTTTACTCGGGATTCAAAAAAAGAAAAAAAAATTAATATTTATCTAGTCTATTTTGCATTTTTACCGGATTTACAACTTTCGGGAATTATTGTAATTTTCGAGAAATATCGCATAATATACGTGTACGCATACATAAGTATATCCAAAGGAAAACTATACGATTACATCACGTAACATAATGACAGAAAGAAAAACTCATCAAATGTCTAACCAAAGAACGAAGACAGATGTAATTTATTTAATGTACAAAACTGTTGGATATTTCATAGAATGACGTTTCCGCGAGTATTCGTGAATTCGCATACTTTATAGAATCTTTAAAAAAAAAAAAAAGTTGTACTCAGTTGAAATAATATTCACTCGCGAAACCGTCTCTGATTGTCGATTAAATGTTATAGCCGTTAATAAATTGACTTTTGATTATCTACTTTTATAAAAAAAGAAAAAAACAGTGGAAAATACATCATATTATTTGTAACTGTAAACTTCATAAAAGTGTATTTTTACTAAACATTTTATTTTAAAAATTCATAAATAATTCACAAATGCTGTGCTGTTATTTGTCAAAAAAAAAAATCACTTTTTTTTTACGTTTAATAATTCGCATATGGAAATGTCTATCGTCTTTAACGCTAACAACGGGACCAATAATATGACGAACGTATCGCATAGATGAAAACCCTCCTAAAATAAAATAAATTCACCGATCGATAAATTCAAATTGGTTTTTTCCTAAGATCGGTTTTGGTCGTTGTATTTGTTTTGCAAATAATATTTATTATTATAAATAATTTTGATTGCGCGGACTTGACGATTTATTTAACGTTAAAATAAGTACAAGCGATATCGTTCTAAGTCGTGAAATTTCATCGAATCAATAACTATTTATTACTTATTTTTTGTTTTTAAAAAAAAAAGCCTCTTTTCGATTCGAGCAATTAAAAAATATTATCTTCAGCCATACATACCGATTATATTCTACACTATATGTTCATAAAAAAAAAAATATATATATATATATTTTAAATATTTATATATAAAATATAACGGAACTCGATAAAATAGCGCGCTTTATTACACACGAATACTATAGAGTTTTGTCAATATTAATTTAGGTATTTTTAATATATTACATGAGTCAAAAACTCTGTATCATTGGAAATTACGAAAAACACGGGGGAAAAAAAAGGATTATTTGCGTGTATGTATATGTATAAAATCGTCATGGAAACACGTAAATTAAAAAATAAAAACACCGTTTTTTTTTCACGTTATTATAAATAATATTTTTATTTATTTATTTCGCGAGTTTGATGTTTGTTTAATTTGTTTAATTAAAAAAAAAAAAAAAAACGTAAATATATAAAAAGTGATTTCATTATAGTTTTACGATGGGTGAATTACAAAAACCCAATCGTTTATTAATTTCAAAAATTGCACACTCAATTCAATAAGTTTGAGTTTTATATATATATATATATATATATATATATGTAAATAATTTATTACTCGACATCCGATCTAATCACGTTTAAGATATTCGCATAAACTCGTAGTGATTGAATAGGTTGATTCAAACGAGATATTATATTAACGCGATTTCCAACAAACGGCATATCGGTAAAAAGTATATCGTGTATAAATAAGCGTATAATATTATGTAGTTCGCTTATACAATACGACTATATTATACGATATTGAATATATATACATATTTACAATCAATCATCTAAACCTATTGTAAACTATGATTGATTATTATTACGGTGTAAGTTAGTGTTAAAATAGTTAAAAATAGAAAAAATCTACATACAACACCTATTACATCCTCTTACCTAAAGTAATTATGGTAATATTGCGCACGCGATCATCAAAAACAATAATTAAAATTACGAATAAATTTTAAGAATCTAAAAAAAATTATCATAATAATATATTTTTACAGCGATTATCAAGTGCGAAAATATTTTAAAAGAAAATCTATAGCGTAAAATCGTTTTTTTTTTTTTTTAATATACGATTAAAATCTAAACGCCATCGATCGTCAACACTATACAATATATCGATTGTTACCTATTAAATATTTTAATACGAAACAAATAGTCGTAATATACGTTTATTTTCTTTGAAAATCATTAATACGTACTGATGATAAATGATTATACTATGTGTAAACCGATTCACTTTTTTTTTTTTTTGTATTATGATCTATATAGATAATAATATGTATTTATCAAATATATTATATATATATATATATAAAAAAAAATAAATACGATAAATATTTTGTACGGATCGTATACGAGAAAGAAAAAAAAACATTTCAGTGTTTAAAAAATAAAAAAATATACACGAATTTTCAATTATTACGTCCCAACATAATAAATTAATATGCTCTCAGTGTTAAATAATAATGTAGAAATTATTACGTTTCCGAGATTTCATAATAATAATAATAAAAAAGTAACGTAACGTAAAGAATCTTTACGTTTTACGCAATAATTATGTTCCTGTAAACGTCTATAAAGTTTTTAATATAAAGACGGTTTTGACGTAACAGAAAATTATCGCAGTATAAAATATATTATGTGTATACAATTCGGACACGACGGCGGCGGCGGTGGTGGCGCGCACGAATAATTATAAGAATATTAATGTCAATAATATTAACAAAACGAAATCTTATAAATATTTGTCAAAAAGAATTCTCTGCGAAAAAATTTAAACGTTTTTTTTTTTTGTTTTCTATATTCTCTATTTCGTTTGATTCCCGGAGAAGTCTTACGCCGCGAGACTGTTACATAAGAAAATTCGGAAACAAAACGACACCAATAGCGACTGGTAATATAAAACTCGGGATTCTGTATAAAAAAAAAAAAAAAAATCTACGTGAAATCCCGCGAACGACTTATTCGTCCTTTAAATGTTTTTAAACGCGTTTTTAATTTTATATTTTATAGTTGGACGTGTAAAAATATGTCTACTGCGTTTTCTCGTCAAACCGCAGTGATTTTAACATTAAAAAATAATAACGCGACACAACGCTGTATGTAAATGTCGCACTGGAATGAGCGACGAACGCTCTGTTTTACAATATGTACATTTAACAGTAGAAATATTGAACTATAACAATACGCGCCAACAATTAATATGTTATTTCGGTTTTAAAATCGTTTCGTTGTAATCGACGGAAAAATGTTCCGAGGGGATAGAGACACAGGGACGGAGTGATGATAATTTTTTTGTAACTCGTTTCGATCGTGCAAAAAAAAAAAAGAAAAAAATATCGTCGTGTTTTTCGTCCTGAACGGTTATTTAAATATATTTTCTACTTTCTTTTTTTTTTCTTTCTTTTTTATCTGCGCAATCGAGAAAACAAATCCGTATACACGAATGTGATATTTCGTTAAATTTATCGTAGGTATGTATAATTCAAGGTATTTATTTTTTTTTCTTGTAGATTTCTTTACGAGAAATTTTACGAATTTCCAAATGGAAAACGAATAATAATAATAATAATAATAAAAAAACGGACGACGAATAATAATTTTCGATTTCTCAAAAGTGAACGAAAAAAATAAAAAAAAAAAAAAAATAACGACGGAATAAAACATTTATTTCGCACTTACCTTACCGGGGGGGCCAAAGCGCGATCAGTTCGGTACAAACGAAGACACCGTACAGAGCGAAAACACCTACTTTTCCGTTTATATACACGCGCGCTACGTTTTTGCTGCGAACACTACGCATTCGTTCGGGCGACGGCGGATCGGTCCGACAGCGTCTGGTGGTGCAACTCATTTCAGCGTGCGCAACAAGTCACCACACCCCTTTATTTCGCATAAGGGGGTTTTTGTTCGGAAATCGCAACGGTTGCGCGTCTCGAAAAAGAACGAAAATCTCCGGTAAAAAATCTAACGTTTAAATAATGCGTAAAACTGAAAATTTTAAAAAAAACGTGGGCTTAGGGCGTAAAATTTTCCCCCTTTTTTTTCCCCTCCCCTCGTGAAATGTTTCATTAAAACAAAATTCGTATTTACTCGCGAAAACTATATATATATATATATTAAATATATTATATATAATGCAATAGATAGAAATTTCAACGGAATCCGCGGAGATCAAACAAACGCGGAGAGAAAGGAAATCATCACATTATTTCTGATCGCTTACGGGGGAAATTCGAATTATAACTCCTTCGAAATAAGGGTAATTGTCCATATTCCTGGGATCAGACGCGTTTTCGGAGGTTTTTTTGTTTTTTGATAAACTTTTGAGACTCGTCCCAATTCCGACAACGGTGCTTATTCGTAGTGAATACGTGTATTACGGATACGAGTAATTCAATACGTTTTATTTGTAATTTTTTTTAAATGATTTTTTAAAAAAAAAAAATAAGTTTATTTTATCGAACCATATATGATTACATTATTAGATGAGTGTTTGATTTGAAGAGTAAACCGACGATAAACGATCGAACTATTATATCGAATATAACGCCGAAACTCGTGTGAAGTAATAATATGGACGTAATAAAAGTCTATTAAATCTTTTACGTATCGCGATATTAAATTAATATATTTATTTATTTATTTATTTTTTTTGTGTGTTCCCAACGACTCGCCGTTTTTCGTACAATCGATAACACACAAACGTTGGCAAAATCTCTATTGTACGGTCCAAAGACTGTTCAACGCAGATCGCAATATTATTTGTATTTTATGAAAAATTAAACTAGTCGTATTTTTTTTTTTTTATTTTTAAAAGCTAAGTATACACTGTAGCTTAACTATTAACTGTATTGACTAAATACGATTGAAAATGCTATAATAACACATGTAAATTATTCGTAATAATTAAAGATTAAATACTTGAAAATATTTTTTTGTAAATGTTCCGACTGCTATTAACCACATAGTTTTGTGATAAGTATTAATATATTAAATGTACAAGGATTTATTTTATATATACATAAAAAAAAAGTGTCGTTTGTTTTTTAAATTACATTCGCTTCACTCTAGAATTTTTTCCGGACTACTTTTTTTTTTTCTTTTAGACTTTTGTCGTGGCACTACGGAATTTTAATTTTCGTACTGCACAATAAACTTGTCGCGTGTAAATTTAGTATGTATGTTTGACTGTAACGTGTATTGTGACGCGCTTCATATATTATTATATTGCAATAAAATATATTACAAAACGTACACGGACATAAAATATAATATATTGTGCGTTCGACTTCGGTTCTCGACTCGGCAACACACATTGTGCGAGTTGTGTACGCAAATCTCATTAATTCGAATTTTTTTAATGTTCACACGGGGAAAAAAAATAGTAAAAAAACGCGTTTGAAAATTTATCACGAAACGTACACGTCGACTTGTATTAAAAAATAATTTAACTTTTTAATAAATTTATATATTCGCGTCGCGTCGAAATTTTCGAAATTATTCATAATTTTCTACGCTTTTCGAGTCTTAAAAATCTCAAATCATTGCATATAGACGAAAAAATTATTTGTAATCTAAATGATCAATTATTTGAGAATAACGATCGAGCGGATGGTTCGCGGGGGTAAAATGATACACTTTTTATTAATATTGTTAAACGCGTTTGGTTTACTGAATGTATTGTTTTCCTACAGCATTTTCCGACGCGAATTTCAGTCGAAATTCGATTTTAACAAACGCATTCAGTCAAATGTTCGACGAATAATAAACGATATTGTAACGACAACGTTTCATACAAAATAACTTTAGATTTACTTATATAAGACGCATTGAACTAAAATGTAGATTAGTGGTACTCGTATCGAATTGGCGCACTAAGGATTATTCGATTTGATTTACTTTTTAAAGGATTTGGATAATATTATTTGAAAAAAAAAATAACTAGTAAGCCGTGTAACATACAAGTATTTAAATATATAAAATTTCAAAACGTATAATGTAATCTATTAAATTACTGCACACTGTTGACCCCGCAAACCTATCGCGTTGCTATCATTAAACGATTTTTGAAACACACCGTTTTTATTTAAACATTATTTTATGTATTTCATTCTTTTTAACTTGATGTTTTCCGATATAAAAATCTGTCGTGGTCTACTCTTCAAAAATTTAAAGCGAAATTTAACGTGTATTAAATAACTATACTTTATACTTAAACTATAAAGCAGAGTATACTTATACTTTAACTTTACTTTATCAAAACAATGTTGAAACGAAACTTGATCGAACGATGAATATTTTTTCTCAACTTTTCATAAAAAAACATTACAGATTGACCAGAAAGAGTGCACAAGTCTAATTGATCTATTACCGTCGATTGTACATCTCAGTTTACTCTATACATTGTTGTAATGTTCATAAATTCGACGCCGAAATTCAAATATACACTTGTAAAAAAAAAATGAGAAAATAAATAATTATCGTTTGATTTTTCGATTTTTATCACGACGTAGTATTTTAAGACTGTAATTAATTTTTTGATAAATATTAATTAAATGAAGAAAAACGATGGGAATTGAACTCTTTTCCGATTGTATCGAATATACGAGTAATTGGTAAAAATATCGAATTTTCGCTGAATATTATTGGGGGAAAAAAATTAAATAAATTCCAAGGAAATAATGTGAAATACGTACTTATAATTTCTCAACTATTTCCAATACGATTTCAATAACGTTGAATTTCTTAAAAAATATAACAAACGTCAAATAAATTTGAACGTCTTAACGTTGAAAAAATTCCCCCGACACGCGAAGTGGTAAAATTATTTTTGTTCAAATGGCTCTTTAGACACATATCAAATACTTCAGTTAATAGCATCTACTAACTTTAAACAGCTTCGATTTTCATTCCGATAAAACGTTCTCTCATGGGCAAACCGCGCTGTATAAACTGTGCGAGTTATACAGAGTGTGTGTGTGTGTAGGCCAGGTGAACCGAAAAATATTATATCGCTCGCGTGATTCTAAAACATATTGAGACGACACGTTAGATATTTGTAATTTCAGAAAATAAACTCGTTTATTTATTTTCGAGTATACTAATAATAAGTGACCACCAAGTGTCGTAACGCTTTTTCGTCACAAAAATAACGCGTTTCACGCCGCTTAGAACGCACATTGCAAATAACGTATGATGTGCGTTGGAGAGTTAAATACGAGTTAAGTTGTTAATTATCGTTAACTTCATCCAATTTTTTCCCTTTTGCATTGACGACAACTCAACTTTTCCTGTTTTATTAGAACGATTGGTTTCGAATATTCGTCGCTCATTTATTTATAAACGTGTCTTAACGCATTCCAGAGACGAATGTAACGAATGCTTAGATACACGACTTAATTAGATTTCACGTGTATATAGGTTTGTCGAAACACGTATTTGTGTATAAATTTATCCGATATGTTATAGAATTTTCAATTGACTTTTTTTTAACTCGGTTTGAAAAATAGAAAATAAATACTTGTTCGTCTTAATTTTAGCAAATTCGAAAAATAAAAGCCCGTGCGCAGGGTTAAAAAAAACATTTGTTCGCTGCAGACGTACTTATGAGCCGCTACGGACGTGTAACACTTTTATTATATACTGCAGTAACAAACAAGCGTTTATAGGTGGTTTTATAGGTATAATTAATTTTGAAGAATCGACTTTATTTGTTCAAAGTCGTTGTCCGAACGTAAGACGACGAGGATATTTATGACGTACTGGTATATATTATATCGGTTCAACGTGAAAGTCGACTTACTCGTAAATATGAAACACACGTACACACAAAAAAGAAAAAAACGTGGTTTTTTTATCAAAAGTTTTTTCAACGTTTTACAACAAGGACACAACAAGAAATATATATACGCACGCGAGTTAAATAAAATTTGAATTTTGACTATAACATGCATATAATAATATACTCGTTTTCATCTCTCTCTCTCTCACGTTTCTATTCTCAAGAAGAAAAAACTTACTTTTTTATTCAGATCATTGTCTCATATATATATATTATCATATATACTTTTTTCCAACGTTTTCTTTTCGAGTTCACTGCGAAATATTTAGCTTATATAATAATAGATACCTGCAGCTAATGATAATATATACATTATACAGAAGTTTCGTTAGCGAATTACCGTTTAAATTACTTGGCGTATACATTCATCACGCACGTATGCACGATATTAAAGTTTTACCGTAGTCTGTGTTCAAACTTAGACTTCAAAACCAACTAAAATAAAAAAAAAATTATTCTCGTCAGAGCTTTGTAAACAGGAGGCGGTTATTATTATTATTATTAAAATATTGATTGACCGTCGAATTACATACGCTTATACTATTGTATTGAGCATTTTATGCGACAAATATTTTCATATTGATGTGAAATAAACCGCTAATGTAAACCAAACACATACGAAGTTAACGCAGTAATAAATGCTATTCGATTTAATTATAATTTTTTTTTGTCGTGTGTACCGCGAAATGAGATGAATTACAATAGATTTACTACTAATTTAAAGTTAAAGTGCCCGTTTAAAATGTAATTATTATCATGCAATTCCTTTCATTGTAATCTTAAAACCATCGTAAAAGAACGTTTTTATTTAAGATGATAAGATCAAGTGTCACTTGTAAAAAAATCTGTTTTTTTTTTATGAAAATCAGTGTTGCGACTCGAGTGCTCTTAGAGTGAATATTAAAACAATGTGATCTTATTTTCAATGAAATTTAATTTTAAACAGTTTGCGACTAAAACATTTTTGTTTTTTTGTTTTTAATAAAAATATACATAAATAAATATAGGAAGAATATATTTCTTTTATACTTATGACTTTTAATAAAACAGGTTACAATAATTAATTTTGATAAGGTGTACTCATATTATCACATTTCACTCCAAATGGAAAAACAATTTTTTTTTTTTATTTTAAAATATTAACAAATATAAAAATTAATACAATATTATTAAGCAAATAAATACATTTTCTCTTTAATGTAAAAATAAATTGGTTTTTATTATGGTGATGGATATTTCACTTATACAGTTGTTGCAATTTTCTTGAAATTTACTTTACTTCTTGTCATGGACGTAACAGTATTTTCTTGGATACCAGTAGGAGAGCACGTGTTTTATCTTCTCCTGTTTGAAATTCGAACTAAACGTACATTGAATTAAGATTGAGACGTTAATCAATGATTGTTAATAATATATTTTGTTGTTAAAATTTCTTCGGTGTATTAAAAAATGTCCCATATCGTGGTCAATATTTGGTTAGTACGCTTACCCCGGTTCGTTTCACCGATTTTTTCAATCTTTTAAAATTTTCTGTTATAAACAGTTACGGAAACTTTATATTTGTAGCGCCATGAGGGACGTAGCAATATTTTCATGTAAATAAAAAGAAAATCCGATTTCCTCCACTGCGGTTTTCTATAAAACAATAATAAAAATAAATAAATAGGTCTAGTGACTTTTCTCGTTTACGTGTACAATCAACTGAGTATATAGTTCGAAATTTGTCATCTGTAATATAGAATTTTTCGAATGCCGTTTCTGTTGGAGATGAGTGGAGGATTTTACGTACGTATTTTGGCCGAATGGCTTCAAAGAAAAAGATGATTTTTTTTTTGTTTAAAAGAATTATCTTTCCGATTCGGTTAAATTATTACAAAAAAAAAAAAAAAAAAAAAAATAATAATAATAATAGTCGAATAAAACGAAATTAAAGAATATTAATTAATTAATTATTATCAATAAATTCTGTAAAACGAGTCCTCTATAGAAAATAACTATATATTACTCATAATACGCATAAGCTATGTACCGTTTTAATTTTGTAAATTCTTTATTGTCGATAATTTGTATGAAATGAGCGTAAGACATTATAGAGGACTTAATGATTGATCATGACGAATGATATAAGGCGTTGAAAAATTGTGTTGTCTCTATAAATCGGGACGCAACGCGGAGTCTTTACGCAAAAACGCGCGAAACCTAATCGTATTCGGTACATATTTTGTTGCGAAAAATGAAGAAAACGTATGTAATTTTTGAGAGAGAGAGAAACAAAATTATATATATATATATATATATATATATATATATATATATATATATATTAATTTTTTCTTTCTTTTCGTTACGAGCGCATTGACGCGCGGAAATACGTAATCGAATTTCGCGGTACACGTTTCCCGCAAAGTATTTTACCTATTTTCTGGGCCCCGCGTCTATTTAGACGTCATTCAAAAATATTATGAACGAGACACGAGAGGGCGGACGGTTAAAACTTTCGCTTAAACTCATCTCATCACCGTGTTTCCCGTTCAACGTCTTTAAAAACTTCTTTAAACGACTCATCGGGCATACATCGGTTAATGCACGTTGTACGAGTTCGGTTTGAGACGGAGTTTTTGAATTATGAAGAACGGACGAGCAAATGCGCGCGCGCACGTTTGCCGAACGATTTGTCGAACAACTCGTCAAAAACCCATTCGACGCGTTTTATTTTCTGTACGGCAAGAGGAGAGACTCTCACTTGATACAGCGGCTGTCGGCAGACAATAATATATATTATACGATTTCTTTTACGCCGAAACGAAATGTCTGTCGGTCAGGGATAATTTATTCGAACGAGTACGACGCGCTTATTAGGTTAGGTCGTTAGGTTCGGTGCGAAAAAAAAATTAATAATATCGTTAAATTTCTTTCGCGAAGCGTATAGCAATTGTTTCCCCAGCGCTTCTTTTCGCCACGAAAATTCACTCGGAAAAAAAAATCATGATTTCACTCCGGGAATTTTTGTTTTTATTACCCGCGGGCAATAATTTTTGAAATTACGATTGAGCCGCGTCGTACGGGAGAGAACAAAACCTAACCGAGGCTGTAAACTGTTCAGTTAGGTTAGTTCGAAGTGGATACTCGGGAATTACGACTGTTGGCTGATGTCCGGGTTTCTTCTTTTTTTTTTTTAAGTCGAATTACGTTATGACGTTTCCACATTTAATAATTGTTATTCACCGATTTATGAATAAACGGATCGGATTTTTATCGCGGGCCTATTGCGTCCAATAGAGTTCGAACGAAACTTCCGTCACACCGCTTTCGTCTCCCATAATCCCAGTACTTAAATGTGTATTTTCAAATAAGCGATTCGCGTCGATCGCATTATACATTAACGTGTAAACCACTCATTTTTCAACTCCCTCGACGTTTATTTATTTTTCTTCTCATTCCGTTTCCTCGTCTCGTTTATTATATCCAACGGTTATCCTTTCGGTAATTTTTTTTTTTTTCAATCAATCTAATTTAATTTTTTCCCTTTCTATATAATACGTTTGTTGTTCGATCGTGCAATCGTCGTGATTAACATTGCATCGAATAAATTGTAAAAAAAAAAAAAAAAATACGTATAACATATACGATACGGATGTATGACAATTATCTCTAACTCATATTTCGCAATACCGAATCGAAATTCAAACGTAATAAAAGAAGAATATATAAAATATTGGTTTGTTTTGAAAACGAAACGTGAATCGCCGGATAACGCGCAGTGTGTGTGTGTGTGTGTGTGTGTCGAGATCAATGAAGAAATCCAATGTTTTTTTTTTTTTTTTTAATGAAAATAATAGCTCATATTTTAAAAGGCGCGTGCGACATTGAATATTAACGCGTACGAATTTTACTAAATACAGTAAATTATGCGAAAATAATTAATTTTTCTTCTCCCATTAATCGCGGTACAACGTGTTTAAGAACCAAACCTGCGGCGTCCGATACACGCAAGTATGACGATTTTTTTTTTTTTTTTTTTTAAATCATACGCACTTTCCGTACCGACACGAAAAATCAATTTATCGAAAAAATACAGACGGCGGCGCATAGAGCGAATGGCGAAAAATGAAAAAAAAAAGAAAAAGAACCATTGTAGTATAATATAATGATACAATGGTTTTGACCGAATCCCCATAAGAAAATAATAATTTGTTTAATAACATTTTTTTTTTTATATATATATAAACACATAACTATAAGTACAGTATCAAAAAACAAAACGTTTATTTTTCTTTTACTTTTGAAGCGCGTTGGAGTTGGTAGATTTTACATCGTTAATTACAATTGCGCTGTATACGATAAATTTAACGTCTTCTTGAATTCTTTTTTTTTTCGTTAAAGATGAAAATAATACTACATAATAGCGTAAATAATTTTTAATCTAATTACAACGACGACGAGCGTAATTTGAATTTTTTTCATTAAAATATCTTATTCTGCACTTTAAAAAAAAAAAAAAACATATTTTTCAATTAATTCTAACGTATAAATTTTAATACAGCAAAAAAGAAAAATTCAACGGCAAAGTAGAAAATAAAAATGATCAAAATTACATGGAGAAAATTACGACTATTACGATAAAGGGGACAAAAGACAAAGACATTTTAGTGTACTTAGTGAATTAAATTTTTTTTAAAAAAACAAAAACAATTATGGCGCGTTATTAATATATATATATATGGATACGAACTATTATTTTTTTAAATCCGTATATTTTAGTTATTTTTAAAAACGTTAATTTTCCCCCTTTACTTTTACTTCTTCTCGTTCCCTTCACACGCATAATCTGTCTTTTTATAAATCCATAATTATATTACGCTACTACTGTACAGTATAAGCGTGTATAACGATTTAATGTTCACGGGGCATCGTTTCCATCCACCACAGAAATCCGTTCTTCCGACACCGGACCATCGTCAATAATTCGTTAGAGTCGAAAATGTATTGTGGAAATTCGCGAAAATCCATAATTCTCGCGCAATCGACATTTATAACTATCTTGCAGGAACAGTAATTTCTTCCGGTGTGTGTATTAGAGGCGTTATCCGTGACGCTAATTCAATGTTATAAAATTTAAATTTTAAAATAGTATAACTTAAATACGAGTATTTCGATGTTATACAAAAAAAAAAAAAAAAAAAAAAAAAAGAAAAAAACGTATTTGTTTTTTTTTTTTAAGCGATCGCGTTTTCGCAGTTTTTATTTTTACGCATTTATTTTTAGAGCACGTTCATGTCCAATAACCGTAACAATATTTTTATTAATCGCGACGTGCGTCAAAATTATACGGAAACTTTCGGATGAAAAAGCAAAAAATGGAAAAAAGCGCCCGCCACCGTCTCGGAAACAAACATTATTAGCGACTGTTTCCTCGCAGATAAGCGGCGGATTATTCCGGTTTAAGATTGCGAATAATTATAAACGCGGAAAAGAAAAACAAAAATTAAGAAAAAAAACTCTCGAACAAGAAACCTGTGGACCACACGTATGATGTGTTAAATTTCCCGAACGGACCGTCAAACCGAAAATTAAATATCATTTTCACACTTTTTTTTTTTTCGAAACACAGCACTCGAAAATCGGAAAAATCCTTATTACGATATTTTCACACCGCAAATTGTGGTCACGATTTACGTGCATTCAGGTACGCGTGTAGATAAATATTTTATAATTTCTAACCCGCTGCGCACGATTGAATTTGAAAATACTAAATTATACGTAAACGTATAACGGGTTTTTGATGCAAAATGCTGAAAAATATCGAAATTTTATATTTAATTAACTGTATCTGATCTGAGTTTGATTATCTGTGTTCAATATATAATTCATACACAAACAAATAATCACGTATTTCTTATTGAGAATTCAATACGGTTATATGGAATAAAGGTACCTACTGAAATAGAATTTTCGATAACCCTGGTCGATTGTGATAATCAAGTAATATGATATAATGCGTTTTTCAAATGCGATACGAAATATTTTTTTTACGGAGAAAAACACGAAGAGCGTTTCGATAAATTTTTGAATCCCATCAAAATACAAGTCATATTATTATTTTGCATTAAACGTGATATGAAAATTTCAATTTTTAAACAGTTTATACACAATATTATAGCGGGTTAAATAAATACTACAAATATATATATATACATAGGCATTTAAAAATTACAATTTGAAAAAAAAACTCGATTGCAATCGTTAAAAAAAATATACGAGTTCACTAAATAATTATATATATATATATACAAAAATGTTTCTGATCGATGCACCGCGCATTTAATTCTTATTTACGCGTCCTTTTTCAAATCGAAATTACGTATTTTATTTTAATATTAACTTTTTTACGCACACACATATATATATATATATATATTTAGGTACACGAATTGGCTCGATTAAATTTAAATTAAATACAACGCGTATATATTATTATAATAAAAATCACGACCAATCGACACAGTGAACCGTAGTAATATTTCAGATTTTATTTCCATTAATTTTACATTGCGTACAGACAAATGAATTTATTTTAATTAAAACTGAAATTAATTATAAAAATAAAATAAATACGGGTTTAATATTATAATAACTATATACGTATAACTACGGTAACACGCAACGACCTATCCATATTTTGTATTTATTCTACGGAACGTTGGACGGAAAAATAATGTGGTATACATATGTACACATAAATAATATCGTTTTTAATTATTATTATTATTATTATTTATATATATATATATTTTTTAGAGCGCAAAAATATTTAACTCAATATGCACTGTAGCTTTCAGAAAGGACGAAAAAACCTATTAATAATTATTCAGTCATTTCTATAAATCAATACTTCCGGATCGCAATTATGTCAACGTTCGTCTCACTCGAATCACTCTTGGGGAGGTATACGGCGAAAATTAAGTAAAACTTGTAAAGTTATTTCTCTCCGGCGATTACAAATGAATTCAATACTTAGTCGCGTAAATTCAGTTGCCGCGATTTACTTACAAAAATATATATTAAAGACACTGTTGAAGAGAGATAAAACGTGCGGGGAATCGTCGATTTTTCGAGCATTGAATCCAACCGCGCTCCGACAGATCCAAATCCGGACTACAAAGAGAATGATAAACGTGGACTGTCAAAAAAAAAAAAAGAAAAGAAAAATGAAAAAAATGTTTGCTTTACACCGCGGACATTTGTTTTTGTTTTTAGATTCTTTGGTATTTGATAGAAACCAGAGTGTTTTTTGTAGATTTTTTTTATTATTATTCTTCTTCGTCTCTGTATAGATCGTGCAGTTAATAATCGATTTATTTTTTTTTCTTTAAGGATATACAAAAATATTTTTTTCCCAAAGTAAATGCGTTTTGGCGATTACCACGACGGTTTCCGTATCCGCGTTGTCGCTGATAAATGACAGTGATTGGTCACGAGAACAAAAACGACCTCGAAAATATTTCCGCTCAAATCGTCTCCCTTATAAAAAATTAAATTGCGATCTATAAAATGGGCCAAGTGAGATTGAATAGAGAGAGAGAGAGTGAGAGAGAGGAGCGTTGCAACGTTTTACCGAATGAAACGCGAAAAAATCTCGAACGACTGGGGGAATCGTGTACATTATTGACGACGGGCTAACGTGTAAAAGTTAGAAGAAGAAGAAGAAAAGAATTTTCGCGGTCCTCGAACGATTATTTACTATACAAAATGAAAAATCTAAAACGCTAATGAGTGTTATTACGGGAAATATTATTTTGTACCGATGTTGAAAATCGGCGCGTATAACACCGTGTACCACCCATATATCTGTTGGCATTTCGCGCGGTGCGCACTCGCACGGCTGTACGGGATTTAAAAACGTATGCGGGGCTGGGTGGCTGTGCAAGTGTCTGTTGGGGAAATTCAACCGCGAAACGCCCGACGGCGTCGTTCGGTTACTTCGGCTACTGATAAGTTACGCGCGTGCTGCGGGCGGTGATACACGAGCGAATTCCGCGTATCCCTTTTTTATACCGAGACGATCCGCGCGAGATTCACGGGATTCATCGTCGCCGACACAAAATTGTTACACCGGGGCACCACAATTCGTTGGAACGAACGGACGACGAAACGGATAAAATCGCCGTTTTATGGTCTATAAGATTTTTCGACAATTTTTTTTACGTTATTGGTCGAATGGTGTTGTTGTGTAGGAACGCGCGGTCAGCGAGCCGCCTAAACGACGAAAAATCATCGCTTTTACCGTTTCGGTTCACCAACTATAGGAAGAAATTTTCTTTTTTTTTGTTTTCCACGCGCGTATACACACACACACACACACACAGAGGCGACGGCAACGGTTCGGTGTACATTTCCAAACGCAACTATTTTTCAAAAACTATCGAAAAAATAGGATTTCTCCGTCGTTTTCGCACACGAGGACGATAATACTGAGAAAATCGAGAGAGAGAGAGAGAGAAAAAAAACAGTTTCAAATGAAACGCCCGGCCGAGAATTTCTACACAAAAATATATACCGTTGTAGGAAACGCGTGGCTCCGTTCGGAATCTAAAAAATAAAATTATACAAAAATACGTCGTCGACAACATTACGTAATGCGTACGTGTACCATTAGCATTTCGTAACGACCGCGACGGGACCGAGAAATTATTATTAACTTAAACTTCAAGACAACTTTATAACAGATAGGTACGCGTCGTCTTATTGCCGAGGCTGTGTGGTGAATCTCATTATACACAACGACTGAACGAACTCGCGAATTATTTTATTCGTATCGTACCAACGACGTTAGTTATTTTACAAAACGTTACTATTACAATAATAATTCCTAAGATAATTTTCACTCGTGTACGCACGCCCACCACCAAACACAATAATAATAATAATAATAATAATAATAATAATAATAATAATAATAATAATAATAATAATAATAATAATTATAATAATAATAATAATTCGTATTGCGTACACAAGACGCCGCCGAAGCCCCGTTCGTGATGCAGCGTCGTAGCAGAGGAAATCTCAAAGACATTTGTAGAATTTGCTTTTGATCTCGAACGGATTACCGAAGGCGGTGCGCATATCATTATATAATACACTCATCGCATACGCGTTATTACACCAGCTATACGCCGTCGTCATATTATTATATTAATTCGCTTTGTTTCCGAAAACGCCGCTGTATATCATCCGCCCCGGCGACGATTTCTGCGCGCACGTAGTTTCAAAAAAACATAAATATTTGTATACACATTTTACGTATAACAAACGCGGAAACGCGCACTGGCTCGCGACAGCGCTCGTACGGGAAAGACTTTGTAGTGTTGGCCAAAAACCATCTATACAACGAGCATTAGATATTTCTCTATTCATTTCGTTACTATTGGAATTGCGCAGAGCTGAAACTCCGTCAATTCCGAATGGCGAATCGTTTCGTCTGCATGTTTCCGTGGTGTGTGGGTTCGTAATTCGTTTTAATCTCCGACATCGATTGACGCCGACGGCTACTCTTCTTAATCGACGTCTGTTTTTTGAGAAACGGCCGCTGGTTTGAAAGTGTCTCCTCGGGGCGGACCAAACCACGTGATTCCATCGAGAATGGAATTATAAATTCGTTTCACTTTTGCACAGGCAATAGCGTTTCATTTCAAATTTCAAATAACTCCGACACTCGCTGCGTTCACTACATATATACCCGCGCAGTCTATCGACGTATATTACTCGACATTTTGATTAGAATCGATTATTATTATTATTATTATAATGGAATCGTACGGTGCACCACCTCTGGTCTATCGTCCGTTTATTAAAATCGTTTTACTAATACGTAACAACGCGTATCGACATAATGTCGTGTTTATTCTACAGAATAATATTTTAAACTCGGTTCGATCAGACGAAACCCATACTGAACTGTATATATCCGGATATTATTAAAAAGCCGTTTATAAAAATGGAAAGTTTACGAGATTTGTTTGCATCGAACACTACCGTACAATACACAAATACGTATATAACTGTAATGTAAAATTAATCGCGTAACATCGCAGGCCCTAATTACACTCCGGTGCGGTGCTGAGAGTTTAAAGCCGAAGTTACGCGCGCTATAAGTTTTGCGAAACCGTATATGAGATATTATATAATATATATCGTAGCCGCATTTTTTTTAAATATTATATTATATTGATATCAGCAGTTTGTGCGCAACAGTGGCGCGAAAGGAGGAGTTTTCGAAAAGACTTTATAAACGCTTTTTCGTACCCCATTAGGTACAAGACCGATTATAAAATTCGAGAATTATTACTAACTGCTCGGTATTATTAATTCGTTTTGGACAAAAAAAAAAATCAATTACGATTCAGTTGTACATTGTTTTAAAATTATTACGTTAAAAAAATATATATATATATTATAGAACACGTATTATCGTCTTTTCCAAAACATACGTATATTCGTATAATATCTGTCATTTGTATATTCCATAAACTCGTGTTGAATACCTGTAAAAAAAAAAAAAAAAAAAATATGACTTAATAATTGTTAATTCCGTTTTACATAATAAAATCGACCGTAATAATATCACGAATAACGGTTTTTGTTTTCGTTTTTTTTTCCACCCTAAACAAAAATAATTATACATAAGAATAATATGTAAGATTAACATAATACATAAAATAATAATACATAAGAAAGTATAAAAAAACGTGTTTTCGAACACGCTGTCATTCTGTATTCATCGATTCGATTGCCTATAATATTATTGAAAATAATATTCGTTCGATATATTTTGAAAAAGAAAACAAACTATAATTGTCCTTGAAAATAGGCTGGCGTTTACGTATTCGCATTACGAAATTTACGTCCTATCTATAACAACGGTATGAAATATTGATATTGTAACAATAATACGAGTTACTGAAATTGTATTCCTAAAATATTATAATTTTGAATTTTCTCCTTTTTTTTTTCTTTTCAATTGACCGATTCGTATTTTTAATACAACGAACGCAGTTTTACGTCACACGCAGCTGAAAAACGTGGACGAAAATTCGTTTAAAGAAGTAATAATCAAATAAGTCGAATCGAGCAGCTGCTGCACGAAATTTACAGCAGTAAATTCGTGTATTGTCGGCGAAGGAGATAAACGTTAATTATGCCGCAAACTTCATCCATTGGCCGGTGGACCGAGAGAGAATATCGAAATTCACGTGCATATATGTAGTAGATTTCAATGGGGATTCGTTAAAAAACGATTCGTTGTTGGCTACGTTACAATGTAACCATAATTGTTTCACTTATCGGTATTTATAATTTACTCGTTTGACATTCTCACAAATCCCCCATCCGTCAGTAAGACGTTTTTCCTTCGCAATAATTCTTCACGTATTAATATTTATAACGCCTAATCATTTACATTAACAGCGTATTTTATCGAATAAAACTATTAGTTAACGAGTTAGACTATTTCGTACCGACGTTTTATAAAAGAAATAAAATAAACAAATACCTGCAGTTTAAAAAAAAAAAAATTACAAATAGTTTTCTCAAAATTTAGATAGTTTTTTTTGTTTCTTTTTGTGAATTTTATTTCAATTTGTCTCTTACCAATCTGTCCGCGGCGTGTACTGGTGTACATTCGCGCGGCATATTTTTAATACATAAAATATAATATTGTTTCGCGGATAATTGTACGCATTCTTAAAATCAGTTTTTAATTATTTATGCCCTAAGAATTATGGACAAAGTAATATAATACGTAGGCCATGTTTTCATTCAGATACGTTTGCGTTATATTTCCAAAAGGAAAATGTTAGTAAAATAACGTGAAAAATCGGTGGTGCGCTCTGTGAGAAAATACACGTAATTCTAGTGTACGTTCAGTGGAAAAGCGACAAACGCTATTTCATCGGTAAAACTGTAATTTTGAACTACGCACTGTAATATGGGTTGTAAAAGAAAAGAAAAATAATACATTAGATTTAACCGAAGAAGATAGTTTACGAAAAATTAAGGGGAAAAAATTGACCCTCGAATGAATTTACTTGGATAAAGATTTTAGAGGACCGTTGTTTTCACTACAAATTCAAAATTCAATTCAAATTCAAAAGCAATAATAATAATCATTTCGAAATTCAAATAATTGTCAACACTCTAGGACCATTTATGTTGTTTATGTACAAACGTAATACAATAATAAAATTACGTGTTCGGTGTGAATATTTCAAGTTTTTATACATCCGAATTAGTTTTTCGAAATGACGAAGAAACAATAATCGGTTTCGACTAAATCGCGTTTTTACGTAATTATTCGGTAGTTTTTAAGTTTTGTTTTAGCGTTTTTGAATTCCGCCCAAAGCGTTACCTCGGGTAAACACAAGACTTAAGGTTTCGGCTTGGTAACGCTGTATTATTTTATTTTGAAAAATAAATAAAAATTGAATTCCGGCTTTTGAGTGTCTAGGGAAAAAAAATGTACAAATATCAATTGACGTTACTTGGGTTTTTCATTTATATACCAATTTTTAAATTTGCTCGAGGCAACGTTTTTCGTTGCTTTGACATTTTTTCTCGAATCCAAAAGCCAAAAAAGTTCAACCAAAATATTAACTGACCATCTTTTTTACTTGACCATCCTCTATTTATTATAAGCATTTAACCGCTTTTTCCTCGTATTTGGAGACTCGAGCAAACCTATAATAACTGATGTCCTTATTAGATCTCTTACACGAGTACTTTGGACAACATGGAACCGTATAGTTCGGCATTTGAATTATGTAGTTACCGATATATTTAATGAAAATGTACAATTACTGTATTATAAAGGGTTCAATGGTAATATAATTAATAATAAATAAACAAAATGATAATGCAAGTTGGTGTTTTATTAATAAGTATTTTCCATAACAATATACAACAACAACAATAATAATAATAAAATTATTTTCTAAATCAAAGTATGACCAACCTAATTTTCGAAAATTAGGTACTCGACTAGTAGTTTTTCACGAACACCATCCTCCCACATTGTATACGTATGATGCGCGTGACTCTTATCCAGCTAAGACCCGCAAACATTGCATGATTCGAAGTCATATGATAGAACCTTATCGGTTATTATATAGGAGAGGACTGTCCAATCGTGATCGAACCGATATACCTACGCTTTCGTTCATAAAAAATACTTATTATGATGAAATCAGTATGAACAAAAAAAAAAAAAAAAATTAAATTTTTGTCGAAAATCTGTAAAAATCAATTAGTTCAACAGTGAACGTATTAATTACACTCATTTCGTGGCGTCCCCTCGTTAATTGAATTTCGAGGGCGTCCCAGTTTTATAGAAACATTAATTTATGTAAATAAACATTTTTTTATTTAAAGTATTCGATACGTAATTTTTTTTGTTTATTTCTCTCTTTTTGTTTTTTAAAAGTGATTTTTTTTTTCTTTAAAGGAAAATTGTACGCGATTTTTCTCCTCTCTAGTTTTTTGTTTCGTTTCGAATTGAATCGGGCGACGTAAATGGGTAATGTAATTTGATCGGGCCGTCGATAAACGAATTCGGCGCCACTGCGCAGTCCCACGCGTCAATGTTAATATAATATTCCCCGGCCAAATTTTGAAACTCAAATTGCGTTTACGTATTTCGTGTTGTCTAAAAACTGTGTTCCATGTGGAGCCATTTCATTCGTAACGTCCGTTTGGCGTATAAATCACGTACGCATACGGTCCCCCACCCCCTATTTTCCGTCATTTTTTTTGTTAGACCTCTTTTTTTTCCTGCTCATTTCTTGCATTTTTCAGTTTTACGTGTTCCGCTAATATCTCAACCAGTCGTGTGTTGAATTACAATGTTTCCCAGCCCGGAGATCGCCAACTAATTATTTAACGTCGTTAACATATTATATTATGCAGAATTACGATTTAAATCAATACAAAAGATTATTAAAAATCTCAAATATCACATGCAACACGAGTATATCAATCACGAACGAGTCGAAATATAATTTTGGGATTTATTATTTTTTTTAAAAAAAAGGGATCGATCACAGGTTGAAGAAACACTGTAAAACTTCCTCCTGATCCGGTCCGGTGCCTTTGGTTTTTTTAATTTTGTTTCTACACGGGAAACGCTTTATCCTCCATAACCGCAGGTTTACACGAATAAATGCGCCGTTGTCATACACTGGTGCCATAGACGATCGAATATAATTATTCGCGTTTCACCGCTATCATTGCGTTGAAATAAATTTGTTTTTAAATTTCAAAAACTATTCCGGGCACCAGGGAAAAATGCTATTTCGCCGAGTGTACAATATCATGAAACCAACAAAACGTGTATTTATAACGAAATAAAATTCTCATATTCGTCGTCGTCGCAACAATTAAGTGCACGTTGGCAATACGGAACACGAGCAAAACGGTTTCTTCTCGGCTATATATATTTTATTTGCTCAATTATTCCGCAATCGTGTGATGATAATATATCAAGGAAATAATTCTAAATTCTCTAAAAGGCTCTTAGAATCTCGTTTTTTTTTCTGTTTTAAAACTTATTAGCTAAATACGATTCGTCTTGATCGGCCCCCAAAAACTATACAAGTACTTGTAGGGTACCGTGCGGGCGTTCTTGTACAAGATAATAATTATAAACGGACTCCGTTGTCGAAGGCGATCGTCGAACTCAGAAAATTACACGAAGGTAGTGAAATTATTATAATATTTAATAGATACACTTAAATATTATACTTATACTAATATTATATTTAATAATCAAAGACATACCAAGCTTTACACCGCGCGATGCAACATTTTAAAATTAATCAAGTTTTTTTTTTATTAAAAGTTTTGTAATATGTATCATACAAGTTAAAAATATTTAATCAAGTTAATAGTGTAATTACTAATATTGTATATTTACAATAAATTCGGAAAAATATAACCGAATATGATTGTATTTTCTTTATATTTATTTTTCTGGTATCGAAAAGGTGATATTTTTTATTATTATTACATTTAGTTGGATTTAATTAAAGTCATAAATTTAAAATTCAAATTTTCTTTTTTTTTTAACTTGTAACTCGAAAAAATTACTCTTTTTTTTAAATTAAACTAAAATCATTTTTATTTCATTCCACAACATAATTCACAAATTTTCCTCAATAAAAACTAGAAAAGAATATTATCGTAATTCTATAAGAAAATAAATACCTATTTTTACTTAAATTTTTTTCGTAACGTTTATTGCACATATATTTACGCTTGAATGATAAAATGTCGGTGAATATATTATTTTATTAGAACATTTTTTTTTTTGGGAGACGCATTTTTGATAATTTATCACCAGGAGTGCTATTAAAACTTAATACGGTCCTGTTTAAAAGAACTTGATAAATAAAAAAAAAAATTCAACGCCTGCAAAAAAAGTGAAGGGTACAAATTGAAAAAAAATCTACTTTTGTACATGAAAACCATGGTCTTACCACTACGTACAAGTAGACTATGATGTACCACCAGTTGGCCAAAACATTATACACGTACAAAACAAACACATTATTAATATTGTACAATACACCATTTTCAAGAACAAGTAAACAATGATAAAATGTGTTTATTAGACAAAAAGTAGGACAACTGCGGTTATCAACCCAAAAGTCTAGTTAAACAGATATATATATAAAATAACCTAGTTAAATAATAAAAAATAAAAAGTATATGCGTATACATACACATACGAAGAGTGAAAAAAAAAAAATTCAAATTCAGTATACTAATGCGCAATAAGACTAACAATAATTATTATTATTATAATACTGCAGCGCAGGATGACGAAGAAAAAACAGGCTAGAGTCGATAAACGGCAGCAGTCTCTGGTATGCATGGCATTCTCTCACTCTCTTTCTCTTCCATTACAATGCGTTGTTTCACCCATCGTAGAGACGAATAATGGACGTTGTTTATCGTAGTTTTTTTTTTTTTAATGAAATAATATAATTTTTGATATACACCATGTACTGCAGAAACATTAAATAATAATAATAATTTTGAATACATTAAGTATTTATATATATATATATATATATATATATATATATACACATATATATGTATATATAAAAATTATATATAGTTATTCACGTCCGACACCACAAATGATATAATTCATTGACTTTCGACACCGTTTTATGATAAAAACATCAAAACGACCACGACGATGTATTTGTCTAGAGAAATGGTATTAGTAGTAACAAATATGTATATATATATATATATAATATACATCGATGGTGTATTATTCGCACATTTCATATTTATAAAAAACAAAAACAACAATGGACCTGTGAATGGCAGACGTGCATACTGCATAATAGTAAGTGTTTAAATTGAAAATAAATAAAAAAAACAATTGAGGACTAAATAAATAAACAAAAAAAAAAATTTCAATTTTCTTTTTACAAGTGAAGAAATAAAACGTTTAATGTGTGTCTTTTTATATATATATATATATATATACTTTTTAAAAATTATAATCACAAAAAAAAAAAAATTACAACAATTTGTAATAGGCTAATAAAACATTATTATCATGCCAAAATATTATATGTAAAACTTTTGAATATATTGATCAATTTAATTTAGCTCCAATTTTTTTTTAACTTTATCAGTGAGTGAGGAATGTGATAACGTCCCTAAATTTAATAATTAATATTTATATAATAATAATCATAATAATAATAATAAATTACTAAAACACTGGAGATTATAATTAATCGTAAAAATTACAAGATTTTAAAATTATGTTTTAAAGTGTAAAACAACAAATTATTTATATGTAATATAATTTTCCATACTTAAGATTATTATTATTATTTCTTTATCATATTACCATAATAATTGTATATATTATAATAATATGTTAGACAAAAACATTTCTAGCAAAAACTGAAAAGAACAATTGTAATATTAAAAAAAAAAAAAAAAAAATACAAAACAAAAAACACTCGACGCCAGATAATTATTTTTTGTTTTTCATTTTCACTTTTTTTTTTTTTTTTTTTTTACAAAATTTACACGGCAGATTCTTCTCCACCAAACAAAAGAACTGAATTTGATGAAATTGAAAAAAAAAATAACCATATTTAATAGATGATAGTGTAACGTATCTTTAAACATAAATAAAAAGTTCACAGAGTTTTAATAAATTTGATAAAGATAATTTAATCTTTCTTTACTTTTTGATAATCACATTCTTTTTAAGCTTATTCGAACAAAAAAAAAAAAAAAATTAAATAATATGCAGGTTAATTTTTCCATTTTTCTTGAAAAAAAAAAATATATATATGATAAAAAAATTACATAATAATAATAATTATTAATAATGAAACACATTTCACTTAGAAGTCATCATGGTCACGAATTCTGAAAAAAAAAAAAAAAAAAAACACAGTGTAAGTAATAGTACAAATAAATATACGGACAATCGGGTATTGTAATTTATTACAATAACTTACAAATAATTCTATCTAAGTAATATAGAAACAAAGAATAAAATGTTTTACGACCAAAAAGTACAGGAGAGATGTGTGGGATAGATGCATGGATGCTAAGTGTTCTTCTTTTTGTTTTTCTGTACATTTTTTTTGCGTTTTTTTCTGTTTATGTCATTTTGTATTATATTTTTCACCAATTTAATGTAGTCTAAAAACAAAGAAACAACTAAGGAACACAAAGAGAATAATAATGAACAATGATTTAAAAGGACGTATTCGTTTTAAATAGAAGTGACACTCATGCGCGTAAACACAAGACTACACATCTAAATTTTCATTTCATTCATTGCCAAATAGACATGCATATTTCTAGAAATCGAATAATCTCATAAACAATTTATAATAATGTTTTGTATAGCATGACGTTTTATAGGGTTATGATGTCTGTGGTCAAATGCTGATGACATATCGATCGATGTGGTGTACATCCCAATTTTAACACTTCATAAAAAAAAAAATCGTGTAAATATGAAAAAAAAAAAAAAAAAAAATAGTAAAAATAAAACGAAACACAAAATATAGATATGAGGCACTGACCATGGTCAGGTCATGGTACGTACAAAAATGGTCCGAGCTAAAGTATGGAAATCTGTAATGTGAAAAACAGAGAAAAAAAAAGAAGCTAAAAACACCTAACCAATAACCATGAGTCTCAATACATAAATGCTAAAGACTACTACTCTATTATAATTCAAAACTACATTCAGTATTTTGCTGTCTAACTTAATTATTATTATGCTTTTATAATGCTTGTTTAAAAAAATGAATGTTATAACATTAAATTTTGTAGACAACTAAAAATGAGCCGAGAAGGAATAACCTACAATTTCTATTGTAAATTAACAATATTCTACTTAAAATTAATTTTATTACATATGAGTACTCAAAATTAAGTTTTAGTCACAATTAGATAAAACATGTATTTAGTTTAATTATTAAAAACTGTTGTTGTCACATACTACACAAGATTAGTACTAATAATTGTAAACCACCATTTAGTAATAAAAGTATTACACACAAGTAAAAAATTATGTTTGTATAAAGTTTACAAATTATATCTAATTTATTTATTATGACAGAGGTAATAAAAAATACTTTTAATTCGAAACAATACAGAGGGGGGTCGTCTATTTAACATGAGACCATCACATTGTTATTTTAACATAAACACTCGGCTACTAGAATACAGATATAAACTAATTGCTTTATTCACGTATTACACTTTATAGAACTCTTATAGTTATTGAACTGTTTAACATTATTTGAGTATGTCATAAACTACATTTGTTTTCATTATCCATCGAAACAAAACCATACTTGACAGATCTTGAACAGTGGTGTTTGCGTTGAATTTACACTTTAAATGCTTATTATCAAATTTGAAGGTAAGAACATAATATTTTTGTTCTCTCAATGATTTTTTCCATATTATAATTTGAAAGTAAGGCATCTGTATTTGTAATTAAGCTATTTTAAAAATATACTTAATGTATAATTATTAACAAGTTAGGTTGTCTGATTAATAGTATACATAAATGAATACAGCATTACATAAAGGTTTTGATTTGTACATTTTACAACATGCCAAGGATAAATTTTTGTATTACGCCAAGGAGAAATGTAGGATGAAAATATAATGGTCAACATTTTTTTTTTTTAAATATTTAATTTAGCGTATTATTCACACATCGTATGAATCGAATGTATTCTCTATCAATACAGATTTATTTTACCATTGTTTTACTATATTGTTCAACGATAGGAAACTCGAGTTTCACGCTTAAAAAAAAAAAAGGTATCACGGTTGTTGAATACTCATTTCCACCAAATAACAATAGAGAAATTTTAGTTATTCGAGTACACACATTATTCGATTAAAAATATATGTACCTATGTATCTATACATATTTTAAAATGGTGAAATGTCCAATTATTACCTTCGTAGTTGACTTGACCATCACCATCAATGTCAGCTTCTCTAATCATTTCATCAACCTCTTCATCAGTGAGCTTTTCGCCTAGGTTAGTCATCACATGACGTAACTCGGCCGCGCTAATAAAGCCGTTTCCATCCTTATCAAACACGCGAAAAGCCTCTCTGATTTCTTCCTCGCTATCGGTATCCTTCATTTTACGCGCCATCATGGTCAAGAACTCGGGGAAATCTATCGTGCCGTTGCCTATGAAAAAATGCGTGGAAAACGTTTTATTTAAGAAAAATAAATAAAATTATTTTATATAATAAAATAAAATGTATCACATTACCATCAGCATCGACCTCGTTAATCATATCTTGGAGTTCAGCTTCAGTCGGATTTTGGCCCAATGACCTCATAACGGTTCCAAGTTCTTTGGTGGTGATGGTACCATCGCCATCCTTGTCAAATAGCGAGAATGCCTCTTTGAATTCGGCAATCTGTTCTTCTGTTAGTTGATCAGCCTATAATAAATTTCACAAAATCAATCGTTAATCATCATTCCTTCTTTGTCCTATTTTATTTAATAAACCTCTACACATGTAGTTATTAAAAGTATTAAAAACATTAGATTAACACAAGTGAAAAATAATAACACAATTATCTATAATAATAATAAATTATTATGGCTGGGAATCAAAATATGCCTAAATTTAAATAAAATTTTTAAATTTTAAAGGAGAAAAAAAATATATACATGTTATTCATTTATATGCAATTTGTAAAACGGTTAAAATTCTGAATATAACATATTGGCAATATTAAGAAAAATGATTTCATGATACACAAGTAGAATTTCTGAGTAAACATTGTCTCATTTGGTTTTTAGTCTGTACTTGATGAAAAACAGTTTGTAATATTGTAAATAGATACAAAAACATACTTTTACTTTAATACTCTTCTATATTAGGTGCACAACAATTGGGAAAATTGTCTCGTACATAACAACAGTAGACATTCATGTGTCATCAGTCGACTGCAAGAGTAGCATATATATTTCTCAACTGTCATACAGGGTATAGTAAATGACTTTCTTTTAACAATATCGAATGAACAATAAACCAAAAGGGGTCAAGCGCCTACCAAACTGATAAACGAATGTGTATTCAAAAATCATTAGAGAAAACAAAAAAATTTAGAAAATATTAATTTACAATTTGTAGAAATAGTAAAAAATCCACTCGATTATACTGTAAGTATGCTTATAAACTGGACATTTCCATACAATAATATTTTAAAAAATAAAGTGGAAAAATAGATTATGCTGAACATATACCAAATTTAGAATTATTAATTCCATACACAATAAACAAATACATCGTAACGGAATTCATACAGGAGTAGTACCCCCCCCCCAAGTACTCCTTTTGTTTTAAATTGAAATTTAATTTCCAAATTGAAAAATTCTATATTGTTATCTAAGGAAAATAGAAAACAAAAATTAAAACATAAAAAGTTTTACAAAATTCGTGTAAATACAAATCTTATTATTAATTAGTCGATACGCTGTGTGTAGGCTTTGGAAAATTTTTTTTAACAATTTATTATCTACAATTCCATGGTGGACACGATTAATCGATTTACTAAAAGACTAATAACAGTATTATTCACACAATTTTAAATTTAGATTAATTAGTTACATCGTATGAACTGGGATTAGCAATACAAAACCGTACCGTATTCATGAAATGTTTCACAAATTATAATTATTAAAATAAATAAATAATTAGGTACAACGTTTATATTTATATAGAGTTAGCGTTATCCGTAAGACAGCCATTTTCGTGCCGTATTTAGTTAGTATGCAATAATGATGACGATAATCGTAGTAGAGCCTACTTCAAAAGTTAACATACACGCATGCTGTAGAGACACGTGACGACGATAATTTTCCGTGACGTCTAACACAAAAGAAATTATAAACGGAGACTATCAAAGAGAATAAAATTTGTGTCTAGACAATGAATAGGTATACTCTCCCAACGAGTAAAAACGAATTAATTTAAAACGGGTCTTAAAAGACTATCGACATAAAAATATCACAAACCCAATCGTGTTACAGAGACGGAAAGAAAATCAATCGGAGGTCAAAAGGCCAAGGTCGTAACCTTTAATAGGTGAAATTTTCAGATCGTTGTCATCGTATACAGAGAGATCGAGGAGTCCGTTTCGAGATCACAGCGAAACAACAGTTGTAAACCGAAAACAATTGAATTTTCAAATAACATTTACAAAAAAACGTACGACGGGCCTTTAAAAACCACGCATTCAAAGGGCAAAAAGAAACGCGTATTATTTCTTTAAAATGTCGTAAACCCCTCCCCCCCCATCTGCCCGATAGAAACGGTTAAAAAAGTGGTGTTATATATATATAAAAAAAACACCGGTGGAACAACAAAATTATAGGCGTACGATTCGGGTAAAAAACACACACACAGAGGAGGACGGAGTAGGGGGCAGGAGGCAATGGGGATGGTTATTTTTTCTTTTTGTCGACTGTTTCAGTGCACAAAGCGAACGAGCGGGAAAAGGGCGCGCGGGGCGCAAGAAACGCCCTCGCGCAACGCTAGGAATTCTCGGTTTCGACGGGGGAGCGGGGACTTATCACCGAAAAACGAACGGATGCACAGACGCTTCGGGGTAGAGGTCGGTAACGAACGGCGCTAGATGGCGTTCTCCGACGACGACACACACACACACGCGCGCGTTTACGACGCTCCGTTCTAGTCGCGAGAACTGATGAGAAAGACTGCGTAATAATAATAATAAACCGTTTTATACACCTAAATGTTTTTTTTTTTTTTGCAATTGTCGTTTGCCGCAAACGATCCGTTCCAATAAAATACGACGTTAGGTTAACGAGAGTCGTCGGAGGCGACCCGGCACGTTTTAGGAATGTCTCCCCCGTAGTAGCCCACCGACGCGACACGGTCGTCGACCGATGAATGTCGCGGCGACAAAACGATAAAAATATTATTACACGTCCGTCGCGCGTTTTCCTTCTTTTCTTTTCCAATTCTCCTCGTGACCCGAAACGTCCAAGACGAGAGCGTAGTAGCGACTAGACGGGAGTACAGAGAAAGCGAAAAAAAATATCGGACGAGAATTTTTCGTTTACCGCGACGCGGCACCACTGTAAAACGACGAAGCGTCGTGTAAAAACGAAACCGGCCGTGCGACGGCCCACATCGTCGTCGTCGTCATCGGATAAAAACGAAAACCGATGCGACGACCAAAAAAAAAACAACCACCTACACATAAAAAAAAAAAAAACCTAGCGATGCGCTCAAAGGTCAAGGCCGCGAATGGCGAAGGAGACACACAGCGTTAAGCAAATATTATTATTATTGTATTATTCGGTAAGACGGGAGATTGGAAAAAAGAAAAAACGCGTTTGGAAAACGAGCCGGTGAGAAACGCGTTATTAACGGCGCCATGTTGGACACCTTGGCGGCGGCGGCCGGCCGTTTCGACAAATCGCAAAACCCAATAAAACACGGGGGGGAAAAAAAATAACAGAGTCTAAAAATAAGCGGTCCGGGCAACAACGCGGCGGTAAGACGGTTTTTTCGCAATTCAATTCGACGGACGCGTGCGCACGGCACCGCGCGACCGGTGGTGCACGCCGACATGTAAATATCGCCGTGCCTCGAAAACTCGATATTTGGATGGAGGAGGAGTGAAAAGGGGAAAAAAAAAAAAACTAATGTTCTAACGGTCGTGATAAACAAAACTCACCATTTCGATTGCGTCGAATCGTTTGTGGACGGGTGCGTCGACGAAGACGACGACGACGACAAAATACAATCACCGGGGACACGGTTGGCGTGGTCGAACAACAAGACGCGGCGACGGCGGCGGCAACGATGACCGTGCGTGCGTACAACTGTGGTGCGTGTGCGTGTGTGTGTCACCCGCGACGTGCGGTGGTGGTGGTGGTGGTGTGTGTGTTATTAACGCAACGATGGATACCGCGATAACCGCGCGTTATATACCAGACGTCGTAACGTGAACACGGGACGTATTTATTATTGTACGAAGAGGACGAGCCGGGCGATGACGATTTTGTCGCGAACTCGGGGGAGAGGAGGGGGATTGTTTCCGTTCTCGGTCACTCGTCGTCGCCGGGGCGACGTGAACTCGCGGGGAGGAGAAGAAAACGAAACGGGGAAAAAAAAAAACGCGAGAATTTTATTAGAAAATTTTCGGGGAGGGGAGATGATAGAATGTAGAAAACGACAAAACGCGACGGTTAGACCGACAGGACGACCGCCCAGTGGACGTGTTTGCAAAGAACTACGTGTGACGGCGGCGGCGGCGGTAAACGGTCGTTGTCTACGGCGGCGGCGGTAGTGGTGGCGCGGTGTTGTCGCAGTGAAATGACGCGAAAGGTAAACCCGTGCGTCCGTAACCGCGTTCAGTGTAAAACTATTGGTCGGACATACGGTCGCAGTGTGTGTATGTGCGCGCGCACGACCGGGGCGATACCGACGGCGGCCGTGACGTCACCAGTGCGCGCGCGCGCGTCCGTACGCCCCGGATACAGTGCGCGCAGGAGAAAGAAAATTTGTAACTCTACGCGCGCGCGCGCCACGCGCCATGATACCACCACCTCGTCTCCACACTCTTGAGACTTCCACGACGCGCGCACACCGTGCCACGGTCATCCGTTAATAATAAATTTACGGAGATTTTTCCTTATTTTTTTTCGCTCCCGGTTCTCTTACATAGGCGACCCATACTAAGTCTACGTGGCCCATCGATTTATTTTTTTTACCGTTTGATCCGACTTATTTTTCCTCCCCGTACCGAATATCATTATTATTTATCATTCCGACGGTGATGATAACATTTGCCTACACGACGACGACGACGACGACGGCGGTTATAGGTTATAACCACCTACACCTCATCTCGCCGCCCCGGGCCGGAATATTTTCGGGTTGCTGCTGCTGCTGCTGCTGCGTGCGTGTGCCGCCGCGGTATCGGATTTTTTGCGGGCAAACGCGGGCCTTGGCAGTCAGCCATTGGCCCGCCGGCACCTGCAATGCGCCAAGCGGCGGCGCAATTAAACCGGGCGGCGCGGCCAGACCTACTACTACTACTACTACTACTTATGTAATATTATTAGCGGTGAGCGGCCGCCAAAAGATAACCGTTTCGAAAAATGTCTCCCCTCAACACCCCGTTTTTTTCTTTCGAAAAATTTCGCCCGCCCGTAATAATACGCACGGCGTGGTTATTTTTACCGATGTTTTTCTTAATTTTTATTGTTATTATTAAAAATAAACGCAAACATTCCTATGGAAACGTCGCATTTTTTTTTTGCTACTGGTTTTCGATTGTAAACCAAACGCGTTTAATACGGAAATTCATTTTTCTTATAACGATATTAACGCGGGAATAATATCGCGAATATTCTCGGGGAATCGTACAGATCGCGGCGGGCGTTTATGGAATCTTTATGTCAGACCGTGTCATCACGCTCCGGACCCGACGACGACTCTCTCCGTTAATGCGACTTTTATTACAGCAGCCGTTTGGTCGCCTACAAGGAGCGTGCGCACTAAATTATTAATTAAATTTCATCTAATTAGTTATTATAATTTTTTTGTTACGACGTTGATTTCATAAAACAAACGTACGTGCGCATAATATTATATGGGACACGAGGTACGAATTAACGTAAATATATTGTGTAAGAATATAGGTTAAAAAAACAAAAATTAAATAAATATACTAATTATTGTGTTTTCTTTCGGAAGTGTTTAAAAGACGAGAAGGTGGTAATTTTTTTTTTTTTTTTTTTATAAAATTCGTGAGAACAACACGACGGATAAGAATTGAAGGGATAACATCACTTCGCGTATGACCGTTACGATCACTGCAGGGTATATTAATCTTTTGAAAACGTGTCACGCGCAAATACAATATATTTTACTAATACGTCAAGAAGGTATTATAGTAATGGCGATAAACGACGAGGCTGAAGCGAAAGTCTCGCGGATTAAAATCGAGAAAGATTGTAAACGTGTGTGTAATTTTTTTTTTATATTATTATTATTATTACTTGTTGTCCCGCAGACGATATGAAACGTATAGAAAGTTGACCTGGCTCTTCTTCAGTATTTTTTTTTTTTTTTAGTCGAAAAAAGCGTTTTTAATGACGTACAAAAATTAACATATAATTCCTGTCGCGTTTACAATAGTCATCCGTACAATAACGCGGGGCTAATAATGATTTTTTTTTTTTTTTTACAATTTACTCGCTAGGTAACGTTCAAACAGAATATCGTAACATTTATGAAACTGTATTTACGTGGTTTCTTATATTATAACGTCAAATAATAATAATAATAATACGCCGTTTATCGACGACGTCGTTAATGTAATATGTAAATTGTAAACCGAGTTTTTTTCTCGGTAAATAAAGATCTTTTTCTTTCTTTGCGTTGGATTGCGGGAATGAAAATAATATACAATTCGCGGCAGTGACCCGGAAAATAATTCTTTGAACCATAATAATTCGATGGGAATATATAAAAAAATAGAAACCGTAGTTTCTCTGCAGAACACTTTTGCTCGCAATTTGAAAATAATTACGTATACTGCTCGGGTAACTCATTTTCTTTTTTTGCTACAGACGAAAAATGTATAGAGGAAAGAACTCCGATGGCAAATTAATACGTTATTGAAATTAATTTTGAATAATATCGATTATTTATTCAATGTTTTTCGAGTTATAATTACTAAACACTACTTTTGTTCGAGGAGAATTCGCTAGATTTACATATAATATGGTTATATAAATTATTGTAACGAAATGTGGCAAATAAATAAAACGCTTTTTATAAACTCTCATATTTCTTCAAAACATAAATATAACAAATATCTAAAAGTCACAAAGAATTACATTTTGGTACATATACACATATTATTATTTATTATGTCGTTATTTTAATTTATATACGTTTAAAAATTAATTTCGCTTTCAATATAGTTATGTGTTACATGAATACGAATTTATTATTATTGGTATTTTAATTCAGTACAGTCGCTATATACATATAAATAGTCGTTTTAAATAACTATATATTATTCACGCGATAAATAATTAAAATGAAACAACAATAGTAAACTTTTAAATAATAAATAATCGTGTATTCAATATCATAGTTAATTATTATTTAACAAAACAATTAATTTAATATATAAATTTCATTATAAAATTGTTTATAATTTTATAACGAATTTATATTTTAAATAACACTACCCGTCACTTATATATATATAAATCAATACAATTAAACTGATATTGAATTTTTGATATAAAACAAAATGTTACGTTAGTTTGTCAGTGTTTCAAAGTTTAAATTGACTTTAAATATACTTTTAACGCGCCGAGAACACAATGATTTTTCGTTCTTCCAATATTAAACATCGAAATTGCTCTTAATTAATAATCAAGCATTAAACCGACTGGTTTTCAAATGATTTATTGAAATAAAATATGTTTGAAAAAAAACATTTGTGTATTTCAGAAATCGTAACAATTTCTTCTAAAAAAAAAAAGAAAATTAATGATTTACATTTTTACCGAAAATGGTATAAAATAACGTGTGGTGGTAAACGTAAAACAAAACTGTACTTTAACCGCAATACCTCATATAATACAGTTTGCGTGTTTTATTTTAAAAATATAATATTATTAATAATACGCAATATAATATTATATAATATGTGAACCAATATTTGAAATATCCGGTATTTATACGTATATTTTATTAAACTAACGATTATTTAAAATATATTCCGCACGGGTATTAAAGAATATTTGTTTTATTTAGATTGTCAGTTATATATAATAAATTATTATTCTAAATATAAAAAAGAAACTTCGGGTCTAATTGTGTGGTTTTTGTAATTGCCATTACATGTATGTATGTACTAATACAAAAAAGTTGTTAAATCACGCGTAGATAAATTTTAATAAGAATATTTTAAATTTTATGTGATCCGCTTTAAAACAATATTAAAACGACAGTTCCGCAGCTGCGAATCGTAACGAATAGTCATATAGTAATATAATATAACTATATAACTATAGTGTTATTATAATGTTTAATGGTGATAATAATATTAGAATTATATGGTTAAAGTTGTAATTCAGCTTAATGGTTTTATTGTTCGACAACTCTGCCATTATTGTTTGAAAATAATTCTCTCAATATCATATAAGCACATTTCTCGTGTACTGAATGTACATATTATGTTCAGTTTCAATTGATTCGTCATTAATTTTTCTTAGTGAAAACTTAGTATAACACACGGGCGTTCCGAAAAGGGGGGTGTAAGACGAGGCATCTGTTCCCCCCTGGACTTCAAAATTTTTAATTTTCTAATTTTTATTAATATTTAAATAAACATTTCATTAATCTCTCGACTAGTAAAAGTACCTATTTTAATAAGTATTTTATTCGCAAAGCATAACATTTGTTTTAAATACATTTTGGCATTTTGATATTTAGCCCTGTACTGATTAATTTTCTGCGAGCGCCCATGGTGTAACAGTTTGTTTTTTTTTTTGTCATAAAATGTTTAAAAATATTCATGATTATAGATTGATTGCAACTGATTTTATTGTTATTGTCTTGTAATTTGGCGAGTATAATAATTTATAAATACATTTAACGTTTTAACGTAAAAAAAAATTATATATATATATACATATATTGGAGTTTTAACTTTTCTAAAAGTAAAAATATCAGAAGTGATTGTAAAGTGTATATAAGAATGTGAAAATAATAAAATTATAATGTTGCGTTTAATCTGCAGATGTCATTTAAATCTAAATGTTTGTTTATAAAAACCGTTTTAAAGTTTAGAAAACGTCACAAAGAAAATTTATGTATATTTTAAACTTTTTTTGTGGTTTTTTTTTTAATCATTTCTTTTTGTAAGTATTCGGTGTAGATGTGCGTTATATATATATATATCGAATGAAAAGTTAAATTGAATAAAATTTAATAATTCCGTATAATGAAAATTGTAATACGAATAATATACAATTTATATAATGATGACCGACGTTTAATGTTTGTCGAATTTATATAATTATAAATGTTTTGATTTTTAACAAAAAAAAAAAAGTAAAATATTAACTAAAATAAATATATCATATTATTTTTTTTTATAAATAATAAACAATATAGACTAAATATATGACGGATTGTGTGATTCAAATAAAACCAAAACATTACTATCGCTCCCCGCTCAGAATCTAAACCAACAAATATTTAAATTGAATTAATTGAAAACGAAAATACATAAAATTTTAAAACAATAACGCGTGTACGAAAACAGAATTATTATAATATCAGTCATCTGGACATGCATAATGCGTAGTACAACGAAATCGATTACATATCCGTGAAAGGCCGCAAAGGGAATATAAATGAAAAATTATTTCAATCCGTTTCGTTATAAATTTCATTTTAAACGTTTTGTCCGGATTAGGAGAAAAATGTTTCGAGAACTATCGCAAGTGAATATATATATATATATATATTAGATGATTAATATTATGATAAAATATTAATTGCGTTTTTATGTATCGCGTATAGATTCTATATTAATAATATCACATTTCTCTCATATTCAATCAATTTTTATGTGTATTTTTTTTATTTAATTGATCGTAAATTCGTATAACATAGGACGATTTGAGAAGTTAAATTCATTTTCGTTTGTTTTAAAGCGCTTAATTATCATTATTATTATTAATTTTTTGTTTTGATCGAATTTCTTTTAAAAATTAAATATTAACAATCGACTCTCCTCTATTAGCATTCAAATTAGACACCGTACAATAATATGAATTGTTTACATGTCATGTAGCGTAACCACACGTAAACTATCATATATGCGGTTACCAACTGCAGATGGTCCGCGACGTCGAAGTTATTTTTTTCATTTACAATCAATTTGAAAAAATAGATTTTAACGTAAAAATAATGAATAACCGATGTCGCGTCATTGTACTACCTACATAACAATGTGTATATGAAGAGAAATTTTATTCCATATATTATACGAGATTGGTTTTATTTTATTTTGTAACAACAGCATCATTCCCTGATTAAAATATGTTTACTAAACAATTAGTAAACAGGCTTCAGCGAATACGTTTTCCTCCTCGATATTTATTGTATTTCTCATTTTAATCACCTATTTTCTACGAAGTCATAATATAATATGTATTTGAATATAAAAATGAGATTTGAATTGAGTTGGGAACCACTCGATATAAAGCAATGGAATTAAACAACGTCTCTACACATACATAACTACTATATAGCTGCAGTAATATCCACACAATAAACATTTATACTAATGTACGCATATATTATGGATGAAACAATCTTTCGTTTCACCGTACGGTGAAAAACAATTATTATTCTGATTTCTGTTTAAATGTTTAATATGCCGCGCAATTAAAATATTTCTCCTCGAATTAATTAAAATCAAACAAAAAAGTTCTTTCAATTTTATATACGATTAAAACGTATAATTTATATATATATATTTTTCTCTTTCATTCATTTCCAGTGTCGTAATTGGCACTACGCTAAAATAAATATTTACAGCAGGTCGTAATTTTTTTATTATTATTATAATAAAAATATACTATCATTGGAAAAATAACGTACTTCATTGTTCGTTCCGTTGAAATCGTATAATGTAACCGCCGTCGACTTTTAAAAATAATATGTACGCGTTTTAACGTCGATTGAACCCTATTGAAACGAAATAGCGAGACAACATAATAATTATTGAATATTCACGGGAAATCATAAAACAAAAACGGGTAATTGATTCGTACCGCGCGTATGTGTACGGCGCACAGAATTCCTACGCAAGTTAATCGTGGATCGAGTGGATAAATATTGTCATAATCAGCAGATCATGGAATTCCAGTGTTTCGTATTGTATTTTTTATTTACTCCGCCGAATCACTTCAAACCTTCTCCAGCAGATTTTCGCCAAAATTACCCTGCGCGACCATTAAACGTTTTTAAAAATTGAATAAATAGCTACGACGATATTTCGCAATCGGGTCACGTGTAGCGATAGCGCCGAATTATGAGGATATATGACACACGAGCGGCTGCAGGGATGCGAGACACGTACCGATATTTCGGAACATTGCATATAATATGCATATGAAAAATGTTTGGTATAATAACTTTTATTGTGTAATAATAATAATAAAACGAAGTCGAAATATTATAACGAGTTCAATAAATTCAATACAATATTATTTTCGAAATGAAGATATATAATTGTTGTAAAAGTTATAATTGTTTAGCAAAAAAATATGCCTGTGTACGGATATACTCGTATTCACCGAGTTTCGTATATTTCGTTATAAAGAAAATATATTTTATAGAATTAATAGTGTTAATATATAGTATATGGCGTTTGAAATTCCAGTAAACTAATAACAAGAATAAAAACTTTTTTTTTATTTATTAAAACGATGAATTCGCGAATTCGGACGAATGATTTAGAAAACATTTAACTGCGGATCAAGACCAGTGTATATGCGTTGATTGAAAATTATATTTTACAATAATACAACTGAAATGAAAATTATATTATTATACCGCAGTATACATTTTCACGTTTTTAACGCGTGTTTGTTGAGTTATGCGGTATCTTGTTAGTTTCGCTAAGAATTGCTATAGCACTATACATTTGTTGCTATATGTCAGTGTCATAATACTATTTATAAACCAGTGTCGTTATATTATATGTGGTTACAGTTTAAAACGGTGTCTGAAAACTTAAAACATACGTTTCGATGTTAGAGAACTTGTAACGACAACGTTCTTTCCTTTACCGATGAGTATATATATATATTATTATAAATGTACAAGAGTATCAAAAAAAAAAATTCCTTTTCTCGTTTCAAGGGTTCTCATACTCTTATATCAATATCAATCAGCTGAATATGTATATATTATAGACATGATTTAGTTGTTATTATATGTTTCTCGAATGTTATTGAAATAATAAACAACTGTGTTATAAATAATAATGTGTTCGAGAACCCTCTCTATAATACCACCATATAACAGCAGGAAATGTACGCCGGAAATATTCCACTCGGTCGTATTGCGAATACAATACCGAAGTGCTATGCAAGTAAAATAATTTGTACTTATTTAAAAAAAAAAAAAAAAATCTTTATTCGTATTGTATACGATCGCGTAAACAGTATTTCTTCGATTTGCGTATTTTTCGTGTATAAATAATTATACGTGAATTCACATTAAGAACAATCGCGTTGACGTCCAATTTACGAATTAAATTCAAAAGAGGATATATTGTAGTTTTTTTTATATAATTTACTGCCTCGTCATAATAATAAGCTTGTTGCAGGTGATCTATGTATTATCGTCTAACACAATGTATTTAAAAAAAAAAAGACAGAAATAATCGGTTTCGGATCCACAAATTATGGCACTCGGAGAAGGGGGGGGGAGGGCATAATATGCATATAATTTTACCGCATTTTTATATATAAAAGTTACCAAACACTTTTTGTACCGCATCAAATTGGTCAAAATACGTAGTAATAATTAATTATTGTAGACTATTTTCATTATTGCTCATAACGTTTTTTATTTTTTATTTTTTTGTTAAAATTGTATTTCGAAATTTAATTGTCAATAATTCTTTGAGCGTTTATTTTGAATTTCACGTGAAAAATAAGTAACGTGGCTAATTTTTTTTTCTTATGAAGCTCAAGATAAATCCTTCTATTAATACTCATTTTTATCAAATTTAAAAATTTTCCACTTCTACTTCTGCAATATTCAATACGTCCGTAATTAGATATAAGTTGAATACAAGTAATTATGATTTTTTTATACAATTAATGACTTTTAGCGCGTATTCGAATCGATAAAAAAATTACAACAGTACTGTTTCGAAGAACATAATATATTACAATAATAATAATAATAATAATAATAATAATAATAATAATAATAATAATCAGTAGTTGAAATGCGGTGAAAAATAATGTACAAATTATTACTTTGCAGTAATTTTATTTCAATTCGTTCAACATTCGAGAAATTTGCTTCCCCTTTATGACCAGCGCCCGAATTGTCCCCTGGATCCGGTGCTTGAAATAATATTTTTGCTCATATGCACGCACACTCTATATAATATATACATTTGTATAATTATACGAATTTGAATCATTTTTGTCTGCTCTATGAAAGATATTATATGTACAATAGTTATAGGTATGGGGCGGTGTTCCCGCGGTTATGATAATAAATATAAAATATGTTTGGTTTTATGGATCAATTGCGTGTAAATTGTCTATTCGGATCGTTGCCGCAGCGGCCTTGCTCCACATAATCCAAATCCTAATAATAATAATAATATAATTCGTTTAGTTTTCGTTCGGACAGCCGAGGTACGGGGTTTTTTTTTACTTCCGTATATGTATATTTGTTTACAGTAACGATTGAAATATAATATAATACGCTTAATAAATATACGTATAGCGGAATTATTATTTTACGAAATTACAAAATTTTCTATAATTAGTCGACTATACTACTCGTATATAGTCATAACTAAAGCTCAAGGAATTTGATGGCCGTAAAAAATATTAAAAAAAAAATACGTATGATCTAAAAATCTTCAAAAATGCTCTAAAAATAGGTAAAATAACGATTTTAACGTTTTGAAAAATGCAAAAAAAAAAGGAACTTTTTAATATGAAACATACAAAAAAATGGAACAATTTTTATTATCTTTTTTTCTAATTAATTTTTTACTACATTTACTGATATTCACATTATATATTATATACAATACTTTTTCATTTTTAAACCAATTTATAAATAATTAAAAAAAATACTTTTTTCAAAATTTATTAAATGAAAATAAAACGATTAATAATAATTAATCATAATAATTACATTTTCCGTTGAGTATTATTGATGTATAAAATGCTCATCAGCTCATAATGGATCAGTCGACCGGGAAGCGATAAACAACGAAGCGATTATTTTTTAAACGTAACACTACATATAGTATTTGACGAGAATTTTTTTTCCTTCTTGCAAATATTATACCGATATCGGTGATATTTTAGCAATACATAACAGTGATAAATAATCAAATCGTTATTTTTCACTCGATTAATAAGCATAAATAATCAAAATTACGTAACAAATTATTTAAATAGCGTTTAAAAAAAAAAATACAAAATGGAAAAAAATTGTTATTTAGATTCCTCTGTGAATGAAATACGTTTTTAGTTAGAAAAACATCGGCTTAGACGTTAAAAAAAAAAGAAAAAAGTGTAAACTTCCTAGCTCTATTTATAGCCGTAATAAAAATACACATACGAACTAAAGTCTGTCCCGTTTAATATGTATACAAATGGTTTAGCTATATATTATTATTATTATTTAATAACACTATAAATTATAGGCGTCATTACAGATTTTAAGGGTTATAAGGTTAGTAAAAATCATTAAATATTTATATATTATATATATATATATAATATTTAGAGGAATAAATTAAACTCATTGTCGTTTGAATAGGAAACAATCCGATACGGTATGTTGATTTAAGCTATTATATATATATATATATATATATATAATTATTATTATTATTATTATTATTATTAACGGTTGTTGACGAGCGATTTAAATCGTTCGATAATATTATATTGTATTACGACGTGTTATAAACTAAATGTCCTCATCGTAGAACTCACTTAACATTTCCATTTACAGAAATGATTATTAATATATATTGGTGTAAAGTTTAGTCAAATGAATGTGCAAAGAAACTCATTAATAATTGTTAAAAAGGTATTTTAAAATGTTTATTTATCGTTTTATATTTTAGGTACATATATGTTTTGTTTACTATTCAATAACCCAATTACGTATGTTAAAATAATAATAATAATGATTATTGTGGACTATTCATTAATCTATACAGAATCGGAGTTTTGAAATAATAAAAAAAACGTTTAGAACTAGAGGAGGGAATTATAAATAATAATAATGTTTGTTATAAAAGTGACGAAAAAAATATTCGTATTTAAACGTTAGTTGCAATTAAATGAGTTAAAGAGATACTTTACTCTGGTCACGGTACCAAAAATGACATTACGGTCTTGTTAAACACGGAAAACGAATTAGATATATTATAAAATATATGTATTATATTGACGTGCAGTAATATTAAATTTATTACAACGTTTATGTAAAATAATTTCTATTGATTTTCTTCGGTATTCAACAACTTATTGATATTTTATTACGTATAATAATAATTTATAAATTGTATTTTATACACAAAACGCAATTGTATACTATAGATGTGTTAAGCAGGTACTATAATTATACAAAATACGTACGTGGTAAAAATATATATTTAAATGCAAACATATGTAGTTATAGTAATGATAAATATTATAAATTTGCTCTAACGATCGACTCATATTTTTTTTTATTTTTTTTTAGGAGGTTATATTACAATAACAGTAGAAGTGATTTGTTTTTAACATACATATATTATTGTTATCTAATGTAAATAAATAAATGCGACAAGGAACAATATCGGTAATTAAACGAGTATGTGATTGCTAATGGACGGATGTCAATATGTACTATGAAAAAATGACTAATATATGTTTTATTTAACGAACGAGAATACGGAAATATGATCGTATGTCGTATTCATTTTTAATATCTCCGAACTTACGAATACTTGCTAATATTAAGTCACGTTTTTCAAAACGTACCATCTATGACTACGAGTAATATTTTATTTGTAATAATTGTGTTCAGTGTATCCCTGATTGGTTAGTTTTGAAATATTATATATTCAAATAGGAGCTTGAAATGTATTTAAATTAAGTATCTTTGTATAATTTAATAATTATAATTTATTATTCAAATATAATTTAGCATAAGGTATAGTTATTAAAAAACTATTAATGTTTAGAACAGAAACACTATATCGATGGATTCAATAAACGTACGACGATTTTGTTTCTTTATATCTCGCAAAATTAATAAATAGGCAAATCGTACAATATTAAAATAAAAAAAATGTTATTTGTACAAAAATAAATTTCAAAAAGTTATGTGTAATGTTTTAAAGTCGTTACTTGTTTTGTAACAATACTTTTTCGGTTATTTATGGCCGTTAATTCGTTAAACGTAAAACATGAACAGGTGCTTCGTTACAGGCGGTTGATTTGGAAACTACAATTAGGAACACCTGCTGATTAGTTTCTATAAGCAAAAAGAAAAAAAAAGACTTTTCTGCTCTATAACTGAGGTAAATTTCAAATGCTTTTTCCATTATTTATATTATATATATATATACAAGATGTCATTCTTCTTTTGGTTTCGGTCTAATATAATTATACTATTTTTTTTTCTGGTGATAATTGAATAGATAATGGAGACGATGCCAAAATTTGTTTAGACTAATTGCAAATAGTATTCGAGAACGCAATAGTTTAATAAATCGTTTTAATTTTTAGGTGTGTAATAAAACGTTGAAGTGTTGAACTATAATAATATTCATCGCGTAGACTTAAATTATTATTGAATCTGTAATACGTTATACATTAGAAAAAAATGTGTAATAAAATATGTATGTATTACTTTTTTTTAAATTAAAAAAAAAAACAAAAATGAACGAATATACTTCAATTGAATAATACAAAAAAAAAAAATATATATATAATTTAAATATAATTTCTTCACAAAATTATTTCTAAAAATTTAACTGTATTTTATAAATGAATATATTTAAATTTTACGTTCTATGAAATTAATAAATATAACGAATAAAATAATTAATTTTTTTTTTAATTTAATTAATATTTAATTATGATTAGAGAATTGTCGTTCATTAGATACTAATATCATCAAATGTTTTCTCATTATGTGTTTGATATCGATTAAAATGAATATTATTATTATTATTATCCGTATATGAAATAAATTGATCAATATTTATTTAAATTAATAATTTATAATTATATTTCATTATTAATTTTTACATATACCGACAAATTAGTATTTAATCAAATTAAAAAAATGTGATTATTATTATAAAAAAAAATTATTTAGGTCAAATTTATAATAGCAAAGTAATAACAAAATCTAACGGAATACAAAAACATATTTACATTTCGCCCCTCCCCAACTATTTTAACTATTTAACGTTTAAAAACACTCGGATATGTTAATACACGCATTGAAATTATTTGTTGTGTACGAACAGACGAGTATATTTTTAAATTTCTATTCAAAACGTCGCACAATGATACGCGATTTATATTTATTATAAATTAATTTTATAAATGTTTTTTTGAAAAATGTATTACGGTTTTGTTTCGTGTCATTTGTCGTTCAAGTATTGTAAATGTTTTTAATAGTGTATTTTTCGATAAATAATCGTTGGGTATTCTACAATAACTCTTTCAAAGAGCAAACATAATTTTGCATAAAAACAATATAAAATGAATTAAAATTTTTCTTTGCTTTCACTTTAGGTGTTATTTAATTTGTCACAGTGAACCTGCAGCAATAGCAGTCTGTTGTGACTCAAACCAATTTAAATGTAACTTTAAACGGAAATTTGAAACTTTATAACATAATATACAACAAAATGAACGGTAAAAATGTTACGTAATATTATATAATGAAATATTTCGGTGAACTAAATAAAATGTATTTTTTTTATATACCGCTCAAATATATTACTAGATTTTTGACGAGATTCATTACAAAATCGTCATGCATTTTTTTTTTGTGCGCTGACAGTTAATAATGAATTATAATTATCCGTAATAAGTTGAAAACAATATAAAACAATACAGGGCACACGAAACGGGCCGTATATGTTTTTAAATATACTATTTATAATGATAATTGTATACAAATAATATTTCAGTACGCGAGTTTTTAAATTTTTTATTTAAAACAGTGTGTGCGATATACGTGAATATTTACATAAAATGAATAAATAAATATTTGTCCTTGTTTGTATACCTCTGAATTTTCTTTACACTATTTATATGTATTATATTGTAAACATATAAAAAAGAAAATCTGTTATTATTATAAGTCCGTACGGATCACGTAGCGTTTTGTCACGCTGCTGAAAAGATATTTCGAGTATGATAACATAAATAAAAGAGAAAAAGGTCGACATTTCGACATTTATATGTGGAACGTTCGAAATACACTTCGTAAATTGTTATATATGTATAAGAAAACAAAAACGAAAAGATAGAAAATAATTTATAAAAAGATACACCGCTGTTTGTGCGAAGACCCGCGGATCGAGTATACCGAATGGTTATTAGAAATAAAATATCAGTTCAATACGAATGTGAAGTATTTCTTTCGCAACACTCGAAATTCAATAGAAACTTTTTTTGCAGATCGGGCTAAGATATTCGGATCTGTTATTTCAGCATTTTTTTCTTCCCTTATATAAACAATGCAAAATTCAATATTGACAATTTGTATTGAGACTTTATTTTAACTATTTTATACAATTTACCGCTACCGTTCGTAGTTTTTGTGCTACTCGAAGTTATTCGACGATGTTTTAGGTTTTTTTTTTTTTTTTTTTTTTTTTGTTCGTTTTATTCAGAGTATTCATATCTGACAAAATACAAAACCGGGAGATATTTCATTACTTTCGAAAAGATGGATTTCAGCAGTTTCTTGTATAGCAAATTTACGTATTATTTTTGGATTTATATCCTTTAAAGTCAGTGGGTACGCCGATTTCGCAGGTCTAATGGCTAAGTAAATACGATTATATGCGTCCAGTCGGGCCTGAATTAACAGCAAAACGAGCCTAAGGCTTTTAAAAATAAAAATTCTATTTTAGAAATAATTATAATAATATCAAATTGTTTTTTTTTTTTGCAATGTTTAATAACGAAAGCGTACCAAACGTATCACTGCGCAAATTCCTAACATAAAAATATTTACCCGCATAAAATTCGTTTATTTAATTGTTGAAAATTATTGTGAAATCAAATACAAAATCATATTATAATACGAAATTCAGTGTCTCGACTGTACATCGCTTTCAATACTCGCAATTAAGTAAGATGATGGATGTTCTTGCAATTTATTAGAAAGATAAGCATTTTTTTTTTTATAGTTTTTGAATGATCGTTAAAAACAAATTTAAAAGTCTTAAAGACCTATCAACGTTAGGAAACATTTATATTAAGTTTATGTCTTATAGAGTATACACAGTAGGTGGTATATGGACAAATTTTACAGGGACAGAAAAAAAATGTTGGGATGCTAAGGATTAAGTCCTCAGTTTAATACTGCGTTGCGTATAGTTTACAACAGCGACGGCTTATATATATATATATATATATATATATATATATATATATATATATATATATATATTACTGACACAAGCGATAAAACTTGACGGTCGAATAAAACTATCGGTGTGTACACGTTTGTGATCTCAGTACGGAAAAGAAATAATAATTGTGGTCGAAACGATAACTTAGAAATCTCTTCAATTCCATGTGCACACCAACACCGTATAATATTGATCCCTGCAGTAAACGTGCTCGTTGAAAGCGTATCGCGCTACGCTAAGGAAATTTATAAAGGAGTAAGAGCCCGTTTTAAGTTTAAATTGGACGCCGTGCCGCGTAGAACCGTTGGCCGATATAATATTATATTAATCTTCTATATCTGAGTGTATAAAAGTATAATATTTATTTTATATAACCGAGTATATAAAAATATAATATTTATTTTATATATTCGAGTGTATAAAAATATGTTTTATTATTATTACGATGGATATAAATGCGCGGGTAAGGGCCGGCGCTAGAAGGGATGCGTTTGGCAATAACACCGCGCTTGACGGCGAGAAGTTCAATATAAATATTATTGCTTTCGATACAGTTTTAGAAATTCTAAAAATATACAACGCATAATAATATTTATATGAATTCAGTTATTTAAGAAATATAGGAAATTGAACGAAGAAATAAATTCAAAACAATATTTTAATTACACAAACAAATTTAGAAAAATAATTTACGTCAATACCCTTAAATAATATTAATAACGCGCCATAGCATTGTTTGTTTTTTTTTTTTTTTAACAATTTAATTCACTACACAGTTTTATGTGGTCAATATTGAATAAAAATCGATAATTTCGAGAGATGATCATAGAGAGAAATACGGAAAAATGATTTAGGACGAAATTGTACAAAGGAAACGTCGTTAAAATTACGTAAAATACGAAAAAATTTTGCGGTAAATTTCTATTCGTTTAAAGGGTATTTTACGAAAACGGTAAACGTAAGGTAAATTCCATATTAACAAATGGTGTGTGTGTGTGTGGTTTTTTTATGGTTATACGCGCACAGAGTGCTTCAGTGTGCACGGGATACCGACAAAATGACATTTAACTTCAGTCGGGAAAAAAGAAACTTCTGGTCAATCAGCCGTTTTCTACGATTGTCAGCTCTCCTTGCCCCAGCAGCCCCGAGAAATGTCAACGTGTGTGTTCAAAGCCGGTGTACACGCTCAAGACTCGAGTGAAAACCGTTTCTCGAGAAAATCGTCTTGAGCATTGCGCACTGGCCACGAGCGTCGTTTAAACGACGCTCAAGTCTTAGCTCCGAAATTGGATACGCATCAGCCGGTGATGCTGACTATCCCTTTCCCCGACCTAATCTCGTTATCATTTCGAGTTCGTCGTCGTACGTTTCAGTTCGATTTGTTTATTATATTTATAGTATTTTTTTTTTTTTTTTGGTTCACAATGTCGAAAGAAAAATAAGTATTTTCTGTTGAACAATACGAGTGGTGTTGTCGTCGAAGTTAAGAGTAAAACGCACAGTGCCGAATCTCACACCTTACAACGTTTTAAACAGGGAAATCATTAAATTCGTACGAGAAAATGAATCAATTTTTTTTCTTTTTTCAGCAACCACCGTTTAGACTGTTTCCTTTTATTTCCATTCAATTCGGGTGGGCGGGGGGGAAGGGGTTTTGTTTTCAATAACGCAAACCGCAGCGGTCACGAGACTTTTCCGTATTGAACACAACGTTTTCCGAAAACTTAAAACGGCGTAATCTTTTTATTTATTTTGTCAATACACTGAACATTTCCCCGGTGTCTTCACATTAAAAGCAACAACTGAACACACGCCGGAACGTTTCATTTGGTTTACTTTTTCTCTCTCGCGCCAACAGGCTCGCGCTTCAAACGATTCGAGCACTCTAATATAGATGGTCAGTCAACAATTATTTTCGCCCCTCGTTTTCCTTTTGAAATTCGTTGAAAAACAAAATATAATAACGAATAAACGATGCCGCGTTTCGTGTCGCCCGCGGTGTTGTAAAATAACAAATATCGTCTGGACGGTGCGTCGCACACGGTAATACGCATATAGGGCGAATGCGCGCGCGCGGCCGACGGTAACTTTCCGCTCGCGTGTCACAACGGGGCCGGCGGTGTCGTGTGCGCGGTAAAAACGAGACACGGGGGAGGGGCGCCGCCGCACATAACGAGGCCAAAATGCGGCGGCGAACCGGGCACAGCTCCGGGGGGTTGTGCGCGCGCGGTCTTCGTGCAATGGAGGCTTTTGGACCGCGCCGCGTCCCCGGGACTGGGGCAGTATCGATCTTCTCGTTTCGGCTTCGTGTCCCCGTTTCGGGACGTACGTACGCCGTTCTCCACTCGCGCACGATCCGCGTGCTCTATCGCTCAGCGACGGCGACGATTACAACGCCGTGGCGGGCGGCCGCCCGTCCCTTTCTCCCTTTCGTCCCTCTGTGTGTGTTTGTGCGTGCGTGTACGGGATGGATACAGGATCAGGAGGAGTAGGAGGAGACGTTATTTTATCTTATCTAATCTGGAAAATGGCTCGCGGGGGATCGTTTAATTATATGAAAACGGAATCGATCCGTAACAGAACACCAAGGGCGAACGCGCGCACGCAAAAAAATAACAGACTCGAATAGAAGGTACACATTTTGAAAAGTATTCGGTATACGTTTTTATTATTATTATTATTATTATTTAAAAGGCTGAGTACATTGTAGCTATATTTACGATTAATAAGAGAAATATACAAAAAAAAAAAAAAGTAAATAAATAAATAAAAACAAAACAAAACACGTGCGTAATACGATCAACGAGAAAAACAAATATTTAATGGAAATCAAAGACGAAATATTAAACGATATTCACTAAACCAATTAACACAATATCGAAAAGATATAAAATCGAATATTTAGGGGGAGGGGCAGTGTATTCTAATATTATAACACAATAATATATTGTATAATACTATACCAGTATCAGTTATACAGTATAAAATAGTGTTCAGAATATGTGTACTCGAATAATTCGTGACAATTATCGTACTGCCTAATATGTATTTCGAATTTTTCTTTTTTTCACTAATATATTTAATCGAATACAAACGATCATCAATATGTATTCGGGTGGGGGGGGGGAGTTAATAATTTTTTCTTTTTTAAATTACTGCGTTTGTATATTAACGCAATAACTAACAAGTAAATTAATAATAACCGATTACAATAGTTATGAAATGAAAAACGATTATAATAACTGAGTTTAATCAATTAACGCACTCGATTATTTGAATTAAACAGCGTTCGAACACCAAATACGGCAAGATGAAATAATCGACGTTGTTTAGTTGCTATTTATATTGTTTTCTGTAATAATATTGTTTTTTTCGCGTTTAATTTATAAGTCATTATTTTTACGCGGCTACAATTTTAAATACGATTAAAATATTCACTGTGTTCGGAATAGTTTTAAAAAAACTCTAGAAAAAAAAAAAGGGATTTAAAAAGCATTCCGAATTCCTGTATTCGGAATACCACCAAAGCGCGTGCAAAATGATACGTTTCATTATACCACGTTATAGGTCACAATTTCCTATTTTCTACTCGTGCAATAAAAAGAAAAAAATTGAACAAATGTGTAATTCGATGAAATACGCATGCACGTTCAGCCCGACACGTTGAACAAAAATTGCACGCGATTCGTCAATTGCACGACAGTATATTTCCTACCACTGGTGATTGATCGTGTAATTTCAATAATAAAATAAATTATACATATTACCCGACCGCGTTAGTATTAATTTTTTTATTATATTTTTCGGTTAATACCGTTTTTTTTTTTTTTTAAACACCGAAAGACGTCCTCAAAACCTGCAAATTATGATGCTTTGAACGCAAAAAAAAAAAAAAACGAAATTAATTACTTTGTATCGTTATTCACAAATCACCGCGATCGTACGCCCGAAACGGCATACGTGCGCGACGAGGATAGGATTGGAAGGGAGTTTCGATTGGAAGCCGTTGAAAAACGTAATTGTTCGGAGAACGTGGTAACACACCGAAGTTTTTCCCGCTAACAATCCCGGGAACGGGCGAAGGGACGAAATTTAAAAATTCTCATTACAAATACGCAACGTTGACAATCAGGACAAATCATATTATGTGCTCATCATCGACATCGTTCTAATCGATGTAAAATGCTTTCTGAGCCGATGTACACGCAGTCTCTCGCATTCAGTAAAATCGTCGTGATTTTCTAATAATCATTTACTGCGTACGGTGAACAGGGCTGGATCGACGGACGGTAAAGGCACCGTTGGGTCCGACGTAACAGTTTTACAGGCACCGTTCGACCATGCGACGAAACGATAACTCTTGTTTTTATTTTTCTTCACTAAATTCTTTAATAACTTCTTTTGGAGTAATATTAATGTATATTGTTTTGTTGGCGATTTAGACGACACGATAGTGCCCGAGCACCAATAGCCACTTTCCCCGCTGAATCCGTAATGAGTAGTGTACGAAGTGCTCGTTCCGACAACGACGAATAATGCGCACGCGCGCGCGAGGTATCAGCTGGTTATACGGAGGGGTGAAGAAAACACGGTGGCGTGTTTTTTTGCATATAGGCCAAGTGAAAAGAAACGTTTTGGCCCTGGGGGACGCCGCGAATTTCCTGTTACCCCGTCAACGTACGTATGCCGACGCCACGCCGCGCCCGCCTGTAAATAAAATAGTTAATCCGAAACGTTTGTGCGGCGACCTCGCCACCGTCGTCGTCGTCGTTTGTTCGGACGTCTATATAACGTAATAATAATAAAAATAATATATTCGTGCGAGGCTGGAGGCAAATTATTATTAATAATAATAATTTCTTTTTTTTCTAACTCGTTGAGTCAATTTAAAGGTTCCCAAAGTGGTCCATAACGACCTCCAAAAGTCGATTGTAACGCGCAACGGGTCGCATGTTAGCGAGGAAAAAAATTAGGGCTCCGCGTTAAGTCAAAAATGCACGAAACACATTGGAAATCACCGGTAGGGGGATATTTATGGTTAAATCCGATTAATTCGAAAGAAAATATCGAAAATTTACTACATCAAAGCATCACACACTCATCTCTCCCGTTAAAATTGCAGTAACACATTTTTTCGCTTCAAAAATTGTTCGTACGTTTATTCAATGTGAGAACGTTATCGGATTTAATTTCCATTTTCTGTCGTTTTAATTAATTAAATAAGTTGAATAAATAATTAAAATTCATTTAATAAAGTTACGGATAAAAACAAATTTTTTTTTTTTTGTATTTTAAAATATTCACTCTTCGGCAGACCGTAGTCGAGCGAGTAAACTAGTAAAAAAAAAAAAAAAAAAAAAACACGTTCACGAATTTTTAAAAAGCCAATGTTAGGTGGTTTACGAAAAAAAGAAAAAAAAATCGGCACACGGTCTACTGGACAAAAATGTTTGCGGACCTTTGATTTAAAATGATTAAATTAAATGTTGACCAATTTTTTTTGTTTTTTTGTTAATTTTATAAGAGTTCGATTTGAAAACAATTCGACTCAGTTGAAAGTTGAATTTTTCTGATTATCAACAGAAATAATGAGAAAGTCGTCAAGATACATCTCCCGTAAATAATATCAACTGAAATTTAAATGAAGTTTATTACGATTGGGCGCGTTGAGCTAATAAGAGTATACTTCATATACTGAGAGTGTAGGAAGAAGTCGTGGCAGGGGTAGGTATGCCTGCAGAGAAGAAGGCGTCATTGACGACGATATGGGTTTTGTAGAGCAGATAAAAAAAAAAAAGAGAGAGAGAGAGATGGTAATGGATACGCTGAGGATGAAAACAAGAATAGCTGGTCTTATGCCCGTGTGTGGGACGGAGGCGAAGAGAACGATGATTTCGCTATTACCGTGCTCCATTCGAATATTCATATTGATCTTGACCCTGACCCGTTAACTTTGCCAATCCCTTAGAAATAATATTAAATTCGGCGGTACCAATAATAATAATAATATATATTTTAAAATTTCGATTAATTATTTTTTTTTTTTTTTTTTTTTTTGAGGAATAAAGAAGAAATTGACGTTTATGGTTTCCCGTACACTGACGGATATGATATTTTTATAATTTGATAATAACAAATACAAATATAGGCAGTTTTGTCGCCATAGATAATAACACTAATAACAGTACGTTACGAACACATGGCGTACAATATGCGACGAGACTTGATGAATACAACGATTAGCGGTTGAGCGTGTGATGAGAACAGAGAATAGGGAGTATATATTGGTGTTATACGAACAAAAAAAAAAAATGATCGTCACTAAAATTACCTCTACGGTTTTACGTCGTGTATATATAAATAATATAATTGTCGCGCGCGTATTGCAATCATAGGGTAATGCGTCTAATTTTCTATATTTATACCTATTGTACACGATTTTTTTCGTTTTTCAATGACGCACATTAAACGGTTTTTTTTCTGTACCTGTACTGGCTGTACTAGACTAGCTCTAATAATGAAAACAAAAAACATTGTATTGATCCTCACATAAACTTGTATAAAATAATTCCTTCTCACATTTTGAACGACCGAAATGAATAAGCATGTCATAAGTACGAAGTAAAATCGGAAACGAAATGAGCGTTTTACGCGTGAAACATAGTACAGCGAACTAAATTTCCTAAAATATATTGTGATTGGAATATATCAATGTCTGTATCGTCGAATGGATTGTGGGGACGCCGTTATTAACAACAAAAAGTGATGGCGACATACATAACAATAATAATAATAATAATAATATATGACATCCCACGCTCTCCGAATTCGATCAGATGATTCCGTTTTTAACTTATATATTTTTATAAAACAATGAAATATTTTATCGCGATCAAAATAATTAAATTAATGCGCGTGGTACGAAATACGGCGTTGTCGTATAATCGTATATATTATGGAATCCGTTAGAAAAAAAAAATTCAGTTCTAAAACATAAAATGAACGAGAGGAAATTATTTCACAGCCCTGCGTATAAATAAATAAACATTACACATCATCATCGGTATGCGATCGTTTCGTTTTCACACCGTTGAAACGTACACACGACACGCTCTGTATATACACGGCCACAGTGATTAACGATACGTTTTTTTAGCCATAAATGGATGGAGTCATAGGCTCATTCAAGTTGGATAGAAGAGCGGGCAATTTTCGCACTAATTCACGACTTAAAACTATATTGGAAATAATAATAAAAAAAAACACGAATCTAAAAAATTTCATCATTAACACAATTTATACGTATATTTTTTTTTCTCGAAAAATTTAAAAATAAAAACGAAAAATCAAAAATAATATCCAATTTATCTCGTGTATGGTAAATCTTACTAAAAAAAAAAAAAAACCGATCGAACGAATTACCTCGTTTTCCGTTTAATTCGAACATTTATGAAATACACAGATTTGTTGTAGAAGGTCTCGACGATTGGTGTGTTGGTGTTATAAGGTAATAATAAATCACGACGTATTGAAGTTATTCACGAGAATGTATTTGATTAAGCTTAATGATTATAGAAAAAATATTATAGAATTTAGAAATAATTAACAAATACGTGTACGTTTGGTAAAAGGAATAAAAACTCATTCGTTTCGATAATAACTCATTTCGTTTTTTTCCCACGTCACTCTGTTCTCTGACGTTTACGAAATCACGTTATTTTTTTAAATTCTATTGCATCTATAAATGTGTACATACACAGGAATCGAAAAACAATATTGGGTTTACTGACGTTAGATTCTTTTTCTTTTTTTAATATAACAGTAGTGTATTTCTCGATTGCCTGACGAATCGATCCAACATAATGTGTATTGGCCAATAGTATCCATTCGTTACGATAATTCAGAGTTTAAAAGAGCCAGAAATACAATATGTCATCTCTCGGCGCGAATTTCTGTTGCGCCGTGTTTTTATGAACTTTAGATGTTTGCACAGCCTGCAACAGACCATGTTAAATTCAATATGTTTTGAAACGCACGCTGTGTGTGTGTGTGTGTATGCAGAGATTATCGAATAAAAGACACTGACGACGGTCTCGATGGTTTGGTTTATTTTTTTATAATGGTTTTACAAGGATTCTGGTCGTATTAAACGTCGGATAAGAAATGAACACTCGCATTGTGTGTACACCGGATAAATATTCAGAAAGTGCGCGTTTTTTATATTATTATCGAATTGATCGCCTTTTGTACACGCATACGAGTATAATACATTAATACCGCAATTCGACATGTATTATACAGTAACTCACGGCTGATGGGACTTATTCGCATTAGACCGCGACGAATGGACGGACACATCGAAGACTGACGAAATTAAATACTGACACGGTTGAGCGGAAAGAAAATAGGATTTTTTTATCATCACATTCAACGAACATCGGTTACCGCGTATCAGTGATGTTCGTGATATTATTGCTGACATTTAATTCGATTCTGACCACGAATAGCGAACGACGTATTTTTGAATATCGCAATGTACGTGTATGATATTTTACACATGTCTGCCACATAATCACGTTGGATTCGATTCGGGTAAATAACGTTAAATAATTTTTCTCTCGACCTTTTCGTACGAATATTGCCAGTAGTACTCGTAATAAAAAGTATCACGTACAAGTAAAAAGAGAAAAAAAAGAACAAAAATCGTTCACAAATCGCCGCGTTTTCAGACACGGTAAAGGCAAATCGTAATAACGCGGGGATATATTTGAGTAGGTACGCATCTTTAATTATTATGACTTGTTTTTTTTTTTATTATTATTATATTTTAACGCTGAAAACTCGTTCGACGTTTAAAATAGTTCAAATCTTAAGTAAAAACGGCAATGTCGTAAATTTCATAATTCGTCAAATTATTTCGGTGTTGTCACAAACATCCCCTAGATCCTAATTAATTGCATCTATGTGCGCAACATTCGAATTGAACTAAATAAAAAAAATACACGTTACTTTACTAATATACGTATTATCTACTTTTTTTACATATAAGTCTATATACCAACAAATACATTTAATTATAATAATTATTGATAAAATCACGAGTTATATTTATAGTTCAACGTATTTTTTTCTCTTTACATTTAAATCGCATATAATGCGATGTGTTCAACGAACTGAATAAACAGTGTCATATATAATCAAGGTGATTACTGATTAGTGATTGCCTGTAATAAGTACATACCGACATATCGACGTGCCCTTCCTTCCTCACGAAATTTCCGTTTTATTTCTTTTTTTTATTTCATGTATATAATATATACAAAGGTATTGCGATTGTGTATAATAAATGTTGATACGCAATTGACGTCTATCCTAGTTTAATAATAATAATAATAATAATAATAATAATAATAATAATTAACAGTCGACATTCAATAATTGAATTTTATTCGAGTTTTAATATAAATAAATAAATCTGTGTAGTAATTTTTATATTTATACCCGTTTTTCGTTGTTGAAATTTTAAATACGCAAATATCCGATTAATATTTTGAGTTTGTTTTTTTTTTTTTTTTGATACAAATATGACTCGGTGTTCCATTTATTCATTTTTTTTTCTTATTTCGTTTATAATACCTATCTCAGATCGCCTATACAAGTCATCGCTACCATTCCAGGTTTTGACTCTTTAATTATTACGTTCAACGCAGGCAATTCGTACCGAATAATAATATACGTTAATTAAAAAGGAAAAAAAACTCGTTTATCAATTAGCTCCGTATAATATTTTTTTATTTATTTAATTTTTCCGAGCAATTTATTCAACGATCGTTGTGGTCATTATAATTATTTAATCATACGTAAATGTGCCCTTGATTGAATACATAGGATTTTATGCAATTCAGTCACTTCGATTGAGCGGAAAAAAATGTATTTAATGTATCCACATGTATCTATTCAATATCGCGTCCTAAACTATACGCGTTTAAAATAATAATTTTTATTTTCTGAAAAAATTGCAATTACAATTGAGAATAACGAGATATATAAATGTATATAATGATTATATAGCGTACGCACAGTTCACATATATTAAATGAATAAAGTTAAAAATATAAAATATAATTTAATAAATATGTACTATAAGTACAATGTTAAGTAGAAATAGAAATTATAATAATAACTGGGATAAAAAAAAGTATTTGACGAAAATATTAAGTAAATTGGTGTTAAATAAAATATACGTTTTTAATCGTATTCCCTCTAGACATCAGAACATTTGCAGGAGTGTCTTTATGAGATAAATACGAATGTTGAAAAACTGTAATAGATAAACTTTGATTTTGGAAGTGCCAAATACGAGAAACGTATTTATCACAAAACGAGATACCGAACATTGGAACTGACGAGAAGCAGTGGATTACTCATTGTCAGTTGACCGGCGTAATTGGAATGGCTAAAAAAGGAGCCCAAAAAAGTTTCTAAGCCCCGTTGAAATTTATACAAAATCCTTTAAAAAAATCTGGACTTTTTTCACCAGAAGATGGAGTATAATATTTTTTCACATTTATTATGGAAATTTGACTACGCGACTGAACGGGTCCTTACTTTTATCTTTAGGCTTTATGCATTCTGGATTCAGAGCTATAGCCTCCTCCTAACTAGTCATTTCTAGTTATGTCCATCGCGCTGCGGACCGAGATCGCTTTGGATTAAGAGCGCGAGGCCCGTAGGAATAATACAAATCCCTGGCAATTGCCCGGTTTGCCGGGTTCGCGCAACGGTGCTGACGAGAAGTTTTAAGGGCTCACTCGTAGTCAAAATCTTTACACAACGCGTTTTACTATTCCCTATTTTATATAACATATGATTTATTTCTAACGCAATCAACGCGTGGTGATAAAAAAAAATACACACTCGGCGCTCTTTAATACGTGTCATTGCGCGTTAAACATAAATTATTTAATTTATGATCGATAAGCAACGGAGAAGGAGGGGGTTTAAAGTGATGAACGAAAGGATAGCGCACATATTATATCGACATCCCATAATAATGCAAGAAGTGTTTCGCGCGCGTGTTTACTGTAGCGTGTAAAATAATATGAAACACTGGTATCGCGGACATGGCAAATGAAGGGAAAACATGAAGAATCGTATTGAATTTAAAATAAAAAAGAAAACAGTGTCGACGATCGTCGGCGAGGTGCAGTCGGGAAATGTATTATTTAAGCACGACGGAGTGTGTAGCAAATGAACCGCGTTATATTATATTTATCTCGTTTAGTTGCGACAGACCTGATTTTTGTACGACGCTCTTCGTCGGAAATCAAAACGGCGGACGCGTTTGAATTTATATAAAACATCCGAGGATCGTGGTATCTTCAAAAATTACTTACAAATATTTGCGTTTCTATTGGTACGCATAAAATTCGTCCGGGGTGACTGAATTTTAATTTTCTTCTTGTCCGCCGGGAGCTGACTTTTTTTTTAGATCCAATTACAATATTATATTAATGTGCGAATTGCAAAAATTCGTTTTTATTTTTTAACTCATTACAAATGAAATGTTAATTGAAAAGTGATTTTTTTGTATTATTATTGTTATTAGTAATTTTACGTTTCATTTTTTTTTTTCATTTTTGTTTGGTGATAAAAAGTCGATATTCAAAGGTCGATACAAACAATTATTATTTACATATCGTGGCTTTTATTTTATTTTTAAAGACACAGTCGGACGCGTACGTGAGCGGTAAAAATGTTTTACTAAATCGATATGATATAGTAACGAACATGAACATGAATATGAGACATGAACGTTTATTAGTATAGAATTACAATAATTTTTAGCACAATATTACTAGGTTACAATAATACAGGTTACGCGCTCAAGCGTAATATCACAAATTGACGTAGATAACATGTAATATATTGTTCGAGGTGAAATTATATTTTAAAGCACAAAATATTGTCGCGTGATTGATACCGTATTATGCGTATTTGTATGATTTTACAAAAAGTAATATATTCGCATATGCGCTGTAAAACGTCACATTACCGAAATACCGGCGAACATAATTAAGCGTTAAATTTAACAGATCCTGTAATAAATACGAGTAATTCGTTGTTTCTACAAAAGCCGAAAATTCTAAAATTATCCGATGAAATATAATGAACGGCAAAGTGTTTTATATGCGTATTTACTAATCCTTGAAATACGAGAAGAGCAAAATCGTATTCACTCAATACTGAGGTGTCTTTGCCATTTAAAATTGGGCGATTTTACTTTAAAATGTCGATTTCGGGTGTATGATTAAAACGTATAACACAATAATAATGTATTCGGAGATGAACCGTCATAGAATTCCGATTTTCGTGCTTTGCAATTCGTTAAATTCACGGAACGCGAGAAGAAAGCTGTGTGTGTGTGTATGTGTAGGGTAGGGGGTAGGGGTTATGGCAAACGATCAAAAATATTTTGTAAAAAAAAAAGCTGGAAACGGATTTTCAATTCGGTTTAGCATTTGTATAATTGGTTTTTAACTACTTAGGGTATTTTCATAACGAGAATTAAATCCTTTTAAGTGAGGATTTTGTAGAATGTAACTCGAGGCAGGGGCGAGTGTATAATTACTACTGGAGGTACACGCGTATAATGTTATGGGCGAAGAAGCGCGGGCGTACGGCTAGAACGCGCTCGTATAAATGATATATTTCGCTGAAATTAACGTTAAAATCTAGATTCTAAATTAAATACATATATATATATATTTTATTTTTTTGGTTCAATAAAAATACGAAAATTTTTTTTATATTACACTAATAGATCGAACCGAATCGCGCGAAACTAAAGTGGTGCGAGATACAAATGATAATAATCCGCGGTATAGGGTTACAATTTTTTATACGAAACCGTTTCAAACGCGGTCTGTATATTTTATATAATAATTATTTTCAACGGACAAATTGATTCGACGCCCCTTGCGCGTATTATATTAATTTCACTAATTAGTATCCACTAATTAATTAATATACATAAACAAATATATACACGTATACGGAATTATTATAATTAGCCGGTGAAATTTAATTAGATTGAAACAGTGTGTACCGCGGTATACTGAACTTGTTGTCATTATAAAGTAAGGAATTCGTTGGAAACTATCGTCCAGAACGAATAAAATAGTTATTATTAATAAAATAAATAAAATATATATATATATATATATATATATAAAATTCGTGTAATACAAGAAATACGTGAAAAGAAAAATATATATATTTATCCACTTAGATTCGTCGTAAGCGTGTATTACACAACGACGTAACAACAAATATTCTGCTATCCGATGATCTTATTATCAATAAGAGCGTTAAGACCTTAAGGGTCTATGTGTACATATACACACATATTTGTTAAGTACACGAGAAACGCGCGTTGGCGACGAAAAACGCGTTTTATGTTTTCGGTATTATTATTATTATTATTATTTTATTATTGCGACGACACGCGTTTGCTCGTTATCGACACGTGTATAGATGTAACGTTAGTCGTTTTTTTTCTTTCTTTTTTTTTAACGGATAATTTCGGAAAAATAATATTGCAAAACGCATTAACGTTATATTATAATATATGTATGAACGACGCCTGGATTAGACGGCCAGATATCGTGCCAATGTTCAACACGGACGATGTGTTACAATTGTGTGTTTTTTTTTCTACACTTTAAGGGTAATTTTCTAAACTATTCTTCAATAGTCGACAAATTTAAAAACAATGTATGTAATCAATCAAGCTTTTAAATTATAAATTAAAGTTTTTAAGGGCATTTTTTTGCGTTTCTTTAGATCATTTTTTTAGGGCATAAACATCCGGGCCCTATAAGTGGAGATGGAAAAATTCTGCGGATGATGTATGTGACGCAAGGCCAAGAACCGTAACGAAACAGTACTGTAAACGCTACTTTCTGCATCACAAGCATTTCGTTATGATTTCACCGAGAAGACTTTGAGAGACGTCTGAGAAAAAAACTCGTCAAGTGTGATGTGCTCGGACGGATTCTTAAATTTTTTCGTCACAGTTGCGCGTCAAACGCTTTTTTTTTTTTAATAACAGCTATGCCACACTCAGATCTCCAGTACACGTCGAATAAAATAAAAACTTTGTGAAAAATCTTTCCTACGGTTCGCCAGGTTTATATGCAATAGAAGAGACATTTGAACAATCGCGCGGGCATCTTCTCATCCCTATATACAGAGCTCTGAATAATATCGTACGGATTCTAAGACACCGCGCCATCCTAAGATGTACCGTCGCAGAGATGTAATGTAACAGTCGTACATAATATAGTAATTTATAACCAACTATATAATAATATTATGTAGACACGTACAGTGTACTACTGTCTAGGACGCGTTTCCGTCGGATCACCTCTTTAGATCGCGTAAAACCGAAGATTTGAATAAAAACCAAATACAACGTAAACGTTTCCAGGGACATGACAAGCATTTTTGTTGCTGGTGTCTTTTACTGCGCCGCTTGTCTGTCACGTACCGGTATTGCGAAATTTTCGTCTCAGAAAAAAAAAAAATATATATATAACGAAGTGTACATTGTCTATTCGTCTGATGCGTAACAGTGCACAATATAATATTGTACACTCACTCGCACACGTTATAAGTCTGCTGCTGCTGCTCAGACGAAAAGCCCTCTCGTCGCTGAAATAATTCGGTTTCGCGATATCGTCCGCGCGACAGATCTATACAGATGTATTCTTATAGGTACGATACGGCAGACGCGATGACGGAATAGAGACATTGGTCGCATATTATACACCGGCAGAGGCGTATATTGTACGTATTAATATACGTAACTAATAAAGATGCGGTGGAGTGTAAATATTTAATATTGAAAACGCTGAAAGACCTCTCAGTAAAAACAATGACTCGACATTTGAAATCAGTTGTGTCAAATGTTTTTGCCCTGGTATAGGAGTATTGCATTCGCCATACTCGTATATGTTCAGTCAAACGCGAGCGCTATTTGTCACGCATGAAAAGAATTGAAAATGTACTTAAGGTTTCCATTATGTCGTAGAACAGATTTAAGGATTTATATTAAATTTATTTAATATAGAACAAGAAATCTCAAATAAAACGTACTGGATTCAATTATAAAACAATTCGTTTTTTTTTCACGAAAATAAAGTAAAATTTATATGTTTATTTTATTCGTCAATGCCCGTAATCACGTGGTTAGATTTGGCGAAATATCCGTACATCTCGTTAGGTTTTATTTTTGTTCGTTTTCTCGAATTTATACAAATAAAAATCTCGTTACAGACGAAAACGGGATGTACTTCATTCAACGCAATAACTTCAGGACGCTGATTCTAAGCGGACCCTTCGGTAACGAAAAATCACCACTGACGCATTAGAATTATTTTTTAATTCAGTGGGAACAGATTTTGCAGATCCGAAACGAAGGGGGCTCTAATCCGTTTTTTTTTTTTTTTTGAGATTAAATTTCAGTGAATTGCTAAGCGACTACTATGCTTAAAACGAGTGTAAAACAAAATCGATAATGCCCAATTAAGGATTTAATTTTGTACTAATGTATTCGGTGTATTATGAAATATAGTTCGAGTGTCCCTTCTTCCTGCGGACACTGTCCTGCGCAGTCTGTTGGAGTTGTGGGGCACACTGCAATGCGTATAATACATTTCATACGCTTCCGGGAGTTTAATGTAATTTTGAATTTTCGTTCATACACTTATACGGGTATTTATTAGATTACAGATTAAGTAATTGACATTTATGTATATGGACGTGTACAGACGATTGTGGCCGGTGTCCGTGATATATCGAACGGAGGGGAACAGTCGGCGGGAGAAGTTTTTTCTTCTAAAACTCGTATTTCGTCCGCAATGGGAAACGGGGGACGTGTAAGTTCGATATAAGAACGTAAAACACGTGTAAGAGTTCAATTGGTTAGACTCCGTCAATGCATTACAAACAGAATATGTGTGTAAGCGTATTTTAAAAAAAAAAGTTATTTCTTCTAGTCGACGAAAATACGTGTAGTTCATACGCAATACGAGACAACCTGCGCAGCAACATCAGCAGTAGCAGTAGCGACCGATGACGAAACGTTTATATTGTATTCCGTTTTATAATCTTGAGGCTGCGCCGACCTTGAATAATTACACCGATGACTAACACTAATATAGCAGTTAAAAAAATATATAAATAAAAAGTCGACGAATAAATTGTACACACGTATAAATAATGATAAAAAAAAAAAAAAATAGGAAGAGATGATATAATCGTCGTAGAAGTGTAGTGAAGTCAGACAGTATTTTCTCTCTCTCTCTCTCTCTCTCCGTGGGGGATGTATAACGAACCGTTTCCTGCTGTAAACAATAATCATTATTATTATTATTATTATTATTATTATTATTATTATTACACGATTATTCGCAGTGTATACCGCCGTAGTGACACAGAGACTGAGTGTAATAAGGATTTTAGATTCTGTGTTTTTTTTCATGTCTGTATCGGAAAATTCTACCAAAAGGAGGAGCTCTTTTGCAGTCATACGCCCGCGGTTTTCGACACCGAATTGCGTTTATAGTCGGCGTAATCTAAAGTGATTATTTTTCGATTTGACACAAATACCGAAATTACCGGTAAAAAAAAAAAAAAATGACGATTTATCGCGTTATTTCTTCGTCATTTTCAAAACTAATACGTTTATAATATAGAAACAAGAAATATTCACTGAATACCTTATATTATGTCACGGAGAATATTAAAAAAAGAAATTTTTTTTCAATTTTCAGCCATTTATAGAAATTATAGATTTTAGGTATTTAATATTCATAAAAAACGGTAATTCTTGGTTTTTCGAAAGAAAAAAAAACGTTGAATTGTGAATATCATGTGTTCCAGTCGTTTATCTTCGAGCTATAATCTTTACGTTTAAACATTCGAAGCGATTTTGTGAACGTTGAACAAACCAACCGGATAAGAAACGAGCTAAATGTCTAAGCTCCAAGTTGTTTATACATCGCTAACAGTTGCATACACACACATACGAGTGTATATTTTGAAGGTACACGTCATTATCAACGGTCTTTGGAAATCGTCTTTTGAGATTGATACAATTGGGCTTTTTTTTTTTGATGCGAAATCGTCGACAATCATAATTTTACATCAAACAGCATCTCTGACTCTTGAAAACGAGAACGATCCGCCTCAAAATCATACAAGTGACGTTATATTTAACTTGTGGATAAACATCTATGATGTTATATACGTGCAACTTTTTATAAACTCCTGCACGACTTCATGCGCGATTTTTTTTTCAACAGATTTTTGAAAAAAAAAAAAAAAAGACGATATTAAAATCTATACTGATTTATGGTACATTATTTTTCCAAAAATAGTTCCCTCGTTGATACTACATACACACTTGTAAAAAAATCGAATTTAACGCGCAAGTTTTTTGTAAAAGTTTAGCGAGAAATTTCATTTATTTTAACAGAGTAACGTAATACACAAAATATTACGTATTTTAAAATATCCTTTTCTCGCACGTGTAAAATATAACATTCGCCAACGTTATCGAAATGTCGTATAAATCATTTTATAACAATTTTTAATTTGACACGACGCGATGTGAATTTTGTTTTTCACTAATCATATTTACGTCTTTTTAATAATTGTTCCGACGTAAAAAAGAAAAATCGTATTTCACCATCGCACTGTATGCACATTATATAAAACACTTTAACGAAATAATAATAATAATAAAATAAAAACATTGCGCGTGTAAAATATATATATATATATATTTTTTTTTTTTTAATTCTATGCGCCACAAATGAAAAATTTTCCGGTAATATGAATGTCTTATTTGTAAAAAAAAAAATACAACTGACGTTCCGAATCGATTTTCAATGTCCCTCCTCCTCCACCGCCATATTATATATTTATTCGGAGTTGCGTATCGTTCGAAAATTTATTATTGTTCCCCGCTACAAAACGTGGTGTCGGCAACGAAACACTTTATTTTTACCCCTCGTATTAATATATTACGTAGGATGTCTGTATTGATCTACAGAAAAATATACACACGTGCGCAACGTATACGTATTAAATATGCATAAATTCAGTGTTCTCGTGATGACCTATCGATATAGAAATCGAAACAACTCGATAAGTCGCGGACTGCCTGGTTTTATAATACATGTCATCTGCCGTCGTTTTCTATTCAGAACGCTCAAAGAGTATATAAAAAAAAAAAATAATAATAATAATACAACGCGTCGCCGAATCACGGCTGTATTATTTTTATATTGTTCATCATATTATAGTGCCCGATCAATGATAAGAAATTGTCGAAACGATTTATTTCATTCTCGATTGTGATTTTCTCACCCGTACAGCGAGTTAATTTTTTAACACGTCCAGTGTCGGATAAATGACGTTTTGTTCGTGCAAAAATAAATAACATCTGCTGAGATAAATGTTATAGTTTTCTTATTTATTAATAGACAAACAAATACGAAGCATCTTTCGTATCGAATTATCGTTGGTGTATGATTTTTCTTCCCTTTCATTTCGTTTTCATCATTATATTGAAATAATGTTTTTTTTTTGTAAATAATTTTTTTGTAAAAAAATCTCGATGATAACGCTATTGAAACTTTCTCGAGGCGAGTGCGCGCGCGGGGAGAGGGGAACGACCTTAAAGAGTAAAAATTGTTAAAAAGTCCCTCGCACCACTCGAAAAAAAAAGAATGGAAAATGAAAAATGAATATTACTAGCGTGTTTTGTAAAAAATGTATTTCGTCTTATACTTTATTAACGATAAATGTTCAGTTTTAAAAAAAAAAAAAATATAATAATACGCGTTTACTATTAAAAAAAACAAATAATAATAAAAAAAGATATAAGAATTCGGATTAAATAGTCGTCGTTTAAAAAAAATGACACGATAAATAATAACGTCTCGTTTTTTTCGACGCACACCATTTACTCATGTATACGTTATAGTTCCCGTGATGTTATAATATTTATTCGATAAATTTACATTATTATTAACAATATAATAATAATAATAATAATAATAATAACAATAATGACAATGGATTGGGGGATGGGCGTGTGAAAAGTCGTTTTCGACCCATTTGAATTCATCAATTACATCACAATTCGTATTTAATAGTTAACAAAAACGTTTTAATGGTGATTAATGATTGAAATAATTTTCTTTTTCTTCGGTTCTCTTTATTTTTTTATTGCCATTTTATCAAATTGTTAACGGTTAAAAAACGATATTTATACGCGTAACAGTAATAATTCGTATGGGGAAAATAAAAGAGAAGAAACGAAAAGAAATGTAGGCATATTCATAATACGACAACGAATACAGATGACAATAATTCCAAGTTATCCCAATGCGATATATTTAAAGTCCTTTACTTTTCTTTTTCTTTTTTTTCCGCGCATTAATTTATATTCGAATATTTTATAATATTTTATAATACCGTAGTTGAAATCCGCTTTATAAGTTATTTATTTAGTTTTTTGCTCAAAAAAGTAAAAAACACATATATGTATATATATATAAATGATATACTTAACGTATTAAAATATACGAACTCAAAAAGTTATAAAATATATTATATGCAAAGTTTCATTTTCTTTTTGCATACTGAACAATGCACAAGTGTATTATAGTGGTATTTTTTGCCCATTAAAAAGTTTCTATAAATTTACATATCTAGTTGACTAATAGATATTATTTTTACTCTGTTTATACCTATTAAACGACATTAAAAAGTTTATACATTTTTGTTTTCCGTATGACTTAATAAACATTTATTTGCGATACGCGCATTACGTTGTTTAAAATACGCAAATAGATATATCGTTTAAAAAAATCGTTTAATTTTAAGCAATTATAAATGAAATAATTTACGTTTACGATTACAACGCGTGTTTACAAAAAAAAAAAAAAAAAAATCAAATATTTTCTTTTTTCGTGTCGACGATTTTTCAAAGCTTTTTTTTTTATTGCAATCTACGTTTTTAAATTTATATATTCGTACAAAGAGCAGCGTATATTTTATCGAACAATTTATATAGATACATATGTAAGAAAAATAGTCGAGTTTCGAGTTCGTTAGTTATTAGCATTTAGAACGTGGAAAGGGATTCAGAAAAATTATTCCACTTTATATTTTTCTCACACAATTCTTATATGACCTTAAAATGCTACAACAAATAATAATAATAAACTGTCCGTTCAATTGACCATAATTATGTATTTAAATTTCTAGAAAAAAATATTTTACGACGGATAGCGAATAATTGAATGTGTTAATAAACATAAAACAAAAAAAAAAAAATTTTAAATCCAAATTTTCTCTAAATATTTTAATATTATATAATTACTTTAATTATAGATATGTATGAAACACATTATTCGATAAACACAATAATCGGCCGAGAAAACGCGTACCAAATAAATCCCCCTGTTTATTTTATATATTATAATATTAACTATACTTTTTTCTTTTTAAACGTTTACGTATATTATTATAATATTCGTGTGTGTCATATAGGTAGTGTCCGAAACGTAGAGATAATATAAATAATGTTAAACATGATTTTATATTGTAATAATATACAAATACTAAACGGATTACAGATAAATATGACAAATATATACGTATATGTGCGTAATATTATATTATATGTATAATTCACGAGGTTTAAGGTATGTTATTACGGGGAGTTGTAAATTCAAACCCACGTATTTCACGGACCATATACGTAAAAGGCTATAATGTATAACATTATTACGATATAATAGTTATGTACAGCGGTCAAATTCAGCTAACGCTCTTGGCCAAACATAACGAATAGCGTTATAAATTCAGACACGCCGCTATTCGGGAACTCATTTCTGGTCCATGATTTTCAAATACCTTACAAATCCCTCCGAGCGTAAAAGAAAAAAAAAACTCCTTCTCTCTTAAAACTAGTTGATTTTTGGCTTCTCCGTACGCCCTCTAAAGTACACTCCTTTCTATACGTTATTTCTAGCTCTCTGTTTTTCACCGTTTTCTCAATTCTGGTATGTTGTATTATTGTCCGTCTGTTCAACGATCTCTAACGCGATATTTTTTATCTACGTATCTCAAGTACCAGGAAATTATTTTCATCCGTTTTCCTCAGTAATCTAGTTTCAGATCAGTGGCGTTTTCAGGATATTTCTATGGATGATGATAAAGATGTTTGCAAAGTAAGCCGCAGGGCTTTTGTCTCACAGTTCCCATATTATAACAAATGATAATTTTGATTAATACATCATCAATTCGAGTCGTTTTTATTTAAAGTACAAAACAATTTTTTTTTTTTTTTAATAACTGTTACCACTCCAGGTTATGTTACTATTGTCTTTTTTTTTACGAAAATATAATGAAAAAAAAAATTTATGAAGAAAAATGAAAAATGATCTGGATGAATAATTAACAATTTAAAAGTAATAATTAGTAATTAGTGTATTATAACAAGACAATAATTATAATTTAAGTGAAAAAAATAATATTAATATAATTATTGTGTATAATGCATTGTACAAATTATAACATTTAATAAGAAAACCGGTATAAACAACATCCTACGAGAACCCATACAATTCTTATAAATACAAAATACGTACATAATATAAAATGAATTAACGATTACAAGTTTTTACCTTACATAACGACTCGTTTAAAAATATTAGATGATGTAATACGTTTCACGACAATTAAACGATTTATTTACAAAAAAATTACACTTTAAACACCGTATGGAACAACGAGAACGAAATACGAATATAAATATTACGCAAATTTATACGTTTATAAACAAAAAAATTATGACGGAAATTTTTGTAAAACAAAAAAAAAACTGATTTGAGACTTGACAAAATGACGTAATATTTTTTTTATTTACGTCGCGAATGATTCATCTGTATTATGCATCTATTATTCTAATCTGAGCATCGTGGTCGTTATGTATAACCATGAATTAACAGTGGTGGAAATAGAAATCACGATAAAGATAAATAACAAAAATTTATAACTAGTCAATATTGAAATCACATTCATCGAAAGTAGACAAAAGTGTATTACTATTAATATGCAATAAAAAAACTTTGGGGAATCTATCTCCCATATCCTCCCCTCAGTGAGAACGTCTATGTGTCAAATTGGTAACGTATAATATCACTGGTCGTATCCAAGGTGGTGTAGTGTATTGCTTTTTTATATCTCTCGGCAGCAAATTAATACCATAAGTGACATTTATTTACTTCATTTTCTACACCGTTTTTCCTTCCAGTCATTGCCGTGCGCCGAGATATTTAAAATCACACCTACCTTCTACAATTCCAATCGGTCTAATTCTACCGGCTACACTAGTGCTTGGGATGGATCTGTTCAAAGAAATTCGTTTCTTTGATTTCGTTCAATTTTCACAAATATATATCTCGAACAAAGTTCCTTTTTTGTATGAAGAAACGTTCCTTTTTTTTAGGAGAAAATAAACGTTTTTTTTCTTAAATATAATTTTAAAAAGTTTTAGAATTTATTAAAAAATTGTTTTGCACATATACTTACAAATGTATTAAAACTCACAACACCCGAGTCATTTTTCGAAGAAAAATAAAATCCACAAATGGTATTCATCTTAAAAGTCATTAATATTAAACGATTGTGAACGCCGTTGAATTAAAAAGCTCGCACTTCACATGGTGTAAATTTCACGTTGCTTTTACATAAATTATCATTATTATTTGTAGAATAATATTATATTGTCGACGTGAATAACATTTACGTATTCAGAAATCAAAAAAGTGAAGAAAAAACGACACAAAATAACGTGTGCACTTAAAAGTATATTTGATTTCTATTATTTTATTTGTATATTTTTAAAAAATGTTATACCTTTCGAAGAAAGAAATTTTTTTAATTTTTTTATGAACGAGGAAAGAATTTTTTTTAAGCCTAAAACGAGATAGGATTTAGTTCGTTTTTAGCAAAAGGGATTCCTTTTTAAAAGAAACTTTTCAAGCACTGGGCTATATATATATATATATATATATATACACAGTTTTGTTCTCGTTAACTGTATCGCAATAAAAAAGATTTATTATTTCTTTATTCGCCGATAAAGTACCAGTTTTGCAATCTCTCTCGCCCTACAGCGCCTGGTTAAAATATTTAAAAAAAAAAAATCGTTTATTACGAGATTTATGTACAAAACGAAAAATGTATTCTTTTGGTAATTATTTATAATAATATTATTACGGATATTTAAAGTGAAAAGAAGAAAAATTTAACATCTCTGAAGCGCAAATATTTTTGCGCCAACTAGACGTGCGAAATAATGACACATTCATGACCGCGGCACAATGGGTATCTCAATATTAATAATAACTCGAGTACAAAGCGTATAATTGAATATCGTTTTAGAATAAGAATCTCATATATATTATATAATTGGAAATCTACGTATATTATATACGTATGCGCCGCTATATAGGATATTTTTCTATTTAAACTCCGCAATAATATAGTCTGCACATATACGTGCATTGTTCGTTAAACATGCCTGACCTAGATTTAATTTCAAAAGTAATAATAAAAATACACGACGAGAACGGAGTTATTTGAAATTGAATTCGATCGAGTGGTGCGCGTATATATATATAATACGTGTGTGTATTTTAAACCGTAAAATTTCGAAATAATATATAGAAATTAAAAAAAAAAAAAATCTGTTGGATAATAAAAATATATTTACTCTATTTACTAAATTTTCTTTGCCCTCTCTCTCTCCCTCTCTCTTGCATTATATATCACACCCTCCTCACCCCCCATCATCAACAATCATTATTCATCCGTCGTATAATATAATGTTTAAATATAACGCTTTTGCCGTCAAAGCTCGGGGAAATTGTTCGAATACATTATTCTCGTCGTATATTCCCCACACACACACAAGATTTGAGATCATTTAGAACGTTCACACGCGTTTTTGAGATATATAGCATATAGCGTTAGCGCGTATTATTATATTATTATTTATTTTGTATGCGTATAATAATAATAATAATATACGAAGAGTTTAAGGTTCTTCTTGCATTCGAGACGCGGAAGAAACGCGATAACGTGCAAAATATATTCGTATTAATATTATTATTACTATTATTATTATTATTATTGTTGTTGTTGATGTGTTGATAAAATATGATCTACGTATTACGCCCGAAATGTGCGCTGCTCGCACATAATATCGTATAACAACGCTCGCGTATGTATTATTATAAATTACGTTCTATGTTGACACAAATGTTACAATTTTTTTGTTTTTTTTTCCTTTCGTCTTTTGTTCTCGCTCTTCGTCGTTATACACTATACCGCAACAGCGTAAAACTCACGAATTTTATATATAACCTAGTCGTGGTTGTGGTGTAATTCGCCAGCACTCAAACAATTAACAACTGAAACCCGCGAATGTTGAAAAAGAGTTTTTTCCATGTATAAAAATAAACTCTCGGAGAACATAAGATCTTTGGTGTTTGGACACATCAAACAACGCATGATAGTTCTAAGCAACGCTCGCAATTTAACAGGTACATGTTACAACGGTTGAACGTATAATTTAACATAACCTTATTTTTATATTTTGTTATGTTTAGAATGAATACAGCTCCAAAAATCAAGAGGCTAATGAGCTGTTATTCATCGGTCAAAACCTGCATTGACAAAATGTTTATCCGAAGTCATATTTTTCTAAATTTAAAATGTTTAAACTTCCTTTAATATTACGTATTAAATTAATTTTTTGTAATGGAAAAAGGGCCATTTTTCGTAGCCATTATTGCGATTAAAAGATATTTTTTTAGAGAATTTAAATCCAATGTTACGATACACACGTGTATTGTATACGGATTTAGAATACAGAAAAATGTCCCAAACGTCTATTTTCATTGAAGAGTTCTTCTATTACACCGTCCATACAGTTTCCTCTGCAATTGAAAATGATAACCGATTATTTCAATCTGGCAAATTCATTTAATAAAAACGACGAATATATTAACGGTATTTCCGATATGGAATTCGTTCTCATTCAAGTCTTTCCAATTTTCAGACTCTTGTGGGATTGATAAGAGTCTTCATCGTAACCTCCCGTGTTTATATTTTAACGAAAATAGTTTGTTGCCGACGTAAAAGTGGCGGCGTTAAACGTCTGTTAATACGCATTGGCTGATAATGCCCGATAATTTCAATTGATCTTTTGGTCCTGAAAAGGGATGGTTTAATCCGAAACCTTTCCCCGTCCCTCCTTCCTCCCCCCAACGTAAAAATACGTTACTGTACACGGTACAAGCGAAATCCACCGACGTTGAAAACTACTTGTTTTTCAAACAGAAACTGTGTTCAAAGACTTAAGAAACTTTTTATAAAGAAATTATGCTTCTCTTATTATATACTGTATATAATTCAAATTTTATTATAGCGAGTGTACGCCGTTCCGTTTCTATTAAGAACAGTAGGTTATTGTAAAGTTTCACACGATGTAAGTGAATCCCCGATCGGGTTCAATTTACGACGATTTAAGACAACCTTGAGCAATGCCGTTGTATTATTGTACGCGCCGGCACATGCATTTTACGAAGGCGAATTAAAAACGACGTTAAAATTAAGTAAACCGAGTTCATAACACGTGTAGTCAAATTGAAAAAATACCTGTACATCTGTTCGTCGTATCCGCGTGATTTTTATTTAACGCTATTCGAACAAAAGTATAAGCGACGAATGTGTGGTGTGTGTGTGTGTTTTTTTTACTATAAAATCGCTGAAAATTGTCAAATTTCTCGTTCATAACGCGTTGTTCACAATACATTATAATAATCGTTTCGCGTGTCCGGAACACGTCATATTTTGTAATTATGTGTCTGTTTATTATATTGAACGCGAAACGGTTCCCCGGGTCGGCTGAAAACGGCAATTATTATCTACGAACAGTACGCCGAATACGGTTAAAAAAACGAAACAATCCGTTTATTTTGACATCGAAATATTGTTATAATATATTATATTACATTACATTAATTTTAATACGAAAATCATAATTATTATGGAAATATTATTATTTTTAAACATTAGCCTTCTGTATTTATTTTTTACACCGCGTTCCCTTTAGATGCTACTCTCTTTTGTCGGACACGGCTAAGCGCTGCAATAACAGCTACGCGTATATTTAACGACACAATAATTAATCGTTTCCATCGTGCGCGCGCACACAAGTTTTTGTGTGGTTTATATGGAGTATTTGAATGGGGGACGTGAATCGATCGAAGAAGATCCGCGGTCTTCGGCCGATTCTCAAAAAAAAAAAAACAAAAACGAACAAAAACATCCGATTAGTTGGTAAATCGAACGGAAGAAATTTTCGCCCAAGTATCCGGAGCTGTTGCTGAGTCGACGGGAATCGACATTGGAAGTGTTCGTTGGATTTTTCGTGGAGAAAGTCTGTGCCAAAACTCCTCGCGCCCCAGAGCCAAAAGGAATGAGCACATTTGTGCTGACATCGGCAATGATCCGAATTTCTTACACGCAACGATGATTATTTGTGATGAATCGCGCGGTTTTTTATACTACGGACTCCGAAGAAAAAACACCGATCGACGCATTGGAAGAGTCCAAATTCACCGCGTCAAAAAAATAAAAAAACTCCGAGGTTCTGACTGCTGTTCGTGAACATATGAGGAGACGACGACTCGTATTGTGGACGATCGAGTCCTGGATGATTTACCAAGACAACTCTAACCAAACTGCTTCGTCTGTAACGATACGGTTCTCCGCAATGTACCGCGCATCATCGTATTAGAGAAAACTCGTCGTAGTTCACTGTGAAATCGAGGAGGATATGATTTGAAAGTGTGGAACCGGTGAAAACAAAAGCTCCAATCTCAAAAAGCTCACACATGAAAACCCTTTAAAACGAAATATTTTGCACAGTGGGAAATTCGAACGAAACGGTTTAGAAATCGCCAAGTGGAAATCATTGAAAGCGATAAAATGTGATGTAATAATATGGATAACGAATAAAAGAATTTATCACGTTATTCCGCGTTATTTAATAGTCACATATCGTATGTATTATGTATAATTTTATATGTCTCTGCTATTGCTGCTACATTTGACGTTATACGTTAAAATAAGAACGGTCGGTACACGGACACTATTTATTAGTTATTGTTTTATATAAACGCTAAGAACTTAAGACACATAAATATTTGTTAAACGTCATAGAAACTTCTACAATTGTAATATTTTTAAATTAGTATAACGTGTTATAAGCGAAAGTGCGCTGAAACGTGGACAAATTTTAATTTCTCCGAGATACATAAATCGTGTATAGTCACAATTCGCAACGTTTAATTAATAATTTCTTCTTATTATTATTTATAGGCCTGAATTCCAACTAAACCTCTTAAGTGTTGTTTAAATTATTTTTCCTTATCAAAAATTTAAAGTGTACATGAATTAAATTTTAAAACAAATACGAACGTATAGCGTGTGTAATAATATAGTGTTTATTTTACATTTCAACGATCATTATGATAATTCGAAATGTGTTTTACTAATATTATATGCATACATTTGTATAGATAATAATAACGAAGCGAAATAATAAAAATAACAGTGAAATATATTAGTTTTGTATGACACTAAATTGCAACGTAACGCGAGGTTTTCTTAAAATATGTCATGTGACAAAAAAAAAAAAAACCACCCATTTACTTTCATTAGCGCAAACTGCAAAATAAAACTTAATTTAAAAATAAATAACAAACGTAAATGCGTTACAAAATGAAATATAATCAAATTAATAAATACGAGGGCGCCGAGAAACAATTTTTTTCAGTGAAAATATATGTTATGATTAGTATTTTTTTTTTCACTAACAAATGCTGTATTGTTTTTTAACTGATGTTGTCACTTGTTCATGAAAAAAATATTCATTGAATCGAACCGTCTACATTTAAGTATTTTTTTTTTAATAAATAAGTACTTGAATCTGTTCAATACAAGTTAAATAACGCGTATGTGCAGGTAGTCTTTTAATTGCCAAAATAGCTGCGAAATACGAATTAAAGCGTATCTGGAATAGCGTATTAATATTAATTGCGTTTAAAGTTTTCTTTTTTTGTACGTAATAATTATTTTTCAAATCCTTCAAGTACGAGGACTTCTATACGAAATTATGACACGTTCCGTGAAAACGTAAACTATACATTGTAATATAAACGGTTGCGCAATAGAAAAAGTTTTCCCTTCTCATTTTTCTATAATATTTACACTGTACACGACGAGTGTAGCGCAAAATATTTTAATTCTTTTTTGAAAACTTCTTCTATAATATTATATTTATTACTCGCATACAGTGTAATTTTTCTAGTTAACTTTTTATTATTATTATTATTATTAAAGCGTTTAACACCGTTCAATCAAAACACAGTAACTATAACTCATACGCTTGGTAGTATATAAAAGACACACGCCGTTCTCCGTTGCTGGGATACATTTAAAATGTTAGAATGAATAGTAATTGTGCGGTTAGCTCTGGATAATTCGACGGAATAATAGGGTCGGTTATAATTAATTTTATTTAGTGCGCATCCTCATTTAACGCGCAACGCATTTTCCCTCTCGAAATTTCGACTAAAAAAAAAAAAAAAAAATGTAATGTCTATTAAATTACTTTTAAAATTCGACCGAGCTGTATATTATTAATACTTATAAATATATTAATAATTGAATATGTAATTACAAAACGTAATTAAATTTCAACTGCGACGGTGGTTATAAATTTACGGAAAACAACTGTTATTATTTTTTCAGTGTAAAACCGCATTAAATTATATACGACGTAGTACTCGACATAAGCCGACAAATATTTTTTTTTTTGTATTCACATTGTATTTTGGATTTTGAGTGAAGTGTATATAATACGTATATATAACTAACAATTTACTGTACTAGACAAAAAGTAATGAGACGGTGGTAATTGTTTAAAACCCGGGCGCTCTATGAATATCGATATGATTTGATACGTTATTGGTATGATTGACATACATTTCACGACATTATTTGCTTTGTTATTATTTTATTTTTTGCGTTTAAAGAAAATTGTTGTCGGTGATTTTTAAAACGGAAAAAATCTATGAAAAAAATGAATTTACATTAAATTAAAAAAAGGAATTTCTTATTGTTCTAATTCATTGAAAATGTTCCCGATGTAATGAATGTTTATCAAAATCACAGGTTTCCAAGTGGTACCAATCAATTGGCGAGAGTCGTTAAGTAGTCGGAGACGAGCGTCGTTCAGGAATGACACCGACCTCAACTACTGATGAAAACATCAAGGAGCTTGTACTTTCCAATCGTCTATTGACTTTTTGAAAAGACCTTGTAAATATTGTCGGTACATCAAAATGGGATCAATGCGAACCAATTTTAAAGGATAATTCGGTCTCGTCTCGTGTGCCTGCTCGCCTTGTTCGTCGTTTTCACACCACGACAATGAACTATCGCATTTATTGCCATCATTATTCGTCAGTATTTTATCAAAAATCAAGCAAATGTCGTTCAAAGGCTTCGTTTCGTTTCTGGACGTTCCATGTGACTTTTTCCAGCTATTTTCTTGACTGAAATTACCACTTTGTGGACATCATTTCGAATCAATAGAAGCCGTACATGAGAATACGCTGGACGCTTTGAAGGCTATACCGCAGAAACTGAGTGTAATAACTGTTTTGGAGAGTGGGAAAAAAGGTTAGAATAAGTGTATTCTAATTGGTGGAAGGGGTTACTTATTGAAGAAGACCCAATAAACTTGGACGAATCAAATATTTTCTGTGTGTTTTATTTAATCAGTCTCATTACTTTTTGTGTACATATTTTCTTCTCTTTCTTTGAAAATACGTTATAGATCGGCACACACACTCACACACATAAGCACGTTACAGAAGTTGTGGGTAGAGACTTTTTTTTTTGGAGTCATAAATCGAACGCAGATGGTATATTAAAAAGGATTTAAAGGTACTTTTTAAAATGAAAAACTTCGTGGTAAAAAACCTTTTCTCTGCCCATGTTGTAAGATTTATATGGTACGGCAAATGTTCCCAATTTCATTTATCACCGCTAGTACCCACTATACACTTCTATGATCAATTCGCGTACAGTTTTTAATTCTAAGATCAAATCAAAAGAGTAAAATTTGTTTTAAAAATACGTCTTTCGTTATTAATTTGCTTATTAACATTCTTTTATTGCACGATATTTGTAAAAATATAAAAAAAAACTTAATTTTTAGGTAATTCTTAATATTTAGATTACAACTTTTTTTTTTTAATTTAATGCGAAATTGTTTGCCGTTTGTATTGTACAAGAACGTAATTATAATGCCTGAATGGAATTTATTTTCACTCGTAAATCACTTTGAATATCAAGTCAACTTCTGTAGTCATTTTTCAAATACGACATTTCAGAAAATCCATTCCCACACAAATAAGTAGTGACAAATGGAATTAAACGTTGTAATGCGTTTGCGTGAAAAGAAATAGGGTATTTGAATTTTTTGTTGACATCCAAAACGAGACCGATGTTTCGTCTTTCGTCGAACTGTCTAGTAATCATATCGATAATGAATTATTTCGTTTATTTTAGGAATATAAATTTTTTAATTGCTAAATAAACCCTATGTCGTCGATATTTATAAAAATCAACTAAGTCAAATAATATTAAATGTCAATAATAATAATAATAATAATAATAATAATAATAATAATAATAATAATAATAATAATAATAATAATAATAATACAATGAAAATTATATCAAACAATTTCTTCGCGTACTACAGCTTGGTAACCATTGTGGCATACGGCCGCTATTGTAATAATGATTATTATTAGGTGATTATGATTATTGGCCTAAAATAAATTATTATAAGTGAATTACATTACTAAAGATATCTTATTACGGTTTACATTCGATATACTTTACAAGTTTTATGACAGTATTTTTGTGTAAATCTATTCGTTTGAAAAATTTTGAAATATTAGTGGTGTTGAGTTGATTGAAAGCTTCTTCTGGTCATGATGGATTGATGAGTAATTGTCGTGAGGATGCGTATTTGAGGCAATGGTTGAGATTATGTGTAAGTGATGTTTTGCACATGTCTAAATTCTTCCGTTCCTCAAATAAGAGTGAGTAAAACGAGAGTGTCCTATTGTGGCTCTGTTTGTAATTATTTGTACTCTACTAGTCGAATTGTCCGGATGTGTCCATTTTGTCCAATGTCTTTTTGACATTCTTATCAGTTTGTTGCTGACTGCCAGTTTGAATCCCACTGTTTTGCCACGTATTTAATAACAAGTTTTTCAATTTCGTTTAATTCGAATCTTTACTTGGAATTTGATTTATGCGGATGAAAGACGTGGCTGTAACGTGGCTATCATATTCGCCGTCGCATTTGCTTTTTTCGAAAATTCGTTCAAAACCTCAATTTTAAATCAACGCATATTATTGAGCAATATTAAATTATATATATATATAATATATTATAGCAATATTATTTCGAAACACGTTATGTGTACAGCTGTAGGCGCGCGTATATTACACGATCGTCGTCACATTACACTATTATCGTGAGTACGCGAATAACAATAATAATAATAATAACAATAGTAATATGTGTACTTGACACTTGTACTTTGTACATACCGTTAAAACAATATTATTATTATTATGTAGAATATAATAATTGTACAACGCGTATTTGTGGTGAAATTAACGCGTAAGTGTACACGTATAAATAACGTTTAACGTGCACGAGAACGTATTATATTATATTTCTTACAAATATGTGAAAAACGTTACGCGAATAATATCGAGTACAAAAATTTGTTAAATTTTTTGAAAAAAATAATAATAATAAAAAAAAAAACGGGCGATATGTTGCAGCGGCGCGTATTATTAAACGTTTTATTAATAATATTATGACTCGTCGCGGGTATCATCAAATGATACGGACGAATATTATTATCTCCTCGTTCAATATTAAAAAACAGAAAAAATACTACGTTTCGTTTTATTAACTTTCTTCTTCTTCTTCTTTTTTTTCTTTTTTTATCCGAGAAATTCTCTCTCACTCTCTCTCTCTTCATAAAATGCAGTATACCACGTGCGTTAGGTACGTGACACGCGAAAAGTTTTACATTCCGAAAATGACATTTCTCGAGAAACTCGTCGATAGTAATAATCTTGGTGAATGAACATGTAGAAAAAAAAACGAGAGAGAGAGAGAGAGAGAACGAGAAAAAAAAAACATGAAACCGCCAATGCTCAATATTACCTGCACGCTAACACTCTCGGGAATTGTTGTTGCGTACATATGTGTGCCTGCGAATTGGAAATGGACGTGTGTAGCGCGCGCGTTTCGCCCAAGTGCTTGCGCAGCGAACGCGTGCAAAGTACAAAATATATAAGACACGTCGCAGTGTTCGATACGAAGTGAAACGCAATGATTATTTTCGAAAATAATAATAGTTTTTATTACAAAATAAATAACAGTTTACATGGTGTTAGATACAAAAAAAAAAAAAAAAAAAGGACGGTGTAATACACGTGTAAAACATAAATAATAATCATAGTATATACACATAAATTATATGCATTAATATAATGAAATAAGTAAACGTAAATAATAAGTTACGGATAGCATTCGCCATCAGAGTTTTTGGGGCCCGTGTTGGGGAAAAGAAAAATTAAAGGGAACCCACCATTTAATCGATCCCTTTGATTATGTGTTTTGGCGAATTACGAGCGATTACTTAATAACGCGAGAGTAAAAAATTAAAAAAACGATAATACACCCCCCAATTCGGGGTGGTATATATAACGAATAAAAAATGCTTTCTATACGATTTTTATAACTTCGTGTAAGCGCATTCAATATTTATCACCCATTTTTTTTTCTCTACATTAATTTAAGACTTTTTCATTGTACCGATCTTCAACGCTATTTCCTTGGGTTGTTCGCAAAAACTGACGATATACAAGTGTACACTGATAAACTTGACTTTTACCACAAATCATATTTGACTCTGTTGACTACTACACTTTTAAAATCGTTATATACATAGAGTGCGTATATCGTCAAACTGTGTACATTTTATTAACGTAACGGTGTGTTATATGGTGTTATATGCACACATAAATATTTCGAATTTCGATATTGAAATAATTCTTTTTGGCCGGTGCGATACGTGTGTGGTTTTTTATTTAATATTTTTCTTAATCAAATGTTTTCTCTTCGTATTAGTATATTACAAAATAATTATACTTTGTAAATTAAAAAAATATAGTTCGAGTCCCTTCTCCCTGGACATTACCTTGGCGGCTCGGGTGAGGGGGGTTGCAACACCGAATTTATGCATATTACAATTATACAACATTCGGTTTGGCAAAAATCAATTGAATAAATTCTATAAAAACCTTTCTGTAATGACATAAAATTATATTACGTAATATTAATATTAATCATGTCTACGTCGTTTTTAACACAATTTTTTGATCGTTTTTCAGCTCAATTTTAAAATGTTAACGTTCAGTAAGTTCAGAACCATCGGTGTGATTACGACGGAGTAATTCGAATAAACGTGTTACGTTAGGCAATTACAACTATTTAATATCGGTAATTTTTTTCTATATTTGGATTCAATTTAAATAGTTTTTTTTTTTATATAAGATACTTCATATGGTTGCCGTCTATTTACATTTGATCGGTCGACGAAACGGTTATTGTTTATATCGAAATTTCATTTTACATATATTAGTATTTTGAATTTATAGAACATATTACACACAGGACGTCGTGAATTGTTAAGGCGCGTATTCCGTATTATATATTGCGGTTTTATTCGGTTAAAAATAAAAATTAAAAAAAAAAACAATCGCGTACTAACAACTTAAAATAATGTTATTCGAACCGGGCGGGTAAAAAATCTGTCATTTGAAAAAAAACATTGTGTGACATAAATTAATTGTTCACAAATTGTAAATCATGAACAGCAGAACTATAATTCGTACTAGTAACCCGATTAAAATTGAAAAACGTTTTATTGTTTTCCAATTTCCGAAAACACTTTAATGCGCCTAAAATGCGGTACCGTAGTATAGAGTGTCGTCTAACCGGGGAGATTTATTATGAAACATATATTAACATAGATATTTTAAATTAAGTTAAACTAACGTTATGTAAATAGTTTGCGTGTATAACAATTTAAACATGGCATCGTTTAATTAGAAAATAAACGGAAGCTCCACAGCGTAAAATTATGTAGGTTGCAAATTCAGTTATTTTAATTTTACTATATATATGTATATATTATATAGTCGCATTAAATAAGATTTAATACGATACGGACCGAAGGCGCAGGATGTGATTTAAATGGTTTCTATTTTCTATACGACCTACAAAGTCAATTATTTTCAAGCCTTCGTTTTTTAATATCATTTTGAACGCAATAAATAACTATTCGAAAACGCGCGTGCGTATATATAAAATATAATACGCGTATCGAAATTAAATATAATATATAATATATTGTAGTAGAGAATAAATATTGGCTCAATATTATTATACAAAAAAAAGAAGAAAAAAAACTTTAAAATTTGTACTGATTTTAAAAACAAAAAATTTACGGTTCAAACACACACACAATATATACATAATATTATAATAAGACATTCAATGTGAATTTTGCGAGAAAATCGTTTGATCGCACGCATTTCGTCCGAAATCATACAATCCGAACGTGTTGTATACAATTTATACGTAAAAATGTATAGTGTACGCGAGAAATGTTTAAAAAAAAAAAAAATGCTCCGACACCCACACACGTAATAACAACTAAATTTTATCTAGACTCGGGGATGACATGTGCGACGTGAGGAAAACAAAATAAAATTATTGTCGCGTTGTGCTTTTACGTGTCTTGAAGAGTGGATAAAGAGTACATGCGAATTTCCTATTCCGTTCGTTTATGAGTAAAGGAGCGCACCGTACATTTTTTACATACACGTACACCAAGCGGACGACGTTTCTGCCGGTATGAGAAAAACACGGGTTCGCACTCGGCGCGAGAACATATTTTGCGTAATACGATTTCATAACCGAATGTATTTGAAATTGTTCCATTAAAACGTACGAAAATAATTCTCGCAACGTTCAATTAATCCGATGAGCATACGACGGAGTACAAACGTAATATTAACGGTGGCGAATTCGTTTCACTGATGAACCGAACCGCGCGAACGATGCGCGCCCACGTGAATTTCATTAGATAACTTCATTTTCTGAACCTCATTAACTGAACTAATTTCACGATTAACGCGTATAACTGACGTGTTATAATCGAACACCTCGGAGCAATATAACCGATATAACTATTATACGCTTTTGAATTTACACCATTTTTCTCAGAGAGACAGAGATCCGCGCTGTTGTATGTGAAGACGGTCAATTTGTTGTGGCGCAATATAAAGTGTATTTTGTGCATCGATTAATTTTTATATCAATTTTAACCCATACGGTACGACATAATGAATTATTTTGTAATTTTTATTATATCAGAGTTTTACAATCGTAATTATTTAGAACACTGGTAATAATTATTTTGAATTTACGAAAAGATAAATAAAAATAATTTTAAGTTAAAAACTAACGTTTATTTTTAAAATTCGCACGTGTCACCCTGTAAAGAAGGCTCGCTTAAAAAAAAAAAAAAATCAGTTACTTTATTCAAGACCTCCGCGCGTAGTAATTATAAACTAGTTTAATAATAATAATAATAATAATAATAATAATAATAATAAAATGCAATATAATAATATTTTAAAATATACGCCTAGATAATTACGATAAAAATGATTAAAGTCTAGCCATAAAAGTGTCCGGTATTTAGAGGTTTCTCTGTAGATAAATAGTGAATATTTCACGGTTTGCTATTCAGAGGTGTCCGTTAAGGGAAGTTTCATTATAAATATATATATATATATAAATATTATATAAATTAGAAAGTTTTTATTAATCATTACATAAATAATTACTACGTGATACATAATTGTTCATTCTTATTAGGCTCAATAACAGAATACGTACAAAACGTATCTGGTTATTGCACCGAATATGTTGTGCAATAAGAACAAACATAATATATGTAAGTACACGTTATATTTATTACTCATAATGGTAATAATTATTAATTAATATATTACAAAATATTATTATTGTATAATAAAAATGAAAAATACTATTACTAGTGATTGAAAAAGAATACAAAAAAAAAAAAAAGAAATCAAAGGATATAGTGATTCACTTTACTATAATATCAAAATACACGTTTTTCAAAAGTTATTAAAAACAAATTTATTACGAAAAAAAATAGTAATACTTGACTTTTATAACGGTATTTTAAAATCAACCGAGTTTATTAAACATTTTAATACAAAAAAAAAAAAAAATTGCCTACACAATGATACTAATTTTATTAAATAAAACAATACATACCGGTAATATAATCAAATCGTTATTTCATCAGGGAACAGAAAAAAAAAAAAAACAATGATTCTCTATGGATATTAATTTATAAAATATATCCGAGATCGTATGTTTGTGTTTCGCACTGAACAGAAATTTAAAAAAAACACGTATTCATATATGTTTGTATAAATCGTCAAAACAAATTTATTGCACCGTATTTGATTACGTTGCGACAAAATTAATATGGAATTTTTTTTCTTTTAGATATTTGCATATAATTTTTCGAAAATCCGAACGTATCCACAGGTTATTGAACCGGTAGTATCTTTAATATTATACACATGCAGTAAATGCGAGAACGATTCCGTTTAATGGAAAATCGTAATAAATTTACATACCTATAATGTAATCGGCCGGCGATTTCGCGAGGATATTTATAATACCGAAGTGCATGCACAGTGGTCAAAAGGAAGAGCTGATATATTATACGTCTTTAATAATGATAACATAATATATTAGATTTCCTTAAACGATTTTTTTTTTATTTCAATAAAAACCCCGCACAACTGTCGTTTTATTTTTTTAATTTTGAAAAATCAAATATCATCAATTTTATTATACAATATTCGGCTGTTGATTGCATATTATGTGAAACACGAGTGTTTCAAACGTTTTCCTTTCTTGCGAGAAATTCCTAAAGGAAAACGATTTCCGAATTATCAAAGAAAAAAACATTATTGAACATTCGGTTAATCCCCCAATCAAAAGTAAAAAAAAAAATACTTTGTCAGAACACTTCCTCGACAATATAATTTTGTTTAAAATAAAGACTTTCGATTTTAAATCTTTTTTTTTTTTAAAGTCAAACTTAATATTATTGTGCAAACGCTGTAACGCAACACAATACACTCACGGACAATTTCATCTGTAACTCACCACTTTTCCCGACTATTGTGAATTATATTTTGCGATTAACAATTGAAAATCGTCAGTTGATTTGCAGTTGGAGCCTCGCCAAACACAAACTGTTTTCTATAGGTGACGTGGCCAAAATGGAAACCCGTTGCTTTATTTAATTTCACCAACATTTTGCTGATCGTTCAAACGCCACACTTCTCAAGGAAGTATTGTATTTTGTGCACGATAAAACCCAAAACTAAACATATTATTGTATCTCTGGAGAAAAAAATATCACTCTCGGATAGACAGATCAGAAAGACGGAGGAGAACTTAGTGTTTATCGAGCTTTGTTTTTATATGAATTTATATAAATGCGCTCTTCGAACGGAAAACCAACCGAGCGGTATATTTTAAAAAAAATAAACTTTTTTTTCCCGATCACCATCACTCTTCGTACTGTTGTCGTCCAAGTCGGAATGCTGTTTTTTTTCTTTACATTTAATACGAGCCAGCGAAAACGCGCAACACCCGACCGACTAGAAGCGGTCACATATTATACATAAAACATTGCGATTAAATAAGAGAAAAAACGATCATAATAACGACGACTGAGGGTGTAAAAATATCATTTAGAAAGAGCACTTGACAAAATCAAAAAACAATAAAAAATATTACGTCATTTCAATAAACGTCATAATGGAAAGTGTGTTGAGAGTTTTCCTTTTTTATTATTCTGCCACAAACTCTGTGTATATTTAGGTACACAATATATGTTACTGCGCGTGATATGAAGTCTATTAAAACTTCTCAAACGAGAATTATAACTTCTGTTCGCCTTTGTTTATAATAATAATAATAATAATAATAATAATAATAATAATAATAAAAATATATATCCCTGCAAAATAAATTGAATATAAATACCGAACGTACGACACACTTCAAGTTTAATTATATTCACATTTTCGGATAAATTTTATTATTATTTTTTGCCTTTTACTAACGCGCTTTATTGTTTATTTACGAACCCGAATAAATCGACGATAAAACAAACGTTAAATAAACAAAAATCACTCGATTCTTCTGACCAAAATCGTTTTGGATGAATTTTTATAAGATAAAATTTCGATTAATTAAACACACGAATAATAACACACAGACCGATGAATAATTATTAATTGTGTACATTTAAATTTTCGTATTGCAAAACGTTGAGGACCATTCGCAAAGAAAATTCAAGCGACTCCAGCCCGGAATGACAGACTAGAAAATTTTCAAATGGAACACTTGGCAGTGCTTGCAACAGAACGGCCACATCACTTGTATAACGTTATTTTCCTGTCGTAATCCATTTTTATAAATATTTTTATATTATGAATAAACGGTGTTAAAAAAATATAATCTATAGAAAATTGTTTCAATAACTTTCGTTTACAACAAAGCGATTAATTGATTTTTGAAAATCTTCGTACCTCCCTGCCTGGCCATGTACACTATATTAATGTTAAAATGTACTTTACGCAAAACCGAAGACTCCACGTCGAAAAGACCGTGCTAAACACCATTTTGTTGTATACAGCATACGAAAATTTTGTTGAGGCACATAAAATGCATAAATCTCGTCAAAATTATGAGGTAAAAGACTGTTGGTATATTAGAAACAAGTGTAGGGAAAAAATTAGGGTACGGAATAAAAAGAAGCGAGTTTTCAGTAAAAATTAATAAGTATGCGCATACGATTTAAAAATTGAACACGTACGTCAAAGTCGGGTTTGTAAAGAATTGAGAAATCTTATAATGGTTTCTAAAAAAAAAGAAAAGAAATATATCGCGATAAACAGCTTTTGTAAACTTTTGTCAGATACAAACATAATATTATGTTTATATCAACACATACACGCCAAAACATTTTCACATTGGCTTTGTTATTTTTCTTCGAACAAAAAAAAATACATCAATAAAATCGTATATAAATATATTATTATTATTATTATTATAAAACACAAAAAATATGACCCGCGTGTATCTATCTATAATTACGATTTAAATTATGTTAAATTTAATGTGTTCTCGTAATTATCCGTGAAAACCAATACCGTAAAAAGACTATGGTTTTATTATCGACTAAAAACGAACAAACCAGAAAAAAAAAAGGAAATGTGTTTCCCTTGCAATATATTATTTATACAATATTGCGTTTTCGTGTTTAGAACCACTAAACAGGAGATTAATCTTATATTGATGTGTGTGTGTTTTTTTTAAAATTAATAGTGTAAGTATACACTATTTTATATGATAATACACAGATTACATATAATAGGTACGTTATAAAAGAAAAAAAAAGCGAACACGCTAAACCTATATAGGATACACCTAATACTACTATAGAGAAAAGTATAATATATTCTAACGTAGTTGAAACTGCTGGGTCAGACCTATTTACAATTTATCCGAAATGTTCACTTTTATATTTATTTCCTCGGTTCGCTTGCATATACTATCGCCATCGCTATACATTGGTTCTTGCTTTATTATTATTATTATTCTTTGTATTTGTATGTGTTTATTTTGTTCTATATATTTTTCTGATGAAATAAAAAGTATATTATAATTGGGAACAAAACTGTTCGTTGGACGTAAAACACTAATTTAAGGACATAAGAAATCCAAGAAATAATAAATAATTTTAAATCGTTATATTTTGTTGTTAACATATCTTTTCCATCTTTTAGTACGTAATCTACAATCCACCAATAGTGTACAAATTTCGTATGTGTTCAACAAATATTTTATAAACTAAAACGTTTAATTACACATTGAAATAAATAAATTTTATTTTGTTAATTTCATGTGTTATATATATATATAAAATGATATTTGTACCAATACATAATAAACTACAACTATAATTTCTGGTATACTAGAAAGGATAGCCTAAATATAGTTTATACCAACTCGTTTTTAATAAAATTCAAATAATATGCAATGTGTATTATTTAAAATTTTTAATTTAATTAATTAGTAACAGCAAAGATATAAGTAAAAATAAATTATGTTAATCTTTTAAAGTAATTAATTTAAGACTTTAAGAGTTCAGCCCTCCTCACCACTTGGATGACCTAACTTACCTAGATACGCCACTGATATGTATGAGATTTGTGAAATATCGTTTAAACGTTATATCAGATGTGCATTAAATATTATATTATTTATACTTAGTAGACATTTAAATATCCCCAAATAGAGTTGAAAAAAAATATAATAGACTTTTTTATTTATTAAAACAATTTTTGTAAAATCTAAATATTTAAAATAAACTTTATAAAACGTATTCTATACACTTGTAATTTTAAAATGCATATTACATATAATTATTATTGTCGATAGTAACATTTCAAAGTGAAAAGATTTTGTACGCGCATATTTCATGAAAACTTCTATTTTTTAAACGGGTTTATTTTATATACGTGTGAAACCAAAACATAACAAACTTTACTTTTTATAAACGCGTATAGCAGGAAAACGATATTTTTCATTGTAAACTCATTCTTATATTGACTGTAATTTATAAATTGAAGAAAATGATTTTCTATTACGTATACACAACAAAAATTCTTTTATCTCACGTATAATTTGTTTTTTTTTTTAATTAATTAATTAAAACGAAACTTTGATAAAATTCTTTGCTCGTCTAATAATTGATAATGATATTATATATATATATATATATACGATATCGAAAGAAAATGTTTAATGTACATTTTCAATTTAATTTTACTAACGCACATTTTTCGGTCCCGTATATAATAATATTATTCATATACATATTATGCACAGTCGAATGAATAATAAAAACGAGTTTTTTTCACTCTGCTTAGCAAAAATCATAAAACAAAAAGATTTTTATATTATTTTATATGTGAATTTGTATACATTTTTTTTAATTTATTCAACTCCATTTACTTTTTCCCGTTTAATTTGAATTTAAATTTCCTGACGAGTATTAACCATTTAATAAATATAATAATAAGTTTTTGATAAAAAAAAAAAAAAGTACATTATATATTCTTTTCGGTTTACTCCAATCGTCTATGCAATATGTAGCGGCTTTTAAAGAATTATAGACCTGTTATAAACTATACGAGATATATATCGCATAGATTTACTAATTGAAACTGCGATGAGATAATGGGCCGTGCGTTGTCCGTAATCCATTTTGCTCGTAAGTCTACAAAGAACATCGACTTTGTGTGAAGTTCATACGAATTAACGAACGAATGATAAATGAATTCTATGTGTATGGAATTTCAAAAAATAATAAAAGACAACGAGAATCGTTGATGGATTTCATACGAGCGTAACACTCGTATACATAAGTACACTGCCACTGGGTTTATAACGTGAATGTCATTTAATTAAAAACACGTTCCAACGTCACCGCGGTATGATGATAAAAGTAAAACAATTATTCGATGACGGAGATAATATTATGTTTTGTGTATTTCATATTCAAATTCATGGTGTCGTCGATGTCCCGAAGTATTCGTACAATACACACGGTCGAGTTGCAATAAGGAAAAAAAAATACTCAATAACTCCGAGTTCAAAATCGTTCCCCTCTATCCATTCGATACTTATATATGTACGCACACACAAATAATCAAACAGCTATCGGATTTCGTTTTCCCTCCGTGTAGTACTGACGACTGTATTATAAGTACCGTGATTTATACAATATGATACGTAAATTATTAACGTTTAAAATTGAATTAAAAAAAAAAAAAAAAAATACGCAGTACCGAAATAAGATTAATTCTCGAGATGGAAACAACGGTAAGTGTCAATGTCGTTTTATAATATAATATTATAATGCCGTTAAACGTTTTGCCGATGATAAATCGGCCTTTAACCGCCAAAATCAAAATGACAATTTCGGCGGCAGACTCTTTTATTAAACGCGGTGAATTGCGTTACCGCGTATTACGGAACAAAATTACATAATTAAACGTGCCCCGAAATAAATCTACCGCCCAGACATTATATTGCATTATATAACCTACAGTTTGTGTACAGTGTGCACGCGTATAATTTACGCGCGTTGTAAAATCAATAGCATTCTCGTTTAATTTAAAAATTAAAGCCAGTTACTTTGGCGCGTAATAAAACGTTGAAATAATAACGCAATTTCATAGGTATACGTGATAATGTACGCGTATATAATAAAATACTGTTGCACACCTAATGTAATTGGACAATCGAATTAATGCCAATCGAATTGTTATAACAAAATACATACGTTGAAAATATAATCCGCAATTATTTTAATTATCTAAAAGTAGTAGTAGTAGTATCTTTAATAATTACAACAAGAATATAATTTGAAATTTTTGATTTTTAATACTACAACTATTTCCTAAAAAAATCGTGAAAGCGATCTTTATTATATATATATATATATATAAAAAATCCACGCAAATTCACAAAACGAAATAACTGAAAATTTTAGTTTATAATATAATAGGAATTCGTAAATCGGATAAAATATTTTAAACTCGATTTATAAAAAACCTGATATATTTAAAAATTAATTTTGTTTTAATAACGTATTTAAATGAATACGAAATATTTATTTAAAAACAATATCGTGACCTGCGCCGAGTTAATTATTTCTATCACGAAAACTATATATTTTATTTCAAATATAATTTTTTTTAATACCGTATTTACGTATAATATGCGGAAATTAATTCGAATTTTCGTACGCACCTATTTTATAATAACGGCGATAATTATTATAAATGCGTGTATAAAAATAAATGCATTTTCCATAATTACCGGGGTAATTAATTCAACTCGTAAACAAAATAAAAAAAAATGATTTATAGTTACTGGTTTTATTATTATTTTTATTATTATTATTATTGTATTTTATAAATAAAATAAATAAAGTAATAACGTTTTTTTCCGAAACTTTTATCTCCTTTATACTTTTTTCGATTGTAATTTAAATGAAACGCGTCTAGACGCAAAACAGATTTCATCGCACGACGTCGGGTTGAAAATAAATTACACAAACGTTACGGATGGTATAATAATTTGAATAAAATTATCGACGACGTACGCGCACGAAAAAAAAAATCTATAATTTACGGAACGCATAATATATTCATTCGCGTATATATTCGCACTAAACCGAATGATAATATCTACAAAAAAAAATTAAATAAAAATACCTTTAAACCTTATCATAAATATTAATAATTTATACTATATAAATGTACGTCACAATTACGTAACGTAATAATATAACGATGCGAAATAAATGAAAAAAAAAAACATTAAAACGATATATTATAAAACCAATGGTATTCATATTTTATATATATATATATATATAAAGCTAAGCGTAAAATACTCTAAAATCGCTATTAAAAGACATATTTTTTGAACAATTTGTCGCGTTAACGCAGTTCGAAGTTATATATTTAGTGATAATCTCAGGTTTATTCCATTAGTTTCAAATTTACAGAGAAATAGTTCTTGTCGATATTGCGTTTTTACCGTTTTTATGTAAGTTTTTCAATATTTTTTTTCTGATGTTTAAAAAAAAAAATATTGAGAAAATAAGATAAAGAGTATCAACCAAATGCAATTTACTACCAGAAACAAACTGTGACCACTGTAAAGCACTTCTTCTGGTAGAATTTTTGCGTACAGGCATAAAAAAAAAAACGCAGCTTCGTAAAAACAAAATGGATTCCTCATTTCGCTCGGAATCCAAAAATTGAAATAACTTTTCAAGTTTATACGAAAAAAAATATAAATTATTTTTTTATTTAACATATATTTTTTCATAAAAAAAAAAAATCAGTTAACTTTCCCAATCTCGAATACTCGTGTACACGCGTGCGCCCGTGTTTTATGTATTAATAACGTATCCGTAATATGCCATAGTGCTGCGTTACAAAGAATAAACGATAAATTAAACAATGTGAAGCAATACAACAAATACATACAAATATATATATATATATTATTTCACTTAATTTAATTAGTTTGTGTCGTCGATAAGCAATAATAATAATAATGTCAACGCACAGAGAATGCCACGCGTGTCATGATGTAACGTGTTTCACGTCTGGGACATGTATAGGATTATATATTATTTAAAACCGCTCAAATAGCAAAATTTGTTAGGTGATTCTAAAAATTGATTGACTTGGGGTCAAATCATTTACGAAAATCGAGAAAAATGATGCGACTTCGTCGAATTACTCAAAAAAACAAACAACTTTTTTTTTGAGTTATCCGCTAGTAAAACGTTCTAGAAAAATACACTATTTGTATACGAGTACGCGTTACCGTTTAACCGTGAAACAGTCATATTACTGCCCGCCCGAATATTTTACATAACGCATTTTTGTGCAAATTTTCAAGTAAATGACTCGATTCGTGTTTTAACGTGTAAATAAACGAAGCTACGTTTTTTCGTCAGTTTTTTTTTTTTTTGTTAAATGGACTTTTAACTTAACTGAATCAATGTCCCACCCCTAGATACTTTATTAAATGAAACTCGTGCGAGGGGAATACAATATTATTACGTTGCTATTAATTATAATAATAATAATAATAATTGTTAACCACGACAAATTATTTACAGTACCACAATTCGGAATAACAGTAATAATTATTACGTATACGAATATATATATATATATATAAAAAAAAAATGATTCAGTCGGTTGGTTGAGAATACAAATAAAAGTCGACCGCGTTCTCGAGGGGCCGGGGATAGGATGGCGTTTCGTATAGGCAAATCTAGTGCTGCGGTGCGTACATTTTCCCTGTATTTATATGGCGAACGACTCTGGACGACACGACGAAATGGAACGATAAAACGCGTTTATATTATCCTCGCCGCCGCTACATCACGCGCTATATCAATGCATCGCACCACAACCGTAGAGTTTGCTGGGAGATCATTGTTATTACGTGGATTTCGAAACGTATTTGAGGAAAAGCCGCTTTTATTATTATTCTTTTTTTACGCTTTACGCGGTTTTTAAAAACTCGAATTTGTTCAAACGTTCAAACTGTACGTTTCACTGCGGGTTCAATTAAAATCATTCGTGTATTATTTTTTTTAAAAAAAAAAAATAGTGGTTATCATCGGTATTGTGACTCGACATTTATAACATACGTAGTGACGGCAAACAAAAAGTATTTTTGAGGCCAAAAAAAAAAAAAAAAAAAGAATAAAAACGAGATTATTCGTATACGTATATTATTTTTATTCTCGTTTAAAATGAAAACAATTGAAAATCTTCATTATTGCGTTGACTTTTAAAAGATAAAATACGAAATTTTTATTATTATTTTTTTTTCCCCCCCCAATAATTCATACCCGAATAAATCGTTATTTAATGTGTGCAATACGGTATGGCATGTAATAATTTATCTCCGCAACGGAAACAAACTTAGACAAAAAAAAAACATTTATATTTCGTCAAATATACGTTTAAAAATCTTATCGAACTCTGGTAGTCGGTCTGTACCAAAAAAAAAGAAGAAAAAAAAACGGCGTTTTCTATGCAAAACGTATAAATTGAAAAATGAATGGTAAGCGTAAACAGATAACACAGATTCCTATAACCGGATAATGCGTGTTCAACAGACAACACTGCACCGTTATAACTGTACGTTCCTTATATACATACATTTTGACCGAGTACAGGCATAAATTATATCGACGTAATTTAAGTGATCTCAAGAGGGATTCAGAGTGCTTCAGAATATTTATAGTTGCGGGCATATAACATTACGTCGACCCAACGAGTATGTATACAGCTCGCGTACACTACACCAGTCGGCCAAACGCTCTGCTCCTCGCGTCCTCGCCAATATCCGTACTAACCTCGTCCGCTGATCTTGTCCAATTGCATAAACGTCATTTACAGGATATATTATTATTATTATAGGCCACGGACGTTTCTATATTTTTCTGTATTCATCCGATTTATTATTGATTGGATTAAAATTTCTTTTTTTTTTTTGCGTGAGCAACGACGAATTGGAAAACGAAAATTTAAAGCGCGTATTATATATATATATATTATTATACTGTCGCGCGTATTATATATATATATACGAAGAAAGATACACTAGCGGCGGAAAGAGAAAAATAAGAAAAAAAAATTACGAGACTTAAAACTCCAGAAGCCAAATATATGAATGTCGACTGGAATATAAAAATTAAAAGATAACAGTGAGCTTGAACACGTTTGGTGTGGTCGAATGAACTTCACTCATAAGCATGGATCTAAAAAAAAAAAATTAAAAAAATACCACTTGGAAGACTCTACATGATATGGGAAAATGTGGTGAAAAAATATGTGAAAATTCTAAAAAGAAGGCGAGCCCAAGAAAGACAAGAATCAAATAGAGAAAATACCGGAAGCGGAACAATATTGCGGTCGTGTTTACCAGAGAAAAAGAGAAAAGGAAACAAAAAACGTTTTTCTTTTTCTTTACGAAATAAATGTCTAATGTTATTTCGACAAATACGATTGAGTAAAAAAACTATATCTCTTCGAGCCTTCTTATCGTTCTCATCAATTTATCTCATTAGAATCGTTAATAACTATATTTGATATTATTGCGGCGTATTTCAATAAATACATCGAATATTTATTGTTTTTGTTTTTCGCGCATATTCCGTCTATTTTCGGCTTTAGGACAGTGAATTATTGCAGTCGTCCACTTAGATATCGTATCGATTTTCATAAATCAGTGTATTATTATTATTATTGTTATATTTTACTCGGAGTGATAAGTGTCTAAACGAACGTTGCGAGCTCCTATCGGAACCAAAAGCATCCAATGGTCTGTAATGGAAAAAACCGCCGAAAGTTAGTGAAACGTTTGTTTCGTTCACAAACGCCCACGGAACGTAATATGATTCCGGTTTTGTACTTTTTCTTCACTATACGCGAAATGAACGGGATGTGTAAACACGCGCCGATTTAATAGAATATAGAATTCGATAATCAACGTTATTATCGAATCTGGAATGGAGTTTATTGGATAGTACAATAAATAAACAGGGTAGGAACGAATATTATTCTGTTTTGTATCTCGCACGCGTGTTACTGTTCGCGATTTCGTTCGCCTCGTACATAATCGTCCGGCAACGCAGGGCCGGGCGCCTCGGGTGTTTATAACCGTAAAGAATGTATTAGAGAAAATGGGTCGCAATTCAATTGTCAAAAATCACATACGAACCGTTCATCGTTCGTCCCGATAAATCGGGTACACGCGCGCCCCTGTTTTTAACAGGTTTATTGGGCATGGAGCGCGTGTGAAACGCATGCGCTCTCGAGTCATCACAAACGACGACTAATTTCTAAAGGGGGTTTCCATTTTATTTGAGATCATTTGACGAAGAAGAGAAAACAGTGTTCACATCTCCATATGAACCGATAGTGTTTTATCTTATAAATCGTATTGAACGATCGGATTTCGGTTCATTGCGAAATTGTCGCCACTTAAACTAGCGTTGTCCGTTCGTCCGTTACAAAACAAATTCACAAAACCCGAACATTATCTTCCAGAAATTCGCGGGCCTGCCTTTTATGCGATCTCCACGCGCGTTTCGCATACGGTGTTTGTGGCGCGTGCGTGTGCGGCAATCGTATAAACGCGCGCGTGTACACAGTCGTCGCGAGCGCCTCGGAAAATCGATAGTGCGACGTCCCCCCGGCAGCACCGCGCGCGTTCCACGGGTACAAGTACGCCGTGTCTACGGCGGCGGCGGCGGCGCGCTCTGCCGGCCGGTCCGCGCGTCCGTTCGGGTCACGCGACGGCCGGCCGCCGCCCTACGCGCGGGCGCGCGCGCGCGCGACCGACCGGCCCCGTCCGCCCCGCAGCCGTTACCGACAAAACACACCCCGCACGCACATCGCATAAATATACGTACGCGCGCGCCCGAACCGTTCCCCGGCGGCGGCGGCGGCGTTGTGCCCTTCGACATCGATTAACCCCCCTTTGGCCGCCGACGGATCGGGAAGAACGGGCGCGACCCGCCGAAAGTCCCATCGTCACCCACCGCCTGCCGCCGTCGTTCCGTCGGCAAGTCACCTTTATATATTTTAATAAGCTCGATTGGATTTAACGCTCTAATTTTTTTTTCTTCTCAGATTCTCTGCGTTTTTTTCTTTTTTATGCCCGTACGCAAAAGATTTCCGAACAGGACTACTTTAGATAGACGATTTTTCCATTTTCTCAATACATTTTTCGTTCGTACAAAACACTACTCCCACAACCCGGGAAAATTACGTATAAAAACCAGTTGCGCCGCGTCTAGAGTTTTTTTTTTTTTGACGCAGAAAAGAGAAAAATTTTAAATAACCGAATTCTTAATTTCGATTATATTTCTGTGCATTACGGAGCCGAAGTTATTATTATTATTATTATTTTTTTTGTAACAAGAAAATGAAAAAAAATAAAATACATTCTCAATGTTTTCTCTATAGTTTTCCGTGTATGCCCTTTAATTAGGTATTTTGTTTTTTTTTTTATTATTATTTATCGATCAAAAATCTCTATGGCAATATTATTATTGAACGACGTGCGCAAGAACCGAAAGCGTGTTAATAAAATAATTTTTTTCTTCCTTCGTGTCAGTACCCTTCCATATTGAGTTCGGTGTAAATACGAAACACCAAAAACGTAGTCCCCGAGGCCCTTATCCCGAGGCATCGCCCTAGTCGCCCGCGCCGGGAATACTGAAAAAAAAAAAAACGTAGATTCAGTCAAGAAAACGATTATCGCGCGCGTTATTTCTTCGCGATTTCCAAACCAACGCGGTTATAATATATAGAAACTCGAAACATTCACCGAACGCGTAACTTTTATATTACGATAGTGAAAAGAACCGTCGCTTTCAATTTGCAGCTATCTATCGCAATTCCGAGCTCTTTTAATAATTTAATAGAATAGATGGATTTTGATTCGAAGGCGTGGAAACGCGATGCAATGTCGTCAGACGTACGCTTTGCTGGAACAATGAAATCTTGAAAATATCGTTTGTCACAATTTATAAACCATTTCAAGTTTTTTCGTCACAAAGTGTTTTTATTTTTTCGCCGTGGAAAATTACGTTATCTCGTTTATTGAATAATAATAATCACAATGGAGCTCAGAAACGTCTTATCGAATTGTGCAATGTTTAATTCATCGCATTGCTTTCTAGTTTATGTGATAAGCACAAGACTCTAAAAATCTTTATCCGAGTATAATTCACATAGGCCACGTCCGCATTTTGCACCCCGCGGATCGCCAACATTATTTACTCGTGCAAGAACAAAATCGAACAAATGTGAAAGCAAATAAAATACGCAGGCATGTGGTCGCATGTGACAACAAACTGGCCGAGCGTATTGGACGAAAATTCCGTGCAATTATTCGATTGTATATGACCGTTTGTTTTTCACTGCGCTCGCTCGTGTATTTTATTGTTTTTCTACTAATTACTTTGAAATTAATTACTTTGTATCGTCATGACGAAGTACTTTGATATGTAAAACCGCACGCAACATAAAAACAACTACGCATATATAAAATGTTTGTTAAGGAAATGAATTTTGGACAAAAATTTCGAGTGTCTACTTTTTCAAACGCATGTACTTGTCGACTTTTAGGAGACCTCGTGTTGCTTTCGGTAATTTCCATAGCTTTTGTTAAATATTACATCAGGCACAAAGGCGTTTTCGAAAATGTTACAAAACACGCCACTGAAACCGGACAATCGACAAGACTTGTGGTAGATTTTCATAGACTTAAAGAAGTCTGTGTATATAGCGTTCATCGTAATAGTCCGTAAAATTTGAATTGTCTGCGTTAACGAAAACGCGTGTATGCAAAGGGCACGAAATATCATGTGAGAATGGACCAAACCCTTGTTTAAATTAATAATTGTTTTGAAATGATGGGAACGCTCTGGCACCGTTTATTATTTGATATTGCGCATGAAAAAAATAATGTCTAAACCATAGGGGAAAACGTTGCAGTTGCCACTAGAATCCACGTGCTGAATTTTGCAAATGAAACCAAATCTTGTAAATGGAACAATCCGACAATGATGGTGTAGGATATATGCAAACGCACGTGTACAGAACAAACGAAATCAGAAGGATATAAAAAATAAGCCAAGAAAAGACAAAAACGATGGAATTATATTTTGAAATGGAGTCCGACAATGTGCAAGAATTCGGAGAGTGTGTTTTTGAAAGAAGTAAGCGTTTGCAGGAATAGACTAGCTTCCACCAACTACAATAATTGGGGAGTCCCGTTACTTCGAGACCGCGAAATGCAGCCCGCACAACTCTAAAATTAGAGAAAAAACTATTATCGTTCGATAATAATAATTAGATGCTTGCTAAGAAAATTTCATGTTTGGATCAGTATTTGCTAACGAATTAAACTCACGACGTAGAAACGAAAATGCGTAGGTAATCTTCTTATATATGCAAAAGCGACAAAGCACTGGACAGCCGCATTGACCGAAACAGTTTAATCTGTGTTTACGATCACGAACAGTATATGAAAAGTGAAATATACAAAATTGCAGCGAAGTTTGTTATTAGTTTGATTAAAAAAATAACGATTTTTGTGTTATATATAAAGTTTATCGACAATCGTTGATTTATATAGCATCTTATTCCACGTGTTCTTAAATCAATCAATTAAAAAATGTTAAATTGAAAACTAACAAAATTTAATTTAATTTTAGTGTACTCTTGACCGCAAGAAATTAAAAAAAATTAAATTTGTGAACAATCGTCATGAATCAAATATGATGCCCTGGTGTTACGCGTGTCATACGTACGTTATATATTTTATGTTATTTTATTTGTGTAAGTATTATTTTACGTTATTGACCGTAATTCAGTGTAGTGTGTACAGTAACACACATTATATATAAAAGTCATGTAAATATATTCAAATCGATATTCTAAACCGTATAAATGATTTAAATATATATATGCAAAACGTATTATTCGTATAATCATAATATACAGGATGTTTCCAACACATGTCTCTGACAAACGCAATAACTTTTGTTCTACTCAATAATTTAAGGTTTTTTTTTTTGTGATGGTTATTAAAAATCTGCGCTACAGACTATTACCTAATGAAAACGAATTCTTTCTTTGGAAAAATCATTCAATATCGAGTACTTATCATTACCGTAACATGGATTAACAAGAAAAATATATAATTTTTTTTTTTTTAAATCAATGACGAATTAAAACTTTTAAAAGAAATAATTAATTTCTAAAATTTATATTTCTTTTAAATAGGTTAAAATTTAAATTTTTGAATTTTAATTCCTTTAAAACAAAGAGTTGAAATTTTAATAGAACAACTGTTAGCAACGAGGAATACGTCATAATAGGAAAGTGAAGTAGTAGAAAATAATAAAACATAACAATTAAAACACAAGGTTTCAGAGAGTATAGGATGTGAGCATGTGGTAAAGTCGCAAGAGTTGGTTATGACTAAGAAAAAAAAAAAGAATATTGATAGGGAATAGAACCAGAAGGAATTCTAAAAGGAGTTCTTACAAGAAGGACCCAGAGACTAATTTAAAAGGGACTTGAGAATAAAGAAGCGTGCCAAGACAGCGATGGGCTTCCAGTTCCTAAGTTTATAAGTATCCGAAAAATCGAGTTTTGGTCTACAGAATGGGTTTGGGAAAATCGATCGTAATGACGATTTTTTTTTTAAACTTTGAAATGTCAAATAGAACAAAAGTCAAAGCATTTATTCAAACTCCTTGAGATGCTCTGTATAGTGTGTGTATGATCAATGTTATATGTATACTGAATTGTGTGTCTCATAATACACGCACACGCGCGTATATTATGCGATACTATTCACTATATAGTGTATAATACATATTGTTGTACGAATAATACGATTGCACGAGTAATATATTGCACATATGTAAAGGATATAAGTGGTCGGTGTTTACCATTTGTGGCACATTTATGCATAATACGCCGCTTGTCTGTATTATCAACGAATTTTTATTATATCTATTTTATATAACACGCCAACAATTTGAAAGCACCAGTCGTTATAACCATCATAATACGTGTGTAGATTTTCCAAAAATTCTATTTATTTTCCTTCCTTCCTATCAAAAGATCACCTTGCACTGCGAGTAGTACGAATTATAAATCGTAATACTGCGTGCATCACATAAACGTATTTCGATCAGAAAATATGTCGAAAGTATAAATGAATCGCTTTTTGTTAAAAACGCACATGGTTCAACAGGTGAAGTTTCGGGAAATTATAAAAACTGCTTAACATCGAAAATATTGTAACTTTGTAAATAATTCATTTATTTGCATAATAATGTACACGACACTTGGTATTTATACCAAACTTTGATACTGTAAAAGTGTTTAATTCAAGTTTATACAAATTTTAAGTTCCTTTACATGTTCCCTCTTAACAAAAATCAAAAAAATGGAATTAAAAAAAAAATACAAATATTTTTAGTTTTGGTATATTTTCTAATGTAAAAAGTTTATTGATGTATAAAATTACTACACACCATTTTCGAGATAATCTGCAACTACTATAATTTTGCTTAAATGCCAATATAATAGTCTTTATGTTCATCTGGGATATAGTCCAATGTTTTCTGAATGCCTTGAAGTTTGGCTAATTTCATTGGGACTCCAAAATTTAAGTACAGTAGGTAAACACGAAAAGTACGAAAAACAATTACTAATTAATAGCTTTAAAATAATGTTACACACTAGTACACGTCTTCAATAAAATATCGACGAGTTATGGCTGTCGAAATAAGTAGTAGATACCTCACGATACGACGTATAATCTAAATTAATAAATTTATTATCGGATAACTATAATTGTCTAAATTATACGATAGACAACGACTGAAATTTACAATCAAATAATATTACGAACCACGATATAACTACCAGGTAAGAATGATAAAAATAAATAGTATAGTAAATTATTTTTGTTAAAAGGGCACATGTGTCCTTTTAATAAACATATAAAAATTAAAAATGTAATATCTCTGCTATAGTCGTTTTCATATGTGCCGATTTAACACAATATAATTGTAGACCTATACACAAAGAACAGAAAACTAAAATAAAATGATTTTAACAAAAAATGTAACATATGCCCTTTTAACAAAAAGCGATTAAAATTCGATATATTCCGCGAACAAAAAAAAAAAAAATTTAAATAGAATAAACGAGTAAATAAATAAATATAAAAAAAACAAATTGGATTGAAAACAAAACAACCGTAACTAGAATTGTTGACTTTGTACATTTTTTTTAGAACGTTTTTGGCGATATTTTCCAATGTAAAAATGTGATTTAATATCATAGGAATCTGAATAACTAATGCGTATTTCGACACTTTTAGATCATTTTTTTAACCGTTTTTCAGTGATTGACAAAAAAATTAGGAGTTTACTATGTTCTACTATTATTTTACGTAATTTTTTTTTATAATAATCGTAATTAATAATAGAATAATTAAATAAATAAAAATAATTTATGTGACTTAAAGCATTTTAACCGTACTTTTTTACATAAATATATATTTTTAGAATAAAAATTAAATTTTTTAAGAGAATTTTTATAGATTTTTGTGTTTGTTAAGTCATAAACGCATTTTGTTTTGGACATTTATAGAGCACGAAAATGCGGGCCATAACAGACGATCTGTATAGTATACGCGTACCTGGTACTCATATTTCAGCGTATATTTACGTGTGTATTATACCAGCAGATTAATACGACTATTATTATTATTATTATTATTATTTGTAGTAGTAGTAGTAGTAGTGAATTTCAAAATAATTTCGTGCCATATAACGCGATGTGTCCTCTTATTATTTTTCTATACGCACACGAATCAAAAGTCCCGGGTTTCGATATTGTGATGATTACAAAACGTATTATTAAAAACGCACGCGCGTTTTCAAAAGAGCTCTCGAAAAAACAAACATATGCGTAGTTTTTTTAATGTCTACCGGCCTTAACTATTCTTTTAAATTATATACATACGCGCGCACGCTACACACAAAACCGTGTCATACGGATAATATTATAAACAAAAGCATATAATGTACAAACACGCGATAGTTTTATTTATTTATTTTTTTCCCCCATGTAATATGCCATATTGCGTATATACCGCTGTTGTATAGTGCGTGTATATAGCATAATACCAAATCGCAAGGTCAGAGGCGCTTGTAGTATAAACGAAACGCTTTTTTTTTTAAATTTATTATAATTTTTGGATTTTTAAACGAAATTTTCAACAGTGAAGAGTTGCGAGTATTGTACGGATATCGGTCGCTTAAGTGCGAATTATTTAAGAGATTTTCCAAGTTTCGTTATTTATTACTATATTCTGATGAAATTAGAAGCAATGATATAATACTGCCATTCGACCAAAAGATTCTGTATATAATATTATAAATATGCAATAACGAATATTGACAATATCGCCTATTTTCCCTTTTTTTTTTTTTAATAAAAAAAAAATGTTCGGCCGCGTTTTCAAAACTATTTGAAAAAAATCACTTCTCTAAAATATCACACCGGGACAAACTATTTGCTATCGGAAAATGAGTTATACGAGCTAATAATTTCTAGTACTTCTACTATGTGTACACGCAGAAAAATAAAAAATACGAATAAAAATCATTGTAAAACCAATATAGTTTCGTCGTTTCGCTTAGAATATAAAAATCAAAAAAAAAATTTCTAAAACGTACGCGTTTAACATTCGTGTAATATTTATGAATAATTATAATTTTTACATGCATACAGCGAATGCGCTGTATTTTCTTAAATTTAGAAAAAACGTGTTTCCAATAGTTATAATTGCCTCCATTAGACCGATATACTAAAAGTTAAAACAAGACCATTGGCTTCTCTACGCAATCATCAATATGCATTCTGGTAAATTCGGTTAAAAATTTCATTTTAAATTTTAACACTACAAAATCGTATAATTTAATCCGTTTAGATACGTATAAATTTGCTTTATAAATGTTATACATGCGTGTTATACCCGGTGCTTTAATACTGTTGGAAGAGGAATGAAATAGGAGGATGTTTTTTTTTAATATTTCATCGTTCTTCTACTAAATTTTACAAATGGAACGTCGAGGACTGGACACGATCAATAACTCATATTTTTACTCTTCCCTGACTATAATTTTATATAGCCGAAACAAAAAATATTCAAGCAAAATTATTCATCAGACCTAGAACGATATTGATCCGACGTTTTATGTCGCCTGTAATAAACAAATAAAATCACATACATACGAAACACTTTAGTTTCTGAGCATTTATTAATTGTGACATACGTTCGATATATTATTTATGTCGAGCCGATGTTCGCTTAGAATTGAATGTAAAGGGATAAAGGTTGCTATCATTTATGAACGTATACATTTAAATGCATTATTTTTATTATCAATTATTTACGGTTATGTTATTAAAATTATCGTGGTTTTTGGACAAGCCCTTTATGACTTTTTAAGTCGTAAAGTTAAAACCTATCAGATTGAATTCATTATGCAAGTAATCCAAGAGAGTTATGATTGGAATGATGGTTTTTTAAAACAAAATATATGTGTTTCCGATCGAATTTCTACAATGAAATGATCAACATCATCTCCGTACATTAAACGAAAAAGGAATGCCTCGAAACCGAAGAGAGTTGTTTTTCTTATGTTTTTAATTTGCGCATTGTGTTGACCAACCAACGATCGTGTTAATAATAAACTACTATCATTTCGCAACTATAATAAATATTTATTCGATTTATTTACTAATAGACGAGTCGACGTAACTGTAACTCGGACGATGAATTTGAATTTTATTTACGCGTTTCACAAAGAACACATAACACGCAATTTTTGTCATGAAAGATCGTGTAACGGCACAACGGGTGAATTCGTATTAAAAAATCCCATTTATTCGTCGAAAGTAACGCATTGCTCGATGGTTTAGACATTGCACCGTGTCAATAAACATATTACTCGCGTTTTTCCGTCTATTCGTTTTTATTAATTATTTTGTCAAACATTTGTGAACGATAATTTTTTCACCGTGTCGAAAATCGGTATTTTGACGATTAAAATTTGAAATCACTCCGATTTGAAAGACACAACTTCATTGACGGGACACTTGTATTTGTAAATAGGTAGTGTCGGTACTACGCGTATTACGGACAATCAATTTTGTTTTAATCAAATGTTTAAAACGCTTTTGCGATGATTGTTGCAACGTTTTTTCCTCCAATTCAAACGACCGCTGTAATTGAGAAACATTTATAGGATTCAAATCGGATTCGAATAAATTATTGTGACAAACCGCAAGCAGGTCACACACACGCCCATCAGTGGCGTTATACGTATTAACTAAATGTAATGTTTAGAACCGATTAAACGGATTTTCTGTGTTCATAAATATTTGTCGCCGATTCGTCTCGAGGATTTTTCGCACTCAACGAATTAGTTCTGAAACCGAGAACAATGAAAAATACGAACTATGATTTATTTTTTCTCCTATTAATTCTATCTTATTATTATTTAAATGAATATAAATGTACTCGAAACGAAATTTTTTTATTTTCGTTTTAAAAAGAAAATATTGATCTCTCTCCCCTCCTTTTCCCCCCCCCCCCCGGAAAAACTAACTCTAATTACGTCACTGACACATTTATACAAACTTTTCCACTCGCACGGAAAATTATACAACAGAACGTGTTACGAATGTTTTTTTTATTAATTTTTTGTTTTTTGTTTTTAATTTCAGCAGTCGACAAAATTCTACAGTCGCCCACTGCTCAGTAGTTGAAATAACGACCCCGTGTACGCGGCGGCAGCGTTTCGAGAGTATCGATTACGGGTATACCGCGCGATGACTGAGGCGGCGGCGGCAGCGCTTCGAGGCGACGACAGAGAGTTTGTGGATACGGCGACACACACACACTATATCGGTCGCTCTCGCGGACGAAAACGCTATTCGGGTGGCACCGTTTGAGAATTTTCCTCAAAATTGTATTACTACATATCAATACTGGTTTTAATTGAGAATATTATAATTGTATATATAATAAACGATGCGAAATAGTTATATAATATTACGCGCACAGTTATATAGTGTTGTCGATTTCGTGCGATAGAGAAAACAACAACGATTCACTGCGTTCGCGCGAGAAAAAAAAACGAGATATCCGCGTATGATGATCCATAAGTCGGTCGAGTAATTCTGCCGTTCGTTCGGATTTCGTATTATTAAAAAATCTGATTCCTTTTATCATCGCTAAAAATCCCGTCGATTATGAATAGATTTCCTTATAATTTATTAATATATTTCATACGGAAAATATTTCTTTTAAACGCATTTCACGTGCGTGCATTACGTACAGAAATTTTAGTTTAAAAGACAATAATTTCTCAGTGAACCAATAGAACGTTTTACAAGGGACCACGAGTAGTTCTCGTGGGCGTAATACATTTCATTTCAAGGCGACCGAATATTATTATCGGTCAGATTAAACGAATCGGTCAGAATATGTCCAGCTGCACAAAAAAACAAACCGTCGTTATGGGGGGGAAACGACGTAGAAACACACACGTTAAACATCGTACTCGAGAGAGAGAGAGAGAGAAAATAATAAACTACAGACGAGAATTGTAGTTTTACGCAGAATATACAATGGAAAAACATCGGGTTTTTAAACTTTTACGGTACACCTTATACCGCATTTAATATGGTCCAGCTGATGTGATGTGGTGTTGAACTTCGGTTGACCGTAGTAGAGTGGTTTATACATATTTGAATATCCTCGCCACATACACACACGTCCCGCCGAATGGCGAATGAATAACATTCGAAAATTAAAAGAAAACAAAAAATAGCCGTTAACGCGAATTAAAAAAAACAAACAAAAACGAATCACGTGTAGAGGATTTATATTACCGTATTTAGCTACGAATTTGTATTGCAAGCGAAAAGTGACCCGGAGCTCGTATTCGGTGTAATTTACAAAACTATCGCTGTCGCGTTTTATACGTATATTACCATTCCCGGTATAATAATTCATTTTAGGAAAGTATTTAATTGGAAACTAACGCGCGCGTGATTAGTAAATATTACGTTTTCATGTCATTTTTCTATGACGCTTTAAAATACCGCATATAGAGAAAAATGAAACACACTCAGGTACACACGGCAGTACCGATTAAACAAAATTTCCTATGCGATTTTCATAAACCGTGTATAAGAGAGTAACGGATCGGAGCAAAAAAAAAAAAAAATAAAACGTCATTTGTTTACACTACTACTACTACTACTACTACTACTACTACTACTATTAGAGAATCCGATAGTAAATTAACGCGAAATAATAAAAACGTTCATCTCGTTACATTATTAAACGGCGTTTCTCGAATTGAATTATATATATATGAACACGCGCGCACCCGCGTTAGAGCTTATATAATATTTTTTCGAATTAGATATATAAGAGAAAAAAAAAAACTTCGTCGTATAATTTATATATTATGTTTTTATCACAAACGAATTCTGACAACCGTAAAATGAACTGTGATTAACAATGCGTGTCGTTTCGGGGGGGAAATAAAAAATAAGCGTGGAATATAGTCACACAACCAGTAGCGTAACAATATTATATAAATATTATACCGAGAAGGATCACAGGGCGTGGTGGTAATGCGTGGCATCGTACCAAAAACGGTTGAATTTAAACTTCTTTTAACTTTTATGACAACATAATAATACATACTGACGAATAAAAAATAATTTTGAAAAAGAAAAAAATTGCGCAAAGGCTAAACTGCGTTTTAATGTCTGTCTATGTATTATATTGTAATATTGCGCATTTGCGCGCCACTGCAAAAGACGCGCGAAACGTATAAAACCGACATAAATATACGCAGACGACAAAACGTGTTGAGACTAATATTATTTAAGTTTAGTTTATATGAGTTTTTATCGCACAGACCGCGTAAAAGTCGTTTTACACGTTATATTATAATCGGTAGTATCAGTGATATTATTCAGAACCCGTTAAAAAAGTATAATCATGTTCTCCGACTTCTAGACACAGTATATTTGTATATTATGTTAATTGTTTTTTTTTTTAAATTTTGTCCGTTCAATGATTTACGCGTCAGGCCGATGTGTTCAGAGTTGGAATGAAATGAAGATGAACGTCTAAATCTAAAGCGAATGTACGCGCTGCTGCAGATGATTCGCACGAATCGTTTATGGACGTACTTAAATGTATATATTTTGATAAAAAAAAAAAAACCGAATACGGAAATAATGGTGTCGGTGGTTGTGGGCGCAAATCCTTCCCACGAGTTTACAAGATTTTAAGTCGTTTGGATAACGCGAATTTCCATTATACTTTCACTTTCCTCTACCAACACTTTTCTCAATTCAAGCACCTTGCATCATATTGTGCCTATATTTCATTTATTGTAAAAAAAAAAAAAAATACTTGTCTGCCACAAAAAGCAAAAAAAAAAAACCGCGGACACAATTTTATTGTAATGCGCGGTATAACTGAATTTTAACGAAACCGAGCCACTCGACTGCAGTATATGTGACATTTACGATATTTTTATTGTCTGAAAATTTTATTTCTTGCCGAATTCGTTCTGTCGCCGACACCTGTGTACATTACGTGGACGCGATTGACTATAATATAGTACATACATATAGTCGTTAAAATGATTTATTCTCACGAGGCGACGATCGAACGAGCAATATGTTGTACAAAATAATAAACGAGAGACGGTTTTATTTTCTGTTGAGCGTGTTATAAAAAAAATGTGTACCGAAAAAAAAAAAATTTATATCGATTTGACCAACTCGGCCATGGCTGTAATATATAAAACAAAACCTAATTATTATTATTATTATTATTATTTTTTTAACGCATTTAATTAACTGTTCTAATTATTCTCACAATTTGCAATCTGCTCGCGAAATCTGTTTAGGTTTATCTGTTTCAGACGTGTTTTTTAGCCTCACCCTTTTCAAAATTCTTTTTTTCTTTTCTTTTTTTGTTTTGTGTACAGCCGCAGTTAAATCAGATACGACGCGTCGATTTATATAAATACAAAAACGAACGATTCGAAGTGAATTTCAATCGAATATTGTACTTTACGTTGTATAATATACGTACGTATGCATAAGCGAAACACGTTTATTTTACTTTATTGAAATTCGAAAAACTATTGGGGAAAGTATTTCGGCTTTTTTTTTTTTAACGCCACGACAATAAACTTTTAAATTGAATACAATAAGTAGCCGCGACCTGGAAACAGACAATATAACTTCATCTATACACGCACGTGCGTCAAATAAGTATAGTACGGCGAACGAAGTTTTTTTTTTTCTCATCGTTTTTAGAGGACGCCACACAATTCGTGCGTAAAACTCATTGTGCAATGTATACGTTACTATGTATTTATATATAGTATAGAATTTACGAATTTGTACAATATACAGAGAAGAACTTTAATTTTGATTTATAATACGAATACAAATTTATCTTATTCCTTCGTTAAAAGTTCGATTGATTTCAGTTTTTCATTTATTTATTTTAAACATTATTGGCATTATCGAGAAATAAAAATAAGAACAATATATACGACACTTCGGATAAAATTCACCTCTGTGTAATGTAAAAGTTAGGAAACCCTACTGTATTATAAATAGAATTCGAAAGAGCCCGTGTCGCCACGAAACATTTTTTTTTTTTCATAATATAAATATCAAGATTACGTGACAATAAAAAAAAAAAAAAAACGATAACTAAACGCGACTGTATATTTTTTTTATTACGACTTTTAAAATATTATATTTCCAAATTTTTTGTTTTCCCGAAAGTTTCAAAAAAAAAAAAAAAACCGCTCGGTCGCAGAATGCATTAAAACGATATAAGACTCTTACAGGAGGACAGGCGAACGAAACTGTTTCGGCGACCGAGAGAACGCGATGTGGTGTGCGCACGTGAGTCAGGTACCGGCGAAAGTGTTAAAAAAAATTGGTAACGTTTCACGGTGAAGGAATGGACACACAGCGTTTTTACAAGAATTACATTTTACAATATCACCAATAATACGAAATGACGAATATTTTTTTTATTTTTTTCCAACACATTTAATCCTTAAGGAGTTATGAATTATTTCTCCTCCTTTCCACACGGCCGTGTTATTGCAGTTCGTAGTATGATTCGTGTGAGGACTTGGCGTGCGTAAATTATGACTTCATGGGGGAGTTTATACCTGTCGCAATATTATTATTTCGATGAAAATCACGGCGGGAGCGTTCTCTTAATATTGTATGGAAATTTTCGAATGCGTTATACGGCTGTGCAGAGGTATTCGAACTGTGCGGCGTATACGTCGCCATCTCCCAGGGGCGTCGTGCAACGCAGAATCGGTCGACGGGAGCCGTGTGCAGCGTGGCACAGAATTAATATAATAACGCGGACGAGTGTGAGGGGGTGGGGTAAAATATAGCTATAATATAATTTTAAACGATTTATTTTATTCGAAATATAAAACGTTGTTAAAATTCCAATTTCCCCCACCCGGTTATTAAAAAATTATTAAGTTTTTAAATAATCGCGGGGAAACAATGCGGTATATAAGAGCGCTAGCGGTCTTGAACACGACAAATACTACGACGACGACGACGACTCCCCCCTATCGTCAGCAGCGCACTTTTTTCTTTTTTTTGATTTCAAAATATTTCGTGCGACGAGAAGCTTCGCTTTGCGTCCCAGCATTGTCCCGTACAAAAATCGTATAAAACAATAACCAGGTTAGTGCAGAGGCATATACAAGGGGGGGGGCGATGGGGCGATCGCCCCCCCTCCCTAGATACTTGTGTATGTACCTATATCTACTGACAACTAAAATTAATCGAACTAAAACTAAAATGTCATAAAACATTTTTTTATTTAAAACTTATTATTTTTTATATAATTTTTCGATAATTCTAAGTTGGCAACAGATTCGACGGGCCCTTTTTTCAATTCGCCCCCCCCCCTAAGGGATGAAGTAAATACGCCCCTGGGGTAGTGGCGAAAGAGCGTTTCGATCGTTTTTTTTTTTTTTTATTATTGTTGTTTAAAAAAAAAAGAAACAAATGTGTGCACGCAAACGTACAAAACAATGTGCATACATAAAAAGTATATTATAAATGACAATTAGACTCCCACAATATACAAACTCTCACTCTCTCTCTCTCTTTCTCTATACATACATATGCGTTATGCGTACGGGCGACTTACCGATTTCATGCCACACATCATCTTTGCCGTAAACGTGGAAAACAACTGGGCCAATTGATTTGGGTCCGATATCGATTTCGGCACGGCGCGCAACGGCGGACACAATATTTAATATATAAATGTATACACACACTCGTATAACGTCGTACGCAGTAATAACAGAACGGTCGCACGATATATTTTTTATACATACATATAAGCGCGTTGTATTATTATTATTTTTTTTTTTTATTTTTATTCTTTACCCGTTTTAGCCGTTTGATGATATACGCAATTATTGTATTGCCCACGCCGGTCGTTTTCCCCGTAATTACGTTCGCGTATAATATATAATACACGATCGCGGGGAGCTCGGCATTTTCATTGCGCATATACGTATATATGCGTACGTAATAAAAACACAAAAAAAGAATACGGCCGAAGGGGAAAAAAATTCTAAAAACATACTCCGAATACAGTAAAAATAGCGAAAAATAAATAAATTTTTATATTACAGTTTGTCACTGCGGCGATAAAATATCGCGATAATTTTCATATATAAATGTATGACGCGTCTAACGAAATAACGGCCACGTCGATCGTTTTACGGGCAATATCAGCTACACACTAATTTGTCGGGGCACATTCGCCCGCCATCGGGTATAAAATTGATATTATAAAATCCACGTTTCTAATGTCGGTACGTAACGGAGAAAACGTTATTATTATTATTATTATTTTTTCGATATTACATTTTACAGTTTTCCAACACTGTCCGTCCTTTGAAAACGTGTTAAAATTTTTTTCGTCTTTTGTTCTCCATTCGACTGATCAATACGTACACTATTCGTTGAGATGGACTATGCAAAAAAAAGAAAAAACGATAATATTCTCGATTATGGACACCGGGCGAAAATTCGGACAATTATATAATGCGCTGAACGGTGTACACGTTTTGCCGCAAATTGTGATTTCGCTACGTGTTCACAGAACGGGACGACAAACGCGCGTCCTGTGACTTCGGGAGAAAAACTGATTATTGTGTTATACGAACGCCCCGTATATATTTTTATCAATCGAAATTTTCTTATAACAGAATATTTCTTTTAAACGTTTCTCTCGCTCTTCACGACACAACGCCGGTGTTTTTTCTCCGATCATCATTGTTCGACGAGAGAAATATTGCGCACGCAATACAGTCGCGCGCAATGAGAAATAGTTTGAATTGCGTTTGTTATGCGCGTAAATTCATTACCAAAACACATTTGTAACACGCTAGTTCTATACACACATATAACATGTATTGAGGTGCGGAATAACGTGTTTTCTCGACACGTAACATAAATCGCATTGGCGATAACGCATTTACGTAATTGTACTGCTTAGACGCCATGTATAAAGAGCGAGTAAAAAAAAAAAATTTATAACTGAATAACACGGACATCGCATAAAGAGCACCCATCTCGGTTTTGAAAAATTTCAGCAGCCACAAAACCGGAATAATTGACAAACCTAAGTAAAAGAGACATAATATGTATTCTGTTTTTTTTTTAAGAATTTACTAACTATTGCGTTACCTACATCATAATATATGCTGAAATGGTTTCCTTGAATGAAGACGGATGTTACCGTTTTCTCCGAGATGGATACTTTTCGAAATTCATCCAAGTGTGGTTTTAGTAATAATGATAATTATTCTTAAAAACCGTTCAGTACAAAAGACAACACTTTTATTACACAGTTTATTAAATGATTTATAATTAAATTAATTTGTTATTAGAAGAAGAAAAATGTTTTTTTTTCCTAAAAATCTTCATCGACTTCTTCCTGCGATTGTGCTACTGCTGCTGTTGCTGCTATTGGCCGAGGCTGCAAAACGACTCCGTAGGAGTTTTCGATTGTATAACATATTGTTTTAGCTTTTCTAAGTAGTTAATTTACTAAGAGATTAATAATACTTATGAGGATGATTAGCGATACTTTTGAGGAGTAGGAATTTCTATGCACAAAAGTTTCACAAAAAAAAAAAAAACTTTTTTTCACTAAATAAAAAAAGTATATATACTCGTGTATGCAAATGTAAAAGAAATATTGATCGGTAAATTTTCAACTGTTTTCCGAGACGAGTCTTTTTCGAAATATAAACTGTGAATCTAAACTCTTCATAATAATAATAATAATAATAATAATACGAGTACACACACTCTGTAATTATTATATTTTAGTCTGAATGATCATATTATATAACTGTCTGGTAATTAAAAAAATAAATAAAATTATGAATAAGAGTTGATCGATGCCGTTGTCCTATATGAATGTAACGATATGACTCATATCTCCATGACTACAACCCTTCCTTTCCCCTTAATGAAGGACGCGCGCAAGAACCATGGCCGACACATTTCGGATACTCTTGTGTGAATTTGGCTCCAAACCTAAACTATACTTCAGCAGTCCAAACATATTTTGTATAGCGTAGTAAGTATCTGATTATTTGTGTTCCATTGCACAAATAACGTATAATATTTTACCAGTACTGGTTTCAAATTGGCATATTTTCAATACACTTCTCTATACTTAAGTACGAATTACTATGTGCAAATTTACACACATAATATTCGAACCGCATGTTTTAAAGAACAGCTTCACGTCATACCTATATACGAACTATATATTGTAAATTATTTTGTCAATTAAATATAAGTTTTTAATATTTTCGCTCGGCGTTCACAGTGGCGTGAGACAATCATGCAAAACCTCCACGCTACACGATTCCATGAATTGCATACGCAGAGGAACGGGGACACCATCCATCTTGCCGGGATTATTTTCCGAAATTGACATTTTAGTGTCACGAACCTCGAACGGTATAATATTATACGTATACATCACGTTTTCCGCAATAAATGTTGAAATTATTTTTACTTTTTTTTTTTTGTAACATTTGTGAGAGTTATTTCAAATTTTCCCGTTGCTCTTCGGTCCACTCTGTATGTATACGCGGGTATACCTATAACTACTATACAGCATAATACAATATGTGGGATAGACAATTAAAATCCACGCCAAAACCGTGCAATAAACAATACGCGTATAATCTTTATTTGCAGATTAATTGAATTTGCATAAATTATTATTAATTCCACGATTTTCGTCACATCCGCGTATTTAAAAACTTCACGCTGCGTAAACGCCAGAAAATACAATTATGCCACGTGTGTAGAACGCGCAAATTTTTATACAGTACAGTCACTTGTATTGATGCAAAAACCGTCCGTCGACCTTGACATTTTAGCGCGCAGAAACCATAAATATACGTTTATATTATTATTGTTATTATTATTATAAAACGAGTACTGTAACAATTGTGTGAATTTTAATGTCGTGTAAATTCACCGCGTGCGAACAATTAATTTTATAATATAATATGTAATAACAATCAATATTGATTATAATCACATCTTATCGTTCATCAAATTTATTACTATAACAGAAAACTCCTTATAAAACCCCCGTCTATACGTAATTCACTTATAAACTGGAGCGACGACGCCCGCGGCCTCTTTCATTGGGAAATGTTTCATTTACAACAATTCCGTCTCCGCGGGAACGAACCGAATTTCTCGATAATACATCTCGTGCACGAACACAGTATCCGTTTATTTTCGTGTTACAATGTTTTAGCGCGTCTGCGTAAAAACGCGGTAACGGACAGTCGAAAAAGAGATGAAAACGACGGTATTGTCATTTCGAGTTTTGACGAGGAGAGTAGTTTTGAACGGTTGATAAATAAAACAGACGTTCTTATCCAATTACCAACACATTGTATCTGTATATTATTCTCGCAAAATATTCTGCGATATCGTCAAATTAAAGATTACGTCATACCAAGCGGTCAATACTGGAATGTTGAAATTTTAGAAAACGAAACAGTTCTCGTAAATAAATAAAAAATGAAAATAATAAGTTCGTTTAAATTTTCCTCGAGTTCTCGGCGGAGCGTACGTTACCGTAAAAAAGCCCGATCACTAGGTAAAACTAAGCTTTAATAGTTATAGTTAAATAAAGAATTTAAATAACCGTCAGTGGTTTGTATTTTGAATAATACATAATTATAATTTTTACGCAGCTTATCGCTTAAATTGTATGTGCCCGTATATACGTGTTAATCGGCTTTTACTAACTCAATTTGTGCATTCCACAGTATGTGTAGTACAACGTGTTTATAGTAAAAGCCCGGAAGAAAATTACGAATTTCAGCTATTACTGAATACGAACGGTAAACCCTAGCTTTACATAGCGATCGGACGACTTTTACTGTAACATATATATAAACGATTTCGTACAAAAAAAAAAAAATACACGAATTGACTCCGGATTTGAAATTTTTATCCGTTATTCACTCGTATTTCCTATCGTATCATACGCAATGTTTACACGTCAAAGATAAATATCAGAAGCAAAAAAAAATCGATAATTATATCAGGAACACGGCCAAAATACGTAAGTTCACTGTATCATTTTTTTTTTTTTAATTTTTATATAAACCAAAAATTAATTAATTAAATACCCATCCTAAACATAATGCATACACGTTTTGGTTTCTAAATTCAATCGAAAGGATTGTTAACGCAATTGTTCACCGAATACAGTTAGTTATACGCAAATCAATACCCATCGAATAATTAGGTACAGAATAATAAAATTTTTTTATCGGATGAAATCTATTCGCTAAAGATTGTACGTATTGATAATATTTGATTTGAATTTATTCTACCGATTAACTACGTTTCTGGATAAAATTAATTTTATTAAAACATTTCTTACTTTTTCTGACTCTTTGTTATTGCAATATCAATATCATTGAATAAACGAAATATATATTATTAATAAATATAATTATATAATATCAATCGTCGGCGAAATAATCCGGATAAATATAAATAGTATGTAAAATTCGAATAATAATAAAAAAATGAACGACTTACTGGATTTGGGAGTGGTAATTCGTGTTCACCGAATACGCGTTACAAATCAATTCAACGATAGTTCCATAACTTTAACTAGAAGATATGCCTTAGAAAACTTTAATATATTATGTGTTTAAGTTTTACATTACATGTGGATAGTATATAGGTATTAATTATATTTCAACTAGCATAATATAAAAAAAAAATTGACCGTTTAAATCGACAATATTGCAATATTTTTATTTGTTTATAAACGAACTGAACTTGACGTTTTAAATATTTTTACCCACATCAATCACCGCGTTTACGAACAATTAAAGAGAATATATTTCAAAAAAAAATATATATATATTTATTTTTTAAACGTTCTCCGCACAGTGAACGCCTTTTGGAATCAAAGAAATTCCGCGAACTCATAAAACGATAATTTGTTGAATTATTCTGTGTAAAATAAAAAACTATAACAGACAATAGTTATTATTGTGTTCGTTTACGCGTCGTAGCGGAACAGTTTTATTTTCAACGGTATAAATTATGATTTTCTTTTTTCAATCAAATGTTTTTTAACAATATGATTTAAAAAAATTATCATTTTGTCACCACAATATAATATACAAAATTAGTACTATTATAATAATAATAATCACGCAATGTAAGGTGGTTTTTTGATTCCATATAAATAAATAACAACTAACAACAAATAACCTAATGCCTCCGTGACATTTGGAAATAACTTATTATACACGTTCACATTTTAATGTTTATGTAAATTAGAAGCGAAATAAGGGGAAAAAAACAAATATTCGGTCTCACGTGATAATAATACATCATCGTGCTTTTTGAACAGGGTCAGTGAGTAAAGCACGTGCAAGGCGTGTTCCGAAGGAAATGAAAATTCACGACATCCTGGTCGTTAACTTGTCGTTGACCATTACAAATAACGAAATGTATACATACGCATATATTATGTACGCAGGGTTAGTTAAAAAGGCGGAATAATTAAAATAATATTTTGGATTTTTTTTTTTTTTCTAAGTGGTCGCAGCGACACGTTTTAATAAAATGTGTTTAGAAATAAATCATTGCACCGGTAGGTACCTACTACCACACGCAACGTATTCGCAAAACGTTCACCTCGAAAAAAAAAAATAAAAAATAAAATACAATACTCTTAAAAATGAATTAAAAAAAAAAATTCTAAAAACGATACGTTATTTTGGACGGCTATAATTATTGTGCTTTGTATGAAAATCGTACTCACCTGTGTTTATCGACGACCTGCTGAAAAATTACTTCCCTCCTATCCGTTCGATCACGAATTTGAATGTAATTATAGAGTACTTTTAGAGTTTACTGTCGAGTGTTCGGCGCACATACGCAGTACGATAATGTGTAATGGGCACACACCATAACGCAAGTACGAAGTAGCTTATTTGATTTTTAGTCAACTTGTTACTTGTTTTTTACCAATCTGCTGTTTATCGTACTCAAATGGGGGAACAGAGAAATATGGCTATCATCAACGGTCGACTCGCTTCAACAAGGCGAGACATGTAGGGGGGCTCAGGTATTTGGTGGACACAAAGTTTCGAGACTCTGTGAAAAGTATTTATTTTTCAAAAATAATACTTTATGAAAACCGAGTATGTATTTTTACCCAATTAAATAAATTGAACGTTGAACTAATATTATAATCCTTTAATTGTATGTGGGAGCTCCGGGCATCAACACCAGGCAAAAAGATAAAGTATTCTTTTGATACAATATTTATGTACAGTATAAAAGCATTACCTACTAATACAACGCGTTTAAGGGCAGCTATTAAATTTTATTTTTTTTCTCTTTTGTACGGATGGAAAAAATTTCAATACTGCAAAACATTCGATATCAAAAAAAAAAAAAAATACATAAAAATACTTTTTATTTTAAAAATCGTATCGTCTTCTTTATACGCATACAGAACGTTTTGCCGATTATTTTTAAATTGATATTTCCCACCCCCGTATCCACGGTGGTTTCGACGTAAAACTATGGAATGAGCCAATTACTTGCTTGTAATTAAATAGGGTATCTGTGCACATCACACCAAAAGAGTGGTGCGAGTGAGTTATGGGTACGGGTGTTTTAAGTCATAAAGAATATCGTACACTTTATTACATTTCTCTTATGACAGCTATGCACGTTTCAGTACGAATTACGAAAAAAAAAATTAATAAAATTTAGATTAAATCTATGTCTGGAGTTTATTGATGTGAAAAATGGAATACGAGTCTTCCTTATCTGAAAGCATAAAATTTCAGCACTACCATCGAGTAATACCGCCGTTAAATTCGAGATCCAGCCACGGTATATAATATAATAGCGTATACGTTATGAATTTGATTAATAGAACACCACCACAAAGGGAAAACGGGTTATATCGTAAAAAATTGATTATGTCGAAAAAATTGTTTATTTTATTAATAGTCTTTCCAATCGATATAATAATAATAATAATAATAATAATAATAATAATAAGCTGTCGTCGTAATAGTAAAACGTACACGTTTTCATCAATCTCTTCTTTTCTGCGGTAAACATTTTGCACGGTTGAACTCCAGCAGCAGCAGCAGCAGCAGCGACAGACGACGTCGACGTGACCCTATAAATTCGGACATAACAATATTGTACAACGAAATTAAAACGAATAGCGAAAAAAATAAATAAATAAATAAAAAAGTATATTATAAAATGTGTGTTATTGGCAACGTTGTAACGGAACAAAAATTTATTTTTTAAGTGTAAAAAAAATAATAAAATTTGGCACGCCCATAGAAATAAACGGGAGGTTCGTCCTTCGTCGAACACGAATGGGTTGGAGGGTCTTGGTGTGGGGGGGGGGCGGGACGTGGTGAGGTGAGTGACGGCGACAAAAAAAAAAAAAAATACTTGATAAACCGTTGCCAGCAATATATGGGGTTTCGTGCTGCAGACACATTCATCCTACGCACAACGCGGTCTGCAGTATTTATTTACATAGGAGGACGTGTGGAGGAGGAGGAGGAGGAAGTTTTAACCATATCCTTTTAGTCTAATTAAGTGAATACCTTGTAATGGTGTGTGCATTGGATAGAGCAGCAGAGCGTATACTGCAAGCAGTGTGATACACAACGCGCGGGGCCAAAAGCCGGAGGAGTGCTTGCGTGCGGGAGGAGAAGGGCTTAAGTAATATTTAAAAAAATCAATACCATGCGCCACGTGTGGTGGTTGTGTTGCCGACCGATGGTGACAGCGGCGGCATCGAAGAAGAAGAACACCACGAGAGAGCACGTGTCGTCGTAGTCACCCGCCGGCGCTTCTTCTCTTCTCCTTTTTCTTCTGTTCACCTCTCTTTTTTTTTCCCCGCACGCGGATTCGAAAAACAAAAAAAAAAAAAAACGAAATTGAAAAATCCACATGACGTGCGGCGACTCCGGTTTGTCGTGTCTCCTCCTGTTAACAGCCGAACGTTGCTGCCGTAATACAACGACGTCGAGCCTAAAAATCAAATGTAGAAAAAAACAAAAAAAAAAAAACAAAAAACAAAAAAAAAATAAGCGTTAATTCGTTTCATATACAATTGGACACGGTGAATATTATATATATATGGCAATATAGAGGAGAGAAGAGACACCGCTCGAACGAGCATTAATAATAATAATAATAATCGTAATAACACCACAGAGAGAAGAAAATCGCGATAAATAAGTTTCTCTATAATCGACGTACACACACACACACTCGAGTAAATAAAATAAATCGTATTTTAAAAATACGCACCGCAGAGACGAATATCTTACACATTGTCGCACACGACAAATCCCTACACAACAACGATCTCCTCTCTATCCTTCTATATCCGAGCGGCGGCGTCCCAGCCGCTTATTTTTCACGATTTTTATTAACCGCCGTGTTCATTCCTCACAGAGTGTGTGTTGTGTAAATAATAATCGCGTATCGCGGTGACTCCCGCCGACGTATACGTATATATTATTATTATTTTTTTACTTTATACATTTCTATAAATCACGAGAATAAAAACGGAATAAAAATAAATCACGAGGTATACAAATAACAATAAATAATAATAACGAAACGCGTGCGCGGCGGATCTCGCCTGCTGCCTCCTACATTTCAAAAGCCCCAGTGGCCGTAATTGACGGGATGACGACAATGACCCCACCCGGGGGCCGGCGGCCGCCCTCCTCCCCCCGCGTCCAACACACAAAATACCCGATTTTTAGTGAAAAATCGCGTTTTGAAATTCGCGTCCACACACTGTTGTGTCGTTGTTGTATATTAGATGAGGCTAAAAAGTGTAAAAATAATATTTCTCATATTTATTTGATATAATATAATATGTACGAATCGATACATTTTGGTAAGTATATATAAATAAATGGGGAGAGCCAAAAAAAAAAAAAAAAAAAACTCGATACCGAATTTATTACAGTTAACACAACAACCACCACAACGTACACACGCCTAACCGCGCCGTCGTAGAGATCAAAAATAAAAATAACCGTACGACGGGGTTTACACTTTTTATCCGTCGCCCCCCCCCCCCAACACGTGTTTGGAGTGGTTTTCATTCGTGTGCTCGTACCGTACTTTACGTTACCGGAAGAAACGTAAAGTTAACATACACCATCACGTATTATTATACATACAACAGTGGAGAGAAAAGAGACGAAGAAAACGTGGTCGGAAAATCTCGGCGTAGGTTGTGTAAGTAGTAGTAGCTGGTATAATATAATAATAGTGTTCTATGAAACGACGCGCGAGTAATATCCGCGCGCCGCCGCCGTCGGGAGGAAACACGCTTTCTGAAATAAAAATAAAGCCATTTATCATCTGCTCTCTCTCTCTCTCTCTCTCGTGTGCGATCGACAAGAGATCACAGAAGAGTGAAAAAATAATAACAACAGCACAGCCGCCGCGCCGTCGGGAATGGAAGAGTTTCGCGCACGCGATGATAAATCACGAGCAGCAAAAATCACTAGCGAAATATTTGTATCCATTTTTTTTGTTATTCGACAGCAGTAGTAGCCCTAAAGCGTATTTTTTCTTCTCCTTCAGAGCGTGATACACACACGCTCCGTCGTCGTTGGCATACGTAACAATATCACACACACACACGCACGCAATATCGAAGAGATGATGATAAATGGACGCGAAGTCATAAAATTTGTATTCGTAGAGGTGTGCAGCACCGTGTTGACAACACAGCAATAGAAATAGAGCAGGTTTGTTCAACAGCAAAAATTTATTAATACCGAGAATAGCAATATAGTATAAGACACGGCACACAATACACGACAAGAGAGAGAGAGGGAGTTTTTGCACCGCGGCACCAGTTATATATATATATATATAAACACGTTCCGGTGTAGTTTTAGAGATTCGCGCACGAGAAACTTTTTAATTTTTGCATTATTTCCCGGTAAAACCTCTGTGTTTATCATCGTGTACGACTATTGTAATAAAGTCTGTTAATTGTAATTTTGAAAAAAAAACGCAAGTTTGTAGATTCTGGTGTCTGTGCTTGGATGACGGCGTTGAACGTACCTGTGATTATAATATATATATATATTACATCTCAGTCGCTGTTGTTATTTCAAAGTCAAATACGTCGCGTATACGGTCAACATTTTAATTTTCACCAATCGAGTACGTGATGAAAAAAACGTTGAGACAACCGCTGTTTACTCTACGTTCGAAAAAATTGATATGGAACGCGACTTAGGTTAAAAACATTCCAAGTATACCAGATGTAATATTTTAAAACCACTACACTATACTCTGTCCCACGACCCGACCGAACCTGGCCTGAAATTACGTTCGTTTCGGATCGGAGTGGATGTCGGACGCGCATATTATGCCGCTGAGCGAGGATCGTTAGCCACTGCGAATGCGTGTAACGCGATTTGAAACTGAGTTACCATGTGTCACGGATGACAATATTATAAAATGATTTTTGACTTTAAGTTCATAATGATTCCTAGTTGTAGTTACAAATACCTAATGGATTGTAAGAGACACAAATCCTGATGTTATATAATACGTAGTAAACCTCAAACGGCTATTATTTTGTCATAACAATAATAATAATAAATAAAGCGAAAATTCGTAATGAAACAAAAATGTTTATGACGTGTGTGTGTGTATATTTACATATTACGTTTATACTGTTGATAGGTATAACGGTATTTTTGCCGTGGCAAAAACTCTCTCCGACATGAACAATTTATTTGACATATTATACGTGTAAAAATATATAAAAATAAAAAAGAATTCCGAGAGTATAACAGCACAAACCGTGTCTCTGCATGCAGCAAACGTATCCCGCTCGCTCGACGAAAAATATAATTTTTTTTTTTTTAAACATTCAATATGCATAATAATGTACCGTCGTACCCACCGAAATCGCGATTAAATCCAAAAACGACACACAACAGTTGTCGATTATTTTTCTCACGGTTTGCTCACCAGTAATTTAGCGTCCAAACGTTATCATCATCATCATCATCATCATATAAAGGTATTTTGCGTATACGCGTAAAACGCGCGAATGTCTCGTCATTGGCATGCAATAAAAAAAAAAAATAGCATCGCATGTCCAAATATTAAGTAATATTAATTAGGTTTTCTCTTTTTTTTTTTTTTTACAAAAATGTCGAGACACGTCGATTTATATTTTTTTCTATCGTCGTCGTACTCTTCTGTTTTTTTTCCACCGTACGCACACACTCTCCAACACATCACAGTTACGTTCGGAAAATATAATTTCAAAAAAAAAAAAAATCTAATTCCGGACCGGGTGTTATTGGCGTCGCCGCATCATTGCGCGACAACAGTAGAGAGGAGTGTATCATCGCGCGATTCTCTCGCTTCTTTTTCGGCCCGCCACCACAACCACACAAACCAAAGTCCTTTCTCGTCGGCGCCTCCGATAAAGAGTATTTTTACTTTATATACTTACTTTATTTTTCTTAACGCATTATACTACACCTTTTTTTTTCGTCTACACTTAACCACCCCTCCTCTACATCACCGTGCGTATCGTACTTGTTCGCGTTATTACATTTCGTCCGTTTAATAAAAAAAAAACGAAAAATAACACAAGACAAAGAAGATAAACAACATATAGCGCGTCGATATTTATAGACGACAACACGATTTGAAGATGAAAAACGATGATCGTTTTCCTCCTCGGAGAGTAGTTATGTGGTAAACACGGCAGCTGAAAAATAATTTTAGTTATAATATACACATCATACGCGCGCGCGCGCGCGCACACACACACACACCATCGTTATTTAAAACGCACAGACATTGCACCGCGAAATTATAAAAAACAAAAATAAATAAAAGTAATAAATAAATCCCATCAAACTATTTTTTTCCTAACAAAGAATAATTTTTAAGAACTCTTTCGCTAATCTGCGCTGTGGTAGTTATTATTACTACTATCGGTTTTTATATAGATAATTTTACTTTATTTTACTTCGTGTATATGATGTGTCGAAATGCGCCACGCGATAAATAAATAAAATAAATAGACATCGAGACCTCGAAAAAAGAAAAAGTAAAAAAAAAACCTTCCTCGTCAACCACCTGACCGCCACTCTCAATCAGTGACGATATAATTTAATATAAATGTAAATAAAATTCAATTGAGTTCTGGCGAAAGATTTGAATATTCCCCCCCCCCTTTCCTCCCCGCAAGTATACGCGAATTTGTATAAAACATAAAATTGCCGCAACGGAGCGGGGCGGAAAAAAAAAAAAGAAGACCGACGCGATTTCAAATCTTCGTCGTTCGGAATTAAAAATTCTGTTTGAGCGGGCTAAATTTAAAAAAAAATCACACCGTTTCTACCCCCAATCCCTTTGATAAATTAAAAACGTCACATACACTCGGTTGTGTGTTTTATCGTATACGCTACCACACACCACGATTGTTGTAATCGTAATATTGCGCCCCTCCTCCCCCCCCCCACATCGCCAAATGGCCAATTGAAATTCGTAACGACCTCCGCAAAAGAGAGAGAGAGAGATGGAGTTTTGGTGTATTTTATTCGACACACGGATACACCGGTCTAAGGGACGAGAGAGAAATGAGAAGGGGCAGTGACAGGGAGCATTGTTTATACATATATATATTATCCGCCCGTTCCCTTTTTCGTACATAAATCGACTATACGAACCGCTGCGTATATTATTATATTATATAAATAATACGAGTTTAGGTCACCCCCGTTTACCAAATCCGACGCGGGTGAACGCGCGCACACACAGTGTTGACACGGTTTATTTATTTATTTTTTTTTTACATTTTTAAACGAACGTTTCTTTTAGAATTTTCTTCTTTTTTTTTTTTACATAATATTCCGTTTTTACGGGTTAAAATGTGCGAACCCCGTCGCCGCCGCCTTCGTCGGTTTAAAAACGATTTTTATCAGCACACACAACACAAATGTTAGAGAGCGCTTTCGGTCCGCAAAGGCGCGCACACACCACGCGCCACTTTGTTGTAGTAATGATTTTATAATAATAACACAAAGTAGTAGTTGTAGTGGTACCGAGTAATAGTGCACTGCTATATTCTTCCATCATTTCCTTCCACACTCGCCCCTTACTGCACACAACAACGACGAACGGCCAGCAGAGCAAAGCAACTGTTTGTTATAGGACTCGAGAGCGCGCCTTCGAAATCCGCAACAATAATTTTCATTACGATATAATATATTTCCCTCGTCGTCATCGCGCCGCCAAGTTTTCACGAACGAGTACGCCGAAACGTACTACACACAACAAACACAACACCGTGTTGTTGTTGTTTCCTACTTGAATAAATCGTGCACATAAAATGTGCGTCTGCGCAGATAGGACACTCTGTTCCGTCGGCAAAAAAAAAAAAAACGTCTACCCGCTAAAATATTAATAACATATTATATACGCTTAATACGTACTGTTTACAACGGGGAGGGAAAAGAAAACAAATCAAATTATTATTACGCGTCTAAATATTGTAATTGGTCTCAGAGCGAAAGAGGAAAAAAAACGGTTTAGAATTATTATATACGAGGAGTTCACATCGTCCTCTCGTCCACTATTCTCATCCGGTATTCAACACAATCATAATTATAACAACGGTTTACAAAGTGTCCCTTCCCCCCGCTTATCTGGTCTAAAAATATTTTCGTATTTCAATAATACAAGACGAATGTCTTCCTCTCTAACGCTTGACGTGTTTCCAATTCCGTTTACTAAGACATCCTATTTGTAAGAAGCTGGGTTTTTTTGATGATCAATGTGATAAAAAAAAAAAAGCAACTATCGAACAAAAATCAATACGGAAAAAAGGAAATGAATGTATATAATTCGATTACAAGATTCGAAAAAATGTGCAGTGATTTGCACAGGCTCATATACACATTCGTTCCGTTTTAATTTGTAATATTTTCTTCTTCTGCAGTTTTCAATCACTAGGCCTCCCCGTCTTCAATTCTTCATGTGAACTACATTATTAGACTTTTGTAATTTGGCTAATGATTTGCAATCATTGTCTTCCTCTTACGTGTTGATTTTTTCCATCGACCATCCCTTCTAAGATTAGTCCTAGCAATCCTTCGTATCTTAGAGCATTTACCTATCCATTCATTTCGTCTTCTCTTTATAATTTTCCACAGTGACCTTTCCATTTCTAGAACTTCTTCATTCGTGATCCTCAGTCCACCTTATCTTTGTATCCTTTTGTAGCGCCATATTTCAAATTGCTCTATTCTTCTTATTTATTCTTTTACTGCAGCCCATGTTCCACATACATATAATATAATAATGCTTCACATGTATGTTTTTAGAAAATTTTTCCTGATTTTAAGGTTAATATTTTCTAAAAAAAATTAAATATTTCTATATTATCTATTACAATTTTTTTTGTTTTATTTAGATTCATGTAAAAAAAAAAAAAAAATAATAATAATCAGTTTGTTATTGAAACGCGCCATGACATCTACTTCGGTTCCAAAGGAGTGCGCCGCAGCAAGTTGAACAAATTTAACAACTGGTGGTACATGAAATTCAAATTTACTTCTACCCTCCCCCCACTCATTCAAACATAATTTTACAACTGAAATTACTATAAATGATGATTTTTATTATTAAATTATATAATATAAAAAATTAAATTATTAAAAAATCGTTTAATTATGTATGAAGTTTTATAACGGTGTTTTATGAGTCAGTAGGAGACTTACGATTTGATAAAAAAAAAAATTAAAACATTAAAAGTTCAGGTAATACATAATTCAACATATAAGTTTTTATTTAAAAGAATTAAAAAAAAAAATAGAAATAATTACATTATAAATACGGAATAATTAACTTTTACGTTTTTTAAAATACAATGAATAACATTACTATTTTAATCGAATTTCAGTTTCGTTAAAACGTTATCGTAAGAATCCCACTCCAGAGATACTGTTTCTCAAAATAAAATACAAACACAAAGATTAATAATAATAAATAATAATTGGTCCTATTTAAAATTCATAAAGTTCAAAACAATGAAACTTACGCTATTATTTTATTAATAGTGATTAATTCACTAATTCACTATATTCAATAACCAGAGTACTTATTATTATTATAACATTATACTCAACAAACACGGATCGATTGAATCGATACACAACAATTGCAGTCAAATATCATCAACTCTTCTTTGTTTTCTACATAATATAATATTTTAATAATATATTATAAATGGGCTTCAATTCGTGTACTCGTATATACCAGTAGTCTCGCTGTATATTTAATCGATATAAAAAGAATTAATTAGTCTATCGCGACGTGTGATGATATTAGTAAATCGCGCTAAAAACAATCGTCATTGTGACATGACAACTGCACACACTTCAGGTGTCTAATATAATATAAATATAATAATATATGTATATATTACGGTTTTGATAGACAATTATTCAATTGCGCTGCGTCTACATATATATTTAATATACATAGAATCCTATAAAGCCCGCAGACTTGAACGACGCTGAAAAATTATTAAAATACATAATATACATATAAATATATACACACACACATATATATATATAGAGTAACATCAAACATTTTAAACCGGACAATCTTCCTCCTAATGCCAAAGAATTATTATTATTGTAACACGCAATATATTTATCATAATATTATGAATATTAAAACCAAATCAGTGGTCAAAGTGGCCTCAAAAATACATGATAATAACGAAAAGATTTTTTTCAACATTGCCGATGACATTATCTAATCCAAAACACCATACGTACCGTTTTTAATTCTTTATTGTGAATGACAACAGATTTTAATATCGGAAAAAACATTGATCACGACGTATCAGAAACGTCGTATTGGTGTGTGTGTCCCCGACTAGCTCGACGAGTTACCATCTATTTTATTTTTATTTCATATTTATACCATATAAACCATTATTTCGGAAATACGCGATAAAAACCCGTTTGTTACGTAACTTTAGTAAAAAATACACGAAGATCGACATTCCTTATGTAAAATGTATTATGGATTTAATATTACCATAAACGTATATTCCCTATATAGGGAATAAAGCAATTCCATCAGTAATCAATTATTTTTGGATAATATTGTTAAGTTAAAATCAAGTTTACCACGGGTTACTACTATTAGAAATCATACCCTCTAAAAATATATTTTGAAATTTTGAAAAACGTAAATTGTAATGTACTATTGGACTTACAACGTAGTAAACAGGGTTAAAATTTGATATTTTCATGTATTTAATGAAATCACGCTACGCACATAACTCAAACAAATGATTAACAATGGTATACAGACGTAAAAATACAAAAACAAACATTACGATTATTTATTTGTTATTACAGAATTCAAAGGAGAATACATCTTTTTTTTACTTTAAAAAAATAAATGAGAAATAATTTTCAGTTTAGAAAAAAAAAAAACTTCGACCACTGTACAAAACCGTAAAAACAATACGTGTAAATATATACACGAGTATGGTAAAGATACGATTCTAAGTTTTAGAAAACGAAAACAATATTATATTAACAGTCAGTCGTATTGCAGCATTTAGAATAAAAAAAAAAAAACGTGCGTTTGTAATGAACACACAGAAGATTGTCTGGTTAAAATATCATCACCTTTGTTTTAAACAAAAATTTCTTAGACATACCTTATTCAGACCAAATTGACGAAGAATAATTAAAAATTCCTCGACGATTTTTTTTTTTTTTTTTTAAAGCCTTTTTTTATTACAAAATACACGCCGTCGATCTCGATGGTCAATTCGGAATTTGCTCTTCGTTTGCGGTTTCCATATTCTACTAATATGCGTGTATCTAGGAAATGCATGCACATATATATGATATGTAGCACTATAGAAGTACTACTATATAATATATAGAGTGTATGTGCCAGATAAATTTCGTTACAAAAAAAAAAAAAAAAAAAAAAAAAACACGTCGTCGTCGTTGATTCTTCGACGTGATCGAGAAATAATAAGGACTGAACTGTTATCATATAAGTAATAGGATAAATTTAATCGTCGTGTTGGTTAACAATAAAATAATATATTGCTAATGAATTTTTTAGATTTTAAATTCCATGTGTTATTTTTTATTATTTTTTTAATATTTTAATTTTACCATTAACTACTGCATTCCATTTTTATTATAAAATAGTTACATAATTGTTTCGTTTTTTCTGTCTATAATATACTTTTATTTATCATATACACGGCGTTTTTTTACATCATAAAACTTTTTCAATAAATTATTATATATATATATTTTATCGTCTTCTAAATTATATACTTTTATAGGTTTAAAGCAAATTTAAACTTAGATAATTTTTTTTTAAATAAAAATGTCAGATGGTAAATCTCAAATGATATAAAAAGTCATCTGTAGGAGACCACCAACCACTCCACTCAAATCATTATTCTGATTTCTTTTTTTTTTCTATAACTAATACTTTTTAAACACTTTCAATATTGTAATACTAAAATGCCATCAACTCCAATAGTTCTGAAGGATAAAAAGAAAACATATGTCACAATCAATGCGAATTATTATTACAAAAATGAAATTATTGATATAAAAAAAACAGTACTTTAAACTATGATATAAACAGATTTAAATTTATTCATTTCTGGGTGCACATACATCAATTGTACCACTTACTACTTGAATTTAACAGAACGTAACCCATCTCTAACCTCTTCTTATGATTTTTTGGAGATACATCAGGTGTTAATTTAAGAGTATTTGCATACTAACAGTTGATTTTTGCGCTGTATACAGTTGACCAAATGTTCTATTCCTTGCACCGATTTCGTACAAAATACTTTTAACCTGAATACCATTATTTTTTATCGCATTCTCGAACAATCCTCCTCCTCACTCACAAAATTTTCTTTCATACACTTCCCTCGTCTTTGTAGCTTTACCTTGTAAGTTTTTGTACCAACTCGTCCTCTTTTTACAAATTTTTGTTCTCATTTACACCATAATTTTCAACACAAGTTTTTAAAATCAATAAAATTATACGCATTAAATGTTCACTAAGTTAGTCATCATATCTACACACCAAGTTAAAAGATGCTCACAATTATTTGGATAAAATATTCCTACACCTTAGTAGCCCTCTTATTGAATAGCTATCAAAGTTTATAATTATAAATCACGAGTGTAGTGTTATAAAAACATTTATATTTCACGTCTTTGCACATTTTTTTTTTTTACAACAAATTCGTTTATAATAAAGTCTGAAGAATTTGTTTTATTTAAGGAAATAAATGAATAGTCATTATAATAAGAATAAAATTAATTAACTAAAATGTATATCAATAACAATAAACATTTACGCGCCCACGCATTGACTGATTACTTTTTTTTTTTGTAACATGTTGAATACAGTTCATCTGTTCAATAAACACGTGACGTGTTTTTTTTTTAAGATATTAACGAAAATTACTAAGTTCATGGTGAAACAAATAAATATCAATCGTCAGTTTATTTTGTTCACTATAATATGACAAAACTAATCATTTAAACAAATAGAATATGTAATGTCAAGAGGATTTATATATTAAATTGTTCTGTGAAGACAGTGGTATGTACACATAAGAACGTCAAATATTTGCACGAAAATATATTGTTTACACAAAGTCGGTGACATTACGACGCAAATATCATACAATTTTCAGTATGGAAAAATATCAAGAATTTGGTACGCTGGAAGTGGTAAAAAAAACGCATTAATATGGTGAGAATGATATAAAAATATGATGTTTCTACGTTTCATTAGTGGGCGGGCAGATGTTTTTATTGGATGTTTCACTCGAATTACACAATTATAAAAAATTTGGTTTAAACAGTAAAAACAATTCGACAAGACGAATACTTTCAAATATTTCTAATATCTACTGCGAGTCCCCAAAACATGAAATAAGATGATTACACACCAGGTAAGACGAAATACAGCCTATTTTCTCTGTAATGCAATGAGAAAATCATGTGGATAAAACATCTATGGAATTATTTATGGAGATAGATTAGACGATTCTTGGATAGTAAAATATTGTGATTAATAGTTGATAATAAAAAATAAACAGCCATTTAATGTACAATATTTTTGTTTCTGTTCTTAAGCTACAATAATAAATTATTTTTTAATGAATGTTTTCAATATTTTTATATAATTCCGTAATTTAGTTTCTTATTACGTTATTTAAAATTAAATTAAATAATATTCGATGTACCGCTTCAATTGAAAAATATTAACACATAATGGTGATTTAATGAAAAAAAATAATATAGGATAAGATGGCACTGAGCCCATTTCACCCCTTACAAATTATAGACATGTGTCATTAAATAATTTATAAATTATTAATTACTTAATTTAATTTGTAGATAAATAAATCACACCTAAAAGAATTGTTTAAAATTACATGCGAAAAAGCCATCAATTATGGTTCAGAATTTCAAGTACACATATGTATAACAAAAAAACTGGCTAAAAAACAAAACAGACTGATAAAGATTTACTTTTTAATATTTTTTAACTTTATTATTATTTTAAAATTAAAATAGTTGTTTGCAGATTCGAAAATGCATTTATAATTAATTTGTTTAACCTTCGTCTCATTTTACACAGTCATATGAGTAAGATGGGCCATTTTTAAAATTATTTACCTTTGTGAGAGAGATATTTATAAGCACAAGAAATTTATCTTTTAAATGTCATAATATAATTTTAGAAAATTGGTAAATATATTGTTTTATTAAGTATTAGCTAATGAGAGCTTAAAAATATCAAAAACACGAATGGAAAAAAGAAAATACCTATATAACATAGGTCATTTAACTTTCCACGAATATATCCTTTCTTCAAGCGCAATAATATGAAACAAATTTACATAAATGACTATTTATGACACTATATCATTTAATAGTCTATAAAATATATCCATCATGTATGTATATTAATTAAATTATGTATTACCAGAAGGTTTCGACATGACCATTACACAATAAAGACACGTGTTTAAAAACATTAAATTTCAGGTAATTCAACAGATATTGTATGTTACACGTAATAAGGTGTTCAGATATTCATTGACTCCAATAATTTATATAATAGTCAAGGTGTATTAAAAATCCATGAGTAAGTATAATATTTTTGATTTTATTCATACATCAAAGCTACAACGAGAAAAAATACAAAATATACCTCAATATATAAAATACCCAAGTATGCATTCCTTAAACATCATCTCCTAACATTTCGCTATATTAGGTATATAAAAAAACGTTACTTTTAATGAAAAATAAACAAATAATTGTATTAAATTATAATAGCTAGTTTATAGAGTTATAGGTTGGACAATATTTTATTTAGACGAACACAGATGTTTAGCAATATTTATTATTAGGTATATAAAATTACATGAACCTAAACCATAACAAGTGAACAAAGTAAAAATTTTCAGCGATATTTATTTTGTTTTTTTTTTTTTTGGAAAACTGATATTTGGGACACGTTTCACGATATCCAACTCCAAAAATTTTTATTTTTTTTTTTTATCTTTCATTAACAGTGTTGTTCACCTTCGAATGTCTCCTTATACACTGTTCAATGAATATCGAAAAATAAAAATTTCTGAAAATTGACACTGAAATATGTCTAAAACATTTTCCAAAAAACAAATATATTACCAAAAAATTTTATTGTAACAAAATATAAGTTTCACGGCCAGTAAAAATTAGAAAAAAATAATTTTTTATTGTTAATAATTTCTATAATATGTATAAATCTTAACTGAAATAAATTAGGCAAACTCCCCAAGTAATGTGTATGTAATGATTATTAATGTATTTTCTTATTTGAAAATCATTTTCTTAAATTAAAAATCAAATACCGAGTAATAATTCTAATATAAGAAGTATATTTGAATATGTTATATTTATAATTAAATTAATATGAATAAAATATCTCTGGTGCACCTAATATATATACTTATAATATTAATAATGCAATTGATCTACATACGTAAGAAAAAAAAAACAAAAATTTTAATGTAAAACTAATATTAAAAATATTTAACTTACAACTATGTATGTAATCTAAGTTTACGAATGATAATCATGTACAGATTTTGTACTTTTTTATTTTGTATAGATCAATTTCATCATTTACTGTTGCTATAATATATATATATATTATATTTGTTACAAAAATTACAAAGTTTTACTCACGAGGTAGACATTTTTTAGCCATCGTATTTTTTTTTAAATATAGTGATATTTTTACTTTTAACTATAATTCATAATATATTTTTTGTTACTTTTTATAAATTTACCAAACACCTAATAATTATATGATGATTAATTTAAACTACTATGTAAGCATATATTTGTTATAATTGTATAATAAATTCAACTAATGTCTTAGAAGAGTATCTAAAACTTCAAAAAAGCAAATATTTGATAATTCACTATACCAAAACACATTAAAATAATTAATTACTACACAGAAATTAAATGAAAAATAGGATTCTCAAACATCGTACAATCTTATTGAAAATAACTTTTTGTTAATCATCACTATATGTTCCTAACGGTCCCTCAAGTTACCAATTTATTAACTGTAATTACATCATCCATTGTAAGCAATATATATATATATATATATATAAGAGAAAAAAAATTTAACTTGAATGTACAATTATTAAAATCAAAGTATCAAATAATGAAAATATTATGGACTACAATTTTCTAAAGACCGTAAGAAAACTTTTAGTGATGAGTAAAATAAAATGTCTTAAAATTAAAATAATGTATAAAAATTAATTGTTTAGTAATATTTAAATGAACGTATAAAACAATGAAAACATTGTTATAAATTTATAGTCAACCAAAATACTATCATTATAACGGATAAAAAAAAAAAAAAATCAACAAATGTGAAGTAAAAACAAAAATTAAACCTGAATCAGAATTGGATTGAATTTTGTTTAGAAATTCTTTGAAAGTCTAGAAATTTCGCAATCTATAAATGAAATCATTATGATTTACAATAATTCATAAACAGATATTGAAATTATTTTTCTAAAAACATGTCTGGTTATCAGTGAATTCAATGACAAGATGATCTTTTAAACAATCAATTTTTAACTTTGAATGAAGAAAGCCACGTATAAGTATTGGTCTTATAATTTTTGTTCTATATTCCATTTAATCATAGAATCTTTTTTTTGCAAGATTAAAATCTTCTACGATCCTGGCCGTTACGTCTGTCTTGACCCCACCTTCCGCCCCTGTCTCCTCTAGGGCCAGCGTCGAAAAGGCCTGGCGGCGGCAATACTCCTTGATTGTCACGTACAAAAGTTTCCACGAACGGCGTCGATTCCTATCGGTTATCAAATCAATCAACGCATTCATAGGGAATTAGTTATAAAAGCATTAAATTACCTAATAATAAAATAAAAATATTCAAAGTAAGCGTTTAGGCTTCCCATTAAGTTTTTGATTGAATAGATTGAACGTAGAGTGACAAAATGCAAAAACAATAAATTTAATAACACTGAAGATTCAAAATTTGTTATATAACAAAAAAAAAAAAAAAATCGATCAAATTACAGAAAGAAATTATTATATCTAGGATCCAATAAATAATATTGTCACGAAATATGATTGGTAACCATAATCATATCGTTACGAATATACTTTTATACTACTAGTAAATATATTTATATGCTTATTAAGTATAATACTAAGAGTCAAATGCAAGTAATTTTTGCAAGTTCTCTTAATATGTATACCAATATTCAAATAAAATCAATTTTAGACATGTATTCTATTATGACTTGAATTAAAGACAACGGTTTTGTATTCATATAATACATAATACTCAAATAAAGTACAACCCAGAATACAACCTAACACCTTAAATAATACAAAAACTAAGTATTTTATGCCACTAGTACAATTTCCATCTTTCTAGCACAGGGCAAAATTATTCAATTAAAACGAACTATACATAATAAATATAAGGATTCAATGACTCAAATTCTTCAACATTATAAATAATTTGTCTTTTAGATAAACTGATTGAAAATAAATTTGAAAATTTCAATACGTTTTTACAATTTATAATTACACATCTGTTTAGAAATAATATGCACTGTACTTTAAATATTTTATTTCAAATATATAGAATTTTTCTCAGAAGATAAAGAAACATATATAGAAATGGAACTATTAAATATATATATATATATATATATTAATATACTTTGATGTATTAAATTTGATGTTATATAAATAATAATTGATTTTTTCTTTTTACTTAAATAGAATCAACAAGTAAAAAATTAAAGATGAAAACAAACATTTTTGAAGACATCGAATTATTTCGAAACATACTGATATTAAATATGTAAACAATGTATTTAATATAAATCAGTAGACTTAAATTACAAATACTTCAACGAATTCAAACATGGATACAAATTCATTATAATACAATGATTTATAATTGATTATAATCATTGTTTTTATAATTGATTCAATGGTTTATTTTTTGTTCAAATAGATTTGTATTCTTTAGTACATGAATTTTTAGTTAAGTATTTTCACAACTTTAGTTAATATGAAAATTCTATTATGTTTACGATGATGACTTCAACACAACATATTTAAAAGACATGATTATTATAATATAAAATAAAATTTAATTGCATTAGATAAAAATTCAACTATCGAAACGGAATAAAAAATGTTCCCAGAACTTTTATTATACTGTTTTCCAAACTTTTACTTAATACAGTAATCATTATAAGGAATTGATATAATGAAAACTAGATATACTTGTCAATACAATAGATTTACATCACTAGATGAATATGAATAATTTAAATATTTCCTACAAATATTTTGCATGAATACGCAAAATAAAACCATAATACACACATACATAATGGTCAGTATACATTAATTACATCAATGTTTAATATGTATAGTGACAAATACTTATTTGTACCATTTCGGTCTATAGTACATAGGACGACAATTGTACAACAGTATACAATTTTTTTTTATGTAATAATTTAATCACTTCTCTGCATGAATTTACAAAAACGCCTAAAAATTTTCATTATATTAAAATGCATGCAAAAATAAAATTTTTGCAATAATTTTAATTTTAAAAATAACAATCCATTTTTGACGGACTGCATTTTATGGATATAACTTAACTATTATATTGCCATGTACCATCCCTGAAAATTCCAAACACCACAAAAATCCAAACGCAACAACTTATACGATATCTATCATGAAACCTCGATTCATAATCAATAGATTAAACGTTTAAAGCATTATTATACATCTAATAAATGATAAATACTAAAATATTAATTCATGCTTCAAAAGACTGACCTGTAAATTTGCCACATGGCTTTCCCCACCCTGTTGGGGAATAAGTATCATGTAATTATTAAGTAATAATTATTTAACTGTACTAACATTACTTTCATGATAAAACAAAAAGATTGAATATCGAAATGGATTCAACAATTTAACTCAATAGTTATAACTGTAGGTGATATTACAGATATTATGAAGGTAATTGAAGATAATCGAACAGAGTATATAAACCACTACTTATTTTTCCATACTATTAATTCTAGTTATTGTAAATAAATATTTAAATCTTAAAATAAGAATAAAAATTTGGTACATTACCATTCCTTGTGCTGAAAAAAAAAAAAAAAAAAAAAATTAGTTTTTATGTTCAACATATGAAAATGGACATTAAAAAATTACAGTACATATTATTAAATTTTTCCAAATTATTAAACATAAATTAATATCAATGATGAATAGTTACCAGTTATTGCTTCTAGTTCACGAACAGTCATTCCTTCTACAGGCAATGGCGGTCCGTCAAATGGAGGTTTTCCAACTGGTCCTCCTCTATGGTCCTAAAATTAAATGTAATTTTTTTTTTACTTCTAGCTGTATACATGTATTTTAAACCAACTTATTTAATGAATTAAAACAAATGAATGTGTATATAATAATTTATCAGAAATCACAAATCGAATGTTCTCTGGATTGGGAGAAAACATAAAATTTATAATAAATACATTTTAAGATTGAAATTAGAATTAATTCCAAAATAGTTATCAATATTATTATTTATATTAACTGTGTTTATCATAATGTACATAGGTACACACCTGCATGAACGATGAATTATCTTGTTGACGTCTCCTCATCTCTTCATCTTGATGATGCATCCTCATGCTTAGATCTTCATTTTGTCTTCTGAACATATCTTCTTCCCTAAGCCTTTGTTCTTCTGCTTGACGTTCTTTCATTTCCCATTCCATTTTTTGACGCTCTCTATCCATCTCCCGTTGCCGTAATTCTAAAAATTAAATATTATTATTTATTAATTTATTTAATAAACAGAAATCTTTAGTATTGTTAGCAATTACGTTCACGAAGCATTTCAGTTTCATGTTCATAACGAGCAAATTCCATTTGAGCTTCCAATTTTTCTTCTTCCAACTTCATTTCACGTTTCAATGCGTCTTCTTTTTGTTTATATAATTCAGCCAGCTGTTTCCAACGAGTACCAAATTCATGCTCAAAAGAATTAGGATTGGCAAACCTTGGACCAACATCTCTTTGCTTCTGGAACTCCATAGTTTTTTTGGGTAATAATTTATCTGGGAGACCATCAGAACTATCAACAAACTCGTATGTCTCAACAACACACGGACGAAGAGAACTAAACAAATAAAATAAATAATAAATAATTATTGACTCAATAAAAATTATAATTCTTACCTAGTCAAAAAGAAACATCCTTCTGAACAACGTTTTAATGCATTATTCGCTGCATTTTTACGCGAAAATTCAATAATTCCTTCACCAGTTGAATTTCCTCTTTCATCTACCATAACTTGGCAACGTTCAATCTTAATGACATAAATTATTTTATTTTATACATAGTTATTTAAAACAAATTTAAATTACATACTTCACCAAATATTGAAAAAGCATATTCTAAAAGTTCATTAGAGACAAATGGAGTAAGATTTTTCACTTTAATAGCAGCAGCAATAGGAGCAAAGCGAATTTTCAACATTCGTCCTTTACGCATCTGACCATCCAATTCTCTTTTAGCTTTTTCAGCATTAGCACGATAATCCTATGTAATATTAATAAAGTATGATGAAAATTGATTTTAATTTAAAACTAATTATTTAAGTAAAAACAAAATTATTACCAATCTAATGAAAGCAAACATTTTTTCTTTATTCAAGAAATTTTCAGAAACTTCTCCATAAGGTTTAAACATTTCAATTAATTCTTCTTCAGTACAATCTACTAAATTTCCAATGTAAAGACGACACTGACTAAGGAATTTTCTATCTGTGGAATCTGTTGTTGGAAGTTCATGAGTTGGACCCATTATTTGCATTAAACGTTCATTCCATAAAGCCTATTAATAAATAGTTAATACATAAAATAACAATCAAAATTCCAATATAATAAGGTTACTAACATCAGCTCTAGACAAACGATCATCACCACGATTAGGTGGACCTCCTCGGAAATTTCCTCCGCCAGCACCGCCACCGCGTCTACCTCCTCTTCCACTATCATTATGGTTGCGTCCACCTCTATTCATAATTTCATTATCTCCTTGATGATTATCACTATGATTACCATCATTTCGGAAATCTCCTCTGGGCTGAAATATTTATAATTGTTAATTTTAGCATTTAAAAATATTATTATTAGCATAAAAATAATAATAACAATAATATTTTTAATAGCGTATAATAAAATAATAAATTATAATATGAATACATAATTATAATATAATATGAATAAAGTACCATGTTTGATAATGGATATTGAACTTGACTAGAAAACTGTAAAAAAAAAAAAAAAAATATATATATATATAAATATATATCACTGCTTAATCAGTTTTCACACTACTAGTGTGTAGCTCAGCGGCACTAATAATTGTGAGATCTTTCCATTCAAGAAAATGCTACCAATTTTGTCGCTACCATTCCAATTCAGTTTACTATCATGTTACTTCCCAAATTGCCTTATAAAATTGTAAGTATGGTAGATACTCATTGATAATATTTCAACTTTTCATTCAAAATAAAACAAATTATATTGAGTAAAAATATATATTATTTAATTATTAAACCTAAATTATTTATGATTACATCAAAATAAAAAAGAAATATTTAATTTTGTATCCATAACGTCGACATACATATGAAACAATTCATTATGCTTCTTAGTAGGGCATTTTTTATTATTTATTTACCCTTTATAATTTAAAAATATAAAATGGCACAATAATACCCAATTTTAAGGTACAATAGCGTGGCAAAAGGGCTTATTAAAATATAATTAATATGTTCGTATACCTGTTTCAGATCGGCATGAAAGACAATTGCTATACCTATTATTTTATTTCAAATGATAAAAAATGAACTATGTTTTCATCATGTAACATGAATAGAAGTATTATTAATTATGTGATGAAATTAATATCATCAGTGAGAAAAATATTTTATTATAAGAATAAAAAATAATAACTTTAATAATAACAATAACAAAATAGTATATATCCAATTAGTAAAATTTAGTAATTCAAAATTGTAATTTTGGTTTAGGATAATTAAATGCAAATGAAGATAAATTCTTAAAATAATAATTATCTAACAAACTGTTAGATATTTACTTATTACTTTTATGTATGACATTGAATAAAATTAATATCATAAAGATTCAAAGATCTTGGGATGGTATTTACGTACCTATATCATCATAATATATATACCCATGTTTTAGTTTTTTTCTTTTGTTTAAAAACATAATTATTATAATTGGTATATAAACACTTGCTATCAAAATATTGGACTTTGTATCACTACCATAACACATTTAAATAGTTTACAATTTATTTAGTAATTTGTCTAAAAACATCGAGAACAGCAAACTTAGAAAACCTATAACAATATAACTTTGAAAAGAAAATAAATTAATAATGATAAGACTAATAGAACTTTTTGCACATTTGTTTATTGTAAAAAATTATTAAATAAAACTGTCTATAAAAGACGGATAAAAACTAAATAAAAAAAAGCAATTATAATATAAAATCTACTTAAATTGATTTTATTATTTCATTCAGTTTTTTTTCCTCGAAGAAACAAAAATAATTACTATTCTAATAATATCATTTAGGTACATACTATTATAAGAAGGTACCTACTAGTTACATAGATAAAAATATTAGTAAGTATACTATATTTTTTTCTAAACGAAATAAGAATACTCAAAAGTGTTTATTGTTTTAAGTTTATTATTTATAAGGTGGAACTATTTTTCACCACATAGTATGAATATGAAACTTATCTATCAGATCAGTATTAACCTAATACGAAACATAAAAAAATTTACAATATATCTGCCAGAAGAATTGTAGACATTGTTCCCAATATAATACGATGGAAATCAAATTTTAAGAATACTTTAAAAACCAAAAACATTCTACTGTGTTGGTCACTGGTAGGTAACTAACAAAGATTTATAATAAAAGATTTTACTTTCGACATTTTTTCCTACTCGGAAATATTAAAAACTTCAAAACACCACTGAACAACCCTTCTAAATTTTCACACCCCAAAATCTTTTCCTCGATCCGTGCCATGTAGTATGTGTAAATGAGACAAATTATATTGTATAGCTCGGTGATTCTTAACCTTTTTATAGTCGATGGCTTATTAAGTAAAATTACTAACCATTTTGGGTTTTGGTTTAAAAAATTTACTTACAATATTATAAAATTCAGACACTACACTAAAAATTGAATTTTTTTTCCAATAAAATATGGACAGTTCTTTTTTCATCATAGACCAATGGATAAGAACCATTAGTATAGCTCACATATAGCATCAATGTTGAATTGTAATTATAACGCTTAAATATTAATTAAATATACAACAATAAATCAGTGTCTACACGCTGATCACAATCGCTTTTCAAATTTTCCACCCTAATAAAATACTGATATTCAAAAAACAAGTAATTTACACAAGTACATATGAAAAAAAAAAACTTTCAATCGAAACGCTAACGAATCCAATACAACAAGATCATTAATTAAATACTACCATGGATAATCGATTGTTCTAGACAACGATGTAGACGCATCAAAGTAATTCAACTATGCCGGCTTATTTCATAGACGTACGTTGACAACTTTATTCGAACAGTGATTAACGACAAACGCGTTGTTTTATAAAAGCACGACCGTCACAATATGTTAATCGGGTGCACGAATGCAATAAGTGTACCGTAATGGAAATTACCATATTATTGTCTCTCGGTCCTTTGCGGTCTCTATTGGGTCCGCCGTACGGTTGGAACCGATTGCCTCTTCCGCCACGGCCACCGCCGACGCCGTGAAATTCTTCTTTCGGCTTGTGATTGGCGTTGGGACCACCGTGGTGTGCGTTTGGCCCGTTCATTGACGTGTCGTTGATTTTCTCGTCTTTTATTTGCGACATGACTTGACGGATTATCGAATGAATACGATTTGACAACGTGAAAATAAGAACTAATTCAACTGGTCGACAGAAAACGGAAAATATGAACGAAACTACGAGCAACTGTGCACGGACGACACGCAAATAAGGTAGACGCACGAAGGGTCGAATAAAATGGCCGATTCGCCGTAAACACAACGACGGAGAACGATGTGTTGTCGAATGTCCGGGCGGTAGGGGGAGGGTTCACGTTGTACACGGCATTTGGTCGACGAGAGAGGGAAATGACGCCGATGCCGGCGACAGTACTGCCAACAGTCGGATACAAATGCCTACACACTTCGCACTCGTGAAATTCTCTTTGCCAATTTACACCGCTCATACGTTTCCACCCAACCGCCCTACACACACACAAGCCAATAAACAAACGAATAAAAAAATATTATTCGTAATCGTGACGATTATAGCTATATAGTAAAATTATACTTGAAATACAAGAAATTTACCAAACGAACAACGTAAAAATGATATTTTGTTAAATGACAATAACGAAGTGAACATTTTACGGCACGCAAATAATTATATTTTAATTTTAAGGGATATTTAATATCTTATCATTTCGGTCACACTGTATAAATGTGTTCTAGAATTTTCCATCGCTCGTTCAATTTTCTCGGGGAATACAAACACCGTAACCACTGTGACACCAGCACTATACGTAATGCCGGAAGTTCGGTCCGCGTTTGTTGTACTCCGAGGATTTTTCGGTTCATGATATTGAATAATCCGGAACTTCGTCTATGGTGTACAACTGCAGTACGATTGTTGGAGAGTATTCCTTTTCAATTTTTTAAAATACATATTTTCAATTTGTGATTTTTATAAACACTATTATCGAATTATTACATAAGGTTTGTCATTTTATTCGTATTACTCAATTCAGTGGCGTATTTGCATGGGGGGGGGGGGTTGATAGGGGAAATCGCGCCCCCTCCCCCCCGCGAGAGATTTAAAAAAAAATGTGTTTTGTTCAATCATACTCCTACATACGTATTTTTTTTATGCATGAAAATGGGGATTCTCTTACCATCGCCCCCCTGAGGTGAAGTCTCGAATACGCCACTGACTCAGTTTCCTTATTAGTTTTATTTTATGTCCACAGTAAATCGTATTCGTATTACCGAGTTTTCAAACTACCTCGTATGATTTAAATACTCCCGGAATGTAATGTTCTGTCGTAATTTTTTTTTTTAGATGGCTAAATGGGGAGAAGGAGATCCGCGATGGATTGTTGAGGAACGTCCAGACGCCACTAACGTTAACAATTGGCACTGGTAATTTCTTTGATTTCTTTGAATTGTTGTTCTTAAATAATAATTTAATTTGTATTCTTAAAAATAAATTAGATAATGACTTGTTTCTTAAAAATGGCCAATGCCCCGTTTTGTTTTTTTATTAATCTATTATTGAATTCAATATATTTATTTGCCCTCTCCTCAAAACTCTTAATTCGTTTTAATGTGCCTTATGTAATTGTTTAATTTTGGTTAAAAATATATACTTGTATAGACACGTAGTAATTTTTACAAAAATGACGATAGTTCACATATAGATTAAACCGGACGTTTTATTGTGATTGTAATACTTGTACGCAATTGTATAAAAGTACCCGTGTAATATAATATGTGAAACAATATTAACAATAATAATATGTAAGTATTGAGCTTGTTCTAAGAACTCTTCTCGCACTGCTTATACTCTTATAAAGTGATAATAATATTCGGTTAATTTTTTTTATTTATATTTTCTTGTGTAAAATATATTCTTTTTTATTTACTGTCCTATACCTTCAAAGCGATATGCATAATTATTAAATTTTTTTATTGAATGACAAAGCTTTAATTATGAGTATAACCATTCATAAATTAATTTTCAATTGCAAAAAATTAATTTAATGTCATTTTATGATGACGGAATATTTACTATGTCAAAAACCAATTTAACGCTGATAGGAATTATTGTTATTAAAAGAAAATATTACTATTATTATTTAAATTTTAATAACATGTGTATAACATTATATTAAGAAAACTTTTTGAACATAACTCTATTTTATTTATTTTTATAAAAACCTTAGAGGTTATAAACTTCTTTATTTTACTCCGAATATAAAAAAGTTAAGTTCACTGATAAGCACGATTTGTATATGTAACCTAAAACCGTGTTTTTTAAATATATATATATATGTTTTTCCTTAAAATATTAACATTTTCTTCAATTACAAATTAATCTAAGAAATATTAATTTTATATCATTTAAGAAATATTTACCAATATTATTAATATTAAATTTATTTAATATTGTTATAGGACTGAGAAAAATGCATGTCAATGGTCAAAAGATAAACTGAATGCCTTATTAGTTGGTATGAAATTAGAAAATGAAGTAGCAAAGTGTGAGATTTCTAAAATTGAAACATGCGAAGGAGAAGCAGTGGCAAATAATAGAAAAGGCAAATTAATATTTTTTTATGAGTGGAATTTAACATTGCTTTGGAAAGGTTTTCTAAGTGGTTTTGATAAAGAAATAGAAGGTACAATAAATATACCAAACTTAAGTGAAGAAAATAGCGTATCTGAAATTGAGGTATAATGATAAATTTAATTTAACTGTATTTTTATTATTATCTTGATTTTATAATAAATAGTTACGTTTATGAAAAGTGCTTATTAATCATTTAATTTGTTTACAGATAAATGTATCGTTAAAGGAATATTCTAATGAAGCCAATATAGTCAAAGATTTTCTTTATCATCAAGGACGTAGTAAAATTCGAGATCAATTGGAAAAATATATTAAGGATTTAAAAGAAGGTACTCTTAAAGACAAATATTTTTTATATCCTAATGTCAATTATTTAATATACGCCATAATAAAGTTATTTTATTTTGATAACTTGTTATTCAATTAATAAAATAATCAGAAAATTTATTCGAAACATCTATATTAATATTGGGAAAAATAGTAACAATATAAATTATTTTATATATATATTAATAAAACATTATGTTGATATATAAAGCATTGTAACAGTGAACTTTTTTATTCGAAATTCCTATATAATCTTACTTGTTTCTTGAATTTAGGGTATTCTTCAATATTAATTTTCAGTCTTCAAGTGTAAACTAGTGTATTTGAAATTAAAAATGAAATTTAATTGTACTTCCTTACATTATACTTTAGGATAATAAATAATGTAACATAATGTTTCAGAATTTTCTAAAGGTATGATTTTACCAAAAAAAGATAGTGATACTTCTTCTACACCAAAATTATCAAAAGAATTAGTAAAAAATGTTCAAAACTCTGAAAACGTGAGTATTATAAAGAAATCAATAATGTTATATTCTATTTTATTAATTCATTTTTTTTTCTCAATTTTCTTTAATTTGAGTTTTTTGAGATACACCTATGCTGTCTATTAATTATATTTTACAGGGTGCAAAACAAGATAATTCAAAGTCTAAAATAGATACTACTACTGTTGTGATGGATGTAGAGTTCCAATGTTCTGGTGATGATTTTTATAATGTGCTTACAACACCTGATGTTAGTAATTCTATATACATTGAATATAATGAAGTACTTTTAAAAATGTTTAACTTCTAAATAATGTTTCATCATAGCTTGTGTCAGCATTTACTCATCAATCCGTCAAGTTTCAAGCAGTCAAAGGTGGAAAATTTCAATTGTTTGATGGAAATATTACTGGTGAATTCATTGAACTTGTAAGTAAAAGTACAATCATAAACATTGATATATATATATATATACACACACACACTTAATTATTATGTAATTTTGACCATTTAGTGTCCTGGTAAAAAAATTGTTCAAAATTGGCGAATCAAACAATGGCCCGATTGGCTGTATTCTACCGTCACTGTTATTATAAATCAACATGAAGACCATACTAAAGTTAAAGTTACTCTTGTTGGAGTACCTAAAAGGTAATAATTTATAATAATCATTGGTAAATTTGATATATCTCTAAAAAAATTTTTTTTTTTTTAGTGATGAAGCTATTACTCGTCAAAATTGGGAGAGATACTACTTCACGCCTATTAAAAGAACATTTGGTTATGGGGTGTTATTATGAGTCTGAACAATTCTAAAAATTCTTGAATATAGTTTTTTTATTATTGAAATAATATAATTGATTACAAAAAGATTTTACGTTTTTCCGGTTATATACATAAGTTATTACAAAATAACTATATGTGTCACATTTTCTCTAAATATTTCATGTGTCTTACTTTATAATTGTCCACTTGTCCACTACATTTTTTAAATTAAGTTTCTGATATTTTCAATTTCTGTCACTTATGAATTTAGCAGAATAATAAAAAAAAAATTGTTTTTTAAATTTAAATGTGTCATTTATTTATCTTTGTTTGAACCATTTATCTATTATAAAACTACATTCAAATAGTATTCTATAAAAATACTAATGGTTAATTGTAATTGTTGGAATTAAATCACTTTTGGCGGTGGCCGGAAAATTGGAGGAGGTATTTCTGGACATTTTTGCACCAAATCCTTTATTTTCGTACACTCTGAACCTGTTCATTTAAATAATAAATAAAAAATAACATTTGGTGAAAATCAAAATAATTTATACTTACTCTCTACCCATTTATCTTTAGGACATTTCTGAAAAACAAATAATATATTATAATATTAAAACTAAAAAGTTTTATCATTTCTAATTTATTTGTAAATTATATCATTTTTATATATGAAATTATATATTAACATATCCAATCTATTTATTTAAAATTGTTTCATTTACCTATTCAGTAAATTTAACACAGAACAATAATATGATTAGATCATTTTAAACAATTACATATTTATATTGGCAGTTATTATTTATTAGAATTCATTACAATATACTTTTTCACTTTTGTCATTAAAATGAAATTAACTCAGTATGTATATTTAGCTATATTTTATTTTTAATAAATCCCAATTTTATATTTTTAGTTTCGTATTGGAATTGGATGTAAAAAATAGCAATTTTAATTTTAATACTCAATTTTTAGTCATTTAAAAATTAAGTTTACATACTCGTTTACACAATGAATATGTAAATATTCTAATACATTGAATGCATTTTGTTTAAAAAAAAAGTGATACATTAAACTATATAAATAAAATGTTTTAACTTCATTTATCAAACGCCTACTGGAAAATCAGAAGAGATGTGGTCATTAAGAAATATCATTTTTATGCATTCTATTAAATTTTAGAAAGAAAAAACAAATGTAATTATATTTAATTTTACCATAAACATGTCTCTCAGTAAACAGTTCATCAGCTTTCCAGATGGAGAATTCATTTTTGGAATTGATTTTACTTTATCACTTTTTACTAAAAAAAAATAAGTAAATGTTTTATATCATCAATAAAATATAAATTTCAATGTTACCTTCAATTAAACATTTGTTGAGAGATTCCTGCCATAATGATTTCCATATTTCGTCGTTGTTCATTCCTTCGCTCATTTTTTTAATAATCGCATCCTCATTAAGTTGTCCATCACTAGACTAATAATTGTAATTAAATTAATATACCTTTTCAACTATTTTTCTAAACGTTAATCAATGTATAGATTTTGTAGATAACTCACAGCTAATCCGGATAATGTGAAAATACATTGAAAAACACATGGGTGTGCGTCTATCATAACAAATAAATGCAATTTAGTTTCATAGAAATATGATATTTATGATATCTATACAGAATTAGTTAAGACATTTTATGACTAGGATTATTGAAAGCATTTTACTGGTCCTTTTCAAGACATTAAACTTTGAGCTTTACATTAATGAGTAATTAAGTAATGTAAATAAGTACTGCGAACTATTAACACTCGTTTATAATAAATGTTCAATTAACTATTAAGTTTTTTGCGTCAAAAAAAAAAAATAAATAATAACCATTGTTAAAGAAATACATACCTCAAGATATTTTATATAATACTAATTATTATTCATCTAGGTATGTCTTGAAATAATTGTAGTTTATGAATAGCGAATACCCAATAGATACCATTTTAAATGTTATTTGTCACTATAAATCGCCTAAATTATAAATTTTTTTTTCTACTTTCTTTCGAGGCAAATAATTATAATCAATTGCAACAGCCAAAAAATATATTTTTAAAACGTACATTTACATTGACAGATATTTATGTAAAAATATATTAGACAACTTCTCTTGACTACCCAACATATATTGTGTGTCTCATAGAGTATAAATGTTTAACATTGCATATGCGGTACACAAATATTATTATAAAACATAATTTTGAACTCAAAAATTCTGTACATAACTGAAAAGTAATAAAAAACAATTAATTCAAATTACCTTTTCCGTGTACCATTTCATCATATTCTTTTGTTCCAGGTTTTAATTGTTTTAATTTATCAAAACATTTTACAAACTCGTCGTCCAAACCGGGTAAGATATTCGGCATTTCACAACAATTAGGTAAACGCTATTTAGAAAATGCAAATGAGTTATGTGAATATTATAACTTCTTTCTGTATTTCTAACTATATTTATTTTATATGTGTGTATAACGATGATGTATAATCATCACAGTTGATACTATACGCTTGTCATTCGTACCGGATTAGAACATGCTATATTAAAGACGTGAGATGTTTGTGTAAAAGTACTGATTATATAAGTCGATTGACATAATATGGTTTAATTAAAAGTATATATTCGATGGTACGCAATTGCATTTATAAAAATTTAATTTTCTCTAAGAGAAGAAGTACTTTATATTGAAACAATTGAAATATTTTGAATACATTTTTACAAAAAAAAACTCAAACTCCCATTTGAAGTAAAATGATTGTCGGGCATTAATTAAAATTGATGGAATTTTCCTTTTACTGGATCTAAGGCTGAAGTGGGGAAAAAAAATATTTTCACCGATATTATGAACAGTAGGTACTTGGACGAAATCAAGAATTATGTAAATGCTTATGCGATAAAGCTGAAAAAAAATCTTCTTGTCTGAGTACCTTCATAAAACTGAAATATATTCATTTACAATAACTTCAACATCTAAGACGTTGAGAAACAAATTCAAGGTTTCTAATAAAATATATAAAGCTATTTAGGTACCTATCAATAAAAACAAAAATTATTAGAAGTACGTATACTTTGTTAATTGTATTTCAATATTTGTTATAGACATTTATACGAAAAAAAAAATTGAAATTATTTCAATCAAGAATTATTATGTACCTACTATTATAATCGATAATATTATCTATTAATTGAATATTTGACGAAATCCAAGAGAAAATCCATTACAAGTAAATTGATTCGATACATATAATAGTTGGCGACACGTTTAAAAAGTAATTACATATGTACATATTTAATTTATATATTGTAATGTTTACTCATATGTTTTGTACTGATTCAATAAAATTATTACATTTAATGGGAGGAAAAAAATAATGTTAAAATAAAATATAAAGTTATTGTTTTATAATATACAATATTATAATTAATATCACCTTATCCATACTCGGCATGATATATTGGCATTCATCGCTGTTTGTCGTACGTTTTTGACGTAAATTCCATGCTCTCTCGTAGCCAACGGTCTACAAATTTATTTTACATATGATAAACGCATTAAATTATATGGCTTTTTTTTATATTATAGTAGGCTTTGTGGTCCTTTTTTATACAATAATATATAAATTGTAAATATATTATATAATTAAGAATTCTGATGTAATTGTAAACTTACTAATGCCGTTTGGCAGATGATCGCGAAAATACTTATTAAAATAACTTTTTGCATTTTAAACGTCGAGTAAAACGAATGAAATATCAATAGATTTGCGCGACTACCTACTCGGTGTATTGAGGAGACTATAATAGAATACTGAAGACGAATTTACCCGTTCGATCACTTTTAAATGTGATTTTCGCGTTTTTAGATAATTTTGAAAAAAAATACAAAATACAAAATTATGGACAATTATATTTGTCTACCAAGGTCTGGACCTATTGTTTTATAAATACCTTTTATTTCTATACAGGAAGTTGTGTAACACTCATTATTCCTATTTAATAATAATATATAAACACACGCAGACAAATACGAGATATATTGGAAAACTAATAATATTTTTTTATTTTTACAATAATAATATGCATTTAAATTAATTGTTGATGACAAATTACTGCTGATAATAATTTAATAAAAATTATAAATGTCGATATTTTCTATATATAAAAAACAAAAAAATCGTTGCAAGGTCATCGTACGCAATTATAATAGTCCGTAAGGAAGTAGAATGGTCCTAATTTGTATTACTCTAATTGTGATGACTCTTTAATTTTTTTATTTGCGTTTAAAAAAATGTAAAAAGTATCTTTTGAAATATAATTGCAGTTCATACACAATATATTTGACATTGACGTAAAAAAAAAAGTATAATAATAAAATTATTGTAGCGAATAAAAAAAAAAAAAAAAATCAAAGATGAATTGCTATTTTATATTATAATATTATAATATATGGTCATTTTACGGTATTTAAAAAAATATAATAGTATCCGCAGAGTCGGACTTAGTTAAAAGCTCCCCTAGCGTAGGGAAGAAAAAAATCGGGTTCTGATAATTGTTCAACAAGTTCAATTTTCATCTGTCTTCTTTTGGACACTACGTAGTTTTCTTTAATTCTCTACTCATCAGTCTATTACATATTATATAATATTTACGCGAGATAAGTTTCGAGACATAGATCGGTATAACTTAGGTACGACATATACTTTTTCTAGATTTCCAACAAGGAAAATACGATTGAAGTTTTGGGGTATTTCTAATCGAAATCTTCGTTTTTCTTTTACCGCCTTCTCGTACGCCGCGCCCGCTTAATTTAATGCCCGTTTGTCTGACGTTTTTTTTTTTTTTTTTAAATAATTTATTTTATAATCAAATCGTATTCATCTAATCTGTGGTATAAGTTCTCAATATTCTTATCACTTTGCAGCATACAGCTGCACTACGCGGCTTTTTAGTGGTACTTATATACGAACGAAAATACGTATTACAGGAAATAGGGAATTACTCGAAACATTAACCATAATAGTATTGTGTTTATAGAATAAAATAAATATTTTATATTATAAAATCAATGCTAAAACAGTTGTATAAGGTGAATTGTTCACGGAATTGCCGCGAAACAGTCAGCCGAAATTGAAAATGCGCGATCGATAGCAATAATTTTTTTTTCAATCCACGTGATTTGCCTAGTGTTAGATAAATATAAATCAATACAGCCGTTTATTATAATTTTTTTTTTCTTATACGTAAATATTTAAAAAATATGTTATTTATTCGAAAAGAACAAAAAAAGTATGAATCAAAAAATATTAAATGATAAATTTTAATTTTTTTTCATTCTTACGTTGGTTCTTAAAATTTTTAGGGGGCACGTGCCCCCCTCCCGTTAAACGCGTATAATTATTACGAACTTGTTTGATTTTTGTTAGAAAAGAAAAAATATATATGTAAAGACATGTAGGTATTTTTACACAGTAATTTTTATTATAATTGCGAGATGTACGAGGGCTATCTCAAAATCAACTTCTAATGTGTTACAATTCACTACATATACGGGCACTTCGGTGACATGTACATTATTCTCTTATAATAATGCCGAATTTCGACCGTTTTCGTTCAATATTATTCTAATAAGATGTCGTAACAACATACGGAGAGTACAATTTTCTATCTCCCGCCGCCTGTGAGATACGAAATGTAATTCGTTTTTTGCAAGCAGAAGAAAATAGCGCAACTCCTCAGATTCATCGTCGGTTATGTGTTGCTTACGGTAATACAGTGATGAGTGATGGATGGTTCGGTACGTGATTGGTGTAGTCGACAATTTAAAAACGAACGCACAGATGTGCAACATAATGACGGGGGAGGGGGCAGGGGCGTATTTACTTCATCCCTTAGGGGAGGGCGAATAGAAAAAAGGGCCCGTCGAATTTGTTGCCAACTTAGAATTATCGAAAAATTATATAAAAATAATAAGTTTTAAATAAAAAAATGTTTTATGACATTTTAGTTTTAGTTCGATTAATTTTAGTTGTCAGTAGATATTGGTACATACACAAGTATCTAGGGGGGGCGATCGCCCCATCGCCCCCCCTTGTATACGCCCCTGGGGGGGACAAGGGCGCAAATCGATTATGACCAAAGATGTGGTTCATCAAGTTGATCAATTATTGTTCGAGAAAACTGGCGTTTTACGATTTCAGATCTTTCAATGAGATTTTCCGAAATTTCTCGACTTACTCTACACAGAATCGTGTCTGCAGAAAACTTGAGTTACCACAAGTTCTGTGCCCGTGTATTATTATTATTATTTAATCGAATTAAAAATTAAGAAATGTCTAAATACATTAACATATTAATAATTAAACTATATTTTGGTATTTTTTTGTTAGAAATAATTTACCGACTATTGTGAAGTTACCTAATATTTAATAGTATCTATCTAAAAAACTATTAAAAATATTATTATACTGATATAAATAAATATATATATATACAATTCAACTTGTTGATTAAAGTGTACAAATTATAAAATATTTGTTATTATAACTTAATAGTTATAGAATTGTTAAAATTTGTATTTATATAATGTTATAATAAACAATAATTTTTTGTATAGTTTGGTAGTGTTTTTTAGCTATTATTTTATTTTAAAATTTTTTTTATATATATATATATATATATTATTAGGCTGCACATTGATTCCGGAATGACGTCAACACACACAGTCGTTCCCACGTGTTTAAACGGATCAATAATGTTCGAACTTTCAAAGCTCCTCACCAGGGTTCACCACATACTCCAGCCGTAAGTTCCATACGGAACTTTTCATTTGTAATCATTTTAAAATAATGAACGCTAAAAATTAAAAGAAAATTAGGTGATTTGTTTACGAACGCCCTATTAAATCATGTTCGAGGGCATTGTTGCGTCATTACTGAACAGATACTTAGGAAAGTACATAGAAGATTTGGATTTGGAGAACTTAAATGTGGGAATATTCGGAGGGAACGTGTTGCTATCCAATTTAAAGCTGAAAACTGAAGCTTTGGTAACGCGTTGAAATCTATTAATACTATTAATGAAAATTATATTGTACCTAATGGTTTTTTTTATTTTTTATTTTAGTATGAACTTGGATTGCCTATTGAAGTTAAAGCCGGTTCTGTTGGAAAATTCAATGTAAACATACCGTGGAATGGACTCTCGAGTCAACCAGTGGTCATAAAAATCGAAGTATTAGAAATTAACTATTATCTATTGTTATTAATTATCTATTGATTGAAATAAAATTAAAATTTTAAAAAAAAATTTAAAAATTTTTTTTTTATTTAAGGAAATATTCATTGTCGCTGGTCGAGTTCTCGACAGAGAATGGGACACAGAATTAGAGAAACGTTTAATGAGAACCGCGAAAAAAAGAATTTTCGAATGCATCGAAAATGTATCTGTGTTTGGAAATGGTAAGCGAGAAATATTAAATTTTATGACAGAAATGATTATTGTGAATTGTATATTATACTGCGTAATTATGGGTACAGCGGAAAATGGAGGGTTCCTCGAGACTCTAATAACAACTGTTATGAATAATTTACAAATCTATGTTAGAGGCGTTCATATTCGATTCGAAGATCCAATGACAAACATAGATTCACCGAAAGCTCTAGGTTTATGTGTACAATCGATTTCGTTGGAAACAACTAACAGGTATTATACATTTATATATTTCCTTTTTATAAAACGTACATTTTAATTTTAATTGTTGTTGGTTATAGCAAATGGAAGCCCATTTTGTCACAACAACGCGGACAGACTTCTGTGTATCAGATCGTAAAAATCGATTCAGCTTCATTTTATTGTAATACGATGTGTTCGGCTTTATTGTATAATAATAAAAGTGTAGTATCAGATTGGCAAGATAAAATGCGATCGGGCCTTAATAACTTTAACATAAACGACGAACCCTTGGAATTCAGTGAGCGCACACAAATTAATATCAATTGATTTCGTATTGAGTACAATAAACATTGACTTTTCATTTTTATTTTATTGTTTTCATTAGTATTGAAACCAGTTGTCCTGAAAATAAAAATTATTTTAAATAAATCGAACGAAGTACGAGTTCCTAAACTACTGGTTGACTTTGTTCTTCAGGATGCTGCTTTACAAGTGTCTAGAAAACAATTTGTAGCTCTGATGGAAACTGCTGAATTTATGGAATTAGCCGAGATTAGCAAGTTAGTAAACAATAGAAATTATTATATCGTGTAAATATTATTTTATTATTACTTTTAACAAAATACCTACCACAATGTTTAACGAATATCTTATAATTACGGTTTGATACTTCTTAGATTTTACACGTTTCTTTCTTCAGTAGTTATAAAATATTCTAAACAAATACGTATTCGTTTGTTTTGAGAGTATATAATGAACTTAAACACAAACAATTAATTATTGCACTTTCTTGAATTATTGTTGCCGTATTTTAAGAAAAAAAAATATTTGACAAATTTATGCATTATTTAAAATTATTATCAGCGTGTATTAATGTATTTTCCCCACAGATTAAATTAATTTGTGTTTTCTCGTCTAAATTGTCAGTTAACTTACCATTTAAAATGGTGACATTCAAAATAATTTCCTGATACGTTATTTTTATTGTATTAATTATATCTTATCATTTATAATAGTTTAGGTATTCAATATTTTTATTCACTTTACTTTTGGGCCAAGTAAAGTTTAAAACAATTTAATATTTATTTGAATCAAACTAACAAATACCATTAATTTGTGTACTGATTTCTTTAATTTTGATAAATACAAAAAAAAATTTTTTTAGTATATTTTTGCAATTTTAGGTAAGTAGGTATATATTTCGAGTTTTTTTAGTGCAATAAGTTCAGAATTCTAGTTTTAATTGAATTATATACATATTGTATCATAAATAATTAGAATGCAAAAAAAAAAATAGAACAATTTTTATTCAACATATATATTAATATTAATCTATATATTTATATTTCAGATTATATAGAGACATTCGACCCCACAATAATATTTCAAAAGATTGTAAGAGTTGGTGGATATATGCTTATAAGTGTGTTTTACGACAGAGAGTTACCTCACTTTGGCACAATATAAAAAAACATAGGTAAATAATTATAACTAAAACATAGTATGGTAATCATAAGTAAAAAATGTATTATTTGTGTGTGTGTGTGTTTTAGGCAAAATTATAAAAGTTATATAAGCGTATATAAAAAAGTCTTAGTTAATCCAAATGATACAGAATTAAAAATAGATTTACAAATGCTTGAAGATGAGTTAGATATTTTTAACTTAGTCCTGGCGAGAGAACATGCTAAAATTGAGGTTTGATATCAAATTTTCATTTGTGATACATATGAATATTTTTTCACATGCATTTTAAATACCTAGCTCTTTGAAGAAAACCCTGAAAGTGTTACTATTGAAGAACTACAACCAAAATGGTGGGATCCAACAAATGGTAAACCCAGTTATCGTCTGTGTTTAACATCTGATAAGGGTAAAACATTTTGGAATTTACTCAGTCAATCAGAGAAAGACAGACTCAATGATCTATTAGGTAAAACTGATGGACCAGAAATATCTAAAAATGATAAACCGAAACAGTATATTGGTATGTTTTGTATATTATAGTTATAACTCATTATTTTTGTATTAGAAACCTATAATTTATAATATAAATTTACTGTTTTTAGAACATAAGGTTAATTTAACAATAGCTAACTGCTTAGTTAGTTTAATAAGTGGCACCAATGAATTAATGGTAATCACAATTGGCCATTTAATGAGCAGTCTTGAAACCAGACCGTCTGCTAAAGCATATAAAATATCTACAAGAATTGAAAGTATAAATGTAGAAGCTTCTGTTGAGTATAGTCTAATTCCAATAATTGATACATGTACAATGAGAGGTAGGTAACTATAATAAAGTTTTCTTTTTTGAAGGCACTTAAATAAAATGGTTTATTATATTTATATAATACTTTAAGGGAATTCATCAAAATATTTTTTGAGTATTGACTTTGAAAAAAACCCACTGAATTCAGAGGCAGAATATGGGTTGAATATTACATCAGAATCAGCAGAAATGGTTTATCATGAAGTAGGTTATTTATTACAAGAATTTAAAATTAATAATTAATTACTACATCTATAATAATAATAATAATATTATTATTATTATTATTATTATTATTATTATTATTATTATTATTATTATTATGTTATGATTTATGTTTTCTCTTTAGTTTGCAATATCTGCATTACTGAGTTTCTTTTATTATAATCAAAAAACAAACATTGAATCTGCTATTGATAAGCTTTTTAAAACGATTTCTACAACATTTGAAAATATATTTAATTCGACTAGACGCGAATCCAAGTTTAGAAAAATTTTGTTAAATATTGATCTTCAGCTACCATATATTGTAATACCGGAGTTTGGATCTATTCAGAAGTATATGTTATATTATTTTAAAAGTAAAATCATAGGCTTTCATTACAATATTCTTTTAACAGAGGTGAAAATATAATGGTGGTCGATTTGGGTGGACTAAAAATTAAAAGCGATTTACAACCTGAAATGATTTGTCTAGACGACGTGACACTAATGGAAATGGAAGAAAAACTTTATGATCGATATTATATTGATATTAATGGACTTCAATTAATTTTTTGTAATTCAGGTTAATATTTCTATGTAGAGTATAATGGCTTTAATATAATATAGTATATTATTATCACGTGTGAAATATACATTTTTAGGAAATGACTGGAGAAGTTTCAAGAATCAGATGGATTCATCATCACATATTTTAGCAAAAACCATTACTCAAATCGTTGTGTCAAATAGTATTAGACCAGAATACAAACAACTAGCAAAAAGAAAAATCAATATATCAGTTCAAAGTATCAAATTAAATTTGTCTGATCATAAACTTAGTGCCATTTTAGAATTCTTTGAAAATACACCAATACCGATAAATCATGTGTCATCAGCAACATTAAAAAAACATTATAGTGATGATGATGAAATATACGCCTTAGATAAAGTTAGTGATTTGTATTTTTAATAGTAACTAATTCACTTATAGATCTTTTGAATAAATAGATTGATTTGCATCAAAAGAAGGAAGAATTACATAAATTAAAGTATACATTAGCATTGTATCAAAAATTTAAAGGTATCAGTGTTAGATCAACCGAGGAAAGAGCTGAAGTTAAAAAGGCCTTTAAAGATGTCGAAAAAAAGTGAGCTGCTTAAGTATAATATTATTGTTTAATATAATTTAATCAAATGATGTAATCATAAAATTATTATTTGTTTGATTTATTATAATAGGTACGTTGTGAATTTGTTAATAGAAATTTATTGAAACAATTATTTTTTTTTTAGATGTATATTTGTTAGCTATTTAAATGTTTTATTTTATGCTCGATTTAAATATTTTGTACATATTATCTATTGTTTGTACTTTTTTTTATTATTATTCTTATTGTAAATAGAATTTGTAACTTTTTCTTTATAAATTAATAATTCCTAGGTATTTGTTCCATTTGCTTACATATGTACTTTTATCAAACAATTTTTTTTATTAATATTAAAATTAACGTCAAAAAATGTAAAAGTAGGCACTTCTTAATACTTAACGTCAAAAATGTGTTCAAGATATTATTTTGAACTCTTATTAATTGTAATATTGGAGAAATTTTATTACTTATAATTTAAAATGATTTGATTTGTATAGGAGTATTGTATCATCAGAAATAAGTGATGAAGAATTTGCTGAACTCTGGGCTCGTACAGTTGATTTACCTGGTTTTGATGACAATGTTTCTCCAAATAATACTATAACATCTCTATTTAGATGCGTTATTGGAGAAGTAAATATTTTAATTTATATTTTATATATTTATATAAGTGTATTATGTATATTATAAAAAAAAATTCAGGTTTCAATTAATTTCCGTCGTTCAAATGATCGAACTGAAAAATCTTACCTTAATTTGACATTGAAACGTTTGTGTTGTGATCTGGCAATTATGGAATATGGTCCAGCAGTACAGACATCGATTGGATCAATTATTCTATTCGATTTGCAACACATTTGCAAGAACAACGATGCTGTTCAATTATTTTCAATAACATCCAGTTGTTCAGTACAAGAATCTATTAATTTACTGTATAGGAAGGTATAGAACTTTAATAATAACTAATAAATTGTATGCGTTATACTTATTATTAGTTAAATAATATAATTGTGTTTAACTATCTTATTTAGGTGAAAGCGAATTGTCCTGATTTCAAAAGTCATTTTCACAGTGTCGAAAGGTCTTTGGTATTAGATCTAAATCAAGTAACATTTGTTCTTCATCGAACTGCATTCATTACATTCTATAAATATTTACAATATATTATACAAAAGTAAATTTTATTTAATTCTAGTAGAGTAATTTGTGGTGTATTTAAAAATATATTATTTTTTAGATTATGTAATAGACGGATTTGTTCAACATTGACAACTGAAAATATACAGAATTTTGTAAATAAAAGTTTTTCTAATGACGATCCACCTGTACCTCAAGGAGCAACGAAGTTCAGTTATTCTGCGAGAATTTCAAATTGTAAAATATTAATTTGTGATACTGGATTAGATTTTTTGGATGTCAAGGTGTGTTTCTCTATTAAAATTAAATATATGTATTTAAAATTAAAATAAATGTTGCGATTAGATTGGTGGATTAGAGAGTGATTGTACATTCAAAGCAAATGATCGTATGGTATTTAGATTTTATGCAATGAGTTTGAATGTCGATGATTTGTCTGAAGTCACATTATATCCCAAGGTATAGTTAAATAAAATTGTAGATTTCAAATATAATCTAGAATTTTTAATAATAATATGTTGTACTTTTATAGCTAATATATACAGATGAAGATAAGCTTTTAGAATTCAAGTATGTTAGGCATAATCCCAGACTTTACAAAACAAGTATTGAGGCTCGGAAAGATGATGTAAAATCAGATGGAAGTATTAAGGTGTATATAGGACGATTACACATGACAATTTTATGTAGCATTCTTTTAGATTTTCAAGTAAGTATTAAATATAAAATGCATATTAACCTTAATATCAAAATTATACTTTTTAACTTAGTATTTCATGGAGCCAATTATTTCTGAAGAACTTGTTAATTTTAGTCAACATATACATACAGTTATATTTCCATATACTCCAGATTTGAGAAACGGATGGAAGAGTAAAATTCATTTGTCAATATGTTTGAACAATCCAGTGATATTATTTCCACAAAATTCTACATCTCCCAATGTTATTATATGTAGTTTAGGCGATCTTACTATGGAAAATTTTTTTAAAGAGCAATTAAAAAAAGATGCGGACAATATAGATATTGTTGATAATATTTTAGCTAAATGGGATGCAATTAATGTATCTAGAGCTATTATGACTTTAGACGGAACACTGGTTACTCAGGTAGAGAATTAAATATTAGGATTTATGTCAATTTGTCGTCTGAATAATAATATTTTATAAAATAAATAAAATGATTTATAGGATTATTTGTTATATGTTCATTTTTTTTTTTTTAAATACAAAATTAGTAAATATTTTCTAATACAAAAATGATCAGTAAAATAATATAATATGAATAATATAATTAATAAAACAATTATGATTTTCAACTGAATGTTTTGAGCTGATTTGTTATTAATTTAAAATCACTGCATGTTTATTTTTAACACTAAATTGTTTCTTGATATTATTTTCAATATTTAGAACATTACTACTTATATAACGTATATTTTTAATCTTTATTTTCTTTTTTTATCTATTTTTATATGATTCATTTTTTTTATATATATATGTTATAACCCAAGGGATGAATTTAAAGTGGAAATTTTAATTAATTTGTATTTAATATATTTTATAGGAACCAATGGTAGAGCCTTTTGGAATCCGTTTCGATATAAAAAAGAATACTACAAATAAACTTTTATATTGGATAAATGGAGGAATTGATAATTTGCAAATTAATTTGGGACAAAAAGATTTTGCAATATTTTTACAAGTTTGGGCAGAAAATTTTGAGTATGGTAATTGTATTGATGAAATATTGTACATGATGATGCCACATGATATTTCTGGGGTTTTGGAAGATCAAGACTTAAAAAAAATACAAGTATTTTTCAATCATGAAACCTCTATTCAAGAGATTGATTTCAAATTTACTATAGACGGTGTACAAATTGCACTTTTCGCAAATTCAGATGAAGTAAATATATACATATTTATTTTAAATAATTACATTATTATACTAAATATACATAATTGCAATTTTTTTTTTTAGATATTAAGTTCTCCAATAAGAGATATAAATCATTCATTATGTAAATTAGATTTGGACGAAATAACTATTAAGGTAGACATGTTTTCAGATGATAGAATGATTTTAAATACTACAGTACAGAGATGTTTATTAAAAGATACCAGGAGACATAACAAGTCTCAAAAAATGTTAGTATTATATTATTAATAATTATTTGTATTATTATTATTATTATTATTATTTAATATATTTTGATAAAATAAATATATATTTAGGATATTTGAATCAATCGATCCATCGGATTCATCTAATGAAGTACATATATCTGTATCAACACCTCCATTATTTGATTTGTCTTTTGAAAAGACATACTCAGGCGATAGAACTATTCACATTCATTTGGATAAAACTAGATTGAATGTTTCGATTCCATTCGCTGTGGAATTGACACAATTTGTATTAGATTCTTTACCAATAAAAAGAAAAATAACTGATAATTTAGTGTCTCCAATGATTAGTACTGATGGTAGAAAAAAATACCGAGAAGAAAAGACTGCAGTGGACAAAAAACCGTTAAATGTTGAAAAACAATCGGGTAAAAATATTTTAACTAAACATATTTAGGTATTTGATTAAATTTAAGAAAATAATGTTTTATTTTTTAATTTTATTCAGCTATAACTATATCTGTTCGTTTTGTTCGTCCCGAAATGGCAATAATACCTCCTGAATCAGAGGAAATTGATTTTCGTGATCAAGTGCTTTTATGTAGATCGGAGTTTCTTTTGGATTATAGTCGTCATCCGGGACATGAGGAAAGACTGGTTTGCTCATTATCAAATTTTCATATTTTAGCCATATCGAAAAAGAGAAGAGCTGAAAAAATGGTATTCAATGTCATTAATATGTCGAGTATATTATATATGGTATTAATATTTTATGGCTTACACAGGTTTTACATCCATGCGATATAGAATTTTCAAGAACATTAAAATCAGGAGACCGTGATACTATTGAAATTTTAATTCGTTCGAGTCCTCTGAATTTAAATTTATCGACTAGTACAGTTCATATTATTTTCAACGTATGTTCCAAAATACATATTAACTAATAAAACAAATATAATTTTTACTATTATTATTTTAGGTTATTGATTATATTGAATTAAACTATGATGAAGATTTAGATTTTTGTGGTTCATCTTATTGGGAGTTTAAAAATGATGATTTATGGACTCCAAAACCTATAGTTCCTAGTTATATACCCAATAAACTAATATCTAAAGGAACATTTTCATCATTTTTCCAATCAAAATTTTTTGATATTATGGATGTAAAATCAGAAAATCTCGAGCTCTATATACAAGACATTAATATATCTTTAGAATTAGAAGAACTGGATTTAGAAGATATTCCTATGATCATGTTAAAATCGTCTTTAAAAGTGCAAGTGAAAGATTGGTCTGATCAGTTTCAATTAAATGGTACATATATTAAATATATATTTTTTTTTTTTTAATTTTGAGATATATTGAAATATCTGTTACGTTTATTTATGTTATATATTATTCATTTGACTTCTAGGTGGTCTGCATTTGAAAGCTTCATATTATAATTGTAATTTAAGTGTCTGGGAACCATTTATTGAACCTTGGAATATAACATTAAAAGTGCGTAGCCATAATGTATAAGTTTATCAATTCTTTTTTTTCGAAATATGGGATTTGTAATGTTTAGGGTTTCATGGGCAAGCTCAATGAAAAACACAATGATGTGGGTGGTGTGGTATGTACATCTCAACAATCTATTGCTGAAGGTGAGAGTGAAAGCTCTGATGACGAAAGTGAAGGTGAAATGAAATTTATAAGGAAAACTGTCAAGTCCAGAGGTAAGAGTGTATTAAGTATGCAATGCATTTAATAATTTACACATAATTAAATTTATCTATTTAGAAACATCACTTGAAAAATGGTATTCTGATGACTCAGATTCAGATCAAGACACAGGTGTTATGGATAAATTAGCTAAAGCTGTGACACATTTAATTTCAGAGTATATATGTTACTATTATGAAATATTAAAAAAAAAAAATAATCAATTTTATTTTGATACATTTCTTTAGTGAGTTCAGTGATGAAGACATAACAAACACAGATTCTAGTGATGAAAGTTTGGCAGAACACGAATTTAAAAACAGTGGTCAAGATAGAGTTTTAAAGAAAAAAATAAGTAATAATAATAATAATAAAAATAAATTACTGTTATTAAAATAATTGTTGTGTTTACATGTTTTTAAGGCGACTCTAGTGATTCTGGAATGGAAAACGATTCTGAAGAATTGGAAACATCCACATATATAATTGTCGAGACTGACAGGCTTGAAGTGTCTTTTACTCCAGCTAATATGTCTGTTATTGATACACTCATAAAATCTTTATATAATCCAAAAACTGAAGATTGTGATTCAACTGAAAGTTTTGTTCTTGTTAATGATCTTGCAGTTAGATCCATAGTTACGCTATATAAAAAAACTGAGGTATTGTAATAACGCATTTTATTATCATAATAAATTGAAAAATATAAATTATAAGTACATATTAATAATAATGAAATAAAAATAGTTGATTCTATTTTTATTTCATTCTTTAATTACATTTTATTTTTCAATTTATTAAAATTAACAAAAAAAAATAAGTTTTTGAAGTTAGTAGCTACCCATCAATCATATTTTTAGAATGGATTAGAACAAATTTTAGAAGCAATTGATGGATCTAGAACTTCATCAATATCTAGACAAAGGTCAGTTAGTGATATTTTCTCACGATTAAAATCATTGTATAAGACATATTAAAGATTAATATAATAATGCATTCAAATATTCCATTTATACAATATACTTATTTTCTTCATTTAAATACAGAAATTACAAAAGTAAAAATAAAAATTTTAAAGTTTACAAAAATAAAATATTATATTCTATGTTTTAGCATGTCTAACGATTGTACTTATGTCAACAATTTAACAACAAAAAATAATTTCGATAAGGTCGATGACAATTCCAGTGAACTAGTTTATAAAAAAATTATGAACTATCAACTTAACATTAAAGTTGAAGGTAAGTTGTACAAATATAAAATAAACATATGTATATTTTAAATAAATAAAAACATACAGGTTTTGATGATTTGTTGGTGGTTTGTTCGAACCGTACAAGCAACAAATTACATGCTCTTTCTCCTATAAAAAACGACACCCGGTATTGGATTATGATTTCTGTAATATCAAAAAAATTGAGCCACACGATAACAATAAGATCCCCTCTCATGGTATATAAACTAATAATAATAAATTTTAATAATCTTTATAATAGATGTTTTTACGTTTTAGTTGAAAAATGATACGTCATATCCTTTGATGATTCATTATAATCGTACAGATGCAATGGACACTTTTGAAATGGATTCTGGGGTTGTAGAAGATTCTGACAATCCTTTTGAAACAATATGTACAATGGCAATTCTTGAAGCAGGATCAATTTTTAACGTGCCAATAGCTCTAGCGTATCATTCAAAACTGTTCTTATCGCCTGCTAATTTACAGTGAGTTGAATAAATAATTAAACAACCTCATAATATTTATTAGTAATATGTCTTTTTTTTTTTTAGAAATTATCTTGTTAGTGATACTGGTGTTTGGTGGCCTGATTTGTTAAACAGTACAAGTTCTGTGAAGGATTTAGTATGCCCTACATCAAAAAGTGACGATCAACCAATCTTTTCTGTCCGAGTAAGTCACCACCTGTATCTTCAATTATTACCTGTACTAAATTTTGTTACATACTGAAATCGTTTTTTAGGTTGTTTGTGAAGAAGGGGAATCAGTATTTAATAGAACGTCGAGAACTGTACCAAATTATACACTGAGAGTAGTTCCACCAGTAATCATACATAACTTTCTTCCATTTGCTATAGAATTAAATTTTCCAAATTTCAAGCATCATATTGAAGCATCAGAGAAAATTGATGTATATATGTTAAATCTTACACATAAGGTTTTAAAAACAGATTTAATTGTACCATCATATCTTGGCATATCGTGGTCTGGTAGTTTTAACATGCGCAAAGATTTAAATGAAAAAACCGTCAACATGAGCACTGAACACGACACTGATGGTGGAAATAAACATTTAAAAATATCCATCAAAGTCACTAATGATGACTCTTGTCGTATTTTTATTTATTCGCCATACTGGATAGTCAACAAGACAGGATTACCATTGCAATTGAGGGTAAAAATTATAAATTGTTACAAATTAATTTATGAATTTATATGGATTTTCATTTTTTATTTCAGGGTTCACGATCTGATATTGTGTATGAATCACATTCAGAAGAACCAATTTTATTCTCATACAAACGCTTAAAAAAGAGATATATTAAACTTAGGGCGTACCACTCTAATTGGTCATCAGCTTTTTCAATGGACACAGTTTACTGTCCTGGGCTTGTGATATGTAAAGATAAAGAACGACAAAAAAAATATAGAATTTTAATGAAGCCTGTTGTTTCTCATTTATGTCCGCACTTAACAACAATTGTGACATTTTTACCAAATTTTTCTGTGGTAAATAGCTCCAACCGAAGTTTACGGTTCATGGAAGATAATCAAGAAGCAGATTTATGGACAGACATTTTACAAGGACAGGTATTTTTTTTAAGAAATTTGAATCTAACACAATATTAATTATTTTAATATTGCCTATTTAAGACTTTGTCCTTTTGGCCTGAAACGGATTCTATGAGGATGTTTGTTAAATTTCGTGACAGTAAATCAGGATCACAACATTTTTCGATTATAAAAGAACAACAAACTGTTCTTAGAATGGATAAAGGAGTAAGTAATAATATTACGATGATAAAAAGCCGCCAATGTCATTATTGTAAATAACAATTTGTTTTTTAGAGAGCACTTGTAGTTAAAGTAACAGGTGGTGGCGAAAATCCATTTTTAATAAGTTTTCACAAATTCCGTCAAAATGATGCTCCTGTACGAATAGATAATATGTGTGATGATATTTTTCTAAAAATTTATCAAAAAAATTTGGGTCAAGTATGTTAATTGTACTTTTACAAGTTATTCGTAATAATATTACAATAATTCAGACATATTGTATATAATGTACTGCAAAACCAATCGCAAGATTGATTAAAAAAAAAAATGACATAATGTATTTATATATATAATGAGCAATAATAAATAAAATTAATGTTATAATTTATGTTTTTATTATTGTACTTTAACAAGTATCTAATTAATGTCTAGGTAACGTTGCTAAATCCTAATCAATCTGTATTATATACATGGGATGATCCAACTGAAGAACGTTTACTTTATTGGAATGTATATAGCAAGAAATCTAAAGGCTTTGTAGCAAAATATGAAAAAGAAGGGTTTGGACAGGAAAGGATAAGTATCTGTCAAATTAAACCTTCAGAAACTACAAATAATAATTTGAATTTAATAAAATTGATAACAAGTCAAACTCCAGATCCTATCAACACTAGTAGTGCTGAAGATTCAGATTCTGACGAACCTCAGCCTAAAGTATTTATATTTATTTTTACATTTGTGTTTATTACAATTTTAATAAATTAAATGGTTTAACTTAGTTAACGAAAACGAAAAAGGACAAGGTAGTGATTTACTGGGTAAGTTATGTAGATGTTGGAGGTCAACGAGTACTGCTGTTTACGCAAGATGAAAAAATTGCGTCTGCTGCGCACAAAAATATTGAAAATAATTTATCTAGCATTGACTTAATTCTATCCGTAAAAGGAATAGGAGTGTCTTTGGTATGGTTAACCTACCCAACATTTCGAGCTACTTTTTTATACGTTTATTTATTATAGAGTACTTCTCGAGGTGTTCATATGGAGGAAATTGCTTATGTTAGTTTAACGGATTCAGCTTCCGAATGGATGGTGAAAGTGGGAAATGTATGGAAACCTTTTACAGTTGAACTTGCATGTTGGCTAGAAGATATGTGGGCAAACGATAATAAAAAAGCACATTTAAAAGATTATATTCACGTAAGAAAAAAAAGAAAAAATAATCTTTCAATTTTTATAATTTAAAATCAATATTTTTAAAGGTGGATTTCGATAAAATGCAAATGATAAGACCGTTCTTTGGACAACTTCGTCGTTCATATAATTCCGCTCTATGGAGTCGATGTAGAATGACTTCAAAGAATACTATTATGGTGTTTAAAATTCATAGAATACAAGTAAGATAAATTATGACGTAGTTATAGTAGAAACAGTAGATAGCTATTTTATTACATTATTCAATGTATACATCTATAATACAATGTTATTATTAGATTTATTTTAATGCAGTTTTCAGTCATAACAGTGTTCTAATATATTATATGTGTATACATTATACAAATCTTAAAAAAATGGATTTATAATTTTTTAATTCGAATTTTATTTGAAAATAAACTATAATTTACTACAGATTAAATGTATAAATTATAGTATATATATGCATAATGCATATATATATATATATATATATATAATCTATGACTTTATTATACAAGTATAATAATATATAATAATAATATAATATAATAATATAATATATTATTAATAATATATTAATAATATAATATATTAATAAAATTAATATAATAATAATAAAGTATATATAGTATCTGTGTTTTAACAAAAATTTTTAAAATTAAATTTAAAACACGTAGGTATGGTTTCTATCATGGGCCTTGTAGAATATATTTTCACCATTGTTATTTCTAATACTATCAATCTAGGCTGAAAATAAATTATAATACATTCATATTTATTTTAGTTGGATAATCAATTGTCGGATTGTACGTTTAAAACTGCATTCTACCCTACGTCATCGTGTAAGACATCTCGTTGTTTAAAATCCTTTTTGGAAATAGCATATTCTAAAACATCAGTTTCGAATCATTGTGACGTTTACAAGTATATTAAACTTCTTCATATATATATATATAAAAAAAATGCATTTATTTTTTTTTTTTTTAAACATATTAGGTATTTTAATATACGTCTTCAAGATTTTAGTGTACAACTAGATAGAGTTTTTGTGGTCAGTATGCATAAAACCTTATCACCATTCCTTGCAGTTTTCGAATGTCCATTAGATGCAAGATTCAGGCAAGACGTAAGTTCCCTTCATACATCAAATATACCACCGGTAAGAGTATTTATTTATTATCGAGTTTATCCTATAATAATAATTACTATTACACGATATTGTTTATTTCAGGGTAAAAAATCCGGCAAGGTATTTATTGAGTACTTCTATTGTTCTTCATTTAATGCACAATTAAGTTTTTCGGCGAAAGTACCTGAACTCAGCCCGTTGAAAAGTTCCAGTAGTTTTGTAACAGATGCTCTTCTCTACGTTCTTGATGGCCATTCAAATCGTTTAAGTGACATTAAGGCCATAAATCTTAAGTATGATTTTGAAATTTTTAGTGTATATAGTAACAATATTAATACTCTATATATATATATTTTTTTTAGTGTAAATAGTTTAACCCGCAAAGGACTCTATAAAGAATCATTTAACTCGATGTTTAGTTATGGATGGAAGTACTATGCACGCCAGTTATTAAAACAATGTCATGTTTCTATTTTTAATTTGGATGTATTGGAAAATATTTATGAAATGGATGAAGTACAAACAGAAAGAATCAACTTTGATGTAAGTAATTATTAATAACAATTTAATTATGTAATATTTAACATTAAAATTGTTGTACTTTTATTCTTAACAGGAATACTTAGGATCTCTATGTTATGACGTACAAGGTTCATTTACGTCTATTGAACGTGAAGAAAAATGGAATTTCAGTGAATCGTTGCCAGAACGTGTGATTTCCATTCACAAAGGGACGGAAATATCTGTATTGTTATCTATGTCCGGTGCAATACAACGACCTCATATTGGTAAGTATAATTCTGTTATGTTTATGTTACTTTATAATATACTCGTTTACAAATGTCTAATATGACATGTAATATCAAGGTGGAGATGATGATAGTGCTGCGGAATCATTCTTTAGAGGTCCCGGTCGGAACTTACTGGCAGTCCTGTCGAAATCAAACGTATCCGACAAGGTGTCAATGGCTTATGACGGAGTTAAAAGGTATCGTATAAATGTCATATACATGTATTTATATAACGTATTGTATAATTTTTTTTTAGGGTTATAGAGTCGGGTGAAGAGGTAGTAATGCGAACACGAATTCCAAGATACATCAACCCAATGGTTTGTAAAATCATACAGATAATAATTATAATTTTCAATTTTCATAATGAAATCGACGTTTTTAGGGAATGAAAAGTTATTCTTTGTACGAAGCAGTTGGTTTACATTTGTTTAAAATATTAAGTCGTACTCTATCAAATGATGAATATTGGGCTCATGTGAGTTTCCTTCCAGAGGGCAAAAAAATCCTACTTATTACATTAAGGTATGTATGAAATACCGGGGAAAAATTGTTTCTAATTTATAAATTATTGTAGACGAATAATTTTGGCTGAAAAATACCGCACTAAAGGGCCGTGGGAAATTGAATGGAGTATTTATATAGATAATATCATTGACGTACCAAAAGTGGAAGAAAATAAATTAATTTTCAAAGTTCGACAAGTGAGTTGTAATGTGTATGAACCGTTTACGGAATAACAATTTTAAATACTTTCACTATGGCTGATTTACATAGGATGAACACCATTCGAGCTATTTCTTCCGAGGTGATGAAAAATGCATAGAGTATGACGATAAAACAACGTTGAAATGGATTAAGAGTAAAATTCATCAAGTTATGGTTTTAAGTAATGAGGATAAACCACTGAAATGAATAATGAAAAAAAAAAGTTTATCATTAAATTATATAGTTTAGAAAAACCTATCTGTACACTGGATTTCAGATTTGTTATAAGATCAGCAGTTATCACTGTTGAGTAATAGCAATATCAATGTAAATCATCAATAATAATCAAAAATAGTTTACAGTAGAACGTCAATTATACGGACTAATTAATGTCAGATATTACATAAAAATCCAAATAAGTGAAGTATATTTCAAATTAATTAATTATTTAAACATTAAATATTATTATGCATTTTTCTGTACAAACTAAGTGAACTCAGCATCACCTAACAATTTTGTTTTAGTATTTTTTAACCGGGAATATTTTTTAACATATAAAATCGTTGAATTTCCGCACATTTCGGCCAATAATTATCGACCCCTTTTCACCATTCTTTAATCGTACAATAATGTCTACTTTCCCTTTATGGTAAATACTAGGTTTTATTTTTTAACAACATAATGACTATTGCACTGTACTATAGAGTAATCTGGTTTTCATTACTTTAAATATTTATATGAGATATTGATTGATTTACAATTGACAAATTAATACGAAATTTAGACGACAACTGACTGACTAATAAAAAAACACTGCAGTATCTGTTAGTGTATTTTAACTTTAAATATTCAATAGTTTTTATTTTCTGTGCGAGGAAAGGATGGCCTGGATAATTGGACATTCAGCTAATTATCGGCGTTCTACTGTACTTATATCATTCTAATATATCATTTTTCACTTTTTCTACAATTCATTCAAGTAAATTTATAAAAATCTAAAAATATAATGATTAATACAAATATTTAACTATTATAATACCTTGGGAACCACTATATATTATAATTAAAACTTTAAAACTAATAACGATTAGATATTTATGTTTGTAATTTGCCTGTCTAGTATATTATCTATATTTGATGGAATGTTGAATTTGTATATTGATTTAGCATATTGTTATGTTGAATATTAAAATATCGACAAAATACCATATGGTACTTAAAACATAACTTATATAATGAGCCAAAAAATATTTTATTTTAATTATCTGACTGATTTTCAGATCATTGTTGTTATTATATCGATTCCAAAATAAATATATACCACGGATATTAATATTATATAATATTAAATATGAAATAAACAACGTTAGTCTTCTCTATATTTGGTTATATTATGTTTTATTATTGTTCCTCAATCTTTGTATCTTTTTTTCATTCATTTGTAGGGGTCCATATATTTGTTATGATATAATAATATTCTGTTGTGGAATAGAAACGTTTAAAGAGTCATCATAATATTACTGTGTCATAAACCATGTCAGATTCTGTACATATTCGACCTATACATTTATTAATTATCATCGCGATGAATATGTTTAGTGGCCTAATATAATCTTATATTGGACGAGAAAACTGCATTATAATCTTATAATACGTACAAGAAAACTGCAGTGGCTGTGGTCATGGACCAACATTATTATTAGCAGGGTTCTGAACTATTATATTGTATTTAAAATTTTAGATATAAAAATTCTTTTGAGTAAACAAAAAAAAAAAAAAAATTCCCAACTCGTCAAACTCTTCTCTAAGCTATTGTGGAAATCGAATTTTAACATTTTTTTAATTAACGCGATATCAATTTTTTTTATACGTTTATTATAGTTTACGGTATTTCAAAAAGAAATGAAAAAAAGTATTACAATTTTTAATCCAAAACATATTGTGAAAATCGCAGAAAAAAAAGTTTTTTTTTTTTTTGTTAACAGTCCAGGGGCTGGTTGGCAGCATTCCTCCATTCTTCACGCTTCTCTGCTTTACACTATATTATTATAATAATGCGTAAAGTAAAAAGACAAAAAAAGAAAAAGAAAAAAAATCAGCGAACAATGCGAAAGTTCACTAGAAATGTCCACATCCACAAGTAACAGGCGAGAAGATCTATTGATAAACCGCGACGTAAATCCAGAACGAAAATATGGCTTGAACTAGGGGGACTGCACAGTGTAGTCCGTGGCGGGCAAACACGGACGATGTTATTCACCTCTGAACGCGGCGAAAACACCGTGTGCGGTATATCTCACACGTACACGGACGTGTTGCGTTTGCCCGCTGTGGCAAGACTTGAGCGATCCTGCTTTGCCTCGAGGGATGGCTATGCCTTTACCTATACCAGACATGCGCCTCTACTAGGGGATGGAAGTGAAGGGATTTTGTTGGCCACTGTCGGTCTGCCCACGTCAGTGGGTACGGTTTGGTTAAAAGTTTGGTGATTTGTGGGATATGCCGAGGAGACGGATGTGATCGTGGACGGAGATGGAGTTTTTGTAGAACATCGTTTTGGATTGATTTGAAATTTGTAGATTTCGTTGGTCGCGCACCGCTATTTTTTATACGAGTATTTATTTTCCCCGTGGCGACGCCGCCCTCAGTGCTATCTGGTGACTACTTTCATCCCTCTTCCGTTTTATCGCGGTCGACCGACGCGGCTGCTACGCTTGTGTTTAGTTTGACGCTAACCGAACGATAAATCGTACGCGCTATTTTTATTATTTATTTTATTATCATTTCACGTCTTTCAATAAAATGAAACGAACGCGCAACGATTTATCTTTTTCGTGTACGCTCGTCGACACTTTTGCTCTTTTATTTTACTGGTTTCCCGTTTATTTAACGTTTGCCGATTTACTCTCACATTTACACGTTTACATTATGCACGACCGTCCCGTCGTACTCGAACTATAAATAAAATATAACAATTATTTACATTTTATATTTCACGCCATATTACGCGCGTATTTCTTTTAATAGTTTATAACGCATATTCGATTGTAATTTACAAACGATAATACGGTGTCAAAAGCCTATAAATTAAAAAAAAAAAAAGAAAAAAAACGAATGTTAGAATCGCCCAGACGTTAGCAACGAATGCATTATTTTGTTTTTAAAACATATATTTTCAAATTATTTTTTAAGTACGCGTGTTTAATTAAGGGCATTGAAAGCGGGTATTTTCTTTTTTCGTCTTGCGCACACGAAACATAACGAAATATTTTATAGCTAATATAATATATGATGTGTTTAAAATATATTATATGTAACGTATATATATCATAATGTGAGTAGTTAAAAGATCAAAATATTTATGGCCTTTGGATTTCGCATAACCTTATGACGGGTCGGCTAATAATCAGTTTTTGAAGATTTTAACATCACACAAAAAAAATTAATAAAAGTGGAACAGTCATTTTGTAGTAAAGTTCACGACGAGTTAAAATCCGTTTTAAAATTTTTTTTATGACACCATTAGATCGATCGTTATACGTTCGAAGTATAGGAAACGTATATTCCGCCGCGTTTCGTGTGATGTGGTAAGCCGACGAACAGAGAAAATGCCTCCTTTCCGATCCCTTTGAATACAACAATTACCGGAGTTTTTAAACTCTCATACATATTCACAGAACATTTTTTTGTGAAAATCAAGAACAACAAATGCACGCATATTCGATATATTTTAGGTTCCGAGCCGTATTATATTATTATTATTATTATTGTTATTATTATTATGTTAAAATGTATCGTATAACGTCATATAACGGGCACGCAAAATATATTATCGTACCCGCGGGTGACAACAAAAAAGCAAAATAATAACAATTAATTCGTCGACCGATACACGACGACTTTCGAGGATTGTATGGTTGTTGGGGACTATAATAATAAACGGATGAAGATGATATTATGAGGAGAGACGAGCGGTTTTTTTTGTTTTTTTTTTACTTCATCTACTGCGGGTACGTATGGGAGTGAAAAAATAATAATAATAACTTCGCCCGTAAACAGTTTTACGCGGCATACGAGGAGGTTGTGAAATGCATTATATTGGTATATCATTTTACGAGGGTGGTTATGTCAAAATCAATCTCCGACGTGTAATTCGCAATTCACTGAACGCGGGCACTCCGGCGACGTGTTTTTACATGTCACGACGCGACCTGTTGTACATTTATTCTCTTGTAATATGCCAAGTTTCGACAGTTTTCGTTCAATATTATTCTAATAATGTACAGGTTGCGACATGCAGAAACATGTCACCAAAGTGCCCGAATCGTAACGCGCGCCGGAGGTTGATTTTGAGACGGCTCTCGTATTATTTATTATATTTCTGTAAACCCCTATTCGTTCCGTACAACCACGTGTTTTTTTTTTTTTTTTTTTTTTTTTACAAATTCCAAACCCTTATTTAACTCCTTTAAGGATGGAATTTTCATAAATCCCTTTTTAACACGTATGCCTACGTCATAATAACTATTTGTATACGAAATTTCAACTCGATCCGTCTAGTGGTTCGAATTGTGCGAGGAGGACAGACCAGTCAATTACGTTTTTCTTTTCTTTTATATATATATATTTAGATAATCTTTCTCAGAGGAGTTATAAGAAAATAATAATAAAAAGCCGTTCGTGAGCAATGTTCGCACAAAAATGCGATTATACGCACATAAAGAAGTAAATTTTTTTATTTATTTTCCTCGGTAACTGCGCGCAGTCTTACTATTAACTTCTTCGATAGTTGTTTTAATCTGTTTTTAACCGTTCGAACAAACGCTTTCCTGAACCGTCAATAACTCGGTTAAAAAAAAAAATTATATATTTACTCAGGTGTAATCGTGTATTTTTTATGGTAATTTCAAGCGTGTTTTTATTGCAGCGTGTACGTTGTGTTTACAAAAGTGAGTAAAAAAAAAAAATAAATGTGACGTCTATTTCACGCGATGACAGCAATTCAACAATCGTATGGGTCAACGGTTCTCAAATTTTTTCGCTTTACAACGCCCTTTTCTCGTGACGACTTCGATAAAACTGATTAAATAATAATAATAATGCCAGAAAAAATTGTAACGGATAACACGGGTAAACATATTTATCTATCTGATTAATTATTAAGAATTATACATTTATTATAGAAGAAGATATTAAAATTAATCGCAAATCGTTGACCACTTTTTTTTTTTTACCAAATTTCAGAATCAAACACTAAACCTACACGGCCTCCGCGTCATTTTCTTTTCCACATTGATTTTTGTTCGATAGTCGCTCTCTTTTATCACGACGCAGCAACCGTCGAAAACATTCATATCACGCGCAAATTATGTGAAGTCGAAAACGTTGAGCCAATGTTATATCGCTTAGAAGATTCATTTTTTTCTCATTGAAATCCGAAATGCGGTCAATTCCATACTTGCGTATATATCGTTTTCGAACTATTGTGGCAGTTCGGTAGGACGTTTTCGACATTCTCTCCTTCGGTTAGAGGAACGAATTCGGATGGAGCAAATGGGAGTCGGGGGGAAAAATCCACGCAAACGCATCAATGCCTAACGCGGCATTTTTCAATAATCACATCAAATAACTCAACGGACGCGATATCGTAATTTATTTTGTAGACCGGATAACTGTCCCTAATGCAATATAAACGACAGCCGGAGCGGGCCCGCGTTTTTGCGGGGGTTCAATTTCGCCCTTATTATGATAAGGCGGGGTGGGGGGCCCTAAAACGCGAGCGGGCCTAGGACAAATGTCCCGGTTGACCTATCCTAAGGCCGTCCCTGAAGCCAGCTCTTATGCACTCATGTATTCGTCTTTGTTAAACGGAATGAATCCGAATTCCCTATTCGCAAGTACACTGCACCCATAAGAGTATACGGCATAATAATCGTCGTTATACGTTTACACTGCGCCGCAGCAGTTTCCGCGTCGATTCGTTGGAGTTCGGCCCGTGCGTATGTAAATATGTATATAAAAAAAAAAAAAAACCGGCCCCGACGAGAAAACAATATTGTTTTTCGTGCCATATTGTTTTCATTTCCCGGTCGACTCGGTACGATATCTGCAGGTTATATCCCTCCTGTCCTCCGTCAGCATCCCCGAAACGATAATTATTTTATATTACTAACGACGCGTCTCTCTCTCTCTCTCTCTCTCTCTCACTCTTTTCGCACCGTCGGAACGGCGGGAAGACACCGGTACCGCGCGCCGTCGCCAACCGTTCTCACGCCACCGTCGGCGACGTGCGCCGGATGGGACGGACGCGCGAGACGTTCGGGGCGTATTTTTCGAAATCGATGCACTCGCGATTGGTTGGGCGTGAAGCGTTCTGCTTCGGTGCAATGTGACCCGGGGACGGGTGACGGGACGGACACACCGGCGGCGGCGGCGGCGGTGAAGTATAACTTCGGTTGGGCGGACGAGGCGGGTAAGATACGACAACGGGTGCCGAAAATCAATGAGCCCCCTGACCTGCCGGCGCGGGACTCGGCGGCTGCTGCTGCTGCTGCTCGCACAGCTTCCACAGTCCCGGACCAGCGGCCGCCGCACGAGTACCGCCGCGTATTTTATACGTAATATTATATTGTAATAAATATACACGCGTTTCGTCGGGGCGCGCGCCAGTCGCGTTATACACACTAATAATAATTTACAAAAAAAAAATAAATAATTTCTTTTTCTTCCACACGTGCATCTCTATTATTCGTTTTATTATTATTATTATTATTATTATTATTGTCGTCGTCGTCGTCTCGTTTGCGGTTTCTCAGTGTTTTCTCTCGGCTGGCAACGCGACCAAAACCCATGTGTCGTCCATTTACCACCGAACGTAAACAGTACAGGTTAGATATTATCATCATAACGCTATAGAATGTATATAAAAATTACACTTAAACGATATCACTTATCGCGCGTGTATGTGCGCGTTATAAATAAATTATATTTAAATATATTTTTAGTGTGTTTTTGCGATTTTCTCCTGGTGTGGCTGGCGCGCAAGTGACACGGCGGTTGTTAATTATTAATATAATACATTTATTCGTTTAACTGAAACGCACTCGTATATATTACATATTATAGAAATCGGTCCGAAACCGTTGTTGGTCTAGAGCAGTTTTTTTTTTCATTTCTCCGTTACCCGACGTATTTATTTAATAATACAATACGATGTGCACAAAACGCGTTGTGTATAGAAAACCATTCGGCGGGAAGTGTGCTCAACACGGCGTACGAAAAACCGTCATACGTTTATTAGTTTTTAAAAAAGATAGTTATGGAAAAACGTCGAGTTATGGCGAAACGAATGGACAGTTAAGGCATATTGTCGGGACACGAAGGGTGGCCGGCACTCGTTATCGAAAGGGATGATGGTAAAGAATGGAAGAATCACAGGGTTGGGTTACGGTCATTGATATGTAAAACAAATCATAAAACATGTGAAATTATCAAATAGATGGAGAAATGCGAAGAGGGAAGTTGACGATAGGGGAGCGTGGAAAAAATCGTGTCACACTAATCCACGAAAAAATGCAGAGGGAGAGATATAGATAACATAAAATACAAATTATTTTCTATTTCACCAATCACTATTATCACTCTCTATAGTCATTATTTATCATATGGATTAGATCGGCCCTTTCATGGCTTTCAGCGATATAACGTTTCTCGGTTACTGATAGTAGTTACACTCTGTGTATAGATAGGTTACATTGTTATATAATATTTAATGGCATATCATCTATAACGTAATAATAATATATAAATGTGTTATGATAATATATAATGCACAATATCTGAACAACATACCGAATACGATAACACACGGTTTAGTCGTTAAGATTGAAGTGAGTACATAATATATTCTTAATGTTATACGATATTTTTTATCTTACAGCACTTTCCACATACTCGTACCATATTATGAATTATTTTAGGCGCTAAAAAAAATAAATAAATTTACGGTTATACCTATTTCTGTTATTAAATGGAAATGCCAAAGAAACGTCAGTATCGTTGGTTAGAGAAATATAATCGGTCGAGTTATTCTGACAAAAAAAAAAGAACTGACAGGCACTTTTTGTAAGTGTTTTTTCAAGAGTTACGGGCGGTAATAGATCTCAAAGACTTTAGACAGCCAGCCTCGTATATTAACTGCTCATGAAAATCGGGAGAATGATTTAGAAGTTATCAATGGCGGTCATATCAAAGTCTTGAAGGAGGGGCGAACTCAAATTCAATGGTGAGCTAAAGATCTTCTTCCTTACGATCATGAAGTTCAACCTCCGCCACCTCTCCATCATCGGTATTAGAAGTTTAAAAAAGCTTGAATTAATTATGGACAATACGAATATTTTAGATATTTTAATTGAAAAATATATCCACATCCCGTTTCATTAACACTTCGTGAGCAGCCCTATATTTAAATCCTTCTCTTTATCAAAAGTTTAGGATATAATTCAAAATAATAACAAATTTTAGTCAACTCTACTGTTTATTAAAAATTAATAAAAACGAATATAAAGTGATAAAAACTCCAAGGAGGGGCAATCCACCTATCGCCCCCCTCCCAGATATCCGCCACTGGAAGTTACATTATAACATTATACAGTTAAATCGTATATTGTGCCTTAGTTGTAAATTGTACCATGGTAAAGTATTTACTTGTACGTAATATGTATGAGCGTATCGACTTTAAATTTATATAAAAGATGACTGTAGACTGTAGCGTTATAAATGTTATGATGTTACTGATTTGTCGTTACGAGCTGGATCGTTTCAACGCATGTGAATGAAATATCTGCACGAGCGACTATACGTATACACATATCGATTCCTTGTCAGAGCTCAGAGTTTCTTGTGGCGTTATCATATGACATTCATCAAATAAATGTTATCGTGGATAAAAATGTGTGTTTTTTTTTTGTTTTCTACGTAAATTTTACTTATATATATCTGTTACGTGCAATTGATTATTGAATAATAATAATAATAATAATAAACTTATAATTGATAATGTAAAATAAAATATAGACAAGAAAAACAGAGTGAAGGAATCTCTCAGTGGAGGTATTTTGTTATGAAATAAAGTACAGAGTTTACAAACATTGAAAAAAAATCCGAAATTCCGAAGTCAAAAGTAATAGATTCGAAATACAAACTATGATTTTTCAATTAATTTTATTATTTAATCGAACACAAATTTACTTGTAAAATTTTTTTTTATATATGTTCTTATGAGTTTTTTATTGATCCCCCTTTTCCCGTGACATAATCCTAGATAGGAGGATATAAGTAAGTGTGCAGAAAGATAAGTGATAACTACTTGTCCATTGATGTTTGTAAGTCCTACTTGAGATCCTAGGCAACTACTTGAATAGGTGTGTGTTCACCTTTTTCTAAAGTGTATCGTAATCCATAAATTTCCTGTAACTCCGATTTGTAACAAACGGTACCCAAAGTCCTAAAATTTCACATGTTTTGTGCTATACAATCAAAGGTGTTTAAATTATTTAATTTTATAATCGATTCAATTATGAGCGAAGCGGCGGTAGTCGTCGTGTTTCGATGTTTCACGAATAATTCCGTTGCACTTAACTTTCATTCTACTTCAATACAAATTATTTTACGACAAACACGTATTTTATAAAAAAAAAAAAATCCTCGGTTGTTACGTATTTGATTAATTCGCGCGGAACCACACCTTTTTGAAATTATCATTCATAATCTTTCAAACACATATTGTGGGTGGTCATAGTTGGCGTACATATACCCAGAACTACAATATTGTTTTCGCGCACATTGTCCTAACTGTCTTACACGCACATATATTTTCTAACACAATAACTCCATCGAGCACATATTATAATAACATCATGCCCAGATACCGATTTATTTGTATGTGATAGATATAATTTATTAACATTTTCCATCCAACTTTCTACAGACTTAGGGTTTAAATAAACTGCTCGCCTTTAAATTCTACTGGGTTTTCACATTATTTCAACAGTAAAACAAAATGGTTTATAGTTTTGAGAAGTTTTTTTCGGAAAATGTATTCTTTTCTTACTGCGCATATCGAATTACGTAATAAACGAATATCGCAGTGTTTCAAATTCAAGTATTACAATCTGATTTTAATGAGACAACTCTCGTCTAATATAATTATTATTACTGGGCTGTGTATAGAGTTATTTTTCGGCTTTTTTTTTTTTTTTTTTACCGAACTTTGAATAATTTCTTTATCCATTTCGTTTACAAATTATTCCTCTCACTACGATTTGTTTCATCGTTTGTAAAGAGCGAATCGTACACTGATTGTCGTTAACAACACAGCCACTGCTTTACAATTGTTTTGTTAGCGCATCGAAAAACCCGTTTTCTAAAACATACGATAGTTTGAAAATTTCATATTATTGGTTAACATATTATTATGAAAAATACCACTAATTCTATAATTTATTGCAAAATCGTTGCGGTCGAACGGTTCGTCCGAAATTGAAATCCGATCAGCCGTAACTATGTTCATATTAACCATCTACAACAATACGATATTATATGTAGTTATGTGTGTTACATTATAATCGTTATACTTCCTCGGACAACGAAGTTAAACGCAAGTAATTTATTATAAACGATTAAATACTGCTGAGATACATTTTTAACATTTTTTTTTTCGCGTATTTAAAAAAAAAAAAAGTAATAATAATAATAATGTTAATGATGTGATTTTGTCTGTTTGGTTGATGAAGCAAGTAAAACGAGTTTGTTGAATTAATTGGATCAACAGTTGGTTCATTTAAAAGTGTACTTTTATTTTTCGACACAATTTCAAGCTGATGTAATTATAACCTTAATAATGTCTACTTCAATTAAGTAACGTTAAACGTTTATTTTATTCGCAGTAGGAAGAACAGAAAAAAAAATCGAATTATAATATAATCGAGTAATATTATATTATGTCAATGGTTTCCCGCAAATGTTTACATTAGGTATTTCGATTAGACTTTTATTTTTTATATCTATACAAAATATATTTCCGTAATTATTTATTCACGTGTATTCTATAAACCAATAAAATGCGTGATATGTAAAAAACACACTTTGACTAATTTATATTATGAAATAATGAGAAAGTTCTCGAATTGGACGATATAGGTTTCAACATTCAGCCGCTGGTGTCAAAGACAACGAACAGCCACTGGTTAAACCGTGAAAATTCAAAATGGGTTTCGTCGTATACATTTCGTTTATTTTAATTGCGACGTTTATTTTTGTACCGAACCTCTCAACGGAAAGGCAATTTACACATATTTCCAATTATTATCTATAGCGCGCGGCGATTGATGTCGTCGATAAATGTAAAGGAATCAAATAAAAAAATATATATATTTAAAATAAATAAATATACACATATATGTCGAAATGTATGTTTAAATATGAAAAAAAAAAGCCAACGAGTATTAAATAAAATAAAAGAATGTTGTTGTATAAGTTATTTATAACTACCGGTTTCGACAAAAAGTCATCATGAGGTAAATAAAAAAATATAACGACAGAAAAATATAATAAATGAAATTGATCGAGAGAAAAAAAGAATACATAGAGAAAACAATGAATATTACAATGAAAAGACAAGGAGCTCAAAATAAAAAAATTATATAATAATAAAATATTATATACTAAATAGCAGAGAAATCATGTGTATGATTATTATGTAATGGAATTACTGGAACGGTAACCGTATAATAAATTATTTTTGACGGTTTTCGCTGTGTACGAAACACGCGCAGCGTCGTATATAATACGCGTAGAATTGACAGAACATTTAAACAGTGAAATTTTTAGAAATTTTTATTTACAATTTACGCGGAGGAAGGGAGACGCGTAAATTTGAATATTCGCTTTGGAACAGTTTAGTGGCGATTTTCGTCCCGTACACTGTTATATTATTAATATATTTGTTACGCTTTTAGTCTCTTCATTTCGTATCGATGAAATATCCCGGGAAAAAAGAAATGCGATTCGAAAAAAAACTTTTGCTCCGCACACTTGAACAAATACATTTTGGAATAAATGTTATTACAACAACGGTTTTATCGCGTTGTTAATGTGTTGTACGGACAATATTTATGTTGTATTTTATCTACTACGGAAAACGAATGTTTATTTTAAATTTGTTTCGACTTCACCTAAGGCTTTATCGCCTTATTTGAACCGAATAGAAAAAAAAAAAGAAAAAGAAATACTTTTTTCCACGTGTCGTATAAATGTTAAACGAGTAGGAGGTATCTCTTACACAGCAAAGACAATGATTTCCACGACTCGAAATAATGTATTTTTTTTTTAATTTAATCTAGAGTTCATGTATGATAAAACCAAAATTGTATTATGGGATTTAGTTTTTTTTTTTTTTTAATATTTAAATTATTCCGGAGTGTTTTCGCATAAATACGCGTTGTGCACTGACACGGGCCACTGTTGATATTTATAATATACGTTTGAAAAAGAAAAAATGACTAGAATATGCATTAAAATTTCGATGTCACCATTGTCCTAGACTCGTATACGCACATCAGATTAAAAAAATTCTTTTTTCACACTTGCTGGCAATTATTTTTTTGACTCTTCGGGGTCGACATTTTACGTCTATCATTCTAAATTGTACGTGCCTCCTACGTTTTAAATCAATTATTATTCTATAGGTAATAATAGACACCTACTACAGATATTCATAATCAATTTGTCATATTCGTATTACGATACCTTTCCGGGGAGAAAAGCGAATCGACAATTTACGTATAAATCACATAACACGAAAACGATCAAAATGGAAAATTTAATTTCAAACGTAATTTTTTTCGTTCGCTGAAAACCCGGTTAATACTATTGATGTACCTACGTATTATGTTTTAAGTGAGGCGTTGGTGTAAGAATTCTATAATATATATATATAATTACATCTCATTATTCGAATTAAAATAAATTAGACACGTTCGTTTTGGAAACGAGGATTTAATCAAACGTTTCGAATTTGTTTGACGTTTATACATTTTACGTTCTAATATAAATTTACATTCGAATATAAATTGATGTTAAGAGACTCCGCCGGAGCGACGTAATACGCATAATGGAAAAAAGTAATCGGTTGAAGCGCGTATTTCTTCTACTGAGACAACCTTCACAGAATTAAATTTATTGTATAGGTACAGAGAGTAACAGTATGACGTTTCGTCGAGCAAATGATCATAAAGAGGAGAACGAAAACTGTTTTTATATCGAATTTATATTTAATATTTTTGAAACAACCGTTCTTGGTAATAAATGGTCTTTTTGCTTGCCGGTTCCACCTACAATATCGCTATACTTTTTTTTTTTGTTCTCGAAACAGCGTCAAGCGAAGTTTGCGAGGGGGAAAAAATGAATAATGGAAAGAAAATATAATAATTGAATACCTAAAATAATGAATATGTATACGTTATGCTTACTTGACTTTCAGTAATTTTAAAACAAAACCGAATTTGATTTCGTTAGATTTATAATATAAAACGTGTTGATGATATATTATAATATATATTATAATTTGTGGGCGTAGCGAGAGATTAATTAGATTTGTACTGTATATAATTATATTTCATGACGTTTACTGAAATTATTCTTTTAGAGATATGTCGAATTATGAGATATAAATATATTATTGTATACTATGTGTTTTTTTCATTGGCAAAATGGCAACAAAATTCTGGCTGGGACGTAAAAATTCATATAGGTTAGATTTAATTTTTTCTAATAATACACACAAGCACTTTTTTTCGCCAAGCTCGAAAATATTACATTTCAAATATATAATATAAATTATTCAAGACACACTTCTATGAAAATTCACAATGAAATCTATAAAATTTAAAAACTAATATATATATATATAATGTAGAACATAATAATATAAATATTATATATATAATTATTAGATTATATTAAATGTTTATAAAAAAACATTTAATTAATTTTATCTTAAATGAAAAATATATTACCAAATAATGTGTTGATTTCTAAATAATCAAATGTTAAATGAAAAATCATTAACACAATAATATTTGCCGGAGTGAAATTCATTTCATACAAACAAATTCAATTGTCAATGAAATGATATAAAAATGTAGTATACATCTCCGGGTCACCGGACCGTAAAACGATTCAGATCATTTGCTGGAGAATTTCCATTTGCACTCCCCGCCCTTGTAGTTTTTTTTTTTAATTCCCAAAGCTTTACGTATTCTCATTTTCACGATTTATATTGGTAAAAAACGAAAAAAAAAAACAAATTATTATACAAATCAATCGTACGATTCATTACTACGAATCTATATATGAGAGACTTTGCTCGTTGTACTCGAATGAAATGATTATAAAATCGTTTAGCGGTTCAATTCTCGCGGATAATTTATAATAATAATAATCGTGTTACGTATTAAAATAGTTTATGTATTGCGTAAGTATACGTAGCCGTGTATACAGCCGTTCAGGTATTATATCTCGTTTTGCAGCATGCGGATAAAACGTATTATCGCATCCCTATGTTCATCATCGCGCATTGTAAATCTCGGCGACACGATATAAACGCGATATTATAATATTAGTATATTGAATGATAATTTTTTTTTCTACTTTTTCCGGAAAATACATTAAACCGTTTGTATATAAACGCGGTAATATAATATTCAGCCGTTAGTAACGGTTCCGTCGTCTCGTTTACATTTCCTCTGAAATCCGCGTTTGCCGATTTACCGTTTTAATTATATAATTTTTCTCTTCCTTCCTCGATTTCCCGGACATTTCGTTTGCCTTTAATGTATACAAGCGCGTTAAATCCAGCACAAACGGAAATATCATTTATATCGTTTCGCCGTCTTCGCATGCGGAATTGAAATAAAATATACGCTCTCTTTGTGTTCGTGTATACGTTTGACGTTCCGGCCGCGGCAAAGGAGTTTTAAGATTCAATAATAATTTTTAAAGGATTTTTGTTTTTTTTATTTTTTTGTAATATTATACATTTCTACAACAAGAAGAAAATAAAAAATAAAACTTTTTAATTGTTTTTATACCGTTCTGCAATATTGCGTACCAAAGATATATTAATTTTTTTTCCGCAAAACGTAAAGCGTCTTTTTATACGGTGATGTAAACTATATAATATAGTAATTTAATAAGTTCTTATTATTTTTCTCTTTTCTTGTTTTTAATCGTTCTGCACCGAGCGTCGGATCGCGTTTCCTACACATTTTTTTTTTTATAAACACAGTTATTAAAATGTTATTCGAGTTTAATTTTTTATTAAAAATTATAAGAATTCGGGTCGTTTGATTTGCAACAGAGCTGTTGAATTATAAAAATAAATAAATATAAATATCTATAATATATAAGTATTACACACAAGAAGATTTTATCTTTGCATTATCTTTTTCTTTTTAACTATACGAGAAGAAAAAATAAAACAAAAAAGATTGAATATTTTCAAATTCAATTCTAAGCCGTGTGATCGTACAGTCAAACGTGTAATTATTATTTATCATTCTGTGTCCCGATAAAGTTAAAAACACTATTTCCAACAGTAAAGGCGTGAATAATAATGTTGTAAGGAAATTTAAATTTATTATTTTTCAACGTGAAAATCAATAACTTATTCTAACACTGCACAATTTCAAATAATGAATTCAATTCATAATAAGTTAACGCATTAAAGACGTTCATTTGTCATTGTTGATCTCGTGTAATTTTTTTTTTTTTAGTCTTTTTAGACCGGAAAATTAACGCTCCCCAATACGACGTTCGTCCACGGCAGCACACAAACGATTTTGAAAAACTTCTAAAGTTTCGTCTTTAATCGATTTTGACATATGGACACGTTGGCGATATATCACGATTTTCTAATAAATTTTTTTTTGTCTTAAAATTAATTCTTTAAAGCGTAAACGTTCGGCTTCCAGCGTCATAGTTCTTATATCATTTGGAAACTGTCGAGCCATTATATAGTTACACGACAAGTTTGTTTTACAGCATGAACACTATAATATTACGATCGTTGTGTAACGTTGGAATACACAACCGTGCGTTTTAAGAAGAAAGAAAAATGCCTCTTGCCCAATCGACATTCTTGGCAAATGCCAATTTCTGGGCAAATGCCTATGCGTTAACTCGCGTCCGCGTATCATATCGATATTTAATATTCGACATTTACACACATTCGCTATGGCGTTCGCACTTATGATTTCACCACACGTATCGATAATAACTGTTCTGTGTTGGCCAAACCGTTCTCTCGTTTAATATAAATTTTATTATCATTTCCAAAGCATATACACGCGTTAAGTGTTTGTCGCGCATATGCCGTAATATCTGCAGTTATTGGTATTTTTATTGCCTCGTTTTATTATTTCGCGCGAATCGTGCGTAGGCATTACGCGTATATAAACTCCAGTCACTGTCCGAGTTTTATTTCCAGTCGTTTGTTTAAGGGCAGTTTATGCGGCGTGGTTTTTTTTTTTACGATTTGTAATATTGTATATGATATAATATAATCGTCGTCGTCGTGTAACTTTCGATATTGCGACGGATGTACGTTTTTGTAATAATATGTACTTATACACGCGCATATAGTGTCTATAATATAATAACATGTATTTCGAAATTGTGTGTTTTCGCTAACGTATCCAGTAATAAATTTATATTGAAACCTATATAATGTGCGAGATTTGCGTTATGAAAACAATCGGATGGCAAATCCGTGTGATTTTTATCAATCCCGACGCGTATGACGCCTATTCTATCCGAATATTTTCAAAAATAAATAGTTCGTTATTTTTATTTTTCGAAATCCCGACGATATAATTCGTTTTGCTTGGTTATTATCATCGTGGGAATATAATGGTCTAACGTGCTTAGGTGGTCGATCGACGCCCTGAGGTCCAGCGCACAACGAACCATTCCCCGGGATTAAAGTTGCAAACCAGTTGAGCGGGCAAGTGTTTTGTGAACACGGGCGATGATGATTATGGGGATCCGCACAATCGAAATAAGATTAGTTTTCAATCAGTTTTAATTCGGTTGTACGCGATCGTTTTCCCGTGATCGCAGTCGCGTTGCTGTTTTTCAAGACGTACGGGGAATCGCGTGATTCTTTTGATTGACCGTTTAACTGACTGCTCGATAACAGATAAACGCCAATTGAATCGGTCTTGTCCCCGTGTGCGGACAGAAGTTTCGATCTGCTTGTAAACCGCTGTGTACAACTGCTGTTCGCAACTTTAGTCCAAAAATAGTTGCGCCGTGGGATCACACCCGTATAGACGTGTGCCGGCAAATGTCGCGTGATCGATAATAAACACTTTGGGCGGTTCTATTATCGGCAATCACCCGATGGACTCGTATTATTTCGATGAAATCTACTGTAATATAAAAATTATCATAACTGAAGGACTCGGATTAAATGAACGATTGGAAGACACGACCTAAACCGTTCGACCCCGGAGGGAACTATTGTAACGAAACGGGGAAACGGCCCTGCAAATATCTCACTAGACTCTTATGATGTCATCGTAATTGCGTGTAACTGTTTTTCAAATTTAACATTTGTAACAAATTGAAATATGATTTTACGCGAGTTATTCCGACCCAAATGAACGCGCCATTTATTTAAGTTATTCACTTCGCGGTTATTTACCGCGATATACGATTAAATGAGACTTCGGCAATTAAAAGCTCAATATTAATAAAAATAATTATCAGTCAGTGTGCACGAGTGTGCCACGGTCGGAAGTGTGCAGTGGTGTCAAAAATTTTGGAGGACTGGGAAACGCTGGCCTAACGCGTACAACGCGCAATTTTTAAAACAGCGATTGGAAGATTTGTTGATTTCGTTACGTTCGATAAAACGTATTAAAAAAAAAAAAAAAAAAAATGTTCTATTCAATTATACATACAGTAGAATAATAAATTTCACGTTGATACTGTATAAGCTGACATTTGCGAAATCACGCGATTCGAACGGTTCTAAAAACGATTACATAATACATATATATATATATATATCGATTTCGAAAAGTTTACCAATGCTAATGGTACGTGTCAGATTTCGTTCTGGTGATAATCCAGAAGATAGAATATATTATTGATGAGTTCGAAAAATCCATAAACGATCTTCGAATAATAATAATAATAATAACGTTTAATGTACGTAAGTCTGTACATGATAATATTATATCGCCGCAGGGATTTTTTTTTAATAATAATTATATTTTAATGTACACTGTTTGTTCGCACGATGTTTGCCGTGAGCAAATACCGATTGCCGGCGAAGGGCGTGCTCGATGCGCGTGCGCGGCCCCATACACGCGCCTGCGGCTTACAAAACTCTGCGCGTTACTGTACTGTGCTTGGCATATATTATAATAATTTATAATACACATGCCTTATGTTATATTATATTTTCAAACGCGAGAATTTTTTTTTCCATCATTTTGTTTGCCGTTCAACGGTGATTTCATATAATTTATTTTATACCACCGTGCAAAAACAATAGATGCGCGCACTAACAACAGCTAGTGGTCGAAGTGGAGGGATCATAATAAGTGGGAGAGGAGCGGGATGGAAGAGCAGTGTCGTGTCATTTCAAGTTTTTTTGAAAGGGACGGGGCAAAGTTGTGAACGGTCCGTATTGTTGAAAAATGAGCAAAAAAAAAAAGTTTTTTTTTTTACAAAAGACTCTAGCACAGGCCCACTGTTAATAGAAAAGGGCGATGAGGGGGGGGGTAAAGTACTCACTCTGCCTCCTTCCTAGCCCCCCCCCTAGAATAACGTCATATGGAAGTAATTCAGTTAATTCCTGAATTTTTTTTTTTATTTTGTTTCCATAGAAATATGAAATGTGAGTCCATTTTTTACTTGTACAACTATAGGAATTCCTTCCGTTTACTCGTACAACATAACAACTAACAAATGAAAAAAAAAATTGATTTTTAAAAATTCAAAAGGGATGAATAGTATTGAAGGAAATAGATGGGAGGGGGATTGAATATGTTATCAAAAAGGAGTAAAGGGACGACATCCCCTATATCTCTCCCTTTTCGACCACTGACAATAACGTGTATGTATATAGATATATCGTATATAATTCGTTTAATTCGATTAAGCGTTATATGATCGTGTAAGCATCCCCGAAAAACAGTATGCGTCTTTTTTTTTCTTTTATAGAAAATAATATTTTATCCGCGGAACACATCGTACCAGAAAGCGAAAAAAATATCGAATTTCAGTGTTTGGTCATCGTATACTCGTGTATAAGAGTATACGTCGAATATAAGCGTTCCGATGAGTAGTGTTCCGAGCCTGACATAAATTAAATAGATAACATTTTCTCTTCACGCACATCCAACTAACCAATTCATATTATATGATCACGTTTTTAACGCATTTGTAAAATTTAAAAAATTTTCAACTATACACACGTCGTACACAATTTATATAATACGCGTACGAAAAATCTTGTTTTTTTTTTTTTATAATAATTAACAAATCGACAATCGACGATATTGTGACGTATATACGTATATATTTCATTTGTTTTTTCAATCCGTAGGTTGGTTCATAACAAATGTTTTCTCCACGTCTCTCTGCTCTTGTTCGCTATGTCCTTCAAGGAAACACTTGCTCCTTGTTGTAAGTGACTCCCACATTATTCATTATTTGGCTGATTTGTCTCGTTCCTGGCATTCCCTTTCATTTTGTTCTTTCAGTTATTAAGTTGTGTAATTCGTCACCGTGACTCAGTGCGTGCTCTGTCTACATCCGACATCTCGTTCTTTTTTTTTTTTTTAATATCGATGTTCGTTTTTCTTCTATCGTGATTGAGACATCGTCATTTGTTCATATTTCAGTCCGATCCGTTCTTTGCGTTTTTCTTCAACACCACATTTTCAGAGCCTCCAGCATATCCTTTTCTCTTTTATTTATTATCCAGATCTCGCTTTCGTGTTTAAACACACACAGTCCAATGACATACGCTCTTTTATTACTCTCTTATTGCGGTATTCACGTTAATGTTTATTGCTGTTACAGTATAATTTATAACTTCTTTTTGAGAAAAATATCTTTCGCTTGTTCTATATTCTGTTTCTGATTTCTTTTGTAAATTTCTCATTGTCTGTTATAATAATAATAATTGTTTTATTCGTTATACGTATATATTATAGACAATTATATCTGCAATTTGCAAACAACAGTATAATACGCATATTTCTATTACATTCTATGTTATTTTTCGTATACTTATATTAGTTATTGGCGGCTGTATATTGTTTATTATTTATATGAATACTTATATTATATTAGGCGCTTTTAAAATATTAAATTCAATAGACAGTATTTACGATCATACAACTCCGTGTATCATAAAATCGGTGGGGCTCAACACGCTCAACTTAATCAGCTTGTTATAACGCGTGTCAGTGTTACTGGTCGGATTTACTGCGATATTACCGTACACGTTCGCTTATTATACCGCTCTATCGTTATAATTTGTAATAATAATAATAATAATAATAATAATAATAATAATACGGCCAAAAAGAGGCTGGGAGAATTCGATTTTATTATAACACCGGGTATTTATACACGTATAACTTGTTTGTTTGACACGGATTTGATTCAATGTCGATTTACGTTTTAACGCGTATTTGCTCCGAAAATCATATAACGCGTATTGCAAAATTATTTTATACGTATTAATAATTTTTGTTCACACCCGTATAGGCCGGTCTACAATAATTCCATTACGATCGTTCGCCTTTTCTTTCAGCTTTTCGATTCTCTCGTCGTATTTAATTTGTCTCACACGCGTATACGACTTACGTGGACGCCCCGCGGTTCTCTTTCCTTCGATCATGCCCTCTGCTATTGCATTTTGCAACTCTCCCGAGTGTCTCGGAGCATGTCCGACGATTTTCCAACACCTTGCTCTAACCGCATCGATGAACGCGCGTTTTTCTTGAACGTCTTTCTAAACGCGTCTCCGTTTGTTTTCCACGTTGTCCGACTTATCTTTGTCACGCGCATCACGTTTCAAAGACTCTTCTGTTCGAAAACAAAAAATATTGTCCGTTTCGGTTTGCTCGGTCCGCTTGTGTACACGTATAATAATAATAATAATAATAATGTCCCACGTAGTAATAATGGAAAACCAGCTCGTCGGGTGCGCCGCTACTGTTCCAGGTTCCGAATTTAATCACGGGTCTGTGTACACACGACGCGGTATACACGCACGCACGTAAATGATGTAAAAGAAAAAAACGGTGGCGCGACGGTAATGGCAGCTAAGTTTTTATAGTTTTCATTCGACCTTCGCGTGTACATATATATCACGTTAAACGCACACCAACGCGTATACGTAGAAATTATAGCGCGGTCCTTTGATGACAGACAAAAGGCTTTTTGGATAGACGTTCAATTGAGCGTTAAACGGCATTTTGCGACAAGTGTCCATCAACGAGCGAATATTTCTTGAAAAACGTATGCGAACGTTGGCTTATAATTTCAGCGCTTCCCGAAAAGTTCGCTGAAATACCGGCACGCGTCTATCAATATATTGGTATACTACGAAATCGTCTCTATCATTTATGCACCGTGTTATAAAGAGTACCAACCTTCCGTCCTCCCTACCTCGAGAAAATTAGTATAATTATTACTATAAACTGTTTTGCAAAACGTGAGAAACGTTTCGCGCATTCCGTGTTTTCGTGTTTTTTGTTTTTTTTTGTTTTTTGAATTCCGAACGAGGCGAAGAGCACAGCTATTATTATTGTTTTTTTTTTCTGTGTACAAATTTTCCGACTAGAAACAACGCTGGTGCGATCTGCGTTCCGGCAACAAGTCGGTACTTTATTTAAAACGTTTTTTTCTTTATGTAGATTCTTTGTGCGCGATTCGAAAACAACTGAACAAAATTGGACGAAACACGGGGTTCTTCGATAGTATTCAAACGCGGTACGAAAAAATGCCAAAATAATGACCTTACAATTTTGAAATTCGCTGTAATTTTGCATCATATATATGTGTGTGTAAAAAAAAAAAATTTCTTCCTACAATCCCGGGCTATTCGTAGCGAATATTAGACGAGTAACTATTTAAGTCACACGTATTAATATTGTATTACGTCATTTAGCCGGTGATTTAACAATTTCCGCAACATCGTTTCAGTGGATAAAACTCTTGGTTTGTTGTCGCAGGAAAGAAATCACGTAGCCGGTGCGGCGGCAGCGACGGCGGGCTCGCGCACTGCTGGTGGCCGGCCGCAGCGGTATATCGTCGTTGGCTGCGTGGACGATGGAGACGCGAATAATAATAACAACAACAATGGCGGCCGCGCTGCAGCAGCAATGAACGCGCTCGCGGCTCGGGCTGCGCTGTCGGCACTGTACACCGCATCGACGTCATCGTCCAGGGCGACGGGCAACAATGCGTGGACAACGGTGGCTTCGGCGGCGGCCGCGGCCGCGGCGAACACGACGGTCGCTGCGGCGGCGGCGGCCGCGGTGCCGATCGACGCCGGCGGTGGCGGCGGTGTCGTCGGCGTCGGCGTCGCCAGCGGCGCCGTTGGCGGTGGCGGCGGCGTCGGCAGCGGCGGCGGCGGCGGCGGCGGCGGCGTAGTGATGCCCAGGTTCACGCTGTCCCAGACCGTGTTCATCGCACTGGTGTCCGGCATGCTCAGCTTCGTCACCGTGTCCGGCAACATAATGGTCATGGTGTCGTTCAAGATCGACAAACAGCTGCAGAACATCAGCAACTACTTCTTGTTCAGCCTGGCCTTGGCCGACTTTTTCATCGGCCTCATATCCATGCCGCTGTTCACCGTGTACACCATACTCGGCTACTGGCCGTTCGGCCGGCACGTGTGCGACGGCTGGCTGGCGCTCGACTACTTGGCCAGCAACGCTTCAGTGCTCAACCTGCTGTTGATCAGCTTCGACCGGTACTTGTCGGTCACCAGGCCGCTCACGTACAGGGCCAAGCGGACCAAGGGCAAAGCCCTGTTGTTCATATGTGAGTATACTTAAATTATTCTACGGTTTACCGCCGGCCATTGAATAAGTATCGGCCTATAAGGTCAAATAAATGTCTAAATACTATTTAAACGATCCAACAAACTGATTTGGATCTGATTCAAACAGACCAAATCATCATTTTACCGTAATGCACAGTGCCGAGGTGTACGCATGTTCGTTCGCACGCTATCCGCGTCTTTCATCACATTTCCATAGCGCGCCGGGGAATCTCGCGCAGCGTTCGTATTAATCGTGTAATTATTGTATTTTCACAATAAATCCGTTTTATCGATATTGGTACGAGATGAGAGGAGACGTAATATTATTATTATTATTATTATTATTATATCGTGCGTGATGCGCGTTACGCGTACATTTCGATCATTTGAACGAGTTGCTATCAGACATAGAGATGAAAATCCCCCGTTCACGCGCGGGTGGATATAAATATCGAGAAAACGATAAATATAGAACTTTAGATATACTTCTGGATATTCTATAGAGGATTAATTTTCATTGACGTCCATCTCTTTGAATTTATTATCAAGTAATATTCCGTCAGTTTTAGGTTTTTATCCTATTTCAACGAGTTCTATAAACCAAACCAAGGTGCCAATCGAATGAGGGATCTATCATTATATCGTTTTCACGGGATCATAGACGTGCCGTATTAGTACGGAATGTACCGCGAAAAGTACACCTGTAGTGGTATAACGCGTATGAACAATATACTGCAGGGTTATAGGAACACCGCCGCGGTTTACGCGAATTCTTCTACTATTATAATCAATACGTCAAGTATGTCGAGGGTAACATCCGAAGACCGGGGTTAATGTCAATTTTAATCCGATTATGACATTATCAATTTGTATAAAGCGTCTGGAGAGAGCGAGAGAGCGAGATAGAGAGAAAAGAATTTAATTCGAATTTTTATTATCGTCTATAAAACCGTCTACATATAATATATTATATATAACAGCCAGTCTCCCGAGACACTACGTTGGAGAGTGAACCGTAACGTATATACGATGATGATATCTTCTCTACACAGTATATATCGTATGTAATATTTATAATGGGGAAAAAATATATATATATGTATTTTTTTTTTTTTACGTTCCCTTTCTTTAGTCTCGGACTCACTAAATTTTTGAACGCATATAAATCCGTTACCTGTGGACAGTATTACACGCACTCGCGCGTTTCGGTGTTCGGTTAGGATTTTATAGGCCAACGCGCGTATATACGTAAAATAATATTACATAAGCAGACCGCGCATAGGCGAGCCGTGCGTTTTTGTGCACACAATGTCTCGACATTTACGCGTACACAAATGCACGAAACAAAACGTGCCGAGGGACTGAAGGAAAAGAGAAAAATTTTTTGTTCATATTTACTTCGTATTATTCTATCAGAGGCAGTTTTATTCGTATATGCGCACGTCATAGTGCCGTATTATTACAACGTATTCCATTGCGAATAGAGCTCGCATTTGTCATTTCTAACACGAAACCGTGCCAGTAATAATTCGAAAAAAAAAATTATTATTATTAAAACAACAACAGTGTCATAACGCACTTTCGTATGAGTGTACGTATGACTTGTTAAATCGTACTTGGTAGTCTGCGTTATGTACAAATATAATAATATAATCGGCACGAGCGAATCTGGTGGACATTCAAAGAAATATTTATCGACAATTTTTTTTTTTATTATTATTATTATATATTCTTTTTAGAATAAATTTTCTATATCGTTTAAAGAGTTGTGTCCCCCGTTACGTGTTCAACGTTTCATCGTCGTTTCGTATTTCGTAATTAAACAAAAAAAAAGAAAAAAACAAATAAATATTGGTACCGCGTGTAACGGGTTTCTTTTCAATCGCAATTGCCCACACAAAGAAAACTCAAATCAATTATTACGAAATAATGTGGTTTTTTTCCGAATGTAATTCAAACGGCTTACAACGTACCGCAAGCGTGTTGGTGATAAAGAAATGTGTTTATAAAAAAATTAATTATAACGCGATGATAATTAACGCGTGTAACGTCTGAGTTTCTGCGCATGTTATCGCACTAAAAAGTGCTCTAAAAAATACGGTGAAAATCGTCTGTAATTGAAAGTTATAAAATATTAATCATAATGAATTCCGGTCATTTTCGGAAATATTTTTCGTATAAAATAATAATATACACACATTGGCACAAGGAAAAAATTCGTGTTCGCATACAATACAATGCACTTGTAATTTAATAATTCCGTGCACCACACGCGATACAGGGACCGTAAAACATTATAACGCGTACTGTTTTATCGCAGCAGCCGAACAGTTGTCATTCATCTGACGTTACGTATACAATACGGTCGGATTCGCGTAGCGCGCATACGGCTGCCGAATATAACGCCTGCGGATATGATGATGATGATGATGATCAGGCAGCGCGCTCTAAGTACAATCAAATAATGTTTAAACGCTATTCGTGACAATATGCCCGTAGCCGGGATGTCGTATTACTGCTCCGTCGATAATAATCACCGCGGACCGGTAATGAAGAATGCCGTCGCGTTTATCAAAACGAACGGTCCGATAGACGCAGACGGAACAGCGTGTCCTGTTTCTGTAAACATATATTATGCGAATTGATGTCTTAAATGTACGCTGTAGAATGGAATAGTTTAGCGGCCTCATAGTTCATCTCGTGTACCTTGATACATAGTTCCGGGTCGTTACGTTTTTGTAGAGTTTTTACAAACTCTGGCAGTCCATCGGTTCGCGGCCACTATACCAGTCCCTAGAATTGTGCGTAGTGCGACACGCTTTGTGCAGTACGAAAAGTGACGTGTGTAGAGTACGAAATCTAAAAATGTGTTATTCAAATTCGCCAAAATTATCCTTTTAGTAGCTATGATTTTAATTAATTAATTAATATTTTGGGACGAAGTGTGTAGTACGAAAATTCGGATATTTTAGGGACTGATTGAGACTTTTTCTGGGCCCTTATGCAGTAAGGTGTATATGCGTGAGTATACTACTCGGATGTCGAAAATTTTCGATTTTATACGTATACCCCTTTATACGAGTAAAATATAAAGTAAAAAAAAATACGAGTTTTGTCATGTTTACTTTTACGAATTTTAATCGATTTTCTTCCTTACAAAATTTAATGCATATAGCTGCAAGTAAATAGTTACATCACGAATAAATGTAAATTTTTTTGTGGTAAATTATATCAGAAGTGTAATATTTGTCATTTATAATTCGGTATTTTCACACGGAACACGCAAAGCGTTTTTATCGAGATTGTCGCGTCTTGACCCCGCGATTTTTGAATTTATGTTATTCTTACAGTAAGAATATACGCGTGGAACTCATACGATACGTGTCTTATGAGAAAATCTTTTGAGTATATTTCAATATTGTTTCTAAGTCAAGCGCACCATTACTACAATTATTATTATTTTTTAAAATTTTTTTTTTTTTAAATAAATTCATCAAATACTCAGCTAATTCTATACAACGTATTAAAAACGAGTACTTTTTGAAATATTAAATATTTTTCAATCGTTACTTACAGCAATAAGGATTTTATTTACCGTGCGTCATTAAAGTGCCATTCATTGCGAACGATTTCATGCAAATATTACACGAATACAGTTTTCCACATCTGTGCGTTCTCGTCGTTAATGATCTCATGCAAGCGTTTACAAGAATGCACCTTCGCCGTGCAGTGATTTCTCGTCGTTTGTTCTTCCGATATTCGATATTTGACGATTTATCTATCGGGAATTCATCAACATTTTTTCTTTTAATATACATCAATTACGAGTGTTAATTAAAATATAATTTTTATTTTTTATTTCTATTTCTTTCTTTCCTTTATTCTTTTATATTTAATTTTTTATTGTTTTTTGTTCTTACTGTTTTATTATATATTATTATTATTATTGATTCTAAATTATGCGTTCGAAAAAAAAAACATTATCGTCAGTCATCGAATTATTTAAAGACATAAAGCCATAATATTATTATTTTTATTTATTTCGACGAGTGAATATAATATCGTACGTGATTTAAATGAAACGTTTTTTTTTTTTTTTTTTTACAAATACATTTATTGTTTGTGCAATACCGAATCGGGCCTTGTCTCGGTATAGTTATTGTCGACTCGTAGACAACAAACTACGACTACGATTTTTAAGTCCCCGCGGGCTTTAAAACACATTCAAACAAATCGGTTGGACGATAATTGAATACAAATTTCAAAAATTCACCAGCGTTCACGGCACGTCCCCCCAATCAAACAGCACTATTTCATTACGTTTTATTATTTTGTACAATACAATATCAAATTGAAACACATTTACATTATTATAATTTTATAATAACAATTCTTTATTTGTACGATAATTGTGTATAGAACCCGGAGAGTGTAAAACACGATTTGTACACCAATGTGTATCCATATATTATACTTTGTACGCAACACAGTCGTGCACTTTTTGAAGTGTACAGTTCCGGACTGTGTGTGCAAAACACAATACATAATAATTGGATCTCTCGGGGTCTCGGATGTGAGTCGTATTTCGCGTTTCGTCGTCGGCGTGTCGGTCTCATGATCTCATTCACTGAGAATGTTTTGCTCGAGCCTTTGACACTCGACCGTTCGGGCTCGTGTTCGCTCGTGTCCGCATGTCGTCGCGCGCAAATATTCTCCAGAAACAAACGCGGAGTCGTTCGCGTATACGGTTTCCGCCCGATCTGGAAGGACTACATGGTCCCTGTCACAACCCGCGTCGCCAGATCAGCGTCATCTCTACTTTCGCGCGACGGGGACTTCAGGCCATACAAGTGCACAATACCCGCTCGACGAAGCTGTAAACCATAAAATCCATCGTAGCGCTGCAATTTCGTTATTCCTATAGTCTCGAGATTAGTTTTTACCCCGTTTTACAGGTGCTGGTTGAAAGTTACGGATCCGTCCAGTTTCACTTCTAAATCATTATGGTGATTTTCGTTGATGATCTTTCTGCGTCTCCTAGTTTAATATTCAATTTTTTTTCCCCCCCGGACTTCATTATTGTTCGAACGGAACGCGAGATCACAACTTGACGTCCGGCAATTGCTAGAATTTAAAATAAGATGACACGTTTTAAAGATGATTTCGCATTTTTATAAGGTCTGCGTTTAATACACGTGCGACTGCGGAAACGGTGTTAACTTGTGTGACTAATTCGATGTCGTCGAGGTAAATAAATTTCGATGCCTCCGTGTCCGTAATTCCATCGGTTGTGAACGCATTGAATTACAATTGTGAAATGACCGAGCATTGCGAAGTTCGTTCTGGACGCGTACTTTTACCCCGACTTTCGTCCCCGTTCTGTGAGACTCGGAATTTTTTTTTTTTTTTATATTTGCTATTAATCGAAGCGCGTGGCCTTACACTTTATTATTTTTAGCCAAATTTTATTATTGTTATACTGACAATAAAATGCGATGTATTTTTTTTTTTTTTAATGACAACGATTTAAAATATGCGCGAAGATTAGAAAAATATTGTAATATTTAAGGTATAAATTTCAACAATTATTATATCAAGTAGAGATAAAGGAGAATTAACAATGAAAAACGCCATTGAATTACGTGTTTACGTTATATTAAACGCATTTTCAGAAAAAAAATCTTTTATTCCGTATAATTTTTTCGTTATTTTTGGCTCGTGAGAAAAGTTATAAAAAATGATAAATTGTCGCGTCCAATGAGACTGAGCGGAGGTCCGGTGTAATATTATTAACATACAACAATGAACGTTGACAAAAGCGCGTTTTACCGTTTTTGACAAATTCTTTTAGCGGGCTTTTTGGTCGCGTCAAAAAAAAAAAAAAAATTACTGAGAAAATCGAAAAATTTACCTCTGTAAATTACCGTCTCAGAAAAATTTTCTGCCGTAAAACGGATTTAAAACTATCGTAATATATCTACTGGTCATATAGTTGTACACGGAAAATAAAAAATAAACATCTATTATTGACATATTTAATATGTATATATTTGTATAGTAGGATTACGGATGGAGAGTATGAAAAATGAAAATATTGTTATAGTTACATTCGTTTTTCGAGCGGGACGAGAAAACTTTTTTCAGTAATATAATGTTTAAAAGAAAAATATCTATCGTGTATTAATTGAATTTTATTAACCAAATACGCCTGTGCACCGTCCTTACGTTCGTGCGCACTTCCTCTAGTAAAATTCGAAATGTCAAAAAGTGTTTGGTAATTTTTTTTTTTATCGAACGAAACGGTTGGAATTGCGCGCAAAAAATACAGAAATATATTATATATATTATATATTTAATAATTATAGTGGAAATAATTATTATTTCTCGGCGACGTCGAACGACGCGGAATAACGTCAATTTTTTCGCGTTTATATTCAATAAAATGGAACGGGAAGGGAACTCGAGCGCGCGAATCTCTCGATAATAATTGACGATTTATTTGATACTCGCGATTTTAACGATTCGCGTCGAATTGGCGTTTCACGTTAATCTCGAATTACAGTGTTACAAAAAAAAAAAACCCTCTCCCCCGTTATATACCGCGTAGTGTTATAATAACAAATGAAAAAATATGCATGTATGTACAAGACTTTACAATATTCGATGACGCGTTTGGAAAAACAATTATTGGTACGTCCTAAAAAAGAAGTTTCGTCTTACACCGTTTCGCGATATAATACCATCGTTTCGATCGAACAAAACACTTTCGTGCGAACTCGAAACAATTTAAACTGACAATTTATCATAATAATATAATAATAATAATAACAATAATAATAATAATACGTGACAGAATCGTATTTCGAGTGGGAGTTTTTTTTTTTTTTTTTGTTCCCGTAATATCTTACGATCATTTCGACTTTGCGTCTTATTCATAACTGCGTGTCGTGCAGATATACTTACGCGCGCGATTTTCTTTTCAGCGGCCGCGTGGATCATTTCTCTCGGTCTATGGCCCCCGTGGATATACCTGTGGCCGATCATAGAAGGTCGTCGGACCGTGCCTGAAACACAGTGTTACATACAGTTCATACTGACCAATCAGTACATTACTTTCGGCACGGCCATCGCCGCCTTTTACGTACCGGTGACGGTCATGTGTTTTCTATACTTTCGTATATACAGAGAGACAAAAAAGAGACAAAAAGACTTGCCAAATCTGCAAGCCATGAACAAACCACACAAGTAAGATTATTGTGTTTTTTTAATTTTTTTATTTCTGGTTTTCTTCACAACCGCCGCCGAATGTCTCTAGCCCGAGATAACGACGCAGACACGAAAATTATCGTTTAAAAAATATATGTATGGTTTTAGAGGAACTTAAAAAAAAAAAACTTGTGAATAAAACACTCGAGCAAATATACGTATTATACATCGTCAGTGTATCAGTGTTCACGGATGTCGTACACGATTCGTTTTTCTTCCGAAAAAACAAATAAAAAATAAATAAATAATAATATTATTATTAATAAACTACCGCGTCTATTTCGAACGTGTTTCAGCGATCACGAGGAATCGTGGGGTCGCATACGGTCCGAGTCGAATCAAGTCAACTCGTTGGATCGACGGGAAATGTATGAGACCAGTTCGTTGCGCAAAGCGTACTCTCAGTGTTCATTGGTACGTACATTTATAACATTATGTGCACATATTATTTGTCGACGTTTATATATTACAATTAAATGACGCGTGCCACGCGCGTGAATCGTATAACAATATGGAAATCGGTACACCTGTAATAACTGTGATCTTGGTGAACAACTACACAACTATAATAATCAGTGGCGTACGTAAACTAATACAATTTAACGGATCAACGAATTTTCTCTTGCAAAATTTTCCCGCGTCTTCCGCGATCGAATAAAAACAAAAATCGATATATTTTCTCGTCAATAATTATTTGTATTTTGTTTACATTCACATATTTTATAGCATTGTAACGTCGAAGGTTCGGAAATTCGCTATAATTACTTTCACAATCGACGACGAAATACAGTTTAAATGGTGGAAACACATTTTTTTTTTTTTTTTTTTTGTAGTTTAGATTGGTCGAAACCCATTTTACTCTCCCCCTCGTCTAAACCAGTGACTGTAGCGTGTATTACGAGCGTTTTCAGTATTCCTAATACGAAATAATAATAACGAGGGATGTAAATTTATATACATTTAACGAAATAAAAATAATTATCAATTTTCTAGCGTTCGCGCGGCAAACAACTACAATAATATTTTCTGTATTACAGCCGAATGTGTAGGCCGATTTCGGATCGGATAAGTTACCGCAGCGGTAAATCGCTGCCGGAATAATTCCGGAGGACTGTTCGGGAAAACGTTTATGTCGCCGATTTCTCATCGAATGCAATAAAACAATACTCGTCGTCGGAAAATTGGCGGGAGAAAAATCCCCGGGGGGAGGAAACCGATTTGAAATTATGGATTACAATAGAAATACACATTGAAATATGAATGTAAAAGGGGAAAATATATATTTATCATTTCGACAAAATCGCGAGACTCGCGTGTCTCGTCCGATTTTAGTTGTTTCGAAATTTCTATAAAATAAACATTTTTTTTTTTTGTATTTTTCACGGATTTCATACAGTAACCTGTCGGTGTTCCGACGAATCGCGCCGCTCCTCAAAGCAAAAACTCCTTTTACGCTAATGAAAACATTAGATTAACGTCATAGAAATTAAAAAAAAAAAATCGTACAATATCAATGTTGGCAGAAAGCGAGACGCTTGCTGACGTGGTCGTGGCTGCGCGATTGGTGCGTGGACTGGTGGCACTCGGGCCGCGACGACGAGTACGACGAGGAAGACGACCAGACGCCTAGCGACGTGCCGGCCGGTATCAGCTACGGCACGACCGTGTCCAGGTCGACGTCCCTGAACGTCATACATCAGCAGCCCGCGACGCCGCCACCGATGAAATCCTATCACGCGGTCAACAACAACAATCGGTTGACCAACCGGTCATTGTCCAACGACTCGGTATGCGCGCAAACGTTTTTGATTAAAAAACCGTGATCTTTCTCTTATGTAGTTCAATAAGCTTACGTGAATCGTTATAGCGTAACGTATGACGAGGGGTTGGTAACTCGAAGGGTTTTCGAAATTGTCCGGAATTTTTATCATTTTTTTTTTTTTTTTTTTATAATTCGTTTCTGATATAGAACGCCTAATTTATATTGTATATACAAAGAAAGAAAAAACGATAGCGCGACCCCTACTCAAACCAATATTGTTTCTTTTCGCGAGAGAAAACGACGATAGAAATTTTAAAAACTCATTTCGTTTGAAATTTCTGAACAGTTCCTTGAATTTTCGAATAATCGCTCGTCTTTTCGTACCTATATAAATGTATATTATTATTATTATTATTATTATTATTATTATATCTTTGGCGTATGGATTTCCAATTATAACACACGAAATTTCAAACCATAAAAAAAATATATTTATATTCTATATAAATATATATAACGTACGAGTTATATGACATATTATAAATATTTGTATTATTATAAAGTTTTCGTGCACTTGGTCGGAGTAAATATTATTGCGTGAAAACGATTTTCGCGATTCCGACGATAATAAAAACAATAAAAATAACAATAACAATAACAATAATAATAATAGGTATATTGCGCAGTGCTCGAATTGGGGGTTTCTGTAATTCCTCAAAAAAATTAACGTCCTTCTATTACAAATTTTCAAATTCTCGAAGGAACTCGGGGAAGCGCTTAAAACCGGTACATCTGGGGACCGTAGCCGTAAATTATACGTGAAAATAAAGTATTACGGAGTTGTTATAGTATGTTTGACCATTTGTTATAATACCTTATACGAACATATGTGTTGAATACAAGTTATTGATTTGATTTCAAAAAAAAAAAACTGTTTCTGGTAAAATTGCCTCACAAAGAGTATAGGCATAGCCGTCCTCCTCGGATCGTGACCGCAATCCGGTCCTGGTTTATAAGTCTAACACGGTAACCGTTTGTCCGTCCGAATGTAGGTAAATCCAATTACGTTTTTATTGCAGAGAATTTTGTACGACGTGGTCATTTACAGGTGTACACTATCGTGATAAAGTTGCCGGGCGACAGCGACCAGGACGTGCCGACGGTGAGACAGTATCACGGGTGTTACGAGGAGTCGAGACGGCACGGGCCGATGTCGCGGCGGCCGTCGTCGCAGGACATGCGGTTGCCGTTGAACGCGGCGAAGATCCTGCAACCGGCCAAGCACCTGACCCGGGCGCAGGGCGCGGCGTTCCAGGCCAAGGAGAAGAAGAAGAAAAAGTTCCAGGAGAAGAAGAGCGAGCGGAAGGCGGCCAAGACGCTGTCGGCAATACTGTTGACGTTCATCATCACGTGGACGCCGTACAACATACTGGTGCTGTTGAAACCGTTCACCGCGGCGACGGGCGGCGGCGGCGAGGCGGCCGGCGAGCCGGACAGCAGCAAGGAATGGGTGACGCAGGGCGTGTGGGACTTTTTCTACTACCTGTGCTACATAAACAGCACCATAAACCCGGTGTGCTACGCCCTGTGCAACGCCACGTTCCGCATGACTTACGTGCGCATACTGAAGTGCAAGTGGAACACCCGCAGGCAGCCGCCGCATTTCCGCGCGTGAACGCGACTGACGGCGAATCTCGTGACGCGCGTTAGGTTATTGTACGCGTTCGAGTTACACGGTTCAAGCGGTAACCGAAAAATGATTTCTTTTTATTCCCCTCTCCGTTTCTCTCTCACACTCTCTCTCTCTCTCTCGTCAAAACTCCAAGAAGTCTAAGCCCCCGCCTGTACCCTTTCGTACAGCAGCGCGTTTTTGTAATTTTCAAAGGGACGGAGGACGAGACAGTTTTCCCATCCGGTGGTGTTTTATTTTATGATTCTATAAACGACAGTAACGGCCTTTTGACGTGTTTTTTTTTTTTTTTTAAAGTCACGAGAGTGTTTAAACTCGGTCGATCCCCCCCCATCTATTAATACGTCACTACGCGTATACTGTCCCCGGATCCGTTACGTTATTTTCGTCTGTTTTTTATGATTTCTAAAAAAAAAAAATAATAAATACCCTCTTAAAAAACCAATTCACACTAATAGTTTAACTCGGCTCGCACGGGTTGTGTCTGACACAAGCGACCGTCCTTTGAATTAAATGAAAACGACTTTTTTTTTTTATATATATATATATAATATGTAATGATATAATTTAAAAAGACTGTTCGCGGGGTGGGGGGATCCACGCGGTTATCCGGGCGCACGGAGTGTACAGCGGTGTGCCTACGCTCGCGTCATCGTCGTAGAATTCACATTAATTTTTCGTACATACTCGTCGTATATATATATGAATTAAGCGCACGCGTCGCGATCGGTCTTTTCGCGAAAACGAAACGCAAACCGTGGACGACTGCGCGCGAGAATGCGTACAATATTGCGTTGTTCGCCGACGGAAAATTCGAAATGAAAGAAAAATGAAAAGAAATAAACAAACGAATATAGCTTTTGGCGAAACGAATCCATTTTAAAATACGACGCGCGGTGAAATTAATTTCAGCGTGTACGCTCGACGCGGTTACGTCATGAATGTGTTTTTCTTTGAACCGGGAGACGGGGATTGCTTCAAACGAATTTAAAATGTCGAGCAGCGAGCCGTTTTCGAGACGCGGGGTCCAAACGAAATATTTCAATTGTAACGGCGTTTGTATCGGTGTCGATATAAAACAGCTATCCGGGATAAAGCGGTGTGGTGAATTACATAATGACACATTATGTAACGGCGACGGAAAATCTCTACAACGCAGGGCCGATACGACTGTTCGCATAATAATTCGCGAGAGAGCGAATAAATCATCCATTCAAACGCTTAAAGGCGGTTCGAACTTTCTAGGCTAATTTCAATTATTGTTTTTGTACTTATACAGCGAAAACGGTTCGTTGACGTCACTGCGGACGCCGCCGTTTCGAGAAGAAAAACGAAAATTGTGCGATTTGTTCGAGGAGCCGTGTGTGTAGAGAACGACTAATCGCGCGATCGAATTACAAGAGAAAAATAATAATCGATAATAAAATAGCTGGTCTTTTCGTTTGCGCAACCGATGAAGTCGTATGCGGACATTGAGTACCGAATTTCGTTGCGTGTTTTTTGTTTGTCTTTTCGACCCCGCTTGTGAAATTCTCGGAGCACGAGGCGCTTTTATATGCGCGTTTAGAAAAAAAAAAAAAAAAAAAAACGTAGTAGCGAACACAAAACGATCTAGGAAAATTCAATATTAAAATAATATGTGAATATAAATGACTAATTAACGTACGAATTAGCATAATTAGTGCGAATAACTAATTATACTGATGAAAATAATGTCAACGTGTCAGAACGTACAGCGGTAGAGAAGTCCATCGTTTTCTGAAGGTTACAGTTCTACATCGGCGTTATTATATTATTTCGCGGAAAATTATCGGTTGTTTTGGTTTTCTTATTTTTTTTTTTTTTTTTTGCACATTTATTTTAATTGAAAATTCCGTTTATGCAAATAGACGTTACGTGGGTTTTCACGAAGTCGACGCGTTTGTCTGTTCTTCGCGAACAGATCGAATACGTCAATAAGTGACATGACTTATAAATACGACTTTGGATGGTATTGCGGTTGAGAACTCGTGTATGCGGTTTTATTTGATTTTTTTATCGTCGATTTCATATCGAACAAAAAACGCAAACGTAAGCGGCCGTGACGTGGCCGTGGTTAGATCGCGAAAGTCCCCTTCCGATGGCTGTGGTCGAATTTTTTATTATTTAATCTTAAAACGAGTGGTAGAAATATTTAAGACGACATAATATATCGTTGTACGCGTTATGCCGACTACATAATATGATTTTAATTAAAAATGTGAATAAAACGTCATATAATAATAATAATAATCGATTGTGTTTTCAAACAAACAACCTCGGCATTTTTCTTTTTGAACAAAATGAAACATCGATTTATTATGTGTCATATAGATACTAAACAATTATTATACGCTAATGGACAAATCACAAAATATCACGGGACTTTAATAATAATAATAATAAATTACAAACTATTTTCTAATGTCACTATATGGTATATATATATATATTTATACAGCCATAATTATGAAGCGACCAAATAACTCGATTCAAATGAAATATTAATAAAACAATGATCAGTGATTGTTTCTCTGTATTCTATTATAGTTGCGTTTAAAAAAAAATACTCTGCGCCGTTAACGAAATCATTCAAGAAGAAAATACAAGAAATATCTGTACAAACAATACATTCAACTTGGGTAAAACGTTTTTGAATTCCGTGCCGTCAAAAAATTAAAATTAAAATGCATAAAAATATTAAAATCGGTAATACTTTAAGTAAATTCTTGATTTGTATTGTTTTATTATTATTTGTTTAATTTTAACCGCTTATCTCTTATTTTAATTATGATGTACTTATATCATAATTACAATAACCTAACGTAGGTTGATTTTAGGCATTTTACATAATACGCGAAACAAAACGGTGTAATAATAATAATACATAATGTTTACATAGTGTTTCGTTGTTATAATTTATTAGGTGTATTATTATTTTTATTATTATTAGATGTGATCTAAAACGTCGGTCGATTGTAGAAAAACTCATACTAAAACGCGGTTTTTTTTTTTTTTTTAGTGGGAGAGGGAATTTTTACGTTTTCAATGTGTTTATACGTACGCGTAGAATACATCGACTGGAAAATTACGAATCTAATGACTGAAAAAAATTAAATAAAAACGTTTTTACATAATTAATAATAATAAATACGCGATGATAAAAAAAAAACGCGTTCGATTCGATAAAATAATATGTATATTAAATAGTTTTAGATTTCAAAAAAGGTATATTTAAATACATTAAAATATAGGATAAATCGCGTGTAGCGTATAATATCGATATTATACGATTATATTATACTGTTACATTAAAACGTAGACTAGGTTGAAAGTGATTCGGGCGTGTTAATTGTGAAGATATCGTAGAAGGATAAATTATCAATATATTATAAATAATATAACCACCCAATAATAATCATCACGCGATTGAATTAGTTTTTTTTTTTTACGTATGTATTTACATGGTAGGTTATTAGTTATTACGTTTTAAACTCCGATACTCATGTCGGGATTTATTGTCGAAATAAAAATGTGCACTATATATTAAAATAAAATGTATGTCCCCGATATTCTAAACGGGTCGAATCGGAGCCGTTTTCGATTCCCAATGAGATGTGTGTAGTGTGTGTGTGTGTGTGTGTGTGTTTGTATGTTTAATTTCGAAAAGAATCGTCGGAAAAGCGTTGTTTCGTAATTGATTGTAATATATATTATAAATCACGTCTGTCGATCACAATGATTTGACGTCTAATTCTGATGTCTACTTTTAGAATATTTAGATTGCAGTGTGAAATAAATATCCAATTAGTTTTCGAGAAAATTGTAAAAAAAAAAAAAAACTGCAAAATTTACAGGGAGATAAATAACAATCGGAATAGGTTTAACATGGCCTTAATATTCTCAACGCTGAATTTCATTAGAACGTTTCGCCTGTGAAAAAAAAAAAAAAAAAAAGTTTGTAAACATATTATTATAATAATTCGGTGACTTATTTTGTGTATATTTTTCTAAAGTTATATATACGAGTATATATACATAATAATTTTCTATTTATTGTACTGAATTCTAATATGAAACCTTTAAACAATAAGATTTCGATGGGTTATACAGCAACATAATATTATATGATATATATATTATAATTCAGTAGATTTCAGAAACAAATTTAACATCTCGGCGAAAATATGTTATTCAAGTATACTATATAATAATATAATCTATCTATTGATTATTATGCGTATTAAAACTCAAACTTAATTTGCGAGAATGTATACGTTATGTTTGAAAATCTTGAAAAAAATGTCAATTTTTATTAACAATTCTCTCAGAACGATTTTTAACGATTTTTTTTTTTAGCATATAATACTTTTATAAAAACATTGTCATCCATAACACCCGTATAAGACGCGTATGGGGGATAACTCGCAATATTACCATATTTCCGCGCGGTTTAGGTATTAATCACATATTATAGTGTTTTTTTTTTCTACGATTGCAAGTTGCCGTCTTTTTTTCAAGTTGCTAACGCAATATACGTGTGTACATAATATAATATAGAATATTTATAGATACTCAAAGAAACGATCTCATGTATAATAAAAATGAACGTCGAGGAGGGGTATCTAAAAAAAAAAAAAAAAAAAAAAAAAGAAAACTTATAACGGGTAATTTCATTATTATTATTATTATTATTTGTATATAAATATGTGTGTTTCAGTCCTATGTACCTATATAAACGTATATGTTCCTAAAATCAGGGACCAAAAAAGAAATAGGTCGACAAGCACTTATTTATATATTGTACTATCAACGAACAATTATCCGCCGCAGTAACAAAGAACTTATTTTTGTTTTTTTTAAAATTCTTATATTTATACGTGTACAAAACAGTTTTAATAAAAAGGCAAAGGCAGCGATGTAATGTTATGTACGTATACCATCCAAAGGTAATGGTTCTGAATAATAAAACACAAATTTAAAAAAAACCTTTACCGTTAAATCGTACGTCTTAGACGTCCCCCGGCCGAATCCTGAAAAACTGCCGCGAACATAATTTTTGACCATGTCTAATTTTCATACATTTTGAAATCAAGTAGGAATGTATATACATATATATATATATATATATATTTATTTATTTATACAACTGCCCAGTACTTAACATGACTATTATATATTATATATTATAGTGACACATAGTCGTATACCATTACTATGTATTTAATTAATGACAAAAATTTCATCGAATTTTTCTTTTTATATTATGATTTTATGACATGGCTTGCCATTATATATTTATGTAATTGATCAGATGTTCATTCAATGGACATGTTATATATATATATATATATATACACATACACACTGAATGTGAATTTATTAAGGAAATCAAGCAATTTTAATACAAATTCTTAAAAATCATTGTATTTCAAAGTATACCATTATAAATAATATAATTTGTTTTTTTTAAACATTGTACTTTTTAATATATAATGATTTTTTAAATTAAGATGATATTATAATCTTTAAGAAACGTGTATAAAAAAAAAAAAATTACATTATAAATACAATTTGTACTATTGTCAAAATAAAATGAAAATAAAACAAATATTTCAGTGTTTTTTTTTTCTCTAATGAATAATTACGAGTATAATAATAAAATTGTCGTATTTATATGATGTTTTTTTTTCCGCGGGTTTCATTTTCAAATCTATTTGTAATAATCTACGTATATAAAATAAAAAAAAAAAAAATATATATATATATAATATGTATTATAATATTTATGGGATTTAATACGAAAATATTTTATTCACATTCACTGATTGCGGCAAATATTCAATCTCAAATCGAGTTCTCAATGCGCCATCATTAATCTATAACGAACTGCGATCGACTGGGCGAGAGTATATATATATATATATATACCGAGATTTATTACTATTTCCGAATACTCGACAATGTATAGTCACCATACGCTGAGCCGCAAGGAACTCATTTTTCGGATATCACCGAAAAGCATTAGGGTACTTGTTACTGAGTCCCAATCAAGTGTATTTGTCATATTTTCTCTGAAAATGTGATGTATATAAGTATTCCAAATTATGATTTGTTCGTATATAATTTGAGTGTAATACGCTTCGAAAACGCGAATATGGGAATCATCGTTCATACGGGACTATCCGAATATATAATATAAATATATTATTATATTATAAACTTTATCCGAAGTCCACTCAGGTGTACGGGGGTCTGAGTTCATCGCACTTTTCATGACGTATTCAATATATGTTATGTAAAACGATAATAATATATATATATCGTATTATGGTAGTTCGATGATATTTCAAGACACTCGATAGGATTTTTAAGCAAATCGAAAATGTATGTATTCATGTACATAATATACGTGAACAAGAAGGGACTAAATCGATAAAAACGGATACAACAAAAATGAGCTCATTTTTCCACCTATGCCCCTATTGTATATATTTTAATATACAAATCTATACTTAATTAATACATAAATCTATACTTATAATATACTATATTATATGCAAGTATAGATTATTATTACATTTTATTCATTTACACTGGAATTGTCCGCAAAGCGTTGTGCGCGATTTGAGTTGCCTATACGTTATTTAAATAGCCCCCTCTTATCGCACGTTGATAATTTTCGTTTATCATTCGCGGTTTCGATCGCCGTGTCGCGCGGATCTGTGATAATATTGTTACCGGAATATTGCGCGTGCCCCCGGGGTCTCGTTCCAAACGCCGTACGAAGTAAATACATTTGATTTTAAATAAGAAATTATTGTCGTTGTCAGTAGTGCGAATTACTGTTTTACGCGTAAAAAATGGATTTAGTTTCATTTGAAAAGCGCATGTTTTCCGCGTCGGGTAAGTAATTCATTGAAGTTGGTCGACGACTGATCCGTGCCATGTCCAAAGAGAAGGAATATTTTCAAACGGCATTCCGTACCCTAAAACCGGCTTGTGACGCTTTCATAACCGAACCAAATGCCGTAAATACTGACCGTTTGAAGGACGCAATTGTTCTGGTCCCCGAATATGCCCTCGAACAATTTCATCCGTACATATTGATTCCGTTGGAAATCCATTTGAAAGCCCACAAGTGTGTATGATTACGTTATCACGTGTGCATTTTCTTTCTGGGATTCAATGACGGTTTTCTCTTCCTTTCAGATCGAACTGTACGTTAAATGTACTGGATGTGCTCACGACTTTGTTGAAAAAAACATCAATTGGTTTGTGGCCGACGTTTATGCGAATATACATAATGTTGGTAGCAAAATTGTCCGATAGAAATAATCCAAATACCAGTATGTGAACATTGAATTCTTTCAATTCATTCGGTTATTTGATCATTTTCAAAAATGATAAATTTTTACAGTCACTTGTGTATCCGAAGATATCAAATTATCAACTATAATTGCTCTCAACTTGTTGTTTCAAAAATCTAATATTGTCATATTGAATCAAATGTACAACGAAGTTGATTGTAAACGTGTTGGATATCTGATATATATTTGTACTAATATTATCAGAAATGAAAAAATGAATATTTTAAGGTTTGTTTTTTAAATATTTATAGAAAAAAAAATCTAAAATTACTTTTATAAGCGATTTAATTAAGCCTATCAGTGTATATTGCAATATTGTCTCATGCATTTTGGTAATTTTAATTTTTTTCAATTTCGTAATCGTTTACATAACAACGTATTAATTTGTGTTGTACAGTATTGCAGATAACTTTATTTTTTGATTTTCAGTTTTCATTTATTCCATTTAAAATATATTCAAAATTATGTAATACCAATAATTTTAATTACGGAAACACGAAATTATTTTACGATTCTTCGACCAATCTTATTTATATACGTTTGTGTTTTTACTAACCACTTAGTTGTTCAATATTATAGAGTAGAAGCCATAAAATGCATTGAAATTTTGTCGTCATATTGGGATAAAAATACTGATTTGGATAATCGCTTTAAAGTGATTCAAAGTCTAACTAAATTCGTACCCGGTATTTTGTCTGTTTGTACTATCATAGTTAATGCAACAGATATCCAACACCATTCTGTAACAGTGGTAAGTAAATAACAAAAATTAACGTACTCTATAAGTTTTTTTTTGTGTTTTTTAAATTTTTTTCAAGGCTGCTTTGAACTTGTGGAGCACAGTTACTTCTTTGATCATTTGTGACAGTCATGTGATTGAAGATTATAATCCATATTTGGGCGAAAAATCACTTTCCAAAAATGAGAGTGACGACAAGAAAAAATTAAATGATTGGATTCAAGAAAACAGTGTTAATTTTAATCTGGTTAATTCACATATGAATAATACTAGAGAACACCAACACTGGAGAGTTAGACTCCAATTAGTTAGTTCTTGTGACGTGTTACTGAGTAAATGTACCAGGTAGGGTTTGTACAAAATGATACATATGTACGGTTGTAGAATTTAATATTTGTTTTCGCTTTTACTGAAAGTTTTTCTTGTTCACCACTTATATAATTCTATTGTTTATTATATCACAAATTACTTTAAAAAAAATTGAATTCATTTTTATAATATATTTTAGATGTTAAAATCGTAATGAAAATAAAAGTTTTTCCATTATTTATTTACATTTACATATAATAATAATTACTTATAATTACATATACACATACTTATAATACTTATAATTCTATGTACTAATTTGTTTAGAAAATAAGATAATATTAAACAACATTTTTTTTCTTTTAATTTGTTTTATTAGTTCCATGAAATCTTCAATCCCAAATTTAATCGAGACATTAATAATCTTGTCTGATGACGATCAACCGGAAGTGGAAAAAGTAGCTAATCAATCAGTCAACAAATTACATAAAACGTTTGACGGACAAAATAAAAAACATCTTATAGAATTATTAGAGGAGAGTTTTTATAACTTATTATCAAGAATTCCACGATTTATTCGAACATCAAGTAATATATATATTTTTACAGCATAACAATGAAAATATTTCATTAATTAATAACCATTATATTTTATTATTGAATTTTTCAGAGTATATCAAACAAAAAACAGAATTATCTCTATTGTCTGGTTATATAAAACTGTTCGGAAGGACTCATTTAACACGAGTACTTACTTCACACGCTCATTTAGATCGTTTAACAGCCGTTTTAATTCAAATACTAGAATTGGAGTATAAAACAATTACTTTATTAGAAGAATCATCTATAAGAGGTAATGTAGAAACACTTAGGCGTATCTACCATATTATATAATATATAGGCATATTAATACATAAATTATTGCAAAGATAATTTAAATATATTTCAAATAAATAAATGTTTAATTTATTGTAGTTTTACTACAACTTAAAAGTTTTATTAATTCAATATATATATTTTTATTTTTTATTTTCAAATAGATTTGAATAATGTACAACAATTTACTGTTGAGATGACATTAAATGTACCTTGGAAACAACTAATACATTTCAGTGATACTTCGGCATTGTATAAGATAGAAAACGTTTGTAAATTAATTGGTTCGTATGGGGATTGTAATTTTATCGGTCGATATTTAATGGATTTATTTGAATCGAAAATTACATATCGAAGGGAAATCACACTTTTAATAAATATGGTTTTGTCAAAAAGTAAGTAGGTATGTAATAAATAACAATACATATAAACATTAACACATGACTAATATTAATTTAAATTATAATTTATTTCATTTTAGACAATGGAGATGAATGCCATTACAGTATAGTGAGGGATGTGATAGAGTTGTACTTGGAACGTGATACATGGTATTTACCTACTTGTGTTGACAAGAACTCTACAACAAACATAGCTGATGCACAAAGAAATGTAGTTCAAATTTGTCTCATGACTGAAGGACTTGCTCAATTGGTTTCTTCACTTGATACGACTAAACAAAACTTGTGCTTGATTCATTGTTTATATCCAATATTGGAATGTGTTGGCTCCGAACTTTGTCCTATTTCATTAGCCGGTACTATTTATATACCGTATAAACAATAAACTATATCATATTTATTGAGTTTGTATATTAGGTCAACGAGCAATATCATTACTAGCCCTATCTGGTGGGTATAAGGATCCGATTGATCTTGTTGTAAAGAATTCTGATTATTTATCACATCACTTTACTACCAGACTTTGGTCGTTAAGCGATTGCCCAGAAGTGTTAAACGCATTAAAAGTGGTAATGAATCTCAATGGCAGTGATGACTTACTAAAGTCTTTTCACTCTATAGTTACTGATGTATGTTTAGACAAATAATATCATAATAATAATAATAAAACGCGTATTAATGGTATTATAACTTATAGGTGCTTGTTCAAAGTTGTGATGCCCATCGTACTGAAAACATGCATTCGTTCATGAAAGTATTTCATATATTTGTGATGTGTGTGAACAAATGGCAACAAAAATGCTCAGTAACAACCGAAAATGTGGACAAGTCGAAGCCTTCGAGTGATTGTGTTATTGAAAATATTTTGGAGTTTCATAAAATGATGACCATGGATTTGGAAGACGAGTATTGGAAGGGTGATATCCCATGGTATTATTTTTCATTCTGGCTATACGATCTCTATGTGTGTGTGTGTGCATATTTCTTTCAATTAACTATTTGTTTCTTAGTGGAAACAATGAAAATATTGAAGAAGAAAATGAAAAGCCATTACTACCACCATACATACAAATGGTCATTTCTATAATGAAACGCGTGTTGAATTTTCTACCAATGAAACACCATTTTCTTCCGTTACAAGTATTTTTATTACGGCGGGTGCTATAAATTAAAAAAAAAAAACTGTGTAATCAATGTTTATATATCTTTATTATAGATTCTCAATGAAGGTTTAAATGTAATATCAAACTACGAGAACCATTTGTTACCGATGGTACATAAAATATGGTCACCACTGTGCACTAAATTCAATAATAATACTGATGATATAGTATTTCGCGAAGCGTTCAATCTTTTGACCACGATGGCGTGGGTAGCCAAAGATTTTATCCGTTCTCGTTCGTTAAAGTAAGTTCATACATTTAACGAATTGTGTGTAAATTATTAATTATGCTACATCTAAAAAATCTAGGCAAGTTTTGCCGACCATAGTGGAACGACTAATATCTAGTGCAAAGGAGAGTAAAAATATTTCCAAAGGAAGTGTTTACTTTACAAGTCATAAATATAAATTGCAATACACCATATTGAGCGGTTTAGGGGATTTCGTATTGAATTTGAATTTCATTGAGAGTGATATGTATGATATATCGAATGCTGTAGCACATTATTTAGACAAAGACCAGCCAATTGCATTACAGGTACATTGTTATTATTTTTGTTCGGTTTTTTTAAAAAACATGATTTTATGCGTTTTAATAGGAAAAATCAAAATATTTCTTCAAAACATTGAATGTAAAACATTCAGATTTTGTATGGATATATTTACAATCGTTATACATTGATGAATACGAGTATAAATCTGACAATCCGCGACTTCCTCCAATAAAGGTATCATTTTCTGTTAATTGTTATTTAACAAATAATTAACTATGTATAATTTTCAGATTTGTGGTTCATTGACATTTTTTAAGCCAAATGTTTCTAGAAATGTATCAGAATTGCTGGAATCATTGTAAAATGTTTAATTATGATTTTATTTTACTGCTATGTTATGAATAAATTTCAAGTACTTATCTGTGATACAATTTTGTATGTCATATTACTCTTATTAAAATGTGAATACCAATAACAGACTCTATAAGTAAAGAATGTTGTTGTTTTTTTATAAAATAAATATGTTTGACAGCGTAAATGTAGTTATTTTGTATTCTGTTATTCATTAGTCTATGTTGAACATTAACACAAATGGTCGCCGAGTAAAATTGAACAAAGCGTTTTATAATACCTAAAATTTTTCGCAAAAATTAAAAAAGAGAAAAAAAATTATAAAACTGTTTTTGATGGTCTAATAGTACAGCATTGATGCTAATAGTTCTATATTGTTGTCTGTTTTTATACATAATTACAGATATTTATTTATAATTTTTATCTAAGATAAATATTAGATAAGTTAGGCAATGAATATCGTGCATTTATTAAGTAGAGATAAGTTTTTACAAAACGTACAGTCCTCCCTTGGTCACTGTATTCGTCTAATTTGGCTCCTGCTATTTCCTAGGCTTAAATCTGTCCTGTTTCCATCAAGAGGAAAATATTTGACATTATCGAGGAGATAAATGCCATTGGCAAAAATGTGTGGTTAAGAATGTTGAATACTTTAATAGTAATAATGTTGAATAAATTATAATATTTCTTAATAAATGTATAAAAAAATAAGTCCTGGAACTACTTGAATATACCTGCGCGATACACAATGTTCATCATTGATCGTTCTCTAAATACCATTGTGTTTATAAAACCCATAACTAACTTTAATTTTTATAACTATTACATTTAGAGTTCTTTAAATGATTATATAATGTTTTACAATGTATAAAAGTTACAAAATATTTTATACTTTAATTATTCATAATAAATTATTTTACTGCACATTGTGTTTACTGGTCACATTTTTCCCTATACATTTTTAACGTTTATGGATAATCCGTTTGAATAATATTCATTATCCTCATAATTAAATCAGAAGTCAACATTTTTCTTTTCTTAATTGAAAAATCTCAAGTTTGTATTATAATCAATGTAATTAATTTATAATGAAAGATTATTATAAATACTTATTTCATGAATCTATCAAAATATGCTATTTATAATTGTGTTAAAAACAAAAAAATTAACAAAGATTCTTGTATGTTCAAAATGTACATATATATTGATATTTCATTAAAATGTATTGTCTTCTTTTAAGTTTTATCATTATTGATAATTATCAATTGCTTCTTTTATGGTTGTTATTATTATTATTATTTTTTTAATATATGCGTGCAAAGCATTGTTCGAGAGTAATTTGTGTGAAATTAGTATTTAAAATTATTGCTTGCAATTAATCATTATTTCATTTAATTATAGCTTTTATTCTGTTCTCGACACATGTCAACATTTATGTCGAAATAATTATGGTGTCAAGATGTTATTTTTTTTTGTAGGCATTGTTAAGTAGTAGCGTAGACGAGACGGTTTTTGGTGTTTATTTTTCGGTATACCAGCAGATCGAATCGAGTTGAATATTTAAATAAATTTTATTTCACGATCTGAAAAAAATTCAGTATCGTATTTCTCAATTTGTGTTGGTTTTTTTTATTTTTCTTGACTTTATCTTAATATTTATATAAGTTTCAGGTACCAAAACAAATCAAAATATTTAGAGAAATACAAGAATAATTAAGATAAATCATAATACGTATTAAATAAAATGTATAATGTCAAGGGGTCAAATCGTTAAAGAATGATGTGACGGAGAGATAGCATAGGATATAGCATTCTGAATTATAATTATGACATTATAGGGAATTCAATGAATATTTATTTTGCAAGACGGATGTCATCAGTGTCCGAAAAATTTTAAAGGAAATTTCGGAAAAAAGACATTGTTATGTTTATTAATATAAATATTGTAATTCGTAAACGTGCGTGAATAACGCGTTTTGACGAATACATTTTACTAGGGGGGGGGGAGGGAAATAGAGTTGATGAAATTGAAGATATTTCGCTGTCTTTGAAATTTTAAAATAACTGTGATTCGCTACAAAATTACAAACGTATAATCAGGGGCGGACTGGGTGTGTCGGAGGGCCCGGGAGACAAACCTATATAGGGGCCCGTATTTTTATTTGAGCAAAAAAAAAAAAAAAGGTTCTATTCTCTATAATTATTTATTTAGGCCCAAGAAGGCAACTTGTATGTTATAAGCAATGATGAGAAAAATAATAACAAGATGAAATTTAGATCAATGGGACTAAGATCCATTAAGTCGACGCAGCGTGCGATCTAATGGATGATTATAGTCGTAGGAATGAAATGGATCATGAAAAAGAGAACGGTTTCTTGTAGAGTGGGAAGGAACACGGAAGTTTATAGAGGAGAAAGTAGGTCTGGAGCATGCGAAATACCACTTAGAAGAGAGGTGATCAAGGATTGATCGGCATTTATATACCACAAATTATTGTTATAATAATGATAATACGAACACCGGTTAGGTTAGGTACCTAACCTAACAACCTAACCTAACCGATACATGCAGGGGCGGATTGGGTGTCGGAGGGCCCGGGAGACAAACCTTATATAGGGGCCCGTATTTTTATTTGAGCAATAATAAAGTCGTTGAAGTATACAACTAAAATAAGGAATACTATTAAAAAAACTTTGTACTAATAATAGGATGTTTTTAAAATTTGAGGGGCCCAAAATGTATTATTTGTATACTATCTCTACTTAATTTACTAATTTATACGGGAAGAAATTAATAAATCCCATTATATGGAGGCCCGAGGCTCCACTAAATCTAATTTGTGTTGGGTATCGCCCACTAAACCGCCGTTAAATCCGCCACTGGGTAGATATAGATTCTCTTGAATATAAGCAGCTGCTTCCGCAAATCGGAAACGTCAACTCTCTCTCTCTCTCTCTCTATAGAAAAATTTTAATTTACATTCGCGTTACCTCTACGCGTGCTTGTATCCCGCGTGAGATTCACTTTGAAAACTACGTTAACAGAACGCCGACTATTCGAATAGTTAAAAATCACGACATAGCGGTTGAAATCCTCGAAACATTATATGGCGATATTTGAATTTCGCGAATACGATTTGTTTATACTGATTTGACCTTAAGTCAAGTACATTATTTTACAACTCGTTTGTTTAAAAAGTGAATGCGAATACAACTTGGCCAATTATTATAATAATTTTATATATAGCGTAAATTTTCCTCTACGCGGCCAAATACCGGTTTAATGCGGTTGAATCATACAGCGGCAACGAAAACCATTAAAATCACGTTTCCATACATCGATCATTTTTATTATAAAACATATGTTTTATATCTTGTCCGCGTACATTCATAAATTATTTATTTCGTATTGTTAAAAATATAATAATAATAAAATTACACATTCCGTTTTTGTTTTATCTGCGCCCGCGTATGAATTATATTATAAGCGATTGTATAAAAAATATATTATTACAACGCGTCACCATGTCTCGAGTTAAACGTTAATTCATTATTATTACGATCGTTTTACTATTATATTTAGTAGGAAATATTTTATTTTACAAGCAGGAGCAGAAAAATTTGCAAGGCGAAAAAATGTCCCAAGTGCGTGGCCAACAAATTATCGAACTTTAATCTTCATCGGGGGAAAAAAACGACTATTGTACTTTGTATGGATTATAGAAAAATGTCAAATTGCTCACGACTTGAGACGTGAAAAAATTTTCGAATAATTTTGTGAGACTAAATATAGGAATATAGGAAATATTTTATTTTACGTTTTGAACGAAAATGTCAACTATCTAAAGCGAATCGAATTGATTGACCGAGAAAAGATTTGAACTCGTCTTTTCTAGAATAAGGTGAGAATCGATTTTTTTTTTATCAGTTTAATTAAAACCATGTTAAAATGATATATTAATTTTTTCATTTTCGAACATTTGTGTTCCACTATACACAAAAGTAAAACATTTAATTAAAAAACATATTCGTAAAATAACTTAGAATTTACAGCTGATGAGTTAATGACATTTTTTTTTCCATAATTAAATTCGGTTCATTTTGAATGATTGAATCCTCGTGTAGCTTTTAGTCATTTAAATCGCCTTTACTGTATATATATATATATTACTTTCTTTCAATTTTGGCAATTATTAGACGTTGAACTATTTATGTCATTAAAGGGGTAATTTTTTACTTTAAGGACTGAAAAATTTATATGACGTAGGTCACGTCGATTATATTCAAGAACATTTTGACAATCCTAAGTCACAATTTTTTTTTATCACTACAATTTTTTTTTACAAAGTGTAACAAGCAGGTACACTGATTCTCTCCTCTCAGGATCGTTTTATTGAATATACACTGATTTATCATTCTGCTTTCAAATTTATAATAATAACAAAACTCTAAAATTGTATATAAGTAAATATCACGCGACATTCGCAATACCCGCGGCTAGCTATCCCTTTTTTCGTTTTTTTTTTTATCATTTTTAAAATGATATCACCTGCACTAGCACCTTATAATACGATAAACAAAATATAAACTTTTGATTTTCCAAAGCAATCGAAGTTTTTTTTACGCTATTTAAAAAATAACTAAAGCAGATTAATGAAAATATTTTTTTCGGTTTTCACTTTAAACGCTGGCCGTTTGTGAAGAATATATTATTACATTAAAATGTGTTCGCTTTTTGCGTATTATTACAATAATGAATTTATGTTTAACAGATATTTTGGTTACAAAACTACATCGATCAGAAAGGACACTTAACTTAATAGCGCTTTAAAATATCCGATACGGAGTTTCAAAAACGTTAAGTTTTCAACATAAGAATTTTCAATTCTTCACTTTGCACTGCGTGCCTTCAACGCGTATTATTCGCGAAACGTTTACCGGATTTTGAAAATCGACATTTATGAGTCCTCTTAAAAGTATCACTTTCCATAAGAATATTAACAACAATTGAAATCATAAGTTAGGTCGGTTGGAATTCCGTTTTTCAAATACACGACACCATCTATCGGATTGCGTTCAGAAAGCAATGAATCTCCTAATTACCGACCACTAGCTCTAGAGTTCACTGTTGTTGTATGTGTATACCTTCGATAGGAAATAGTCCAGCCCAATAAAATCGAAAGTTATAAAAAATATTCTCGCACACCAGGGCCAAAAATCGTATACAATATGAAAAGTGAAATGTCCAGTATGGAATTTGTAGGCGTGTGTCGTATACAAAAGCGTATAACGTCATTCACAACGATTTTCCATCTTTTAAATTGTTCCGAAACGATTTATTGATTTTCGCATATATTGTACACATTTTTCTCTCTGTAAATCCGTTGATTTCTATCATTTACAAACTCGTGTTTGTAAATATATATTTTTAATAAATTTAATCTGAAAAACATCAGTGGATCAAACTTGAAGTGTATTCGGTGCGAAAAAACGAAAAATTTATTCGTTTTTTTCTTAGTATATATGAGTTTTTATAAATTGTTAATTTTTATATGAAAATTAGTATCTTATATTTAATTTATATATATTCTGTATATTCAAATAGTTCTGCAAATCTAAGCAATTTTTCATCAAATCATTATTAGTTATTTCTCAGTCTACCAGTTACCGGCGGTACTACCGACATTTATATTTTTGAAAATACTATTTATCCGGTCATTTCTTATAAATTAGGATTTCTAAGTTCTAATCGCGAGGTCTTACAGGGCATGTGCTCCCTTCCCCTCGGTGCAATCCCTAATCAGACAGAACGTTATAAATAATAATGTACAACTCTTCGAAAGGTTGTTGTAATTGGTTATTGTATTAGACATGAACTCTTTTATTTATTTATTATTATTATTTTTTTTTTTTAATATCTGGCTACTGTATAACCGTCGTTCCCATCATAACGTGCGCCCGTTGTTATTTTATATAAACTGTTTACCGTTCTAATACAAAAATTGAATCATTTAAAAAAATCGTGCAAGACGTCAAGAGAATTGAAAAAGTGTACTCGAGCAAACATAAGAACAGTGAACAAAATGATCTACTCACTCGAAGCGGCTGCTACGTATAACGTCAAAACGCCGAACATGTTTCCCAAAAAATGCAGAACGTTGCCCATAAAAAGTCGGCCGGTTCGGGACGAGTGAGTGCGAGAAGAATGCTTTTCTGTACTTTTTATGCGTATAATCGGGACATTAACGGGTTAAACGTTAAAATCGAGTCAGTTATTTAATTTTTAATTGAATTTTGACTTAAATAACTAAAGACACTTCTGAGTTACTTTTACACAGAAGTATTTTAAATTAAGGCGAATTAGTGACAAGTATAAAATACTGTTTACGGCTTATATAAGGAATTCGGATCAAACTCTACAATAATGTGTACGAGTCGTTTTTTTTTTTTTTTTGTCACAGCATGAGGAAATATATGGCCTATTCCGAAATGTACGAAAAACAACTAGCGTTGAAAAGCAATAGCACTCGAAAACACCCAGACGTGAGTTACGTTTATAAGCGCTTAGAATTTTTGTTTAATACGAGACATTAAAATGTTTAGCGTCCGAAATGGAACTCGAATTTCGCGCGTGCCAATTCGTTACTGTCCGAGGTGAGTGTGCGTCTATTGCTTTCATGACCCTCGATTCGCTGTTGTTTATAATGTCGTCTAGAACTGTTTAATAATCTCGCAGGCTAGTAAAGGATCGCCGTGTGCGTGTGCCACGGCCCGAACACGGCGTGTTAACCACTCGCAGACTACCGGAGAACGCAGTGAAATGGACATACAATACGAAATTCTACAACAAATGGGATAACGTGCGAAACGTTTGCGGAAACGCTCATGAAACAATATAAACGCGTTTTATAACATAAATATCCTCTCGGTTTCGATGTACGAATTGTATGACAAAATAATATTGGTTTGTTGGAAAAAATGTGTATGGAGAGCCGTAAAAGTGTATTTAATACATTTTCGTACCAAAATCGATCTAATAAATCTTGTAAACTCGTAATAGGCTTTTCTCCCGCCTACTCGCCCCTCGCCCGATTGACTTTCCATTGATTTTCCATTGAAAAAAAAAGCCTAAAACGTATATTGAAACACATCAGACGTTCGTAAATGATTTCATTACGATTGTGGTCACAATCTCGCCAATCTTGTTTCAGACCGTATAACTTCATATCGATTATCCCTATTTATAACTCTAGACACGCACACGATATATTAGGTAAATAGTTGAAAATTTAACTGTAATGACGTGTGGTCAAAAGTTAGAGCACTCGGTGTAGACGTGATTGGATTTTTTCACAGTTTTTTCTTTCTTTAGTATACACCATTTACAAGAGATTAAAATAGAAAGACACTGAAATAATTTTGTGAAGAAAAAAAATAGGTTCATTTTTTAATTTTTCTTACGCGTTCCTTTTGATAAATCGGAATTAACTCTCTGAATTAAATTTGTCATAATACTTTCAATGTACATATATATATATATATAAATGCGAACATAAAATTTAATGTATTATTTTTTATTTTTTTCTCAATACGTGTAAATTATAGTTCTGTAAGGAAACCTCCGCTGCACGCAAATTGGATCATCGTCGGTGTACTGGAGTGCAAAATATGAAAATCGAAAAAGAAAACGCGACATTGCGGATAAGTCTAGGACGACAAAAATTTTTAAGAAACCGTCGAAATATCCAAATCGACATAAGACCGGAACAAGTAAGGATACGATTTTCCTAGCCCGTGATTTATAGATTGATTATTTAGATTGGTACGTATTTCGTATAGTTTATTAAAGTATCGAACGCTGTATGCAAAGCGAAAGCTCAGCATAGCGTCACGATCAAAACGAAAACTGTCGATGATCAGATGGAGGTTTCGTTGAAGTCACCACAGGGATCAACGATAAACAGCACAAATGACAGTTTTCAAAATCTGGAATACAACATGGAGCCACTGGATTACGACATGGAACAACTGGAATACAACATGGAAAAACCGGAATACACCATAGAACAACCGGAATATACCATGGAGCAATCGGGATACACCATAGAACAATCAGTGGACACCGTGGAACAACCGAAATATGATATGGACCAACTGGAATACGACATGGAAGAACCTGAATACAACATGGAACAATTTGAATACAATATGGAACAACCGGAGTACAGTATGGAACTACCAAAATACAATATGGAACAACCGGAGTACAGTATGGAACTATCAAAATACAATATGGAACAACTGGAAGAAGTATGGATACAGAGCATTTGTGAAAAGTCACTGATTTCTACTAATATTTATGTATTATAATTTAATTGTAGATGTCGTTGGGCGAGTTAGGAGATAACCTACACACCTTACCCGAAGAATTTAAATTTTTTGACGACATCTTAATGGAAGGCCGTGGCGTAAGTCAAACAATATTGTTTCTGTTTTGCATATATGCCTTTATGCCTCGTACCGACCTTTGAACCAGAAAATCCGTGATTTTCTTACCTATATTTAAATTTTTGCGAAATTCCCGTATAACGAATATACACCAACTAATTATTTATTGTCTTTAGAGTTTCATTAGTTTTTCTACACAATTGTAAATACAGTTGAAGGAGAATACGGTTAACGCCCCGTACACAAGATTCTGATCGATACGAATGTATGATTTTCTCTTTTTGCTAATCGTGTGGTATCTTTTTCGCGGTGTAAAAAGAAAATTCTGTCATTATATTATACGCATTTATTTCCACCAACAGGAAATTGTATCATGCAGTTTATTGCACAGGCATCCTCTTTTTATTGTTTTAGTTAACACGTGTGAAATAGTGTTAAACCAAGTTTTTAAACTTCATTCCGTAACAAGTCAAACATTTAAGTAATATTAATAATCTTAAATGTTTTTTTTTTATTCCGTATTACATTAAAATCGTCTCGTTCATAGTTTTTTTTTTTTTTAAATAATTTACTCGTTTTTTTCTGAAATGCCTGGGCACCACACACGTATTTATTAGATATTGTTAATAACACTACACTACAATGTTCAAATTATCGTTACAGTTTGACGATTATCCAGAGTGGTGTAAAAAATTAACCGGAACCAGTACCAATTGCGTTAAAATTCCAACAGGCTACTACCAAGTTCCTATAGGCATAGACGTATCTACTCAAATAGAAGAGGACGATGAATATGTAAGTGGAAATACTTATGTAGAAGCAGTGGCGCACCCAAGGGGATGGACTCCGGGTCCGGACCCCTCCCCTTGACTAGTGCAATAGTATTACATTTATAGATGAAAATCCAAATTCTGATACAACTTTCATATTTTTCTGTTAAAATTTCGCATACGATATAGATAACACCAGGTGTTAACAATTCATTGATTATATTATATTATTATAATATATAATCTATTTTTATTATCTATTAAAAGTTTTGTTTTTCATAATGTAGTTTTTTAGACCCCCCCCTTGAAAAAATCCTGGGTGCGCTACTGTGTAGAAGAATAAAACGTATATATCCGATATCGTGTTGGCGAAACTCGTCAAAACGCGCGCATATATATTAAAAACTGAAAAGTCGTTTACTTATATTTTATTTACATAAAAAAAAAAACGAGTTTTATAACCTAAAAATCCCCGTTGCAGCCGGTTATACGTGGAAGTAGAGATTTATAAGAATAGTATAGCAGAGAAAAATGCCATGTAAAGGGAGAGGAGTTTATTCTCGAGTGGACATTATTGATATAGGCCGGAAAATAATAGGCGAATAAAACAGAATAACCTGCAGTTTACTATAAGAAACGTTATGCCACTTTTTTTGTCGACGCTCTGTGTTAGACTATAATGTATATAAAGATAAATACATTTGCATAGGCGGATTTTGAAGAGTATTTAGGGAACTTAAGTTACCCCGAAAGGTTTATGTCCCTCCACTACACTTATTGCGCACATAAATACAATAGTAAATCATAGTGAGTTGAAAATTTCAATTTGAAAATGTTTGTTTATGCTTATGGATAAGATTTCAACCCCCTCCTCCACCAGTTGTGACTAAATATCCACCTATATATATATTAGAAATAAATGTATAAAAAGTACTTGAATCATATATTATTATCGTCGCACTATTTAGTTCCAAGAAGACCTCACTCCGATTGTAGAGGAAATGTTTATCAACGCATTTGAACAAGCACAGTTTAAGATACAATTGCAAGACAAGAAGTCGGTGAAATTAAAAGAAGAGAGTGCGTTGAAAGACATGTATGAGGCAGAGATAGTGAAATGGAAAAAAATGAAAAATAGTGAAGCAAGCCTGAATAAAATCGTCGTAAGCATTCTGTTTTGTTTTTTGTTTTTATACATTATTTTCTCGATCGACGTGTATTTTCAATAAAAATCGTCACAAATGCGCGGAAATCGTTATAAAAATAATACAAAAATCAACTTATATATATTATAGGCCAAATACACACAATATTTCAATGAAGGCCAGAAAAATGAAAACTATCGAATCTCCAAGTTACCACCCGGAAACAGTACGTCTTTTTCGATACCTACCTATATTTGCGCAACTTCTCTTTTGATATTTCGTTTTTTTTGTTTTTTTTTAATTCAAACAGAATTCGTACCGTTGATGGATGGGAAATTAAACAGACCAAGAAAACAGTAAATCGTTAAAAAGTAATTTATAAATTATATACACGCTTAAGAGCAATTATTATTAATTAATTATTATGTATATAGGTATATAGGTATATAGGTATATAGGTATGTATAATCCAATACATTGGCGAAGCATTTTGTTAACCTGTACGATTCATAAGGAATATTTTTACAGATCGATTGATTAATATATATACTCGTATAATAATTTTTATTTATTTTTTATTTTAACTATAACAGAAACACTACACACCAAAGTATAAACACATATTATAAAAATACATATATAATTATAACTACATATATATATATAATGAGTTATTTCGAATAAACATTTTGCGATTAAACCAAATGGTTTTACAACTTAAAATTTAAATTCCCATCCAACTGCACTATTCTCGTTTGATGGTTTCCCGTATAATAATTCCTTTCCCTATGATACTTACTCTAAAATAAATATTTCCCTAAAAGAATATGCCTATATTTTTTTTAGATTAAGTTTTTTCGTGTTATGTGTGTTCGTCCCTCGTTGTTCGCTCGATGCGTTCAAAACGAATGACAGCAAAACGATTTGAAACCAAACAATCGTATAAAATCAAATAATGGATAATGTAAATCGGAAAAATTACGAAACGAACCAGTGAACAAAACGTAAAAAAAAAAAAAAAATTCGCGATGGAAACCATAATCGATTTTTGATCTCTAAATAAAGTCGAAATAATTGAAACTCGAAATAACCGAATATCCAAAACCGACACACTTAAATGCGGTTACGATTACGACGAAAAAAAAAAAGGATAAGAATTAAAATTAAAAATTGTAATTGTCGAACGTAAACACATCTGGGAACGAGAAAACGGGTGACATTTAACGAGAATTTGCGAATATATTCGCAATACATTTGGATACGTGAGATATATTCGGAATTCGAATGCGGTTAAAACAATTCAATCTGTGATCGTAAAAGAATAATGCAGAAAAAAAAAAGAAAAAGAAATGATAAGATTTTAATACAATAACGTATTCCTCTCGGTTCTCCGCCTCATCGTTTTCAAACACATCGAAAAGCCGTTTTCTACAAAAAAGGAAGAAAGCAATTCTTGTTGCGATTTTTTCGAAAAAAAAAAATTCATATAACGTAAACGAACAAAGTACGTTCACCACAATGATGTCAATGTGCACTGTGGGCGTTTATCTACGGTGGTTTTACAGTGATCAAACGAATCGTTAACAAAAAAAAACGCGTATACGATGCAATTTGTTCATTTTTTTTTCCTTTTTTTTTCCAACCGTGTCAACGAGCCATCCGTCGACCAGTATATATTTAATTTATTCATTATATTATAATATTATTATCGTAAATTTGCGTTTTTAAACGAGCGCGATAAGTGTATATATATATATATATATAAATATATTATTATATTTTGTGAGTATATACGGGTTTTTCGTTTTCAAAAAAAAAAAAAAAAAAGAAAGAAATAGTATTCGTTTTCGTGTGACTAGCGTATATTATTTATAATAATAATATGTTAAAATCGTATTGTCAGCGCGCGAACGTAATGTCTAAACAATAAGTACAAACGTCGAATTATGATATATAATAATCGTGGAAAAATTTACAAAAAAAAAAAAATTCTTTCGTGTACGATTTTTTTCGAAAAAAAAAATCAAAAATCAAAAATAAAAGCGACGAGTAAGGAAAAACCATCCAAATCGTGGATGTCTTGATTCCTTCGGGACACGATATAGTATTTATTTAAAAAACAATTTTTCCCTATCTATACGAAATCGAAAATAAATATAATAATGACGACGACAATTTCGGAGAAATATTATCTCGTATTAAAAAAAAAAAAAAAAAAAATTCTAATATTTAATCAATATCGGAATACACATATTCACTCGAATGTTACGGGCGGTAAAATTGTAAATAACGTTGTACAAAATAATAAGCTCGATTATTCCAAAACCGTTCTTTCGAGTACAAAATCTTCTTAAATATATTGTCACCGACGGTAATTTTCACGTATTCGAACTATGAACGAGGACGGTACAGAAATCTCCTCATTTTTGAGGAAAATTTTTTATAACAGTGTATTATATTTTGTAAAGTTTTCCTCAACGATGAAATCTTCTATATTTAATAATAATGTGTTTGAAGAAAAAAAAATGTTGAATGCGTATTTATTAATAATTCAAGTGCCTACAGCAGTTAAATATAAATACAAATAAATGAATAAATTTGATTTATGGAAAGTAATACAAATCATTATTACATCTCAAGATTAAAATCGATTTTTATACCAATAATAATATACACTTTTTTGGAATGTAAAATTCAGCGTATATTTATTTTTTTTTGGTTGCTTATACTCGGTAAATCAATTTTTTCAATTTACAGTAGGGTGCGTGGAATTTTTGATAATCTACGAATGGGGCGTAGAATAGAAGAAGGTTGGGAACTATGTACTGGTCTTCGACGTTTACATCGTTTCCATTTCTAAGCAGCATCTGTAGAGAGCGATTTTGGACAATTGAAAAAAAATAATAATTATTCGTTTATTGATAGTAATATGACCACTTGTGACTTGCTGCTAATAGGCATTCGCATCAAAAAACAAGTGCTGCTTTATGTGCAAAATCTCAGTTGTTAGTTGCTACGAGAAAAACGGAGCGGATGCGGTTTTCGATTTTCGTGGGCAAACCTATTAGACGTTTCGGCTCGGTTTCAATTACGTTTTAATTAGAGTAGGTATATTTTCATAAATAAAACGCATTTATTTAACTGCGAAAGATTTTTCTTTTACGTTTGAAGACCAGCGCGAATCTTCTTGCAGTTTATTCGTCCATATCCGATTTTTTTCCCGGTTAAGTTCAATATAAATATATTTATTAGGAAAAATTAGAATTGTCTTATTTTTACTACATTATTATTTAATTGAAAATTTATAATAGGTATTGAATGAAAATCCGCCGTACCCCTCTTTAATACATAAATATATATATAAGTATATACTGTCGCTGAACTGATTTGCAAGTAAATCGTCGTTTTGAAAAGAAATGTAATTTGTACAAAAGAATAAAATTGTATTCTAAAAGTACACACTTCATAACTACAGGTTGGTTTTTATGTAATGGTTAAACATTGCGCGTGCTTTTATTTATAATAACGCGGTATAAAAGCTAGGTATAAAGCTGGTAGCTTGGCAACGAAACGAATTTGATCAATGAGACGATAGATAGGTAGTGCCTCCTAATATAAGCGATATTTTATTATCGCGTACGTTCTTCGAATTATCGAATAAAGTATTTGTACAGTTTGTTTTAAAAATATAAAGACGTTTAATATATATTTAAGAAATGGGCAATTCTTGCGCAAGTTATACCGATTTTGCATTCCCGAAAACGGCTTCGGGATCGGTATTGGACAGAGTGATTTCTCAGGCGTCCAACGAAGACGACTGTTTGTTATACAAGTAAGAAGCTACGCGCATTGCACAGGCATTATAAACAAATTAATCGTTCAATTCGAAAGGTTAGCGGATTATAAAAAAGGCGGCGAATTGATTAACGTGTACAACAACGGCGGCCAGGACGAAGCCGAAAAATTCATCGTGGAAAAATTACCGGGTCTCATGTATAATTATGGTAAAGGACAAGTGATAAATCGGAACGATTATCTGAGATGGAAATTTCAAAATCGTAAACACGTGAGAAAAAAAAATCTATATATTATATTGCGCGCGTAACACCCTTAAACTATTATAATAACGAAGATTTTTCAGTACACCAGACATGTGATGGAAGAATTTCTCATACAGAATACTTGGACTCTTTAGTCATAGTGCACGTCGCCGTGTTACGGACTGAGCCCTGTAACAGTGGTGTATTTAAGATATTTGTTGTCATGTTGGTGGGACGTATTGATTTTGAATACGAGCTCAGGTGCATACACTAAACAACAGTTGTTATTTATTCAACGCGTTTTCACTTACCGATAGAAAACACTTAGACATTATATTTTAATAATAATAATATCGTTAACATTTCAATTTTGATGGAAAAAAAATATTACTATATTACTCGTAAAATACATTTCTCGTAATTCAATTCGACCATTTCTTTACTTTAGTTCATCGATTACTTATAGTTCGTCGACATTGAATTGTATTTTTCCGCCGTGAGTCGACTGCATCGCGTTCATTTCAATCCAAATCGAGACGACTAATATCTATTATATTCGCTTAAAAGATAATAATAATTTACGTATTGATCTCTTTCACAGTGTTCACCTTAAGACATACGTTTCGCTGACTATAGTTTTAAACGTAAAATTGTCCCTTCGGGCGTCCGCCACAGTGTCTTAAACGAATGTCCCTGAATTGGAATAAAAAACAGCGATTTAATTCATCGGATCGTGATTCGAATACTGCAATTACGGTATTACACGACGTGTATACAAGCAACGGTAACAATTATTCCAACTCGTGAACTAATTTGCATTTGAATTTGTATAACAATAGAATAAAAGGTAGAAAATAATGAAAATAACAGTGAGTGAAAAAATAGGACGTTATAATTTTCCTCCTGAAATACACCACTGACCGGGCCAGAGTAAATTTCCTGGATTCTGAACGAAAACGCGACTGCCGCGGCGGGGGTAGTAGTCAAACAGAGAAATTCTCGGGTTCCTCGCGTCGAAAACGCCGTTGATTTTCGCACAAAAATCAGTAGAATTCAATGAGGTTTTCGCCGTTTTTTTTTTTTTTTTTTTAACATAAATAGGTGGCCGTGAACTTGGAGGAAAGACCGGGTCCCCACGATCCGTTGACCAGATGGACGGATCACGTGGCGTGTTGGCAAATGCAATACAGGGGATCGTTGGGCGAGAGTTTGTTACACGTATTAATTATATGCGACACTGTAATACACACCAGATTGTCTCGATTACTACTCAAACACTATCCGATGTTGAGTCAAGACGCCGTGGAAGGCGAGGAATACCTCGGTACGAGTGATTTTAAAAATACATTTCGTTACTTCGGGCGGGCACGCGCTTCTCGTGCGCCGCTGAATTATGATATCGTCACAATTTGAACGAATAAATCGTTTTCTCTTTTCCTTCTGAACCATGACCCGCTTAACCGACAAAACCCGATGAATGATAAATAGTTGTAGAAGAAAACGAAAATGTAGCGGTACCGCGGAGTGTTAATATGAATGTCGCTTGGTGATTTTAGTGTTTCGTTGTTACTTATGTACATTCGAGAGCGATGAGACGAAATCGTTTTAAAATCCCCCCCTCCCCGGACCCAAAAAAAACACTACGACCATTAGTTTTGAAAACACCCAATAGACTTTCCACAAAAATTACAAATACACTCGGTCGAAAAATTCGAAACGTAACTATAACTCCGCGTATGCGATATTGTTTGTAAAATTCCAAGCTTTAAAAAATCACCTCTTTTGCCAAATTGAAAAAATCCAATAATAACTGTTAATATTTATTTTATTTACGACGATCGCCTTTACGTTTATGTATATAATATATAAATGGGTACAGGCGCGAGTGCGTTGCATCTGTCTATCGCTTACAATAACAACGATCTAATCCAAGATCTGGTCGACGCCGGTGCGAACATCTGCCAAAGAGCTATAGGTAAAGACAAATAAAAATAAATAAATAACACGAACGCGTTTACGGCAACGGTTATTTAAACGATTCAGGAAGTTTTTTCTTACCGCGTGATCAGCAGAACAAGGAAATAAATAACAAGCACACGGATTACGAAGGATTAGCGTACCTCGGAGAATTGCCGTTGGCCTGGGCTGCTTGTTGCGGCAACCAAACCGTGTACAATTTGCTGATCGACGCCGGTGCGAATCCCGACGCTCAGGATTCATTCGGCAACATGATTCTTCACATGGTGGTCGTATGCGATAAACTAGTACGTGATTTTTTAATACGCGGTGTCTAGTGAAATAATGCGATTTTTCTTCGAAATTCCAATCGAATCGGACGCTATATTGTACTGTCGACAATTAATTGTTATCGTTAACGTTAAAAATACGCAGAGAGAATCGTACGGAGAGAATATCGTACGCGGCGGTATTAAGAACACGCATATATTGTTTATCATTTGTTTCTCGTTATTATAAAAGAGTAGAGCGAACTAAAAAACAAAGCTTTTATTTTCCAAATCATTCCGGTTTGCGCAATTATAAAACGATTTCGCCTCTTCTAAGTCAATCGCAACGATGATTTTCCCGTACGAGGCCTACGTCCGTCGTACGATTTAATGCGAAATACGCGCACGTGTAAACTCATAATTACCGCTCGCGCGTTATTCGTGTTTAGAGCATGTTCGGATACGCGTTGAAACACCCGAAAGTACCGGCAAGCAACGGCATTATGAATTCGGCGGGATTAACTCCGCTAACACTGTCGTGTAAACTGGCAAGGACTAGCGTATTTCGCGAAATGTTGGAGCTAAGTGCGCGGGAATTTTGGAGATACAGTAACATCACGTGTTCAGCATATCCTTTGAGTGCATTAGACACATTACTTCCGGACGGCAGAACAAGTTACACAAATTAATTATTATTATTAATTTCAACGGACGTAACGCGTGGTCCCGTTATAACGGTTCGTTTTTTTTACTCTAATGTTTATTAGATTGGAATTCGGTGTTATTCATAATTTTGGACGGCACCAAAGAAGAACATTTAGACATGCTTGACGGAGGGATAATTCAGAAGTTATTGGAAGAAAAGTGGAAATCTTTTGCTCGGGTACATTATTATTATTATTATTTTAAGCGAATAAAAGTGTTACGCAATATTCGTTTTTTATTATTATTATTATTATTATTATTATTTCAAGAAACAATTCATGAAACGTTTGGTTATACTATGTATCCATTTGATCATGTTGAGCATTTCTATATATCTACGGCCAATCGACCAAGACAAACCGTTGTTAGGCGAAGCGGAAGACTGGCAAGACGTGGCGAGATATTGTTTCGAAGGAGGAACTGTAGTGGGAGTATTGTCGTATTTGGTCGTGCAGCAAGGAGGGGAAATACTGAACCAGGGTCTCGTTGGATTTTTAAAGCAAACGGTAAAAAAACGAGCACACAAAAAACGCGTGTAAAATCGCACTGCGCTACCAGTAAATACACTTTAACGACGATCGACGTGTTTTCTACAGTTTAAAGAACCGGCCAAATTGATATTTCTAATATCGAATCTGTTGATATTGGCTTGCATACCGCCGAGAATAATGGGCGATAAACAGACGGAAGAAGCTATATTGGTTTTCGCAGTACCCGGATCGTGGTTCTTACTGATGTTTTTCGCTGGGTAATAATACTAATAGGATATAAAGTCCGTCTCCCATCGAAAAAAATAAATCAGTTTTCCTCAAAAAAAAAAAAAAATCCGTTTTCTGTTTGCTCCTTGTTTTCAATATATTCGTTTTTTAAATTTATATTCAATAAAATCTACTGTTTATATTCTTTTAGTATTGTGTAAATAATGAAATAGCTGTATACACGTTATTCGTCGTTTTCCGTTTATTTTTTTTTTTTTTGTACATACTAAACACTGAACTGGATGTATACATATATTTATTATTTATCGGTAAACGGCGTTTTAATTAAAAAAAAAAAAACTTTCTAAAGTTTTAAATGAAATTGTCGATATAGTCGTTAAACGGACTTTTTTTTCTTTTTTTTTTTTGAGGAAAACGGAAATGAATCGCGTTTTTTCTTTATTTTATTGTCGGTGTAGATCGGAAACTCATCGAGTGTTATAATTGATATTTACAGCGCTATACGTCTGACCGGTCCATTTGTCACTATGGTGTACCTGATGATCACAGGAGACATGTTGACCTTCTTCGTTATCTACTCTGTAATATTGTCCGGTTTTACGCAGTCGTTTTTTTTCCTCTACAAAGGATCGCCAGATGTGGGAACGTCGTTGTACAAATCGTATCCGTCCACGTGGATGGCGTTATTTCAAATCACTATGGGCGATTATAACGTGAGTTATGAGTGTGTTTCAATAGCGGACTCGTTCAATTATATCTCGTCTCGTCGTGAAACGATGGGGGCAATAGTAATCATCATCATAAACAGAACGGGCGAAAAATCGTCCGTTTCACGAATTGGACTAAGCATTTCACGAGCCGGACAGTTGTTAAAATCTTATTGAAAAAAGTAGAAAATATTTTTTTTCTAAAAAGATCTTTTCCGTATATAGCTGCGCGCATTAGCTGAGTATTGCGGGACGAATGGGTAGTTTTTTTTTTTACGCGTAGTCCAATTGTTCGCCAAGCGGGCGATTATTCAATTGCGAAATATTTAAATAAACAACAAATATATATATATATATAATGTCTGCGATGGAAAATCATAAAAATATAAAAACGCGTGTAATGACACAATAACGATACGACGTGGTTTTCACAGTACGCAGATTTGAGTTATACGGTGTATCCCGCGCTGAGCAAAACCGTATTCACCGTGTTCATGGTATTGGTACCTATTTTGTTACTGAACATGTTAATAGCCATGATGGGCAACACGTACGCGCACGTAATCGAACAAAGCGAAAAGGAATGGATGAAACAGGTAACGATTTGCGCAGTGGTTATTTCGTACACGTAGACATCATCATTATTATTATTATTATTATTATTATTATTATTAATCGTTGTACTCGTGCAGTGGGCCAAGATCGTAGTGACTCTCGAGAGAGCCGTACCGCAAAAAGTCGCTAGGAATTATCTCGAAGAATACAGCATCCAACTGGCTCCCGGCGACGATTTGAATCCAGAACAAAGAGGCTTTATGGTAATCAAATGTAAAAGTCAAACCAGAGCCAAACAGCGGAAAGGCGCTGTGATAAATTGGAAGGTACACGAGGGTGTTTACGCCCCTTTATGTATATTAAATATCCATTAGGGTAATATTTAATGTAAGCGTAATGTTTCGTATAATTTAAAAAATATAAATACATTAGTGTGTGGGATGAAAACATTCGGATAAAATCGCATATATACGTATATATAATATTAATTTAGAAATATACGGACGAGTGCACTAAATATAAAATACAAAACGATTTAAATATTTCTTTTCAATTAATTTGACGAAAATGTTTATTTCCGGTATTGGAAACCTGAACGCGTTTTACACTCAAGAAAAGCGGAAAGTTAGTGATTCAAGAGCTTCGTAAATTAGAAGGTACGGGGCAAAATTTAAGAGACATGATTTGGAGACGATCATCTCTGTCGGCGTCTTCTCCGGTGGCCAAGAGTTATTCAATGTAAAACGTTTTGTTTTTATTTTGTTGTTTTTTTTCGATTTTACGTTTCGATTTGAACGTATGATAACCGCGTAATTTATTTTAACACGATTGTCGCGTAGTAGGTCGAAAAACAAGAGCAAATCTTACGCCGAAGGGAAAGACGATCAGAATAGGCTGTCTGGCGCACTCGGCGCAGCACTAGACGCGATCGTTGTAGCTCACGATTTGGACATGACACTGGCAAATGACCGATCGATCGATGGTACACTTTCATTTCATATGTTTATTTCGGTTTTTGTTGTTATTATTATTTGTCATTTTTTTTATTTAGAATTGCACGATCCATTGAGACAATTAGTAATAATGTCAGAAAACGATAAGAATATTGATAAAACTCAAGTGGAAATAGTGGCGAACATAGCTGCTAAAGTCGCTGTAAGTATTTTATTTAGTTTTTAAAACATTTTATTTTAAAATATATTCATAAATTATTTATTTTTTTGTTTTTGTACAAATATTAAAAATAGAATCAAGATTCGATAAAAGTAACGCCTAAACGAACAGAGCAACCGAACGATGGTAATTTATATTTTATCGAGTGTCAATGTTATGTCGAAAATATACGAGTGTTTCAAATGTTCTGTACGTTTTTAAGACGGTCCGGTGAAATGCGATAAAATTACGACGACGACTACCGTCTCGGGTACCGCAGTCACGAATAGGAAATTCTTAAACAAACAGTCGAAAAATTTAAGCACCTACCGATTTGAGAGTGAAGACGAGTCGGTTGATAAATACAGCACAGCCATTGTAACGACGAGAAGCATTTCCACTCAAACTAGAAACGTCGGCAGCGTTGTAGAAAGAAACGAACGACAGATTATTAGACCGAAAACCGCGAAAATCAATCGGTGAGTGTAATGATATTAAGAAAAAAAAGAAGGAAAAAAATTGTACATTATATTATAAAGTCATCGGAAAAAATATATAAAACCGATAATAATTATTTCCGTGTACGGAATAAGAATCGTTTGTCAGTTTGTTTTCGTATACCAATATGGTAGAGCGTTACCAAAACATTCAATTATCAATTAGCGTTCCTTAACCCACGGAGGACGAGTGTGTGCTGCGATTTCTCTTTTAAACAGTTTTTTTTTCGTTACAATAATATTACACACGAGAACTTTGTGTTCGTCGTCCGTGTAAAAAAGTGTTTGCAATGTATTACTTTACGAATATTAGAATATTAGAAAAAAAAAATTTAACAATAACAATTAGGGCTAGGGACATCCAGGAGTTTGCGCGTGTTTTTCCATAATTATTCAAAACACAGCTAAGTAATATAGAAATTTGTTCCGCAACAATACGAGTATATTATATTTAAAATTCATGGTTGCATATTTGACCATTTTCGATGTATATAAAGGTTTTACAAATATTTTATAGAAAAAAAAATTTTCAAAAACAGATATTTTCTCGGACCTGAGATATTAGTTTGTTGATTTTATTTATATATGTATAAAAAAAAAACGAATAAAATTCGTGTTCGCGTTTTCCTCGCCGACCGTCCTTAGACCTAATAATAATAATAATAATAATAACAAAAATAATTGATTTCAATTCCAATTGGAATTGCTTTCAGCGTGACGCCCACGCAGAATTTCGCAGCGAAAAGAGGGCGTTCGGCACAGCCGGACGACAAACGGGACGACAGTCGAAAAGAACAGCAATGTTATTGTATTAGCGGTAACATGTTGCAGCCGTGGAGCACGCAAGACCTAGTGCCGTTGAACACCATCATGGCTTGGGGTCCGAACGACGATTTCTAAATTGGAAAAAAAAAGAAGAACAATATTTAGTAGCGACGATAAAAAAAAAAAATTATAATTTTAACAGACACACAAATATAATATCATTAAAATAGCGTTTATGAAATAAAAAATATATATACGCGTATTGTCGGTTAACGGTGTGTGCGTATATATATATATATACGTACATAATTACACTTCAGCGATTTTTTTTTTTTTGAAAATCGAACAAATTCCCTAATAAAATATCGTTTTGCAGTGGTGTAATTGGCGTGTAAGTTTTTACGGGAACAACGAGTTTTCATCGTTTTCATTTATTCGCTGTTCAGCAGGGGCCATCTTGAAGGAATAATTTACAAACGAAAAAAAAATCATTCGTATTCACTGTACGAACTTAATAGAAGCGCTTTGCGGGAGTGTTACAGGTTTTCAAACACGATAAAAAAAAAAAAGTTACTGAGCCAGCCGTTTTGAGCATGTGTGTTATAATGACGGCGTTTCAAATACAAACGTAAAATTTCAATAAAAACGTAAAATATAAATAATAATAATAAAAAAATATTTACTCGCTTAATTTCACTGATTTACTTTGGATGCGCACGACTTACAGATCTAATTACACAATATATTTGTTTTTTCTTGTAAACCTACCGGTATAATGTCATAATATACGGCACGTTGGTTTTGTATAATGTAATTACAAAGGTATAAAAAAAAGTGGAAACAAAAAACTGTTCCACACATCATTAAAATTATAACGACGCATTACGAGCGTCACACGATTATTAAATAATGATAATAGCAACGCGGAAAATCGTGAATGTTGTTTGGCTCTAAAATTCGTACTCATCACATCGTGTATGATTCAATCGAAAGCCATCTGTCGAAACGTCTTTTTTTCTCTCTCGTCTATCTTTCCCGTGGACAATCACGCAAACAATGCACCTGGTCTTTGGCAAATGACGTATTTAAATGGTACAGAGGAAAACAAATTATAGTAATAAAAAAAAATAATAATAATTGTTAACTTTAATTGTGTTTCCATAATTAATAACCGTTTTTGCCTAAATTTGACAACTCCAAAGAATTTCCCCCGAAAGCGAGACGTGGCTAGATAACGGTTATTTTTCATTCAAAACAACTGCTCTCTTTCCTACGAAAAAAAAATATCTTTTTTTTTTCTTAAGAAATCGGTTCTTTAAAAAGAATTGTTATCAAGACGAGGTCATTGGAAGTTCGCAAATTTTTTTATTAAAAATCAAATACAGACATTTTATATAATGGAATTTTGCGAATCCGAACTTAATGTAAATACATTAGAATCATTTAACCGACACAGCTAATGGAAAAGAAAAGTTACTCTCTCGTCAGTTACGAACATAATTGTTCTTTTAGAAGAAAACTTTTTATTTTTTGAAAGATTTATTATTAGAAATAGTAAATTCTCTTTAAATAACGTTGACTATTTCAGTATATCACTATGTGCGAATGAGCGCTTTTTTCTATTCCAAGTTTCCTTAAAACTTTTTATTTTTTAAATCAACAATTTATTACTCAAATACAAAATTAAATGATTAAATGAATTGAATTAATTGAATGATTCGTTTTGTCGAATTATTGTCATAATCGGCTGAAATATTTTACGCAAACTGTTCGCCAACAATTTATAAGTTAACACAATAGTTTGTTCGTTCTTCCCATTCCCGTTCCTCTGAATCCGATTTCGAATCTACTGAATTCTTTTCCTCACGACATTTTTTTTTTAATATATATATAAAACTCGATGTCAATGTGAATAATTACCGCAAAAATCCTTAGAGCTCGACTTTAATAATTATTACCGATTTATACGTACACACGTACAATTATTGTTTGTATTGGATCCCATTACAAACCGACGTGTCGTAAATTGATAGACTGTACACGGTGAATTAGAAGAAATAAATATTTCATTTACTATTCACGGGTCAAATATCGAAATTTATACGGTTTGTTTAACTCACACGGAACTTTTGAACATTCTTTTAGATAAAAATACACTACACACATAGAAAACGTCATATCATCGTAAAACCAAATACATTCTCGCATAAGCCTAACAAAAACACACACATATATTATATAATACACATATTACTAAAAGCAAAACTTACTTATTGAAACGTTTATCGACGCATTTGAATAGTAAATACGTGTATTTTTTTTATAGTAAACGATCACTTTGAATGTGTAGTATAGATATAAGAGCTGATTGACGTTACTTTCATTTATTTACGCGATATTTATATTTTTGAAAAAAATATATTTAACGTAATAACTAATGTAAAAAAATTTTTTTATCAATATTAATTACCATTTGCCCCCGGAGTCATTAAGGCGTGAAATATTAATATTCATAAAACAGTATATAATATTCTTTGTCAGCGAAGAATTATTATATGAACGGAAGATATAACAGCTGACGAATGTTGTCCAGAACCATAATTAATCATAATTAATGATTTCCTTGTAGTGACGTACTCGGTTTACGTTAAACAATCATAATACACGTTAGCGTATTCTGTATTTATAGTTTTAGGATGAAATTTGGCACGATTGAAATATTTTCATATTATACGCGCGCGCGTATTTAAATTAATTTCCGTACACTAGCAATAACGTAAACTATGCACGTAATTTCTATAAATTGTTTCTATTGAACAACCGAGACGGTGGTCGAGTGTACTTACGCTACGGAGTTTCGTTTTATAAAATCATTTTATTGAAAAAGTCATCGTTATTAAAATATTATTAAACACTTGAGAAATTCGTCGAATTTCCCGTATTAAGAGTAACGACGAGAACCGTCTATTACTATGTTTCGTGTCGTTTGTGTTTTTTTTTTTTTTTCTACGCGCAATTTTCGGTCGACAGATTATTATCACCGTGCGAGTAATTTAAACGAAACGTATGCGAAAACGCAATAACAAACGTACGCGTAAAAAAAAAAAAACGAATAAAAAGAACCGTAAAACTCGTGTCTCGTTCAATTTCTAGAAATTCATAAATTCATAGTGACTACGTATATACGCGCGTATACATTGTATAATTTATCACGATATTCGTTTCGTATATATTTATTTTGTTTTATTAAAGTTCCATTATACCGTTTTTGCAGGAGCAATTTAGAAAATTCAATTGCGGGCACCTCCGCCGTTATATAATAGCACTCGTATGTGTACGATAAAATCCCGTTTTGAGTACTACTTTCCTGTCGGTTCCATAGAAAAAGAGATTCGCCCGAGGGAAGTATTTTGGAACAACTCTGCGGGGAAAAAAAACGCGCCTATTATTTTATACACGTAACGTGCGTGTGTTCGAGTATACTCGAGCTCATATTATTTATAAACATTAGAATTTTAATTTCTTATGACACGAAGACTATAGCGAACAGCATAATCTCTCTCTCTCTCCTCCCAACCTCCCCGCTCATATTATGCCTGTTACAAAATCATTCGCACGATATATTTTACCTCCTCGATGTACCTACGCGTATTATTCCAGTCTACGTATAAATAGAAAATTATTGTCAGTTTGACTGACGTTAATTTTCCGGATCGACAAATCCAAACGCGTTGAGCATAGTAACAAATAAACCATAGCGCGTTACAACGTTGTCCCGCGTATTCCGTAATATGTTTTTAGCGCAACGTGCTGCAATATACCGCGTTATATCGTTTCGCAGAACACTTTTCCCAATTTCGTACCGTGTCAATTTTGGATGAATTAATTTTTATGACGTATTATCACCGCGCACGTTGGGTACACGAACGATTCGCTCTGGTATTTAATACGTAATTAAATGATAGCTTCAACACGTATTTATTGTATGTAAAATATTTATATGCTCGTGTAGACGCGATCGAAAGGAGAGAACTAAACGTCAAAATATTTTTTTATTATTATTACGATATAATGTATAAATGGGATAGCATTACAGTGTTTGACGTCATGGATACGGAATAATAGCGGAATGGACATTGAAATGATTTATAAAAATGAAGTTTTCGGATTTATAACAAAAATCGATGTGTGTGTGTGTGTTATCATTATAATAAAATACGCTTATACGCGCGGACGTCGGGTTAATAATAATAAATGATTAAGTGACCGGCTGGGACAGTGTGCGGAACGTCGAATATTATTTTGTTTTTCGTTTTTTTTTTATCGATAAAAAATTATATATATATATATATTTTAAAGTATTTTCGATTTTGTTTTAATTAATATGATTCGATTAAAATTTCGCCGCGTAGCTACTGTGCGCAACCCGTTTTAATGGATTTTCGTTGTTTCTGAGATTATATTATAATAATATACACGTACGATGTGATGAAACGGTTCATTTTTGAAGTAATCAATTCACTATTTTCCGCTTCGCGGCGACGCGGCGTATCGTTTTGAGCGACGAAAACAAATGACATCTCCCGACCATATTTCCCCGTGTAAAAAATATTATGAAATTACGTAATAATAATAATAATAATATATTGGAAAAGTGGTTTGTTCGCTTCGTCGACCCCGCGAACGGTTTGAATTAAATTCGCCAATGGCCGCTGGCAGCTATAGAACTTTCTATCTTATTATAATATTACTTACTATAATATTGTTAATAACTTAATAAGAAGCGTTTCGGTATAATATAAAAAGTGAATAAGTAAACATTGTTGAAATATTAATCGACGCCGCTATACGTTTTATACGTAGTGTTGAATCGGGGAAAGAAGACGGAGTGCCTCTTGTTATATATATAAAAAAAATTATTTTATCCTTTTTCTATTCCCCCCCCCTCCCGTTCTCCTAAACGGAACGCCGATCAGAAATTCGTTTTTTACGTTTATCGCGCGCGAAGTAAAAAGTTTTTCTTTCCTGTTACAGAGCGAACATTTTATTTATTTGACGTCGTATACGGGTTTAAAAGTCCGGGGAAAAAAAATTACATCTCTCGTGCAAAAAAACGAGTGTTAATGTATTAGTCGAGGTACACACCTATTCCGTACTGCGATCATTGTTTACGACCAGTCTCACGATAAAAAATATGTTTACATGACATATTTTTAAATACGAATTCTCGCGTATTTTCATTAAGTTTTTTTGTTTTTTATATATTATATAAAATACACGCATTAAATACACATAAACACGCGGACATTTTCGTTGTAAATTTTCGTCTTCTCTATAGCATTTTACTCGTATGAATTGTACGCGGCGGTACCGTTTGACGTTCGTTCGTTATTCATATGACAATCGGCGTCTGGAGACTTTTCCGGTCTTTCTCTCTCGGCGAAAGTGTGAACCGTAGTCGAGTAAATTCCGTCCGTCGAACTGACCGTCAATCGATTTTCACCGATTAACCGTTTCGCACTTTTCTTCGTGTCGCACTGCCGAACCATCACCGATTTCCCACCGTACGTGTATTATCACACAACATAATATTATAGTCTCTGTGCCGGGCTAATTTTTTGTGTTTGTAAAAGTCGAACGACAGACAGGTTTTAAACCGTATTCGTTACACCCGAAGTTTTTTTTTTTGTAAACGCCGTTCACGAAATGTTCGCGTCCGTTCACACACGATACGTTATTGATCGCGCGCGCGTGTGTGTTATTTCTATAATATACGAAAAAAACGCGACAAAGCTTTTACGCAGTATCGACAACGAACGTTAATTAGCGTAGTGTTTAATCAACTTAATAATAAACTGCGCGATTCGAGGGGCAAAAGCTACGGGAATATTATCACGACCGTGAAATACTCTTTAAAACTGGCAAAATAAGTACGCACAACAAAAAATCCGTTCGGAGTTCTTTTCTTTTTTTTTTTTTTTTGTTACCGATATCCCGAAACGTTTTCCGAAACGCGGGGGAAATCGAATAGTTTGAATTCCCGACCGCAGAGTATTATTTTACGGCGGCGTAAAAAATAATAATAATAAATTCGTAAATTAACTTTAATAATTAAAAATTTTTTTTTTTTACCCTACTAACCCAAACACATTTCTTCAAGATTTTCTCGAATTGTACGGAATATAAGTCCGACGCGTTTTAACAATATCATCGTTTACGGTATACGTCTTGTATAAGCGCTCGAGTTCGTGGATAATACGCAATTATATCTAATGTCTATTTAGAATATTCTATTCTGCGTCGACGATAAAACGTGGTGGTGGCCCATTGAAAGCGTTTAATATACGTATATATGTAGTCGTCGAATAGTGCGTATGCTACGAAGTATATCCCAGTTATGTTTTTTATTAAACATAATCTCGTCGAGAGTATTCGGCGCCAAGCCGGATCTAAAATCGGACGGAATTGTTTTCCAACCGGATTATTGTCTTCGTGTAATAACAATAATAACATTACGCGTGTGTGATTCTACACAAAACGTTGTTAATTGTGCGATTGGACATTCACAAAGAGTGTTTCGATTTCATGTGCCAATTACTACCAGAATGTTTTGTTTTCACCGCACGTCGTAGACAAAACTTTCGTTATGATTTCTATTGCAGTACGCTCTATTACTGCTTTACGCCGTTATTATATTTATTACAATATCGGTTTTAATATTGTAAAGAAAGAAAGAAAGAAAGACGCATTTAATCAAAAGAGCGAAATAAATATAGACAAATAATGTTCGCACTGCGTTCAATATAAACACTGGCGTCTTACTCCGTTACAGAGAAGACCACAATAGCTGATGCGTATATTATTATGGTGGTTCGGCGTCTTCGGTTCTCTATTCCCTCTCACAATAACGTACAATTGGAATGAGATACATTCTCATGTAGGTTTCAGAAATATTATTTCGCTGAAATAAGACAATATTTCCATTTAAAATTCGAATAAAATTGTTTTTTTTTTTTTTTGTAAATTCAGTATAATAATAATAAAATGTTTAATTATTTAAGTTGATCTAAAAACCTTTTATCAAACATTTTAACATCGTTGTTTTATATTTCATATTTTATATATATATATAGCTAGTGATGTACAAATATTTCATGCCCGTCGGCAAAATTGCGTTTTTATTATTGTTTTTTTTTTTTTTACTAGAATTCTAAAAAAAATAATTTGAATGAATAAATCGTACATATACATTCGTTAACAATTTATTTCATATAAATATTAAAAAATGAAAAATTTCCTAAAAATGTCGCTTTATACTCGTGTATATATATATATAGTGAAATATGTAAGAATCGAATCCAACGAAATCGTATTGAAAATGGAAAAATACGGAAAGTCGTATGGAATTGAGTTCAAACAGTTTTAGCTCTATCCTCTCGTATTCAAACGAATTTTTTTTATTTATCATTTGACAATAAGTTCAAACAATAGAAAAGAAAGTTTGAAAATCCAACGTTCGAGTCATTAAATATTTATCACAAGAATCATCGGCGGCTCTGTAGACCAATCCAGACATGCAATTATTCTGGTACAGCCTGAATATGCGTGTATGATGTTAAGTTTTGATTTTTTCCGGAAACACCATGTTTTAGGACGGATAACATGATTTCGATAGTCGTTTTTATATCATAAAGTGTGGACAGAAAGATAGATTCGATGGACAAAAAAATTGTGAATTTGTTCGCAACGAATACAATTACAGAATCTATAATGAGGTGACTTTTTTTTTTTACCCTAAGCCAACGATTATCGTCTGCTGAGATTTTAAACAGATTTCATTTCAGTGTATTATACACTGTCATTATAAATCGTCAAAGGTATGTCTAAAATCGTTTTTTTTCTCTTCAAAATTGTATCCAAACTCTTCCGTATTCCTTCAAAGCTCAAAAGAAACGTAAACTTTTGGTTTTTAAGCGGTAACCTCGCCGATGATATTTATATTTTTCACGGCCGTGAATTTTCAAAAGTTTATTATTATAATTTTCCGACAACATTCTGAAATATTCATTAGATTTTATTCCGTCGCGAAAAGAAATTAATACTGTCACGTCACTGGTGTGTGTGTAAATCGACCATTATACGGTAATACATTAAAATTTTATAGATAACGATTGTCAATTCGTTGATTTGGAAGAAGGACATGTTTTGACTTATGAAAATTTCTGATGAAACGTTTCCAAATATCCGCCTACAGTACATCTCAATATTTTGTCCGCGTGTTGATTACAAAATACATACTAGCGTCAATCGGAAAATATTATTCGCGAGATTTGAAAATTAACACGTCGTGGGAATTATAAACGGATAAGATGAAGAAAAAAAAAACGAAATTATTTATATTCTTTGAGATATGCGATTTACACGAATCCGCTGGCGGGTATAAATTAAAAAAAAATAAAAATATGTATTACGTGGACAATATTCGACGTATCTCTGTTTTAGATTTTGTAGCGTCTCCGTTTTAAATTTTGAAATTTTCATCGAACACAAATATTTTGGGCGCGGTCATTTTTTTAATTTACATTGATTTTCTTACAGCATTAGTATGTAACGGGGTTTTCGATAATAATCGTCTTGAGGATTATATATTTTTAGCGACATTTCGTACACTACGGGCTACACAGTCGTGTACGGATTTCCTAGAGTTCAGCGGCGTTGCACGTCGTTATAATAACACGTGTTAACACGGACCAAAACGGTTTTATTATTATTATTTCGTGATCGTTTCGCTGGAATTTCATGATGACCAAGGATGGCCAATGAATCCCGTTACAGTAATAGCAAAAGTCATTGCGTATTTATAATTACGCGGACAATTCGAAGACGGGGCCGTCGACGCAATCGAATTTGACTAAAATACATTTGTCGAAGTTATTATGGCACGCGTATATTTTTTTCCCGTTTAACAATTGAGTACTGCAGTCGTTGATTTCGAGGACGAAATCGGAGATATCATTTTACACTGCGCGCGGCGCGAAACGGCCGCCAGTAACTCGTGTACCCGAAACGCCGGCGGCGTACACGTGCTGCGTAACGTTTGACGACAAAACGTGACGTTTTTCTTTTCTAAATCCAAGTCTCGAGCGTCGTCGGAATACGAGTATAGAACAATTTAAAACGGACGAATAATAAATTCGCTTTATTTCGCCAGCCTCGAGTGTCACGGTCCGGGGACTTTTTACGATTTTTTTCCCGCGCGTTCAAACGTTTTTTTGGGAGTGTGTGCCCGTTCTGGTTGTTACAACGTCCCCCGCGGTTTAATTAAAAACGTTCCGCGATTGGCCGAGCGGCTTTCGGCACAAAAGCGCGCAGTGTGTTACGGCGTAATTTACTCTCGGTAATTGAATACCGTCCTTGGACGGGCGTTCGGCTTCACTACTCGCCGTCGAAATGTCTCCTGGCAATTATTTAAAGTCATACAACTAAAAAGTAAAAAATAAATAATAATAATAATAAAATATAATCGTATATAATTATTTACGCGCGTAAGGTGTTGTGTGGAAAACCGCCCGGATCGGCCGCATCGCCGGTCCATTTAAAAAAAAAAACCGTCTTTTATTGAAGAAGGTGCCTCGTGTAGTAAATCCGCGGCACGGACTCGTGTGTTGCGCGCCCTCACTCGTGTGCCGTTTTTTTTTCTTTTTGGTTTTGATTTAATTTCGTAAACGCGGTGTAAATAAATTCGCACGGCTTTCTTTTGGGTTGTTAATACGACACGCGAATCCAGAAATTGTTATTAATCCTATAAGGGGGCGATGGGGAAAAATGGCGAAATCGAATTTTTCAACGATTCGCTTTACACCGTTATATATATAAATATACAGAATCCGTTAAAGCCAAACGATTTCAAACGCTTTCGGAACATAACGTAATTTTTTTTTTGTAATTTCAATATATATATATATGTATAAAAAAAAGCTAATGGACGATATTAGAGCTTCGATATTCAGCATCGAATCGCGCGGTATTATAGCCGAAACAGTCTTTCGAGATCCACTCTGCAAATTCAAAGTGCATATACACTCTTCACCGATCGCTTGATGCAGGGGACGTTTTTTTTTTAACGAATATTCACTGCGCGTCCAGGCGCCATTTCGGTTTTAGTCATTATGGTTCGGGGGATAGGGTACAAAAATTATCACAAAGTAGCTCGCAAGAAGCGTTCTAGCTCAACAACGTTTACCGCGCGTAGTTTTCGTAATTTATTATCGTTTTTATGTCCGATGACATTAAAACTGGTGGTAATGCTTCGAAAAGACAACGTTTGAAGTCATAAATTACTCGATAAATCCAGCATTTGTCAGTGTTACGCCTATACCCGAATGTATTTTAGAAATCAAGAGCACCACGCGCGGTGGAGTCGGATATTTCATCGCTGGGTGTCCAATTGGACACGGAAAACCGCTCATAACAAAACGAACATAATTTATTAATTTTTTTTTTTTAACCGCGGATTCCTTAGAAGTTTACGCGTATGTTGTTTAACCGTTTCGAATAATTTGGCGACAAAACATTTATTAGGCCATGAAAATCTGTATTGTTGAATTTCATACCGTTACGATGCGGTGTACTTTCAATTGCGTTTTATATTTTTGATCTGTGAGCGCGGCTCTCGTCGTCGAAATCCAATTTATTTATTTATTTAAAAACTAGAGGATTTAAAATAAAGGTAAAACAATTTTATTCGCCTATAAACTGCCCGTTTTTATATGTTATTATACATTGTTTTTTTTTTTTTTTTTTTTTTGTAAGTCGTAGTGTATATTCGAATTACGGCAATTGGTCGTCTTATTTGAATTTACGCGAAAAAACAGTCGAATGTGACAACAGTTCGAAAATCCAACACGACGTTTACGTTCGACTTTAAATGGAGGTTTGACAATATGTCTAGTTTATAAGCGAAACAAAAAAAAAAAAAAAAACGAACGAACGGATATTCAGACCGTGCGTTATAATATATATATATATATTAGGGTGTCCCTTATTTAGTTATAGATATTTTTTTTTTGCATTTTTGTTGATCTCACCCCCTAAAGTTGTGTATATGCATAAATAAATGAGCTATAAAAAGTTTTGGGTAAATCTGTTAAGGTTAACCCGTGCCGACTTGAAGTTGAAATTTAAGTACATTAATTTTTTCGTAATCTATTTATATATTTTACATTTTTATGAATATCTCGTTTACAAAATGTGATATTAAATTTGTCAAATACATATTTTAAGTAAAATTAAATTTCCTATGCATTTTGTTGATACATAATTTTTCATATTTCTAATTATTAACAAGACATACGAGTATGAACTTTAAAGTAAAAAAACCGTTTTTTAAATGTTTTATATATTATACATTACATCACATTCATTAAAATTGTTTTTTCAACGTTTTTTTTTTTACAATCTGGATATAGTCTTCTATGTTCTTGGACACAGCGCAGGAGCAACTCGCACTTCTCATCATCTTGAGTTAAACTTCCATAAGTTTAACTGCTCTTTCTGCCGTATCATTTACTACGTTTAGAGAGTTTACAATTTCTTTTCCGTGTAAATAACTAATTTGGGTATTCCATGTACTAGGATCATTATTAAAAAAATCTATGTTAATACTAAATCGAGAAAAAAATTTCATACTATTCTTTGATACAAACGAGGCCAGTGTTTTTTCTAAAAAAAAATAAAATTAATTTTTATATTTATAACATAATAATTAGTAACTAAATAGTAATCGTAATAATATACCTGAAAAAGTTTCTCCAATTTTATGGATGGTTTTTATGGAAATTTTTAATTTTTTACTTTAATTTTCTGATAGGTAATTATTTCTATAGTTATACACACGATACATACCATATAATTATAAATCATGATTATACAGAAATTAGGTCTATTTAGTAATAATAACATAGATAAGATAAATGTAATTTTGAGAAATCAGTATTTTATACATCAAAGTCAATATATCTTGTAAATAATTAGAAATTGGAAAAATTATGTAAGAACAAAATTTAAAGATAATTTTATTTTATTTAAAATGTGTTATTTAACTAATTCCAATTTTTTTATTTGTAAACAAGATATTCATACAAATATGAAATATGTCAACAAATTGCGAAAAATTAATGTACTCAAATTTCAAATTCAAGTCGGCACGGGTTAATCTTACCTGATTTACCTAAAACTTTTTACAGCTCATTTTTTTATGCAAATACATAAATTTAGGGGGTGAGACTAAAGAAATATTAATATTGATAAATAAGGGACACCCTAATTACAATATGATTATTGTAATGTCTGAATACCGAAATCCGTCAATTGGCGCAGTTCGATTAGCGCGAAGAATCGAATTGTTTCATTCGATATGTAAAAAAAAAAAAAAATGTTTGGTCGTAAACGTGCGTCCCCACTGTGCCCCCGCGACGGGCGTGTTGGGGCACGAACGTGTACTGGCCGCCGGTCCCGACTAACGGAATTCCGAACGGCGCGAATTTTCGAAAAAAAAAAAAAGAAAAAGGAAAACGAACGGAAAAAAACGAACATTGGCGTTCGGGCGACCGCCGGCCGCGCTGTGCCGTCGTCGTCGCGGCGTGACCGCGGGGCTTTTGCCGGAACGTTTCGAAAACCGACGCGCACAGTTACCGGCGTGCCGCGCGCGAGGGTTGTGTCGTCCGACCGGGCGAACGGCGGAGACGGAAAAATAATTCCGGCGGAAAATATCGCGACGCGACACGCGTCTCTACGCGTACCGTTCGCGGTCGGACGGGAATATCGTTTTTGTGCTCCACAGACGTTTTTCTACACCGCATTTTTTTTCTTCATCCCGCGTCTAATTCCACCCGTCTACGCTTCGTCGATCTCCGCTTCTCGTGTTCGCCATGGTCACCTCCGAATACGTGTTGTTCGCACTGGTCTGCTGCACCGCCGCGTTCATCCGGAATTGCCGTAAGTCGTGCACGACGTTATCCGCTCGCCGTATAATATCGCAACGTTTTGCGCAGACCACCCGAACGGTCCGAGTGGAATCCCGAAGAGATGAAATCCGGTCGGTTTGCACACGTTTTCGATTCCGGAACTTGTTCGCAATGACGTTTTCGCGTAGTCGGTACTCGGCTTTTCGATTTTCTCAAAAGCGATCGGGGGGCGGAAAAATCAAAAAAAAAAAAAAAAAACTACCGAAAAATCGCGTAAAAACGGGATTTCGAGTCGAACGCGCACGTTCGTTATTATATTAACGAGGGGGGCGGGATAGGAGGAGAAATCGCCCGAAAATGTCCTTTCGATTTTCGACTGTTGCGCCGTAAGCGACCGTTACAGATCCCGAAGCGTTCAATTCATAAACGAAATGATTTTTGGTTTTAACACGTTTCTGATTACGTTTCGTTCATAATACCTCGACACCACGCCAATCGAATGTCATTTAAATCATATACCGTACGAATAATAATAATAAACAGTTCAAATACAACTTGAAAACTTTATAAGGCATTGGCGCCTAACAGTCCCGAGTCGTGGGGATACGGCGTACTGAATTTTTTACACCTCGCCATCAGTGCGTACGAATTACGAAAATTCCTTTTTTATTTTCGACTTATTGTCGTCAATTATTAATTGAAAATAAATTATACGTTTCACCGTGAAGTGTTATTGCTAAGGAATAATAAAGAAGAAATCTATAATTAATACAGTTGAGACTTGTCGTAATTAATTATTATATTGTACAATTTTGCTTAAATGATTAATGATACATACGTCATGTACACGTTTTAGCAAGGTTAATAAAATATCACTTTTCAGACACAAATTAACAATGAATTATGATAAACGGTAAACTTGTATACGTGGCGCAGAGCGGAGCGAAAAGTTCGCGTTGTCCCGGGGCTCCCGAGACGTAAATGCGCAATGATTTTCTCAGGAAAACCTTTAAAAATACAAACGCGCGAATTATTATTATTATACACGTAACACGCCATATATTACGTTTTATAACTTATATAATATAATTAAAATTTATATAATAAAAAAAAAAACATTTTAAAACATATATAAGTCAATAATTTTATGTCATACAAATCATTTTTGGTTAAAAATTGTACGGTTACAATCGAATTACACAATTATACGTTTGATTTTATACGACCATTGTAAGTTAGAGAATATCAAAATGTCGAAATTCGTATTTTTTTTTTTTTATTCAAAACAGTTTTCTTCGACAAATTAATTTTTTTCTTCACGTTTCTCTCAACTGATTTTATTATTGTTAATTAATACTATTAGTATTAATATTATTAATATATAACTATTATATATACATAGTTGTTTATCATATTATAGACTTTTATCAACTTTTTTCTTTTTTTCTTTTTTGTAACACTGGAAACGATCGTTCGCAACAAGATCCAAATATTGCTAAATAAATTCCTTAACCACTTTAATTGAAATCGGTCAATCGCGAGCACGCGTTCACAAAAAAAAAAAAAAAACCATTATGTTTTCATATAAATAGAATTGTCATTATTTGTTTATTTTTTGCTCGAGGTCGATTTTTTTTCTTACGTTCTGTGCGTTTAAAGTGGTTAACGGTCAATAAGACCGTACGCGTGTACGACTTAGACGTCCTAAACTACACGTATTTATAAATATACTGTAACATAGAAAAATCAATTTTTTAATCCGATACTATGCAACGGTATTATGTTTATAACGTAATAGACTAGACGAATTTTTTCTTTTAAATATAATAAATTTTTAGTAAGTTGTACTCTGTGCACGCGTGTACCCATCGCGCGTATGAGTGTAGTCGCGACACATTACTTAATACATTCCGCGTTAATTTCGTGACATTTATAATCTCATTTGCCCCGTGTGCGCGCATACGTTTCTTGTTCGTTTGCGTTTATTATTTCTTTTTTCTTCGTTGGAATTCGAATACGAAGTATTAGCGGGTGCTTTAGGATTTAACGGCAAATGAATCTAAACGAAACGACCACGAAGACTCAAAGACTCGTGGCTTTTGACACGATACAGAATTATTTACAATATTTCTGTAGTTTAAACGAATATGCGTTGTGTACGCATATGTGAAGGACTTTATGTTTACAAACGTCGAGTCGTATATCTATACGGAGAAACGTAAACAAATCAATTCGTGTGGATAATGTGTGGTTTTTTTTTTTTTTTATAAAAATATAGAAAGCGACACAATATTTTATAATAAATTCGTATTGAAATTATAATTTCGTATACAATTAAATCAAAACGAAACATATAATTACGTATAACATTTATTTAAAAAAATAAACTTTTATTCTACAAAAAAAAAAAAAATGTCTAACAGTTTAATTTTATTAAATCAACAATTAATTAATTTTATCGATTTTAAATGCGTTATACACATATTATTTATCGAGCGTAAATTTTAATAAGAATTTTTCCTTATTACTTACTTCTCGTTTTGATCGTTTTTGAATTTATCATTTCCAAACATCAATTATAAAATATCCAATCGATTACGGTACTTAATGCATAAAAATATATATTGAACGCTATCACGTGTGCAATGAAAAATGATACCATCTCAGTATCGTATTATTCGAGTCTCATTGAATATTCTTTTTGTTTGTAAATCCATTAAGCAAAACTTCGCTGATATTTTCCGAGCATCATTTAAAATTACTTTTTACTGTATAGAATTGAATGTAAATTAAATTAAACGTATTGCCAACACGCTCAGTACCGCCGACGCACATAATCTATGGAATATACAATTTAAGTTTTCACGATGAGACTAAGCTGAGAATAGCGGTAATTGTATAAATTGCAGTAGGTCAAGTATTTTCAGGTATTTCTTTATTCGAGTACAAAATAAATCTAGTTTTAGCGCGCGTAAAACCAATTGTGAATTTTTAAACGCCCTCTAATTATTTTCGTTATTTCGACGTGGATTCCATTGGAGTGTTACATAGTTCGTACGAACAGTATTAAATTTCATTATACGACGTTTTTAATACGTCGTTTCGAATAAATTACCGCACTTAGTTTATAATATCAAATTTTTTTTTTGTAGGTGAGTTAATGAGAATAACTCGGAATATTCTGTTTCTAATACGTTAATTCGGTGTAATATTGTAGAAACTACAAATAATCTCGCGATCATTACGAAATATTGTTATTGTTATCTATACATCTACGCAGGAATAATGCGTAACAATAAAATGATTGATCATAATTCGGCATGTTCGGACAGTTAGTTAATAATATCGCGACGGAAAATTAAATTATTTATCAATAAAATATTTTTTAAATCGCATATTATTCTTTAATGTACCGATGTAGTTTATTTTCAAAAAAAAAAAAAAAGATTAATTTTTAATATTCTAATATTAGAGGTATGTGTATACTGTGTTTATTGAATCATATACACAACATAATTACGTCGTACAAAACATTTTCGCGTTCTCCACACGGCAAGTGCATTATAATAATATAAATTATGGTCCCGTCTGATATATTATTAATATAGAACGCCGTTCGATACACTGCTGCATTAGAATATTATTATTATTAAATTATATAGCGTAATATACTGGAGCCGATTTAGATGTTTCCGTGTTGAAAGTGTTCGTTAGACCAGATATAATATATATCATTTTTATGTATGACAAATATGCAGAGACGGAATTCGATAATATAAAGTATTCATGGAAAAAAATATATATACGGCGTGTCTCACAATAATAATAACATCCGAATATACGCAACAAAGAAATATTTTTGATTGAGGGTTCTATCCATAAAGAAATGACGGAGATTTTATGACAAGAATTTGAAAGAAATAGCTATTATGTTTCTTGAATTCAATTTTTTTAACGTTTAAACTTTAAAGTAATTGCTCTGTAACCGTTATTCAAATACTCAGTTTTGAAGAGAACAATTATTGAACTCGAGTACAAAAAGTGTTACCAAGTCAGAGAAAGGAAACTTTTTTCGTTACGCGTAACAAAAACACGAAGAATTTGTCGCAGCCTGTGTATTCATCTGTCATGTTTTCAAAACGATTAATGTTTTTTGAAGTTATCACAACAAAATAAAAATAACTAATTATTTATATAAAATCAATTAAAATTGTATTTAAATTAACTATAAATATATTGTTTTTCGAATATTTAACTAATTTTAAACTGAATTAAAAATCGCAGCAGACGATCGGCTATTTTTGTTTTTGATAACATAACGATAATCGAAAACTCAACGTGCTCTTCTAACTCCAAAACGACCATTGATATCTTTTGTATTTTTATTATTTGATATTACTTTTCACAACTGTAATTAAATACGAATTTGTGTGCATTACACTGCAGCTCCGTTCAGAATCGTTTTGATTGAACGCATTGATTTATATATAGGTTATATATTTATATACCTTATTTATCACTTTTAAATTTATAATATGACAAAATTCTAAAACTTTATCTTAATAATTGACTTAAACGACATCCACAATATCCGCAGTGTGCTTTTTATTTTGTTATTAATTTCTACTACGGTTAGGTTTAGAACGAACTGGTATAATTTAGGTCAAACTGATCAAAACAAAAATATATATATATATTTATAAATATTATTTATTACATACTTATATATTTTATTTAAACTGATTATTGTAATAACGCTATAAATATATTCCGATATAGATTAGAATCGTATAGACCAGATTTGGTTAGTATACATACATTTTATTGCCTTTACAATAGCAGAACGCATAAAAAAAAAATTGAATATCGTAATTTGATAAATAAATAAAGATGTAATATATATAATTATTTTATTGTCCATATAGGTTTGAAAAAAAAGTGTACGGGAAAAATTTTAAACTTGTCTTTCTTTGCTTCCCACACACAATCTTTTTACTGTACGAATGAACACACGACATACGGTATAAATTTAAAAATTTATTTTCATTAAATTGTTCAAATCTCCTTGAATAACACGATAATATATTAATGGATTTATTTCCTACATTCTATAAGACATACGACGATTTTCAATTCTATGTGAGTATATCAATGATAATACTAATATTCACAACTCATAATATTATTAAGCATCTTAAAAACGGATTCGATTTTAATAAAATAAAATTGAACATAATTTTACTCAAAGCGAATTTTAATTGTATTTCGGACGTGAGCTGTTTATAATAATTGAACTATGCAAAAAAAAAAAAAAAATGGCATAATCGCAGCCCGCGTTTTACATAATTTCGAATTAAATTTTTAGAATACATTCGTGTACTTAAAAACAATTCAAACGTAATTCGTATACACGATTGTTTCTGAAGTGTTTTATTTTTTCGTTTTTATTCTCTTTTAGCATTTCATTCGGTAATACGATACGACTCGTGTAAACAAATGTCTGTAGGTTAAACATAATAAAAATATTACTACACACTCGATATTGTCTGGCGAGTAATAGTAATAGGTCGTTGTATTGATATTATATACATAATGTTCTCGTATGAATTCGAATTCACGAAAATCCACTTCTCCCTCATTCTCGTATGCATATTATGCATTGAAGTGAAATTAAGCCTTTTTCCTAAGATGAATATGTATCTATACCTATACATCAACCTCTTCTATGCATAAATAATAACTTTAGTATACGTCGTTAAGCGCAAGCCTAAATTTCTTTGAATATTCAAAAGGTATTTACGAGCATATAATAATATTTGCATATAGGTACTTTGAAATTTTGCACTTTATTAAAAAAGAAAAAACTAATATTATGTAATGAAACGAGCTGTTTACGGAGGATAACTCGATATTTCATATCTTTTTCTCCCCGAACATAACGAGCGAGTGAATGGATAATAAGAAAACAAAACACAATTTTGGATGATTTGATAATGAATTCAATTCGTTTTACGATACTCGAAGAAATTACCGGATTTAATTGTCAAAGCATTTCACTACGCGATGATAAAAATGTATTTTAAACGTAAATGATCATTTTATTCCGATGTTATTTATACGCTATTTAATATAATAACACTGTATGTACGTAAAGGAAATGAATATGAGAATTCGACAATATTTATATGTTATTGTCGACATCGCACCGTTTGTATTGACACTATAAGCTTATTTATTTATTTTTTCCCCTCTCTAAAATGATATAATATTTTTAATACGTTTTGAGCTATTGCCGTTTTACTGAAAATTATGTTATACCCACATTATTATAATATACAGTACCTACGTTATATTTCGCGAATAATTTAAATTCCTTTTACCTTAATATTAGACGTAATTCCATACCGACCACTTTTTTTCCTAGTTCAAACAAAATTCTTTCATTATTACATATATATATATATATATAATATACTCGTTCAGTATCGTATGTCTCTTTTGAGAAAGCCTTTTCATTTTACATAATGCGTGCACTGTATTCCCGCTTAATAAAGTGTATATACGTGTTATATGTACGTACACGAACAACAGTGTACTAAATGTAATCCACAGTATGTTAGTTATGCGAATAATATTATTGTCCCTGATACTATCCTTCCATCACTTAACATTAGCAAATGACTTGTATGTCCTATCTACGCCTAATCTGCTTGTGAAAAATCCCGAAATATTTAATTGGTAATGTTATAGTACTATGGGATGTACCATTATGATATAACTATGACGTATAAGGCTTACGCTGGTATTTGAAAATCAAAACGAAATAATAAATGAATGTAAAATACATTAATTATACAGCAGGTAAATATTATTGTACATAAAACGATTTCTCCGAAAAAAACTAAAAGTGTTATGCTCTGAGTGAAAATCGAACGTGAATGACAATGGCGTAGAAACTTGCTATAATAATTGTAAATAATAATAATAATAACAATAATAATAGTAATAGTAATAATAATAATTTTGTGATACATGTGCTTTTCAGTAGCACAATTGCAGATAGTTTTTGACGAATGTAAAAAATTTTTTAGTAAGACGTTTTAAATATTTCATAATAAATTAAATTTTTTTATTAATTTATTTTATATTACAAAACAATTAAAAATTTAAAAATATATTTCCGTTCGCTCTTTTGTTTCATAAACCGTCAATACTGCGTCGATTACTAAAGAAAATTTCCCAAAACTAAAAACGACCGGTTGACTTTATCGGCGCATGTATAATATATATTAAATATTTCGACTTTTTTAAGTAACAAGAATAATAATAATAATAATTGTGAAAAACAAAGAAATTTAAAAAAAAAAAAGAAAAGAATATTATGTCAGCACACTAGAAATATATTTTATGATAGACCGGCTATGAACATTTTTAAAGTGAACTCTCGTCGATACGCATCGCAAACGACACACTCTTTTTAAACTACTGATAGAAATGTTGTATTTATTTATTTTATATAATAAACAACAAGTTTAAAATTACGGAAGCGCAGTCACTGTAATAAATAAAGACCAGATTATACGGCATTTCGACGCGCGAGAATTCTACGTATTCGTATTCCACGCGTGGCAAATATTAATTTTCGTTTTTATAAATGACTAAAATAAAAAACAAAAAACAAAAAACGTAAAAGAAGCGTATCGCTGGTAATGATATTTTATCGCGTTTATCTCTTCGTATTCTCATTTGAATTCTATTTACACATTCACACACGCATCATTTTGAATCGTGATGAATTGTACGAAACCGCATGCTATTTGGAAATTTATAGATGGATGAAAAAAAAAAAAGTTTAATGAAAATTGTTAAACGAACGATATCGCGCTCGACGCGTGTGTATCAAAAAGGAAAGAAAAAAAACGCGAAAAGATTCTGCGAAAACGATACTACAAATTTCCGGCTATTGCGCAAAACCTCTCGACGGATTTGAAATTTTACGTGGCGTTTTGTATACGTTTTGTGTTTTTACATTTTCATTTTTCCCCTTTTTTTACGCGTCGAATTTCAAAGCGTTGAAATTTCTCGTACGCGTCCGACACCCGAAGACCCAAAGTGTACTATACACATTATTAATGCAAGAACGAAAAACAGGGAACTTTGTTGACAAGACACATAAACCCGGATAATGGTCCATTTGCAGGGTAATTTTTCCGGTCGTTGACGAACTGTATAAAACGAAAAATGGGTTGAATTACGAGCTTGACGTGCGAGAAATCGAAAATTACCGTGTTGCTGCAGAAGAGAAGGGACCGACCGAGTCGATTTTACCGGCAAGCGGTTTACGGACAAAGGATAGATGGTTTGCAGGGAGACGATGATCAGACAGGGTTCGGAGGTCGAGTATCGGATGGTAAATCACGCGAGTGGATGGTGGTATGCCTAACTAGAAGGCCACAAAGGCGGGATACTTGGCTGGACTCGTTCAAGTCGATGGCGTATGAGCAACAGTCGCATTCGGATTCCGGACTACGGATCCGTGCGTGTTCGAGAATTACAGGCCTAACGAGCGCAGTTTGCCAACAAACTCTAAACTTTCAAATTGTTTAGTGTTTTCCGCACAAATATTTACGAAACGATTGTATTACGTGTTTCCAAATGAAATATCGTTCAAACAACTCTCGGGTTTTATCGCCATAATTTTTTTCAACGTTTTACTTTAGTCTTTCAACACGTAAATCTCGAATGATTTTTTTCGGGATTAAAAATCTCAAAAAAAAAAAAAAAAAAATTTATAATAAATTTGCCAATAAGTCAAACGTTTAAATAAAAACAAACCGCATAAATGCGTTCAACCAGATAATAATAAAATCGTGCGAAAACGTCTCCTTACATTCTAAAACACTTTTATAGAAATAGTCCAATTGCATATACGGATTTGTATTTTTTTTTTTTTTTTGACGAAAATCGATTTTTCTTCTCTCCGCGTAAATATAAATTTCACTTCTCGTATTATTACGCGAACAATAAAAAAAAAAATAACAATGTAAAGTCAAAACGTTTCTTTTTTTTTCAAGCTGATAAATCACCGAAGACTGTAGGCACTACACATATTATATAATTGAAAATGTTAATGTTCAAACCGAGGTCAGAAACAATTTGGCGAAATGAGAAAATAAGAACGCGTTCGAATGGACGCAAACGCAAGTGTGTTTTATGGTAAGACGCGTAAACGTGAATTTTAGATTTTGTACACATTTTGTACTTACGAAAATGTGTTAGTCGTGAAAAGCTAACATAACCGTTTCAGTAAACGCCGTAGAGATATATCTATTTAATATCGCATCGATTAATAATTTTGTAGTATGAGAATAATGTGAAAGTTATAATAAATGTCTAACAAAATTATAACGGTTTATTTGTATAACGACGTAAAACGAACAAATTACAGTAATAAATTTCGTGTAGGTATAAAATACGGGGGATTATTTTTTTTAATCCTGTTAAAATTTAATGTTCGCCATAATGCCACGGAACCACAGATTTTACATTTGTTTTTTTCCTCCTCATTCAAACGAGTAAATTTACGAATTAATAAGCACATCATTAAGTTTTCCATTTTGTAAAAAATATTTTCTATAATTTTCAAACCTTGAATTTCCATTTTTACGTCTTTTTTTATATTTTAAACATTTATACGCATATATATATATATATATATATATATTACACAGATTCTTGTTAACGAGGATCGAGACGAAATATAATAGTTTTATTTACTACGAAAATCGAAATATTTATTTTAAAATAGAATAAATTGTCTTTCGAATTTCATTTTAAGGGGATTTATAACGGGCATTTTCCCTTTTCGTCTTAGACACACGCAAAACAGACGTTTCCTACTTACAACGCGTATATCGATCGATCTAGTGTTGCGAGAAGAAATTTGAAAACGGATTTGAATTCGTCGTGAAGTCTATACTCGAGATCGACTCTCCCACATTTCTAATTTTTTCTCATAAACCCTTAAAAAATTAATCGAATAAATTTAAAATTAAAAAATTACTAATAATCAATTTTCGATGATCTCAAAATTCAAAAAATTGAAAAAAAAACGGAATAATCGATTTATAGTAAAATTCCCGACGAATACAAATTTGTTTTCAAATTTCTTAGAGATCGATCGCGGTACGTTGGAAGTAGAAATCGTCTATTTACCTATGTTTCGTGTGTGTGTGTGTAAGAAAAAGAAAGAAAATATCCGCTTCCAGTCCCCTTAACGTCTATATTTATTGAATGACAATGAAAATATCGAGAAATATTGGTTTTACAAACCACAATATTCATGTTTATGAATTATGGATAAGCTTCTTAGTGAAATCAGTTACGTAATCGAGGGAGCTTCATTAAATTTTATCAAGACGACACTGTATAACTTCTGATCAAAGTTAACGAAGAAATATAATAAAAATTATAAGCTCGATAATGCCAGCTCGAGAAATTCCATGACACGTTAGATCTTTTTTTTTCTTTGATGCCTCCTACAAAGGCAGTTTTTAAAAACGACGTTTTCCTCGAGTTATAAGCCTCGTTTACTAATAAAGTATAAAACGTGCAACATTATAAGATTATAAGAAATACATATATTAAAAAACGCAAAATAATTAATCAACAAACAATTGTTTTTTTTTCTTTAAATATATTATAAGGATTCTGAAGGATTTTCTATTGTATTTTTTCATCCTTTCATACAATTTTCATTTCGTTATGTTTAATAAAGTGAAAAACGGTGTTCAATCTTACTTACTATTACTTCAAGGATTATTTGTACAGATTATGTGGAAGACAATCTGGCATACGTGTGTCAGCTGTATGAATACATTTCAGTTGGCTTCTAACATTTCAACGATTAAAAGTATCCAATCGTATATAGCCGACGAATTTTTAGTTCCTCGTCGTTGTTGTTTTTTTTACGTTATTAAAATTATATGATTTTTAAAAGTAACAAAAAGAAAAAAAACCACTTTTTTCCAACTAAATGAAACTCTACCAATTTATTATTTTTTTGCCTTTAAAGTTTCAGAAATTCGAGTTTATACTTATCGCGTCCATTTTTCGAATTTTTATTGTTATCATCCGTTTCTTTCGTGTAAACTGCGGTTTCGTCCATTATTTATTAGACGGTTCCTTTCAAATCACTTCCAATAAAAATTTACAACACTGCGAATAAACGGCATTACGTAAATTATTTCTAGTTCACGCGTATTACGCGCGCGTAATAATATGCGAAAATTCTTTTCTTTTGTTTTTTTTTCTTTTTTTTTTGCTATAACACCGCGGCAAAACTATATATTTATTATAAAAACGCGCGAAACAAAATATTATATACCGTTAAACGTGTCACGATCGATTCATTTACTGTCGTGCATTGTGTGTACACATCGTAATTTTTCGCTTTAGATTATTATCAGTTTACACTCGAACGAGAAAGAATAATAATTAATTACAATTTGTTTCCTTAAATTTTAATGGTATTAAATTTTTAAAAATGTTCTAAAATCGTTTTTTTTTTAAATTTCCCCCCCGCCCCCGACCAATATTCACTTGTTATTGAACAAAGCGCGTTGTAAAGTCCAGTGTTTTTTTTTTTTTAAATAAGATACGACGACTTACAACCGTCACGTTATTTTTTTATTAATCGAGACGCGTATTATCCGTGTTTAAAATAACATTCGTCAATTTCACTTCCGTGTTATAGTATTGTTCGTAGCTATGAACTCTATAGTTTTCGACACAAAGTTCGTCGTGATTCAATATCTACTTTCGCGTGTAGTACGGAACACTAGACAGATTTATTACAAAAAAACTGCAGTCTCCACGATATTCGAAAATCGATTTTTAAACACGCGAATAGTTTCCCCGAATGTTTCCATCGTGAAATTATTGAAACGCTGTTAATCTTTTTGATTAAGGCTATTCTCGGTGCAGGGTGGGATTTCATTGATATCGCGTAACTTACAATGTTTTTTTCGCGTTTGAAAATGATTCAACCATTATCGGCTATTGCATATTTTCGTTTATTATGTCACTATTTTGTTTGTACATAATTACTGTGAATTCGAAAACTGTTATTTCCGTAACAGATTGACACGTCGCGAGAAAAAATGTTAAAATCCGATTAACAACGATTAAAACTTTTTATAGTTGTAAAATCGTAATACAAATTAATGTAATCAATAATCACAACAACAACGAATTGTTTTAAACGATTTAAGTCGTAATGTAATCGCAGTGTTGATTACGATGTTAATTTGTAATCATTGATTGGTTTCCAATGATTAAAGGTTAACGGATATTTCGATAACGGTTTTTGGACAGAATAACGGCTATATTTTGAGATAGAAATTTTAAAAACACGCGGTTTATTAATCATTGTAGTGCACTTTATATGTATTGTACTTATTGATTATTATGTGTAGGGTATCGTAAAAAAAGAACAAAACAAATAAGGAGTGAATTTAACAGCGATACAGCCATATACAGGCAGTTTTTATACATTATATTATAGAAAAAAATAACGATTAACAATACAAAAACATGTTTTTTTTTTTTTTTAGGAAAAAATTATATTTAAATAATAAACTGAATGCAAACATAGAAATCATAATGAATTCAGTTCATAACGATAATAAATAATGTAAAAATAATAACATTTTCATAATACATTTGCTTTTAATAAAACACGTTTATCGGATAATTTGTGTGACTTCTTGGTCGATTCATCATTGATAAAGAAACCTTCGATATATATATATGTATAGTATAGTACGTATTACGTAATACGAGATTGTAGTTATGCGATAATGATTAACGGTTAAAAAAAAGTGTAATCATGATTACTGATTACTTTGAAAAATGATTAAACGATCAATAACTAATGTAGTTTAATAAATTACTCGTAAACGATTGCGTAATTTAATCGTGAATTAATCGATTGCATTATGTGTATTAATTTCTCGTTTATTTTATTAAAATGCTCCGCAATAAAATGCTCGGCCGGCGCTAAATTTACAAGCGTTCAAGGAAAGTACTGAGAAAAAAAAACCCTATTCCCTCGCATAATATGATAATAATAAGTAACGCCGTTTGAGAAATAATATATTATACACTACGGCGACGGCATTTTCATCGACCACCCGTATAAAATTAAATTTTAAACTTATATTTCATATGAATTTAATCGACAAATATCGCTTGTACAATGCAATGGTGGTCTATCTGTATGATTGATAATAGATATATGGATAGGCCACTCGTTTAACTGAACGTGCACGGGATAGCGGTCCATTTCGAAGGAGAGAGATGTCACCATTAGAACGGTTCTCTTTCTCGCATGGGGTATTTTTTTTTTTTTTTTTGGTTATTTGAATGAAATTATTGTATTTACTGCCTTTGGAAATTATACGCGACGATAACCGTTGTTTTCAAATTTTGATATTCATGCGCGTATAAAAATACATGTAACATTACCGTGGCTTGTTTGCGGTTTTTGTTTATTGAAATTTAATATAATTACGATTATTTAATATTTGTACGTTGCTCTTAATGCACGAATAAATCTACGATTTTAGGCGCGGGGAAAAGAGTAACCTGGTAATGGGAGAGAGAGAATAAGTTAACACCATATAATTGTTATAAAATGACCGCAAGATATTGAAGTCGTCGTGCATTTATTATCTATACATGATCCGTATATTACAAAATATTGTAGTGTAGTAACAAAACTCTAAAATCACTATCCGAGTAAATCCGCTTGAGCGACATTCACAACACACCGGCGGCTCGTTACTCTTTATTATTATTATTATTATTATTATTATTATTATTATTATTATGTTGTATTTTTGAATAAAAACAGCCGATAAATAGCCAACGAAAGAAATAGAGAGACTGTGCGAGGTGTGTTCGCGTAATATTATATTATTACTTTTAGGCTTTAAATTCCGAGCGAAGCAATAGAATAACACGTACACGGGTCTTACGATCCGCGCGCGCGTCTCGTTCCGATCAATTTTTTCGTTGTCGTTTTAAGGCAACATCATTAACATCATTAAGGCAACATCATATGCTCGCGTGTATAATAAATCGTTTGGAAATCGAATTCGTTTCGTATTTCGAATTCCTATACCGGAAACGACGTTTTGGTCGGAGAGAATCGGCCGAAAAAAGAATCGTACGTGGACGATGGGAAAAGAGTATTTTTCTTTTTGTCAAACCGGGATTTAATAACGGGATCCATCGTACGTTTCCCAATGCCACGCATTGTTATCGTTTCAAGTGGAAAATCGCGCTGGCATAACGTACTGGATTGTCAAGGTTAACGAAGCGATAGGGAGTGTTTATTTTGTATCTTTCTGTCCGGTCTCATCAATATATAGTATGGATGTAATAGAACGGCGAATTGGTCTTGTATCGTTTCGTCATGACGCAGAACGCGAAATTAGACGTTTTATCGGCAAACAGAAAAAACGAAATTCATCCTGTGGAGTATTAAAAATGTTCTCGAATCTCCAGGATCGTTATTTTTCGACGATCTCGAACCAAACCGTCGAAATAGACGTCTTTAAAACGAAACGCGTTACACGGTAAATTTATAGGTTTTATCCGTTTCTATATTGTTCTATATTATTCTATTGTTGTGTTACGAATAAGGCGAAAAATAAATAATATCACTGATACACGCGTACGGATATTTATTAGAGAAGAAGACTTTAAATTCTCTGGCAGTATTTCGTCCGTCGTATTATTGCGCATTCAAGTTTTTTCTTTGCTTTTTTCCCCTTCATAAGATTATCAAAAAACGTAAATATACGTTAATAGAATAGAATTTTATCGAAATAAGGTTTTATTTTTTTTCAATTTAATTTTAATCGCGTTTACATACCGCTCGCACGTAAAATATAATTTGTATTGACGAAAACCAAATTATTATTCAGTTAATGATTTTGCGCAATTTCAAATAATATTTCACGAGAATTTATTACGAAAACATCGATTGATTTTATATCGATCGTTTGTTGTGTTTTTTCAAATATACGACTATAAATTCTTTTCGCCATCGATGGTTTTTGAGCTCAGAACGCGCGGGTGAAAACCCGTATACGCTGCACTGTTATCCACGATAAATGCTTTTACAATAAATATCACAGTTCGCGTCGTTTTCTCATTTTAAGTTATTTATTAATAGGAGAATTGAGTAAAAAAAAAAAAAAATATATAATATATCGGCCACAAATACTGTAAAACGAAAAGAAAACCATCTATGAATTATTGGAAATTATCGATTTTCGAAAATGGATAAAAAAATTTTTTATATCTATTTCAGTCCGTTGTATTAACACGACGTCGTGCCCTTGTACGGTGTTATATTTTTCGAAATCGTTTTTCTGCGACGACAAGAGTGAAGCCGATTTTATTTGACTGGGACTTTTTTTGTTTGTTTTAAACCTAACCCGTCTTTGTTTTCAATTAAATATTGTAATCGTTGAAGTGAATTCCTAGTAGTTAGCGTGCTCTCTAAATGTGTTATAACGTTATTTCAATATAAAATAAAGTAACGAGCTGTCGGCCATGCCGCGAATGTCGTTTAAGTGAATTACGTGGACCAAATAGATATTTAGAGTTATGTTCTTACCGCGAACATTCGATAACAGTGGCGGTAAATCGTTGTAAATCACGAAAACGATTCTGAGCACGGTTTCAGTGTAATTTACAAAACTGTCAGCGGCCCGTAATGTAATCCTCATTTTTATCACTGATATAAATAATAGTCCGCGATATTGGAAAATCAATTTTTTTTCACATTTCTCTCTCATCAATAGTACAGCGTGATATTGGCACGTTCGTCGAGAACCACGGGACTTTAGAAAACTACGAGACGTTTTCGAAATTACATTTTGTTACCGCGACGAAACTTTTCCGTCGCACTATTGGAGAATATTGAAAAATGAGTTCTTTAATGTATCAGATAGATAAAATTCATTATCGGAATTCTATCAAGCGCACAACGATCTGAAAAGAATTCAATTCGTAACAGAGATTTATTCGTTTTGACGAAGTCACGGTACGAGTGCAAGAGAAAAAAAAATTGTTCGCACGACGGCACGTAGTTAGAATAGAGTGGCCACAATAAATATCAAATATACAGTCGACACGCAAGTAGTAGTCCGGTAATATTTCCAATACGAGGAAAACGTGTATCGGAAACATAGTTTTTATTTTTTTTTATGGTAGCTTACACGTGTGGAAAACAAAATAAACGCATTTTTTTTCAATTTTTCGCACATGATTACACGTGTGGAAAACGACAAAAAAAACGCAGTTTTTTTCTCAATCTTTCGCGCGTTTCTCTATATTTCCGACCCCTTTGTCATATATCGAATTCAAGTACGTCGAGAGTTCTATCGTATGGTGAAAGCCGATTTCAAATATGATAAAAACCCAAGTCGAAACGACAATTTTTCTGTTTTGACTATTAAAACCAACAAAACGTGGGAAAAGTTGATTTCGGCCGTTTTTTTTCTTCTTTTAATTAATAGGTACCGAACGATAGACACGGACGTCAGTTTTCAATTTCCGTTGAAAAATTCGAGATCGGACGAAAACCGAAGGAGTAATGGCGTTTGGAATTCGATACTTTTGATATTTTAGATGTTACTTTTGATATTTTTATACCATCTTAATTTTCTTTTCGTCTGATATTCAATAAAATGTTCACTGTAGATAGACAAGCGTCTTGTTTTTGTTTTTTTTTTTGTCATGCCGATCTTTATATAATTTATTATTTTCAGAGTAATCACCGTAAATTGTTTTATATAAGAAAGCAAGGCCGTGCGATTTGTAGTGAATGAGAGCTACTCATTTTCATAAACTATGTCTACGCCGTTGCAGGGTACTTGATCATATAGCTATAAAAATAGGCTATCATATCCAGTAGATTTCAAACATTTAAACGCGACGTTTTTCCAATCGATCCATATAAATCATAATTTTCATATTTCATTCTAATGACATGCGGTAGGAGAGTTAATAATTTTATTATTTATTTTTGTATAAAGCGCGTATAGCATTTGTTTATTTTGTTTTGCGGGTTAAATGCGAATACAATACGAATAAAATAAATGTTAATTAACAGTGCGACCGACACTTTTGTCTCGGGCATAATAATATATCACGCGTATTTCAATATTCGTAACGCGCGTTAGCGAATGATATACGATTAAATAATTCAAAACACTTTCGAAGTTGGATCGTATTCACAATATTTTATTTATATAACACATATTTTACAGCGGCACATTTCAGAGACGACTATAGTCTTACGTTTCTCCTCCTCACCCCGGGTAAAAAATCGTTTAATAAATGTAGTTAAAAAAATTTTAAACGAGACATTCGTAAGTTACCGTGTACACATTTTACATGCATACAATTAAATATAACGATTGATTACGAGAACAATAATATTAATAATAATTATTATTATTATTAAAAACGAAATCCAAGGGAATCCGTGAGGCGATAGAAAATAGTATTCTAGACGCATTAGTATGTTAACGTATGTTTCGTTATAAATTATATACTACTTGCTTGGACGCGAAAAGTTAAGTTCATGAAAACAAAAAATGGTCGAAATAACGAATTTTTTATAATAGAAAAATTTTTTAAAAGTAATATACTAATTTTCAAATGCGTATCGTAAAAAACTACTTAGGAAATACAAAATATGAAGGATTGCTTCTTTTGAAAAGCGAAAGTTTTATGATGTTATAACATTATTACGTGTATTGAAGTAGTTTCAGAATGAAAATCGTTTCGTTCTTCCGTCTAAACTGTTAAATTTCTTTGCCTTTTTACTCCGTGTCTACTACGCCAAAAAACTCGAATAAAAACACCAGCGGATATCAGATAATTTTTTTTTTGAGCACGCAGAATCATGTAAACAAAAAAAGAAATTGACAATCTTTTTTTTTATTATTATTATTATTATTTATAAAAATGTCTACGTGTTAACGCCCGATATATTAAATAAATTATGATAAAATACGTTAGATTCTGTCAGTGAAACGATCGATTTTGGTATGTCCCCGCAACAAGATCAAAAACTAATTGCGAAATAAAACACGTACGTAAAAATTTAAATTTATTGCAGTTCATTTATTTTTGGTCGATTTTGCTTTGACGTTGTAATTGATAAATATGCTGTTAACTATAACAATAACAATAATAATAATAAAAATTTGTTTTTAATCGAATAAGTCGCACATTCTTCAAATACTCGTAGAATTCAAATTGTCTAGGTCACTGGCGCCGAGTTTATAAATTCATGTGGAACGAAATCAAATTATTTATTTTCCCATTCACACGTAGACGGACATTCGATTGAATTTTTAGAGGAGAACGGGCTAGAATCAGGAGCGGATTGGGAAATAAGCAGAGAAAAAAAAATGGTAATTTATTAATTTATGAATATAAAACACGCATTTATCTAAAAGTAAATCGATATTCCCCCGATTCCGTAAAAGTTTTTTCTTCTATAGGCTGGAGCCACGCTAGGCGTTTTGTCGATTATCGATGAACACGAACAGTTCGGTAATTGAACACTCAAAATAGACTATATTTAAACGACAAACACGTAATCGCGATCACATTAGACCGATTCTTCGTAAAGCTTTGGTTTCCTAAAAAAAAAAAAGCGACTCCGTTATCTAGCGGCCGTACTCAATCGTAATATGTAGACACTGGCTAGTGTGATGTGTCGGCGATGTAGCAATGGAAAACGGACGGTTTAGACATTATTAATAAGTATATTTTTATGTTGTACAAGGTTTGATGATTTTTAACAAAATCGATTGGATTTTCATCATTTTTCACTTGTCCAAGTCGCGTTTCCACGGTAAGCTCATTTAATTCCGACACGAGGAATTTAACTGTATTTCTTATTATGATTTCATAATAGACGTTGGAACAATAATCTCGTGTAAGTCGAGATGATGCAGTAAACATAGACACTACTCACCACTGACTTACTATTCGCACTCAATACTTTATGGCTCACAGCCCATCCATCTATCATCCAAAAAAAAAAGAGTATCGCTCCATTTGGCATATATGTACACGGCGTCACTGGTCAACGAAATGAATAAAATATGAATCATTTTACGGGTCATCCACATTTATATAATATGATGAATATCTATCAGTTCTACATGTATATATAATAGGTGATCCATAACGCTTTTTAACGATCAGTAACGTAAAAACGATTTGTCATCGTTATATTTCTCCAATAAATCTTCTATTTTACAAACATTTATATATTTATCGGTAGAATTTTTCCAGCGTCGATTTATCATCCAAAAATAGTCATCAACCGTGTGAAGACATTGATCAAAACTATAAAAAATCTTCGACAATTCTCGAATTGAAGAATTTCTCATTTAAAGAAAACTAGAGAAAGCTCTTAATGCTAATTTTTTTTTTTTTGTTCTTTGAAATTAAAAAGAAAAATGAATCCAAAAATTAGTTCCCGACGTCTACATAAATGAATTATTTCATCTGTATTATTTTATTCAATAACAGTAATTTGCATGGTCGAATTTTTGGGCAAAATTTACATTAACACAATAAATAATTTAAATTTTTTGCGCGAGACTTTTTTTCTTTTTTTTTTTACTACAGTTGTGTAAAAAAAAAAAAAATTTCCTCTACATTTTCCAAAGATTTAGTACTTTCAATTAATTACAACTGGTATGTTTTAAAAGGTTTTTTTTTTGCTTTGTCCGTTATTTTCGTCGACTTCAATTTATTTATTTACATTAATTTTACTAAACTTTTTTTTTATCGATCTGGTATTTCATTACTCAACGTTTAATTCTATTTGAGTGATGTTTACGCGTTTAATGTCCGCATCAAAGACTAAACACGGACTAATTAAATAAAATCGTAATATAAACAAATCACTCGCATACTTATATATTATATTATAGAAAAAATAGTGTATATAGTAAATGATTTGATTTATCTGCACAGTTAATTCAATGATTCATTCATTCTATTAATGAAATCAACTATGTATTTATAAACGATTAATAATTCATTTTAGATTTGTTCTTTTATTTTAATCGCGATTTCTAACATTTGCATTAATGTTTAAAGGCCCATTCAACTGCATTGGATCTGTATGCGACTAATTCGTCCAAATCGGGTAATATACCTTCGATAACAACTGTTATTAGCGAGTTCATATTATATTATAAATTAATACAGCCAGAGCGTAATAAATTCTGTTTTACATTGCTTGTGATTTAAAATATTTTAATTTTTTATATTATACTAAATAATTTAAAGAAAAAAAAATGAATGGAGCGTGAAATATGGACGAACACTATTACGTGAATCAAGAACAATGATTGTTGAAAATGTAAAGATTTTTATATTATAATTGCTTAAAAATCGCGATATACGAGTAGTTATAATATTATTAAAGCGACTCGCAATAAATTTTCATTCTTATAAAATTATTAACACCAGTTGGTTATTATGTTTCATTACGTTAATCGCGTCAATTAAATTTTAATATTTAAATTAAGAAAAGTATTTATTTATTTTTTTTATTCGAATAATTATGTTTGAAACATTTTTAACGTTCACGGCGCATAATTGTATTATTATATACATATAATTTTGTATGACTTTTTATTAAAAAAAAAGTATATATATATATATTATAATGTAATTTATATTATTCAAATCCAAGTAAATATTTTTTCACACTTTCTTCGCTTTCTTTTTTTATTGTCGACTATAATTTCATTGATATTATATAAAACTTCATTTAAATTCCCTGAAGTCTCCTTTAATTATTTTTCTCTTAATTTTCATTATATTTAACGCTGGCTTGAAAATTTAATATAATTATCAATATATGTATATTTATATTTTGTATAACATTATATATATCTATATATGATGGAATAGCTAGTATATTCATTTTATTATTTATTATGCATTAATATGGATAAATAATGTAATTGTAAATTAAAAATATTTGGAATTAAGGCTATTGAAAAACAGAAAAACTCAATGTTTTTTACACGTCTGTTTTGATGTATAGTTATTATTGTTTTCTTTTTTTAAATAAACTATTGTATTTGAAAAATAGCGGAGTTTTCAATTAAGTTCATTGTTGTAAACATTGTGAACAATGTTCGGAGATATTTCATTTCATTTCTTTTGTATATAAGATACTAGGAAATAAATTTATGTAAACTTTAAACAAAATGTTTTAATGAAAAGTCTATTATTCTATTTCGGCAAATTATTGTATTTATTATAAAAACAATAACGATATTGCGCTTTATGGATAAAGTTAAGTTTTGAGAGAGAAACACGATTCGTTTTACTGAAAAGGATTTAATAAACACACTGTTCACCTATTAATAAATATTTATCGCCGAAAAATGTGTGTTCATATTCGATTATAAATTTCAAAACTTTTTATTACAATCGTCGTAGTGTTTTGCAATAATTTGCTAACTGTTTAACACAGTGGTTCCAAACTGGTGGTCCGGGGATTCATCTCAAGTGGTCCGCGAATGAAGAAATTTAAATTTAAAAAAATGAGCGAAATTATATTTTTAGTTATTTACGCCTTAGCGGCGAACAGTCAGATAATACACTTGCGCGCGACCGATGACAACAGCATCGATACAAACTTGATCTATGTTTTCTTTTCTTTATTGAATAAAAGTCAATTGATATAAGCTCGTAAAATGTAACGTTTAAATTTGTATCACGTTTTTTTTATTAAATTAAATATTTAAATAAATACGTTAAAACATTTCTCCGCGAAATAAACTGTGTTTCTGATTTTATTTTGTACCTAGAAATGATGAACCATAGAAGTATAAAAAAAATAAGCGATATAAAGAGTGATGGGGATTTAAAATTTACAAAAGTGATCTGTGCCTAGTATTGAGTTGGGGAACCACTGGTTTAACGTTTACGTATACACTATTAATTATTTATGCGAAAGAAATTACAGAGTGAACAATTGTTGTAATTAGTATTAAAAATGGAAATTCTGATAATAAACAGAACTGGCTGCCGGCTGCAGATTGATCAAAAGAGAGGAGTTAAATCCGAACCGAAATATATAAACCAAAATATATAAATACGCGTAGGACATACGCGTTATAATTTGACTCGGAATAATCGATGAGATTTTTTTTTCCTTAGACGATTAATTAGTAGATACACATTATATTACATGAATGTAAATTTTCTCCGTAGAAAAAATAATAATAATAATTACATTTATTTTCGCGCACGGTTAACTTATTCGCAGTTATCGAGTTCTTTCAAATTAAATTATTCGCGATACATTTACAACGCGTTAAAAATATTTGAATTCCACTACGATTTGTTTGTAAAGTATAATATACTTATATAATATATGCGTTACGATTAAGTGTACTCAGTAATACGATAAGTGTAAGTTATCATATCTGTTTTTTTTTTTTTTTAAAATCGTATACTTTATGTATTATTTAATTATTTCGCCGTATAAAGAAAAAAAAATGAACGTTTATAAATTGTTTCAAGTAAATATATATATATAAATTAGTGAAGAAGAATTTTCAACCGACAAAATTAATTGGAAAATAAATGTTGCTCAAAACACAAGTGTATGATTTTAATTGCCGCATCCGCATTAATGATAATGAATTTCATTTGGAATAAACGGAAAGCAGAGCGAGAGCGAGAGAAATAACGATATCACGTTAAGGAATACAATATAATAGTATAGGTACGACAGCAAACCAAAAAGGAAAATTAAACATAATTTTCGTTATAGCTCTGTTTTCGCCGTAATATAAATTCGTAAATGATCGTTGTTGGTAAATTCCTACGAGTCTGTTTGAACTTTTCTACGTGGACCAAGTCGGAAAAGTGGTTATTAATTATTTTGATTATTCCCTCCCCCGTCCGTCCCGGAAGGATTTACTCATCGCTGTTTACACACACATTTACAATAAAAACTTCTTGTTTCCGAATACGAATAAAGTCATCCCGATAAAAGTTTTCATAATTAGCGCAGAACATTTTGTTCGGGTTAATGTTAAAACGGAATATAATGTGTAAACAGAACAAAAAGACGAATACTCGGTACAATATATGTATACATAAGGTACTGTTTTTTGACGTACGAGTCATTTCAAAAACGTACATTCTCACTTAAATTACCACAAACGAATTATTCGTTATTGTTCGTGCCTCGTATACACCGGCTGCGTAACATCTGGTATTCAGTAAATCTCGGCCCGGAGTTTAATTTTGCAGTTCGCTTTGAAATTGGAATTTCAGTAATATCTTTCGCCACTTCAAACGCAACTTTTGAATCATTCTATTAAAAAATTACACATAGACAAATACTTCAAAAAGTATTTATATTGAACTTCGTAACTGTGTGCAGCAATAATAATACTCGTAACAATGAAAAAAACCGCTTAATCATCACGGGACTTTATATTCGAATTGTTGAGTGTATTTTTTACGGTTTTCTTACACTTCGACGAAGAATCCAAGTATTCAAGACTTACATATTTTATGGATACTTATAAAAAAAAAAAAAAACAAGTAATTTTAATCGTCAAATGAAATATGTCAACATATTTTATGTTACAATATAATTGGCCATTAAAACCAACTATCCAGTGTACGTAAATATTGAACAGTTTATGACTGTTGAATTCTCTATTTCGTAATTCGGAAGTACTTAGGAGTAAATTACGTACTAAATAATCGTATTACTTTTATATATATATATATACATTTCTTTAAAAAAATATTTACGTTAAGGTTAGATTAGGATAAACTGATAGAACAAAATATTTTTTTTTATATATATATATATATACAAAGAGTGTACAAATGTCTATGTCTACGAAAATTTTAAATAGTAATTTTATTAAAAAAAAATACGATTTACGTTAAAAGGTTTACAAAAAAAAAAACACACACACACACTTCCACTTTTCAGCCTCACCGTTTAACTTTATATGTAACTTAATTTATGGTGAATACAATATAAGTCCATAATTTAACATTTTCGAATATTGCGCAAAGCCAAGAACCAGAAAAACGTTTCACGGACATTTCCATATTATTATAATACGAAAGCTAATAATTATAGAAACGTAGGGTCGTTTCGGATTAATGAATTGAAAGCTGTTTAGCGTTTTACATAAAACGTAGTAACGTTAAAACATACTTTAAAATTTCCATAGTAAATATATTGCATTTATAAACGCACGAATTCCGTATAAACAGAATAAATTTGACGGAAAACATAACTGAAAATATCAGAATAACATGTAACAGCAAATCTGCCAATCGACGTTTCAATCAAACCCCGAAAAAGAGCGCGTCTCGAAATTAAACTCGTGCGTGGTACTCAAACCCTCAACCGTGCTTCGTTATTTTTATGACGTTCAATGCTTTATCGGATCAAATTTGATCCAACTTTTTTTTTTTTTTTCATATCTTATAAGTGAAATAATTCTTATTTTAATTTTTTTTTTATACAAAACACGTCGCGCATGCCATCAATTTTGAATTTCCGTTGTCAGAATTTGGAAACAAACATTTTTTGAGACGATTTTTTAAAAACGTTTACCTATAGCGCGCACGAAAATATCAATTAAAAAGACAAAAAAAAAAAAAAACATATAAATTAAAGAATTTCACCGATTTCGTTTATGACTACAAATTCGTTTAATTCACACGATATATTATTTTAAAAACAACGAAAAAATATTTATTTATTTTTTTCGTATGAATGGTGCATTACTATTTTGGCAATCGTTTTTCGATATAGGACACATTAATTTTATCTATAAACGAGTATGTTTTAGCTTGATTCTGGTGTGCCTTCAGTAATCCCAGCCAAACTCAGTGTACACAACTCTCCCAGATTTGTACTCACTGATTTTCTAGAATTCGAAAAAATTAATTTTTCGGATTTTCGAGTCACGAAAAAAGCGCACGTCACTGGTTACGTTACGGACCAATTATGACACCCGACGACAGTTTACGTTATGATAACTCGTTGACAGGGCCGTATTTAGAGATTTGTCGCCCTGGAGTAAAAATACAAAGCCCTATTATTATATAATACAAATACATATTATTATGAAATATAAAAACAATTTTATTTTTAATTTACAATTAAATTTTTTACCCTCGATTGTAAATTCGCAAATTCTTTAACTATGTCATCGTAATATTAATGCTGGAAGTTAGTTCACTTTCAATGTTTAATTCAAATCAATGAAATAGTATATAAAAAAGCGCCGTTTTTCCCCCTTAAATACGGCCCTGCTCGTTGGAGACAAAATCTGTGCTATCCGGTCAAAAGCATAGACATAAATAACTAACAGAGGAACATATAAAATGAGGAGTTAGTAACAACACGCTTTATAAATAAATGAAAATATACAGACGTCGGGGAATCATATATGACCGGACAAAGCCATTGGAGAGTTAAATCGGTGTTTATATACTTTAAAAATCGCCTACGAACAAATAAAAAATAATGGCTCGGCAATATATTAAAACCACCCCCCCCCTCCCGTCTTTAATAATTTACAATAATATTTTGTATGGGTACTTCGTATTAATATAAATCGTGATATTCCAAAGTATAATAATATTTTATCGCGCTCGTTTAATTCAAACGAAACTAATGATTTATAAAAACGTATCGTATTTCAACATTGATCAGTGTATCGTATAATTTGTTCCATTTTTAAAATTTAACGTTTTGAAAAGAAAAGAAAACTCCCTACGTAATAAAATCGAATAATATATTCATTTGTAAAATCGAAGCGTACACATTTCTCCGTACACTTATAGAAAGGTCCAATAATAATAATATGAACATCGTATATTATACTGTACAAAGGTATTATAATATTCGATTCCAGTTAAAGTTCGTTTGAAATCTCGCATTTTTTTCCTACCGTCTTCTTTATATTCCGTTTTTACTGTTGTAATTCGCCTTCTCGGAAGTCCAAATCGTTTATCCGACGTGTCCTTTGTTGTTATACATTTTTTTTAATTTTCTTCTATATAACGTTATCCAGAGATTATTACGTTTTGTCTGTCTTTTAATCCTTATTGACAATAATTATTATATATAATATTAATAATATCTTTTATCATATCGTTATAGGCTATTACGTTGAAAACAATAACTGCTATTAAAACCGTATCGAAACATCCTGGTCAATAACTAAAAACCAAGAATATAAGGAAATTACCAGGCACTACACGGAGCGATTGGGTTAGGTTAGACGCATAACCCGGGCGTTCGAGCTTGAAATTCTTGTGCTAAGCTCTTGTGTGACAGAACTCGCACGTAAGAAAATCCAGGTGTACACCTGAACGGAGGTTCACATATCAGTTTCACTAAAATGTGCCAATCTGGTTCCGGGATTGCGTGTCGTCCGCAATATTGTCCTAACCACGAGCTAAGACGGAAAGAAGCTACTTATCGTGTTTGAATAGAATTAAATCCCACGGTGTCTCTTATTCTATCCGCGACACAGTTAAAGATTCGCCTTTGAATCGCTTTAAATCACGTGTAACAACCAATACGAAAAGAAACCGACAAAGAACGGATAAGCGTTACAAAGTGGAATAACGACAAGAACGGGAGACGGGAAAATAAAAGAAAAGAAAAAAAAAGAGTGAACACGGAAAGTTATGATATGATTTTTTTTTTTTTATTGTAAACTCCTTGATTCGCCAAAAAAAAACCAAACAGTACGCGATAGGAGGATAGACGTTTTTGGATTCAGCGTCCTAGAAAAGTTTACCAACGCAACCGGAACAAAAAATAAATTATTTTCGCAGATCTGTGTAATCGTTTTTTTTTCTTCTTACTGATTTTTCGTACGAGATGAGATAAACGAGAAACGTTCGACGTCCGAGTACACGAGCACGTAAATGCATTTGCAAAGATTTATGATGTTCGGATCGACCATTCCCAGGGGGGACGCGGACGATACCGTCAGTTCGACGAGACCTGGCTGCCCAGTGACAAGTGATATAATACCAGCGTCACACGTCCGTCGTCCGACCGTTCCGTACATTTGGATCTGAAAGCTCCTCTAATAAACACATATGGCAGACGAGGGAGGAGATATTACACGACGTGTCTATTATTGAATTGCGATGACGTTCTGTGTCGCGTGAACCATCGAAAACGATAAGATACCTCCAGTGGCAGCGCTAGAGCGGATGGGCAAGGTAGGACAAGCGCGTAGTCCTATCCGAATTCGGTTTTGTCCTACTCGTTTACGGCCAATGGAAAATTTCGTTTTCAATTATTTATTCATTTGTCGTTTTCCATCTTCACCGTGTTACACGTCGCAAGGGCGTCGACTGTTTGCAGTTTTAAATATGGGGGGCGCGGGGGGGAATTTTGTCACAATTCTGTATTATACATGTACAGAGGACAAAACAAACCGTCGACCAAACGTATGATCGTCTAAGAGTCAAAAGTAGATTTTTAAATCGCGAAGACATTTTTTTAAAAACTATTATGAAGAGCCGAAATTCCGTCGGCCATATTCGACTAAGAGAATACGTACACGGAGAGAAGAGTCCGCCAACTGGAATACATTTGTCGTCGGGTAAATGATTACCGTTCGACGGAAATTAACTGTGAGCCCCATCGTGAAACATCGAAAATTGAGTTAAGATGGCCTGCAAAACAAGAGTAAAAAACATGGCGAAATGAGGATACAGCCGATGACGGTCCAAACACGCGTTGGCTGCGATCGGGGTCAATCCTGTGACTACGGCCAATTGACGGTTTGGCGTTGGCCAATGGACATTTTGTGTCAGCAGCCACTTATTAACTCAAAAAAAAAATAATAAACTCGTAAACGTTTATTTCGTCAATTCTTCGTTCCATTATTCCACTGTACAATTTCGAATACAAATATAAACTCACTCGTAATGTAATTTGACGAAACGACAACCGGCTTAGCGCGTGTATAGAAATGACTAACGAATTATCGATTATTTTTTATTTTCAATAGAATTTCAAATTTTATACTATCAGAAGAAAATGCGAAGAAAATCTCCGTTGTTTCGTTCCGAGCAAATTCATTGTACAAAGCGAATTCATTATGAACTCTGCTGACATTCAATTGAAATATTATTCGTTGCTATGATTTCAATAATTTTTCATAACGCCATGCTGAACATAATTTTTAAATAACATTTAACGTTTTTATAATTAAATGTCGTCCTAGGCCGTCGTAGCCCTTGTAGAGTTCAAACTCAAAAAAAAAAAAAATAAATAAATAAAATTGTCACAAACTCGTTATTTCTCTAGTTAATATTGCCAATTAAAATAATTATCTAATTGCTTCCAATTTAGATAATTTTTATACATTTAAATTACTGTTTAATAAGCAAATTCCATTAAAATATTTATTTTTTTTTAAACAATATTACTTACAGATTGGACAATTGTATAAAAGCATAAAGATCATTAAAATTAAAGTAACGTTTAACGTTTACACGGTTCAGTGGAACACGACGGCATGGACGTATTGGAGAGTGGAGCACGAATGGGCACCTAACCGCTCTCCGCCCTAACCACGCTCTCACTGATTAACGATCGTCTTTGTGTTTATTTATTTTTCGATTTCAAACAATAATAAGTATAAAAACCGCGAGCGCAAAACACGTTATTACATAAATGTACAACGGAAAATTAATCTTTTTTTTCTTTTCAATTTTCTTAAATATTTGAAGAAAAAAATAATAATAAGAACGCGGAGTCAAACAATCGTCTCGTTTTCCCGCAGAGAAGGTATAGGAGGGTGTTACGGCACATTCCCCTTAAATAGTTTAAAGTGTCTTTTCAAATCATTAAACGACGAATAAAAAAAAAAAGAAAGAATGTATCCCGATGAACCGTTTCGTCTTTTTATCGATTATACTATTAAAACATAGTGGGAGTAGGAGATTTTTTTGAGTGATGAGTGAAAAAAAAAAAGGCCATTAATTCATATACACACCTCCCCCAATAGGAAAAATCCTGCGTACGCCACTGCTGTCATAAAGTATTACTGAAATAGAGCAGGTTTTTTTTTTTTTGAAAAAAAAAAGTCTACGGGTATATATTGTAATTGATACGCTATAAATACTGTATGAGAGGTATACGTGTTTTGACGCAGCGAAATCGTAAAATACAATATTGATTAAGGGCTGAGGAATGTTAGAATAAATAATAACTCGCGTCAGTCGACGGCGATTGTCGTAACGGAGAATCTCAAGGGGACGACGACGCACACGTTGTGAAAACCACTTTCGCTACCAAAATACGAGTACACGTACGACGAATAATGCGCACTGTGTCATATTATGCAAATATATTATGGTCTTATAAATTTACAATGCTACCTACGAGGAGCATTAGTTACAAATTATAATAATAATAATAATACTCTTCAGCCACGCGTGATGCAATTGACTTGACGACGTGACATCATTGCTAACAAGAGAGTGTGTGTGTGTGTGTCTCTAATTCGAATATAAAATGTATAAGTCGGTCCTTATTGTTTAGAAGAAAAAAAATGTGATTAATTTTATTCTGGGAAGTATTTTCATTTTATTATATTAATAATGATAATTCTGGTAAATTTCCAACGTGATAATAATTAATGAATTTTATTATTATTATTATTATTGACGCGTAGGATTTTAACGTGAAATCACGCGAAAATTGAACCTAATTCTATTGTATTGAATAAATATTTATTAATTTTTTTCAATTCACACAACACAATTTCGGTGTATTGAATTACTACGAAATTAAAATATTTATTGCGCAACGATTTTAATCTTATACGTTGTAGGGTGTAATGGAATTAAATACGAAACAATATTAAATAATATATAATAAAATAAATTAGTATTCTACCTAGTAATGCAATTAATTATTGTCCAATGAAATATATCATCACTTCTTGTCAGGTAAATATTTACTGATATTTTAAATAATAATAATAATAATAATAATAAATAGTAATGTAAAAATGAAAATAATTAAATTCAAATCATTAAATCAATAAAATTAAAACATTTTTTTTACGAACAATAATTTTATTACTTATGGTAATTATGGCGTTTATAAGCTAATTTGTAGTTGTAATAAATTTGATATCGGAAAGACTGTTAGAAATTTTAAACATATTTCAGAGACAAAAATTAATAAAATCTAATTTGGCGCTAAATACGTCTTAGAACGTAATCATGGTATACATTTTGATATAGAAAAATATTTGAGAATATATTACACGACCAAAAAAAAAAAAAATTTATAAAATCGGTATTAGAATCGGTATTACTTTATTATATATGGAATATTATAATTATTAAATTATTATATATTGAATATAATAATTTAAATTCATAATATATTCTATGTATTCTGTTTATTTATTTTATATTCCTTTTTTCGTTTTTTTTTTGTTTTTTTTTGTAATATTCATCGTAACCCGATGATGACATGATCGAAACTAGTTGTTACGTTCTTAAAATTTTCCAAATACTCTAGGCAATTTTTTTTATAATTAAATTTTTGTAAGAGTATAAGAATTTTTAAAAAATATTTTTTTTTTCCATAATTTTTAATTTATTTGAAACAACATTATTCGTAGGCAATAACGGTATCGATTATAATATTATTGTTTCGCCTACAAGCGAACTGCGCATCATAGTACGAATTAGTAAATCCCCTCGTGATCTCATCGGTGTACGACGATTTTTAAAAGAATCGAGGTGACCGACACCTAGTACCTAGTGGTCGTTATGCGTTTAATACTCGTTGACGGTATTGTGAATAATTCTGTAGTTATTAAAAGTTATCTGTATCAAAATGAAAGCGAAAATCGAAGAAAACAAGAACGGTCATAAGACTGTTACGACGAATGATGTAATACGGCACGCGTAAGTGGAAAGTTTTTTTTTTTTTATGTATATCGTTGCCCGTGAGTAAGACATAAATTACATTTTGTCGTGTGTAATCTACGGAGTTCATATTCGCGATGGTTTCTTGTTGCGTCTCGGCCACTGTCATTTCGGTTCAAGTCTTTGAGGTGTAAAAATAAGGTTTTTCTTTATAGGTTTTACGCGCCGTTGGACGGACGGTATTGTAATTAACGATGCAAATGTCTTGTAAATATCCGCTCTGTTTGCCGACGATTTGAATTCCTGTTAATTCGACGACAAGACGACGAGCGCTCGGGGAGGAATTTAAATAAGTATTTCTCGTTTTTATCGGTAACACGTTCCGTCGATTAATCCGACGAAAATGTGTTTGCAAATCGTTCGCTCGTCACGCCGCGGCTGTACACACAGAGGAGGATAAACGGAATTCAGTTTGGCGTTCAATTAACCGAACGTGGTGATTATTATAGTAAAGCGCGTGCGTTTCCGTGTTGTGAGAGTGTTCGGCGAGACGTTGTGTTTACGGTATATACGTTTTTTTTTCTACACACATTTTGTGTTCCACTGCGCGCGAGTAGAGATCTCTCGAACACAAATCGTTCGGAACGTTGAAAATAGTAACGGTTTTGGAGAGGAGAAAAAAAAGCATAAAAATCGTGTACGCGTTTCGCAGCGAGAAAAGAAAAAACGGTACTTAAATAAAACGATCTGACGGATACGTTAAAAAAAAAAAAAAAAAAATAATAATAATAATAATAATAAACGACGAGATTTTCGCTGTGATTATGAATTACACAAATGCGTGTCTCGACGTGGCGCGAAGAAAATAGAAGAAAATATGTATTGTAACATAGGAGGTTAATGAAAAAAATATCACGTCCAAGGTTATCGCGCTGAATTACTTTCAAGGTTTCGGCAATTAATTTTAGAAATTCGCTCCCCGGTTTTCTTATACCAAATCAATATTTTTTCTTCTTCTTCTTCTTCTTCTAACAACAATACGCGTTTGACATTGATTGCTATATTTGGACGCGCGTACGAAATTACGAAATACAGTGTAGAAAAAAAAAATATGTGTGTATTTTATAACAATTTCTCTTGTACGTACCTAAGCCGTTTACCGAATTCATCCCGTGTGACGGGACAACGAAAAAAGAAATTCGTATATAACTATAACTGATCCCTCTCTAAAACTCGCTCGAAACGTGAAACAAATATTTAATTAAATTCATTTTTATTATTAAAAAAAAACATTTCGGGTAAAAAACCCCTACAAAAAACATCTTCGTTTACGACGAATTAGATTTTAAATAATGTTACGTCGTGTTTGCCAGTGGATCATATTAAAAGTGTTGATAATGAACGAACGACTCGTTTATTGCAATACATTCGAAAAGTGATAATATTTCGTGCGATAAATTACAATCGTCGCCGTGCGAAGAATAACGCGAAAATCACGAAAAATACATTTTCATTGAAATTCGTATGAAATGGTTGTGCGTAATGATCGATCATCCACTGGTCATAAGACGACACGAGCAGCGCACGGATAACAACAAAAGAGAGAACACTATCACGTCTTGAGTCATAACTGGACAGCGGCGATATTAGTAGTGCATTGTGTCCGATTTCGTATAATATTATATTTCGAAAGTTCAAAACGAATAATCATAATGTATCGGTGGTCAATATCTGGTTCACTCAAAACGCCTATAAGTAACGTCGAGAAAGATTACTGTTGATAAAATTCGAGTAAATAACTCGTGAGTTTATTTTTCAAAAAAAAAAAAAAACCTATTCTACTTATTATTATTAACCCGTTGTTAATAACGCGACAAAGACGCAAGTTGAAATGTGTTTTATACAAAATTTATTTGAGATTTGTTGGAATTTATCCATATATTTTTTTTATCGATGATTTCTATAATATTGTATTTATTTTAGTGTACTGATCAACATAGTTCTGTAGTACTTTCAAATTCAAATCCGTCTGATCTGGTTAAACAGTAGTTTTATATTGAAAAAGAAAATCCAATTATATATTATTCAATCCACGTGTGCGCCTTGTATGGAAAAGTTCTGATATCAAATTCGTTTTGAAAAAACTCGATTTTTCTTTCGTTTTTTTTTTTTAATAGAATTCTTAATTCGTTATAAATTACGAGGGAATATCGTCTCCGATTTTTTTTTTCTACATTATAAATTTCGTAGACGCTCACAAATGCTTTTTCTTTTGCGTTCAAAACGTAACGTCCTCCTCGCCAACACACGCAAACATATGACGATAACTTTCAAAGGAAGCGGGATCAATGGACAAGACCGAGAGAGTCCTTTTACTCATCAATAATACTGTTATTCATTCGGAAATAAACTGTCGTTTTTATTATATTATTATAATACACACACACATTTATACGTTCGTATACACGAAAACGCGTTCGCGCGCACGCGACGCGATTATTTTTTATCTGAAACTTTTTTTTTCGTCAATAATAAATAACGCGACGCTGACACATTGTCACGTTGACGTCCACATTAAGGTCTTCCCGAGCTTATAAATAACGTTTAAATATCGTTTATATTGACAATTTATTTATCTATTTTTCCTTCGCATCTGTACGCGCACTGCACGACGACGTTTGAAAAGTTATTATAATTGTACGTCGAATACGACGTTTTTTTTTTTTTAAATTACTTTATTGTTTCAAAACGCGTTATCGTCACCGTATTATCGTAATATCGTTTGTGTTGAAATCGTGACACGCTTAAAACTGACGAAAATCACGGGATATATGGTTTATTTTTTTATTTCTATATAATTCAATTACAGCGGATCTTTTTGGGTAACATTTGAAGAAAACCGTATGTTTGCGACGAGAGTCAAAAATGCATAAAAAATATTTCAACACGATAGAGAAGACTGAGATGATTTTTCCGATTACCGCGGTTAAAATTCGACCGACAATTTTCGAACTATTTTTAAATATTAAAACAATTTGTGCAAAGAAAAAAAAATTATCTCGAGAAAATCATAAATAGGCGTACAATTACACGGAGAAAATTGCCCCAACACTTAATAGGTAATGGAGAATTTCCTACGGTTCACCCGACTTCGTGTCTAATATCTTATTTCTGAAATAGGCTATATATAACGGGTTTCCGAAAGACATCGTGACCAAAGTGAAGAGACGCTTAACCTAATTCTCATCGTTACCAATCTTGGTCGTAAAAATATTTTTGGTTTGTCTCTTTAAGCGATTTGCTCGCGGTAAAAACGAGAGCTATGCCATATTCATATTCGACACTTAATGTTATTTGTATCATAGGCATTTTAATCTGAATAACGGCGGGATTCGAACAGCAATTATTATTAATAAATATAAATTACTCGCATTATAATAAAAATTAAACAGTCTAATCGTTTACGGACGAAATCGTATAGTACTCAGCTAGTGCAATAGTATATTAGAATTTTATCGAAAAATTACAATTCGTTTTCTTCTACACGCTATATCGCTTTTTTCTCGTTTCCACCAATACTGTACGTTTTCGTTGCCGTACACTGTAAACCATTCGTATATTTTGATAAACGATGTTACACGCTGTACATGTACTGATCGTAAACAGTAATTAATATTCCGTTATACGTACTCTCTCTTAGATCATATAATAATTGTATTATGACAGACGATATCGATAGTACTTACGTCATAATAATATCTACGATATCAACTTAATATTCGATATATATATATAACTTAATATGTACAATGCGCATTTTTCATTTCTTTCGCACGGCCTCTCAAATAATTAATTTTAAATATTGTCTATACTTCAGCGACAATCGTTTTGGAACATTCGTGAAAAAAACATTCGTTCGTGAAATTTATTTCAATTAAAAACAAACAAAAAAATGTAAAGATCTCTTAAATGTAAGTCTACATGCAAAGCTTCCGAGTATCAAGTACTACGCGTAACTCATTTCATTCGCGTAATCCACTTTTATTTCAATTTTATAAAATTCAGTCGTGTCGAAAAAATATATGTATAATAATTCGATTTATGGTAAAGTATATTTTCCGTGTTGATGCAAAAACGTCACTCGTCGAACGATTAAAATAATGTCGCGTGATTCGCGAAAAATTCTACCGCAATCTGTCAATCTTCACACGATGGACGTTCTTACATGGCGGTCGATGCGACCACGCATAGTCCTAATATTAGATATAATAAGATATTATTCAATTCGAAGAACATGTACGGTAATGATCATTTAACTATTATAAAAGTTAGTCTTGTTCCGGGGCTTTGAAATTTGCTTTTTAAAGATCCATTGCAAGAGACATTGCCGTATTTCATCCATTCATCCATCTATCGGTTTTTGGCTATCCTCCGCGTCTCCTTCTTTCCGGTTTCCAATCAATTACTGTCCTGACTTTACACGTGTCCAAACCCACTGGGATTTTTGTCCCTTCGCGTAACTTGTTATTAAGGACACTTTCGTCATTTCTCTTATTTCCATGCGATTTTCTTCTTTAATGCAATTTAACTTATTATTATTAAACACCGGTCCACTACAAATTGTTCGTGACACAATGTTCTCAAACGCCTTAAATTTTTGTTTAGTCGATGCTGTCAAGGGCATTACACTTCAAAACCATTGAAATGTTGAGTTTTTTTCACACACGTAGTAATCAACTTCCAAATTTTCACCTTCATTTATCATTATTTCCGCCATTAGTTCTCTCCTCGTTAATAACTAGACCAACTTTTTTTTGCTCGTGTACAAACGCCCTTGTGTTTTGTATTACTAAAACAAGTATAGTAAGTTAGTAGTAATTTAGTATTTATAATAATAATAATAATAATTAATCGTTGGAAAAAACGGGTGAATAAAACTGTTTGTTTTCGATAGTGAAAATTACGTTTTTCGTGCATTAATCAAATATCTTCGATAAAAATATCGAATTTGATTTGACTAAACGTTTTCAAACGAAACCTATTTAATTTAAATTATAATTTCCGTGTGAATAAACGCATGTGAAACTAAATAATGAGTGTATATTATTGAATATATAAAAGATTGGACATTTTCAAGAAAAACGGTTAGTTGTTGATTAAAAATTTGTTTGAAACTTTTACATCGACACTTCAGCTTACATGTGTACTTATTTTTTTGTCGAATATGTTAGTCAGAAAAATAACGGTCGTAAGTATAAAAAAAAACCCCCCGAATTTACGCGTTATACATTTTTCATGATCGATTACGTCTCAAACCACCTGCAATTGTTGTACCATACGTTTACGTAGTAAATCTTTTTAAAACAAAAAAATATACATATATCTGAAATCAAATTTTTCGTGTTTTGCTACGCCAAATCGGATAAATTATTAACTACTTTTACACCCATACGACGAAACGTTATATAATTATAATTATTTCTTATATCGAGAAATATAAATGCTCGGTGTCAACGTCACCTGGAAAATATGTAAAGCCTATCGAATTCGTTTAAAACATTTACACCGCGACACGCGTACGGGAATCGCTCCAGACGGTGTCGAGACTTTTTAAATGTCAGACAATGAGTACAGATACGATGTGTTACGTGTTATCTAGACGGAGCCGAGTTCAATACTATGGACGTGCTGTGTAAAAACAGTTTAGACGCTTGTTTGAAGAACGTCACCGTCCTTTTGGATCACAGCGGAATGAGCGGCATTCCGAAATCGAAAAGCGACGTGGACGTCGTCTGCAAGTAATGAAATATTATGAATTTTACTTCTACTTCATTGACACCATGATATGTAATATTAATACTTATGTTCCTCTTTTTCTACGCCTTACTCTGCCGCCATCTACCAACCTAGTCCTAGGTCTTCGTTAAACACGACATAGGCCTATTTTTTGTAAATTCACATCAGCTAACTTTATAACACTTCCGAATCGATCTATTCACCCCTTCTCAGGGTTTCCTCTTCCTCATTAACGTGTCCAACAACTAATTGTTCCTCGTTTTCTCCACAACAGACGCACCGTTCTCACATTTACGTATCCTTCCTAGTTACTCCACACATCCGTCTTATCGATACTCATTTCCGCTATACTCATCCTCAATCTCGATTTCCCGTGCACTGCATAAAATTTCAAACCACATTACTGTTTTATCAAATTTACCTCTACATCTCACTGGATTCCATTCACGCTTTATCCTATTTTTAAGTTTTTTTAGTTTTCTATTTGTACAAAACTAAAGCCGTCGAGTAAACATACTTCTTCGACACGAGCCAATTCGTTCTGGTAAATTTAATTTAATTTTAAAAATATACTCTATCGAAAATTACGTTATTATATATACAACAAAAACTAATTTAAGTCACTCGCAGTTAAATATAAATAATTACTGATTTAACAGAATTCCAAGTTTTTCGCAATGGTGGATTTTGTCAAATATTCGGCTAATCCATGAACGTATTCAGCAACGTTTTGTTTTCCAATATCTAATCGAGAAATTCTTCACGATTTTGATTATTAACGCTCGTTTTTATAATGAAACAAGCCTCAACTATATCTATATCAATTTTATTTCCGCAGATTTATCCGTGTGCTGTGTTCATTAGAGAAACTACGCGTACCACAACTGCACAAAAATTAATTCGAAAACTTTTAATAACATGGAAAATTCTTGTTTGTCGCTTGCGAATATTTTGGCAAATTAATATAACCATTTATTCCTCTAATGATTTTCAATGCCACTTATTGTTATTTTTTTGATGAAAAATGTTTTCGAAAGTTCGAAAAAAAAAAAACATCTTATCGTCAAAAGTTTGAAAGCATTTGGTTTAGACGTTAAAATATTAATAAAAATTTCGAATTTTTTTTTTCTTAATTTACGTGTTTTTATTTTTTGTTTTCAATATTTCATCGAACGTTTATGGTGGAAATAACCGAATTAAAAACTGGTATTTTAACAACTGAAATATAAAATCCAATACACATCATTGCCCTTCAGAGACACTTGTTCCAGGGACAACGGGACGGTAAAAATAAAACGCACGTCGTGTGAGTGAAAATATTTAAGCCAATGCCAGTACATACGCATTACACAAATAATTGAAAATAATATTTCGAAAATAGTCTTTTGCATAAAACAAAAATAATTTCCGATCTTTCATTCGATTCTGATTCTTTTTTATATGTATATATATATATCTATACGTATACATATAAATTCCTATTTCGTGTTAATCTAAAATCGAAATACAATTTGTTTTATGTCTCAACTCGGGAATGTACCGTTAACGATGCATTATCACTGAAAGTAAACGCGATGATGATTATGCGAAAACACACAGCTGGACTGTTTTAAAAGAGCATAGTCCAGAACGAAACCAATAATCTTGTACATATAATTTCGAGAAAATTTACCTAGATCGAAATACATTTTTTCTTTTTTTTTTTACAGATACGAGCGTTCATATGATGCGTACATATTTTTTATATACAAAATGGTCTGTAGGTGTGAATATTGTGATAGCTTCCAACCTTTTAGACATTAAAAAAAAAAAAACACTTTTTTCTCGCATTTCACGTAAATCAAAAATATTTTAATATGCCTATAAAAGTAAATAGACGGTTCTACGCGCGCGTTATGTTATTTAAATATATTTTTTTCGTATAATAAAAGCAAAAGTGAATACGGATTACCATCCGTACATATGTACGTATTATTGCAATGAAAACGGCATTTTAATAATTTAATACGTCGATTTTCAAATATTACGTTTTTGCAGGGGATTCAAAATGGGAATGAAGTGTTTGGAAGATTTTTCCAATTTGTGTTTATCTTCAGACGAACAGAACATGGTCAGCGATAACGTTATTGGAGCCAAGTACACGTTCAGATTCCTGTGCGACGACGAAGCGTTTCAAAAAGGTGAATAAAATTCATCGGTGTAATTTGATAAAATCTCCTCCCTCTACACACACACAAACAGTTTTATCCGAAAAGTGTTTAATAATATGACTATTGGCACGTATAATAATATGACTGTGAATAACATAATCCTACTAAAAGACACGCGTTTAATACATTTAATACTCAGCGTCTCAAAACTCATCAGTTATTCGTGATCGTATAACACGTATTCGTAAATTAATTTAAATCCTAACATTTAACATTATTCTCGGTAATAAAATAATAATTTATGAAAATTATACTGGTACAAAATCAGATGGACGAGCACGTAGTAATCGTCCCCGCCGACACGATTTTAGAAATTTATTTCCGTTACGCCCGTTTGATAATTATTATTATTACCGTACGAAAAAAAAAACGCGTGAATTGATTTATTTAAAATAAACTGCGGACTAATATTTCTGAAAAAGAACTCGATAGACTCGTACGTGCTTTGCAGATTTCATGGTTAATATTTCGATTGTACCACGTAGAAAAACCATATCATATACACTTTATAATCGAATATAAATTTGTTAATTCGATAAATTGGATTTTATTGCGTCTAAACTCACCCCCCCCCCACATTATCGGTTTATAAAAATGCGTACGTAAAACATTGATTTAAAAACGGCGCTTTTTAAAAAAAAAAAAAAAAATATATTCATCGATTCCATATAATTATAATTTATATAATTTATTACCGCATAATACGACGATACACGTTTTACCACGAATTTAAACTTCATCCGCAGTTTTCGATATTACTATCAGCCCATTGAATCACTCGAATTTCAGATTTTAGCGCATACATTATCTTTGTAAGTTTTGCAAACAGAGAATCAGGATTAAGAGCTGAAGATATATATATAAAGTTGGCATATGTGTAAAAGACGAATATTAATACACTAAAGAGACAAAATGCTACCGCAATTTTTATTACTTTAATATTTAAAAAAAACAATAATAATTTATGACGAGTACGGTGTTAATATTGTTAAACCGAGTCCGCAATAGGTCCACAATGAGTGAAGATCGTTTAAACGGATTATAGGTTAATAAACGTCGTTGTGTAAACGTTGAAGTCGAAAACAGTATTAAGCACATTTTTCTTTCCATACTTCGGACGTGTCAATTAATTATAGAAATATCAAATAGCAGTTTTTAACTTTTAATAATATTTGTATAAATAATAATAATAATAATGCTATAAAAAATATAATATTTTTGTGGGATTTAATTCCGGAACGCTTATTATTATAAATAAAGTAAAGGATAGATTAAAAAATTCCCCCTCGGTGATTTCCGTGCCGATACGACACTCGCAGAGCTCATTAGACGTTTCATATTGTTGTCACACACGGTGAGCTATGTGTTACATAATTCGAAATGTACGGGATTTATTTAAACGATTTTAGGAAAAGAAAGAAAGAGTGAGAGTAAACGGTGAGATTAAAGTTTCGAAAAGTAAATGTTTACAAAGTTAAATCGGTGTTGAGGGCAGATTCCATGCGATTTATTTTAATATACGCGTTATTTTCGGTGAAAATATTTTTAAAAAACGAAATTGAAAAACTTGTGGAGACACGATATAACGTTATATGTATATATATATTATTTGATTAAACAATAACAATTTATCATAATAAAAACAATTTGAAAATTCAAAAACGGAGAAAGCTTAATTTATTTTTGTTGGACGCGAGGAATCACTCCCAGAAACGATGATTTATTTTTATTTATTTTTTTATCACGAGCCTACCAATATTTTATTTCATTTCGGCGTTGTCCGCTCGCCGTTAAATCATATAAAAATATTAAATTATTTTATACCACATTGACAAATCTGAAATGTTCACCAAATATGTTACATTAGTGTCTGTTTCAACGACACAATTATTTTAAATTTGTTTTTTTCTTTAATTTCGAGCCGTTTTTATAGCAATTGTATAACGTCGAGGTATTTAATATTCGTAAAAAAAACGTAATTTTCGATTTTAATGCTTATAAACATTTTCAAAACAATGTCAAACGACGTTTGTCACTTCAACTATATACTCAGAAAAAAAAAAAAAAAATCTCGAAAATCGATAAGTCACAATATCTTTTTATAACCATTTCAAATATGTGGACAATGCGTATTAGACCGAAGCACCGTTGAGAACAACGCAATGATTGATTTTAGATTTACAATAATAGCAAAACTTTATAATCTTTATCTAAGTAATTCACTCGAACGTCGTCCACAGCTCCCCGCGACTCGTAACGACCTGTTTAAATTTTGTTTGCCACGCGATAAAAAAATAAAACCAATAAATTATAGTACGAAATGACTGAATTCAATTAATCGCTTAACCGGTGTTTTTTTTTTTTTTTTGTTTTGCTTTTCAAATTTATGCGAAAGTTTTTTTTTTCTTTTACCATTTCATTCGCCAAATCTAATATTTGGCCCCCCTAAAAATTAGTTCGCACAGAGACATCTGAATTTGTATAGTCGCGGCGGCATTCCTACGTGGACCTTCTGCTGCTGGTGTCTGTCGTCAAAACTTATAGCGCGAGTCGTGTCACAAACTTCGGCTGTTGTGTACATCCGTCGGGAGAATATTCTACTATATTTCAATACGAGGTTATTAGAAGAATATTGTGTTTCGACGATGAAAAATATCAACAAAAAAAAACCCCCTCCGACGAACTTTCGCGCGTTTCAATAATACGTGACGACGCGCGTTCGTTTCCTTAACGCTTTTCTCGTAACAAAAGCGACTCGTATTAAATATAACTCGGAAAAACAATACGCACGGAAAACGTGTAAAACACGTAAAACATTGAAATTCGTGTAATTAAAGAAAAATTCGTCGTTTTACTTCACGAATAACGTTTTCTTCTTCCTGTCTTCGTCTCGCAAAAATCGTTTACATAAAAACATTGACGATAAAATTTAATATGAAAAAGTTCGCGTCCTTTCAAAACAAAAAAAAATTAATACGCGTTCATCCGGCCGTTCGTTTTTAACTTATTCTACATTCACACGATTATTCCTGCGATCCGTATAAACAAGACTTATATTGTAAAATTCGTCATTTATCCTATTACTCTATGCGCATTAACGTGTACAAATTCAAAATCAAACGCGGCTAAATTCAATCAGCTTTTTAAAAACCAAACCAATCGCGAGTGCCTTTATACGATTATAATAAACAATACGAGGAACACTTACCTCGTGTTAGACGACTTGAAATATTTTCCGGGTAATGTTTAGCCGTTTTCCGTTTACTCGATTACGTCTTTGGGCGAATCACTTTAATTCTTAAACTTGACACTCAGAAGTGTATGATATATTTCAAAAACACTTCTCAAATTGAATATAATATCTCAAGTTTCATACACGAAACGCGCATAAACTTAAAATATTGCGCACTCCATTACAATAATAAGGATACACTTTTCTTATAAAACATATAATTATAATGTAACGATTTATTGGGGAATCCGTGTGAACCAAAAATTACATTTTGTTATTTCGGAGCGGATTGAACGCGTGAATACAATAGGAATGATAGTAATGACACGTTCATTTTATACATTTTTAAATGGGTAAATAAATTTGAAATGCGTGTGAAAATCGCTCGAAGTCGTCGATAATTATAGACGTGTGTTCGTATTTCGTGAAAGACACGTGAACGTCATTTTTCCTATAAACTTTCGGTTTAGCAGCATCGTTGTTATGTTGTTATTTTATATAAATACACGAAAATAGTTTGCTTCCAAAATATTACGATGTTACGTAAAGGCACGCGGAGTTGTGCAATTTTCCACCGGATTAACCACTAATACGACGTGTCTATACGTTATGCGAATTTCAATAAAATCTTAACTGTCGAAACGTCAGACGCAGCGCGTGTGTAGATTACACAGGCTTATGTTGTTGTTTTTTTTTTTTTTTTTAATTATTTTCCATTTATAAAATTGTGGCAAAAGTGACTCATATTATACTACTTGTATTCTATATAAAAAGAATAAATCTTATAAGAAAATATCATTTCGCCAATAGTGTAACGACGCGTACTTTTTTTTATCATAACGTTGACCGTGGAAAATCGTCGTTGTACGATTCAATAAACGATAGAGTTTTAAATTTCATTCTTTCGAAATTTATACAACAACGTCGAAAATATAATAACAGTATTTGAGTATTTAATTTACTTTGGCTTTTAACTCGATTAAAACATTTGCTTATCGTAATTGTAACTGTAATATATCATTAACACTCGCCCGACCTTGCCATAAAGTACCTAAAATGCATGTTACGCGTTAGTTAGTTCTTGTAAAAAAAAATAATAAATAAAAACAACGATCGTTTGGTTTTCCAACGTAAAATATTATTACAAAACGAGTGAACAAAAAAAAAAAACTATCAACGTGCACATGACGTTACGGGAAAAAATAAATATAAAACCGAATAACAGTACTTGCGTACTATATTGTCGTTGTGCAATTAATAAATTTTTACACGCTTCAAAAACATAACATCACGTCACAAATGCTTATTATTATCATTATTATTATTATTATTATTATTATTATTATTATTATTATTATTATTATTATTATTATTATTATTATTATTATTATTGTTATTACAATCATCGTGTATTCGATTACGTGTAATTGTTTACTACCTCTCGCTGACTTCGAACAGTACTGGCTGCTATCCTCCTTCGCTTGTCTTAAATTCGTAAAAATAAACCTTGATCACGTATTGCACGATATCGATAATTTTTTTTTTTTTGATGACACGGTTAAACTACGATTAAAGTCTAAGATCATGCAATATGATCGGTTATACGGAAACTATAATAATTCCTCTGACTTCGATATAATACCTAAATGGATATAATCTAAGCAAGTGCAATGCAGAAATGAAAAGTTGTCTCGGATACGATAATCCTTGGTCACAAAGCTACAAGTCTTGATTAACCGCACAACCTGCGCAAGCACGCGTTGAACAGAATACGCGCATCAGCATATACGCATCGTATAAATTGGCCACAGGAAATTCACAGGAATGTGACTGCTGTGCAGAAAAGCAGACTACGAATACCCATTTTGCTCGTTCGCACGACTCAGCTGTGCCTAAAATTTATAAAATTATAAACGATACTCGTATAATACCTAAATTAATTTTTATTATTCAACGATTATTTTAGTATAATATCGTTCACACTAAAAAAAAAAAAAAAACAGGACTGTGATCAGAAAATACTGCAACTACGGTGACAATTTCACCCCGGGAGACAAGTTTTAATTTAATAGACAAGTTATAAAAATTCTTTATTATTATTAACTTGAAAATTTGAAAATTGAAAAGTGCTATGAAATTTTCAAAGCAAATTTCATCGACCACGTCATTGTTTACGTTATCGTTTAATGCCATCGTCATATACGACAAACTCGTTAGTAATATGGAACCGTTAGTTTTGAAGTTACAATCATTTGAATTTTGGCATTTTAATGTATTGTTATTAGGTAGATGGAAAAAAAAACTTTTGCACTTTATACGGTAACGCGTAATGGAACGCTTCTCGTTCACGAAGATGCGGCGGTTCAGATATTAAGAAAAAGCTACATAAATTTTTTTTTTTTTTGACATTTATTTATTTATAGCTTGGAAAAACGTTCGTTTATACTTATTACCTGCGTTATTACGTGGTTTACAACGACGAAATTGGAGTTCATTTTGAAAGCATTATTACAAAATATAGTTTCACGGATTCTTAAAAATATAAAACGATATTTTGTCATCAACTAGCTTAAAACGAAAGTCATCGCTTTGAAATCGATTTAAAAATTGCTAGTAGAAAATTAGAATTGAATATAACCGTGTATCATTGAAGAGTTTGCAAAAAAAAAAAACCAATTTAGAAGAGATTTGAAAGTTAAAAATCGTGATTATTGTATTTATTATATTTCTTGATCTACGATTATTTTGCGAAATTAATTTGATAGAAGATCACTTTAATTATTCAAATTAATATAAACGACGAATGTGCATATATGCGGAGAAGTGGCATGAAAATTCTATTGCTCTGTGTCGCGCAAAAATGTAAATACCACTCTGTCAAAAACAATTGCGTTTTCTTCAATAATTTCGCGGACTTTTTCAATAAATATACACTAATTCGTCTTTTTTCTTCTTTTCTTTATTACTCAAGATGACGATGATAATAATAATAATAATAATAATAATAATAATAATAATAATAATTTCAATAATAACGTAAAAATTTCTAACAAATAAAACATATTCTTGACTCAAGAGCATTGTTGTAATTCTGAACATAATAATAATCATTTGAAGCGAAATTATTCTAGTCTTATTATCTCGTTGCCAATTACTTTTCCTTTAAAAAATATATTAATACATCTTTTTTAACACCTAATTTATAACTATATAATATATGCATTTGGTATATATTAAAACTACAGTCGAAAAAAAATATTAAAATATTAAAATTTTCGTATTCCTTGAAATATATTTTATTGAAACATTAAAAACAATTATTTTCGTTTTTCTTTAATAATGAATGGTAACGCTGACGTCGTAACAAACTATTTCTGCATATAAAGTCTAAAAATATTTAATTTATAATAACTTTTTTATTAGGATGATATTGTAATTACTCGATAAATCGAGTGTCAATAATCTTTGTATTGATAAAACTTAACAAATTTTCAATTCAAATTTTATGAATTTTTTTTTTTTTTTTTTGATTCAATAATAATTTTAGTTTTTAATTTCAATTTTAGTACAATATTTTAAACCAATATAATATTTTTCTTTTTAGCTCTGTTAGTAAACAGGCTGACAGATTTGACGAATCGCATAGATTTAAACTGATTACGCTTCTAACGCCAATCATAATAATTATATACATTTTATACATTTGCTCGTCATTACTGATTAGACGTTCAAATGTTCATACTTATGCGAAATTTCGAAATTGTGTTTGCTTTGTAAACGGCACGAATAATAAATTAGAATTATTACGTACCATATATACGCGTATTTTTGCATATATTTCGTATATTACACGGCAAACAATATAAACTTTTTCTAATTTTTCAGAGGAGACGAAAAATTTTTAAGAACTCGTTAAATATTATAGATACAATTTTGATAATACACTTCATTAAATTTTTATCAAAAAATGTATATTAATAATTATTCCAATTAGAAGAGAAAAAATGAGTTACATAACTTATTCATTAAATTCATAATTAGAAATCGAGTCCTTTCCACAGGAGATATAATAAATATATTATGTTCTCTCAATAAAACAAATACGTTAAGTTCCTTAAGAAATTATTGCGACATTTAATAGCAAAAACATTAAGTTCCTTTTAAAACTCATTATAACGCTACAGAAATAGTATATAAATGGAACGCATCAGAACTGTTATAATTCAAACTGTTGATTATTATTGGGTATCAAAAATTATAACTGCGGAAAAGTGATATTTTTTCTGCTTATTTCTGAGATATATTTAAAATCAAAATCGATATAAAAATAAAATGGTCGTCCAAGAAATTGATAAAAACGCGGAAGTCCAAGACTGCGCGGAAGATGTAAAAGCGAAAATTATTTCTTTTTTTTTTCATGAGATTTTATGACATTTTTAAGACTTATCTTTATAATAGCTATACAGTCGATTAATCAGTGTATACAGCGCAATTTGATTCCAAAAACAAACAAAAATGTGTAAAACGTAATTCCGTTATAGTTCACGATGAACAAACGCGATCCTTCGAAATGATATCGTTCAAATCGATTTTTAAAATAAATTAATTTTTTTGTTTTTATCAGAGTATTATAACAATACAATTTGAATATAATATTTTTGTTTTAAACACACACGCATATATATTCAAATGACGCGCAATTCGCTTAAAAATCGATTTTTCTTTCGAACCCGTTTAGCGAAAGTAAAAAGTTTTACCAAAAAAAAACCTACGCGGAAAATGAAAATATTATGTAAACTCGCACCAATGCCAGGCATCGTTAAGTGTATGGAATACGCTTGTATACAGTCAAACGTGTAAATTAAAAGAATATTTGGATAAATAATATTACTTATGTTTTTTTTTTTAAACGAAATTTAAAAAAAAAACTCCATTACTCCAGAAGCTTTTTTTTTAAAAAAAAATTATTAAGAACTACGGTCCAGACGTCGTAATAATTCGCGATGATTAAAATTTCAAATGGGCAATACTTCCGCGTTTTTTCGTCGATAAAAAAATGAACGCGGTCCATTAAATTGAAAATTATATCGTTTATTATTTACGATGTAATAGCGTACGTGGAAGAAACAAACGAAATTAAATATAACATGTTTTTTTGAGCTTTCAGCGAGTCGATTGTCAATTATCACGTACGAAAGTCGTATTGGAGTTTTCCTATAAAGGAACCTTCCATTCGAGTAAAATATAAATTTTGTTTCTCTTGTGTGCGCCGTTTATTCAAACTATAACGTGTCGTCTACGCGAGAGAAAAAAAATTATTTTAATATTATAGCGCGAAAAACACGTTATACGTGCAATGTACATAAATAATATCCGATTGAATATAGCGAAAACGTTGTATATAATAAAATGTATTGTAATCCGAAATTTGTTAGAACCGTCCGCGGGGCTTTTTCACTTAAAGCGAAACACACGATTGACTCGACGGAATCCATGTAAACGTATTTCCATATAGATTACACTTAAGATCGAATTCAGAACGTGAAATCGATTTTCGTGTCGTACATGCATTTTGCAAAGAAAAAAGAGAGACTAAAAAAAAAGAAACAATCGTGACCGACGCCGAATCCTTTAGTTCAATTTACATATACAGACGCATGCATAGGTCTATCGCGAACGATCGAAACAGCCAGCAGTGCGATATTGAATTTTCCAAAAACGAACAAATAAATCTTTATTGTAAATCACCGCGGGTTAGGAGGTAAACACATCGGATCTGAGTGAATTTGTTTAGCCGCGGAAAACGTCAACGTTTTTTTCCCTACTCCGTTCGCGTATTATTCTCGACGACAATGAAACGCGTAGTAATTCGTTTGGTTGGTAAATCGTAGTTATTAAATATTTATTACCGTAGGTTTACTATTTATTAAGCATCGCTCGTCGTGTGCCAACGTACCGGTGAACGGCTAAAATTTTTGAACACTCGCTAAATCCTTCCAAAGTTCTTTTCCCCTTTCTTTCTCTTACCTGACTTTCGGCATTTATTTTGTAAATAGAATTTTCGATCCATTCGAAAATCTATACACGACGTTTAACAATATCGAAGAAAACGAGAACAACTTTACGACAAATTAAACTCCAAATTTTATCCACAATTCTATATATACGTGTGTGTGTGTGTGTGTGTGTATCGGCGGTAAAATTCAATTATAAGCGTCTATGCCCTCCAGACAATGGACGTAGTAAATATTCACTTGTTCGGAAATTAATTGAATATAAAAAAGAAAAAAAAACAATTGTATTAATACTACACACCGGGTTTTCAAGTGCGTACAAAATCGTGTGTGTGTGTGTGAAAACAATAATATCAACACTACACGAAACCATAAAAAAAATATTATAACCGTTTCGGTGTCACAGTATCCAGTTCTTATTATTATTAAATTCACGTTTACTTTTTACCTTACACTCTTCGTTATGATTATTAAAAACATACAATTGAATGTAAATTGTGTGAAATATTTTTTTAATATTATTATTTAAATATTTATTGAATACAACGGTATTGAAATCATATGACACGGTGTTTCAGACTATCTGAGGTACACGGACTGTTACAAAGTGATAAACTCGGATTGGGACGCGTGCGCGTCCAAGTTCATGTCGCTAGTCCGCGAAGAGATGACTACCAACCGTTCGGAGGACACGAAAGTGTTGGATTTATGCTGGTAAGTGCCAGAGTACATTTGAACGGAAGACAGGAGTTGTCGTTATACCTACAAATGAAGGATATTATGAAATCAGTCCGCCAGGCACGTCTGTCTGTTCGAAAGCGTTCTGTGGTGAAAGGCGGATTTTATTTAAATTTTCATCATTAGAAACACAGTGTCTCTCGGACGAGGTTTGTGCATACGATTTGTGGTACCTAACACGAAAGATTTTAAGATTATAGACGATACTAATTGACCGGTGATCATTCAAATTTAAATTGCCGTTTATTGTCGTATAAATATCAATAAATATATTTTAAAAATTTTCTACTTTTTCTTCCCCATTGGGTACGGAGCCGGAGAAAATGTTTTGACTGGATTTATCACAGTCCCGAGAAAATAACATAATACAGTTTAATGTACAAAATTCGTAAATATTTACAAAGGCATAAGGATAGAATAACAATCGAACGAGGAAATATCAACAGTTATAAAAATATTTCCATTTTAATACTTAAACAAATAAAAAAAACATTGTTCGTAAATGTTATACTTTATACATTATTTACGTTAGTAAGGCTACTCAATTGAGTCGCGAGTCTTTTTGTCATAAATATCAATGAAATATTTCACGAAACGTTTAAAAGTATATAATATAAAAATAAAAACGAGTTTCAGAACAATTTTCATTGGCGTCGACGATCGATGAATAAGTGATATAGAAGGGAAAAAATGACTTCGTAACTTTGTTGTTACAAGCAATGTTGTCACAACTAAAACTAAGAAGTAATTCGTAAAATTACTGATATATATATATATAAATATATCAGAAAATAATAATAACTCATTAAGTTAAAAGTTTAAAGGGAAATAAATGTAATTTGAAAGTTACTCGTTTTGGTATCTTTAAGCGTTGCATATTAATTATTGGTAATAATTATTATTATTCAGTTTTTAATGCATATTATCGATAATCACGCAGCATCCACTCCCTCTCGTGTGCCATCTCATCGCCACTACAATAACAATAATAATACGCTCATATCCATAAATAGAACACATCAAGAACATGTCTCCGTTTATATATTATATAACAGAAATTGTCAAAAATAATAAAAGAGCAGTACATACCTCTGAGAAACTTACTCTACTGTTAAGAGGATTGAAAGCGAGTATTTTCTCTATTCGTCTTGCACGATCATTGATCATAGTAAAATTAACGTTTTTCACTTCTAACGTACTGACCGACCTAGTAATGCGATAAAGAATCTGAAAACATATTTGAATTCGTCGTGAATTGTGTTATAGAATGACTTTCCCACTTTTTTTTTCATTATTATATCTTAAGATCCTCAACAATTGTTTATTAGCGATTATTTTGTTTTTATTTTAAATTTGTTCAATAACTTTTTAAGGATTTATAAAAAAAAAATTAGAAATGTGAGGAAGTCATTCTATCACAAAAACGTGTACACGACGCGCCTATTTTACAATACAGAAATTATAACGTCTCTCGTTTGCACGGCGCGACGGACGACAAAAATTGATAGAACCGATTTATTATTCCCCACCCCCGCCGTCTATAATAATAATAATAATAATAGTAGTAGTAGTTTGCAATATAAAACATGATAATGATACGGTTTTTATGACGTGTCTGGAAAAAAGTTTTACACACTGTAAATATATACAATTTTTTTTATTTTCGTTTCGTATACCTTTAATATGACATGCGACGAACCGCGTTCGTATAAAGAAACAGTAATAAGTTTTCGCTCGTTCTCGCAAAATGCCCATAAAAATATATGTTTTTTTTTTTTTGTAATACGGAAAACGTATAACGTTTTACAATGAATTAGAAATATTGTTTAAAGAGAGAGAGAGTGTGAGTGAGAGAGGAATTTTTTTTTTTTTTTTAAATTCAAATGTGAAAAATGTGTATGACACATTGCAAAAGTATCTTTCATTCGACGCTTTATTTGAATGATTTGCAGACTTTCTCTGGGTCCGAGGCTATCGGATCCAGAAACATTGCACGCATAAAACACTAAGTGCTCCCACAGGTTATAACACATGTGATTATACTCAGAATATGGGTGAATCTCCGTATCAGTGGATGCCAGATAGATTGGAAAGGTGGCGGCCGCTGCTCAGGTGTAGTCCAAACTAGTCGCCGCGGAGCGTAACGGCCGCGCCGGATTGTTTATCATACTATTATAAAATGTAATTGTATATTTATTAATAAATTCTCTATTTTTCTTATAAATAAGTCTTTAGCAGAACATCTGCGTTTAAATTACTAACTTAATATCAAATATTTTAAAATAGTTTTATGACAATATTGTCGGTTTGTCAATGTATTCAGTATGATAATGTCCAAATACGGAGAACCGCCGGGGTTTTCTGTGCAACTGAAAAGTACTCGGGTCGTTCGTCCACTTTGCATCGAATTTCACATAATTGCGAATTATTGAATTTCCTTCCGCAGTCTTGTAGGTACCTATTTTAATTTTAAATTAATATTACATTATAGTTATAAATGATTTTGGACATGGGGGGGGGGTGGACGCCTCATTGGGCTCCTCTTGGATCCTGCCTGGTCTGCTCTAGGTTGTAGTCTATAGAATAACAATCATGATAACAGCTGATATCTATTTGAAATACCTAAAATTAAAAATATAAAAAAAAAAACTAAACTCGTATATTAAAAACAAAATCGGTTGTAGAAATTATGTTATAGTTATTATTCATTACGTTATTTACTCGCGTTACAGAATAGTAGTTTTTAAAAATTAGCCCGGACAGACCGCACATCAATTTCGATTCATTCGTTATAAAAATTAATGATACGTCGGGCCGTGCTGTAAATAAAATGTCGCCCGTTATTGTCAACAGTTTTTCGGTTTTTACGCGTGCAACGTAAGCGTTTCGTCGGGATGAAAAGTAGCCGAACATTTACTACGTCCTCGGTGAGTCCTAGTCCTGCCAGTAAAAATCCCGTCAGAATCGTTTCAGCCGTTTCGAATGTTATAAACACGTGAATTTTATTTATTCTGTACAGACATACAAAACTGCGCGTTGTATATTATATCGAGGGATAGCTTCGGACGCAAAGTTTCTGCGCGTTTAACGGCTCGGTCGTCGGGGGCATAATATGCACCTACGTATAAAGGGTGTCTCAAAAACAAAACGCCGGATTTTAATGTTATAAATCAAATTTATTAACTAACGAAAAATACATATGCACTATTATTCTCTTCGGGAGAAGTTAAAGTTAAAATGTGAAAAACGATATCGGGCATATTATCACACGTCTATTCGGTCCATGAAATCGCCCGATCACGCGTTGTTCCATTAAGATCAGCAGCGAGGACCTGTCGGATTTCATCTTTCCAACACATTTCTAGGTGTGTTTTTGGTGAACTCGTGACGTACGGTGTACTCTCCCGTAAGAAAAAACTCACACGGTGTCACGTCGCAAGATCGACGTTTGGTCCGCTCGCAACGATATTAATCTGTCCGGGAACTTCTCAGAGCGATGCAACCAACGAAACAATCACTCCGGGAATCATAAAACTCCTTATCAACACAAAACCTCGATGATGAACAAATAATAAAAGTGGCAAGAACAAAAATGGTGATCTTTTCAAATCCGGCGTTCCTCTTTAGACATCCTGTATATTATGTATATTGTTGTTATTGCGGGACGGTAGAAGGAACTGAAGGGATTTTCGTACAATCGGATATAAAGTTTTTATTTAGTATTATTTTTTTTTTTTTTTTTTAAATCCCTCGGGACGGAATATATTATCCAATACGCGTCGTATATAATGTGTGTGTGTGTGCGCGCGAGTGAAAATATTATACGCCGTAAGTTTTGTTATGGGAACGCGTATAAAAGCCGTCATCAGTAGGGTTATATTCCTCTATCGTTCGTCTGTATTTTCGATGTAAATTTTTCGTAGGCAACTACAGGAAAACAATAAAAATAGATCCAGGAGAAATGCGATATCGAAGAGATGAAATATTTACGCGCCGCCGCCGTTGTCGTCGTGCACGGGCAAAAATATGTATGTATTTCAATTTGAAATAAAAAAACGAAATGTTTAATTCGCCATCGCGGATTTACTCGTAGAAGAAAACGAACGTAACAGCATTTTGACAAATTTTTCGTTAAAAAATGAAATTTTCATTAGAAAAAGATATTGAGCTGAACGAGATAGTGTATATGAGAGAAATACGCGATTTTGTAACATCGAAACACTGGGCGCAGTAAACAAACGACTGTATTCCAGATAATTGATCTGTATTTTTTGAAAGTAATTTGCTAAACAGGTATGAAACGTGTGTAAGTCTTTTACAAATCGCTCAAAAAAATAAATAAATAAAACACTTGGACACCATATTTTCACCAACTGGCCTGAAATCCTTCAAATTCGTTTATTTGTATTCTTCTCTCTGGAAACGTGTAAAAACCTTAAACCGTATAAATTCCCACGTGTAACATATAATATTAGTTTTTATATTATATTTATATAGTTATATGTACATATATTTTGACTTTTACTGGTTTACTCACATTCACTCGTTTACTCGACCGACCGAGTTAAGCACTAGACGATCGATCACGAATTAACGATCGACGATCCGCGCATGCCATATGCGCGTAACCGTAATACAATCGGACCAACTCACGAGTCGATATTTAACCGATAATTGTACTGTAAACGCATACTGATTCGTGTGCCTATATTGAACAGTACTGGTGTGTTTCAATCGAAAATAACATTTTCATGGCACGGTTGAACCCGTGTAAAAATATCATTCATTGATGATTCAAACGGCGGCGTATACGCCTAAAACGTTTACTCGGGTACGCGACTTTTCGGTCCGTTAAAATCTCTCGAAAATGAACGATGTACGCAGACAGTGTTTTGTGTATAACCGCAGCCAAAGAGCTCTCGTAACGAACGTTCCATCTTTATGGTCCAACATTGTTGAGAAGTCATCAGACTTGTACAGACCAATACGGCATGGCCAAATAACTTGTTATTTATAACAAGATGAAATCGGCTCGTACGTCATTCTCGTTACACATGTGTTCCCGTCAACGATCGACTGCCCGTACAATTTCTCTCTTGAAACGGCGCGGGTAGTATTAAATTTCGGCGAATGCTATTCACGTCGGACAATTTCCCGTAAGTTTTAAAACGTTATATTATATGTAATAAAATACATATATACAAATCAATGCACCGGCCGTGTACGTGTGCTGATGCGCAATGAAGCCGACCTATTTTGACCGTATTTTCAATTCGATGTTTTATAAAAGAAACGAGAAAAATTCTATACGTATACGTAAATCAAATAAATTACAGTAAAAAAATGTTAGAAACATTATTACATGTGTATATGTAATAATACTATATGTATAATGTATAATACTAAATTATACTATATGTATAATAATTCTGCAATTGCAAATGCAAAAGTACTTTGTCGTTTTTCAATAGAAAATACATGCGTATAAAAAGTAACATTTATGTTAACTCTAATCATTTTGTTCATCTATTTTGCGAAACGCACATAGTCAAACAATGTAATTATTGTAGAAAAATGAAATTCAAATAGTTTTTTTAACGATTGTCGTCCATCCGCTCGTCTAAAAAAAAAAAAAAAAAATCGCTGACGGGAATCGCCGATACCGTAGTGTGTCCGAAAAATAAAACACGTTATAGTTTTTAATCTCGGTAATCCGATTATTTTTAAGTCCAAGGATTAATAAATACACTTATAAATAAACAAACAAAGCCGGATTATATTGTGAAATGTAAATTTTTTTTTATATTTATTTTTATTTTATTTTTTTAATAACGTCAACAACGTAGAATTATTGTACAAGATACATCATGTAAATACACTTCACGTACGCTTATACGGCTAATATACGTTTGTAAACAGTTCGAATATTACAATTTACAAGAAATTTAAAACGAAAAAAGTTATCGGTGTTCTTCGGTCTAAAATCGATTTCAATATAAAATTGTGAAATCTCGCTAAAATATTTTTTAACGCGTTGATTCGAAAATACTCGAACGATTCGGAAGACACGCCGTATAGTACGATAGTAAGTTTTCCAGTGATTTTATCAACAACGTTTATTATATCGTTTTATGAAAAACTTCTGAATTTAATCACATTCGCGGAGTGTGAGGAGAAGTAGGTATATACGGCTCAGGTGACACGGCGCGCGTTTCTTTTCTACGAAAAAATTCCGACAGTGCAGGCAGTTCTCAGTTGATCGTATGACACTCGGCGGTTCCGTTTAAAACGATGGACATTTTTGAATTTTTTTTACCAAATAAATTTTACCATGCATCCATTGGAAAATGATTGGCTTAAAAGATATTTTAATCGTATTTTCGCGATGGCCACTGTCGTAGCGGACGATGATAAATAATAATAATAAGCATATATACCTAATACTATTACACGCAATAATAGTAATAACAAGATAAATTATTATTGAAGGATGTTTTCGATTACCGATATAAATATTATGTGCTTGCGTGTATGTTATGTCATTGGAAACAGCGTGCTATATCCCCGTAAATTATGATAATAATATTCATTTATACGCCCGATAATAGAGTTTTCAATAAAAATAACGACTTTCTACCAAAACACTACATAACCGGACGGTTTTCAAATAAATATAAATATAGAGTCGTATTTTACTATTGTATCACGTATTGCTGAGAAACAAACAGTTGTGCCGGAATCGTTTTTAGACGCAGAAGAAGAGAAGTGGCGGCAGCGGATGGAATTGTATTCGCCGTGTTGTTACGGCAACTTTTAGAATAATATTGAACGAAAACATCGTTAAAAATGATCAAAAGATATAGAAATAGTTTCTACATGACTGAAGATCAGTTTTCATGATTCAATCCGGGTGAAACAAGTGTTCACGCGTTCATAACGTGTTCGGTTTTGATGAATCAGTCATATTGAACGTTATGACTGGCATGTGTGAACCACCCAGCTTACGAGTATAATGTACAGGAACATGTCACCGATGTGCACGCATATGTAGTGAATTGTAAAACATCGGAGGTTAATTTTGAGATGGCCTTCGTATTATTAGTCTTAAACGAATTAAAAGGTTGTCCGACTATTTTTAAAAAGTTTCCGACAAATAAATCACCTAATAATATTGTGTTAAGTGATATTTTGCCCTCCATTTCTAATCATTATACGTCCACAACCAATTTACAAGAAAAAAAAAGAAAGAAAAACGTGAAACTGTAACGTTAAAATTACCAAAAGCTAGAAATATTATATTAGTCAAATTATCTTGGACAAGCTGCTGAGGCTATCGGATTTTTACCATTAGCTATTCGTCAAATAGAATTTTACACGGCTAATATGCATGCATTCACAGTACGCACATCCTTAAAATTCGACAGAAATCACGCGGGAATTACACGATGACACTGCGGAATAATTAATATTTAACAGCTGCAATTATATTATAATAACGTGGTATACATAAACTCGTCCATGTCGTTTTGCATCAGATGAAAGTGACTGAATTATGACTGTACAAGCAACTATACACAAGTTACATATTCGCATAATATAGAGTCATGTGGATGATACGACATAATAACGTCTTGTCCGGAGCCGGGATTGAGTAATTGCACAATCTTAGTCCACCCTATCGAAACGGCGGTATATTGTAAATAACATTTATTTGTCACACAAAATTCAATAATTTTTTTCCCCTTTTCGTCATATAAACGATTTATACTAATTATTTAATACGCGAATTTCTCACGAAAAACGCAAACGAGCCTTATAAATAATATATTGGTTTTTCTCCACCTATATTAAATAATCGTATAATACAAAAAATAATAATAATAATCATACATATACCGCAAAAATGTATCGTCGATTATCATAAATTGCAATATTTTTAAAATGACTCATAGAAAAACTCGAATTCGTACGAGTCAAACTTTCCGGTATGAGTCGAAACGAAATGTTTTATAAATATAAATTATTACAAATCAAATCCACTTTTTTTTAATATAATAATTCGCCCGAACGACGCGTACCGTGTACCGGCCGTTACGTAAAGTGTTTTTTATTATTTACGATGACGGATTGTACAATTCAATTTCTGCAGAACACGAATGTGTTTGTAGTAGACACATTTCATCGAAATTCGAAATATGCAAAATGTTTCGAAATTCCGAGTACTTGTAGCGGTTTGAAATGCGTCCCGTGGACATTTAGGGGAAAAATCGCTGCTCTGAAATATCGTGTCCAGCTCGCCTCTGCATATTATCAACCCTGTAGGTCATATTATACACTACGGGTGTAAGAGGAATTTATCGTCAACGAGTTTACTGCGTTCAATTTTATTTTTTTCGTAATTCGACGTGTTTTTAATAAATGAGTAAAAAAATTTTCGAATTTCGAAACACGTTTATTTGACTATCGATTTATTATTATTATTATTATTATTATACATATAACTTTACGAGAGAAAAAATGTCTGTTTTAAAGTACTTTTTATTGACTGCACTACTCGCGTATCGTTATTTCAATAAATAAACTCGAAATAAAAAAAAAAATTACATTCACTATATTTGAAATTGAAATGATCCAATTTAACCGTCTATATAAAAGTAGTCCATTACGCCCGTAGCTTTTTTTCAATAATGATAATCAATTCAGCCAATATGACATAAAGCCCCAATTGCATTATGATTTGTTTTTTTTTCTTTTCGAATTTTACAATCAACGTCGAATTATATTCACGTTGGTTACGCGACAATAATATTACGAAAAAATCGTTTATAATCACAGTCAGTTTGTCTGTCGCATATAAAATTATCGTTATTCGTTATCTAATATAATTTTGGCGGAGAAATTCGATTTTTGGTAGACAGATGAATTGTACGACGAGAAAACTAATTTAAAAATAGCTCATTTAACAAAACGTTTCTCGAGGACTATCGCAGAGCCATTAGTCCGCGCGTTTATTGAAGCGAGAACGGACCAAATGTTGCGTCAAATAATTTTTTCTTATAAAACGGAACAAAACGTAACTCGAAAACTTTGTGATATTATACTCGCTGTTTGCTGGCCATTAAAAATAAGTAAATATTGTCAGGAGAGAGAAAAAAATTATAAAGGCGAGAAATCGCGTTGATATTATACAATTCATAATAAGTAGTTTTTATATTTTTTATCTCTGTTTATAGCTATTAACGTGTTGAATCTCTTCATTCGTGCCGATGTAATACCGCATTATTCATTTAAAAATATGATGTTCTCCTTTATTTGCACAAATGTAACCGTAAAATAACAAACTCCACGCAGAGATGGGTGCAGTTGACATCCGTCTCGCATAATAAGACGAACAAGCCAATTTCGCATTATTATTTAAAATTTAAAAGAGCGCAAAAGGAAAAAAAACAAATAAACAAATAATAACCGTACTCGAAAAACGTGTTTTTACTCAATTTACTGTAGTTTTTTCTCGAAACGCGTAAAGTCCTCGTGAGAAAAAACCGTATTACAAATTGCTATTTTAAACGCATAAGTAGTTTCAGTTTTCGAATTTACTTTCAAAACCACTAAAGTATAAAAACTTCTCGACATTTGTACATTTTTTCAAAAATTCTTTTTCGTATACTTACACAAATTGTAAAACGACGAATGAATTGCCGTCGTTCAGTTCTCCACAATGGAACAGCATTCGAAATGTCAATAAAACTGATTTCCTGTGAACACCGTGGTTTTTAAAAAAAAAATTAAATATTTTTATTCTCGAAAAATAATGAGAGTATTGTACCCCCGAAATCATTTTTTCTTATATCGTATCGTCTGTAAACAGATTTCTAACAAATAAGTGTACTTATTCTGCACATCGTTATTCCACTATAATAGCTCGTTTGCCATGCACAGAATCCATTACAAATAAAACATTTGAAAAAGTCGAATAGACTATATTTTATCTATTTTTCAAATCGTCATTTTCGCCGGTTTCGCGAAATTCTCCGGTGTATACATTCAATACTCACAACGGTGGTTCACTGCAAAGGAAGTAATTTATGGTACTATTGGAATCACATAAAACGATAATAAATAACTATTGACAATTAACGCGCTACCGATTTGTTTATCTGTAGTGTGCACCACTCGGAATTGTCAATGAAAAAAAATTAATTTAAATTTTCACGTCTTCCATTACTATATGTCAAGTTTTACTGATCAATAAAATAATATATGCGCGTTTAATAGTCGGCTAAACGAGAATTGTTCAAAACATCATTTCTTCGATTTACAGTACATAATAATAATAATAATAATACGTACTTACCGTATTACATAAATAATAATATGGTAAAATTGTTTTAGAAATATTTTGAATCGTATAAAAACGGTAAATGTTCCCGGGACAATTAAAATGTTTTTTTTTAGTATTAAATTCGATTAACAAAAATAACAACTATAGTTTATTTTATGTAAATCCTTCAACTCGTTAAAATCAATTGATAATACAATTATTCATTTTTCCATTATATATAAAAAAAAACCGCGATACAGACGTATTTAGCCAAACGTCAGGATATGTCCAAATACACTTTAAAATCCAAAATACCGAATGTGTGATCCCAACTAAAAGTTAACTACCTTTACGGCTTAGAAACGTGTATGAAAAACACTCATTTTTCACACTGACATATCAATTTTAACATTGAATTCAAATATAATTTTCACGTAGAATATTTTCAACGTTTTCGCGAGTATGTAAAATGTGTACTAAAAGTTTTAAAAAAAAAAAAACTCCCCGTACACAGTTCGCAATTAAATTTTATATTCGGGCAATACCATATACATATATATAATTTGAAAACCAACGAATTTATCGTAAAAATTACATTTAAGGAAAATAAAACTATTATTATTATTATTTTGTTCGAATCCGCTGTTATTAATTATTATAAACGTAAAAATAATAAATATATTATAAATTATGCGGAATACGGCATTTAAATACGTATATTGGGTGTGTAAACTATAGACAAGATTTATTTGCGATCCGGTGCAATATAGTTTCGATATCAATCGAAAACTTTTTTTCTTTGTCTTACTTTATTTTGCTTTACGGCGCCCAAGTAAAATACGTTCCTTCGAGTATTTACGATTTACCAATCACACTGTAAATCGTCTACGCTTTTAAATCGATCACGTGTTTAAGAGAGAAACTCGCGGTAGAGACGGGAATTTCGAAACATTTCTCTTTACGCGATAATTACATCCCGTATTGACTTCCCGCACCGCCGTTATTCTTCTGAAACACTACAGGGATCGACATTTGTGCAATTTCCTTATATGTAATTTATTCACAGTTAAAGAGGTATTTTATAGCGTTTCCGTGCACATTGTCGTTATGTGTCGTATAAAACGCTTTACCGGGAATACGCCGTTCGCGCAGCTTCAACGCGCGTCACAGTGCGCTTAAATAATCATCGAAATCGTTATACGCCCACTGCAAACAGATATACGCCGCCACTCGGCGGACGCTTTGGCAGCAAATCATTCGTAAAACAAAAAAAAATCGGTTTTCAACCAAGCGATTTGATTCGGTTATAAATATATATGTATATTTTTCCCCCTCGATCCTTAGACTGGTTCAATGACTTCGATGGTCCTTCATTCGTCTCTATTCGTCACAGTTACTTTCAGCTCTTTTTTAGCGGTTTATCTTATGTTTTCTACGATGTGCTTCATAAACGGAGCTCTTGGACCACACATCTTCAAGTTTTTCCTTCTATTCCATTTGTTCCATCAGTTCCATTTTTTCCTCCTTTCCCCGATGGTTTTCATTATTAAGCATACTTCTTCGGTTTTTACTTTCTCTCTCTGTCCAAGAAACTCTCAGTGTTTTTCTCCGGCACCGTGTTTCAAGTGCTTCCATCTTTTTTCATTTCCGCTATGAGTATCGTCCATCTTTTCGTTTAAAAAAATGTTTCTAGTTTTTTAACTATTCTTTATAACTAAAGTCTGTGCTATTCGGATTTTTTTTTTTTTTTTATGTCTATTTCTACAAAGTTGCTGTTTGTGTTCACGCGTGATATCCGGATTATGCAGCGTATATAGGAAACGTGTCGGTAGGATAACAAAACAATAACCGGATCCAAATCCTTTGGGCATAGATGAACCATAGACAATATATCAATCCGAAAAATATATTTACCGACATTGACAGTCCGCGTACACTGTACAGCAGCAAATACATTTATACGCACATATTATTATATTTAGTGGGCAAGTATTACAACACCGTTCGACTACTGCGCCTCTGTAGTCGCTTTAAATCTCACGAGAGAAAATTCCGTGTAATAACTTTAAACGAGCATAGAGGCAAATAAGATAAACCGCATAAACCCGTCTCCCGAGGAAAAAAAAAAAGTCCGCAAAATCGAAAAACGTCGGAAGGTCGTGGATTTATTTGAAACGTCGAGAAGACGTTGTTGTTTACCAAGTACCTGTAGCACGAAATCAGATTAAAAAAAAAAAAAAAACAATATCAATTTATTCGATTCGATTTATTTTATATAAACTGAACTTACTACCATCAACTAGTATGGAGTTAAGATTTCAAACGAAAAATTATAGATTTTTTTCAAAAAATCGAAATGGCCACTTTTCGTATTCGATTGCGAAACGAAAAATTTCATTGTCGTGCAATAATATTATCATGCGCTTCTATTATTTTCGTTTAATTTTTCAAAAACGCTATAATTTTTACACGCCCGAGGCTCATTTGACCGTATCGTTTACACGGATGGCATTACGTTCGACGACACGTTTCTCAGTAATTATTTTCTTAAACGTAGGATGAAAAAAACTACTAAAAAATTGCGAACGAAAAACTGAAGAAAAAAAACTGGTAATAACTGTCGTACCGTTCGTGATAAATGCGATTCTAAAACACTGGACTGAGTGATCCCGTACAAATTGTAATCCGGTTAGCTATTTATTTATTTATTTCGTCTTGAATCAATTGAAATTATAGTAACACATCGCGTTAGGATTTGGTTTTTTTATATATAAAATTTTTGTCCACGTATTTATGAAGATACGAGCTATAGTCTAACGTGTTTAATTGTAAAACATACTCGTGAATTGTTATTTTAACTAACCGGATTTCTTTGTCCCACTAATTCCGTAAAATCTTTTCAATGTAAACAATTAGAATTTAATTTTTTATCCTTTGTTCGTAAATTCAAATATTCTTTTTGTTTTATAAGTGTACCTATTCTACGGTTTTATTTGAAAAAATATATCAAAACACTCAACTTTTTCGTTCGAACAGTGTAGTTTTCGACAAATTTATATTTCAACGAATAATAGTATTACTGATTCGCGGTGTGAAAGTGTTTAGATGAACAATTATGGCAATTTTTTTTTTTTTTTTTTTTTTTGCGTGATGAATTATTAATTTCATTCGTAAATATTTCACGCGTGTACACGTGGTTAGTCGAATTAAAATTAAATCCAGGTTTTAGGCTACGAATTTAAATGTTTACGTTACCTTTCAAAATGACTAACTTAAATTTTATTTTAAAATGGATGTAAAAAAATAAATAAATAATAATAATACAGCTACACGAAAGATCATTTTTTTTTCTTAAACCAGACTAGCGTTACGTTTTAATATAAACATTAATATTGTAAATATCTATAATGTATAAAGTGTAATAAAATAAAAAAAAAAAATACATATACGTAGGAAATAATTGTAAACTATGTTGTCGTATAGTATTTGTGTAAATTGTCTTTCCACAATGATACGAATAAATTTGAAACATTATAATAACACACAAACGTTAGTTTTAATAACATGTTAGGTGCACTTTTATCACGAAATTTATCTAACACCGGACACCGTTATATGCTTTAATCGTACGTTATACGAATAAAAATTCACACACGAGTCTACGGTGCACGCGTGTTATTAATAGTATACCGAATATCAAATAAAAAATTCATTAAAAAAATATATATTATAAATATTCAAAAAGTATATTTATAAAAAAGCACACACACTGCACTACGCTATGTATAAAACGCGAGTATAAAAAATAAAAGCCTAAAAGTTAATTTTCATCATATAAATACGATGAAAATCTATTTAAATATAGCGATTTGTGTTAGATTAGGTTAGGTGTATACAATACGTATACGTAGGTAAGACTCGGATTTCGATGAATTTCAGGATTTTTTTTTCTTCTAAAATACTTAACACGATACTTGCCAAAGATACAAATGTGTTTTAAGCACGCATGCTATTCTAACAACGAATTCTTTTTTATCTATTTTTTTAGATCGTTTTTAATCCATTTCAAGGAATACCATACGAAATAAAAATTTTACATTCATCCGTGATTGAAGTCATTGGTTTTTAAATAAAACGATTCACGAATGCGTCATGTTATCACATCTTCCCGCGGCTGAACACACAACACTCAAACAAAATTTGATTTTTTTTTTTTACCATATTGTTTCGGTGGTACGCGTGGTCATGACAAAAAATAAATAAATAAAATTTAATCATTCAATATGAATTTTTTTTTTTATAGAATTTTGTTACACGTTTTTTTTTTATTATTTAGGGCATCTTTTGGCGTCGTAAATACATTTTTTAAACGGCATTCTGTTGTTGTTTTTTAGAGCGTTAAAATCCGAATTCTATATAAGTACGAGTATAAGCACGTACCGCTAAAATAATTAAAGTAAAACACGTTTGCAGGAGCATAACAAAAACACTATAAAAACTATATACGTTATTCGATATTACGGTACGTGTACATGAGCGTATATGCGACTATATAACATATCTAATTTAAAATTATTAAACCGAGTACATATTATTATATACTATACGAAGCGCATTTAAATACAACGACATAAACGTCGTAGTGCACAGTGGATTGTTTTAATTGTCTAACATGTAATTCAATTGATATGGGAAAGATGACATTAAACACGCGCTTAACTCGCATCTAATAGATTAAATATATTTTATTAATTTTAACTATGTTTATATATATATATATATTATATATAAATATATATATATATATATATAATATATACTGCCATATCGTTTGGTATATAATAAATCGCTAAACACACACGTATAATATTTAATACGTACACGGTGCATTATGTGAAACTCTATGTGAAAGCTTTACCGCGTCATTTGTAAAAGTAAATCGAAACGAGATCATAAAGTATTGACACATATTTTTACTTTAGGAAATCCTCGGCCACTGCAGTATGTGTCCTCCACGGAATACTTATATTTATATAATAAAACTCGCAGCCGGCGTTTAGTAAGTTTTGATAAATAGTTAATTTGTATTAATACAACCGGCGATTGAAGGATAATACTACGGATTTTTTTAAATAAAGAAGTACGCGTTTGACATTATCGCGACCAATATTGTCCTATGCGATTCTGAGACATGGGACACTGTATGTCTCATCATCGAGATCGCAAAAAAAAAGACTAATAATGTAGACGGCCGGAAGCATAGATCTCCGTTTAAACGGGCGACGGACAAATAATCCGTAAATTATTATTGGACTATAGTTTAATATGATATTATGCGCGTCGAGGTTTTCAACGAGCTAAAGCAATTGATTTTTTTCCAATACCAGTTGTTAGTGTTTTTTTTTTTTTTTTTTTTTACCATAAAACCATTTTTCATTTATCGCTTTTCGTTAATGTCGAAATATAATAAATGTCTGCGTTATAAATCAAATATTTCATTGTTATACATTAAATACACGTGGTTTTAATTGGCATGTATAAAAGGTACAAATAATCGATAACTGATGTACAAAATTCGAAAATTGCAACAAATTGACGACATCTAAATGACGGCCGCAAAATGTCAGCGACCGCGAGAAGCGTTCGGTATTTAAAATGTTTCGTCGTTGTACAAACGATAACCGACTCTACATCGGCCTGATATAGTTGCGACAGGAGATCGTGTGACACCGAAACCGACTTCACCATAAACCTTTATGATAACTAATAAGTATGCGTGTTACTTACGCGTAATTTAATATTATATAATTAGAAACCTATTGACGTATGCGCACTGCAGTACAGTAGACGTTTGTAAAGACGGTAAATCGCGTGAAATACACGAATATTAAATACGCATATATGCGAATAAAACAGTATCCCCTTTGTATCTACGCAGTGAATACGAGACGATTCGTTAAAGAAAACACGAGTAGTGTACTCGTGTCGAATGAGTGGTGACTGGGGGAAAGAAAAAGCACTCGAAATCCTGAAACACGGGAAAAAATAATTGTAAAAATAAAACTAACCCCGACCGAATGAAATTTTATATATATTTTTTTTTTTTAGTTTTTCATGACGAATCGATGAGTTCGCGGCAATTTTATATTTTATTTCGTTGGTACTCCGCACGTCTTGAACTCTCCAATATATAAGGATTAAAGACCGTTCGACAAGATCAAGATGATATTATTATTATATAATAATAATAATAAAAATCGCTCTGGAAAGGGATTACTGCTTTAATACATCAAAATAAAATTTACGAGATGGATTTATCCTAATTACCGCATTTTCTTTTTTTTCTTTTATTTTGTACACCAAAATGTACCTACGTACAAACAATACAAATTTAGATATATGAAACTTTTTATATAAATATTTTTTTTTAACGTGAAGCTGAGTCTTTCAGAACAATATACGAGTATATATATATCTTCGAGACAGATATAATAGCTGCAGGTATATTCATAATATAAAATGATGTTATTAATTCCAACGTATTCGTTCACATAAGCCGGGAATGTCTCATATCGACTGTTATTATTCAAACGCGCGGAGGCGCAGCACCCTCAGCGTTCAGTCGTAATCGGAGATGTGACATTTGAGAAAGTGCTAAGGCTTAGCTGATATCTAAAGAGCGGATAAAAATGAAAGAGTGAATAATCACGAGAAAATCAACCGAAAAATAACAACGGGTATAATAATAAAATTGTAATAATTACTCTCGGTTACGTGCTCCCACGTTCGAATTTATGTTATCGATAATAAGTTAGACTATACAAAGTCCTAGTCGGATTCGTATGCGTTTGTGAAGCTGAATTCGTCTATTGACGAAGACGGATGAAAATAAATTATTTGAATTCAGTGACATTGATCATTTGGTCCTTAATAATCAAATTATGAAAAAAAACCTACCAAAATATACAGATAAACTCTTATTTTTAATTTTTTTTTCATATGTAAATTTACATTAATACTGTTCAGTTTTTTCAAAAACGCGCGTCTCTTGAGACAGAGTTAAAAAATGTGGTGTTACGTCTTCAAAAATAGAAATTTTTTTTCATATATTAAACCAAAATATAATAAAAGAACAAAGTTATTTTATAATCTTTTAGTTTTAATTTATTAATGATATTATTGATTAATAATTTAACTTTTTTTTAAATTTAAAATTAAAAAAAAAAATTTATTTTTAACTAAATTTATATAAGTAATAATAAAATTCGCATAATTAATCATTTTACTATGTTTTAAACGCGTTTTTTTTCCTTTTACTACTGAATTGAAGGAATATTTATTTAATACTGAATCTATATTTCATTATACATTTGTTTCTGTACTTAATCTTAACCGATTTATCACCATTAACATTGTATCGGTCCTACGATTTATTGAAGATTAGAAATAACCAAATATCGAACATTATTCACAACAATCATCTAACTCATATATGAACTGAACGACAAACACAAAATTATTTATCTTATTTTATAAATAACACTATCCAATATAATATATATATATATATATATGATTGATAAGTATAACACTATCATACGTTTAATTTGAACACGAAGCAACTGCTTTATTACTCTTTTACGCTGCCACTGTCTTAATGTATTTTTGAATTTGTTACAGTGCAAAACACGGGTTTCTTAATTGTGTGTATACTACGAGCAAAATCAAGTGTGGAATAAAAGAAGCAATTTTTATACAAAAAATTGCCGATACGCTGTCTGAGGATAAATTAGTATCATCTGTATGTCGACATATCAAATTGGGACATTGCAATGTGGCTCAGAAAAAAGTGTACAACATGTTTGCAATAATTGTAAATGTATTTATAGTTGTATGGTGTAACAAAAATATGATGTAAAAAGGTCTTATAAAAACTATTTCTCCTTTATATATATATAATTACATTGTAAAAAAATAACATATTTATGTTAATATAAATTGTAATAATATGAGATCATAATATGATAACGATTATTATGTAATTAACATAAATGTAATTAAATTATTATTATGTTTTCAATGATAATTATAATGTAATATGTTGTTCAACTCAATTATTTACGATGATTTTTTAGTAGTAGTTGGCAATAATTGTTTAAGATCATGTTTTAAGTCAAGTCGTTTACCACTAATCAATAATCCTGCCAGTCCATACATTAGGGACAGAAAAAGTGTGAGACACTGAACAATAACGTAATGAGATATTGACATCCCGATCTCCAACCAACTGCCAGTGTTTTTTATTAGGAATAGAAAATGAAGACCCATTATATTGGACATTGCCAACATCAAAACAAATATGTTTGTTGAAGGTATCTAGAATAATAAAAATATTTTTTAAATATTTAAATTAAGCAACTGTCCGATTATCTTATATATATATAAATTAAACTAACCTTCAGTTTAATACTGGTGAGATAGAATGTACAGCAAATTAATAAAATAGGTGCGAGTATTTTAAACAGAACCAATCCCATAATAGTAAATGGGGAAAATACCGAGACAAAGCACCGTCCAATTGATGGATCGAATGAGTTGATAGACGCGATATTGCCAATACCGAAAAATGATCCAAAACCAAATAACAACTGTAAATGTACAAAATATTCATTTAAATTTCAATTTTCAAATAGATAATTTTGTATTTTGCTTACAAAAAATAATGCGTGTCTGCACTGAGTCCATAAGGATTGACTGGATTCCGTAGATTGTGTTACGATTTTTCTCCAACATGCTAGTGTCATTACTAGCACAAGCACAAATAACACTTCCATGTTCAATGATAGTTGAACATAAGGAATGCCAATCGACAAGAATACTGCTGTTATGTTCGATAAGAGATCTGAAGTTTTTTTGATTAAAAACATTGATAAAACTTAAAAAAAAAATGATGAATTTAGTATTATAAAATAAATTAATGTAGATCAATGATAAATTATATATATTACTAGAAATTGTCCAAGAAACTATTTTGTTTGTCGCCGATAGTCCTTGTTTGTTTTCTACACTATTGGACACAATTATAACGTTCACAATAGCCACAGCTAACAATACCACTTGTAACAATGTAGTCGTTTTACGAATTCCAATTTGATTCTTGTAATGCATAATTCCTGCTAGTAGCCAGATGATAGCACCTAGTACACTGGTTTACAAATTATATTTAAATATCGTTATGAAATTTAATAAACCTCCAATTATGTATTTACACGTAAATTATATTTGAATGGCCATCGATAATCAATGTTGTAGGAAAAGAAGCAAACCATGCAAAAGAGCAAAATACAATAACTATTTGAATGGGTAAAAATCCTTTTTTTACGGAATAGAAAGTCATCCATAAGCACAGTATAGCTAAGGCTAAACTTAGTACGCGACGTTCAAAAAATGTCCACACCTATCAGTAATGAAACCGTTAATAATATTATTATCAAACATTTTAATTTTGAATTTGTATATTACCAATAGTTCAATGCTGATCAAATAAAACAATATTTCAAACAACTCTAGTCCTTTAACATGTAATACCATCTGTGTTGTGCGTGACAAATCAAACGTCTGTAAAATCTTAGTGATGCACATCGACCAAAGTACTAACGGCATTAACGTGTACACGTGAAATTGTAATGGAAGTGATTGAGCTGTAAAATACATAAATATTTACTTAAATTGATTAAAACCGGGTTTACACAAAGTCGTGAAATGGGCGAGAATGCTACTCGTTTTGCGCATATCTCATGACTGCTTGATGTGCACGATGATATTTTTGATCATTGAAGACTCCCACTACCACAACCACCAGTTGACACTAGATAGTGATCACGACTAACTAGCCTAGTAATAGTATTCTCGCCCAGTTTACTGTGTGAACCCAACTTAACAGTAAAAAGTTAGTGTTTTAATAAAATATAAAAAGAATAATGTTTACCACGAATAAAAATGGTTAAAAATACACCAATTATTATACACGTTACGTTGATTAAAAACTTGTAGAATTTATTAACTTTTTGACACTTTTTTATAAGATTTGTTTCGAGTATTAATAAAATAATCCAGCCAATTGTAATAAATGTTATGCAGAAGAGAAGTGGTAATTTGTAGTATGTGTTGTAGTAATCAATTCCTTGTAAACTTAAATCCATCCATTCGTAACACAATTTCACCTATAAAATACTCATACTAAAATAAAAATAATTATCAAGAACAACATGTTAAAATTTATTTACACATTTTTCGTGTTTCGATTGTTTCATCAGTGCCGTGATTTCTTGTAGATATGTATCCTGAACAGAAGTATCGAGTGGTTCATAAGGTTTATAAAATAATCGAAAAGATTGCTGTTCAATTTGTTTACGCGCTGTTGAAAAAGCAGCATTTATTTGTAGAGCATTGGCCAGAAGGTATTTGACTTGTGATGAAGCATCAGTGTTGAATAAATTTAATGGTAAAATACCCTAAGAAAAACAAAAATTACGGCCGAAACTTTATTTTTTAACATTTAAAACTCAATACATACTACTGAATTCACAGGTACAGGCACACCGATTAGAGTTGCCATGAGTGGTGTAACATCAGCTTGTTTGATGTTCACTGGCAAAGATGTAGAATGCTTTTTAGCATATGATAATCCAGCTCCCCAGGTGACTATAGGCACTTCAGTTTCACTAACTGAACCGTCTCCATGAGAACCTAAAAAACATAGGATATGTATTTAAATGAATATTTTAATCACTTATAAAATATGATAATTTTACTGAAAAATCTTACCCCAATCTGTCATGCCATGATCTGAAGTAAAAACATACGCTGTACGGTTATCTTTGTAGTAAAATTCTATTAATTGTTCAATTTCTTTAATACCTTTTTCAATGTATATTAAGTTGTCTAAATATTCTCTAAATATAACATTAATTTTATGTAACATTACTCAACAATTTAATAATGAAGCGTAATAAATTTACTTTGAATGCGGTTTATCAATATGTCCAGAAACGTCTGTACCCAAAAAATGTAAAAATAACACTAATTTTTTTTTCATCAATTTCAAACGAATCGTTTGATCATTATTCGACTCTTCGAAAAACAATTTAACCTTATTGATTACCCATTCCGACAAAATTACGCTGGAACCGTTCTTGCCACTGAAATCTTGTAGGCCGGAGTCATAAGTAAACACGTGCATATTTTCCTTAGTGGCTCCTACAAATTGCCCATATGAAACTATAAAAGATATTAATGATGAGAAAATATAATTATAGTTACCCCTTTTGAACATGGAAACAATATCAGGACTACCCCATGCAATTGTTACATCACTTTTATTAAATAACGAATCAAATTCGACACTATTTTCTTTCCAACCCTGAAAAAATGAATCTTTTAATATAAATATAAAATCAACAGACAGTAAAATAAATACCCTCCTAAGAAAATATTTTATTAATGTGTACCTCCTAAACTAATCTTTTGACCAACTTCATACACATTATGATATTATTCATTATTGGTGTTGACATATACGAGAACATTAAAAACAATTCTTTTTAAACTACCGTTAGACGAAATAACAGTAGATATAAAATATTTTAAGAATACATTTAAATAATAAATGCATAAACTAAAGACTATGAACTTGATATTATTTTTTTAACCACATATTATGGATTCAAAATTAGTGATTTATTACATTCAATCTATATTTTTACGGATCTATTATTCTATGTTTGGCTTAACTTTTTATTGTAAAAACTATATTGAAATTGGCTTTTTTTTACGAATAAAATTATAAAAATGGGTTCGACCCATTTGCTAGTGTAAAAAAAACACTTTCAGTACTTTGAAAATGGCTGAAGGGTCTTCGTAAAATCCGGCTATAAGTGCTATATGACCAGGACGCGACTCAGTTGGCACCCGAGTGTGACATACACCGTACGTAGCACTGGTTTCCAATAGATTCCTAAATTGAAAACAGCGCATTATGAAACACGAACGACGTTGGTTCTTTACTTGTCGTACTTAAAATATCGGCTATTTCCATTGGCGTAATCGTAAAACGTATCCGCACGCAAACCGTCGGCGACTAATAACACTAGACGATCTGCAGGCGGTTCGTAATCGGTCCGTTGGTCTGGTATACCACTAATGACCGGCGATTTGAAATAAATATCGAAAATAGACAACAACAACGTCAACTGAACAAAAAATCCCAGTACCGCTAATTTCAAACTGACCATTTCTTCGATTCCAAGTATAGAAAAAATATAAATATCAATAAAAAGAATGTTGCCACCACTCGAGTGTTTCCCGACAATTAATCAGACACATTACAAAACATTCGATTCGGTTTAATGAATTTTCGATTTAAAAAAATTGAACTTAACATGCAAACCATTGTGTAAAACAACATTGTGATAATACTTATCATTAAATTTTGATGACAAAAACAAAATAGTTTTGTCAAAAAAAAAATCCTATCAATATTCAATAGTTTATCATTGTTTTTTCTTTTTTTTTTTTTTTTTAATACAAAATATTTGTGATACGGTAAAACGGGAATTGTTCGGTGGTTTTTCATTAATTACGAATAAAAACGTTAACACTCTGTGACTATGAACAATTCTAGTGCCGAAGCTTTCTCAGCCCTTATGGAAAGTTCAGATTCGTTTGACAGTGGCGTCAAAAGTTTTTCTCGGTCACCGTCGTTGACGTCTATCGATAGGTGGCCAGTGTTCTTCTCATCTTCAAGAAAATCAAGGCCGGAACGAAAATTGCCCAAACGTGAGTCGTACGCAATATTTCAATATTATTATAATATTAATCCAATCCATAATTCATGGTTATTTCTCCTCTCCCACCATTTACAAAAACCATTAGACCCTCGGTAATCCGTCTCATTTTTAAGCGTCCTAACCGATTTCGAATTTTAGCAACTAACCAATTGATGTTGTTGATAAATCGAGATTTTAATGTTCAGCGTACTACGCGTTAACATGTATACGGGAGGGAAATAAAATTTAAAAATCCTTTCAATAAATGATTACTTAAACAGGTGATAATAGGTGTATGTAATTTTTCTCCGTAGTGTTCATTTGAAATTCCATTCATTATTGAAACCGTTAATTGTCTGACAAGTTATTTCTGTGGTTACAACTCTGAAATACTGTGAAGCCGTTAAATAATTAGACCCATAGATTATTTGTATTGTTATTAACTCTCCACTGTTATTATCAATATTTTTTTTTTCAAATACAGTCAAATTGATTATAAACACTCTTTACCATAATGAATTGGAAAAGAAAAAAAAATTATTAAGTAAATTTAATTTAAATTTAGACAAAAAAATTATTTTGAACTATCTTAGTAAAAGTGAGAAAGGACATTTAAAATTTTTATTAACTATATAAAGTGTATTTCATAATATTTATATGTATATACCAAAAATGTAGTAAACATCTTGTAACCAATATGTTTAACGTTATAATGCAATTAATTGTGACTATTATAGCCATCGTTCGTTCAAATTATATTTTTATTTAATACTTATGACAGTAACAGAAGATATTTGCGAGAAAAAAAAAATCATTACAATACCTTGTGTTCTATCGACTATTGATGAACCAAAGAATATTAATTGACTCTTAGTATTCCCGCATTAACCACGCCCATTAAGCGTTACTCTTTTCGTTCTTGTTCATCCACGTAAAAAGAGTAAAAATGCATCGGTTGAGCTATCTATCTTACTTTTGTAAATATTTTGTGCAAAATACGATCACTCAATTTTGTGGTACACTGGGTAGCAGCTTTAATAATAATAATAATAATGCAAAAGTCTTGCAAATGTCTAGAAATAATTGCGTGTCTTAACAGGAATGCACAGAAATTAACAAAGACAACAATATTTTTTAAGGTTTCTAATGAAATTAAAAGTAACGAAATAAAAATTATTTTAAATAATATATATTTAGTTAGGCGAACAATATTAAAATTAAATAATTACATTTAAATAATAATAATATTAGTATTGTACTAATAATTATTATTAGTTATCACTTGATTATTAATAAAAAAACTAATCAGTGGACAGTGTTATCTAATAAATAGGTCTAGGATTTATTATATACATTGGTATGTTTTTTTGCAGTGTCTAAACTCAAATTTATTTAATGTCTCATTGAAACAAATGGTGCGTTTTTTCTATTTTGCATATTTTGAATGGTAACGCTTATTATTGCATATTTCAACTGTATACATAAAAAAAATGTATGTTTTGCGTTACATTTACAACAGTTGTAGAATACTTCCGATTGTATAAGTAATTTGTCGAAGTGTGATAAATCTAATAATATATAAAATTAAAATAATTCTGTTCACTAATAAATCTTAAAATTTTATTATTATTCTTTTATGTAATACATTTGAATAGTGTACACAGGTTAATTTTGATATAACATTTATTAAATTCAGTAATTTGTTTGTTTATTTATCTGTAAAAATATAAGAAATATTATTGTAACTATTCAAATTTGCATTTTGATTGTATAACGTTATCAATTTTTGTATTACATATTTCACTGTTTTATATTGCATATAAATCCTAGCTCTACAGTGATATGTTTTAATTTTATTATACGATTTAATATTTATAAAGACTACATCATTTTTCCGAAATGATTGTCTAAAATTGTAAGAAATCATTTCATTATACTTAAGTATTTGTAATTTAATTTTTGTTAAAATTATCGTATTACATTTAAGGCTATAATATATATTCCAGTATTGTCGTACGATTATTTCGACAAAAAAAATAATGTAAATAAATAATTATTATAATTCATTCTAAGTATATATTTATATTGGTCTCTATTTGACAGTAGTTATACTACTGAACTATATTTTATGATTAACGTCTGCATTGTGTATAGATAAGTATTTAATCGGAAGAGATGTAGGCGTATTCTGTGTCATAACAACATTGATAATTTAAATACATATATCGTGAAAAACTATTTTAAAATATATCTTTTTATTTGTATATTTTACATTCTTTTACTATAATTTTAAATGTAATATTATAAAACCCGAATAATTATTATAATACTACTGCAATACTATTGATATAATTTTCCAGTCATTATTTCGCGCATAATAACTTTAAACTCTATAATAATTGTATAGAAAACATCGGGTGATTATTATTAATACATGTAATTAGAGTGCATTGGGTAAAAAAAAGTCTGAGTTTTAGTAATTGTAAGTACACTTACTCATGTAAAATAAATTGACGATTTCCTAAAAAAAGATTTTAGACCACATTTTTCAATGTTTTACACATTATTCGGCTTTGTTTTTGTTTGCACTATATTAATTTGTCATCGCGTTATAAACTACATTTATTGTAATTTGTAATAAATACAACGTTTTATATTTAATACTATGAATAGCGTTAGCGTACAGTTTTTATAGACACCGAAATTTAAATGTAACATTTCGTAATACAATATCCTATTATTTAATATACATGTATATATTTATATTATACTGGCCATGTACATATAAATACGGTTCTCCGTCGTTTATCGCTATCAAATACGTATCGGGCAATTTTTTTTTTTTTTTATATATATATAATTATATTTGCATGGGTACAACAATTACAAACGTTCGAACCAAACGTTTGACATTTTCTCGATTAACGTTTATGTTTTTCAATTGTTTTTTTTTTTTTGTGTATATATGTATGCGTATAAAGTTTATAGTTTAAAGTGCTAACAATAATTGTTCTGCTATAATTTCCATCCGCAGAGAAATTTCAAAACATTACTTTTCGATATTTTATTGCAACGGTTTCAGTAAGTCTATGACTTATAAGAGTTATATTCTTTTGAAAACAATTCAACATTCGATTTGATTTTCGTGTCGTAAAATAAAACGTGAAACTGTTGTTCATGTAGGCCCGTGAAAAGTGTACGGAGAACGAAAAAAAATTACCGAAGTCAAGTGGTTTTTTTTTTTTTTTTTTTAAAAAAACGGGAATTCTTCACGTTTGAAATAAAAAATTTCCCTACGCGACGTGGCGTGAACGTATTTTTTTTTTTTCCCCCCCGTCAAAACTTTCGCCAGCGTTTTTATTGCGGCGAAACGAAACGGGAACCGGGTTTTGTCGAGAATTACAATATCGCGGCCAAATTGAGATATACCGAATTCGTTGTTTTTATTAATTGAAAACCGTGTAATATCTCTTTTGTTCATCAGTAATCGCGTGTGTTTTCCTGTTATTTTATATCGATTGTATAAAATATAATATTGGAAAACGCGTCACGCTTTTCCTATATAGACGTTTCGATACGACAAAAAAATGAAAAATATACGACGTAATGTTGTTGTTATGTAGTAAAATCGAGTAAAGAAAAAAATAATAAAATATTTTCGTCGTGTTATTCACACTCCGTATAATTCGAGACGTTTCCCCGCAGTCACGCTCATAACGCGCCGCCACCGAATCCGCCGAACGGCCGGAGACACTTTTCGTCGCGGCGCCGCCGCCACATTTCATTGCGCACGCGCGTATTGCCGCGTTAAAACAGCTGAGTCCGACGATTTTTTTGTTTTTTTGTTTTTTGTTCTCGGCGTATCGTCGCGCTCCCCCATAATTCGTGAAATAATATCGATAGTGTTGTTAACGTCCCAGTAGCGTTCCCCTTCGTTTTGTCGATGGCGATTTAGTTTTTCGCTCTTCTTATATTTTATTCTCTGAAAACGTTCGAAACAAATTTCGAGCGGCCCCGGTTTTTCGTTTTCTCTCACCGACGCCCGCCCGCCCGCCGATCGATTTCCTCCGCACCGATGACAATCGATGTTTGTCGATTTTTTTTATCGTTATCGCCGCACACACACCGCTCCGTTCCTCCGAGCAATGGAGCAATCAATACTTTCCGCGCCGCCGCTGCCCGGTGGACGGTTTTTTTTTTTTTTGTTTGTCCGTGTGCTATTCGTCGTAGCGTTCTCCTACTCTGTTATACGTACACACACGTATCGCGTAAGAGAATATTCCGAATCGCTTACAGAGTAGTAGTAAGTCCCGACCACGAGTCAATTTCGATTAAGTGAACCAGCCTTGTGGTGGCTTCTTTAGTTGTTTTTGGTTTTTTTTTTTTTTTTATTTATTTTAAACATTTTTTCCCCCCCACTTCCGTTTTACACTTGTGTGCATAATATTCATAATATCGCGCGGCACTTTTTTTTTTCTTTTTTACCGTTATCGTTTTGCCGTTGTGTTATAACCGCTTCTTAGCCATTTGTTTTTGGGTTTCTTTCTTTCTGTTTTCTCTGTTTTCTAGTCCGAATCGTCCAAAACGGAGAATACACCCGCGTATGTTTGAGTGAACGCGACACAATCGTGGACGCCGCAGCCGCGCAAAATGTCTGCTGCGAAACAGACGCCGTCCATCATCGGTAAAATCTTCAGAGCCTACGAAAAACCGTCGAACCACAGCTATTGCGTTGTACTGGAAAACCGTTATCAAGACGACGTGTTGTTATTCGAAAACAACACTTTGTGCACGGCGACGGGCAGCGAGTTCGATGCGTTCAAACGGCAGTGCGTGAAAATAGTGGACGCGTACGGATGCCTGGGCGTTCTCAATGTGAACGTCGACAATAAACTAGCGCTGTTCCTGGTGCTGGTCACCGGCTGTCAGTCTGTCGGCAAGATATCCGACGCGGAAATATTTAAAATCACCCAGACCACGTTCGTTCCGTTGCGCAAACAACAGACCGATGATAACGCGTCCGAAGTACGTAAACTCCTGAACAGCGGTAGTTTTTATTTTTCCAGATACGTGTCGCAAGACGTTCGTTTCGATTTGACGCTATGCGCGCAGAGACAATGGAACAACTGTGTTGCCGACAAACGTTTCTTCTGGAACCGTAATCTGCACGTGTACTTCACTCGTTTCGGAATCAGTACTTCCCAGTGGTTAATGAAGATCGTTTGTGGCAGCATCGAGATAAAAACCGTTTATGCGCGACACAAACAAGCCAGAATTGCAGTTATATCGAGATTGAGCTGTAGACGGGCCGGAACCAGATTCAACGTCCGGGGTTGTAATGATGATGGTTACGTTGCGAATTTCGTCGAAACCGAACAAGTGATTTACCTGGACGACGAGGTCACGTCCTTCGTGCAGATCAGAGGCAGCGTGCCGTTGTTTTGGGAACAGCCCGGAATGAATGTCGGAGCCCATAAAGTGAAGTTGTCCAGAAGTATTGAATCGTCGGCCGACGTTTACGAAAAACACGTCAAGTCGCTAAAAGATTGTTATGGCAATGTGATCTTTGTAAATCTATTGGGTGCGGCTAATGCAAACAGTAAAGAAAATGAATCGGCTTTGAGCTATGCATTCGAACAAAAACATTCCACTTCGTCGTTTTCCTTTATACCGTTCGTTGCATTCGATTATCACCAAGAATTCAAGAGTAACGGCGACAAAAGTTTACAGAAATTAAAAAGCGTTGTTGACCCATATTTAGATTCATTTGGTATGTTTTATGCTAAAGGGAACTCCGTCATTAAACATCAGACCGGTTCAATGAGAATAAATTGTACCGATTGTCTCGATCGTACAAACTGTATTCAGAAGTTTTTCGCTCTGCACGTATTAGCCAAACAACTGGAGTTCCTTTGTCAAAATGAAACCGATCAGATAATAACGAGATTCGAAGAAGTGTTCCAACAGCTTTGGGTGAACAATGGCAACGAGATAAGCAGAATATATGCGGGCACTGGCGCCATCCAAGGTGGTTCTAAAATATTGGACGGGGCTCGTTCGGCGGCCAGAACTATTCAGAACAATCTGTTGGATTCCAGTAAGCAAGAAGGTTTCGACATATTACTGTCCGGAAATGCCTTGAATAACGAATTATCAGCAAAAGCTAAAGTATTACTTCCATACAACACTTGGCAATGCCATCCGGATCTGGTAGATGAGTTGTGTAAAAAATATGAATCGTATACTTACAAGAGTAATTTGAGAATTTCTGTCGCCACGTATAACGTAAATGGAGGTAAATATTTTTTGAACTTTGATTCTGATAATTTAGAATCTTTGTCTAAATGGCTATTGGATCCTTATAAAGTGTCATTGTTCGATCCATCAAAAGAATTCTTCCTTAATGATAACGATAATCTTCCCGATATTTACGCAATAGGATTTGAAGAAATAGTCGATCTAAATGCCAGTAATATTATGGCTGCTAGTTCAGACAATGCAGATATGTGGAACAAAAGTCTGAAAAACATTTTGTCTTTGAAGAGAGATTATGTCTTACTCACCAACACACAACTGGTCGGTGTTTGTTTGTTTGTATTCATGAAATCGGAACTGTTACCTTACATTAAAGACGTCACGACAGACTCTGTTAAAACAGGAATGGGAGGTGCGACCGGTAATAAAGGCGCAGTAATGGTTAGGTTTACTTTGAACGCCACTAATCTTTGTTTTATATGTTCTCACTTTGCTGCTGGCCAGTCACAAGTAACCGATCGTAACGCGGATTTCAATGAAATAACGAAGAAATTGAAAATTCCAATTCAGGCAAACGATTATGTGTTTTGGTGTGGAGATTTCAATTATCGGGTCGATATGGATCGTTTAGATCTTATAAATCATGTGCTAGATGGTGAATTGGACGAAGTCTTGAAATACGATCAACTTCTGGCCCAGTACAGAGACAAAAAAGTGTTTGACGGTTTCTTCGAAGCCCCCATAACGTTCCCTCCGACCTACAAATATGACATACTGTCGGACGAGTACGACTCGAGCGATAAATGCCGTACGCCTGCGTGGACCGATCGCGTGCTTTGGTATTGTAACGAAAACAACGGTTGGCCTAATGGTAAGCAAGTATTTTATGGACGTGCTGAAATTAAAGAGAGCGATCATAGACCCGTAACGGCTTCATATGAAATCGATATACTATGCATTGATCAAAACAAAAGAGACCAAGAATTAAATGCGATGTGGAATGAATATGGGCCAATCGATGGAGTTATTTTCGTTCACATTGAAAATACTGAGTTTCCTTTAAACGACGAAACATTCAAAAATATAATGCTTCAAGGTTTGGGTTCTTTTGGCAAAATCTTAAACGTTCGATATTTTTCAGATCATGCTGAAATTATATATGAAAATGGCCGTTTTGCAATTAATGCTTTAAAAATAAAACAGATTTCTATCAACAATTATACGTTAATTTTGACTGCCAGAGACAACGATTGGGCTACAGCTATAAAAAAGGAAATTGAAACCGTCACAAACAACATTTTGCCTCTATGGACGGACAAGCCGAGACCTGCTCCGATGAGACCTCCATTGCCCACGCGATCTGACCAAAGTCCAAACTCTGATGGAATGCCTAACTATCCACCGCCTTCAAATGTTCCTTTACCACCGTTGCCCCCAAGACAACGATTACCTCCACCACTTCCGCCTAGAAATACGTAATGTTTTGTTTATTTTTTAACACTAATCCAGTCCAATATTATATAATAAATTACCAAGTTTATTCTATATTATATAAATATTACCTACCTGTTGTATTCGTTACGTTATGTTAAATATAAAATGAACTGTATACAAAACTTTGTTTTAGATAATAGCTTGTTTGTTATTATTTATGCCAATGGACTTCTCTGATGTAACTTAATTAATTATTAGATATATAAAATTAAATTAAATGTGTTATTTATGTTTTAAATGAACAAATAAATACTACATAAAGTTATACCAATTTTATTTATTATCATAGTTTTTGTTATTTAATTTTTTTTTCATATTTTTTGCATTTTGAATTATTTATAGTTCCTGAAATTGTGTTTGCATGTTATTATTTCTGTTATTTTGTTAATATAATTTTATTGTTTCATTGAATTTGATTTTGATTTTAAACACAAAGCTGGTCACACACGATCCTTTACCTTTATCTAAGATGTATTTTGTTTTATTTAAATAAAAAAAAAAAAACCAAGAACGATGATGTTAAATAAATGGATGCAAAACTTGGACCCGTGCTCTCAAGACCTATACTTGTGTAACTTTCGAGTGTCTGTTGAGGGTGAATGGTTATGTTTACGGGAAATAACTGATGATCCACTGTCTGAAATATTTCCATCTCAGTGTCTCACTTCTCCTGATCTACCGTTCTTATTAGGTATTGAATTATAAAAACCGTATGATTATATATTATTTCACACATTGTGTAATATATACCAATTACGTTTTATATTAAAATAATACAATTATTGCAAATTGTTACATTTAGATCGTGACCCCGTGTTGATCGAGAGACGGAACCTGGTGAACATATCTAAGCTGATTGTTAAGGAACTAATTGAGAATTCGCTGAAAAATGGACGAATGCTTGATTCAGATCATGCGCCCTTACAACACTTTTTTATAGTTTTGGAACATGTTCTCAGGCATGGTTTACGTCCAAAAAAGGGACTTTTGGGCCCCAAAAAAGAGTTATGGGATATATTGCAAACTGTTGAAAAACTTACATCTGATGCACAAGAATTGACAAATAGTATTCGAGATTTACCCACTGTCAAGTAAATTTGAACAGTTGTAACATTAGAAAATTTCTTAGCTAATTATCTGAATATTTTCAGAACTCCAATGGGTAGAGCACGAGCTTGGTTAAGAGTAGCTTTAATGCAGAAAAAATTGGCACAATATTTACAAGTATTGGTGGATAATCGTGATGAAGAGTTGGTAGATTATTTTGAGCCGGACGCTTTAATGATGAGCGATGAAGTTGTTATTATTATCGGCTTGATGGTCGGTCTCAACGTTATTGATTGCAATTTGTGTATTAAGGCGAGATTTCTAAAATTAACAATTTTTACTTGTTCCGTTTACAATTGTGTTTATATTATTATAGGAGGAAGACTTGGATTCGCAGCAAGGTGTAATTGATTTCTCATTATATCTGCGTTCTAGTCACCATCCAAACCATCATATACAAGGCACTGTCAGTTGTCCTGATAGCCCTTTAGGTCTGGAATCGGAAAACATGAACATAGTACTTGATCAAAAAAACTATATAGAAGAGCTTAATGGTCACTTAAAGTGTGTATTTTGTTCCAATAAAGTAATATTTTAATGACCATTAAAATGTAATATTTTAATGACCATTAAAATTACTTTTAGGGCGACGGTAGCGAATTTAGAGTCAAAAGTAGAAACTCTCACTACATCAAATACATTAATCAAAGAGGAACTTGATATGGCTAAAACCAGCCTATCGACATTGAAAGAAGAAAATCAATCATTAAAACATCAGCTAATCAAAAAAGATGATACAATAAATGTATATATATTTTAAAATATACATGCATTAGAAATATATATTTTATGTATTTTAAAAACTCGTGATCAATTTAAAATTGCGTAAATAATAATAATGTTATTTTTTCGTTTATAGACAGAATCTTTAACCATTGATATTCCTACTGGAGACATGGACGCACTCAAACAATTTGCAGAAAACGAAAAAAAACAAAGAATTGAAGCTGAAAAAGAACTTCATTTACAAGTAGGTGTTGTGGTACATAAAACAAACTATAAGTGAAAAATAAAAAATTCTTGTACTTAGATGAGTTTAAAAGCTGAAATAGAGGTTGCAATGAAACTTTTAGAAAAAGAAAGTCGTGAAAAACAAGAAAATATTGTTTCACTGCGAAAACAATTGGACGATATCAAAACGATAAACTTGGAAATGTATAAAAAATTACAGGTGAGACCCAGTAACAAGGAATTTGTATTATTAATGTTATTGATTTCTTAAATGTTGATACCTATTTAATTGTCGTCGATTGAATTTAGTTGATTAAAACATTATAAAATGTAATTTACAATATTGGGTTGGGCGATAATCAGGAATGTGAAGAAGATTTGACCAAAAAAGCTGAAATGGTGAGCCGGCTTCAGAAAAAAACTGAACAGATTGGTTGCTTGCTGAGCAATTTGCAATTCCACGACGCTCAACAATTACGAATGAGAAACAATGCAGGCATGAAGAATTCCAATTCAGACACTAAGTTGACTTCTCGTCCAGACCGTTCGCATCATCGACAGTCGTATACTCCAATTTTGTCAGCAAACGCACCGAGCCCTGAACCATTAACCGATCCTGAACAACCGAATAACCTATAAACTTAATGGAAATACATAATAATATCTTTAGTTAAAATGCCAAATTTTTGGGGATACAATAAACATTAGGTTAATTTTCTTCACAATTCATTGTTTGTATAAACTAGTTAAAGGTTTAATATTACAGGAGAGTGAGAGTTCGCTTAAGCACAAAGCAGAATTTGTTTCTAAACTGGAAAAGAAAAATGTAGCATTAACGGAGGCTTTGAAAATAACTGAAGAGTTGTATGTATTTTTATTTATTTCGTATTTTTTTTATGAAAAGTCTAAACATCATATTCCGATTTCTTTGCAATTATTTCACATGTTTTTATGGCATTTTGATTAAATTATTTTGTAAAAATATATTCAATTCAGAATGTCACAGACAATTATGTTTCATAATAAAACTGTATTTAGGCGCGTAAATATGATTAAATAAAAAAATGATGCGAGTCAAGAACTGTTAGTGAATATGTTAATAATTCTTTTGCTATTTTTTTCTTATTATCTGCAAAATTGATGTTTGTTTACCATATTATTCTGTTATAAATGTAATTTAATTTAATGAAAGCATTAGCCATTATTCTATACGCATTTGTATACTTTCTACGTAATGATTAATGTGTGTACCAAATAATAAAATTATATTGCTGTTTGATGCATTTTTTTTTCATATCATTATTAATATTTTATAATATTTAAATGAATAAATAATATAAAATGACTTATTGAATAAACTACGTGTTTAATAATCGTGCAATTTTCAATGATATCCTAAAAATATCGTCCTAAATAATTTTATCGATTGCTTTTTTATTTTATAGTTTTATATTATTCCCTTTTATTATTGATTTTATTTTATTTTTATAATTTGAATATTTTTTTTTTACGTATAAAAGAATAATACTCGCAACATTTTTTTATTTATTTTTATTTACGTAAAATTTATTCCTATCCATTTATTTCCTTGCTTAATAATAGATCGAAAAAGAACGAGGAGGAGAGGAAAAAAATGTCTGAATCGGTACTTAGATACCATGATCAAATTGCCGGACAAACGACAACTATTGCAAAAATTAATGAAGATTTGGTAAAAGAACAAAAAGCTAAGTGTGTGCTCGAGGAACGTTTGACCAAAGCATTGAGTCAAATAACACGTCTTGATGAAGAAATCGTTCAACTCAAAGCGATGTCAAATGTAAATCTGTTATCTCAACGTTTTGAATGCTTACAACGTTTTAAATTCGACTACGTTTTCAAATGTTTAGGAATACATTCTATTGCAAGAGGAACACCACAGATTAAAAGACAAGTGCCATGGTCAAGAACGAGCGCTGGAAGAGGTAGCTGGTCAGTTGAAAAAGGAAATACTGAAATCTAATGAGCTGGAAGAAGCAGCCAACAGCACATTGGCGCAAGCTCACTGGGAACGTGACAAAGAGGTGGCCAATTGTAAAAAATGCGAAAAAGAATTTAGCATAACCAGGAGAAAAGTAAAATGATGTTTAAGTTGTAAGTGTATTGTTTTTATTAATTTTTGTTTTTGTTTTGTTGGGGAAAAAAATTTAGCATCACTGTAGACACTGTGGCGGAATATTCTGTGCGCTGTGTTCTGACAATACAATGATGTTACCATCGTCTGCAAAACCTGTACGCGTTTGCGATGATTGCAATCTGTTACTCGTTGAAAGATATTCAGTCGTGCCAAGCAATTGACATCCGTACGAATAAACGTTGACTAATTTTTATACAAAATCAAACCTAATTGAAGGAGGAGAGGAGGGTGTTTCTGTTCAAATTTGTCTTGCATCAGAAATTTTAACGATCTGTAGTGTTACACGTTTATACTCATGTGTGTACATGTGTACATTTAACATTGTTTATTATCAAAACTCATTACTTCTAAATGTAAATGTATTAGGTACCTGTGATTAACTTTTAATCAAATTGTTACTATTTATATGTATATGGAATTATATTTTTTTAGTTAATTTGTACTCCGAATGGTGTAAAAACGTTCAAAACTAATAACATCTACTGCTTTTAGTTGTAACAGTATAGTAATAGCAAGTTGTTGTCAATTCAGATATAAATAATGTTTACACACAAATTTTTTTTTAGAATAACGCGTAATTTTTTTATACAGTATATGTTTTTATTTATATAATGTTAAATAATAGACGCCATGTTATGTTACCTTGTGCTTACATAATCGTTAAATTATAATAAGCTCTGTTATAATGCAAAACAATTATTATTTAGTATATCCGATTTCACAATATAATATTTTATCAAACGTGAAACGTAAGTGCTATGGTAAAATTTAATATATAAATGATTGATAGATGTTATCGTTTATATTTTATATAAAAAAAAATGTTTATGCTGTACGAATTCTCAATGAAATATATATTTTTTTATTATTGTAAGTTTTCTTCCATTTAATCGCCGTCATGCTTGTGAAAAATCAATTTCCGGGCGAAATCTTGTTTCCAGATACAGAATGCATATTGTATTGAAGTATAAGTAACTTGATAATCCAGTACACAAACTCGACGATTGTCAACAGACTAAATCCCAGAAACAGACCTGCAATTCCTCCGAATGACACTAAACAATTGTAAAAAAAAAATTATACGATCATTAAACAATCCAGTATTACTTAATTTAAAAAAGAAGTTTTTAAGATAAACATTTCATACAGACGTTTTATTATTTTTTTTTTTTTTATGTTTCTAATGATTAACAATATTTTATCATAACCGATACCCAGTAAATCTATCCAGCCGAACGTCACATCACGTTCATACTTCACAGCTCCCTCGTTCCTGTAGAAAATGTCTACGTATCCGTAACTGCGCCTTGCCATTGGTAACGAGTCCAAAGAATAGTCCATGTCCAGATCGTACACGCTTTCGTGGCAAGTGGGCAAACACTGGGAACAGTTGAGCGGTGACTTCATCTCTGTAAGCAGGAAACCCCTGATGTTGCCTATCGGAGGGCTGTAGAACCGTAATTCACTGCTGTGTTGTGCAACGCACAACAGCTGTGTCGAATTACAAACCGGTACGTGATTGTCTAGGAAAAAAAAATATAATAGGTATGTGCACAACAGTAAGTAGATAATTTTTATATACACTACTAGTAAATTCGAGTTTATTCTCTGAAAAAAGAATTATAGTGTTAATTAAAAAGTGTTGAAATTCGATTTCCACCAATAATCTAGAGAAGAGTTTGACGAGTTCGGAATTTTTTATTTTTTCAAAAGAATATTTCCATCTGAATAAAATCGTACGAAAAATACCACTAGTAATAACGTCCGACGACTGATACATCCCGTGATTGGTTCGGCTTACATGACACAAGTCGGTGATGTTAGATCAGAGATGTACTGAATTCAAAAATATCAATGCTCAAGGAGGGAAAGAGTGATCTACCTAATATCGTCCCTCCTCCCATATAATCGTCACTGCTCGTACATCACTCGGGATGGGATTTTGTAAAAAAATATGCGCAATAAATGCGTTAAACACATTTTGAACTCACCGACCATGTTGAAATAGTACGGACGACAATGGCATATTTTGTGTAAATAGTTCAAACGGCATTCGACCAGGCACGATTTTTGTGTATACGACTGTGACACGCTCAGTCGTTTTTCATCGGGAAAATAACAAAAGCGTTCAGCCACGGGGAGATGTTTGATCGCGTTCGTACTTATAGTGACGAACGGTTTCACCAACACGCTCAGTTTAGTCCCTTTTTCCGCTGCGATAATGCTGCCCATACCGGATTCCGGATATTCGTTCACGTAAAATATTTGAATCTGGACAAAAAAAAGTAATATACAAACATAGCGACGTTTAACGGCACACTGTCGTTTGAAACCACGAGAAATTTTCGCGCACACACACACCCTGACGGCCGGTCGTCCGATAATTCTAGACGCGTTGATCAACCGATCCGACGTATTGAATTGTTTGAAAAATATTTGCAATCCCGAAGTAGAACCGGCCGCCGAATTCCGTCTCAACACGCATTCCCAATCCGTTAAATTCAAAATCGCTTTCGTATCGCGTTCCAAACTGCTGAACATCGGGCTTTATAAAAAAAAAAAACAAAAAAACAAAACAAAACAAACGATAATCGTACTATTATTATTATTATTATTTATTATTATACATTTCCCTCTCCCGTCTTAATATTTGTTCGTTCTCACCATCCGGATTTTTTAACCGAAGTCAATGAATTAAAAGAGTAACAAAACCCTTCCTCGGATCTCTGTAAGCTGAACAACTCGCAGCAATTGTACGAGTGTCCTATCCAGAAACAAGCGTTGAATATTTCGTCGCACGTTGGCATTACCTATATCACGTATAATAATAACTGTCGATAATTACGAGTGGTACGTACTCTTTGCAAAACACATCTGACCATTGTCGTATTACATTTAAGGTAGAGTTGCGCTTGGCTTTATAATAAACTAAAGAGGAAAAGTAAATCGAATATCGTGCGTTTGTCTTACAGACCGGAATTCGTATCGGCAATATTGGACGAATAGCAAAAAAAACAAAATGTTCAGCCGTATTTAGGAAGGAGTACGAGTGGGCACACGCCCGGCGACGGCAATGTCTTAAGGGATGGCCAAATATATTTAAGCAAAAAAATGCCTGAACGAGCACAATAAAATATGTAATAAATCCGCGCGATATTGCGTATGGCCAGTGTGCTTATGCGCTTACGTTCAACATGAAGTCCGTTATGTTAATACTGGTTAATTTTAATAAAAAATCGTTCATTGCGTAATTCAAATAATGCAACATCCTGCTGTAGAGCGGATGCTGAAATAACGTCAATATATTCATGAAGTTGTCCATGTCCGAGACGTTGTACGTTTTGTTTATCCTGGCCGACATGTACGCGTAGGCCACCGAACGTTTTATCTTGTCCATGGGACACACGCTCACTGCCGGAAACGGTATCGAGTACAGGGCCAAGTGCGTGTCTTTCACCGCAGTCACCGTTGGCGAAGAGTTGAATTTCAGCCACATCGTGTGCACCAGGACGCTGGCGCAAACGAAACTGGTCAACACAATCACTAACCACATGCATCTATAATAATAATAATAATAATAATAATAAAACAAAACGGAAATCGGAATCGGAAATAAATTATTATTATTATTATTCTCCCGGTAAACGGACCGTTCGATCAAATTCAAATTGTCTTTGAATATGTATTGAACGCCGTGTACGGTACAATAACGCGCGTATTCTCTGAAAATGTTTCCCAGCCGTCTAGTCTTGGCCACCGCCAGTCTTTCAATAGTCGAATATGACCACGCGAATTCTTTTTGCCAGAACGTTCTCGGCTTCGGTTTTTTACCGTTCGCGTTCATCGTTACCGTTTGCTCACAATATTTATTATACTGCCGGCCGCGCGGTGTACAGTATAGTACGACTATACGAAAGTTTCTTCTTTTTTTTTTTCCCCCTCGTATTCCAATTATTGTACACTATATATAGTAATGGTGTACGTCAAAAGGGCATTGTGAAAAATAAATACGACTCATATATCATGTAAATAATAACGCGTTTATATTATAATGATGTTATAATAACGTATACGCTATTTGTACAGTGTAATGAATGTGTTGACACATATTTTCACCGTCCAATAAATAAATTCCGCTACGCTCAATATGCTGAATCCCAGGAACAAATTGGCGACACCGCCCAGGGCCACTGCAAAATAAATATACGTGGTTTTTTTTTTTTAACGTCGCGACACTGGAAAACGAATATTACGGACGTTCGTATAATCACCTAAGAGGTCTGTCCAGGCGAACGTTATGTCCCTTTGATATTTTTTAGCGCCCAAATTACCGTAAGCCACGTCCAGATAACTGTAAAACTTCCACACGGATAGCCGTTGATCTGGCGACGATTCCATTTCGATTTCGTGCGTCGTCTCGTAACAAGTCGGTACGCACTGCGAACAGTTCAGGGATTTGAGCAGAATATGTTCGTCGAAACCCGGCGTGCCAACGGGCGGCCTCGTCATTCTTACGTTACCTAAAATCAAAATTATTATCAATTATCCCCCGTCAGTGGTTATAATATTGTAAATGTATCGCAGTCTGTATAGCAATGGCCCGTCGCTGTATAGATATTTTAAACCGAACGCGTTTTTAACGCCGTTGTTCAGACGCCGACAAGACTGTGTGTCAGCGCATTACGAAACGCGCAAAACTCGTCAAATTTAGAAAAAAAAATCCCCCCGATTTTCTAGATGCTACGTCGTTGTGTTTCGTACAGCGATTGTCGCGACAAATAAATGATTTTATTTACGTACGCGTTTCCAATTCTACTGTATGACAATAAGAGAAATTCGCAGTGAACTGCGAGTGATGATGATGTCAGGCAACGGCGGTCAGGTTCTCTGCAGAGGACTCAAATTCATTTCGCACGGGCACAAATATTATTATAATAATCTACAAACGCAACCCCTATCAATTTTTATTACTATCTTTTCCCCTCCTTAATACAATAAAAATATTTAAAAATTATATAGATTTTCTTCATTTTTTTTTTTTTATACAAAATTATACAATTATTCTTGTATTTCGAAAACATAATGATTTTTTTTAATTTATACTTTTATAATTTATTAAAAAAAAATTTATATATATATATATATAAAATATATGAATAATAATAAATTAATTGATCCGATTAAAACGGATTGAACTGTTATTTATCTTATTTCGGCATTGTCGTTTAGAATTTTTTCATTTTTTTTGCCACTTTTAAAGTAACTTGTTTGTAGCCTATAACGACGGGCCTGACAGTAATTTTTAACCAGTGTGCCGTTACAGATGATTCTTTTGATCATCAAAATTTTAAGCATCTCAATAAATTAAATTCAAATACGCAAGCGGTCGTTGCAACGAAACCTATAGAGTGTGCCGTGTTTATATATAAGTAAAAAAACGTTGAAAACTACTGCGCAAATGTAATAATAATAATAAAAATCGATTTTACTCACGGATATTCTGATTTATGCAAAGTAGATCGGGAATACCGCACAACGGTTTCCCGTCATCTATACAACATAAACGATTCGAATTAAATATGAAATATAATTTCCTTATTTATTTAAAATAATGTTTTTTAGAGGTAAAACACGATTGCGTACGAAGTTTTCAAGTGTTTTTGCCAATTTTCATATAGCGCTGGTCAGATTGGACTTTCGTCACGTTATTTATTAAGATAAAGACAAAAATGACAATGACAGTCACAGTGCCTTATCTTGTCTTAATTTAGTTCGTCGTTGGTCGTCAAACGTGCTGTTAATATTGACCAGTTTAGTATTTTTTTTTTTTTTTTTTTTTTTAGTTAAGTTCAACGTGGAAAATTCTCAAAACAAATAGAAAAGGACTCTTCACTAGAATAGAGTATAATATTATAATGTAATAATTCAATTGAATATTTAAAAGTATATAAATGGTAGGTTATAAACGGTCGGGGAATTAAAATTTAGTATATGCATTTAACACATGGACGATTTTTTTTTTTATTTACAAATTATTTTATTATTAAGTCATTTTTATTAATTCTTATTTTATTTTCTTAACAAAATTATTGTATGGGATATTTATTGGTGTTTTTATTATTATTATTATTATTTAACATCGTTGCACGCAATTTCGTGTTCTACTCGTTTTTTTAGAAGAATAAGAAGAAAAAACAACGAACCGTCGTATCTCTCGCATCGTCGAAACACACACTTACCGGCCGAATTAAAAAAATACATATGACATCCGCACGTATGCAATACGTACTCCATACGACATTGGATCAAACACGAACTCTGCGTGTACACGTGATAAATGTACAGCTCCCTCTCGTCCGGAAACACACAACCGCGTTTCGCGACGCTCAGGTCTTTTACTCTGTGATTGCTGACGGTTATGACGGGCGAGATCATAATGTTCTGTCTCCGACCCCGTTCAGACTTCAACCACAGACCGTCGCCCGCGTTCGGAAACTGGTAAGACGTATGGACCATTACCTAATTATAATTTTAATAATACGACACGATATATGGTTTCATTGAGTTACAACAAAATCGTTATTCGTATATATTTATACCCTGGCGCCGTCTACGTCACGTTGTCCCATTCTCAATGATTCGGACACATTGGTTTGGTAGAGAAACACTTCTAAACCCGTGACCGTGCCCACTGCAGTGTTCCTCCTCAATTGGCATCCGGGATACATATAGTCGTCTTCTTCTACGATCCCTTCGTTTTCCAACACTTCAGATAGTGGACTGCGCACATATCGTATACGGAGAGTTTATTATGTGTACATATTTGTTAATAATTCAAAATGACTATCCAAAAACATTATCATGACGCGGTTAGCCGCAGATGGTTTTTTTTTTTTATGATTTTACAAAAAACCCCCCCCCCATATAATTCATTTTAAAACCATCCCGGTTATGCGGATTTATTTTTAATTTTGAAATTAAACGTTTCGTGATTTCTGTTATCGTCGAGGTTTCTAACGTATTTAACACGCAACAGTCATCACCGAATTATGTGACTGAAAATCACCGTTGTTTACCAATGTTTTCCGGCTTCGGAAGTCAAAGAATTGAACGAATAACAAAATCCTTCCTCGGTCCTTTGAAGTGAGAACTCTTCGCAACACGATATTCTCTGTCCGTGCCATTTGCATCGGCCGAACACCTCTTCGCACGTTGGCAGTGTTGTTAACATGAAGTCGGTTAAGTTAACGTTTTTGAACAAAGGCAACAAGTGTTTGACCTTTTGTACGTACTCCGTCATCCGAAAATAAGTCGGATGTTGCATCATTGACAAAGCACTCATTAGGTCCACTAGTTCGGCACGTATTGACGTGTTATCTATACTAATGTACCTATATAATTGTATATGATATTGTTTTAGAGAGAAAACTGTTTTGTTTGTTTGTTTTTTTTTATCCTATGTAAGTTCAACGCCAAAATAAATAACTATTAGTAATGTTTTGATTACTTTGAAAAATATTCGAAAGCCTTAGACTTTTTGATCTTCACCGCCGGACAAATTGTAATCGAAGGGAATGGGAATTCGTACAGCGGCAAATGCGTGTCTTGAACAGCCAAATGTGTAGGTTTAGCACTGTACCTGAGCCACAACTCGTAGCCAATATAACATGCCGACAGGCCGCTGATGGTTAACATTGTAATCCAGAAAATTCTGTAAAATATTGTAGAGAAATTGTAATTATCGAAATTTATTATATATTAATAATATATAGTGTACACATTTATTATATTTTTATGTGGGATATGTATAGAATTTTATTATATTTTTACATGGGATATGTGTAGAATAGGCATATTTCGACACTGACTACGTGATTTCGTTTATAAATTAGACGTTTTTAAAGTAATTATTTTAAATATAGCATAAATATATAAAGTATCCACACTACAATATGATATCACGTCGTTCATTGCATAAAGTATATACGAACTTTTTATGTTAGGATTTTTCCGTAACCTTTTGTGTATTACACATTAAAATGACGTGTTACGAAATAATGTTTTTAAACATATATTTTCTCATAATCAGCCAATATAGACTATTGTCAATGATAAAATAAAATCATTGGGAAATAAATAAGGTCTCTTATTGAATACTATCTGAAACGTTTAAAATGTTAACTCTAGGCTTTTTTATACTACATTACGATGTAAGAAGTATAGTATACTGACTTGAATTTTATCAACGACACGCGCGCGTAGCGCAGTTAACATTTACAAAGCGGAAATTGGATATCTGAATTTATTTTAACTACAAACGGTTATATTAGTTATTACATTTATTTTTCGCGGTCCGCGATAGTTTTCTATTTTTTTTTTTTTAGTTTATCATATTTTCAAAAACTAATCCAATAAAAATACCTAATACTACATATTTTCATATTTTAATGTCGACGTTTCTTTAAAAAAAATAAATAAATAAAATGAAACTCTGCGCTTTATGCGAATAGAATTTAAATTTATTAGGCTCGGACGAAGATGGTGTAGAATATTAAAATTGATGTTATTGGTAGCATTAGTGGAATTACTGGGGATTTGCAGCGTTCGTAAATCTAAAATATATATATATATACATATTAGTTTATACCATAACACTATATTAACTCGTGTGTAATAGCGTACATAATATGTTTTGGCACACAAATTCAAATTTAAACGTATCTCTTTTTTTCGTATATATAAAAAAAAATTTTTTTGCCATTGATCGTTACACAAAAACAGAGCGTATATAATGTCGTTCAATCCATTGACAAGATGACAAAATAATAATAATAATTGTTATAACTCCGAGAGTATTTGAGTCATGTAGAGTTCACATATTATTCTCTCGCCTTCTCGCAGATTTAGATCGGTTTTTTTAAGCAATTCCTCTTTTTGTATGAAACGTATACGAAACACTGAAATTTAGGCGTTTTCTACTTTCAACACGATTGATTTATGTAATAATGCGATAATAAGGTTTTTGAAAACCGATTTGAATTTGTCGTGAATATTTTACTGTATAACGACTTTCCTAATTTTTTTTATTTTTAATTTTAAGATCTTCAAAATGTGAATAATCATAAATGTGTTCGATTAATTTTGCAGGGCGATTTACCGTGTGAGATGGGGGGGGGGAAGTTTCTAAAACGTGGAAAAGTCGATCTCAATAGTAGACTTTACGACTAAATTCGAATCTGTTTGCGTATATTATCGCACCGTTGTTATTATTATTACTATAGTTCGATCAGCACGAAGTAGAAAACGTCTAAAGTACGTGTTGGGTTACAAATTGAGAAAAGCTTTTATATTATCCTTAAGAACGTTATGCATAATATTATATAAGATCATTCGTTGAAAGCAAATAACATTTTGCTTCTCATGAGTTTTACTTCTCAAAAAAATAAATTAAGAATGCTAGTTCCCTATATACTATTAACCGATTTATTGAATTGGCAAAACTTTGTTCTAAAATTTCATTAACGAGTCAGAATAAGAGAAAGCAGGTGCGTATATCAATGGTTTGTAGTTGTATCCTTTATACGCGCAAGTAATAATAAGTTGCGAATTTAATTTCAGTTAAAAAAAAAAAAATAAAAACCGCTGACTGAACATAATATTGTCTATACATTGAAACTAAAATTACATTTTGAAGTAAATATAACTTACACGAGTACATATAAGAGTACAATACGTGTATACTTCTTATAATCTTTAATGATGTGAATTGTAAAATAACAAAAAAAAAAAAAACACTCGTGAATTCGATATGTAAATTCGTATTACTTAAACGCGGGGGGAGGAAAGTAGGTATATATTTACTTTCGTGTTCGAATACCTCGTACGGATATATAATAATATTAATATTATTATAGAGTTCATATTATACGCATATATTATTTACGATCTGTATCATCGACTCGGTACAGCGAATAATATAATGTATATCAAAAAAAAAAAAAAAAAAAAAATGTTTTTTTTTCTTCGTGTCTGTATCATATAAATTATACACGCGTAGTTGAAGAATTCCCTCCGACGTCTCGGCAGATTTGAAATAAAATAAATACGAAAATACATTTTTGTATTATAGACGCCGATGCGCCTTTTCACCCATACATACGTATTATATAGTTGGGTACGAGTTTAATATACAGAAATGGGAGCAGAAAAAAAAAATTGCTCGGAAAACGAACCCGATGGCGATTTATAGAGCGAATAAAAAAAACTCTCTTACTGCACCTACCGCGTTATGATGGTTAGCAATAATGCGCCGAGATGGTATCCCTAACTATATATTTACGCGGCAACGATATTATAAATATATATTTATACATATACATAATGCGCGTTATTATAAAAATCTATTTTACGTACGTATAAATATGATCTCGGCTCAGGAATTTTATGATATTCGCCGCGGGAAACGGTAAAATAGATTAAATTCGTTTCTCTCCCACCGCCCTCCCGTTCGCAACTATAAAATTCGAGTTCTCAAAGTGTTCGAGAAATAATGACGCGGAGAGGAAAAAAACCGTATATTTACTATTTTTTTTTTTTTTAATGGAGTAAAATTCGCGTACTAATGATTTGTTTACCAACATATTTTTTTTACTATTTAAATCCAGTCCGTTATAAGATTTTTGTTTATATAATATATTACGGCGTTACGTCGTCAATTTTTAAACGGTTTTTAACATCTGTCGGAACGTTTTTCTTGCTAACGTCAACGTCGCAACAATGCTCGTGATATTTATTATTCGCTCGGCATTAAATCAGTCTTTTTTTTTTTTTCAAGAAATAACCACCTGCCGTTAACATTAAGCACTAATAACTGTCAAAACAAATAAATAATAACGAAAATATATCGAAGGGAACAACATTCGAAGTTGCATTTATCAAATATCCTTGTGAACATATAACATACGCGTTTTAAATAACAAAATTATCGCGTGAGATTGGTGTATGCGGAGACCTAGGCCCTTCGTTTCGTAGGACATTTTGCGCGCGCGTCTTTCACGTCTCTACACTTATTCGCGCGTCTCCTTCTGCTAATTGTTTTTGTTTTTGTTTTTTTTTGACTCAATTCAAACGTTACAAATAATCCCAATGTTAATAATAGTAACGAATGTGTGCGAGCTACTGTTCATCTTCGGTAAAACTGATCGGGGCGTGAGCGTCACAACACTACGTGAGCATAGCCGATCACTGAAAACCGACGAGATTTCATGTGAAAAAGAAGACGTTGCGCGTGACGTGCCGCCATATTCCGTTGACGTTCAGACGAATCGTTGGAAAAACGCGAACAAGCTCGTCTATTAACAAACCGAGAAAATATTTCCATTGTCTTCCTCCTACGCCGCCACTTGATTATTTTATACCTACTGTATAAAATCTACAGCCGCAGCCATATTTATTCGATCGCCGGAAGCCTTTAATAATAATAATAATAATAATATGTAATAATAATAATAATAATAATAATACATAATATGTAATAATAATATTTAGGCGCGTGTGTTGTCCGCTCACTTTTCAATGAAACCGGCTCTGTTCATGTACCGCATGCCGTGCACCGTGCTGTGACTGGCGTACTCGTCGACGAGCACACAGGACGATTTCGCGGTGGTCACCGATGACGTCGGTTTCGCCACGGTCGCCGCCCGTGCGATTCTCCCGGTGCTCCGATACAACGTTGTCCACATTTTGTCGCCGCCGTCCACCGTTGTTGACAACATCGTTGACGATCCAAGCCGATGGATGGTAGGTAACAGCCAATACGCGCGCGACAAACTGACGATTTCTCGTATTCGTCGACGAGATAAATAAATAACGGGGATTCGTATGCGGGGATGGATGGCCCGCGCGCGACTGGACACGACGAAATAAGAGCTCCGCCGACGACGCTGCTCGGACGGCACAATATTCATTTACGCGTATACATGTCACTATAATAATACACTCGTTATTTTTTTTAATATAATTTCCACTTTTATTTTTTGTTCCCCTCCGATTTCCTTCGGTTACTACCACACGGGTGGTATTTACAAAACTCGAGCGCAACGACTGAAAGAGGCGGTTTTTATACTACTTATTATTATTATTATATTCGTCAGTGTACACACTACTGCGTCGTAATACACACTGTTTGCATACAATTATTTTCGCGCTTCAAGTTACAATAACGCGCGAAGCTATTATAAATTATAAATTGATACTGCGCCGTCGTCGAGCAAATTATATTTTATCGCTCGTCCGCGAGAAAGCGAATTAAAAAAGAAAGAAAAAAAGTCGTTTATTTGTATTTGAAAAAAAGAGTGATATTATATTTATTATAATTTTGACAAAATCGCGTTACCCCTCACCGCTTTTAACGCGATTTTCCCCGGTAACGAGCGTGATTAATAAAATGTATTACTTTTGGTAATTTTAATTTTTTTTTAACTACTTTTTTTTTTCCCCCAATTTTTCCGGTCGTTTTGAATTACGCGCAAAGAAAATATATTTAAAAAAAAAAAAAAAATCGAAAAACTTTTCAAATAAAGTACAAAAAAAAAAAAAAAAAAGACACGATTTACCACCGGAACGTAACACACACACACGTCGTCATATTTTTCCAAGTCGAGAATTAATTCTGGATTAATTTTTGTTATTAAACACCAGTTGTTGTCAAGATGAGTTGTGACGAAGACGACATACGTCATATAATATCGTTGAATTTCGGAATTTTCACAATCACTGTGCGCCGCAACAGGAGACGAGATTTTTTTCTTTTTTTTCCGCGTACAAAACAGCAATAAAAAGCGTTTTGAAAAAAAAGAACCCCCCCCTGGTTGGTAAGTTCGTAAGTTTTCCGAATTCCGACGGAATCGTCGTCGTCGCGCACGTGATTCCACTACTCGTGTTCACCGCCGGGGGCGGGGGGGAGCGTTGTAACAGTATCATATGCCGTTATACACGACGGTGTGACGCCGCCGCAATAATCGCTGGCAGCACACCGACGGGACAGACCGCCGCGTGCACCTGTCGTGCGAGAAGGGCAGTAGTAGTAGTGTTGTCGTTGTCGCCGTCGACGCAACAGTCATGACGCCGGCACGGTCGTCCTGCGCGTATTTATTTTGTTCAATTCTCGTTTTCGCGATGGTCCACAACACCGAAGGTGAGTGTGTCTCGAATAATATATACGTATATGCGTACTCGAATCGTCGTGTACATATTTATCATAAATATCGTTTATTTCAGTCCGCGCAATACGTGCGGATTACCGTACTCGTATGTAGTTTTTTTTTTTTCGCGGATTTTATTGAATTTCCGCAAAAAAAAAAAAAAAAAAAGGAAAGTTTTTTTTTTCTTCGCTTACGCGCGTGTATCATTTTTAATCGATTCGGCATATTTCTACTGTAATAATAATAATAATAACAACAATAATAATAATAATAATAATGATATTGATAATAATAATAATAATAATAATGATATTGATAATAATAATAATAATAATAATGATAATAATGATAATCGTTTGAAAGACGGAACGTTTTTATTTGGAAAAATTAACAAATACGAGTGTTTCGTAATACTATCACGACGGAACGGGGGGAGGAAAACGAAATCCGCGGTTTGGTCAAACGTTTTACCGGATTTCCTCCGTCCCTCCGGTAATTTTTCTCAATATCGAGAGAAAAAAGCGTAAACGCGTTCGCTGGGAATTTAAAATCGGTTTTCGTCGATTATAATAAAACGGGTTTCGCTTCTTTGCTTCGGAATTTTATTCCTTTTTTTTTCTTCTTCTAAATTCGTAATGAATTTCCGCCCGTATTTGGTATTACTTTTTTCCCCCTTCGTGTTCAAAACACTCGAATATTTATAATCGAAAAAAAAAAATTATAAATAAATACGTTTCTGTACTGATGGAAACGATTTTAATCGAACAAAAACATATATAGAATACACGGCGGCGAAGTGTAATTTTGTACAAATATTAAATTCTCGTTTATTTGTTCGGCACAAATTCAAATCGAAATATAGTAAACGTTATTTTAATCACACGAATCGTTATATATATATATAAAACTGGGATGTTTTAAATATAAAAGTTCATAAATTGAAACTGCGTCATTCGCCAAACCAATTTTAACGTTTTATATGTATGTATGTGTATATATATATATATATATATAATATTATCGCGCGTCTATATAAAAGATTTTGTAATCGTCACGTTAAACGAGTGTGTATAATACGCGCGTGTGTGTACGATGAGAAATAAATCACAGTCCAAAAGAGAAATTATAATATATTTTTTTTTACAATCATATACTGATGCGCACTTACGAATGTATAATAATTGTATGTAAAAAAAACTTATATCGAAGATATAACACTTTTTATATCAAAACTTCTACAAAGTTAAAATAGATTTACTTATAGAGGATAGAAATGTCTGTTATGTCGTTATACGAATTATTTTCTTACGTGTAATACATGCATAAAAAAAAAAATTTTTTTAAAACTCCATAAATATTGATATTTAAGTTGAACCAATCACGTTTTTTTTAAAAAAAAACCCCCGTTTATTTTTATTATTATCGACCGAATAAAGTTGCAAAAAAAAAAAAAAAAATCAACAAATTCTCGCGGATAAAATATAAGTGTCGAGCATATAATAAATATGGCACGTTATCCATTCTGGAAAATCTATATTTTTCCCAGTCAATACAAATTTTTTAAGCAATTTCAGACAAAAAAAACCACAAACACTTCCAATTAAAACGAAAGTAACTGTATATATTTTATTTTTCATATACTTTTACTGTACCATATTCGATAATCCGCACACTAAACGATGCGACGTTTTTGTTTCTGATATCGTACAATCACTTTACGTTAAAATGCCGTATTTCGTTACAAAATTACGTTTAAATGAATAAACGGCGACTTCTTCACTGTCGTGCTTTTCATCAAGTTGTCTCGAAGACAGTTCCCAGTCATAGTGGCATTCGCTATTCCACTATTAATAAATATAAGGTCAAAATTACTTGCCAAACACCAGTTTTTACACACGGACAACTTTTTATGTGGCTTTTTCAAGATTAACTACGTCAAAAAATCTTTCTATGCCCATAATTGAAAACGAAAAAGTGAGAGATTTCGACTTCTAACATTTGTATACAAAGAAGCTAAAAACTATAAACTCTTTTTCTTTGGAGACTTTTAACTTCCAACGTTACGGTATACACCAAGTTCTGTATACATAGAAAAATTAAAATTTTTTACACAAACTTCACGTAATTGTGCGCAATCCTATTATTCACTTGCCTGATCGCCCCTACACGTGACGATTGTCAAAACGAATTTTTTATTATCGCTATCGTTATTATTATTACTATTTACGATATTTACGCTCATATTGATGATATTATATAAACTCAATGGATACGCGTTTAAAATATAAACGAAAAGTTAAATTAATTATGCGGTTTTCTTTCGTTTTCACAAACGCGAAATGTAAGAGTTGATGATGTAATAATGTATAAATTGTACTCATTGTTTTCACGCGTGCTAGCGTAATCGAATTCAAAAATAACTTTTTAAAATAATCTGTTTTCGTTTCGTACGAGTAAAAAAAATACTAATAGCGCATAAATTTATAATTATTATTTCTGAATTGAAATCTTGGCTTTTTACACGACAGCTTCCTTGTGGGAATGATACGCCGCGTGCTGCGAAATTTCGATGTGTCGTTAAACATTTACGAAACAGAAAGCGCGAAAGCGAACGAGATATTAATTTTTATAAAACGAACGTATAACTTTTCTGTTTCAACCGACAGTCGAACACAACGGCGGGATTTTAATTCGAGCGGTATTATGTTACATCATTGAATAACCAGAGTATATCGTGCATAATAAATAAATGAAGTCATCATATCCTCCGTAACTCTTGAAAATATGAAACATTACAATATATGAACACCAGGCTCGAGTGTAAATCTCTCGCGACGGTTGAGAGACAGCATTATTCGGTTTGACGGAAAAGTACGAAAAAAGTAAATATGAAAATTTAGTGAAAAAAGTTTCTTATGAAATTTTTACAAAAACTTTTTTTTCAAATGTTTAAAATGATATATTATACGTTCTAACCTCCGTTCGGAAAGTGCGGGCAACTCGTATTTTTACGGGCAATAATCGCATCATTTGCGACGTGATAAATGTATTGGTTTTTAATTTGTACTCGTTTAATTAGATAATTCAATATATAACTCATTTAGAGTAGAACGCGAGCATCTTGCATCTGCTTCGTATCGTAGTTTTCTTCGATTTTATCCGTTTATTCCCGATCGTTTTTTCTTTTTTAAATATTTTATGAACCGAATGAGAAATATCGAGGAAGTAACGAACGCATTTCACGCGTCTCTTTACTAATTGAAATTACTGTGTGTATATAATATTTACACGTTACAATATTATTACATCGACATCAACCGCGCGGTTCTTGTCGGTATACACTACACATGAAAGAAAAACATTTAAAATTTTTTTACTTAATAATTAATTTCCTTGTCGATTTATTCGAAAATAATTAAACGAATATTTCATTATATATATATATATATATATTATATATACGTACAAATTTGTCGTAAATCTTTTTTTTCCCCGAAACAAATCCGTTTTATATTTTTATAATGTATTTTAAATTCTATTTCTATAATACTACAACAAATTATTATAACGCATAGCAGTCGAGTTCAATAGAAATATATTATATACGATATTGAATCAGTATTTATTTATTATAATTGTAAATAATCATTTTCGAACAGTTCAAACAATAATCGTAACGCGTTCCATTCTATTTTCGAATGTATTAATGCGTTGTTATTATACAAGTACGATTTTCTATACGGAACGTATGTTACGCGTGTATTAAATTTCCATTTGCGTAGTAAAATCATATACCCACTGAACAATATAATTAAAAATTGAACGTGTGCAACAGCATTATGTTTACGAAATAATTGGATATTGATTAAATATATGCGTGAAACACACCAATCCCAAAATTGTATATAACAGAAGCGTATTATATAGCGCAGACAACATTTATTTATACGTCAAAGTAATATTAAACTAATTTCATCCATTAGCGGTATATAATATTGAAAATTCAAAAATAAATAATTAAAAATCACTGGAATCGAAGTGTTCGTCACATAAATAGGTATCATCCATTTTACTGAGGGTAACACGTCATTAATACTCGGACTTCGCATATGTTGAGAGAATACGTATAGAAATCGGCTTATCGACTTGATGCAATATCGAAAGTACAGCACGTAGCAATTACTACTATAACTAATAAACCTGATTTTTCTAAAATATTAAAAAAAAAACTTCTCAACACGAAAAATCACATTTATTTATATAATAATAACATGTGTTTATACAATAAATCGTTAAAACGTTGTATTATTATGAATGTGTTTTCTTTTTAATTATCATTTTATATTTTCTAAACTACATTTCTCTTCCATCCACAGTAGGCGACCGAATTATAAAAAAAAGTTTCGATTTGCGTCTTGTGTAAGGTAACAAAAGTATATACAATGTGGTAGAAATAAAAAAAAGTTTAGTGTTGTAGACGTCATAGACTTTTCCATTATATATATATATATCGTTTGATTACCCAAATTTAATGTCACGTAACTGATATAAGTTAAATGAAGTTTTCATTTTAGTGTTATGAGTGTAGTTAAATAATTATGAATTGTACGCACAAAACGAAATTGTGTTTAAATTAGAAGATAACGTAGCATAAATAATATAATATACCCGTATACGGTATACTGGTATACTTTTACATAAAAAAAAAAAAAATGTAACGCCCAATACAACGCTCGAATTACAAAATGAAAGTTTTAAAATGAAAATTTAAAAAAAAAATAAAATAAACAAACGGTATTTCATTCGATAATTCGGATGACAATTCTCTGTTAATTACGAGGTCACGACGATGCAGATATAACAACGAACAAATATAAATAAAATGTTATATCGATTTTGGCGTAAAAATATATTATAATTCTGAACGTAATGCGTGAAAAATTATGTTAATAATATGAGGAAATTATATAACTATAAAATCACTATTATAGTCTATATATTTTTCAATGGATATATACAACCTATTTCGATATAGTCATGTTTATATTGATTTTCGAGTAGTAAATTTTGCATAGACGGATGGTGAGTACTTGCACTCAACAACTTATACATTATTTTTATCCGGTTTATTTTCTTCGATTTTTTTTTTTTTACATTTAATTTTCTTAAAAATTTAAGTATAACGGAGAAAACGGATACAACGAGTGAGTCGTCGTCGTTAATTGACAATGGAGAATTTCCTACAGGTGACCCGTTTACCTATGTTACGCGATTTTCCGAAAGACATCGACCAAGTGAAAAGACGCCAAAAATTAATTTAAAGACTCTTCCTTCGGTCACCAGTCTTGGTTGTAAGAATTGTTGAACTTTTTTTCTTAATAAGATTTAGTCGTGTAAAAAAAAAAACTTTGGGCTATGCACGTAGTAGGAATATCTCCTAAAAAAACGTTTTACACGCTAACGAAAAATAATTTTAAAAATTAATTCGAAATTCAAACTGCAATAATTGAGTACACTTACTTTTTTGTAACAATTAACAAGTATCCCCAATCCGAACAGATCGAAAAGCTAAAAAAAAAAAAATTGAATCTGAAAATTCAACTAATAAATTTCTATAATATAATGTGTGTGTGTGTATGTACAAAATTAAAACATTTTAATATTTTTCGGTTTTTGACGTTAAAAAAAAAACGCGGCGTTTTAGACGGGGCGCATACCGAAAGGGCAAAACTGTTCCGAGCTGCTCGAAACATTTTGCTCCAAACAACTCGAAACGCATTCAACGCATCACTGACAAAACAAAATCGAACAAGACAAAACAAACACGTATTAATTTGGAATATATTTTTCATTTTTAACACCAGCCGACAGGATGAGTTCTGACGAAGATGATGTTTTTATACCGCTTTTGTGGGAATTTTCGTTAGACGGCGAACTTCTTAATGATGATCAAAAACTAACCACTTTATTTCTAACTAACCTGACGTTCCCTCCATTGCCACGCTTATTTCATTCCACAATTTGTCGTGGATAAATTCTATCGCTATGATCTTTATCTGTTTAACCGTATATTATACCGGTTTCCTCGTAAGTACAAGATTAATTAATTTGTCTGGATCACGTGCCATCATAAATAATACTGACCGATGTTGTTTTTCATATTTTGGTCGGAACGAAAATAGAATCAGACCGAACAGCACTCGACAAGTCGAAGACATGTCTTGTCCTGTCGTGTTTCGTTTTTGACTGATAAGTGTGCACGCATCGATTACTTTGCACGCGTTCTTTTTGTCTTCAACCCGCTACGAGCTGCTCGGAGCGGTCTTGCTCTTTCAGTGTGCCCGCTAAGCTCCAGTGTATCATTCTAATTTGAAAACGTTCAATTGCATTCGAAAGGAAAAACGATTTGTGCCATAAACTATGTAAAATTCTCGAGTACCTATTTTAGATTTTTATTTTTGGAATAGGAGCCTAAAAAATTAAATTCTAACTTATAGTAATCGGATACGTGCGGGAGAGCCGATTTCAATTTTTCAATAGTTCTACCTTACTGTTCATATTATAATAAACATAAATGTTTAAGAAAATTACCGCGTAAATTGAATGATACGTCTACGGCGGGCTTGCTAGACGTTCACATCATCAAACGTTTGGTTCGCACGTACACTCGGCCATACACTTCAATTCAACGTAATAACTTATGAGCGCTAACCACGAATATAAAAACAACGCTGTAACGAAATAAACGGAGTTTTTTTTTTTGTTTTCAATGCGTCTCCTAAGAGTTTATAAAGGGGGAAAAAACACTAAAATGTCTTTTCTTTAAAAAAAAAAAAATGAAAATTTGTCGTACGTAAAAAAAATGTAATTGAAATGACGAATTTCGATTCGTCCGCTTTGGTCAACGTTTTGATCGTCTCTAAGTCGCGCCATGCGACCGGCTCCGCGTCATAACTGTCGTAATCGCCGTCCGCGGACGGTACAGGTGTCGTCGACTCGTAATCGAACGCTTTCTGCGGCGTGTCCGTCTTGGTGGTGATGGTGGTGTTGGTTAAACGAACGATCGTCGTTAATACGTTCGACTGGAAAAAAAGTGTTAGAGGGAAAAAAGTTTTTTTTTTTTTTCGAAATTTTCTTTTATCGTTTTTTTTTTCTTTTTGCGAACTCACCGCCTCGTAGTCCGCGAACGAATCGTCCGTTGCATCGGACCGCGACGTGACGAATTCGGAGTCCGCGCGATTTCTATTTTTACCGTTTTTCTTGTAATTGCGCTTGAAATGTCCAGGCTGTAGTTTTGTAGTGCTTATTGTCATCACGGCTTTTGAGAAACGCAACGGTTTTACATTATTCATTTGGTTTCTTCTTCTCGGTCCACGTTTCGTAATCGGACTCTTCGAAGTCTTAAAACATCATATTTTTTTTTGAAAAAAGAATTTTGTTTTATTATTATTATTATTATTATTATTATTATTATTATTTGTCATCGAAAATACACTATAGTGTTTTCGTTTTAAATCATAATTTCAACGCCATCGCAATGCATACGCGTTTGTATATTGTAAAATGTTTAAATATCGAAATACCTATTATTATTTTTTTATTATTATTATTATTCGATATACGTATAATGAAAACATCAAATATATGATAAAATAAAAATAGAAATTTGTTTTTCAAAAATGTCGAGTTTTTTCAATCGGCGTAAGTGTAGTATTAATATATATTGACTCATATGCGTATAATACATTTTCACAACCAACCAACCCCTCTTTATAGTTACAAAATACACAGTTTAAGAGTAACTAGCCCGTCCCTATATTTATATACGTGTACATTATTCGGAAAGAAATATATAGGGATAAAACAAAAATCCTATGGAAAAACGAGAAAAAAATTTTTCTTTTTATAGTATTAATACGCGTATATAATATAAATAATTTATTTAAAAACAATTAAATTTCTATATTGCGTAGGACGCAATATTAATTCAATTCATAATTAGACTGTCACCTCGATAGTAGTCTTTTTTTCATCATCACCATCTTCTTCTTCTTCTTCTTCTTCTTCTTCTCTTTCTGTTTTAATAGTAGTATCTTCGTTGTTATTTGCCATAGAACTGACTAAATATATTTCGGGTAATTCAAAAAGCCACATAGACGGTGGACATCTCATTTTGTTCGCAACACAAAAGTTTCTGCAGTATGTATGAGAAAATAATATATAGAGTGAATTAATTTAAAAAAAAAAAAACACTAGTTGGATGGCTATTATATTATCACATTTGGTACTATTGACGGTTTTTTTTCTTTTACCTCCAATTTCAAACAGAATTATTGTTTATGGAATTAAATCGTCGTGTTCACGAATCGTAGTAACACGTGAAAAAATATCGAAGAGAGAATTTCAAAACGATTTCTTTCAACGTTCACTATTTTTGCGTCAGATATGATTTCGAGTCAATTTTTAATTTGTCGTTTAATTACTTAGATGTAAGCATTCCCCGAGTTCAACCGGGTGAAGTAGAATGTTCCTTTAGGGCAAAGTATAAATTGTCTTCACGGTATAAGAGTAGATATAATAACATTTTAGGGAGAAAAAAAATCTATTAGCACTCTTTTTAAATATATGTATATATTAGCAAATACGTTGGCCTTTTCATCAGACCATTGACATACGTATACGGTAATATTTTTCCATAAAAAACCGTTTCACACATTCGTCGGGAAGTCATCCGTTGAAAAATGTATAATTGATCATATCAAGCGAAGTTTTCTATTTATTATTTAAAATTTTACCCTTTTATATACCTATATATTGTAGTGAACTGTATTTAATATTTAAATATTTACTAGTAACATTTATAAACTTTATTTTAAAAGTCATTATTCATTTATTCGATGTATATATAAACTAGTTTGATGATGTGATTATGAATTTATTGAATAAAAAAATTATTATTATTTTTTTTTTTAACGAATCCAAACTGTATTCTGAAGCCTGGCCACGTTCAAATCGAGATGAACTGTTGGAAGTCAAAATACCAGAAAAATAATTGAAGGAAATTAAATTCAAACACTTTTTTTTTGTCCGACGCCTCCATCAGATGCCTTCTCCGTGCCGCACTTTTCGTTCGAAAGATTGGCCGTTATTATTTATAAGCAACAATACCTATCCAGTTAAGAATCAGTCGGCTGATTTTCTACTACACTTTTTGAACCAAGTCGTTGGAATGATATGACGTGCGTTTGTCTCCCAACAAAATAGACGAACGATTAGTTTGTTGAAACAAGAACACTCTCTGCTCGATGAAATATAAAAAAAAAATGTATTGCCTTGTCACCGTGTTTTGTCTACTCAGACACTCGAGTACACGTGTAGTATATATATATATATATATAAATTGACGGTCGTTTGTCTCTTACTTATTGTGCGAAAGTACTCTGTGAAATGTCAGAGTTATCCATATTAAAATGAACACGGTCCAAGTGATCAATGCGTATCTTATCGTTTTCCTCGAACTCTATATAAATAAGTAATATATAACAGTATACGCATTTTTTTTTTTATTATTATTTTAGAATAGAAATCTTTTTATTTTATTTTAAAATTACAAAAAAAAAAAATGTACAATTGACTTTATATTTCGTGGGTAATATTATTATATGTAAGTCTACAATTATCACTGTAATATTGGGGTGTAAAAAATTAAGACACAAAAATTAATACTTACGTTAAACGCTCCAACGAACGCTATAATCCACGCAATTAATATGAGGAACGTCGTTCCGATTAGAGCGTATTCACCGGCTAAAGGAGGCATAAATAAAATACGATTAATAATAATAACAATATAAAATATTTATTATTGGTATACTGTACTTGAAAACGAATAAAAAAAATTACGGCAATTCACCATCCATAAGAGGTACGCTAACATCTGAAACAATTCATTTATCGATAAATAGTTCCCACCACCCTATATTAGAAATAGATCACATCTGTGCGTGTACGATAATGTTCGCAATAAACATACAATTACAATATGAGATGATATTTGACAAAAACGATAATTTTACTATGGGAAGGAAATATAACGAAAATGTATGTTAATAATTTTAAAATTACCTAATAAGTTGATTTCGTATGTTGTGTTCAAAATAAAGCGTATGTAACATGGATAGTTGTTATTGAATTACTTATAGGCCCGAGAAAAATAGCTCGTAATCGAATTAAGACGAATATTATTACATTTCAATTTAGAAAAAAGAAAATCGTTATTTTTTTTAAATTATGAATAAACTGAATTTTGAAATAAACGTTGTTACCAAAAAAGTATTTAACGAATTTCTTACTATGTATACTCCAGTTAATATGACAATTCCAACTCGTAACGGAACCACACCTAAGAAACGTAACAGCACACATCGAGTCATTTTCGTTTTATTTATACGCGCACAAAAGTAGAATTATTATAAAAATTAAACGATCGAACGATATGTTTTATCGTAACGCGTACACATTTTAAATATGAATTTCATAAATTATTACAAATAATATTTGTTTATTTTATTACAATCGTTGGCACGCTAATGTATAATCGACGACAACGACGACGACGACGATTTTGAAAAAAACGAAAAACTGTGTCGGTCGATTGTACTAATAAGAATAAACGTTCGTGTAATTCAATAATATATTTAAAAATGAAAATGATTTTACGATATAAAAACGTGTCTGTCGAATGATGTCTGTGTACGGTGTTATATAAATAATATATTTTATAACGTTTTACATGACGTGTGTGTACTGCACTTTTTATATTGTTCCTTCGAATCTAACGTGGGTGTAATATATTATTTTCGTGATTGCGCGATACACATAAATCACGATGCCAAAGGGTATCTTTGACTATTTGTCCGAAATAATAAAAAAACCATAATAAAATCGCAAACTCTGCGTGTACCAACCGTCGATCTAACGCTACACGACTGCGAAGAAAAGTGAAATAAGAATAGTGTGTGCTGCTGACCAGCAAGTTTTTTGTTTTTTCCCCCCCATTCATTCGAATTTTATGTCCCATAAAATGTATATCGGATTTTGTGAATTGGATTAGATTAGAGAGACATTTTACGTTTTTATTATAATTTTATAACGACGAAATTTTTTTTGTTTTCCCTCCCCCGGGCAAATTGTGTTTCTTAAGCCTCGTAAAAACTCAAAACGTATCAAATTCGACGTAATTCAATAGGAACAGAATGGACGAGCGGGTGAATGATATCGATTTTTCACTGACCGCTGTGTTTTTTATTATATAGTCTATTATTATTATTATTATTATTATTATTATTATTATTATTTACAAAGTTATCGAGCAAATATTTATTTATATATCCATATGCGAGCAGTGTGTATAAGAGGAACGTGGTCAAACACGTTATTTCGACGTAAAAAGTATCGTAAGTACAACTTTTTCGTTTTGGAGTGTATACTTTAATAATAATAATAATAATAATAAAATTGACGTTTTATTACGAGAAAAAGTGGATAACGACAACGAATTTCGGAAATATCGGTATAATTGTCAAATGTTTATCGTATCCATATAATAATAATAATAATAATAATAATACAAGTTGTATTTTTTATGTCTGTAGGATACCGCATTTTATCAAAGACATATCAAATGCCTGCAGGGTTTGAAAATTGTGCACATTACGCAGTACACAACATACGATATATACAGAATATGAGAAATAGACAATAGAATTTCTATTTTGATAGTTCATCCGAAACGTTTTATTTTATCGATCAAAATGAAAAAAATTTACGATTTGTATACCCTGCGCGGTATATTCAACGTGTATTTTTTTTTTTTTTTTTTTGTTAAATTTAACTTGACGTGCGTGCAATACGCTATTCAGACACATATACGACGTATTTTTAACCACAAATAAGTAATTTAACTGTTATTAAAACGCTATATACTCGTATATACACTTCATTAATATAAGTTTTAGGATATTTTCAAGTATATGTCGATTATAATATCAAACTTGAAATGTAACGATTTTTATACGTATGTTGCACGCGTATTGCGAGAACTATATAGATATGAGTCAAAAATATTCGCCATACCCGTGCTGAAGTTTTCGCTTATGCGTTGTTTTTTTACCTAAAGTTCTCGGTCTCGCGAATATTTCAAGTATATAACTTATATGAATTTTATAAAAGTCCTCGAGAAAAATCAATTTAGATTTATTTAATATTATGTAATATTCCACGAGTTATACACCTCGGCAACTGCATACAAACGCGAATTATACTAAGTCAATAGTCGAATTTGATAGGACTTCTATTTTTTCTTTCGTATATTCGGCAGTATTTCTAATATTTTTTTTTTATAGAATTACGCAAGGAACGGTGTATTATTATTATTATTATTATTATTATTATTATTATTATTATTATTATTAAATAATCGTTTGGTTGTGCTTCAAATTATCTGTAAAATATACAATATTATTAAAATCATATAATTTATTACATTTTTTTTTTTTTTAATAGTAATTTTATGATAAATTTATTATTACGGAAATGTGCCGACGATACGCGTTCGTTTATTACTATAATTGTCCGTTTGTCAAGTTTGAGTCCGACGAGTTATGGTAAATTGTTAGCGGCAAAAGTCGTATGTATTGCCGAAGAAACGCGTTGCCTCCCAAAAAAAAATAACAATAAAACAACACGAAAATCATATTGTTATTTATGGAATCGTTTAAATACAGAGACGTTTAGTTTTTAACGTATTATATAATTTATTTGAATTCTATTTTATTATTTTGTCACGCCGATGTGTTAGAATGTATTTTTCGTTTTGTTTTTTTTACATATTACACTATCGCATAATTAAAGCGTACGAAACGATATACATAAAAAAAATTAGCTTCAAAGTTTTCACCATTGATTTCGGCACACGAACGAACAATTTTATAACCATAAAATATTTCCGAGTGAACATTTCGTGTTTATTCCCCCCCGTCCAATTCAATCATTGCGTATTTTACAAGTCGACTCTGTTATAAATTTGTAATTGAAAAAAAAAATAATAAATTCATCATTTTTGTCCAATAACCCGCTATAACATTCTATTTGACTCGGAGTATTAAATTTTAACGTGTATTTTTTGTTATTATTATTTTTTTTTTTTTTTTTTTTGGTACATGAAACTTTGTCAGCTAAAGCGAACACTCGCGAAAATTATTATTATTATTCACGCGTGATTTATTATTTTGTCAATTTTTTTTTTTAAATTCAACTTTTACTACGTTGTACTTAAAAAAAAAAACACTTTAAAATACACACACTTTCTGTATACTGTATTATATATAGCGTCGTATCTCGATTAGTCCTCTTTCCCTCCGCCGTCGTTATAAATTCGCAAAGATATCATCTCAATTAAGAGCTGGTATATGAATAGTATGTTTAGTCGTTAATTACACCGCGATCGAATAAATGCTCTGGTTACGCGATCACATCTTAAAAAAATAAACGTCTTTGTTTAATTTTATACGCGCACTACTATTAATGAGACGTTCAGCTGTGTTAAATATATAACTCGCATTCGAGTCGAATATTATTTAAACGCTAAAAAAAAAAAAATAATAAAATAGATATATTCCAACGGATTCAATCGCCGGAATACTATTTCAATATTATAAAATACAATATATACGCTATAATTTCAATAATAACGAATATAATAATAATAATAATTTGTTAATAAAAATCGGAAAATTAAAAAGTAGCGGATAAATTTTGTTCGATGTATTATTATGAAATATAATAAAACGTGTCTTTTTCGTGCACGTCAACGTCGTCGGTTATTATATTGATGCGTTAAAAATTAATGATTCTCAGCGAACGGCCGGGGGGGAACCGTTTTGAATAGGAAATTTATATTGACAACGCGCGTAATATTTTTCAACACCGCTGCGCGCAACACAACGATCATCGCGGCTTACGAAACATGACGATTTCAACGAATATCCGTTATTTATAACGATAACGCAATATTATTAAACCATGCACGAGTACGTATTTGAACGCTTGTATGTATATATATATATATATATGTGAAAAATCATTACCGAGAGTTGCGACAGTGAGTATTACTTAATAATCACAGACGTCGTTTAAGATTTCTTCGTCCCTTAATAAAAATTCGTTTTTTTCCCACCCTCCGATACTTAATTCATCAATTCAACGTAACGTATTAATATCGTTTGTTGCTATGATTTCCACACACTTGACGCGTCCAATTCTGCCAATGGTTGAACACTCGAATTATTACATATATGTATTGTGTGCGTTGTTTACGGTGGTTAAACGTGATTCGAATACGGCTGCGTGTAAAGTATTTCTAGATAATTATCGCGATTCGTATCCAAAACAATAACAATAACAATAATAATAATAATAATCAATCGGCAACATCGGAATAAAAAATATATTGAAAATAACACGAAACGGTGTAAATTCGAATATTTCCTAGAAAATACGCGCATATTATTGATTATAGTCTAGTCTAATATCGCGTGCGGATTGTTCGGCGTTGCCAAATACAAATTCGCAGGACGGCTGAAACGAGCAAAAAAAAGAAAATACACCGGACCGCGTACGTATCACGGATATAATATGACACTCGGCTTCATAAAAATCGCACATCCTTAAAAACGAGTTTCAAACGTTCTCCGAACAAACACGTAAATCAATTGAAAGTAATAGTTGATAACAACACCTTATCCCGACAATAGTTCGATTCGAAAAAACGATAACATTACATTCCGAGCGTACTGGACATTACCATACTCCTATATCGTCTAATATTCTTGGACTATAGACAGAGCGGTTGTTTAAAGTGCGCAATTCACCGCGCGTACGTTGAAAAGGATAAAGCGTTAAACGATCAACTCCGGAGAACGATTTGTTTAAAAAATCAATACCGCCGTGTTAACGAAGCCGATCATCAATCGGCGGCGGTAGCAGAGAAAAGACGGTGGCGACGGAATAACAGACGATCGATTTCATTTACGTGTTTGCGCGCAATCGATTCTCCGGCGTTGTACAGAAGTCTCCGTCAACAGCGACTCGCGGGAAAACTTAAAAGCGTCATCTGTACGGTTTGGGGAGAGTTACGCGAACGGAGAATTGCGGTCGCCTGCTCGAAATCCACTGCACGGGCTCGCGCGCGATTGTAAATTCGTTCGTGTGAATTGGACTCGACGGACGGACGGACGACTGGTGTACTCTGCTGTCTCGGCGGCAACGTGTTCTGCAACGGCAGACGAATAAAAGTGTACGACGGAACGGTTCGCGACAAGCCTGTAGTCTGGATGAGACAGCGGAAGACAACCGATTGGAGTGTAGTTGAAATTATTTCTAAAAACAATTTGAAACGGATGCGATTTTTGTGACGCCGAGTGTATATATTATTATTATTATTATTATTATGTAAAACACGACGATGAAAGCTCATAAATATCGTTTAACTAATCAATCACTTGACCTCTCGGCCGCGCGGTCGATAACACACCGACGCACCGCCGCCGATGACGTCTTATGACGGGAGCGGAGGAAATGGTTTTTTTTTTTTTATTTTGAGTGCCGTGTGCCAACAAAACCCGTCATTATGTTATATTATATTTCTTTGCGTTTCCCTCGAACTCATAATATATTTTATATATTTTTAGCCTTTTGCCCTTCTTCTTCTTCTTCTTCTTCTTCGTCCCTTCGGCGCTCCGCCGGGGGAAGGGGTGTTCGCGTTCCCGAACCACTTTGGCCACTAAATTACACGTTTCGCCGGGGAGTCATGCGAACACGCCGCCAAAGGGCCAACGCGTGTATACTTATACGTAATAAGTGTACGCGATAAGCGACGACGACGTTGTAAACTGAAAAATATTCTTTTTTTCCTGCACCCCCCCCCCACACCGCCTTCGTGCGCATTACCGGCGCTATTATTTGTATTGTTTAAATTCGAAATGCGCTTATCCATAACGTCCCGGTTTCGTAACGGGCCGCAGACGTGCCACGTTTTTTTTTTCTTCCGACACAAATTCGTGGTGATCTCTCTATTCGTGAACCGTACGGATCTCGATTTTCATAACGAATTCGTCGAACGGATTATTCGACGGATTACAATATTAATTAACCGCGTGCGCGTCTGAGAAAACGACGGGGACACCTGCGCGGAGGACCTTCATCACCATTTCCTGCGGTCGTTTCGTAATAATGCGATTTAACGACAAATTTTAATATCGAATTCGCGTAATAAATATAGACGCACGCACGAAGAAATATTATCCATACGCGTTTTGTGTGAACACCGTCGTTTGCGTAATGTGACAGACAGCACCGGCCGCCGGCTCCGAGTGTGTGATTTTGTACAAAAAAAAAAAAAAAAAAAATTCCGAGCCTATAATTCCGTTATTCGCATTATTTTTATCGTTTTCCGTTAGAATTTAATTTATTGTTTAAAAACCATACGCCGCGAGTATTCGCTAATTAAACAGGTACTCGAAATAAGATGACGATTATTTTATTCGTGTGCGAGTATAAAAAATGTACGTTATTAAATGAAATATGGCGGTATATAATAATTTATACCGGGGTTACACGTTCGTGTTGAAATCGATACGAGCGTAAGCTGTGGATAAACTGTAAATTGTCGGTAATCGATCGATGGAAATTTTCTAAATTTGGAAATGTGGAATTATAGAAAACCGCATTGGGGGGGACGCGTCGTCGTCGTAACCGAGAATTTCCCTCGAACGTGTATTGGCTTGTACGGGTTGTAACGGGCGGACGCCGTTGCGAATCGCGGGACAAGCGAAACGTCGAACCAATAACAATAACATCGTCATTAGGCTCGTGACGAAAGCGTCCAACTAAAATGGCTCTACACTCGTGCACAGTAACAAGGGTGTCTTAAAAGTGGTGTTTTTTGGCTTTATTCCGAGTTCCACTCGCTCGCTCGCTTACCTAGTTCGTTTCTGATCAAAGTCCCCCCCGTGCCGATTTATATCATCCGACCTCGGTTAAGACGGACCCCCCCACATGTCTTGGAATTTAATCGTTATCTCGATGATTTTCGACTCTCGAGGTTCTCGCTCGTCGTTCGACATTCCGACGGCGCGCCGTCGTTTAAATTTATTTCGTTTTTTGTTTTCCACGATTTTGCCGTTCACAAACCATTTTTTTTTTTTTTTGACGTTTAAGGTTTTGAGGATTACAGTCGCGAGTGCCGCCGTCGCTTACCGCGCGCGGCGTTACAGGAACGGAGAACGATATTAATTAAGACACGGGCGTCCCCGCCGCACTATTGCGACGGTGGCGCAAAAAAGATAGGAGATCGCGTTATACGGACATCGTATATTATTATGTCGTGTTTTCCATAATTATTTTATACAACGAGAAAATAACGGTATAAATCAACGGGCGACGGGTGGTGGGATGGCGGAGAACGAGCCGCGCGAACGTATGAAAAGTGTGAATAGAAGAGCCCCGGGGCTCCTCTATTCCACTCCTCGGCGGTATTATTCGCGTACACAATAATATATATTTTATTTTATATATATATTACACACGCTCGAGTGCGTGACTTATCGTTATCAATCGTCAAGCGTTGCGTTCGTGTGTACACGCGCGCGCGCGCGCGCGGTCAAGTGGCCGTCGTTCGTCCGTCGCTTCGCCGCAAATTAAAACGTCACCACGGCCGATAAAATAAGACCGTGCGTACGAATGGTATTAAATTTCACGAATATCGCGAGAAAATCTATACGCGTTTATTGTAAAAGTCTCGTACGAGTCCCGGGGACGTTACAATGTTAAAGTACGGTTCCGTTTCGGCGAATGAACGATATACCGATCTCCCGTCGTGATAAAAACAAAATGAGGAACATTCGCCCGATTCCGTTTCTAGAACGTGAAACGCACGGGCCCGGCGTATATTTCGAGAAAAAATTAATCTATCGATTTCAAAATATGTATCTGATAATAAAACCGCGCGCAAAAAAAAAAAAAATAATAATAATACAAATGATACGTTAAATATAAATGGAAATAAAAACAAACTGCGTGAAATCGACAGTCGTACGGAAACACGCGGTTTCCATGAGAAGTCATCATCGTCGGCTTAGGTTAAACGGAAAAAAAAACCCCCGGATAATATGTGAATTAATTTTAACGTTTTAATGCCTTTATTCGCGGACGCAATATAAATAATATCGCTTTTTTATTTTGCCGGCACGGAATCGGTATAATAAACAGATCGTCGGGTCGGTAAAACGTTACAGACAACGGGCTCGAACGGATCCCGCGATGAGATGTGCCACGCACAGAGACGTCGCAAGGCCGTGCGCACTGAGAGTCGACGTCCGCGACAAAATCAACTCTCTCACACGCGATTTGTTTTCACATTCGATCGCATACCGTCGCATCCGCCGGGTGTCGCGGTGTGTACCTCTTTCCGAACTGCTCGTCTCCCAGCGAATCGCCGTCTTAAAACCGATGACGATCGCACCACTCGAACGACATTCGCCGAGTTGAAAACGAGAATTCGACATTCGTCCGCCACTCACCACTTTTCTCCTCCCGAACCGAGTTCATCGATCAAACCGGTCTTTGCGTTCGTCGCACGACGGATCTGTTGTCATCTCTTGCGCCACCTTAGTCCGCGAGAACTCTCAAAGCCCTTTTTCCCGCATAACCGCATTTCAAACGTTTCGACTTGCGTCGGTTTTCAAGATCCAGCTGCTCCGCGGTACGCCGCCAAGGGTTTTTGGTACGTGCTCTATTTTTTGTGTCCAAACGTATCGTCACCGTGGCGTGCTATCTTGTATTCAGAATACGTCCGTCACTCGGCGTGTACACCTATACTCGCAGTATTCGACAGTGACGGGAATTCGTGAAACACGTGTTTTTCATTTTCCCGAGAATTATTTCAAAACGTTTTCCTGTAATTGTGTACAAGAGGCGAAACTCTCTTATACAACAGCAATAATAATAATAATAATAATAATAATATGTAATTAGTCCGGTGTTATTATTCGTTTGTATTGTGCGCGGCGTCGCACGTGAACGAAACAGAGACAACGGCGGAATGGCGTGACCGGTGGAATTAAAATATCACGTCGGTCGCGTTCTCGTGTGTGTGTGTGTGTGTGTATTGTGTTTTGTAATCAATAATAATAAAAATTAGAATAATAATACCCGGTCTCGGAGTACAAGGGGCGCGTATTTAGAAATGTGTAATAATAGGTGAGGAGGGGGTACCAAACGAAATTTAAAATGGTTATAGACATTCGTGTAATCGTATTTTTATATATATATATAAAAAAAAAAAATATTACAAAATTAACGATGAAATAAAAACGTGTTTAAAATGATCGAAATTTAATTCAACAGTATTGTTTTACGTATTGCGTACTCGTATTAATTTGTAAATAATATTTATTACGAGTTGTATCGAATTAATATTTAATTCGTATGAATACAACAAATGGGAGGGACACGAGACCTCGTCGTCCCCACTCCCTTTAAATACCCTACTGCCGAGTACGTAAGGTATGTTACACGGAGAGAGAAATGGAGGGGGGAGAACGAATGAGAGACTCGCGTCTAGACAAACGATATCGTGATTCGGATGACTCGAGTCGGGGAAAAATCTTTTTCTTTTTTTTTATTAGAAGAGTCTGACATTCTTTTTCCCGTGAAGGGACGGCGGGGGGGGGGGGAATCGTCGTAATTATTATTCGTCGTGTGGTTTGCCGCCGTTGCCGCCTCGACGTTAATTACATTTCGTTTAATCACATTTGAAGAACGTGTGCGGTTCTCGCGACGGGCCCGCATTGTGTTCGGTGACCCACTTGCATATGTACAATGAATTCGGAAACGCCGCCGCCGCGTGGGCACCTCGTTTGAATAAATCTATCCGGGGAACGGCGCGCATCGCCGATTGACGAGACGATGATAACATCTTCGCAAATCGGCACAAAACGCTGTGCTTCGGGCCATCAGCACAGACCACCACCCAAAAAAAAAAAAACAAAAATATGTATCGGATGTTGAGTTTTAAAAAGGTTTAAGGAAACGTGTAGGAAATTCGATTGAGAAAAATTTTTAAAATCTCAACGATAACTTGTTCGCGGCGGTACTCTCATCAGACCGAAGGATTTTATTTGACACCCGCACTCGCGGCGGTGAAGCGTTGGCGAGGGAAAAAATTGGTCTTAGACGGAAGAAGGCAGTTGTGTTGAAAAATAAAAATATATCGTTCGATCCGTTCATTCGCTCGTTCAAAAGTCATTACTTCTTAGTTCAAACGTTCAGAGGTTGCTGTATCGCGCTCTTTTATATTATAATAACACAATAAACGCAAAGGCCAATTTACGCGTCGACCAAAAGCGCAAATTATTATTATTATTATTTTTTATTCAATTGAATAATTCGTAATTGAAAATCTATTCGAAGCGTTTTACTCGATAACACTAATGACAGGGGGGAAAAAAATTTATAAACTCTAAGATTTAAAAAACGCGTTTAAATAGATCTTATTAAAATTGAATTGTTAGAATGTCAATTTCGAATACTGAAATACAGTCGCTCGCTCGGTATTATTTATTTTATTTTCCTGCGTAATACTCGACGACGTACGTTTTCATACGTGCCGTTTTGCACGAATATCAATAACAACAAAAATAATAATAATAATAATAATAAAACAATAAACGAAATTTAATTGAATTAGTTTTCTTAACGGTTACATAGATTTTCCATCTCCGCGAATGCTGCGATCTCATTGGTCGCACACAGCACAATTATATACGAGTAACGCAAATTTTTGTTTTTAATTCTCTTTCTTCGACACGTCGATAAGGACTCGAACGAATTAATGTTTTTTCGGCTCGCCCATCCGAAATAATTTCCAAATCGATTTCGACGTTTTGAAGGTTTCCGTTTCCAATATTCGCGCGAATACCCGCTTAATTAATTCGTTTTCGAATAGGTTTAACGAAAAAACCTCGTCGTTCGTATTATAAGCGGATCTCTTACGACGTTTTTATTTTTTTATTATTTCTCCCGCGAAAACTTTATCGATAGACGAATGCGTTCCATTTCCGTGGTGTATTATGGACACGCGATTTCGCGGCATTCGAGTACGATTTTCGATCGGTCAAAACGCGCGCAAAACCACTTACAGATATTTTTTTTCCCCCTCTAAAACGTATAAACATTATAATATGTACACAATTAAAATATATATATATATATACAAAATACGCGCGACTCTTTATATACTTTAAGTATTTCTCGTCGTATTATAATAATAACACGCGAAAATCCGCACCAAAAAACATTTCCCGATTTCCGAATCAGATTTGACCAAACATTATTAAAAATAAAAAACGGCAAAATTCATCATATTGGATGTAAAATTATAAAACATAATTACCGTTTATCTCGCTTTTTTCCTCTCACTATAAAATATTTAAAAAGTTCAAAATCTATTACGATCCCCGCTATCTGCACGTATATGTATTGGATTATTGGCTGTTTGTAGGAATATTTGCTGACTTTCCGAGTTGTCCGAAATGCAACGTTTGCCATATTAATATTATTATTATTATTATTATATATATATATATATATATATATATATACACACACGGATCCGACTCAGTCAGCCGTAAACACGCCCGCCGACCATAGACTCAATTAGGTGGTAGTGATGGTTAGAGGGCGTTTAGCACCCCTAATAATTTGATGAATTATGAAATTTGCAACATTACTGGTGGTTACGCTTAGAGAACATTTTCTATTTTAAAAACTAAACGAAATTTTAACGTCGACTATATCAGACACGTTATGATGAAAAACGTGTGCTGAAAATCTCTACTCGTCATCACAAATCACATTCACCATAAATCCAACAACCTGTAAAATGACTGTTTCACGTATGCGGCGAATGAAAAAATTGCCACCTGACTGCCATCGTATTTTGGTACAAAAAAGATTTTCAAACCAGCTGCCCACTGTTAATTATTGAATGTGATTATTAACGAATAAACCTAAAAAATGAAATCATTATTAATTAAATTTGCAGTTGTCGACAGGCTACTTGCTTTTAAACAGTTCAAAAGTACCTATAAATCTTTATTAATCATTTTCTTTTTTTATGTCTATGCGTTAAACGTACGAATAAAACGATTTTTATGTCCTTAAATTTATTACATTTTTCGACGTTTTAAATTGTTTTTGCGCGTACATAGCGAATATTTTTTCCCCGTAAGTTTTTGCTCACAATATTATTTAAACTATTGTTCTTCTCTATTATTTGATACTATAAAAACGTTGTATAATTTTAGTACCGGCAAAATTTCAGCTCGAATTTGCGCTTATGATATGTAAGCAAACCGAACGATGACAATAATAACCGTATAATACGATACATTTTAATCACACCGCGTTTTTATAATATCGTGATTTCAGAAATACTCTTCAGCGACACGCCCAAGTTCAGCGATCGTATGGACAACTTGACGATAACTGTCGGCCGAGACGCCATTCTCGAGTGCGTCGTAGAATCATTGTCCACCTACAAGGTAAATTCATCAAAAAATATACATTTTTTTTTTGTTCCACGTGTACACGTTTCGTTAAATTTAAGGACGGAACGTTTAAATGGTTGGAAACGATTCAAAACATCCCGTCCGAACGATTCCAAAACTCGCTTCGTGACATTCGCCGTGTGCAGAAGCCGAGCGTTGTTATGCAACAGACTCCTTTTCCTCTTGTTCTGAATAGTACTCTTCAATTATTTCTTAGGGTGTTACAGTATCTCTTCGAATCGATGGTCTCCTCCTGAGGAAAAACTTCGATCAAAACAATTCCTTTGCAATATCAAAAAAAAAAAAAAAAAAAACGGGAACTTTTTCGGCCGAAATAATGGTTTTTGAACATTTTCGTCGACGGTGAAAACGCGTAACGACACAGTGATGATTGTCTTTTCAACTTAGGAGTGCAGTAACGGACCATCCGAATCCCATCCGCAGTAACAATAATAGGATCGGGAAAAGCCTCACCGTGTCCGGTTCATAGCGTTGCGAAAATTCTCTTTGGATGCTGCTACTCTTTTGTCATTGTGAATCTCCGTCAGCGGACTTCGCGAGAGAATGATATGGTCATATGTTATGCGGCCACGATTTTAGTCCTTTTGAGCTGTTCCGCGTCTCATTGGAACGCGGAAGGACTTCCTCTATAACCTGTAGCGTGACCAATTTTGTCAACAAAAATTTCCTCCGCTCGTGAGAATTATTATTCTTGCTTTTTGGACGTGTCTCGTACTAGCTAAACATTTCCCTTTTTTTTCCAACATATTTATTTCAAACTGATAGGAACCCCATCACGTGATTAGCACAAAATTTGTACTACAAATATACGCATTTTCTATCTATTCGTTTGAACAACTTTTACGCATCATAAAATTATATTGTAACTCATATGTGTATGATTGTTTTAAATTCGTTGTTACACATATGTGTGATGATGTTATATATATATATATATTATACATTGGAGAGATTAAGGAATCTATTGTTGAAGGTATATAATAAAAATAATAATAATAAAAACGACGTCGTTACCGTTTTCGTCAGTATCATATTATATATATATATATATATATATATATATACGCCGTTGACTACTCGCAACACACATGTATTATGTTTTGTGGGAAAAAGCGTTAAGCGGAAAAAAATTACTTTTAATGTTCTTTTGCCCAGTCTGCAACAGCATTAGACGGAGAAAACAATCAGGAAAAATCAATTCAAACGTGAATTATATAACAAGAACGGATACGTGAGGTATACTAGAGGTGCACTTTTAGTAACCCCCGTTACAAAAAAAAAAATGTAAATCAAGTAATGACATGATAGATTTATTGCCAAAAGTATGAAATTCTGCGAGACTATTATTCATTATTCCAGTTTTTTTTTTCAAATTGAATCTATTTTATTTAATTATAGCATTATATCGGAGAATATTTCATTTAAAATCGAACGATCGGCAAAAAAAAAAAATTATTAATTATTGCAATTTAACGGATTAAAGAAAAAAATGTTAATTTTGCAATATGTGGTCATCCTCCGCAAAAATATTAACCTTTGTGCCAATTCGAATAAATCAATCCATATTTTGTTTTTTATTTTTCAAAATAACTGTATAAAAATGTCGCAATGTGTAAAAAAAAAAAAAACTATTTCACTACAAACATTAATGATGTAGAAATAATAGTGACAAATAGAGAAATTCTATTTATTTATTTTTTTCTATTCCTATACGTTATAATTACACATTCGCTTTGATTTCGATTCTGAACATTTTATAATCGACTAATACGGAAATTAACGTTGCACGCGATTTAGACAACATCGCGGTCGGGAGAATTTGAAAACAATTAGAACGATTAATAATTTTACTTTAAATTTCACAAAAAAAAAAAAAAAAATTTCGAACAAAATTATTAACGCAATATAAACGTACGATACAATAATGATATGTTCAAATCGCACAAGTACGTTTAATATTATATAATAATAACGAACAGTTCAAAAAGCGGCGCAGTCATATTATGACCAGTATAATTGCGATTAAAGCCGAGGTCGGTTTTTCGGCGTGCGTATACGAGAACACATACGGGTTTCGTGTAACAGTTTTGTGTGCCAAATTGTTTTTTATTCGCTAAAAAATGAAAATAAAAAAACCGGAATTATTCGAGCGCTGTAATTATTGGCTGTACTGAAATGTTTATAAATTACGTTTTATATGCAATAATGCCGTACACGTTATAGTTATTATTAAATTTGTGTAAAAAAAAAAAACAAGTATTAAAACGTCGTAAATTCGTTTGCTTATAGGTGACTTTCGAAAGTCTTACTATTATCGATATTATACAATGCAATCGAGAAACAATACGTCAACCTATACGTATTATTATTATTACATTATAATCTTTTAAAACGCAAAAATATCGGCAAATTGTGTGTTTTCAATCCGGAATATATTTAAATCCTTATAGGAACTACGTATTAACACAAATAACAATTATAATATTGTTACTTACTAATTTTCAACGATGCTTTTATTATTATTATTATTATTATACACTGAGCGTATACCTCGTATTAAACGCGTAAGTATGTTATATTATGGTGACCAGATATAAAAATCAAAAAAAAAAAACACCGAAAGAATCGACCAATTCGTGGGTATGTATGAGCTATTATTCTATCCGTACCCGATCGGTCACATCTCAATATCAAAACGAGTGATTTTTTTTTTCTATTTCTATCTGTTATAAAGAAAACGAATCGGATACTTTAAATTAAATTCCCGTTACGCGATCGACTTATTAAACGTGTGTTTAAAAAATACTTTGAAACTCTATAAATTACATTGAGAATGTAAGAAATATTTGTTGATATTATGCGATCACTGAAAAGTGTTAGTGTTTGAAATTAATTTTAGCAATATAAACGAATAATTTAATTATAAAAAAAACAATAATAATAATAACGCATTAGAACGTAATATTGTCAAAAAAAAAAAAAAAAAAAAAACGTGTACTCGACATTATTGTCGTGAAAGGACACTAGGACAATGCGACGACGACAGAGAGAAAAGAGTACAGTATAATTTGTACACGACGAGATCTGAAAATTAAATAATTACTACACGTGTCCAGTTTTAATTTGACATTGTTACGAAAAAAAAATAAAAAAAAAAAAAGGAAAAAAAAAATATCATTCGGCGGAGTCCGTTTTATAAAATTAAAACGGAAAGACGCCTCGGAAAAGTGTATTAACCGCGTACCATATTATTTCGATAACAATAGGTGTACGACAACGACGACGACGACGACGACGACGACCTCGTTTCGTGTTCGTCCTAAAACTAGAAATATATTCGATTTGTTCAACTGCTCAAAGGAATATAATTTTTGTTTTATCTTGAACTCGTTAAACTACTGTACGCGGTACGCAGTATGTACACGGATGTAAGTTTCGGTGGGATGCTTCTAACTTCGTGTAAAACTCTTATATTATATATAATTGTAAATTACCTCGCGCCAACCTATTGTCGGGATCTAAAGTTTACGCGGTCTCCCGGGACACGATCTTTAAAAAGAGAGATGAAAAAAGCAAAAAAAAAAAAACTACTTTTATTTCCTCACCGGTTTTTTTTTTTTTTGTTTTTTGATTCACGTGCTTAAGGATCAATTATAAAATCGACCGTATACACACACTTTTAAGTATATACTTATTTGTATTTCATCGACTGCTGTTGCGCGAAGAAAGAAAAACGAGGGAAGAAAATACGATAATAAAGTTAAAAACGCATTCGATTGTAATATACGCATATACAAAACACGTTATTTATTTATTTATTTATTTGTACACGTGTCGAGTTGAACTCTATTTTCTGTTTAAATAAGTGCGATGCGAAATTTAACGAGAATTAAACGTTACAAACGTATTTATTTTAAATCTTTTTTATTTTTTTGCGAGGTAAGCGGAAGAACATTATGTCGTAATAGTGTGTATTTTATAATACGAAGTACTGGAGTTTATAATATAACCAGAGTACACAATATAGGATTTGCTAGTATTATTGAATACGGATGGAAAAAAGAATGAAAAACTAACAGAGTATAAACTATACACGTCTGTTTTACGGATTGAAAATTCCGAATATTAAATTCTATGTTTTAAGCGTTTTAGATTTGAAAAGCCGTTTTGGTACTATTTCTTTCCCCTCCCCGACGTGCGTTGAATTTAAACTATACTTCGACATTTAACATAAATCTCTCGAAACCTTACGAAGATTTTCCACACTGCCATTACATTAGATATTATTCATACTATAATCGCTTTTTTAGGTGTTATTTTATTATCGCGATACATGTCTTATAGCAGCGTCAACGGAATGGCGGTGAATTTATTATGAATTATTCGTAAATAAAACGAATTTTTTTTTTTTTTTTACTATTTTTAAGGCATATTTTTATACGCGTTTTAACTTTCATTTTTCCGGTCATATTATAACGCGTGTTTCGGTACATTTTTAGTGCTCTAAAACCCGTGCCTTGTATATTAATCACTGCGTTGATGTGTTTATTTTATAGGAAATGTTTCCCTCCCCCGGACAAAAACGAACAATATTTATTCGTTACGACTTGTTACCATAAAGAATGGAAATTGCATCGAATAAATCACAGGATAATAATATTATAAACACGATTTACGAGTGTTTTCATTTATACCTACACACGAACGGTTTAATTTTTTTCGCCCTCAATTATTAATGTTTAAACTATTCATTACCTTATTTTTTTTTTTTTAACGTATATAATTATTAAAATTCCTATACACACAGTGTGTTAATAACATAGAATAGAGACTTACAAACCGAAGCCATTAAATATTTTATTTTTATTCGTTACGAAATTTATACGTATCGTCGTAATATATACGTATATTAAATCGCCATCGTCGACTATAAAATATCAAAAATCAATATTTACATATCAATACAAGAATCTTTTTATTCCGAAAATTCATCCGTATATTGATATTGTTTTAAAATATTATTAACAGTACCTAGTTAGTAAATATAATTTTAGAAATACAATTTGTTGTCCGTACAATGAAATTGAATTTAAAATTTACTTTTTTTTTTTATCTATCGATAAGTTGTATTTATTATATAACGTTTAAATATTTCGAAATTAATTCGCAAACAACATTCGAATGTGATTTATACAGGCATTCTTCCTATTTTATCTGCAGAATACGATAAACACAGTTTTAAACACTCATGAAATTAGCTATTTTCTCATTATGTTTCCCTTAAAAAAAAAATTCATACGGCCTGGTTATGAGACGCGTCATGGGCGAGGGATGCCGTCGATTATTGTAAATTTATCGTGTCGCGTTAACGTTTGAACCATTTGTGTTCATAATCGTAGTTTCTAAATAATATTTCGATTATTATTTCGTCGAACAATTTTAAATTCAAATAATAACATGGTTTTAGAATATGTCGTATCACTTGATTTTCTGAAAGTGAAAATCGTTCAAAAATTGTTATAATTTTTTCTTCTATCCAAACCCAAATCAACAAACCGTACTTCGTAGAACGAAATAAATTCTTATGATTTCCAAGACTACTCAATTTATACAACTTGTATGAAGGGCATTTTTTTTTAATTTTTATACACCATTCAATATATATTAGTATATAAATAATAATCGATTTAATGGTAGACTGCGACAAAATATTGATACATTCGAACCATTGATTCATAGTTATGTATTCAATCACATTGATTTAGCAATTCATTAAAATGTAATAGACTAATCGCGTGTGCACGTTTAATGTTTGAAGAACTGTTAAATATTTACTAATCCGTACAACTCTAATGGACGTTCGTACGATCCGCGGCGTGTATTATTATTTAACTAGTAAATTTCCAAATGAAATATATATATATATATTTATGTGGGGAACGATTCGTGAAGTTCTCTGTAAACGATCTATACATTTTAGCGGACCGCGTCTTCAATATTTCATCTTTAGTTTCGCGTACGGTATTGCAATCCCATCTATACGCGGTTTGAACATTTGACAAGTGTAATAAATATAAAAGACACCGTTTTTGAAATTTCCCAAGAGTTTTCCAGAAAAAATTGCGATATAAACTATCGAAAACCGACAAATAAACGATGCATACATCAATATATAGCTGTTTTTTTTTTTTTTTAATATAAAAATCGATTTTATTTCGTTGCAGAAACTTAGAAAATATTTTTAATAATTCGAATATTTCGTTGTAATTCGGTTTTAAATTTTTTTTCCATGTCCTCCATCGAACTCTTTTTGAAAATTTTCACATTTTTCAAATAAAAAATTAGTTTCAATTTTTGTAACATAAAAATTAAATAAAAAAAAATACAACTGAAAGTAAGTATAGTCCAAAAAGTATTTATAATTTTTTTTTCCAAAATCATTTAATCTTTTAATAAAGTTGAAATGTATTAGCTTAGAAGGAAATCGATTTTAAATTTTTTAAATACAATGAATATTCTATTATTATTCTAACTTAATAGAACTTGATAATTTAATCAAAAGTCGATGATATTATATCAAAACTACGGATTAAATATCTCATAGTCTTTATAAATATTTAATTTTTATTAGAAGTTGAATTTCGAGAACACTGTGTTATTATTATCTCGAGTTAGGCAGCAGCACAGTTACAATATACAATAGAATAAAATAAACAAGTAAAAAAGAGTAAAATTAGGTTAAAATTTAAATAACACATAAATATATATATATATATTGGTGACTCTTAGTTGCTTTGGTAGTTTCTGTCTTTGTTATCCAAGTTATCCTAAGTGATTTGACCAGTACTGGGCCATATTTATAGCGTTCTGGATTGCTTCTATAAGGTCCTTGTCATTACATGTGATTGGACATTTGATACATTTAAGTAGATGGTCCATTGTTTGTTCTTCACCACACTCACACAGCGCTGATGATGTTTCTAAGTAGTCCCATTTTTCTTAGGTTGGTTTTACATCGTCCCACTTTGGTTCGTAGACGGTTTAAGCTTCTCCACATTACCCATTTATTAATGTGTCCAGGTGCTAGGTTTTCTGTTGTTATATCGTATATTATTTAAACTAACTTTTACTGAAAATCTTGTTCCGAACGTGATGCTTTATTATTGTTTTCAAATTCTAATATAAATAGAACTCTTTAAAACACCCGTCTATGCGATCTACTCGAAGTCTCAAACCCGTTCAACTTTTCTATATTATGAGCACTTCAAATTTTACACGGTATTATATTAATTCGTTTTACCTTTCTAAAGTTGTTTTTATAAAATATATTACTTTTCTCTCGGTATACGCGGTACTTTACATTTAATCCCCCTATTCGAATATCATTAAACGAAAACTAATTTAATATGACGAAATTAATGTTCAAAGTAATAAGTAGATAAATAAATAATATCCCAAACGCTATTCTGTTTTCTTCTTATGAATTTCATAGACATTGAATAAATAGAAAGTGAGAACGAAACGATAGTAACTATATAATACTTAATAATATTGTATTATTTTCGTTATTTAAAAAACTATATTATATCGATTTATATTGTTGCAGACAACGTTAAGGCGTATTATGCTATACAGTATATAATATTACAAAACTGCGAAAAATTTATAAAACATTAACACAATATTTTGTCGTGTAACTGTAAGAGTTCGCAAAAAATGTGTCATTTTATTTCTTTCTAAAAGTTTTTTTGTTTTATGTGGCTTTTCAAAATTCAAACAAGTAAACTAAAAATAATATAAGAAACGGAGAAATGAGTGATTAAACTCTACGTTTCTATTGTGTACGAAGGGGGCAGGGAACAACACAGAAGTCTGACGGATGAAAACACTCGTATGAGATCAAAAACTACACGCATGTGTGTGTGCACAACAGATAGAATAGAAAGATTATAAAAATGTTGTCGGAAGTATATAATAGTTCATGTTTTTTTTTTTTTTTTAATATCAAAAACTATGTGTTTCGAAAAAGCATTGGTATGTATTTTTTTTTATTTTTTATTTTTTTAGTAATACGCTAATACGCGCATTTAACATGTTTAAAAATCATAGTCGACGAGATTAATATGAAAACATTTTTTTTTTTCAAATTATCTTTTTAATGGTTTGAAATTCACTTTAAACGCGTGATCGATACGTTTTTACGTTTATACTTAATATAAAAAAAAAAAAGTCTAAATATAAAAATGAACAAATATTTTAGAGCAGTACGGTTGTTATTATTGCTTGACGTATTAAAATTGTAAAACGTACGATGTTTAACGTTCTGTTGGCTATATGGTATAATATATTTTCGTGTAGAACGATATAAAAAGTAATGTTATATTTACTTATTTTTTTTTCTCGTTCGAATGGTGTAGTAAAAGAAGAAACCCCCCTATTTATCAATAATAACCTTAACAGAGTCAATTAAATGATGAACGTAAAAAAAGGAAAATCCACTGCTAACTCCGTTTCAATATTATTTGCATTATTTACAATTGTATTCCAACGATACGTGAAAAAACACAACTATTTCCAAAAAATAAAAGACGCTTTATATTTGTACAGTAATTATTTAATATAATATTGTAAACGAGATGTTCGACGAACAAACTCGTGACATTTATACATATAGAAGGGTTGAAAATTAATATGAATAGGATTACAAAGAGGGGCGTAGCTCTGATTGACAAATAACAACACATACAGTACGTGTATGTACGGAAAATGAGAACAACGAATTGTAAACATCGAGAGTTCGAAACACGTTAACACTGAATTAAATATTTGTATATTCCGATGATAAATGGGAAGCTGCGCACTCCATAGAGACCAAATATTATTATTATTATTATCGTGTGCTTGTGCGTGTGTTATTGTGTAACGTATGATACACATATATACACTGATTATATAAAATATATTCTGCTGTTTGATTTGGAGAGTCAACATTTTTTTCGAAAAAAAAAAAAAGAAATTTTCCCTACCTCCCCCGTTTTCGATTGACAGTGGCTACTAAAAAAAATGTATAAACAAAACGAAAAATTATTGTATCTCCTATACATTTTATGGAAAAAATTGTTATTCGGTAAAAAATATATATATATATTTCTAAATTTCAATTAAAACGAATTGGTTCACTCGAGTTTAATTAATACGGGTTTTTTTTCCATAGCGAATTGAATGAACGAAGGAAAATTTTCGCATGGGATTCGCGTAGGTCCACTGCAGTTGTTTAACAAATAGACACCATTACATATTCGTATGTGGAGTAATATTTCATTATCGAATATTCCGGGCTGTACTCGTATAGTTATTTAAATGGATTTTTTTTTCAACCTCGAACCCGGACGAAAATCGATTTCGAATTTAATTTTCCTCCAAAAACTAAAATAACTTTTTATATACGAATATATAATATCATTTAATTGATTAATTTGTAGAAAATTTGAAGGAAAAATTTGAAAAAAAAATTTTTAATTTTTTTTTTTTTTTTTACATAATTATTATTAATATTCAGTAAATAACAAAGTCGTGGTTCTGTTAAATTCTACTGGTTTTCAACTTTTCTCAAAAACTTTAGCAATTTCGTAAATTAAATTATTATAGTCAATTATGTATATATGTGCTGTACGAGAAACATCGCATATTTTAGTCCGTTTAAAACGTTTTTAAATTTATAAAATAAATTCATAAATATTTTGATATATAAATGTATCCAAAGTTTCAGTTATTATGTATGCAGTTTTCCTGCGGGAATTGTGTGATTATTAAAAACCCGAAATACCGTTTATGTCGTTTAATTTTTGATAAAAAAAAAAAATAAATTATCATTTCTCCGACAATTATTTTCGGCAAAAAATACCGTAAACAGTATTATTTATTTATAATATACGATCTACGTAATAGTAATTTATGTACATTTTTAGTATACACTTTCACTTTTTATCAATTCAAAATAAATAAATACGATGTAACGATTACTAAAAAAAATAATACAAAAAATCGTTAGTTAGTTATATTAATCGATAAAACTGTAAATGATTATTAAAAACGAATCAAGTTCTCAGTGTTTATATAAATGTTCGTATATATCAATGTTTGTATTAATAATAAACTTTAATTTTTTTTCTTTTATCGATTATTATCCGATTTCTACTGTTTCGACTATTTTATGTCAAAAACACATTACTAAACTTTATACGAATAGAAAAGTAAATTTTAAATTCATCCAAACAGTCCACCCTAAAAATAACGAGAATAAACAGTAAAATATAACATAGCTGTTAAAACTCGATTACAGTGCAGACCGTGACCGTTATTCGTACCACACAAACGGCTATTTCAATTATATATAATAAAATATATGTAACTATAATTTATAACGCGAAACCGAAAATGTATACAAAAGCCTATGGCTGCAGGGGCTAAGGTAATCGATTCTTTTTTATTTTTCAACTGGCCAAAATGAATTGTTGACCAGATTATTTCAACTGAGTGAAAAGTTAAAGTTAATTAAAAATTTAAATATATATTCGTTAAGTTTTAAAAATAATTTTTTTTTAACAGTATGATTAAAAAAAAGAATTAAAATAATCATTATTTTATACAAATATACGTACTTTCAACGAAAATTGAAACCGTTTGTGTCCCTGTTCGTTCCATATAAGTATTACGCTTGTCTCGATTTAAATGAAATATGTTGAAAAATAAAATCAAATTAATTTCGTTCTTAAAAAGAAGAAGAAGAAGAGAAAGTAGTTGACGTTAATGCGAATTACGAGGAAAAATAAGTCGAAATTAAGCCAATCGTATTAGTATTATAACCAAGAGCGATCCGTCAAGATAAAAAGTGAATTTTAACTATTATATATATATATTATTAGCTCGTTGATTACGATCTACAGCAACCCTGCCAAAACTCTAATCAATAATATTCTCCTAATAATATCTCGATCATTGGCGTAGCTATAGATTTTCAATCAGGCAACGGGATAAAATTGATATTTAATAGACAAAAATAGATAAATGGATTTTCATTCCATTTTCTAAATTAATGTATAATCATTATTATTATTATTATTATTATTATTATTATTATTATTATTATTATTATTATTATTATTATTATAATTATTTGTGAATTTTTAATTGTGACGTATTATTATGTTATATCAATAATATCTCAAATGTATTTCTTATGTATGACCAGTGTTGCTTCATGAATTATTTTTGTACCAATACCAATAAGTCTTCAAGCAAATGTGTTCAATGTTTCTTTTCAATAGTTTTCCTTTATTTTTTCCACAATTTTTGCGTTATACGGTACTTATAAATTTTCAAATCAATCGGAAAACGAGACGATTCGTTTATTCATTTTGTCCGTATAATTACGTATTACTCTGAAGATATTGACGATATTTTATACTATTTTTTCGATTTCTTGTTCTTATTTTTTTCAAAATTTTCAAGTAAATATATATATATATATATATAAATAATCGCGTTATATATTTTTGTTTTTTTATTTTTATTTATTAAAAGTATTAACGACTACAGTTATATTGCACTTCGGCTAAACTGTTTAATCATATAACCGTGTCAAACGAAATAACGATAAAAGAAATATAAATGAAAAAATAAAATCGCAGAAACCAAATAAAATTAAATAATAATAGCCATGTTTGACCAACCGAATAAATCAGAAACTACTGGACCGATTTGAATGAATCTTTTTTTATACGAAAGACTATCATCTCCCGTTGGTGTCATTCCGATTTCGTGAGGATCGGCCCAGTGTATTTGACCGGTAATTTATGTAAATGACCATAGACGACACGATACGTCATTTTGTGCAGTGAGCGCGAAGTATAGAAATTGACGACGTTGTTAACATATTACAACACCACGACCAGAGCAATTAGCCCGCCCTTAATCGCGATCTCAAGGAGGGAGCGTCGTGTTACGTATTGTATAAGACACCTCTCGTGACATTTCGGACGGAGAGAATGTCAATCGAATGACGGGGGGAAATGTCACAGACCATAATAATATAAACGTACACTTATTATTTCCTTCCGTTTTTATCGCCACGGAGGTTTTTCCTTTCCTCGGTATTTCTCCCTTTTTTTTTTTCAAATTTTATAACTTTTTTTTTTTTAGAAAGTTCTGAGCAAAACCAGCGGTTTTACAACGACGTTAAAAAAAAAAACAATTATTTTTCTGCGTACATTTCTTCGACCGCAGTAGAAAAGTGCTCCGATCATTACGCACTCTTGTGATACAGAGTCGGATTAACGGTATAAGTGGCCCCCGGCTGACTCAATCTGGGGGCCATAATTTTACAAAAACAAAATTTCTTACATATATCTATAATGTATATTAATGATGTAACAACAAAGAAAATTAGGCAGAGGACTTAGATCAATTAAAAACGCATTGAAATTTGTACTCGTTGTTATTATTATTATTATTATTATTATTTTGACAAATGTTTTATAAAAATATTTGACGTGAATAACTGTTTTTTAATGTTGTAGTTATTTATTACATTTTTAAAAATTGTGCCATAATTTAAAAAAAAAAAATTACAGTGCCAAATTTTTTTTGGGGTCCCTATTCGTTAGGAAGCCCTGGGCTATAACCCCCTCCTTAATCCGGCTCTGTTGTAATACAAACCCAGACCCCAAAAGTGGTACTTTATAGAGACGTCGTTTTTTTCCAATATGGTTTTTAAAACCAAAAAAAATTTGTCTCATTTTCAACAAGTAATTTTTAATGAAATTTTAAAAAAAGTTCAAAAATATTTAAATATATATATATATTTTTTTTTTAAATCGTTAGAATAAAATAATCCCGCAGAGGCGTAGCCAGGGAGGGATGATGGGGCTCTCGCCTCCGAAATGAATAAATAATCAGTTTTTTAGTAGGCACCGCGCCTATACGTATCAATTATTAACATATAAATTAATAAATTATTTTTTTCTCAGCCCTCCCCCAATAAAAAAAAAAAAAAAATGTATAAAAATTCTGACTACGCCACTGAAGTGATTCCGAATGTATAAATTGTATACAAAAAAACGGCAACGCGTGATCGATGAAAAATATAATCGAACGACGGCACAAAAACATCAACCGATGTTTTCGGCAAAACAGAAAAGTTTACAGTTAAATATTTTCAACCAATACTATTATTATTATTATTATTTCAAATTGGAACGTCACGCGCGGCTTACAATAAAATACGATAAATGCTAAAATACATTTTTTTTTCCTTTTTATTTCGTATATCAAGAACGAAAATAGAATATTGGATTTTGCGTCTGTACATACGATTTTAGATATCGTCGTTTTTCCCGAACTCGTACGGTAATACTACACTATTTGTACACCGACCAGACATTTATTTTTCCCGACCATGTAGTCACGAAATGTATTAAACAACGGAATGCCGACCGTAGTAGTATATTATTATTATTATTATTATTCTCCTGAATCGACTGTACGCGGAAATTTACTAATTCTTTTCTTTTTTTTTTGTTCCTAAAAACGTCTCCGTAACTATTTTCCTGTCGTTTAATTTGAAACGCGCGTAGGAAACATCGTCCTTTCGCGGTTTTTTTTGTTTTTTAAACGTTTTATCCTTCCGAATCGCTTTTCTTTCACCTCCCCCCCCCTACTGCGAAAATCATCGGTCAACAACGCCATTTTTTTTTTTTTTTTTTCGAAATCATCAAATCATACACGGTCGAGTGTACAGCACTCGGCGCAATAACCGCTGTGGTGTTAATTTCGACAAATCCTATCGGATTTCACTAAATCACACACACCGGACCATTGTTGTCGTTATTACGCGTATACGCAAACGTCCTGCGGGAGACACGCACGAATAACAACGGCTACTGCTGCTGCCGTATGCGTGTAATAGAACAGTAGTTTATAATATTTCCCGTTTCGTCGTTTTTATGTTTTCGCGCATATATTTCTCGTGAAAACGAGAGTGCGGACGAGGGCATGGCAACGACAGAGAACGGCGAAGAGTTTCGCGGGGAAAATAAAATAATATTTTCGGGGGAGGACGCGAACGCGCTCGTGCCCCACGCAAACCGCTCCGTCTATTGTACTCGCGGGACTTCACTCGCGCGCCACCAGGCCACAATATAAATTCTCGCGCGCCTAATTACCCGAGTGACCTAACCGACCGCCCCGGCGCGCAATATACGAAATAATAATAATAATATATTTATATTCGTAACGAAAATTATTAAGATTTTTTTCATTTTTTTTTTAGAAAATATTTCTCTTTCTTCCGTTTTCTTTTGTTGTTTTTTTTTTTTTTTTTTTTGTCGCCATCCGGAATTATTCGAAAATACGATTTTCAAATCGTGTCCGACAACAAATATAACGGCGCGACGGGTAGAGGACGAGGGCGGAACGAAAGACGTTTTTTCTCTTTTGTAGCACGGGGGGGACGGGACTCCTCGGCGTCTAGGAAAAAAATATCAATGCGAAAAACGCCGTGATTCACTCAGCTATAAGTCGCTATATGGTATTGAAAAAAAAAAATACTACGTATATATATATTGAAGATTAAAAAATGTCGGTTCATCCGGAGGAGACATTCGTATGAGATATTAACGGAGTGGCAACAGCGTGAATAACACTCAAATAGACAATTTTAACAGTTTTCAAATAATACGGCCGCCGGACACTCGCTACGGTTTAATAACGTTTATCGCATTCGTTTCTTCTGTTTGTTTCCGATATAATTTTACGTAATCAATATTTTCGTGATTCCGTATAATTGTCAGACATCGGCAACGTTCCCGAATGCGAACTACTCATTTTTTTCCTAAAGTATTCTCAATGCTTTTTTGAAGTTCGACCCCGCGTTTATAGCATAAAAATAATAACTTATTACTTAAATGTAGAATAAGTGTAATTCTTTCAGCAAACAAAAATAAAATACACTAACAGCAATAGGTTATGTAAAACAACGTCGGTATAACGAACAGTACTATATTCGCGGTGTTTGAACACAGCCTTATTCAAATAATCAAATATATATTCAAGGGTATTGAAAGCGGGCATTTTCTCCCTTCGTCGTGCGTACACGAAACACAACAAAATAGACGATTCCTACTTCCAACGTACCGATCGATCTACTGGTACGCTAACGGAATTTGTAAAACAGATTTGAATTGGCCGTGAATTTTATTATAAAACGGCTTTCCCTCTTTTTCAATTTTTTTTTTTCTATCTTGATACCTTTAAAAGTTGATTATTGACCGATTTTTTTTATTTTAAAATTTTTCAATTAATTTTTTGAAGGATTTATTTTAAAATATTATGTAAAATTAAAAATGTGGATCTCAAGTAGACTTCACGACGAATTCAAATGTGTTTTCAAATTTATTGACGCGCCACTAGACCGTTCGGTACGTTGGAAGTAAGAAACGTCCATTTTGCTATGTTTCGTGTGTGTGTGTGTGTGAAGACGAAGAGAGAAAATCCCATTAATTACACCGAATTATTGATAATAATATTGTGTTTATATTTCACAATTAATTTGTATTTATCGTCTTAATTTATAAACACAGAATTTCAACAAAAAAAAAACACAAATACGTATTGATTACTGTTTTAAATAATAATTGCTGAAAACCACCAATAGCAAAAAAAAATTTTATTGTAAAAGTATACTTTTTTTTTTCAAAGCAAATGTATTCCGAATATTATTTTTTTTTAAATATTTTACACGTTTTATTAATTAATCGTTGTATTAACCGTATAAATTGTCGTTTTAAAGTTAATAAACCCCCCCCCTCCGACGCTTTCCGCATTTAATTCACGAAATATAATATTGAAGTATAAAACAAAAAAACATTACACCGCGCGCGCGATAATATTTAACGTAATATTACTGTACACCACATCTGTGCGCTTGCGAGCGAGAATATCCGTTTATTATTGTATTTTGGTTGAAAAAAAAAAAGAAATTATTGTTACAGCCACTATCGTTGGGTACCTACTAATTATTGTACATGCGACGCGCGCGTTTTGATCGCGTGCACAACGACTCACGAAAATTTTTCGCGTTTATTATATTATTAATATACATATATTATAAATAAAAAATTATTATTATTATAATACTCGGGACACGGGGGAAGTTACGGTGTTGTACTATTTATATTATTATTATTGTAAAGCTCGTGTTTAAAAAAATATATACTTACGTGTATAGTGTTGAACATGATTTTTTTTCCTTTATCTAATCTATATAGGTACGCGCGGCGTTTGAATAACACTGCAATACATGTTGCCCACTATAAGTACATATAATAATAATAAATAATAATAGCCTTTTTCTTGCCCCACGGAATATTTTGAAATATTTCAACAATCCTGTCACGCTATACGCGATATAATATAATAATAATAATAATAATAATAAAAATATGCCGACGTATATATGTATATATATATAAATATTTTTTAATTTGTTTCGAAAATATATACGTGCGTATATTATATTATACGCGATATGACGAGAAATAACGCCGCGGAGAACATTTAAAATATTTAAACATTTTTTTTTTTTAATAACGAACGGGTGTTTTAGATTATATTTTATACGCGTACACACACACACACACACTACTAAACTGCTTCTCTACCTGTAACAAAAAAAAAAGAAAAAATTCCACGTCAAAAATATTATTATTATTCAATTACGAAGAGTGCTGCGCGAGTCGTGAAATATCGAAAATAATATTTAAGCTAAAAGCGAATCGCGAACGAAATAATACGCGTATATTGTTCGGCGCGGGGCTGTGCTGCTGGATTTACTCATCGTCACAGACGTCTCTGTGAGTTCCGTAAGCAGGCGAATAAACAAAAAACAAAAAAAATTTACAATAAAAAAAAATATTTTTTTAATGTAGAATTTTAAAAGATACAAAAATACATACGAATAGACTCATTACGGGGTCGCGTGATATTAAAACGTGTTATTATTATTTTTTTTTTTACTAAATTAGTTACAATATACAAATTTAACACGTATAATTTACAATTTTCACGGCAAATTTATATATATGCATAATATTAATCGGAGAATTAACCAAAGTTTCTAAACAGTATATGTATAATACAGTATTATTGCACTTATTTATCCGAATGATATTAAAGAAGAGGTCGACGAACGTTTTTCATTTTACCGTTTTTTTTTTTCTATTAATTCTGCCAGATGAAAAAAGAAATGGAAAACTTTTTAAGGAACTTTAACAAACGTTACAACAGCTCAAAGAGTGATATTCAAGACATAAAACGCCTAAACAGAGGACATGATTTTCCAGAGGGACTTTATGCAAAAATACATTTTTTTTTACCTTTTATTTAAAAAAACATAACCACCCCGTAGTTATTTATCAGCTCGATATTTTCGAAACGCCTTTTTCGTAATCACTCTGGACAGTAGTATTTGTTCTGTTTCTACCACTTGAAATCGTCGGTCCTCGTAAAATTTTACACGTAATTTTTCTGAAGGCGTGAGTGTAAGACAAAAAAAAATTATAACCATAACGGAGTTTTTCATACGGCTCGAATCGATTCGGAATTTAATACGTATAACCGTATTTACGGTGTACAAAAAAAAAAAAAAAACCAGCGGATACTCGGAAATCGCAAGAAATAAAATGTATAAAAAAAAAACCGAGAAAAAAGAGAGAATTACAAATGCGATTTTCGAATTCGCAGTGAACTTCTTTTACCGATATTGGATGTTATATTTCCCTCCGACAGCGGCCGCGGGGTGTACCTTTAATTATTATATTGAAGTGTAGAGGCCACCACATAACGGCGTATACAGACATTATATTATAGTTTACTTGTCGTTTCTCGAACGAGACATTTCTCTCTCCGCGTGCACAGCATACACGCCCGATTTGATATAATCGTCATTATTGTTATTATTATTATTATTATTATTATTATTATTATTATTATTATTATTAAAAAAATAAATAAAAATATTTTAAACAGTGGCGTGCGCAGGTTAGGTAACGGGGGTGTCATGAACCAGAACGACGAAAATGTATCAATATTATAATAACGAAATAATTATTGTTCATGCTTGATGCGTACGGAGGTACACCACAATATTATTTATAGTCATTTAAAAAAAAAAAAAAAAACAATAGGTATATCAATTTTTTCCGATTAAACTTAAACTTCATTTGTATATGAAATACGACCGTGGTGAGTGTAAATATCGTACCACTACTCATCAATTATCACCACGGCACATATTTCCGATGATAAATTCTTTTTCAACGAGTATGTAAAAACTACGCATTATTATGTTGACAAACCCAAGTTCAAAATCGTGTTTAAAGTGAAAAAAAGAAAGGCCAATGGGGAGGGGGGATATATCCTCCATCATTCCAGCTGAATTTTTAAACATAAATATTTAATAACTTACCATGTAGTTATTATTATTATTTTTTTTTTTTTTAATTCGCTAAATACAAAATTTCTTAACCATTTTTTTTTTATGTCTTTTTATTGTAATGCATTCGTAATTTACTCTATAACGTAATTCGTTTTCATATTTTTTTTTCTGTATTTTACTTTTTCGCTAATGATGATGACTTTTATTCGAAACCGCGGTATATAGTAAATAAACAAATTTTATTCAACAACTCTTATATATATATATTTATTTTTTTATTATATACATACACATGCTACATACAAATTTATAAATAATAATATACACATTGTACGACAATATACGAGTTTTGATAATTGCGTTTCACGCTCACGTTTTATATAATATATATACACATACGGTGGACGGATAAAGTGGACAGAAGTTTCCAGTGTTTTCTGCGTGACAAGAGAAGACCGAAAGGTAGAATTTTACATATAAAGCGGTATCTTGAGGCCGAGCAATGCTTTACGATACGGGATGTTGGGCATTGGACAATAAATAAGGAAGACGGAATGTCGCTAAGATGTGGAGATGTGGTGGAGTAACTGGAAATGATTAGAATACGTATGGAGCGAATACGGTGTAGGAGTGACATTTGTTGTGAGAAAAAGAAGTCTGGATTTTTCTAACGTGTTTTGCGGAGAGACGATTGCGGTGTGACTGTGAGAGGTGCTATGGAAACGAACGTGTAAAAGGAGAAAGCGGATAGACGGAATTGAAGATGATTTAAAGATTTCTGGTGAGAGATCGTACTTTATGGAGGTGTATAGGATGACCGACGAGTTGAGAGTGTAAACGCGAAAGGCGAAGAATATGACTATATTCGAAGTACAAATATATATAAATCCAAATGTGTCAATTTTGTTTAAGTTAAAATTTTATCTAAAAAAAAAAATTGGTATTTATTTCGTTTTTTTTTCCTCTACTTCAATGAATCCTCAACGCGCGTAGACCAGCGCATCTTCTTCTGCGATCAATGCCGACAATACTTTATCGTCTTACTTCTACTCAGGATGAATTCGCGTTTACACTTTCTTCTTCATATCGCGTACCTTTTGTCTGCGATTTCACTCGTACCAACCAAAATACCATTTTGCGTCGTATGAATTTTTTTTTTATTCTTGCGGACAATATCATACAATCGCTTTTAATTAACGAGTGTATAGGGAAAAGAAAATTTTTCGAATCGTCATGATATATTTTCGTCGAGGTTCGAATTATCAAGAGTGGAAAAACGCGTTATATATGTACATATTTTTTTTCTCCCGATAAAAATGCTGCACGCAAAAATATATGCGTGTATCATATATGTATATTATATAATTTTGCGAATAGAGACATAAATGTATCCTGGGTAGGACCTCAATCCCTTAGAACGCACTAGCTATATTGGTTATTTTTATCGTCTCTCGACAGTAAAAAAAAAGAAGAAAAAAAATGTTTATTTTTTAGATTAGTACTACACAAAGTCCGTAGACCGTAATGAAGTATCGACTTCGTTTCCGATTATCGAGTACAATTCTCTAAACAGACACCACAAGAAAAAACAATTTTACTACTTGTATTCCAATATGTAATCGAATTAATCTTCTTTAAAGTTACACGCGTTTTCAATTGATTCCAATAAAATATATTACAAAGCCATATACGCTATTATTTTATCACGGTTTTCTATGTGCTTACAAAATTGATTGATAAATAATTCGAAATTTCTGTTTTTTAAAACGTCTTGAAATAATTAATACAGTCTCGATTGTAATAACATTCAATTATAGCTGTTACTAGTCCAATCGTTGCAAAAACGTTTAAAACTCGACGAAATTTACATTTTTCGACAACCGCGAATTCGCATAATACAGTTTGTGTATACCAAAACGATTATAATAGTGTGCAGTGGCGTTGAAACATTTTAAAAACTGACAGCTCAATCTATTTTTAATAATAAACCCATTTTTTTACCAATCGACGAATTTACTTACAGATATGTACCGGACAACCAAATTATCGGAAAATTCTGAGGATAAGCATTAGGCACCTATCAAAATCGTTAAACTCTCGACCCATCGGTGTGCCATAGAACGCGTTACTTTTCAAAAAGATTTTAGCATATAATAATTTTTTTTCTTCTTTTTTGTCAGATTAATTATATTCCCGATACACGCCTCGGTTTCCTTTATTCGCAGACCCCCTTTTAAACTTTCGAATTCCTTTTAAAGACAATCTCCGTTTTTATCGCGTTTTCTTTTTTATAGTTCAATAAACAAAAAAATATTATAAACATTTTTAGACGAAAACGCTGAACTTAAGACTTGCAAATTTGTCGATCATTTCTGAATTTTCGACAATAACGTTTTCTTCGCGCGTTATTATCATCGTTATATTTTTCCAACCTGTTTTGCGCCGTTATACTGTACGAGTTTTGAAACGATTTGAGTTTAGAGAACGTCCGTTCAGTCGAATCACCTGCAGCGGCAACATCTGCAGAAAACGTGGTTGCTACGCGAAATGATGTGATGTGTGGTGCAAATTTAAGGAACATGTTCTTTTAATCCTCCCGTACGAAATGTGTTTAAAAAATTACGTAAACTTCCTATTATTATACGCTTTGGTTTTGCCATTATAATATGGAAACACGAGTCGAATAAATTAGAGCCATTGAAATCAGAATTCTCCATGTGCCACGTGTATTATTTCTTCAGAATATTATTCCATATGCCAGTAATAATGCGATTATTGTTTTGCACCCACCAATGTGCAAATTTCTCTGTGTTTACCGTATGTATGTAAATGAATTAATAAATATTGACACGAGAGAGAAAGGACATTTTTCTGTAGATCCGTTCGTTTTTTAAAACAGTTCACCTCCGAATAATTTCGCATTGACTTCGTTGCAGGTCGCTTGGCTGAGGGTGGACACGCAGACAATACTTTCCATACAGACGTTGGTCGTGACGAAAAACAACCGAATGGAAGTGACGCACACGGACCGCAGAATGTGGAGATTGCACATCAGAAACGTCCGGCCGTCGGACCGCGGGTTTTACATGTGCCAGATAAACACGGACCCGATGAAAAATCAAATCGCCTACCTCGACGTAGTCGGTAGGATTTTATGTAAAATATAATACGCATAACATTGTAACATTTTTATTACAAAATTATAATGCAAATTCATTCATTCATTCATAATCAATTCCGTAATTTTTCGGGTTCCCGCTAATGCTTTTTCGAACTCTGAAACGGTTTTTGAAAATCAATATTTTTTTCTATACACCGAAAATTTCGGAGCACGCATTTTTATCCGAATTACACTCGAATTACGATCCGTGCACGATAAAAAAAAAAACGATTATTTACACGAGTAATCCATTTCTATTCTTTTATTTATTTCATTTATTTTGCCCAATAATTTATTAAAAACGGGCTTAAATCAGTCGCGTTGAGTGTCTTGAGTTTAAAAAAAATTCATCATTTATTCCTTGCAAGACGATGAAGTTCGATCGTTCGTCTAGAACTCAGTTTTTGAATATTCACTTTTTTTTTTTTTTTTTTGTGACATTCGGCCGGGTCACAGCATTTCGATCATCCGCCTGTAAAATCGACGTCATAAATACCAGTGGATTATATCCCTTTTTTATTCTCTTATTTTTATTCGATTTTTAGATTCAAAACGAAACGAGAAAGCTGTCGGTTTTACAATGACGTTTATTTTTTATTTTTATGCGTACAACTTTTCGACTAGTGAAAGTGCTTCGATCAATTACCCGTTCGTACCCGTTTTCTCGGTATTTTACTGGAATACTACTACTGTTTTAAGCAGATTATTTTTCAATCGTGGTTCAAAAAAATTTTCGTTAAAAAGGGTAAAAACTTATCGAAAATTCAAAAAAAAAATTGTTTTTCGACGCGTTTCAAAAACTGAAATTTACGCCAAAAACATAACTTTGTACTATCTATAAATACGAGGGGGAAAAAAAACAAAATTCCTTCCGATTCTGTGCTCTTCGTAACGATTATTAGATGTCGATTGTAATAAAACGGATAATTGTCGGTTTTAAGAACTGAAATTTATTTTACAACACACTACTTTAAATATATTTAAAAAAAAAATTTTTTTGAAAATCCGATTGTTTTTTTTTTTACAAGTTAATTAACCCCCCCCCTCCCCCAATCGTCGTTATTAATTATGTATCAATGTCTTCAAATACAAAACACAACAAATTATCTCTCACTTATCCTACGCCAGAAGACAGTGCCACGATCCTAATTCCGAAGAAATATCAAAGACTCAACAGTTCCTCCTAACCGACACAAACCTCGTAAGAAAAAAAAATCTATGTTTTCTAATATTATCACAACGGTGAAATGATTTGTAACCTGTATATTATGTATTATTGTATACCCGAAAACAGCTCGGTTGGCTTGAATTTAAAAGAAAAACAAACGAATCGTGGTAAATCAATAAATTTTTCTCGCTCGACGTTGAAAATCTTAAAATATACTTTTCTGCAACGTCACCGCGGACTTTTTCCACTTTCACGTTATAGATCCACTTCCGTAAACCGTGCGCTTAATATAAATTCGTCGCGTTTGGTAAATCGACTGTCTCTATATTTGAATGTCTACGATGCACGGTAATATAGGTACACATTTTTGTATTCTCAGCCTACACACGAGTCTGTGGCATATCAACGATTATTATTATTATTAAGCTTAACGAAATAATTCATCGTATAAATAAACGAACGGCGTGTAAACTTTTCGTCATTGAAATTCGTTTTAAGTCTCGAAACCCGCCGCGGTCCCGTTGTGCGTGTATATGATTATTAGGTATAAAACATTCCGCGTCTCGTTATAAGTGTTATAGTTATTAAGTATTTACCGTATTCCCAGTTACTGTTTAATCCTAAAACAACCCCTACACACACAGTTTCCGTGACATATTATAATCACACGCAGTGTGTGTGTGTGTGTGTGTGTGCAAGTGCGTTTTATTTTCTCATATCCCCCAAAGCGTATGTCTCGACGAACCCCAAAGTAATTCCCAGCAACAATTCCCCTGTACGCGTTATAATTATTATTTCTTATTATTATTTATTATTATTATTATTATTATTATTATTATTATTATTATTATTATTATTATTATTATTATTATTATTATTATTATTATTATTATTATTATTTATTATTATTATTATTATTATTATTATTATTATTATTATTATTATAATATACGTTTCATTTTTTTTTTTTTTTGCGCGGCATAATTTAAAGCGAACCATATGATTTGATATCGTCTTTGAGTGTGCTGAACGAGCAATTTGTCATACCGACGGATATCCGTACTACAGCGGGTGTTTCACAATTTGAAGTATTTGCGAAACGGATTTTAGTGACACGATAATATTCAATAACGTTTCCCCGGAAATCGGTAACATTCATTTATAAAAGACCTGGTCTAGATCTCTTCAGTTTCTGTAATACTTTAACTTTTTATTATTATTATTATTATTATTATTATTATCATTATTATTTCGAAAACTAACGACTATGTAATGTTGAAAAAAATAAACCAAATGAAATGCTGCAACAGTGTAAACGTGAACCGCCACACCATGTCCCGGCCATTGCCCCATACGACATGTGTCGGAGAGCGGCTGCAGGTTACAATTTATTATCGGCTATCACGCAATATAAATAATAATAAAAACTATTCGTTGGTATGCCAAAGTTGGCTATTGAAAGTTTTTGCTCGATTACATTTCTTCTTTTCCCCAAACTGAAAAAAAACATCGAATATCGAAAATTTCAACAACAACAAAATTATTCAAACGCACAACAAAATTGTTCAGACGCTCTTTAAAATTGTCATTTTATACTTTCTAACCGGGTTTCTTGCTGAAAACACAAAAACCATATCGGTAATACATTTCACAAAAAATGATTTCAGATATAATCAAATCGTCCCTCACCTCTCAGGGATGAGAGGGATAGATTGACTTTTTCATCATTACGTATTGTTTTTAATAATATCCCCCCCCCCCCCCGTGAAGACAAAATCATTTGATCGCCGCTACAAGAGATTCATATTATATAATATATTTTAAAGGTAAACAAAGTTACATTCGCAACTTCACGGTTAATGACTTAAAATAACTTCTAACTTGGGAATTTCAAAAATGTATTGCTTTTATTTATTTGGAATTAAGAAGCACTGTGTGTATACTCAATACAAAATCAGTTTTGGAAATAATATAACTTTTTAACAATGTACATAAAAATAATAATCAAGTAATTTTCGAACGTTTATATTTCAACAAAAGCCGTTACAACGTTTTTAAAATAATTTTTTTCTTCACTCGAACAATTTTGGGAATGAGCTACTGTCATATATTATATCTTTTCGTTTTATATTGAACATCATATAGTCCAATATTGTCCCATAGAGTTTTAAACGATTCAAACACAAAAACATTAAATTATATGTTGTATAGATTTATATGGTTTTTTTTTCTTCTTCTTTAACGAAAACGTTCCGCGTTTTGTATATTATAATATTCTTATATTATTATATTCTAATACGCTTGTTTAATAAACTGTTTCAGTGCCACCAGATATTTTAGACTATCCGACTAGTTCGGATATGGTAGTTCACGAAGGTACGAGTAACGTGACGTTACAATGCGCTGCTACCGGATACCCGAATCCGACGATAACGTGGCGCAGGGAGGACAACCATAACATCGTAATTTCAAACACTTTGACCGGTAAATAAGACTCGTAAATATAACGTTATAAAACTATTCTGTTTCGTAATTAATTGCTAATATGTGTGTTGGGAGTATGGATTGTTTTAACGTTTCTCGTGTATTCGCCTGCGCGGTGACTCGAATAAAACAATAATGAATGATTATTATCCGATCGTGAAACTATCTCAAGATAAAAAAAAAAACAAAAACGTTTTAGTTGATAAACTTACGATCTACCGTTCCAACGCGATATTAGCAAATAATTGTACGCTTAATGTGCAAATGATAAATTATGAAGGGGGAGCTGACCGTCCAGTGATTTTTCTGTTTCGTTCGAGTCGCAACAAGAGCAACGACGAGATATTTGACTTTCGCGGGATTGGGATCGCTTGGAAACGAAAAGATTTTTTTCCAACGTGTATGGTACACAGATTTATCTTGTCTATAATGTTCATTTGCCGAGTGGATGGATGGCCAGCTATCAATTAAATTGAAATGAATTTGTAGTAAGCTACATGTGATCTTCTGAATCACTTCCGGCACAAAGTTATAAGTATTATACCACGAACGGTACCTAAATACTTAATTTATATGATAGAAATGCCACAAAATACGCGTCGTTTATATTGTCGCAAAACAAAATATTATTACGTTCGAATAGACTCGCATTGGCTATTATATTAGTCTACTACAGCAACATGTACACACTGTGTACGCACGCGTTTAAATTACAATACGTTTTTTTTTTTTTTTTATTCGTATTATCCAATTGATATTTCTCTAATATTAATATAATTATTGTGTATAGATGAGTATAACCAATTATGGTTGGTTTTTATTCGATTATTTTTTCTTTCCATTTGTTCATTATTATAAAAGTATAATTAAACAGTTAATGTATCGGAGCTGTCAGCGCATTGTCATAAATAAATAAATAAATATAAATATATACATATAACTAAAACGTTCATAATATACATTTGCATATTTGTTTTGACTAATGGACAAATCAAAATATCTATAGCTGGTATAACGAATATATTACATTAATGTGTCACACGATATTATGTATATAAGTAATAAAATAATGACCCGCGATTACGATCGATATTTTATACGTATTCATTGAAATTTGAAATGCTGTCAACGTTCTGAAAATATCTGAAGAGTGCAAATTAATTTTTCATTTGAAACTCCGAATTTCGCACGGCAACAACGCTATCTCTGTCCAATAAATAAAATAATACATATATATATATATACATTTACACACGTCGCTTGTATATTATACGCTCGTGTTATTTAATATTAATATAATGTCATTTAAATACGAACGATTGCCATCAATAAAAATACTTTTGATTGACGACGGGGATATACTGCAAATATATTGTGTGTGTGTGTGAGAAAGGAAAATAAAATAGTCGTACGACGTTATAAATGTCACGGTAAATAAATATCGAAAAAACAAATGATAATGCTTTTATTTCTACACGTTATTTAACAACGAATTTTTTTTTTCTAATAGTAGTTACTGTCGATTTGTCCACGCGCATTAAGTACGTTTTATAATAATAAATAAATAAATAAGGAGGACATCTGTCTCCTCTACTGTTTTCCATATATTTATTAACCGTGTCCGTTGTGTTTTCTGTCACTGTCGCGTATACACCAACACTCCGTTTCGCGGATTTAACTTAATTATTCGCAACGTACACGTACATATATCTACGTTTGAGAGTTGGACTTCAAAACGATTATTTTACTCACTGCCGTCACTTAATCTTTCCGAACGTATAATTACGACGCGTTCACTATGGGATTCGATATCCGACAGTTGTGTTTTTCTAATCGTCCGCGCGGTGAATCTAATCGATTTACGTGTTTTTTTTTATAACGCGTCGTCGTGGGCTTGGTCGACGTTTTTATGGTAAATGCACAATCGCCGTGTTGATGAACGCGTTTGTTTTGAGGATTTCAAAAACACTTGGGTTCATCGCAATAGGTGCTAACAAGCCACTCTATTTTACTGAACACTCGAGTGTTATCCGAAATCTCCACATTACACTGCCGGATTCTACTTGCGACGATAATCCCCCCGTGAAGGTTTGCTAATCGCTCGCTGTACAATAGCCGTGAATCTCGTCTCACTATATTGTCCCGCGGTTGCTTTATTCGGCATCTTCGGCTGCTCTGCAGTACTGCGACAATTGCTTTCCTTAATGGACTTTCTATGTATGCTATAAAATTGGTCGTCATTCTCGTCTCGTCTCGTTACATTGTACCCCAACGGACTTCTCGATCACAAATATACTTCTTTTTACGGTCCGACCATGTACTATGTACGCTTGATGAACCCGCGTCAGGGACGGACAGTGTCCCTCCTCTCTTTTTTTTTCTCTTTCTAATTTTTTTATAAGTATCTACATTGATACCTACTATTTTGATTACTGGATTAAATGTTTTTTAACTAACGGCGCATACTCGTTTACATTGAAAAAATAATACGTATACACCGAACCACTGCGTCCGAAGATATTATATAATTATATGCGTATAACAAACCGTCCTGTATAATATTATATTACGGCTAAATCGAATAAAATTTATATCTGGAGATTTGTAAAAACTTTTTAAAACGTTCGCTTTTTTTTTTCACACGCACAATAATATAACTAATTGTGGTATTTTATACGGATCGTTAGCGTAATGCCCGTGCACGTATAAAACGATTTAACGGTGAAATTAACGCGAGAGACAAAATCGACTCGTTCGTATATTTTAACACTTTTATACTCGCGGGAAACTTTTTCAAACGTGTTAAAAACGTTATACGAATTGAATTTTTTTGTACTAATTATAATAATTGTACATTTTACAATACGCTCGTTCATTGTCTGAAACTCGACGTGTTAATTATTACACGAATTATTTATTATACGATTAATTGTAATCCAGTCGATTATTATTTTTATTTTTTATTTTTTTTTTTTTAACATTTTCCGTCGTAAAACGCATTGAAACCATCATATTCTTGTTTTGCTTGCGCCCGCGTTTGTTAATTTTAAAACGTGCAGTGCGTTTTTCGTTTTTATTTTGTTGCTAAAAGAAAACGTTTTGATTCGATTATTGTAAAATATATATTAGGCGAGAAACATTAGTTTTCATACATTATAATGCTGGACATCAACTGTGGACCGTTTTAGTTGTTTTCAAAACAAATTTTTTTTTGTCGTATGAAATAATAAGGTGTCTGTACGAATCCGTCAATACTACGACGAGTATTAGAAAATAATAATAATAATAATATCTATTTTGTACGTATTTTCTTTTCGTGCTGGACGTTTACGCGCGTGTGTTCGCACGTGAAAATATGGATTGGATTGACGGTTCTTATAAATAAAAACAGAAAAAAAACATATTGAATACGCTCTAGCGGACAAATCGAGTGTCTGCGAGACGACGACGAGACGAATATCATAAAAGAATTCAATTTATTTTTTCATACGAGTATTTCAGTATTTCGCGCAATGCTCCGCTCTTTGGCTATATTCGCATACATATATATATATGTGTATTTTTTGTATAATATATATTTAATTTTTTTTATTTACTAATATTAATTTATATAGTCATTGCTTTTGTTTCTTTAACATATATTTGTTATATTTTATTTATTTTTTTACGATATACCATCTCGACTACGTACATAATATATATATACAAATATAATTTATAATATTTAATATAATAATAATATATATATATATATCATAATAAACATATTGACATAATATGGTTGTGTTTATTGTAATATGTTACACAGTAGCAGTCGTGGACAGTCCTACGCTAACGTTTCATCGCGTGACCAGGCAACACATGGGTTCGTACCTTTGCATCGCCTCCAACGGCGTGCCGCCGACGGTCAGCAAACGGATCACATTGATCGTGCACTGTACGTGATCCATCTTCGCACAAAATATAATTTATATTATGTTTTAAACGTTAAACAATATAAATAAGTGTTATATGACCTGTTAGTGGCGTCACACAGGGCGGTTCTTAAGTTCACAGACCCTCCGCGAAATATTTAATTTTTTTTTTTTTATACGCAATAAGAATTTTTATCCTTTCCAAACGGAAAAAAAGATTGGAAAAATTGTATTTTCGTGGAAAATAAAAGAAATTATGAACGCGCTACCGCGACAGGGTTTACGCGCGTAGAACTCTAAAAAATTGATATATTTTTTTTTTACGTTTTTCATTCCCGAAATTCGAATTTTTAATTATATATAAACATTTAATATGCATACTTATAATGTTTGCCGTATTGAAATGCGGAGGAAATGTAAAAATTATTTATTATGTATCACACGTGACACCGTTCGTCCACGCAAAATATTGATCGCGTCGTCGTCAACGTGGCGTATATTTTATGGGATTTATTCGACGGGCGCGCGCGTACATGACGTGTCTATCATATATAATATACGGTTAGAACTTTTAAAGGCGAATTTTTATATTTTTATTCGATTGATGATAGAGGTTTTTGGAAAAAAGAAAAAATGTCTCATTTACTCGTATACGTGTATTATTTTATATTTCGATTTATATTGTCGCCGGTCGATTCGAAAATCGATCAAAACCAAACATATTATTCTGTTTTGTTTTCCTCTTCAATTCACGCTGTATCGATTTTCGACACATTTTTTGTTTTTTAACATTTCTCTTGTAAGCACGTCATCGTCGTCGTTATTATTATTATTATTATTATTATTATTATTATTATTATTATTATTATTATTATTATTATTATTATTATTATAAAAACCGCGTTTAGACTAATTTAATTTTTTTTTCTTCTTCCGGAAAATATGTTTTTGATATTTTATACATAATATACAATTAATATCAAACGATTAAAAAAAAAACATTTTCCGAATATACTGTAATGGTGCCCGTGTATAAATTAAATTTATATTTTATCGTAAAATTGATTTTTAACATATATAAATATAGTTTGTGTTTTTTTTCACTTTCCTCGGTATAAAAAGCATACAACACAATAATTAGCCTCTATTCCAATCGTCGATATTATAAAAATGTAAAATATATTTTCGTATTATACGAACCGAAAATTTTATATTTTTAAGAATTAACTACTTACGGACTTAAAATGCCGTGTTCAAAAGAAGTGCCGGTTGAATATAACTTAGTATAATATTTCAATATCAATTTTCTAATTATTGTCGAATTTAATTTGCGAATCATTAGGCGATGAGGGGAGGGGATACACATGGAAATCGAAAGAATTGAATGACTACGCATCGTTTTCACCACTATATATAATAATAATAATAATAATAATAATAATAATAATAATAATAATAATAATAATAATAATAATAATAATAATAATAATAATAATAATAATAGGAAATATTTATACGATATAATACTCGTAATCGTTTCTCTTCTCTTTTTTTTTTTTTTTTTTTTTTTAGTCGCTCCAATGGTTTGGATCCAAAATCAACTTGTCGGCGCTTTTGAAGGCGATCGATTGTCGATAGAATGTCACGTCGAAGCGTTTCCAAAATCCATAAATTACTGGGCGTCAGAAAACGGAAACTTACTGACTCAAGGTACAAACATATATTATTTGTATATAGCTCCGTGTGACAATATTGTTATTATATCATTTTTATAATCTGGAATCCACATGCAATAATAAATAATCAATGTTTCCCAAAACCTAGAAAAATAATAGCTTTTTTAGAAAATCATAATTCGTATGGGAGAACTTGAGTTGGGTGCCGAGATGTTTGATTGCTTAAAATAAACACGAGTTGGGTCCACGGTGATGTTTTACCTTAATGTTATCTTAATGTTACCCAACTTAATTTCCTAAAACAAATTTTTAATGAGGAAAGACGGTTTGTTTTACCAGTGGAGAACTGACCCGGTTAACTCTTGTGAAAGATGTGCGTTTGAAATTTCTTCCCTAATTTAAACTATATTATAAGTAAACCAATAACGATAGAAAAAAGAAAAAATGCTAATTGAATAATAATTTTAATAATTTTTACATCAGACCGTTATCTTTATGTAACGAAAACAAAAAATTTTCGAAGACTTTCTAGCCAACCTCCGCGTGGTGTCCTCTGGATAACGGTAATAGCTGGAATCCGTCGACTCATGTACACGATAAAATATTTCGGGACCCAATTCATGTTATTTTTGAAATTTGGGACCCCAACTCGAGGTTGTCCATTTCTATTTGTCCAATAACGAACGTGTTCCCGATTCGCCGATTAGTCTATTCCACGACCTCTATCTTTTGCGCGGTTGTCCTAAAGTTTTATTATTTTTTTTTAAAATGCTTTCAACGTAATGTTTATTAAAAACATCGAAATTCCCTTAAAAATGTTTTCAAGCTACATATTTGAAAAACATGTTCAGTTTGCCGATCGGTACCTTTGAAAGTAATCGTCGCACGCGCTCGGACGCATTTTTCATACTGAGCGAAACGAATGATGTATTGGTTTTACGATAACCGCGAAGAAAATTATCTATTTATTTATTTATTTATCTATTTATTTATTATTTATTTATATATTACGGCGTACATTACATTCCGACCATAGAACAACCACCACATAATATCTAAATCCGTCCGCGGTGCACGGGCATAAAATATTGAAAAACGTTTTACTTTTTTTCGTTTAAACGAAATCCGCTGTTGTTATGATGACAGGAGACAATTACGACACGGCGTACAAAGAATCCACGTACAAAATCGAAATGAGATTGACCATCAACGAGGTAAAAGAAGAACATTTCGGCACGTACCATTGCGTTTCGAAAAATTCTCTAGGCGAAACCGACGGCACCATCAAAGTTTACAGTACGCGATAATTTTATATATTGCACGAATGACGTGTAAATTCGTGCAGAAATACTCGTGTGTGTGTGTGTGTGTGTACGATGTTACATATAATATCATTAATATTTTCTCGATAGAATTGCCGGGAAAGAATTGGAAAAATAATAATTATCAGACGTCCGTGACGGCTTCGGGCAACGGTCTGCAACATATTGCGGGTACGTATATATTTTTATACGACGCGATATTTTTATTTATTTATTTTTTTCATTTTATTCACACAACTCTGCGCTGTTAAATTGTCGTTTTAATGATTGTTTTAAGTAAATATTTAGAGAAAGAAATAATAAAAATAGCACAGTTACAAAAGTAAAATTAAATAAATCATAAACGAATGAATAATTACAAGGATATTAATATGGTACACAAGACAAGACAAAAGAGATCGATCTAATTATTGATTGCAATGGGCACGAGTTCGTCAAATCTTACGCAGTTCTACATTTTCCATCCATGTGATCGCTTCTGATTCTTGCCTTGTGGAGTTTTTTTAATACCTCTATCGAATCTGATTCTCGGGCGTACACAGTGTCGGACTGTCTTTTCCTCACCGCATTCACAACGGTACGGTCAGTACTGACATACCACATCTCTATAAGTTATAACCACATTTGCCTTGTTCACCTCTAATTCGGTTTAATGTTGACCTGCAGAATTCTCATCTTGGTAGCCAAAACTTTCGTTTCTGGATTTTCTAACCGAAATGTAGTCCTGTAAAAGGCCTCTGATGTCTGACCTGGACACTCCACCGCGCCGAGTGTAGGTATAAAATTCTATATCGCGTCTTTTGAACGTTTTAGATTTTCAACGCCATCCTTATGGTTTGCTAATTGTATTAATTTATACGTTACGTTTTTGAACTCAATACGTTTTACGCTTTTCGCACATTTCGATAAATTAAGAAAAATTACCCATTTTCATTAGACGTTTCACATTAAGACCTAAATGTCGTTAGGTATTGAATAATCTGGGCAGTGTACATACGAAGACATTTGCTATAATAATTTCATAAAACAAATTTTTGTTTTCCTATTTTTAGAGCATATCAAATCCGAGCTTTGCGTTTATTAATATATGTATAAATCATTTTTTCCCCCACAGGATCTTCGTCTAATACGGATGGGAAAAACAACGGTGTTTCGTTGTCGTCGTTCGCAACCGGTTCGATGTGTCCGATGATTTTCCGTTGTATCGTCGTCATGTACGGAATACATCTGCTATTCTCCAAATGAGTTCATCGCACGACGACGAAAAACGTTTTTTTTTTTTTTTCTTCTTCTTTTATATCATGAAAAACAGGGTAACAAATGTGTAAAATGTGTATAGTTTGTTATGTATAAATGTTAATACGTTAATATGTATAAATACCGTATGTGAAGGTACCAAATATAAACTGTTACGATATCATTGTAGAACGCACCCGTGGGCGCACGTTTAAGATTATAGGTAATAATATATAGTAATGTTAAACGATGAATGTACAGAAGGAATTGCGTTTATTGAAACGCGTATTCGTCTATTAATAGTGAATAATAATCGTGTGTACGGGGCAAAAATCGTAACGCATTTAAGAGGAGGAGAAAAAAAAAGGGGAAGGCTTTAAAATGTCGAACGATAAAATAATGGCGAAATCTTTGGTCGAGCAAAACACGTTGTTGAACAATAAAATTGTAACACCTGTGATCTGCTCGAGGTGGTTATTCATAAAAAAAAAAAAAATCGGGGAAATAGCGTATGTGAGTGAGCGTTATAACGACCGAGGAATTTCGTTATGAGCTGATTGAGATGCGCGTAAAATGTGTGCAGCTATAAACACATAGTCGATGTAAAAATTATGATAATAATCGATATAATTGACATTTTATTGTTCAAAGCCCTGCCTGTTCGAGATTTTAAAGGACGTCAGCAAAAGACAAAAAAAAAAAATACGTCGACTTTCGATTTAAAAACTATGCGAGAAATTTGTGTTAAAAAATTAACTGTCGAATTATTCGCGAATAAAAAAACGACGAGGACGCTTTCCAACCGATACCTTTAATAATAAATTGTATTTGAATGTTTACGCCAACAAGCACGGTATATTAATAATTAGTATTAAATTTCATCGTGCCCATATTTTTATTAATTATTATTATTATTATAACCGAATACTTTTCTTCGAGTACCCACCGATTTCGTGTAATAGATAACACAATTATTGTAGTTCCGTGTAAATAAAATAATAATTCCAGTGTCAATAGGCACAGATGTAGATGTATTCGTCTAATCTGTGCAATAGATACAGATATAAATCAATATAAGCCCTCTACGAGTTCCCAAGACATTTTCAATCTTTTAAAACGCACATTTTTTTTAAAAAATATACTTTTACGTTAAACACCGGTGGACGAGTATATTTTTCGTCAAAAAAAAAAAAAAGCCTCTAAAATCGTCTCCAATCACACAGTTTTACAATACGATATTATTATTTTGTCGTAAATACAATTTTAGTTCTCTGTCGATTGTTTTAATCGCACTTGTCTATTTAATGTTTCGAAAGAATTAAACCACCAGTCTGCCGGTGTAATTTTCTTGGTTCTAACGATTTCTCTACGCAATAAATTACGCTTTAAAAATTTACCAACACTCGCGGAATCTAATGACATACATATAACCCTTACACATTTTTAAGTGAATTTTATATTTTATGGAAAAAAACGCATCTAACTATATATAGTAACTCTAGTAATGTGTAATAATAGTAAACGTTATAGGTAAAATGTTTTTTATTCCTCTACTGATCGAAATATTCATATTCTGCGTATTCTTTATGTTTAAATTCACGAATATATGTATATAATATTATTGTATTTTTTCTTTTTATGTAATTCTGTAACGGAACACATAATATTTTCGATCTAAATGAAAACGAGTTCCTAAAATGTCAAAAGTAATAGATAGGCGCTATAAAATACAGTCTAATGTTACACGATCTTTGTGTACCTTACTCGCATAATTATAATAATTTTTTTTAGAATATTATTAAATATTATAAATTATTAACGTGATAATAGAAATAATTTTTAGTTATATACATATACATATTGTGTACTTTTTTGTTAATTATTGTAACATACACACTGATCAAAAATCAAAATATTGTTCATTAAAACGTAATATACGTGTACAATTTGCGAACAAAATATTGTATTACCTACATCCTAATCTGTTATCAAAATTTCATTACACTATAATAATCCTATACCCATTGGCCAATGCGCTTATATGTATGTATTTCAATAAACAAATTGCGTTTGTCTTAGACTGTTTATACGATATTTTTTGACACCTTCAGGCTTTTTTTTTTTTTAATCCATACTTTAAAACAAAAAAACACTTGATATTCACCTTTAACTACCAGACGAAAACACTTACATACAGGGTTTTAAAAGCAAATCAAATGTGTAGTACTTTGAAGTGTTTAAATTAACATTAGAAAGTAGTCTAAACCCATATAGTATTATTATAATTATTATTAAAAATAAATAAATATATTACTTCCCTTAGATTTTTTGACAACATAGACTTTACAAACAACACACTAACAATGTAAATATAAAATATTACATTACAAAAATACACTACACAGTTTACAGAGAAACAAAAATATACGTATAATATTATTACAATATAATTCATGTAGAAACTTAAAAATATATGCAAAAAGTAGTATTTATAAATTAAACGGTTACAGACGATATTATTCTATACACATAAATATAGATACAAAAATATAATATTAAAATCGTTAATTTAGCGACATGATTGCAAATTCTTCAGCAATTTTAATTAGACTATCGACATTTTGATTGTTCGTTCCAGATGCTTGTGCGGAATCAGCCTTACCACCGCCTTTACCATTAATTAACGTTGCTACTTTGGCCACCCATTCATTTGCCTTGAGTCCCTTGTTGTTCAAGTCTTTCGAAACGGCACAGTGACAGAATATTTTAGCACAGTCTTTGTCTTCTGACATCAACATTACCGCAATTTCAGGCTTGATTGTTTTCACTTGTTTCAATGCCGTGTCAATCGCTTTAGTATTAGAACCTACGTCGAGTTTAACGACAAACACCGATCTGTCTACCTGGGAGTTTATTTTCTCTTTCACTGTCTCTGCCACGGTTGTGGCTATAGCAGCTTGACGTTTTCGCTCTTCATCGGCAATACCTTTTTTGAGACCCGACAGAATGCTTCTAAGCTCTTCTTTTATCCAGCACGGTATTATGGACTTACTTATCTTGTCCTGTGCAACGGTTATTGCTTTAGATAAATTTGGATCCTTAGAATCTAATTTCATCACATATTTTTTCAATTCATCAGCTCTATTATACGCTTTTGTTGCTTCTGCGCCGGTTAACGCAACAATTCTCCGTATACCTTTAGCTATTGCTTCTTCGGTGAGTATAGCAAAACATTCCATGTGTCCAGTCTTGTGCAAATGAGTTCCCCCACAAAACTCCACAGAGGTCTGTAATCCTGCAGATCCGTCTGGATCTGAAAGGAGCTTTTCTACAGGAACTCCAACCGAAACGACACGCACTGGATCCGGATAAGTTTCGTCAAACATGGCACGTAAACCCTTTATACGTTTAGCATCATTCAACGGAGAAATTTTAGTGTACACAGAATGATTTCGATTGATTACTTCATTTGTTAATTGTTCTACTTTAGCAACTTGATCCACAGTCATCGCAGATTTGTTAGTGAAATCAAAACGTAATCTATCTGGTGCGACCAATGATCCTTTTTGGTTTGAATTATCTCCTAAAACAATGCGTAAAGTGTGATTTAATGTATGCGTAGCAGTATGATTGTTCATCACGAGTCGCCTTCTTTTTTCATCAATTTTTAAGACTACTCGATCGCCTACTTTTAGGTTACCACTTTCTAGAATGCCAACGTGCAAAATATAGCCAGCACGCACTTGAACGTTTTTAACATAAAACTCTGTCTCTTCGTCTTTGACTATAGACCCTTCGTCATAAATCTGACCACCCTGTTCAGCATAGAAACACGTTTGATCCAGTAAAACGCCACATTCTTGTAATGCACCGACTTCATCAACAAATGCACTCATTGTTTTAATGCTCAAAATGGTCGACGTGCAATTATCAAAAACATATTCTGCATTCGGACCATCGGTCACGGCTTTATAGCGATACTTTGGCGAATCGTCAGTTGTCGATATACCTTTTGTCTGTAAATCAGCAAGAGCATGGACATCCAAAGAAATGATCTCTTTGTTTCCACCTGCTTTATTCTGACTTATAATTTGCGCTTTTTTTTTCGCTTCTTCGTATGCTTCCATATCGATTGAAAATCCTTTTTCTTCGACCATCAGATGTGTCAAATCTACAGGAAATCCGTAAGTATCATACAATCTCCATGCGACTTCACCGGGTATAACATTGTTAGTCAATTTCAATATAGTTCTATTTAAAAGGTTACGACCTCGGGACAACGTTCTCAAAAACTGTTCTTCTTCTTCGTTAATGATTTCTATTATTAGTTGAGGATCCCCAGTCACTTCAGGGAATGTATCTCCAAGTAAATCGACAACGACATTGACCAGAGTTGCGAAAAATCCAGGTTTGCTATTCAACTTTTCTGTGGCATAACGAACAGCACGTCTAAGAATACGTCTCAACACATATCCTCGACCCGTATTGTCAGGCCGCCCTCCATCAGACAACGCAATTGTTAACGTACGAGCGTGATCAGCGAGTACTCTGTAAGCCATGTCTTTCTGATTGGTGTCTTCTGCGCCTACTTTACCTTCATAAGGCGGAGCATTCGTGCCACTTTGAATAGCAGCGAACAATGGCTGAAACACGTCGGTATCATAATTTGACCGTTTATCTTGTATAACCGAGACGAGACGTTCGAATCCCATACCACAATCGATATGTTTTTTTGGTAGGTTTCTTAAAGTTCCATCTTTTTCGCGGTTAAATTGCATAAAAACAAGATTCCAAATTTCCAAAACATCTGGATCGTCTTGATTGACCAAGTCAGCGGCCAATCGATTACCAATGCGATCGTAATGTATTTCTGAACAAGGACCACAAGGGCCAGTTTCGCCCATCTCCCAAAAATTGTCTTTCATACTGCCGGGAATAATATGATTTTCTGGCAATCCTAAATTCAGCCAGATATTTTTACATTCTAAATCCGGCTCGAGACCAGATTCTGTGTCGCCGCCAAAGTATGTCACGTACAAACGATCTGGCGACAGTTTAAATTCATCGGTTAAAAATTCCCAAGCCCACTGGCATATTTCCGTTTTAAAATAATCGCCAAACGACCAGTTTCCAAGCATTTCGAAAAACGTATGATGGTAAACGTCCTTACCCACGTCGTCTAAATCATTATGTTTACCTCCGGCGCGAATACATTTCTGAGTGTTAACAGCTCGCGTCAATTTGGCCATGTCCGACGACGGATCAACAGTGCCCAAGAATATGGGTTTGAACTGATTCATACCGGCGTTGGCAAATAACAACGTTGGATCGTCCAACGGGACTACAGACGACGAATAAACATATTCGTGTTTCTTCTTGTCTGTGAAAAATTTAATATACCGATCGCGGATCACTTTGGCGGGCGGACTCATTTTCGTTCGGCGAGAACCAATGCCTGTGATCTTGCGAAATCGACCTGTAACCGTTGAATGACACGCGTAAATTGAAAACGGTGTACAACTATTTGAGAACGTCCCGTATACACGAACGTAACTTCCAAACAATGTACGACAATAGCAAGTTTTGACTGAAGTGAACGGACGCGATTAAACAATGCGAATATGTAAAAGTAGTAACACGTTGAGCAATGTGTTGGAATGCTAGAACACGTCCCGGAACTCGAGCAATAACGAACGGCCGACTACGCAACGTGTTCACAAAAATAAAAAATCACACACTGATAACACACCTTATCTGTTTGATAATAAGACGTTTCAGTTTGATAACTGCGTTGACCACTAACCAGTGACCATAGGAAAGCATTCCGGTTGCAATTATAGGTGAAATTATATTCACTTTTCTATGGTCTACGACCTTATCAATCTACCTTGCGATAAAGTCTTATCACAGCGCAATCGTATTACGTATTTAGCCAACGATTAAATGATAAAACCTACGAGAGAATAAAAATTGAAGTCACTCGATCACAAATTCTCTAGAAGTTAGTCGTCTCGTAATCCAATGATTATTATTTGATAATTAAAATATTAAATTATTCTGAATTTTTCAATCGTTAGTTTTCCCTTTAAAATGTATTCCAATCACTCGTCTGATCCCAGAAGACCCGACAAAGAACACAGGTAAATATTAACTACTACTAATATATATATATATATTAGGATTAACGCCCTGGTATACCGTTCAAATAAAGAAGATTAATCGAATCTTTAAGACGTTCCACGTTTATTATTCAACTGTGAATTTGCAGATACAAACCGAGAACTGTTAATAACGATTCTCCAGGACTTACGCCCGGTGAAGATTTGACATCCGATTACATGAACATTATGGGTATGATTTTGAGTATGTGTGGTTTAGTAATGAAGGTAAAAATTATATAAAATATCATCTTGGTCGGATATATATATATATATATATATATATATATATATATATATATATATGTATATATTTTTTTTTTAATTTAGTTTAAATTGACATCATGGTGTGCTATGTTTTGCTCCTGTATAAGTTTTGCCAATTCTAAATCATCGGACGATACAAAACAAATATTCAGTAGTTTCATGTAAGTATAAATACAATAAAACTCAAACCAAACTGTTATTATTTATTAATGTTTTGTCGAATTAGAACTTTACTTGTTATACCTAATGCTGAGTACAAATCAAATTTAAATTCAATTGATACCTAATTAGTCTGATAAATAAGTGTTTGACTATTATATTAACCTTCAATGTAATTTATTTCCGATTTACATTTAAAAATCTTTAAGCATTTTTAGTTTTCCAAACAATCAAAATGCACAAGTTTGACTGATTCTCGTCCACTGCCGCTATTATTTTTGAAAACCAGTAGTTATAATTTTCATTTTAATACATATAACAAAATATTTTAGAATTTACATTTCCAAAATTACTATTGTAATATGTCTAATGAAATGTTAACAATAAATAGCTATGGTTATCTTTTGACTAAAATTTTAGAAAGTCTATGGTCCGTACGTTTAAGAACTTTTTTTGTTTTTTGCCTTACATAAATTGAATTTTAACTAAATTTTGTGTTCATCCAGTAATTTGTTTAAATAATCATAATAAAAAGTCTATGCGTGATGCATGATCATCTTGGTTCTCTTGCCATTAGCCACATTATAGACTAGCATTTTGTAGTCCAAGGACAGCTAATTAGGTATCATATCTGTTTGTTATTAATAAATGTTTACCATATTATCCTTTCGGTACAATATATCTTTATTATATGATTATATTATCACGTTTTTAATTAAACTTTCCAACTATTATAATATAAAACAATCATTTTAATAATATATCAGTTATGTTTGTATTAGACTATTTTGTGTCATCAAATAAATAACACAAATTTAAAACGAAATGATTTATTTATGTTACTACAAAATGTATGTATTTTATGTCAGAAAAAAAATGTAATTTAATAAGTTGAAAAACACATCAATATAAAACATTTTATTCACAAATTTATGAGAGCTACTTAAAAAATGCATAGAATAAAGTATAATAATAGTAATAATAACATGATGTAATTAATTTTCAGGCTTTCAATGTCTGCCATTGTGATGTCTTATCTACAAAATCCACATCCAATGTCACCACCATGGTCAACAACATTTGGATAAATAAAATTCGTAAAAAAATTTTTCTTTTTTAATTTCGTAACTAATAATTATTTTCTTTATATAACTAATATATGATAAATGTTTGTATTTCCTATACAATAAAATATTAAAATTGCATCTCTCATTGATATCCTATCTATTCATGAGATTTGTTGGCTGATTTGATGTTTTTAAATTTAAAGCAATCTCCCTCTACAGAAAGCACTTTCACAATGGCATTTCATCACTTTTCCGGGAACACTACCAACATCATAACTATAATCCCAAGTCAATTCTGTTCCAGCTGATAGGTAATGAAGTGCAAAAAAAGATATCCATGGGAACCTTATATCGTGTGTATCAACAAACACATTTTGAACAAATACGTTTGGATGACATGAATGGTTTAAATAACGTCCAATATTACCGCTAGTTTTTGCATCCATGATATACACACTTTCGTTCTTTCCAAAATATCCACGCATTAATTTTTGAGCCTCTGGGTTGTTCTCCATATTTCGTACATTTAATTTAGATGCATTGTGCTCATGTCTTTCATCTTTTTTTGTTTTCGCATCACTTTTGGTTTTCTTGCGTTTGCGCAATCGTAATGAAATGTCCGAGATCATATTGTTACCTACACAAAAAAGTTAATATAAAATAAAAATCAATTGAAAAACTATTTAATGACTTATAATAGAGACTAAGTTTTTATAACATTTGCTAATTATTACAGAATATAGGGAAAATTATCAGAGAGTAAACTACATCATACTTTTTGTGTTAAAGAATTCAAACACAAAATGTTATGAATTTATGACTCAAATATTAATAATTTTTGATTTTTCCAGTTTTGTGCTAATTTTTATAGCACATAAGACATTCGCTATAAGTTTAAAATACATTCTGCATTTTTCATGAATAATAATTTTAATTAATTTGGTAACAGAAATAAATTTTAAAACAAACTTAATGCTAATGTAAAAATACTCAGACTGTAAATAAAATAATCTCTGTGATGTTAATTATAATGGTTTGCATTACCAAAATTAATAAAATATAATATACAATAGAACTTTGATTATCCATCTGCAATGGGAACAAGAAAGTAACCGAATGAAACAGATAAAAGAAAAAAACATATTTTTTATAATTTTTTTTCAATAAAATGAACCTAGTTCCTGTCAGCCTAGTTCTTCTCATATTACAATAATTAAAGAAATTTACATTTTCGTACAATTCAAAAAAATCTTAATGCCAAATATTTATTTTATTTTTAGTTGTAAAAAACCTTAAAACATAATTGTAGCACGTGATTATAGTATTATTATATATAAATAATAAAAATTTTGAATAGAATAAAATTTGTTCAAAACAAATACACTCAACAGTTCGACATACATGCAATTGTATATTAAACATGGTTTAGTACTATAAAATCTAAGTCTTTTCTGTGACGACTACTTAATACAATATATAAATAAAAATAATTATTACTTTCAACTGTATTTTGAAAATTTTCATCAGACGATTCAGAGACGGCAACATATTTATCACTTTTATTATCGTGATCCAAATCACTTTCTTCAGGTACATCATCTTCATAATCTTCTTTGATTTTCTCTAACACTTCAATATAATCTAACTCTGCCAAATATTCATCGCCATAATTTTTACCTCCTTCATTGGCATCGGTTTCGGTTAACAGGCAACCAACATAAATACATATAAAACTTCCTTGAGGTATATCATTCAAGCAACGCACACCCCATCCTTTCTTCTCTGTTAAGAACAACTGTAACTTTTGTGACAGTGGGTTTTGCACAACGCGATTTAAACACGAACTCGAACATTTACACGTAGCATTACATTCATAAATACCGGTTAAAACACGTTCAGGCAAACGTCGATAATTATAACCAATATTGGGATCTTTGTACAAGTTTGGTAAAATGTTTTGCCCATCAACGGTCAATTTCCAACAAGCACATTTAGATTTATCCTCACAGTTATCTGTGCAATCACAACCGCACAAGAAATTAGGGTCCAAATTTATACTAACGCCTGGCATTGGTTGTCTAATAGTCATATAATCCATTCGTGGTGGCAATTTATTGTTGATAGTATTTACGCATGATATCACTCTGAATTCTTTGCCATCAGTTATGTCTAGCACAAATTTTAAGGGTTTTACAACTTTAAATTCATTCATTACCTTCACCCAATTATTGAAATCAAATTGGTCAATCGTCATTGTGCTTTTAGTTACAATCAAATAATCGTGCATCTCTTTTATGCTTTTAATAGTACGACCGCATGGAGCTGTATACCAGACGCATTTCTGAGTGGCATTGAACTCTACTAAAACTCTGTCAAAACCATAATAAATTGGTGTAGCTAACATGCCAATACTCGTCGTTTTATTGTAATTATATTCAGTCCAATCTATACAAGAATTATTACAACTATGATCAACAAACAGTTTTGGTCGAAAACGGTTCTGCGGTAATACTGGAACGAAAACCTCAAAAGCATTACACTTATTAATATGTTTTAAACTTCCGTCATTATGTGTTGTCACTGAACTTCTACTGGTATTTGTACTTTTACGAGCTACACATTTAGATGCAGTGACTGGTTCTTCAACGCTAGTATATTCTACAAATGGTTTGTTCAAATAGGCCAATCCAGATTGTCTACATCGAATACCTTGCTTAAACTTTGACTGTTTTTCATAAATATTATATAATCGCGATGAACCACGATACAACCATTCACATATTTTTAAATCCTTGAAATATAATTTAACTAAAGATGCATCAACGTCAAGCACTTTTGCATATTGCCATTTATTGTCATATGCAGCTCGAATATAATGTTTATTAGTTAATCTTACCATTTGACGTTCAGGATATTTGTCTAAATAATTTCGAATAAAATCTTTAAAATCAGGATGCACATCATTCCAAATGCTATTTGATTTGTGCACAATCAAGCGAATATTTTTATGCTGTTGATATTGAACATAACCATCATCAAAAAATATCAAGTATCTAAAAAATAAAAAAAAATTAAAATTAAAAAAAAGGTTATAGATGTCATTCATGTGAATTACTTAGATAAGATTGTTATTAATATAAATGTGAAAGCAACGATAAATTGTTTAGAAAGTTTAATTTCAATTGTCATTTTCTTTCAAAATAATTTTGTCGAAAAACTTAAAATGTTTATAACAAAATATTGTCACTAATGATTTCGGACATTTGTTAAATACAGTTGAAGTAAAATATGCCTGACATTGTTTTACTAAATTTAAAAACTTTAAAACCAAAAATTACCTCTCTTATGAATTAAATACCTATAATTTTTATAAATAACCAATAATTAAAAGAAATTTTTTTTTTTGAAAATTTGTTTAACATAATATAATGCAATTATGTATTTGTAGACTATTTAAAGTTTTTATGACCATTATTTTCAAAATTACAAAAAAAATAATGATGGTTGATTTTGACCGAATCAAGTTTTTGTTTTTATATAATTATTTGATAGTTGAAAAAATTGAAATACCCACTCTCCAAACTACCAATTTTAAATGCAATTCGTTACCAGAAATTGGGAGCATAAATGTAAAGATAGGAGCACTCCTTTTGGTAGAATTTTGGAGTACAAACAAAAGAAAAAAAACTAAATAAAAACACATAACTGTAAAACCAATACATTCTTCCATTCGCTCAGAATCTAAAATAGAATATACACGTGGAAAAATGTTATCAACTATTGAATATATCATCTTACCGAAAATTATTTAATAAATTGGGGCGTTCAGCTATTACACCAGCATAAAAAGCATCAGTAATTGTACTATTAACGTCACTAAATTTTGAAATCACTCTGGAACCAACAGGAAACTGAACTGGACTTTGCATAAAGTAAGCAATTTCTTTTGTCGTCAATAATCTTCCTTCACATTGTTCACTTTCGAACTCAATATGTACATAATCATCATTGACCACGGATTTAATTTTACACAATGACCACGGATGTAATAAAGTCAACTTTAATGCATACACAAATTGTCCTACACGAATTTGAGGATACTTCAATTCCCCTTCTTTAGGCAAATCGGCTGGTACAGTGTAAATGGAACTATGAACGGCAATAACGTCTTCCTTGTCCAGTATATTACCGTCTTCTTCCGATTGTTCAACTTCCATCAGATTTTGAACTCGCGCATTCTCTGAATCATTGATGTCTACAGTACCTCCATCCTCTAATATTGGTTTATACGGATCATATAATAAACTTTTTATCGACTTCAAATCATTACTTAGTTGATTGATAATACCGTCGACTTCATCTCTACTAGTTTTACAAGCACTAAGCCGGTTTTTTACAAATTCGTCACATAATTCATATTGGTTTTTCAGGATGCTTTTGTTTTTGTCGATAACAGATTTAACTAGGACCGTAATACTGTCAACTATATCTTGATCGAGAGACGAATCTTCCACGAGAGTGTTGGCCGAGTCTTGTGAAAAAACAGTCTCGTTCCCGGCAGACAAGCGCTTCTTCTGTTTTGCTCCGTCATTATCGTCACCATCATCTTCATCGGACGATTCAATGACATAATGCATATCATAATTCTGAAAATGTCCGTCTAAAATGCATTCCCCATCCAACATTTTCTTTTCCAAAGACTTGTAATGATTCATACATTTTTTTAGACACGTCAAACAAACCTAAACGAATAAAGAAAAATATGTTACGAAAATTAGTAAAACGTGCGTTGGTTAAACATGACGAAATCAATTCAATCAAAATATTTTAATTACCAGCTTGCCCGGTTTGTAATTAATACGATAGTATCGGCACACGATTAAAGGCACGTCGACCAGACTGTCCCCGTGTTTACAACTCCTGTTCACGCATTTCAATCGTCCGATTTGCTTCTCAGTCAACGCGTTGTTGGCAGTGTTGTGTCTATCTTTACTGCAGGACGCCATGTTTTCCGACGGTGTAGAAATACTAAAGTAAAAAAAAAAAAAAAAAAAAACAATGAAAAACGTGATCGCGTCGAAAACTCGTCGTCGTACCGAGAAATTTTTACAATAAAAATGTAAAACGACCGATAAATTTGACGTGTTAATTCATCGCATAGTGTACCGCACCACGTGCCCGTCGTACGCGGCACACACGCTCAACACGATATCAACAGCAATAGAAATGGCGGAGACCGTAGAGAAAACTCGTTAACTGCATCGCGACGATAGCTTAAGTAATAATTAAAATATGGTAAGGACCGATTGTCGTAAACAAACCACTATGGACGCTCGCTCTCGCGTGACCAAAGAAAATATAATAAACGTACGAGGAGTGTGCTCAACCGCTACCACTGTTAGTACAATGAAAACTGTACTTTTTTCCACCATGACCGGTGTGTTTTTATTCCCGGAACTTATGCGGTAACGGTGGTTTTAAAAATTATCAATGACCATACCTACAATTACAATGTATACCGCATACCCGTTCCTACTGGTATACCATTTTTACACGAAAAACGTTCGAATCGAATACGTAATAGAAAACTGCTAAAAATACTCCGTTTGGTAATTATTATAATGTGAACTGTTATCGTTGTACGTATGCGTGGTATATTATATACGTGATGAGAAATATTGAATTTTTTTTCTTTTTTTTTTTTACTCAATTGCAGAAAACACGAGATAGTTTCTAAATGTGAAACGAGTTTTATAATATATCTAAATACTATAGTCACAAAAACCGTACGATTATTACGAGAATACAATAATATACGCGTTTTCACTTGTAAATCGTTCGCTTAAATTCTTTTCTGTTTATCTATAAATTATAAAAACGTATTCGACAAAATATATTTATTTCATTAACGTATATTATATAATCGCAGTGCTTAAACACTGTTTTTACTACAGCATTATGCCGCAATAAAATCGATTTTTTTTTTTTTATATATATATAAAACATAATTATTAGAATATATAAGCTTATAAGTAAAAAGGATTTTTTATCGTTTTAAACGTCGGATATTATTAATATATTTATTTTACATTTTTTTATTATTATTATTATTTTATACGTATAATACTTGTATATTGCGCGTACACTACAAATAATAATAATAATTCTTAAAATTCATAATACTTATATTGAAATGTATTGCGGGACTGTTTTGTATATACTACTGCAGTAAAATATAAATACATTAAAATACAATACTTACAAGACCGTATGCTCTTTTTACGACAAAAATTAAATAATTTAAATCGAATATAATATATTATAGTATAAAATGTACTATATATATATATTTTTTTTTTTAATTTTATCATTATTGTTATATATATATATATGTATATATACTTAGTATAACTAAATTACTAATGAAATACATTTAATTCTTTCCATATTTTATTTCTGCTTAATTAATTTCTAAGATAGCATATTACTCGGTATAATACGACACACAATATAATATATACGCATGTATATATATTAAGAATAACATTATTAAATTTCATACGATAACGCGATATGGGTTATACGCGATATTATTATTTTAGGTATTTCATCGATGCGTGTAAAAACTGAGGTCCCGTTTATATATATATATATTTCGTCCGAATTTCCAGCTTTTTTTTAATAAAATGTATAATTCCTATATATATATATATATATATGATGACTTATTAAAACTATTCCAGTATAATATACTATTATATGAAAACCGCGCACGAATTTTACATATATATATTATCATAATAGCGATGTGTAGGTATTTTTTCCTCTTTTTACACATGTCTTAAACTCAATACACAATCTACATATTGTGTACTATATTAGGGTGTACTATAATAAGTGAACGTGTATATTATATTAGCTTTCATATATTAATAAATACTATTTATCCATTTTATAATAGGTATTATTATAATTAAGTGGCAGAGTAGGTATGTACACATTTTTTAGTGCAGTAACACGCGCTAAATAAAAACTAATTTTTTTAGATACAATTTACCAATATATATATAGTACTCGAAAAATATATTTATGTTTTTAATTCCAACGTTATAAACTTATTTATACGATATATTACGCAAGTTATATAATTGATATTTGATAAATAGAAAAGTTATCTCGAGTATTTTCAATATATATATATATATATATATATATATATGTAAATTACTAAAAAAAAAACATATTAATATATATTTAGGTCGATTTTTATACGGTCAATCGTAATCGTTCCATAATTGCAGCAGTAGGATATACTAACAATAAAACAATTTAATCGATAATATATTATTATTATTATTATTATTATTATTATTATTATTATTATTATTATTATTATTATTATTATGTATGTATATACATTTACGTTGTTTAAATGTACGTTGTCAGTAGCAAGTTATAGATAAGAATTATTATAAACGTGTATGTTATTATATCTGTCTATCTAATTTTTACTATATATTGTGGAATTTTGATTTTTTTTTTTTCGAGGACTGTAGATCTCGTATAGTAAATCAACGTTTTTGTTGACCTTCACAACGCAGTATAAAGATTAAAAAAATGCGCAATTATCGCAATATACGACATCAAACGATTTTTTTTCAACTAAAAGGAATAAAAATAATCTGCTTACCAAGCGAATAAAAAAAAAAACAAGTCATATATCACATTGACGTAATATTTGTCGAGAACGGTGTACATACGAAATTCGTACAATGTACAGTGTACCTATTTATTACTTATATTATAATATACGAATCGCGGCGATTTATCTCAAGTATATACTAGGTATACCGTCGAAATTTTTGCATTATTATACATTTATAAAATACGTTTGTTTAACGTAAAAAATTCAATTCGTAACGTCTTTTACAAAAAATTTCAAACTGAAGTCAAACTTTTTGAAAAAATACATAAATATTTAGATGATGTATTCGTTTATATTTGATGATTATATGTTTTGGTGTATACTTTTATAATATAGTTTTTATATTGAAATCGATACAAAACACTGTACTGTAACGTACTCATTCGAAACACGTCATATACGTAATTAATGAACTGATATTTCGATTTATAATCGTAACACATCACGCGTAACTAACAAAAAATTCGTATTGTTACAATTTGACATTGTATTCGTGCTATGATGGCTGATGACACCCGCAGTTGTGTAGTACCTACATGAATATGTATATACACCAAATATAATAATTAAATGTTTTTTTTATAATAGAATATATATTAATACGTCATTCTCGGCTAGCTGTCTGAAAACAACGAAAACGCAATTTAAAAAAAAAAAAATGTTTGGTTTCATTAACCGGTGTAGGAAACATTTTGTACGTTTTAGTTAAAAGTGTTAAACCCATTTGTTTGAAATTATTAATGTTATCATTATCAGCTATAAGCGATTCGTTACTCTCTACGACGACGACGCTGTTTTAAACTAAAATAATATGTGTATTATAGTTTTGTAATGTAATACGACATTACCTCAGTTATTATAAGAATCTAATCTAAAACTGTTAAATTTAAACTTTCGGTAAACAATTTAACATTACTTTCTTCTTTTTTATTGATTATCGTTATATCTTCTTGCTATCGGCTTTCTGCCAACACATCTTCTAGATAAGTATTCTGTACTCGTATAAATATATTGTTTAATTTACACTCTCATACATTCTCGAATAGTAAAACCTAAAAGTCTATTAAAATGCAAGTAGAAAATGCGTTATAAATATATTGACAAAAACGCGTGATGGTATCCACCTGCTCCGTATTTATTATACAACGTTTTACAGAAAATGTTTAATCTTCGAAACGAATAATTCCCGTTATAATATTTGCGCGTGCGTATATGTAATTTGTAAAAACGTAAATTTAATTTTAATAACCAATGTCAGTAAATTTATTCAGTTACCTACCTATTAGTATTATAGTGTATATTTCTATCATAAACTTGATTTACTCCGAAAATTGTCCACCATTAGCACGATTACTCAGTCATTCGTCATTCTCATTTTTATTTCCTCCCGTAAAATTGTGACTGATCGCTGTCCTATCCTTATCTGATCCTTCTAAATGCAGGCAATTTTGATGGTGGTCTAATCTTCTATCACAAATTCCATCCAAGTCCACTTCATATAATAATCATTCGCTACACTGCAGAATGAAGGCTCTTTATCTATTAAAACCCGTATTGTTTCTTTCGAGAGTTTTTTTTTTTACAATAAATTATTCGTAATTTTCGTTGTTTATTGTAATAATTATGTAATATATTTTTCTTATTTGTAAAATACGACTGTACGTATATGTATTTCATATAAGTCACGAATTCACCAACATCATTTCAAATGTCTTTGACGGTTTTTTGACAGTCGTATATTTGTTATTTTTTAATATATTTATATTTACAATATTGAAATGTGCCGTGTTCAATTGAATGATCTTTGTATAACTCAATTAACGCTGCACTGTGCGTTGTATGTCTTCGCATATGGCACAATACTGAATAGGTACACAATATATTATATAATTGTACAACACGAGCATATAATATATATATTATATATATATATATATATATATATATATATATATATATAAAATACGTTTATGTAACGTTAAGGTGAAACATAATAATATACTCATATTATAATACATATTAATTTAACAGAACATTTTATATACGGAATAGAAAAATAATGCTCGTGACATATTAATGTGGATTGGACGACGAAATAAAGGCATGTAAAATGTATAAATTGTTTCGTTTAAATATGATATTATGACAGCATTTTACACATATTCACGAGCGGGGTGACGTTTCGAACGACGAAAATGCTCATATTTTATAATAATAAATGACATTATATCAGAACGCTTTCGAATACCGTTGACGAATATATTATATTAAACAACGCGGTTTGGTCAAATCGTTCAGATCCATAATCGATTTCAATTTTCAAGTTAAACGTATATTATATTATTATAAATTATACTTATACTCAGGCAAGTTAAATAAACAATTAGAAAATCTAACACATTATAATATATTGTGCAACTTATAAAAATTTTAATTCGTTAACGCGTATTTTACTTCAAGTCGTTTTTCAATCGTTTTATATTGTATGGAAAAATAACATTTAATATTTAAACATTTTTACTTATACGCGCAAAACGTTTCGATATAGCTAGTATTCTGTACTACACAATTTATTATTTTCCATGTAAAAAGTAGTTGAATGTCCCACGCAAAAAAAAAACAATATATAATACTCCATAAGTATATCAAGTATTTTTCTGGAATCTGATTTATCGATTTAAAATAATTGTACATTTTAATATTTCAAATAAATTATTCGGGATGTTTTTTTTATAAGCAACGATTTTAACGTACACGTTTCTTATTATATAGATATTTTTTAAACACGTCTTTTTTATCTATATATATACTATACCTGTCCGTCAAATTCTTTTTAAATTACTTTAATTCGTCGAGAACATTTTTTTTTTTTTAATTGATTAAATATTGGACGTCTGTATACTTAATACGATCGAAAAATATTAATCATTAATAAATGTCAAACATTTTAAATTATGATCGTGTAGTTATCGCGTGTATAGGAATATTATTCAACAAACTGTATATACGCATATTATTCTTACCTATAATATATCTAAATCAAAAAATGAATATTTTTTTAATCGATTTAAATGTAATTTAAAAGAAAAAATTTCCATTCGCGTGTACATGCCAAAAATTTCTATATAAGTTTATATTTATAGAAAAAAAAGTTTTTTATTTTTAATACGAATATTACGTCATGCGGCGCAGTATTCAATAAATATAATTTATAAACGCCATTGGTGCGCAGTCATATAAAATAGGTTTTCAATATAATTTATTTCGATTATTATTATTATTATTATTATTATTATTAATTTTTGCGAATACCCTTCATAAAATCGTAATTCATATTTATTATTTACATATACGTAACCGATTAACAAAAAAATTTCGTATATGAGTATTTAATGTTTGTATACCTACTTTTCACAAACAATTCAAAACGGTATTTTATTTGAATTTAGACATTACGTTAATATAGATGAAATTCGTTAAAAAAAAAAAATGCCAAATAGTGACCGGGGCACGATTGACTTTATAAAAAATATTATTATTACACCGCGGTGAATACGTTTTGTATCGCATTATACTTACAGTGTTGCACGCGATAATCAGGTAATAAAAAAAAAATGTTTTCATTAAATAGATCATTTTTTTTTATTACTATAGATATTTGCCATGAGATACCTGTACAATATTGGTGATTCCACCGACAAAATAGCAATGTCAAAAGAGCGAATAGTAAAATAAAAAAATTATGCACAGTACGTACATAAAATGAAAATTCCACAATGTCATTTGTGACATTTCACGTTTAATCGTTTGGATTGTCAAGTGCATTGAAATAGTGTATAATAATATACATTTAGTTATCGATAATTTAAACGTTTCAAATTGTTTCAAATTATTCAAACTGGTAAAAATATAAATTATTTATCCGTTATACGTTACCAAGAACATGTTCTACGTATTGATATATTTGCTAAAATGTCAGTCGTGTAAATTTAATTACGCATTAATTATTATTATAATAATAATAATATATTCGTTAAATATTTTTATTTACGATATTAATTAATAATTATATATGTATACTCGGTTAAAGTATACATTATTGAATTGTGTGAACTTATACATAATATATAAGTTATACAAGATTCGACGCACTTCACGCGGTGATGATAATAACACGGTTAATGAACAATTATGAGTAAAATAATTTGCATTTTCTACACCAGTTAAAATACTGATGACATCATATCTATAATAATCTAACATTATTATACACCGACCAGTGGCGGATCCACGGGGGGGGTTTTCGGGTCCGGACCCCCCCCCATGGGATCATATACTTTAATTATGCATATATCTCAAGGAAAAATTGTCTACCCCCCCCCCTTAAAACAATTTTGGACCCCCCCCCTTATCAAAATCCTGGATCCGCCCCTGACACCGACAATTAATATATGATGTTCATATATGTGTAGATGTGATCTAAGAGGGATTTTTGTGGGGTTTAATTCTCTCTATTGATAAACACTCAATCGCGGAAAAAACATTACCTAATTTTTTGCAATAGATCAAATTTATTAATTTTTAACACGTGAATGATGGAATTTTTCTTTTTTGAACGTAAAATTCTACTAATTACATATACAGATCTGTATATAACCAATAATATTGCGAATTTATTTGCCTAAAATTATTCTTATTCTAGCAATAAACACGAGATTTATTTTTGCTCGTAGATGGGTCAAGATCTTTTATCAATCGCCACGGTTTCTCGTCTGATCGGTATTGGTGTTAGTGTCGGCCGACCGTTTGTGGAAATATGAAGTTCTATAGGACGAGCACTTTTTTCGTTTTCCAATGGTCTTCCCTTCAGATGTGTTGTTTATACGAATGAGTTGTGACTGATAAAATGTCCTATATATATATATATATAATGTATTTTATCGAATTTCTATTTTCTCCCACAAGAGATCGTGTTATTGCAGGATGCCAGGTTGATTTTAGTCCTTCTGAATATTCATCGGGACGTCGTCATTGTGTAGAACCCGATAAAAATAAGTTAAATTTACTTTTACACCATATATTTAAACCCTTTGCAACTTGTTGAACTTAAAAAGAAACAAAGATTATAAGTAATCACTTTTATCGATACGCTTTTCGAAAAAAAAATTTTTTTTTTCATTGACCAAGACACTCGTATGCTTTCAATAGGTAATTGAACCTGTCCCATTCGTACAATATTATAATCAGTATACCGCTAACGCACCTCTGAACGCGATTTCTTTAAAAGTATCAATTACGCACGATTGCGCTGCGCAGTGTGTGCTCATTTCAACGTGATGAGTAATACGAATTCCAATATCCCACCGTTATAACAAATACACTGCGGTCGTTATTGCGCGTGTAAATTTTGCGACGTGTAAATAATGGATTATTTAAACGAAAATGCGAAATCAACGACACCGCTGTTGGTGTGGGTAAGAACGCGCACGCAGAGGTGGACTTAAGACTGGATACAGGGGCGAGGGAGGAGGGAATTTTTAACGTTGTTTAAATATTTAT